>CM076087.1:53962800-55419302 GCA_038088585.1 Chrysina gloriosa
CGGTCGCAGAACGCCACTTCATCCAGGCTGCGTTGACACGAGAGACGGCCTCATGTCGCAGGTCGCCGTCGACCGAAAGCGTAGAGTCGAGGTCGTCAAATATTCAGTTTTTCCCAAATTTAGTCGTAGTCCATGGTCAGCGAGCCGGTTGTCCTTATCTTGTATTCAATTTAAGGGAGAATATATGGTCTTGGGGGCTATAGCCTTTTCTGAAACCACTTTGTGACTGGTCTAGAGTAGCTTCCATGAGGGGTTGTAGTCTGGTTTCCATTATTTGTTCGTAGATCTTCAACGCTCAGCTCAGCAATGTAATCCCCTGTAATTCAAGCATTCTTTTGTTTCTTCTTTTTATGTATAGGGAGGATAATTTCCTCTTCCCAATCGGACGGTATTGTCTCCTCGTACCGTGCTTTATTGTATAATCCCAGTAATAAGGTTCAGCGTCAGTCGGTACACGAATGACGCTTTGAACGAATTCGTCGATTCTTCAGTGATGTGGAGATGCGGCAGAGCCAGTCCGTCCCTAACCAATACTCGGTGTCAAATTTCGTAATTGTACCGCATGCTTTTTTGACCACTGTTATAGTCGTTGTTGTGAACAGTTCCATATTTCTTCAGTATTCATCAATATTCAATTATTGGCTTCGTTTCGGTTCAGTAATTGTGTGGGTTTATTGTCTTAATGACCTTTAGGATTCTTCCTGACTATCCTTTCCTATGGCATTTTTAGGTCTTTATGTATTACGTAGGCTACTCCAGCCGCTGCTCTTCTGTTTGCTAGTACTATACTGTACCAACTATATGGCCCTCTTCCATTTCAATTATGTCTCGTCATTTTTTCTTAGTTTCTGACAAAGTGAGTATGCTCAATTCAGCTCGCAAAAGTGATGGAAAGATCAGTTTCTTTCCCATTCAGTTCCCCCAGAAAACAGTATCTCACTTCCGAGCATGACTAGAATTAAATTGTGGATCGACAAGAGGTCTGCGACGATGGTTTCTTAAGTCTCTATTTCTGGTGCAGAAACGTGTTTTTTACGTATTCTAGAAATCACAATTTTCCAATTTTTAGCTGAAGTCATGGTTCTGGGATTTCCACTACCTGTTTTGTTTCGAACATTTTCATCGGTATTAAATTTCTTCGCATTCTAGTCAACTGTTCTTCCTAGTACTTTCAGTTCCAGCGAAATCTGGCGTTTACTTTTGCCAATTTTGTGATAAGCAATTACTGCTAGTGCAGTTCCATTGAAAGTACCTTCGTTTTCGGCTTACTTACGATTCACAAAAAACATTCTTAAACAAGGTCGCGTCACAAGTAGCGTAATTTTTAAATAATGTTCTCTGCCTAAAAGCTGAGATAAACTAAAAATTCGATGCACTCCTATTTAAACTGCAGTATCGTTGTCTGATAATAAAAAAAGGGGTAGGTTACCTATTTGATGAAATCTCTCTCAAAAGTGGTGCATGACTTTTACATTAGATACTTCTGCACCCTTATTCCAAGAATTTTTTAAATTGTATGACCACAGCTACATTTTTCGATAGACAGACTTGGAGTATTGATTAAAGAAATATTAAAATCATTACAGATCAGTATGCCTATAAATACGTAAGATCCAAAAAGAGATATAGGCGGGAAAATACTTTTGAGTGGTAGTGCACATATACAAAACGCCAATCCATTACGTTTTTATCATAAACGGATGTCGATGCCTATTTGCATTTTTAATTCGCCCAAGATGGATACTACTTCTGCTTTAGGTATTTCTTTAAACACTTAAGATATTGGACTCTGCTATGTGTATTCGCCAGTGCTAGACGTGTGTCTCAGTGCGTGTGTATTTAAACAGTAAAGTCGTTATTTTTGTTACTCAAAATGTCTGGAGGTAACACAGAATAGTATTCGAGTGTATGGAGTCCCTTCTACTAATGGGGAGGACACTTGCAATACTGTAATTAACATGTTACAAGAAAAACTTAATATATCAGTTATTAACAGCATGGGGGTTGGTTGTGGTGGTTGTTGTTGCGCCGGCTAGTTTCCCCTTGACAATTAATTAAGAAAAACAAAAAAACAAAACAAAAGGCAAACACTTTATTAGAAGCTGCAAAAAAGGTTATGAAAAAAAAACACACAGAAGCTTGTCCTTAAAGGTTATATTTAATAATTATGGTATTTACGATTATGCGAATAATAGAAAAAGAAATTAAAAAAAAAGTTTCGATATGCGATTATAACAGTTAAATTAAGAATAAAATAATATGTGATGTCAACCAGGGCACGCTCGAGCCTCGTGGAAGCTGAAATGAAAGGGTTAATACGACAGAAGTGGTGAAAGGTAATCGGCTGAAAGAAAGGTCGAATGTATGTTACGAATAACCTTGGTCCTGGCGCCTTGATCTCTAGCAATGGGGCTGAGAACGGGCACGCTGTGGGACCTTCTGTGTGCGTCGGAACGAACGGCAAACGGCTGAAAGAAAGAATGTGTGATACAATCAAACCTGTAAGTCCTGGAGCCTTGATCCCGAACAATGGGGCTGAGACGGGCACGCTGGGGACTGCAGTACGAGTATCCGCTGTATCACACACGTGTTACACGAATTCGCGTTCCGCGCTGAATTAATCGAGAGCGTCGGCGTCGTTCGATTAGATTCGCTAAGAGAACGGGTCGAATATCGCGTAAATGACGAAGTACCGAAGTGCCAAAGTTGTAGAGTTAAGCGTATGAGCGTAAGAGTCGTGTTAGAGGATCGTGAGATACTCTGAGAGTCTTGTTTTTCCTCTAAGTCAAAAGAGTTTTAAAGAAGTATCGAAATCAACTGCAGCCAATCAGAAGCGGACAAATGGACAACTTCCAATTTAGGTCATGCAGAAGCGAGAGAGAAAAAAATAGAAAAAGAATCTAACGTGCAGGGGTGATCGGCTGCAACCTTTTTATTCCGAGATGTCGAATTTTAACAAAGAAGGCTGTAAAAGAGAAAACGGACGAAAATTCTTCGCCTTGCAGTGGATATTGCCTGAAATAAATCAAACTTACGAACCTCTTGTAGAGTTCAACGAAAACAACCAAAAACTGCGAAAGGGTCGTCCTGAGAACAAAGCGTGCTGCAAAATAAAATACCGACAATCGTACGAGTGATAAAACAGAGATTTTTAAGTCGCAAAGGAATTCGATGCAATTATGCTTTGTACAAGTTCTTTTAAAAAAATGGTACATGAGTTTTATTAGTGTTTAGAATTCTGTGAACGCAGATGTTGTCGTTTTTAAGTTAGAAAAGAAAACAAGTTTTGAGCGAAAAAGTTGAGCGAAAAGAATTAATTAATAAATTAATATAATTACTATTTTCTTTTAGTACGCGAAGTGTAACACAGTATCTGCAATTGATATCGACTGCTGTCACCGCCTTAAAGAAAAAGAGGGCAATCATCCCCCTATTTTAATAAAATTCTGTCGCAGGATATTGAAAAACAACGTATATACGGCCAAATCAAGGTTAAAGGAAAGTAGGATTATCATCCGCGAAGATCTAACCCACGAAAGAGCAACTATGGTAAGAGAATTACTGAAATATGCTGGGCATCAAAATGTGTTTACGAACAACGGCAATATTTTCGTGTAAATCTCCGGAAAAATTACTAAATTATCCTGTTTGAACGACTTTCACAATTTTAGGAAGAATTCACCGACGACGCAGTGAGTTCACCTGTTAGTAACTTTTGCTTAAACTCTTGGTTTAACTTTTTACGGAACGCTCTTTTTTGCTCGCTGTATATATTCACAGAATCTTTTTATCCTGGATGATATGTTAGTTCTTTTTATTACTATTCTCTTTTAGAAATATTTTACGTTTATATTCTTAGAGTGAATTTATATTTAAATTTTACATATTGTCTTATATTGATTTAGTTACAGTTTATTGATTTAGATTTCTTTTCTTTTCTCTCTTTTTCGAGAGAACATCATTTTTAATTAGTTATTATCTATCTTATTTTTTATTACTGGATGCGGTTTGTGGGATTATCCAGTGAATCGACATGCATGGCAGTACTTTCAAAATCGCTCACATCAATATAAGGTCATTTATAAGTCCCTTCGAAATTTGACAAATAGAACTTTTAGTATGGAGAAAAGATCTTATTTCAATTTTATTTCACAGTCTTATGATGGCCGGTCACTTTGGCGTCAATTAAATTACATTGGCATAGGGAAGCGGAAACAAAGTAGTATACCACCTGATTTAAAAGATCTTAATACTATCAATGACTAGTTCATTAATAGCGTTCCCTTTATCAATTCGGGGTCTAATCACCCTGCGCCATCTCTGACTTTTTGTAATTCACCGGCAGGGTGTTCTTTTACACTTGTATGTACGGATACGATCACAAAAATTTTTAACAATCTCAAATCAACTACTATGGGTAGCGATGGAATAGATGTCAATATGTTACGACTGTGTTCACCATACATTTTTCCATATATTACGCATATTATTAATTCTTGTATCTTGGAAATTATCTTTCCTGAGCAATGGAAGCATGCTGTTGTGATCCCGATTCCTAAAATATCAGAAGTTCGTGAATTAAAAGATTTACGGCCAATCAGTCTTCTTCCGACGCTTTCAAAGCTACTTGAACGTGTATGTAAATGAAAATAAACTTCTTCCAGATGTGCAATCTGGTTTCCGGGCGGGTCACAGCTGTACTACGGCCCTACTATGTGTAACGGACGATATTTTAGCTGCTACTGATCGAGGCATAGTTACAATTTTGATTCTATTAGATTACTCGAAAGCCTTTGATACAGTTAATCACTCTGTACTGCTTGATGTGCAGTGGAGCAGGGGTTTTGATTGTGGGGCTGTGCGTCTGATTGCGTCCTTTCTGTCGCATAGATCCCTATCTGTCAGAATTGATGGCGTTCAGTCTGGGTCTCTGGGGGTGTCGAGAGGTGTCCTTCAGGGCTCTACATTGAGCCCTATTCTGTTTTCTTTATACACGTCATCATTCTTGGATGGTTTGAAATACATGAAAGCACATTTATACGCATATCATATCCAGCTTTATCATTCGTTTAGACTGTGCGACTTGGACATGAGTATCAGTAAAATTAATGAAGATTTAGCGGCTCTTTTTAAAACATCGATTGCTCATTCATTATGTCTTAACCCTATAAAGTCACAAGTTTTGATTTGGGGGAGGGGAGGGGGCAAAGAGGTATGCAAACATCTTAGTGACGTTGTTGACATCAGAATTAACGACTTGCAAATACCAGTAGTAATAAAAGCAAGGAGTCTCGGATTGACTCTAGACAATACTTTTCGCTTTAGAGACCGGATCAGTGGCTATATTCAGTCTGCATATGCGAACCTTAAAAAGTTGTATCCCTTTCGCTCGACTCTGAACACCAATATTAAAAGAACATTGTGTAATGCCTTTGTTTTATCTACATTTACATACTTCTCAGAATTATATCACCCATGTTTAGATCAAATCACGGTTAATCGTATACAAAGAGTTCAGAACTCGTGTCTGAGATATATTTATGGTATAAGAAAATTCCAACATATATCGCACAAACTGTCCGGTGCAGGATGGTTAAATATGAAAAGTGGAAGGGAACTACAAATGCTAACACTATTTCGTGGAATTTTACTATTAAAGTATCCACCTTATTTGTATGAAAAAGTAAGATATCGGACGGATGTTCACAGTGTCACCACCCGATTTCGTAACTTGATTTCTCCGCCCATTCATCGCTCGTCACTTTATGGAGAGATCATTCTCATTTTGTATTTATAATAAATATAATGAGTTGCCAACACATCTAAAAATGTGTACCTCTGTTGCACAATTTAAACAGAAGCTCCGCTCTGTACTCTTCTCTAATTTAACGTCATGATCTTTTCTCTTTGCTGGATGGTCGTGCAAATCATTGTTTTTGCTTTTGTTTTTTTCCTTTTTTCCTTTTATTACTGTTTTGCTCTATTGTTTTTAATTCTTTTGTTATGTATCATCTGGGGACGGGGATCACACTAGCAGGATTTTAGTTTTAGTTTTTTTACTTTTAATTTTAAGTTCTTTAGTTTTTTAGTTTTTAGGTACTTAGAGTTTAGGCATTTACTTATTATTTCACTATATTATTTTATTTGTCCATTATATCATATTACAAAATCATAATTTTCATTGAGTGTGTTACTGTTACTCGGGGTTAGGTAAGAGCAGGTACATGTAGTACATGTAACTGGACCTCGCCCCGCGATTGTGCATCTACATTTTTATACATATATATATATATATCATTTTTCTTTGTCCTCCTTATGTATACATATTTATTTATTTTTTCCCATTTATGTAAAAAGTGATCGCACAATAAAGCCATTTATTATTATTATTATTATTATTATTATTATTATTATTATATTACATTTGCAAAATGTAATGCAATTCTTATCTGGATAATTATAATTATCCAGATAGTTTTAAAATAATCTATAGAAACACTACAGCGCAAATGGTTTATTTATATATCTGCGTAGATAAGAGTATAAGTACATACCGATCAAATGACTTAAAAATCAATACAAAAGGGATCACTTTGATAAATAGACGCAGTGATATAAATTTTGTTGGTTTTTATTAAGACTTAGCTGATCATGTTTCTTGGATTCATCAATAAAAGGACCAAAATTTTCTTGAGGATTACTTGCAATTAACCTGTTTGGTGGTCGTTCATTCGATTCGATGCCGTAATAAGACGGTGTCTTCATAACTTCACTTTGAGGAGGTTTTTTACTATTTTTTGAGCGAGTTGATTTACAGCACTTTTTTGAGATGGTTTCTTTTCTACTATTGGCAGTGTAGCTTCTAAAACTTCAGTTCGACTGGTAGAAGGCCGTCTTTCCACAATATCTACATTACTTGAACGCTGTCCAGATTTATCTTGAAAGATTGGTCTCATAGATTCTTGGCTAAGCTCCCTTGACAATGTTCCATAAGTTATTTTTCTTGCATATTTAGAACGAGAGGATGATCTTGTACTCATGATAGAATGCGGTTCTCGTCCTAGTTGTGCAGATGTTTCCCTAGATGGGACATTCTCTTGAGATAGTACTTGCAGACTTTGTGCTTCTGCAGCTGGAGGGGCTTGTAATGTACTGGTTGAAGGAGGGATTTCTTTAAGGTTCATAGACGATACGTCACTTGGATCTCGACTAGCCAAACTTCGTAAACCTGTAACACTCCTTCTAGATGAATCTGGCACTTGGAAACTTATTCGCGTCGTATCCTCTGTTACTGTATATACGTCCTTTTTCTGGCGTGATGTTACGAATATTTCTGCTATGCAAGTAGGAATATTTTTAGGCTTATCTTTGTAAGGTTTCATAATTTCATAAGTCTTAAATCCCATAAATTCTGAGATTTTTACTAACGCGTATTTAATGCCTTTTAGATGCTCTCCAGCACCACACTTTCCTGCAAAAAAAGTAAACGTTAAACCAGACATTATGTTAGTTAGTCCAACATACGACATACCACTATCACAAAATCCAACAACTGGTTGTACAAGCGGTATCCCCGGACGAGTTTTTTTGCAATCTATCTGACTTCTGCATATGGGTTGGGTATAATCTGGATTACATAACGTACTTGGATCGTAAACAGAAGTATGTCGGGGCTTTGCTAAAAATAAGAAATCAATTTTAATAATTAGTTTAAATAACTGGAAGGCAATTAAGCTTGTCTTTCTTCCAAAGTACATGTCATTTCTTATGAGTTTTTGAAGTTTCTATCCACATTGTTGGAACATTATTAAAGGCTGAAATTCGTTTGTTCGGTCCGATTAAATCTTCTGTATTTGTATACAAAAAGAGTTGTATTTATTCTTCTCGTTTCACGTATTATTAGTAATAATAACAATAATAATTTATTTCCAACAAGTAGGAAACACCCAATTATAGGAAATATCATACATTTATGCAAACCCAAAGTGTGTAATTATACAAATATAAATGTGGGGAAAATAACAGAAATTAGAACAAACAAAAATATGCGTTGTATAAGGTGTATATGTATTTCTTTGCTAATTTCGTTTTGTTAGATTAATACCCATTCTAGTTTGTCTTTCACTGCATTTACAAATACAGTACAAGTTCGATAATCCGCTGTTCCTTCATCCGACAAGCCCAGTAATCCGCTGTATTTCCTAGCTATTAAAAATTTCGAGACCGCTCTATAATCCGGCGTTCCCAACCATCATCAGTTCGGTAATCCGACGTGGTCACTCTGTAGTCTAACGAATTGACCGGTACTGACTTATTGTTAGTCCGCTGTTTGGTTTTGAGGAGTACTTGTCGCTCTGCGAGACAACATTAAAAAAATTGTTACAAAATGTTATAAGAAAAGAGAAATTTTAAGCTTGAAACACTAACTTTATCTGAAAAAATGGATATTTTTGCGTAAGCTGAATAATGGTCCTCAGATAGCTACTTTGGCGACATTTTACAATGTCGGATGTGCAACAATTTATTACCAGCTAATATATTACGCCGAAAGCGGTGTATTATTATGAAAGGATTTACAAGAAAACTGATTGTAGAGCAAATTATGGCTGGTTAACAAGATTCAAAAAAGGTCGAATGGAGTTATTACGTATTTGGGATCGTTTCTTATTTTGTATACGTCCAGTAATCCGGCCTTTCCACTACTCCGACAAAGGCAAATTTTTATAGTGTCGGATTATCGAGCGTGTACCATATTTTGTTCATACATTTAATGCTACACTATCAATTGTAATTTTCTTTTTATTGTCTTATAAATGGTTTAAATGCTGTTGGACGAATAAAGACCATTATTGTTATTACTATTATTATTATTATTATAAATCCATATAGCTTATAACATTTGATAATGATCAGAGAACGAGAGGGTGGCATCAAGAATAACATCCAGATAACGAAAGGAAGTTACAGATTAAAGTGCAAATACCGTGTACATTATAAGAATAATCTAGTGGCCGCAATCTTTCCGTATACGTCATATGGAACACATTCACTAATATATCAGGAGATAATTTACAGGTGGCATACCAACTGGGGACAATATTAATACTATGAACAAGTTCACCTATGAGTCGGTAGAAGAAGAGAAGCTTAAGATCGTTAGTAAATATGAATTTCACAGTTTAAACCGAGAATTGTATTGATAGAAATTAGAAACAAAGGATCTAATTGTAAGTTACACCCTATGGTGCACCAGATGTGAATTTTAGCTGGGGGAGTGGTGTAATTACGATACCTAACGCAGAGCTATCTACCAATTAGGTGCATGTGTAAAAGGGGTACCAAAAGATCAGCAAATCTGAAAGAGTCAAGTTTCTTGAGAGGGATATAATGATTTAATTGATCGAATGCCTTTTGGTAATATAGATAAATTGTCTACATGACCCTTTTTATCAAAAACTTGGAAACATATTGCAGTGGGTCAACAACGCATAAAGCCATGTTGGTTTAAAGATAAACAGACGCTACCAGGTATAAAGATGTTGATGTAAGAATTTCGAAAATTTTGCAAAAATGGATTCATATCGATAAGGGATGCAAAAATCATATCCGTTTTTTTAAGACTTCTCATAACATAGAACTGAGATACTATACCAAGTATCCGTCTTTTGTCTTTATGATAACAATGGGTCTCATTACAGCATATGAAGGACCATTTGTTTCGGTTTAGAGAATAAAAAGTAGTGTGCTATGCTTCATCGCCTAATTCTAATATCTTGTTCTATTGTTGTCCATGCACACAGTGATACTCTTCATTCGTTCTGGCTTAAACGACCGCAGTAACTTAAATTCCCACCTGATACATACCTACAGTGAGTCAAAGATAAAAACGCGCTCCAAGGTCAGGTGCACACTGGGAAAATGTAAATTTCCACAGCGCACCTCATTTCCCTAGTCGTCGTGATCTTTTAATTGCAAGTTGTATTCGATGTTCACACGGTGAGAATCACTACATAAATGAGGTGCGCTGTGGAAACTTACATTTTTCCAGTACACTCCTGACCTTGATATGCGTTCTATATTTGACTCACTGCACTAATTTAATGTTTTCCTCATCTTGCTAGTTCGTCTTTTATTTTCGTTGCTAATCACCATACTGTACGTTTATTGGTATTTAGAATTAGGGCTTGATTTGTTAAAGCATTTTCTGTGGTGTCACACAAGAGCATGTAGTACAACTTGATACATTTATCCCGGTACATCTTTACGCTGTATTTATAAATAAACAACAATGAATACTAAAACTTGTTTTGTATTACTTTTGCTGTTTTTCTCCTACTTAACTTAGGTTAACCTTTTTATGTCTTGAAGTTTCCTAACAACGTGATTATATCCTATCGACAGAACAAAAGCCAATTTGGGTACCTTCCATTCTTGCGGACTTTTTATTCCTTTTTCTAGAATTTCGTCTTTTTTACTTTAATAATTCTAGAGATTCTTCATCTACTCGATTGTGTCCTTCTTGCTCTTAGGAGTCTTACTACTTCTGAGGTCTTTCCATTAAATACGTATTCTTTATTCTTCTTTTTCTATT
The DNA here is from genome assembly GCA_038088585.1 of Chrysina gloriosa. Classification (NCBI taxonomy): domain Eukaryota; kingdom Metazoa; phylum Arthropoda; class Insecta; order Coleoptera; family Scarabaeidae; genus Chrysina; species Chrysina gloriosa. The sequence continues at coordinate 53,973,392 of CM076087.1, forward strand.
CCATGTGACCTGTTCTCTGGTTAGTTCTTCGAAACACTCGTTTCATCCCGTAATAATTTGTTCTTCCGTCTTTAGTTTTTACTTGTTGTAATTGTTCAGATTTATTTTTAACGTAGCTATGTTTTTATAGAAGATTCTTTGCTCCTCGTTTGGTTATTTGTTTTTATCAATGTTCCAATATCCTTCCGTGATTTCATCTTAGTTACTTTTTTCCTTAGTTAATTTTCTGCGGTTGAAAAAAGAAATGTTAAAAACTAGCATTGCTAAGTATATTACCATTTTATTTCTTAGGTATTCTAATTCAAGGTTAATATTTCTCTTAACTATAAATGTCATCAATTAGGTAGTTCTTGTTCTTTTTTACATTGTGCTTACTGTAGTGTTTCTGATTTCACTATGATCAGATTTCGTCTTTCTGTCTTTCTTCCAGCTAAGGCATTGGATGAAATAGATTTCGCTATATATCAGATGTTTTTGGACTAAGAGCGGTAGGACAAACATTGTAAGATCAATTCTTTTTCGCAAAAATGTAATTACACATGATTATTAAAATTGACCCTTGTAAGCACTGATATCGGAAATCTAAAATTAACGTGAAAGAAAAATAAATTCGATGTCCATTCTGGCTTCGTTGTCAATGAAAGACATGCCTCAAAATTGATAATTGTGGCGAGAAATGCTCTAGTTTTAATAAAATTTTTATTCAGAACAAAGCCACAAAAGCCATATTGATCAAATATATTTTGTTCGGTTCTAATCGAGCCGTTCTAAAACATTTGCTCAATTGCATTGTTGTATAGATATATGTTACATAATTGTTTTACTTACGTTCATCAGGAGCAACAGGTCCTATTTCCATTGGTGGAAAACATTTTGTTGATAAGCATACATCACGCTTAAAACAATTTTGACCATCGCATAAGTCTGAAGGAGATTGATCTGTTAGGTTCCGTCCGTCTTCTGAATTGAGTGTAGGGCAGTTACTAGGGACGCATGGATTTGGCTGAAATGCTCTCGAAATGGGTTCAGTAGATGAAGGATTCACTAATCCTACAGTACTGCCTGCTTTGCTAGGTTGTTTCTCATTTGTTATGCTTTCTAAACTAGAATTACTATGTTGCCCTGCCCGTTTCAATCTATTCTTTTTTGCCGGTGGCGATGCTTATCGTCCTCTTCGTATCTATGATAGAGACTAACTGTTGATGACTTAATTACAATTCGAGAGGAAGGACATGTTCTACAACTTTATAACAATGTTCAGCTGGTGATAATATTTTACTGCAAGTTGACGGACGTTGCCCAAGTATTTTTGGATTCTAAGTAGAATTTCAATATTACTTATGCACCAAGCTGCTGCAGTTATTTGCAAGGATATTAACGGAATACTACTGACCTAGATTCACTTTGGGACTCTTCTTCTATCGGTTTCATATCACCAACAAATCCCGTATTATTTACCGAACTGGTTTGTTTCCTAGAGCTACCAACTGGAGAAGTTGCGTCTTTTGCGTTCTTCTTTTTCTTTGCTGCCTTATCTTTTGGAAGTTTTGATTTCTTAGTAGAAGATCTAAGAACTTGGAAAGACTGACTGTAGGACGGTTCAAAAGACGATTCTGTTTTTATTTCGTTTTGCTCCAAAGCCGCAGAAATGGAAGACCTACTGGTGCATTTACTCTTTAGTTTGCTAAGACTTATTCGAGAAAATATCTTGCGAAAGTTAATGGATGTGGAAGACTGATTAGATACTTTGGCATTTGATGGGTCATCAAGTGACGTACTGCCGTGAGAACTGGAAGGTAAGTATTCCAGTTGACATGGGGTATCAAGCAATTGTTTACCACCTAGTGCTTTTGATTTATCCTTTTTCTTATTGTGTTTCAATTTACATTTCCCGTCATATTCTTCCAAGACAGCGCAGAGATCTATAACAGTTTGTAATCCTGTCAGTATTGTGTCATGTATATCTGTCTGATTAGCTTTATGTTCTTGAGGTTCACCTAAAAAATATCCGCAGTTTACCGACAAATATTTTTAGAATTCATTTATTTGTACTTTTTCATTCTTTCTTCGTTTCTTTTTGATTTTTCAATTTATCAGTAGGTTTTGTATTACAGCCTTGTAGAATATTATTGTTTAACTTCGTTGGTTGTAATTCAAAGGGACACAGGTTCAAATTATTAAGTACTTGGGGCGCCAATTCCAGTTTATATATATATTTTTGATCGGTTTTCAGTTTCTTAATTTTTTTGCCACATTCATTCTTGTAATGTTTATTTTCCAAAAAACCCAAGTTGGTATCAAACATAGTTGTGAGATAAATATTACAAGTTTAGGGATAAAAAATATTTGACTTGTAGAGACATTGCAGTAAGATTGCTGTGAATCCAGAAATTATGTTAAATGGGTCACAAACGATTTCGATAACCTGGAACAAAATGAATTAAAATACTCTCTTTTCCAATCGTGATAAAATTTAATGCTCACTTACATTATGTTAAATGTTTTATATTAGCTTAAAAATAATGCTTAAGTTACATAATAAAATATTTAGCGGTTCACTAGAACTACTAGGTTTAAACCATCCACACAATGTAAGTATTTTGCAAATATTGAAACTATATGTAGCGTGGACTGGAAGCATTTTCACGAATTGTTACAATCAATGAAGGCCAAGTACTCCATATGTAAGTTATTTATGTAATTTAATATCAAATTTGTTTCAACTTTGGAATTTACGGGTTAAGCGACGAACGTACTGTATACAGATTAAACAATATCAGGGTACTCACTTTAGGGCATGACACGATTTACTTACAATTTGACAAATTTGACTACTTACATTATTTTTTATGTGCATTCATAGCCTATTTAAGATAGTTCATTTGCAAGTACTCGGGCATCGTGCTTTGATTTGTAAACAAGATTTACTGGTGAGTGAAATTAAATGACATTGGAAATGCAACATCCAGACAATTTTTTTGACATTTCTTTGTATACTAATTTATTACAAATGGTCACAAAAGCATCACAACACATGTTATGATTACATTTCAGCTTGTATCGTTCATAGTTTTTTGACATTGACACCTGTATGTCAATATGTTTATCAAGAAAGGGACCAATAATTGGCTGAAGAAAGGCATCTGGTCCCTTGCCCTTTGTTTTACCATCCACACTTAAAATACTGAAGAGTGGGAGAACACCGAACACCACTAGTGGTCATTATAATGAAACAATGTATGTGTTCGACGAAACGTGATTCTGTCTGGAAATGCACAATGGTCGTATAAAGTCAATACATTACAGACGTAATATTGAGTTTATTGTAGAACCACATATACACAGCTAGAAAAACTAATGGCGTATTCCATAAACGCAATTTAATTCCTTATTTTAAACAACCACAAGTTGATTGAATTCTATGCAAAATTTGTTATAAATGGTTTATTGTTTTGGAACATTGAGTGCAGCTTCTTTCGAAAATGTATTTATAAATTACAATACATAGTCGTCGCGTTAAAGATTATTGGGCATGGATCCTTTTGAAAAACCGTATACACGTATCAGCTTGGGACGCTACTTCTGACGTTGTTTTGAATATGGGGAAATAGTCCGTTAAGTTGGCAACTGAATTTGTGAAAATATAATAATACATCGGAGTTCCTGGTAGATATGAAATAGTTCAGAGTGCTTTACGGCAAATTGCAAGAGTTCTGCAAAATTACGCGAAAAATGGAAAATACCGAAAATGAACGAAGCAACCATTTTCGAGAAAAACTGCGTTGCAGACATATTTCTACATCTCGATCATAGTTCTAGAGTTCTTGACCAATCTTGCAAACATTTCTGCAAAAAATGTTAATATTGAAAATCGCCAAAGCAGTTCTATTCGCGGATCTGAATATCACCCTAGGAGTGCTATCGAAGACCCCCACAACATCTTTTATCAAAACCTTAGTTTGAAAGATATTTGCAATAGTGTGGGACCCATAGATCTCGATGAAAAGAAAAAAATCGCGCAACAGTTCTGACCGTAGTTCCCGCTAGAACCCTAAGTATTCTATCGAAAATGCTAATAACATTTTTGTGTAAAGTTAAAAATTTTAAAAATATTCGAAAAATATTATATTTATTTCGTCCAGGAATAACAAAATTGCAAAACTATTCTGATTGTAGTTTTTGATAGCGCTGGAAGTTCCTTAGATCATTCCGTAGTCATCTTGTCTTTGTTTTGCTAATAGGTCGTGAAACATTTTCCAGCTTTGCACACATGGCACGAAGTTTATTCTACTGTGTGTTCTCCCATGGTCTTGTAACTGTTATTCAAAACCTTTCCTATTTTGACATACATGAAATGGCGTGGAAAATGTTTCGTTTTTGTAGGAGTTTTCTGTACATCCTTACGTATATCGTCATATAGCTTCCAGCAGATTCTATCGAAGACGTATGCCGTGGAGTGTTCGATGAGACTATTAAAATGAACAGCACCGACGAGTTCATACCATGATTGTCGATTAGGAGTGACTTAGAAATAGTTCACAGCACACATTTCTTCCTTTCTTTATTTCTTCGAATATCTTTCCAATTTTCAACTTTACAAAAAAAAATGTCAAGCATTTTCGATAGAACTCTTAGGGTTTTAGCGGGAATTGTGATGAGAGCTGCCACGCGACTTTTTTTTTCTTTTCACTATACATATAGACGAGTTTTATTTCTTCGAATATCTTTTCAATTTTCAACTTCATGAAAGAAAAGTGTTATACGGACTTTCGATAGACCTCTTTGGTTTCTAGCGGAAATTTCGATAAGAACTGTTGCGCGATTTTTTCTTTTCACTATACATGTAGACAAGCTTTATTTCTTCGATTATCTTTTCGATTTTCAACTTAAAAAAGTTATTACGATTTTCTTAGGGTTCTAGTGGGAACTACGACCAGAACTGTTGAGCGATTTTTTTCATCCAGAACTATGTGTCCCACACTATTGCAAATATCCTGTAAACTATGGTTTTGATAAAAGTGTTGTAGGGGTCTTCGATAGAACACTTAAGGTGCTATTCGGATCCGCGAATAGAACGGTCTTTGCGATTTTCAATATTCACAATCTTTGCAAAATCTCGATTTTTGCAGAAATATAAGTATAAGATAGGCCAAGAACTCTAGAACTATGGTCGAGGTGTAGAAATATGTCTGCAACCCAGTTTTTCTCAAGAATGGTTGCTACCTTCATTTTCGGTACTCTCCATTTTTCGCGCAATTTTGCTGAATTCTTGCAATTTGCCGCAAAGTATTCTTCAACTATTTCGTATCTACCAGGAAGTCCGAAGAATTATTATATTTTTACAAATTCTGTTGCCAATTTCACGGGACTTGGGGAAAAAGTACGTTTATAAAACCACGTAAATTACACATGTCAACTTACATATTGGAAACATCTAAAATAGTCTTGAAGAAACTGTTCTCATCTGTTCACAAAAGAAATTAGAGTGGAAGCCTACAGTCTACAACTAATTATAATTTCATCGTGAATTTTAAAGTATTTCGGCGATGTAAATAAAGAATTAGTTATTTTCGCTTATTGTTAGCGAAATTTCCAAATTACTACAGCAATGCGTTTTCAATTTATATTTGAAAATGTATTTAAACTTCTTATGTCTAATCAGGCAATAATGATTTTTTGTCTGATGCGTAAATTCTATTTGATAGTGTAGGGTAGGTATGGGCAACCTTTGACATGTTGTGGACCAAACTTTAGTGTGCAAATACGTTCGCGGGCCGCGTTTAAAAGTAGTACATTTTAAAGTAGTGTTGTAGTGTTCATAATTTTTTGCGATAGATATCAGACATGAAATAATACGACAATGTTATTATAATATCAATTTATGAAAATAACAAAATGAAATAATAACATTATAATTAAATCGTTAAATTTGGAATTGTTACAAACTACGAAAGTTAAATAGCGATACCGAAATCAATGAGACACTTGAGCTTGAACTTGGGAAACTAATCCATCGATGTTTGGATTAATTCCACTGATACAAAGACGTAAAGAATTTTCCAAATTATCGTCAGTCAGCCTTGTACGATATTTCGATTTATTAACTTTCATCAGTGAAAAGAACTGTTCGCATTTATAAGTACTGCCAAACGCACAAATCAATCTTCTTGCGAATTTTCTAAGCTGCGGAAAATGGTCTTCTTCGAGGTATTTTTTGTAGAAATCACACAACTCCACGTCTTCAAATTTAGATTTTAGGAGTGAGTTTTCTTGAATCTCGATCAACTCCATTTGCAAGTGTATTGGAGCATTTTGTACATTACTTTTTGTTGGAGTAGTAAATAAATTGAAACAGTCTTCCATGTTTCTGAAATCGCTAAATCTGTTCGAAAATTGCTCCGACAGTACCTTGAGTTGTTCAGCATATTGAGCATAAGCAATATTCTCATACGCAGAGAGCGTGGTGAAATGGTAACTGTTTCCAGACAGCATCTGTGTCTCCCACAAGCGGATTTTATTCTGAAACGCTTTCAAATGGCTGTACAAATCATTAACTAACTGTCCTTGTTTTTGAGGTTCCAAATTTAAATCATTCAAATAGCCAGTAAGGTCGACCAGAAATGCTAAGTCACATATCCATTTTGTTTCACTCAATTCAGATAGTGGTTTATCTTTTATTTGCATAAAGTCTTTTATCTCATTTATAAGCTCGTAAAACTGTTTCAGCATTTTCCCTTTGCTTAACCATCTGACTTCAGAATAATATGTTACGTCGTCATATTCGGCTGATATTTCATCCAAAAACGCCTTGAATTGACGATGGTTAAGCCCTCGGGATCGAATAAAATTGATGGTTTTTACTACCACATTCATAACATTCTGGAGTCGAATGGACTTAGAACACAAGTTCTGTTGGTGGTTAATGCAGTGAAGGACTATCAAATCATCTTTTTGCACATTAATTTTCGTTCAAAATTCCGATGAAACCTTTACGTAAGCCGACCATAGAAGGTGCACCATCTGTCCATACTCCAACTAATTTTGACCATGGCAAGGCAAAACTTGTAAATACCTTTTGAACTTCATTAAAAATGTCCTCTCCTGTAGTGGTTCCTTTTAGCGGCTGTAAAGCAAGCAATTCCTCAGTAACAGTGAACTCTTTATCAACACCTCGAATAAATATAACCAGTTGAGCTGTGTCCGACAAATCGGTGCTCTCGTCTAATGCTATGGAAAATGATTCAAAACCAGCCATACGGTCAGTCAATATTGTTTTTATATCATCAGCCATCATTTCTATACGTCGGACAACAGTTCGTCTTGACAAACTAACTTTTTCAAATTCATTTTTCTTTTCAGTACACAAAACACTGCAAACTTCTAACATACACTCCTTGATAAGTTCGTCTTCGGAAAATGGTTTTAATGACTTTGCCAATTTTGAACTAACTATAAAACTAGCTTTCACAACATTATCAAGTAGTGTTCTTTGTTTATGAAACATTTGCTGCTGCTTTTCCAAATTTGCAGTAAGCTTCTGGATTTTGTCTTTTCTTATTTGTCCTGTCAGTGAGTGCAGCGTAGGATGCTTAGTTGAGTAATGCCTCTTTATATTGAATTCTTTCATCACGGAAATGGATTCATTACACAGCAAACAAATAGGCTTACCATTGTGCAAGATAAAAGAATTCTTCAGTCCATTTTTCTTGAAACAGGCGACCCCCGCATCTACTTTTCGTTTCTTTCCACCAGACATCCCAAGCACCCAAGATGCACACAAAGTCACAAAGCTAATTGACGGCACTAGCAGTTCGCTAGGATATCGCTCGTCGAAGTTATCATCTCGGTAACTCAAGTAGAACTGAACCAAAGTTCGGGCCATCCACCCGCTTATATAGACAAAATGAAGGAATGTTCTAGAATCCTCTAGTGTAGAACAGTTGAGAAGAAATAATCTTTTGTTGCGCCGCCAGTGAGGCGGCAAACATCGAAGGCTTTGATGTTTGCCGCCTCACCCTTTGATGATCGCCGACACTCGGCTTGCTCGCTTACTTGATTCCGTGTTTGAGTAAGTAGTGTAATTTTAATATTTTTTTTAAATTAGGTTTTTTCAAAGTGTCTCGCGGGCCGGATCAAATCATACAACGGGCCGGCTGTTGCCCACCGTGGGTGTAGGGTGTAGCAACAAGTTCAATTTGAAAATTTTGTGTGGGATGTTGAGGCCCAAAATTCAATCCGAGACCAATTGCTTTAGCTTAGAATTTCTTTTTAAAAGCTTGTATTAAATTTGTACCTTGCATTAGAGTTGGTACTTGGGAAGATGTCTCGAGTTTCCCTTTCTGCAGTTTACCTTTTAGGTATAGCGTAGCAGATGTCGAAGAAACTGACACAACTGACATCAAACCTCCAAAATCTTCGAAATCAGTATAATTAGTTCCTGATAATTCACTATAGTATACTAGTTCATCAGATGATTATCTTCGTTATTTGAGTTCTCGGAACTGTTATCAAAGAGAAATTCTAAACATCAGAATAATCGATCACAAGTATAAATTTCAAGGCAATATCAGCGAAATATGTACAAATTCACATTTTCGCAACGTAATGGTTTTATGGAAACTTTTATTGGTGGTAATTGCTACTACGGTGTCTTGCGATTTGTGGTTGTTTAGTTCAAATATTTAATTTATTATGACACGGGCGACCTGCGGTTACAGCACAAGCAACCTTTAGGATTTTGTAAATTTCTTTTGGGAGGCGCAACTGCCGAGCATAGTTGGCTCACGATCTGCGATTTGCGTTGCAATGTGTTTATTATGAATTCTTTAGGGGTGGTTAATTACACTTTAATTCGATCTGTTGATCTATCACTTGCGGCGTTCGCAACCAACGGAAATGTACACCGAAACCTGAAGGATACTGTAAATTAAGTTCTCGATTCGCCGATTAAGCCCCAAACGTAGTCGGTTGGCAGTCTGCAATTTGGATTGCTATCTGTTTAATATTAATTCTGTGGGGATTGCACGAAGTCAGTAATGTTGTGATAGGTAGGGTAGTTCGTTATCACTGTTATCAGCACATTTGATATTTGACTTTAAATTTGGTACTCTTTCTACGCATAGTTTATAATGATGGAAAAGCGTTCCAACAAAATGTTTTAGAATCCATTATTAATGAAAGTTCCTTACCTAATTCTTCTTTACATGATTTTGTAATATATATAATACCTTTATACCCTATTTTGTATGGAATGTAACTGGGAGACAGTAGATTCTACAGAGATTTGATGTTTGTTGGAGTTTTACACTTCTGCTTAAATCAGGGGTTGTAAGTCCGTGGAAGTGACGGTTAAAAGATGCTAACATGGGGTTTTTAATATATACTAACGCTAAATATCTTACAAAACAAACTGCACACATTGGAACACGAATAGAATATCCTGACAGATATTGGCGCGGAACTGGTACAATGACTTAAATGATGGCTTTAATAGCATTATAAACAGGGCGTAGACAAGAGGTTATTAACAATCCATAATGAATTTGCTAAAACTTGTAAATCGTTATACAATTTAAGTGGTTTTGACTTACTAGAATTAGCAGTTGAATGTCTCTTTGAAATATTAACACCAAGGGGGCAGGGGAGGGGGTTGATTGAGGTGGTTGTTTGTGCCGCGCCGGCTAGTTTCCCCTTGATAATTAATTAAGAAAAACAAAAAAAAACAAAAACAAAACGTAAACACTTTATTAGAAGCTGCAAAAAAGGTTATGAAAAAGAAAAACACAGGAGTTTGTCCTTAAATTTAATAATTAATTTAATAACTACAGTATTTACGTGTATGCGAGTAATAAAAAGAGAAATTAATAATGGTTTCGATATGCGATTATAACGTTTAAATCAACAATAATGTAATAAGTGATGTCAACCAGGGCACGCTTGGGCCTCGTGGAAGCTGTAATAAAGTGGTTAACACAAAAGAAGTGGTGGACGGCAATCGGCTGACAGAGAGAATGTATGTTACGAGTAACCTTGGTCCTGGCGCCTTGATCTTTAGCAATGGGGCTGAAAACGGGCACGCTGGGGGACTGCAGTAGGAGTATCCGATGTATCACACACGTGTTGTATTAATTCGCGTTCTACACTGAATTAATCGAGAGCGTCGTTCGATTAGATTCGCCAAGAGAACGGGTCGAATGTCGGGTATATGACGAAGTACCGAAATGCCGAAGTTGTAAAGTTAAGCGTAGGAGCGTGTTAGAGGATCGAGAGATACTCTGAGAGTCTTCGTTTTTCTCTAAATCAAAACGGTTTTAAAGAAGTATCGAAATCAACTGCAGCCAATCAGAAGCGGACTAATGGACAACTTCCAATTTAGGTCATGCAGAAGCGAGAAAAAAATAGAAAGAGAATCTAACGTGCGGAGGTGATCGGCTACAACCTTTTATTCCGAGATGTCGAATTTGAACAAAGAAGGCTGTAAAAGAGGAAACGGACGAAAATCCCTCGCATTGCAGTGGATATTGCCTGAAATAAACCAAACCTACGAACCTCTTGTAGAGTTCGACGAAAACAACCAAAAACTGCAAAAGAGTCGTCCGGAGAACAAAGTATGCTGTAAAATCCAATACGGACAATCGTACGAATGATAAAAGATACAGATTTTTAAGTCGCAAAAGAGTTCGATGTAGTTATGCTTCGTGAAAATTCTTTAAAAAAATGGTACATGAGTTTTATTACTGTTTAGAAATCTGTGAACGCAGATGTTGTCGTTTTTTAAGTTACAAAAAGAAAACAAGGTTTAAGCGAAAAAAGTTAACCGAAAAGAATTAATTAATAAATTAATAAAATTACTACTTTCTTTTAGTACGCGAAGTGTAACAGAAATATTAGAAGTTAAATAGACTGCATGGGAAAGTGCTCTTGAACTGAGGATTTTGAATACATATCAACGTAATATATCGCCATCTAAAATTAACAGTCAAATCTTGGCAGTTTATGGTGAACAAGCAATGAAGAGACTCCATGTAGCAAAATGGTGTCGCACTTTTCAATCGGGCACAGAGTATGTGGAAAACCGCAATAGGGCAGCAAGCGGCCGTCCACGTTCTTCGACGACAGAAATCAACTCGCCGCAAGTTGAAGAAATGATTCGAAATAATCGACGGATAACTGCGTGCAATCGCGTCAGAGCTGGTACCTAACGTATCGTTTCTGATGTGTTGCGATATTCCAAGCTTTATGCCCGCTAGGCACCACGTGCATTAACAGAGGAGCAGAAAGCCACAGGAATGGTGTGTAGTCTCTAGTTTCTTCGACGTTACCATTCTGCTAATTATGTGGAAAACTGATCAGCAAGTAGGCCGCTTAATTCCCTTTTGTATTTTCTGTTTGTTAATAAATATATATATATATATACTTTTTAATCTAACCTCGCAGTACCACGGTGGTCTTTTATCCGTAACTAACATTAGGACTATTTTTCTGAAACTTATATATTTAAAATCTCAAAGGTGGTGTTAAACTCATTGAACAAATTTGAAGTTTCAACTAAGCAACTTTTAATGTTTATGACTGGTGGTTCCGCAAATGTGCTTTCTTTGGGCCGATCTCTTAAAAACACAGTGGTAAATTCTGGCATGTAACGTGTACAATCTATGTTCTAAATCTTGTGGCACAAACGATTCCTACATGTTGAAGCCAGTGTTTCTAAAGCCGCCGAAACGTACCCGACTATTTCACAAACTGTGTCCTGATATACCGGAACCACCACAGCCGATTGTTACACGTTGTGGAACATGGCTGCAGCCGCGTTTGATTACGACAAACATTTTGATCAAGTAAGGAAGGTAGTTTTAAAATTCGATTCGACAGAAGCTGCAGGTATCAAGAAACGCCAGGAACTACTTCAAGGTAGTCAGGTTAAAAAAGATTTACAAACTATCCACAATTACTTCGGACTAGCGGAAATTGTGAATGATGTTCTCGCACAGTTATGCGCTGTAGAAGGCGAAAAAATGGTGTGTAATACGTAAATTTGGAAGTGTTTTAGAGGAAGACTCCGATTTTCTTATATTAAGACAAACGGCAAGTGTTTCAGCACGTTTTATAATTTATTTCTTACCTTTTATTTTATATTTTATCTGTATACTTATATGCGGTCGCCACGCTACTGCCTGTTACCACATATTTAGCCAGTTACTGATTATCCTCTTTGTCTCGTGTTACAATCAAAAGTTCATAGCAGCCGGTATTCACGTTATCGTGAGTCGACAGCACTAAAAGACTACTTTGACTATATTATCATAGTAACTGTAATGAACTTTTGTTTTGTATATTAGACTGTATCTTTGTGGTAACAATCAGGGTTCTAACACTAACACAAGCAGTTTCCAAAATCAAGAACATTTCTTCTGTAAATACTACGATATATTAAATTCATAAATGAAATGTTTTATTCAGTAGATAAGTACGAGGTATGATGAAAATGCATCCGAATTGGTGGCATAAGTTTGGACTCGAGCGACAGGATTGGTAGTAGTGTGTCACATGTCGACCTTGGAAGATACCGCCCATGTGCTGCGAATCACGGCAACCTAGCTCGTTTTTGTTTACAGTAGCGTTTCGTTGTTACATCTGGGTCGCTGTTTATCGCATTTCTCATCGGATTTTGTAAAAGAAAAACTTGCTGAAACATGCAAAAATACGTAAAGTGATGCGCGTTCTGGGAGACTTGTAACGTGTTTTTCGATTACAGGAGAATTGTGCACCCCGAATACGCTCCACCAGGTGAAAGTGTAAATAAGGCGTACTATTGTCAAGTCTTGAGCCGTTCGAGGAACGCAGTGCGTCGCAAAAACGGCATTGCATAGGAGTGGCGAGAGGAAAATCCATCATGACAACGAGCCTGCACACTCATCTCAGCTTGTGCAGCAGTTTCTTGATAAACACCACATTCCACTGGTCCGGCAGCCACCATATTCGCTAGTTCTCGCACACTACATTTTTGCTATCTTCCCAAAAATTAAGTACCACTTGAAAGGACGAAGATTTCAGGATGTTCAGAAGATCAACACAATGCAACGAGGCAGCTGTTTGTTATTTCCGAAGATGACTTTAAAAATTGCTTGCGTGCAGTAGAAACAGCGCTCGGCTAGGTGTGTAGCTTCAGAAGGGGATTCCTTCTAAGGAGATCGAATAATATATCTATAAGTATTGTATTTTTCTTTTCGGATAGATTTTGATTATATCTCATATACAGTGCGCTCCTTCTTCAAAGGCGCTCTCTAAGATGCCGCGACGGAGGGGAAACGTCGCTCGAGCTCGATTTCAGTCCCCCACCATCTTCCACTCAGGAATTTAGTATCCTTCTTCCTACAATATGCCGCGGAAGAGTGTGAATATAAACAAGAAAGCTTCGGCAATGAATTTCGGCACGGCATCATTGAGAGCGTTCGAAATATAAACATCTGCGCGGAGTCAAGGCCCGAGAGTGGGCGACACCACTTTCCAAGAAAACTATTCCTCTACAGCCCCATCAATGGCATCGAAGAGAGAGCGCACTGTATGTAAAGGCGTGTATTCAGTAGAGCATTTCTGCGAGCACGAAAAATTTGCGTTCACGTAGATTCTTGCATGTCAACTTTTGGTGCAAATTCTCTTTGATGAAATCTAAAAACCTACAAGTAGCGGATCGCGTTTGTCGACGCAAATTGTCTCTGCGTGCAAAAAAGCTCTAGTGAACACGTGCATTATGGAATATTCTTAAAGCAATGTATTTAACGTTGCGTTCCCAGAAGGCATCTATAAAGACTACATATCCCTAAAATTAAACAAGGAAATATCTACTTACGTATCCTTTTATTGTACACACGTTTATATATATATAATTAAATCAAATTCTGTTTCTCATTTTTAATTTTATTATACCATACACCACATGTACTAGCATATATTGTCTTATGTTTTATTAAATTACCAATGCACGAAAATCTCCAACCACAGACTTCACACAAATGCGGTTTAATTCCAGTGTGTAAGCTGCTGTGAGTAATTAGACTCTCTCTATATGCAAACGTCTTTGGACAGTACAGGCAAGTAAAAGGTTTTTCTCCTGTGTGCGTTCTTTCATGAATTTTTAGTTGTCCTTTCCAGTGGAAGCTCTTTCCGCAAAACTTGCATAATAATTTTTTCTCTCCATTATGTATCTTCATATGAGATTTAAGAACGTGAACGCTAGATAATTTTTTCCACACACCTGACATTGGATTGCAGGTCCATCACTGCATTTATTTATATTATGACGGTTTAAAACAGATTTTTGCTTAAATAGCTTGCCGCAATATTCACAAATATATTGTTTTGAACTCGTGCCTCGATGGAATAAATTTCGGTGAGATTGTAGCAGGTTTAAATCCAAGAATGTTTTATTACAATTGTGGCACGCTGAAAAATATTAAATTATTAGTAATGTATTTAGAGAAACATACAAATATGTGTTTAAATCTATTTAGCATAAAGTTGTGTAAGCTCCAAAAGCTTTATGAATTAGGACTACGCTTAAAGAAAAAGCACATTCGCAGGAAAACCATATTTATAATTATGTATAGGTATATATTTTTAAATTGCTGATAATAAAATGTACAATAATTTACAGATTAGTAGTTAAAATAGACAGCATCACATTTTTGTTTTGATTTTTAATGTCGGCGCTCTGTCCCATAAATGTAAAGTTGATCACGATAAAATTAAATTTTAGTCACGATTCGAATAGGTCCACTTAAGGCACTTGGAAGGGTGAAAAAATGAAATAATTAATTTTAACATTTCAAACCAGCGCACAGTGTGATATATTCACGATCTGGCGGGACAATATTCATTTTTGGTACTTGTCTAAACAGGTTCAACAGTTACGTGAATTTGCAGTAGAAAAAGATATAAGGTCCGTTCCAACACACCACAAAACCAGTTTTTGAATCGTCGAGTACATGCGCAAAGCAAATTTGGAACGCCAAATTTGCTCTGCGCATGTACACAACGATCCACAAACTGGTTTTGTGCCGTGTTGGAACGAACCTATAATGGTCGGAACGGTTGTTTATCCGCGTTTATCCGACGAACAATAAGTGCACTTACTGTCATTCGTCCAAGTTTGATCGATGAATACGCTGTGTTTATGTATGTTATTAGTGATTGTGTGGTGTTATAGTTTTCACGTGAATTCTCAGGATAAGTTTTCATACGTCTTTTCTTTCATTCATGTTTGAATTTTATCGTGAGCTCCATGAGAATGGATGAAGGATATTTTTAGTAAGAAAAATCACTATGACAGTTTATTCTTGAGTTTTAGGTTATTATTCCGCATTATTCCAATCACATATTATATTTTAGTGAAAGATCCACTTGTAGGCTATACGAAACATATTTTTTGTTTGCGCAAGTTTGCGACACCCATACAATTTTTTCTTATTTTCAAAATGACTTCGCAAATTTCTGAACGTTCATTACTTGATATTTGGTTTGTTCACGCAAAAGATTCGGGAATGGATGTCTTGTTATATTATATTATACAAGAACTTGGTGACTCGCCCCTGTCGGATGACGATTTAAGGAGTATTAAAGCCATAATTCGGAATAATTGCACAGAAATTGAAGCGAAATTGTCGAAGTCGGGAAGACATCGTGATCGCTTTTTAAAAGCGAATTCTTCATGGGTAGATGGGAACATTTCACTTGCAACTATTGTCCGTGAACGTACCCTGGATGTTTCACTACCTGAAACAAGTAACCGACCCGGAAGACCACAAAAAGACTTTGTAGATTCAAGCATTGAAACAAAAAGGCGACGAATTCAACATCTCCTTGAAACTTCGAGTCAAGAAGAGTTGTGGATGGCAACCAAAGTACAACACCAAGCAGGAAAAAGGGATTCAGCAGACATTGTAAAAGAGCTTTGTCTGTCATCGCCCAGTAGAGGTGCTAATACAAAAAGAGGGCGGAAGTGTTTAACACGCCCAAAACAAGATGGACTTTCAGAAGATCAAGCTCTCTCATTAATGATTGATGCGAATCTCTCGACACACCAATATAATGTTATACGTATTGGTGTCATACGACCCATTCATTGCCAGTTTACGGACTCCTCCAAACACTAACAGTGACCAAACTACTCCTGAAGTATGTGAACTTTTAGAGATAATACCATCTGAACACTGCGAATTGGGACGATCTGCTTCTGAAGAAACCGATAATAATTTTGACTGATATCAGATCTATTTCTCTAATTTTGTATTAAAAAATAGATCCATTTAGTTGTTATTATTATTTATCAATAACTTATTTTTTATTTACCGTAGAATTTTATGAGTTACTATTATATTTATTATTTATTATTAGTTTGCTAAGAGTTTGTTATTATTTTTAGTTGAATAAGAGTTTATTTTCAATATAATGAAGATTTGTGCCTAATGTTTGTCTCGGCAGATATTCCACTACATAAAATAAACAATTTAAATGTACACCAGCAAATATAATATTCCCGACGAGAGAGAAAAATTATATTCACCGTATCTATGCAGAAACATTGAGTAGCATTAAGTGTGCCCCGTGTGTCAAACAATTACCTTTACATATGCGCAGATGAAACTACTGATAGTGTGGCCCGATACATAGTTCATTTAATGATAGGTATCCTTAACGTATCGGTTCCAGCAAAATCTTATTTAATTTTATCCAAACAGTTGGAAAGGGCAAATAATTTGACAATAACAAGGTTTATATAGGAAGAACTGGCAACCTTTTTCTTACCGGAGTCGATTCCAACAGGAAAAATTCTATTGTTTTTAACGGATGCCGCACCATACATGGTGAAGGCAGCTTGCAACTTGAAAATCTTTTACCCAAATTTAATTCACACAACTTGCTTGGCGCACGGACTAAATCGTGTTGCAGAAGAAGTAGGAAACCATTTTCCCTTGGTAAATACTTTAATTAGTAGTGTTAAGAAAGTGTTTTTCAAGGCTCCATTAAGAATTCAGTTTTACAAACAACATCTACCCGGTATTCCGCTTCCTCCTCAACCAGTAATCACACGATGGGGAACGTGGTTGGAAGCTGATATTTTTCATGCAAATCATTATGAAGAAATAAAGACAATTATTATGGATCTTGATAGCGATACACAATCTGTGCTAGACGCCCAGAAGGTGTATTCGAGTAAAGAAATACCTCAACAGTTGGCGTTTATTAAAGTCAACTACAGTTTTATTTCCACTTCTATATTGCAATTGGAAAAACAATTTATGTCGCTAATTGAGAGCGTTGAAATAATAAACAAATTTGAAAAGTTATGTTTTGATGTTAAAGGAAGGGTGGGAAAATCCGTGCATGAATGAAATGTGATAGAAAAAAAAAAGGTGTAATAGAAAAAATGAGGGTTTTAAAAAGCTAAAGGATATTGCTAAAATCTTGTGTGTGCGGTGAGTCAGTAGAAAATATTGAGTTGACAATAGAGGATATTTCTAATTTGAAATATGCTCCTTTAACAAGCGTGGACGTAGAACGAACCTTTTCAATATATAAATACATGTTATCAGACAAGCGCCACAATTTTTCTATTAAAAACTTTGAGAAATATGTAATTGTAAATTGTTTTCATAGTTAATTATGTTGTAAAATGTTATAAATAAACTTGTAGTAAACATAATAGAATATCTTTTTCTATAGTATTATATTTTCTAGCATTACTCCTATATTTTTATCTGCATATTTTTCATAAGTGAATATTTAGGCCAAAACATCTGCATTTATATGCGCATATTTCCACTTTTTTTGCATATAATCCGGCCTCTACTTATCATTGATAAATTATTATTTAATAATTGAATTCGTAGAAGTGCCAGCGTGAGCCCGATTTATACTACTTAATGATAACATGTTATCCACTCTTTTATCAAACCTTATTCATCACACCAGTCAGTTATTAAATTGCCATACTTCATATGTATATCCCTAGGTGCAATATTAACGAATTAGGCAACTTATAACACCCCGGAGTATAACATAAGGTGCACAAGTTACAACTATAAAATTCACTTTATTAAACATCTTCTAAATAAATTTTATAACAGAATTGTTATCCCGGCGATAAAGCTTTGCACAATTGTTTTCAAAATAGGGATTTAAATTTTTATATACATACTTGCGGTAGAAATGAAAATTTGATATTATATACTTTCCTAAAGAATGCGATGTTTCATTGAAGCTTTTCAGCATCAGTTCTTTTGTAAGCCAAATAAAGTTTAGGTGGCTTGTCAAAAGAGAGAAGAGACACACAATGATTATTATAACTTATTGTTACTACCTAATGAAGTTTAGTTTTCTATAGTGCCTTGTGATATAGAAAAAGTTACATCCGCTCGTCTTCAAAGTTTCATTAACATCAAAGATTAGTCTTTACTATAGATATACATACATTGTACAGAATTCATTTTATAGATATGAAATGAATTCTGAATAGTTAGGTAACTATAGTCTTTATTAGGTATTCTTTAAATCTAAATTGCACTTACTCAGTAAATTAGCATGAACGATGAGTTGATGAATTTCAGATTCTTTCTTATTCATAAACGGCTTTTGGCAAAGGCTACAGCTATAAGGTCCACCATTCTTATGAACTAAATTGTCCTTTTTGTCTTCTATACTGTAGATGCTATTTAATTCATTGTAACACTCTTTCTCATGATGTTTCAACACCAAGTCATTA
This sequence comes from Chrysina gloriosa, assembly GCA_038088585.1. Taxonomy (NCBI): domain Eukaryota; kingdom Metazoa; phylum Arthropoda; class Insecta; order Coleoptera; family Scarabaeidae; genus Chrysina; species Chrysina gloriosa. The sequence continues at coordinate 53,992,152 of CM076087.1, forward strand.
TATTCTTTTAGACAACATTTGCATTTTTTATCTTTATTCCTCTCTAAAATATGGGGATAAATCCTCATTTAAAAAATAGGAAACACTGGTTTAAAATACACTCAAATGAAATGATTCTTACCTTTGATGGTAAGTACTAGTTTGGGCAAACAACATACATCACATCATCCTACATATACCCAGAACTACTCGCATCCAGTGTACTAACTAGAGTAGGGGAGTCAATGATGCTGTCGTAACTTATTCCGTAATTGTACGCTATTACCGCTGTTTGCCCAGGCTAGTAAGAACTTAAAATATATTACCTTGCCTTTGAGTCAGTCTAAAATTAGATGTGTCTTCTTTTTCTGTATCTTTTATTATCCCAGTATTATGATTTACATTATCACTTTGATAATTCTGAGCATTATTATTTTCAGATGGTGTATTTTTATTTTCTGGCTCAATTATTACCGTAGCTTCTAATTGTTCGTTTAAAGATGCACCCAACTTGATGGTGTCACTACTTTCCTCTTTCTCAGGATTTGTGGTGTCTTCTTCTTTTCTACTTTCTAAAATCTCTAATTCTTTTTGGATTCGCCTTTGTTTTTCAACTCTCTTTAGTTTTGAGCTTGCAGGGGTATTCACTTTAACTTTCATTTTTGTTAGTGGATTTATTATACGATGTGTTGTTAATGGTATCAGATTGCATTCAGTATGCGTTTTACGATGTTTTAGTAAATTACCGACGCAGCTAAAAGAATTACCGCATCCTTCACATAGATAAGGCTTAATTCCAGTATGTAATGAATTATGTGTTATTAAACTTTGACGATGGCAGAAACCCTTTCCACAAATCTGTGCAGCAAATTATAAATGTGTATAACGGGAATAAGTCTTTATAAATATTACTTACATCACATATAAATACTTTCTCTTGGGTATGAATCCGCTCATGAACTTTTAGCTGACCTGCAGTTAAAAACAATTTTGCACAAAACCGGCACATATAGCTGGGGTCACCCTTGTGCCTTAATTTATGATTGTACAAAGAGCCAGGTGTTTTTAATTTCTGATCACATACCTGAGATAAATATATTACGTAAACATGCTAATACAGTATAAATTATGAATATACTTCACATTTATATAACTTTATTGTTCCACATTTTGAATTGATATGATTGGTTAATTCACTCTTCGTTTTAAATTGTTTACCACACTCACTACAAATAAAGTAGTCGACAGCTTTATCATGATGTAATTCATTCAAGTGACTTAGATATTCACTTGATGTAGTAAATATTTTATCAGGACATTGTCGACACTTCCTTGGTTTCATCTGTAAAATATTTTTATTGTCTTATGTAGCAGGTATCCAATAAAAGCACTTACATTATGTGATTTTTCATGACGATTCAATGATGTTGAGGATTTAAAATGCTTAAAGCATGTACGACATATGTTTGTTGCCTTGTAATCTGCTTGAACCATGTCCATTCTTAAATCATTCAGTCTTTGGTGTGCAATGCAATGATTTCAATTTATTTTATTTATATGGTTAATTGCTGTTTATTTTTATGTTTACAATTTGTTTTGATTTCATTATATGCTTAAATCATACCAAAATAAGTAAAAATATAATGCAACTTTTGTAACGTAATCGCATTCAAAATAATCTAAAAACGCTGCTTATTTGGTTTATACTTTTAAACCACATTTTAAACAAATTTCCAATATTTCCACTTGTAAACTGCAAATAGACTCTGTAGGTAAGCAGATTGTTAGAACTAAAATCGCGGTAATTTTAAATTTCAGAAACAAAGATGCATATTCAGGATAAGATTTAAAAATTGTCCAGTAGAAAATAAAACTACATTAATGGGAAATTTAATTGTTCTAGACCTAAATTACTGTATTAGCAAGGTGGTTTTTCTTTTCTTTTTGGAGATGTGGTTTATCATCTATCCTACTGCAGCTTTATAATAACCTATTCTGCTTCTTAGATGATTTACTCCTTCAGAGGAGTTTCCTCAATGAAACCTTAACACTTTGCGAATAGGAATCCTCCTTACCTCTTCTGGTTGGAGAAACTGGAATCTGAAATCTTACACTGTTCACTCCCTGGAATTCACTGAGCAGTGTTACGAAGTGTTCTCTTCCTCACAACATGCTATAAATAGGATCTTCCAGTATTCCTGTGGTATGGAGATGTTTGGCAAATCGACAATATACGGTCAACGGTCCACTGCTTTTGTCCCGGGACAGTCTTATAGTGCGTAACATACTGCTTCTTCTGTAAGTTCCATTATTTCAGTCTTTACATTTTGATAAGAAATTCCACGTGCACGTCCAGATTCCACAAACTTTTTTGGCCTCTTCCCTATCCGGGAGGTTCGTCTTTTCGTTTTCTTGTATACCCCGATGGTCCGGCACCCTTCATAGATTAACTCTATTGTTTTGACACTAAGAACGCCAGTACATCCTTGGATTCCTGGGTAGTCTGTGATTGTGCTTTCACGTTCTGAACTTCTTTGAGAGCAACTTGGCTGTCCGTCATGATATATACATTTATCTTCTGTGTGTACCTCTAATGTACCAACCATGATTTCCGAGTATGTAGTTATGGCAATAATCAGCCTGTAATACAATTGCTAGACTTCCAGGTTCATGCTGATGCTTTCCTTGGTTCTGTCTCAAACAAACAGATTCCAGTAATATGTATCAAAGTATTTGAGTGAGACAGAGGCGCTTACTTTGTTCAGAACGGATATTGTAACAGTTTGTACTTAGTTGTACTTAGTTACTGCTTCGCGAGCTAATCTCTCTTCTAACCCCATACACTAGTTTGGATTAAGCCTCAGATCGGTAGCCAGAAGAGTAAAGTGGATTGTTTAGTCTGTTCTAAAACTGTTCTTCTAGCTGCTCCGAGTACTCTGAATAAATGCTCGGCTACGTGTAGGTCGCCGATTATCGTTACTGTAAAATCTATATTAGGGCTTTCCATATTATGTACGATCGGTGAGCCCAGAACACAACTGTTCTTCATCACTTAGTGCTGTAAACAAGTTCACAAAATCTCAAAGTTTTGTTCTTAATACACATTTTAATTGTTATTAAAAGGTAAATGTGTATATAACCTCAGTCATAATTTTTATTTGCTTTATTTAAATTATAAATTAGGCAGATACGTGTTTTGTTTGTCTGGATGAAATTGACAAGTTTTTAACTTTATTTTCTTTGTTGCAGTAGAAAATTCGCAGCGAAAAAGCTTTTTGTAGACTAAGATTAAATCAAAGTTTTGAGTATAGACACCATCAGGTCCACTTGTCTTGAAAGACATTTGAGCCAGCATCAACATCCAACTATGATAACAAAGTCGAAAGAGTTTCTTTCTTCCAAATAAAAACACTCAAGCGTATGGGATCAGATAAGTCAGGAAGTTATCACAAAGGTCTGTCACAACATCTGACAGCTTCATATGGAATAGCTCTGTTGATAGCGAATCAAAACAAAGCGGCACTTTGATTAGCAACCACGATTACATTCAAAGTTTTATATCAAAGCTTCATCTTAGGATTCAAAAGGTGACTGTTGAAAATGTATTATTTTTTCTCGAACACAAGAAACAATTTAAGAAATCAAAGACTTGGCAAAGAGTTGAAAACTGATATAGAATCTCATTTGCAAGTTTTAGAACACGAATTTTATCGATATTATGGGGACGTTAATTCGGAATCCCTAATATGGCGGAAGAATTTTTAGAAATAAAACTTGACCATGAAAGAGGACTTCCATCTCATGACATTGGAGAAGTTTTGAATAAAACGTTTTCTTGTTAATCCAAAAGTTACCTCTCTTATGTTGCAAATACTTGTGCCGTTTATCTCAACTTATCTACGTGGGACAGGTTTTTCAGCTTTGTTTCAAATTAAATCTAAGCAGCGAAATCGTTTGGCGTCGATGGCAACTTGACGATATCTCTAGCAAAAAATGAATCTAGAATGGAGCAGCTCGAAACATCCAAGCGCAAGCATCACTCTAATATAATTACTTAATAATACGTAATTATTTTTAGGGGCGTACACCAAAGTTTTAAATAGGACCAGAGTTCATTTGTATCACTTATTTTATTAGATTATAGTTCTAATTGAGAAAATAAATGTCGTTAAAATGATGTTTTTTTATATAATGACAATATAAGATTTAAAGGGGGCATGAAAATATTTTTATAATCCGGGGAGGCTCAATGCAACAGGTTGGAAACCCTGGTCAGTTCCAAGACTGAGTTTCCTCTGTGGGATCATAAATAATCAAAGTCATGGCGATCTTTAAGTTATTGTTATTTAACACTATTGACCAGATATGGATGGTCGTGTATACATACCTTTTATTATGTGAACTAAGTACACTTGCGTACCCTTGAATGTCAAAGCCGTTCCTTATTGGTTAATTTCTTTTCTTTCAAAAATTTTTATTACAGTAAAATACCTTACATGTGTATTCTTTCTATAATTTTTCATTAATATATTTTTTTCTATTTCTTCTATTTATCATTACGTCCAAATACGTGAATGTCCCTGTTTCTTCTTACCTGTTCAAACTTGTCATGCACATTTACACTTGGACATTATTTCATTATCTCCGCTATAAACATATCTAGTTTTATTCGCACTCAAGTTGAATCCTCTTCTGTACTTATTTTGCATTTGAATTAAACAGAAGCGAAAGTCTGGGACCTGTTTCTCTCTAGTTCGAGATCATCAGCGAGGCGCATTTATTCCTATCCAATTCAATAACGAATTAATGCGCTGAATTGAAATTCTTTTTCTATTCTCACTATTTTGCTACTTAATGAACTAATTTTCTTCTTTAGCTGGTTTAATGCCTTCCTTTAGCCGTTGTTTCGTGTCAACTGTTTAAATTCTTCTTGTGTTTATTTATTTTTTTCATCAATTATTGTATAACCACTTCTGTTAGTTTCACTATTTTTCATTCACATTTTCTTTCTGGTGCTTTATTGGAACCTGTACGGTTTTCGTTGTCTTAAAGGTATTCTAAGTCCTATTTGAAAAATAGTTTACAAGAGGTTGGAGAGAGTTTTAAATACTACCAAAATAGTGAAATAAAATTTCACATACTCTCACATAAATTATTTCACTGAGATGTATTTATTTGGCAATTTTTACAAAAAGTTGTGCAAGGACCAAGCATGATGAATCTTGAATGATGAACGTGTGTATAACATCTCGTGGTAGGGAGCTTTGTTTGTCGTGGAAGTGCTATATCGTACTGATGAGCCCCTAATAAGGGCAAAACCGGTCTACGGTTGCAGTCCGCGATAAACAAAGCATAATTCCCTCCGTGATAATTATTGGTATATGCAATGTAGGCCGCAGTGCGGTCCTTGCACAACTTTTTGTAAAAGTTGCCAAATAAATACATCTCAGTGAGATAATTTATGTGAGAGTATGTGAAAGTTTATTTCACTTTTTTTGGTAGTATTCTAAGTCCTATTTTGCTTCTCTTTCTCTTATTTACAATTCACTAACGTATAATCATCGCTTGCTTCTTTCCTATCACCTTTATGCATTGATTGTCGTTTCTTGCGCTAAACGCTGTTCGTTGCACTCAATATTCATTCTGCGCTTATTTTATTACAATTGATTAGCATTAATTTCCTATTTTACATCTTTATCAACGTATTTATAACTACTATCAAATAAGTTTTTTTTTTTAGGACAAAATATAAAAACTACCCATGGTAAAAATAAAACTGTATTTAATGAAAATTATACAAAATTAAAAAACAATTGCTACTTACTTTATAGTTTCTAAAAATTCTTCTATGTATATATTTAGGTATAAATAAAATATATAAAATTACAAAATAAAGTTAATAAGATTTTGTGCATCTCTTTCTAGATTCACATAAGTTTATGACATGAATACAACTAGATAGGCGTAGCAGATTTTGAAAATATTAGACTTTTCTCTTAAAAATATTTGAAGTACTTGACTAGTTTCTAGTCAGTTAATAATAGTTTTAAATTATGTACATATATTTTATCAGTGTACATATTTGGTAACTTTTTATACTGAAAATTGTATACAAGATATGTATACTTATTAAAACCATAAACATATATCTAAGAATCACATTACTAGGTAATTAATAATAAATGGCAATTTATTAAGACAGGAAAGGTAAGTACAGCAATTATGAATTTAGAATATCAGGTTTCCATGCTGTTGATTTATAATTTGTGACGTTACTGTAATCATCTTCGATTGGAAAGGCGCACTACTATATGATGTGCGACTATTAATTGTAATGTATTTTCATTCATGCGTTACAGAATTGTAAACGTTAGTAGTTTCAATACAATGTACACTAAAACAAATCACAAATATAATATTTATATATATTTATATATATAAACTGTCTAAAAATATACAATTGTACATCATTTTAAGTACTTCTTGACAAGGCAACAACTATATTCAAGGCCTCAGTATATTACAATCATATTTGTAATTATCAATTGAGAAATCACTGGGGCAGAAAGTATATTTTGTTTATAATAAATAGCTCATCTCTCAAAATGCGAGATCCTATTTTCATAAATTGGGAATGTGCGAAATTAGCAAAATTGTTCTAATAGTTGAATTAATTACATAGACTTATTGTTGCCGATGTATCTACATAAATAAATATTATTTGGCAGTTTTTGGCAGATGTCTTTTCATATGCAACGCTAAGTGGTCCGATCTGGCAAAAGATCTCTCACAAACAGCACACTTGAAAGGTTTAGCACCCGTATGTTTCCGATAGTGACGTGTCAATTCGTCTGATCTTGCAAATCGCCACTCACATTCAGGCCACTGGCATTGGTATGGTTTCTCCCCTACAAAAGAAGTTTTATTTAAGATTTACAGTGAAAAATAAAATAATGCTTATAATAACATGAAAGAGATACTCTTATTATGTATTGGGGTGTATCAAAGGTTATCAGCCAAACCTACAAAAGCTCTTCTAAGCAAATTAAGTGTAAAGCGGATTAGTCTACAATGTTGCGTATTAAATCTTCTTGAGGAGCTTATTGATGTAGTTTCCATTTTTGATAAAAATATACAATTCGCACATTGATATATGCAATTTAATTATTGCAATAAGAAAACTTGTGGGACCAAGTAGCATTCAGATTGACCATCCATTTTGAATGAAAAACTTCTGCTTGTTGCATCCGAATAGCAGCTTCGTGCTAATGTTCCTACGAGTACATAATGACCTGATATCTAATAAAACTTGCAGCTGAATTTTTGAATCCATGAGGGAATTACTTCTTTACATCAGAAAAATATCTCAGCTGCCAATTTATTTCCATGATGTAAACTATACAAAGTATAAACGAACAAAAGCAAATGAATATCATGGCAACTGGGAAAGATATCACTGGATGGATGGATGTATTCTAAACTTTTCTCCAAAACAGCCAACGCACACACACACAGATGGGCATTTGGTGATTGTAAATGGAACAACGATCTCCTTATTTTTGTTTGCATTGTTTAGGAATATACCATAATGAATGCAGATGCTATACTAGAAAGTGGAATGGGAAACGATAAAGCAATAACGGTGGAATTACTTTAGGACCATAAAAAAACAACTAACGAAACTAAAACAAGGACTTGATCGTTTAAATGTTTATTTATTAACATATATATTCTGACCTATTTATACTTGTCTTTGCAATTTTTAATTCAATTGATTAAATCTGATATGTTTTGGTAAAGTATATTGATCATGCTATTTTTATTTTTCGTATTACAAATTATACATAGTATTAAAGGAATCGGGCGGAATGTTCAGATTTAGATTCTCTGTTCAAAAAATAGTTACCTGTGTGTATTCGCTGATGGGCTTTGAGATGGGAACTTTTAGTATATACCTTTGTACAACCTGGAAATAAAATGGTTTTCAGTATTATTGTTTGTGAAACAAATTCAAATGTGTATAATAGTTAGAGTAGAAGCAATACAACAGAATCGAAATTTGAAAATACCTGCTTGTATGAACTATTTGGTATGCTCACGTTTTAATCTCCAGATATACATATTAAATTACCGGAAAATTATTTACTACAATATCAATCTATCGCAATTGATTCGGTTTTAATCAGGTAGTGGTTGTAATGGTAACACTGTTTGTGCTTTTCGTTGGAGTATAGGATTTACGCAAGAATTTTTTAAGAAATGTGTTTATTACTCTTTTGAATGCACTTATTGCTTATTTATATTAGTGGATTTCATGGTTTCAATCTTATATTGCTTTTGAACTGTATTCTTTCTTGACACTTTCTCCTATGTTTTTCTTGTTAGTTGATCCTCTCTTTTGTTATATTTCACATAGTCTAAGGTTATCTCATCGTTACTAGATTACGATTTTGGGTTATTGCAGACTCCGGCAACCACCATAATTGTCCTCCACCAGACCAACAAACACTATAAATACTATAATACTTTATCGTGCTGGGTTTATAGATGTTTTATATCATAAACAAAGAGCGGTTAACATTTTCCTGGTACTAGTGCGTACGTATTTTGGTTACATTTCAAAGATTTTTCTCAATCTGAAATATATCTAATATATTACTAAAAAGTTTATTATGTAACAAACTTTAGATGCAATTAATATTCGTAGAGAGGTCTTTACTTTTATCATTTGAATGTAGTCAAATAGATAAAGAATCTTTGTAGTTAAATCTCATAAAGGTTGATTTACTTTTTTTTTTTTTGTAAAACACTCAAATACATTCAATTTATTCAAAAATTTGTAGAAGCAAAGTAATTGGTTTCCCTTGTACGAAACTTGCAAGATTTTTTGTTTAACAAAAATTCAGATTTGAATACTGAAGTCAATTTATGATTGTTACGTCTAATGAGGACGTAACAACGTATTGTTTGCAGTTGTGTTGATCTAAAGTACTACCGGTCGTATAGCTATAAAAATTCTGTTCTTACTACAGCTTTGATCGTTTCGCATCAACTGGAATTAGACGACCTCGATGTTGCTCATGTTTGAGTGAAACATCATCAGAACAAAATTTAGCAGACTAGTTTTGTATTGTACATAACGTTTTGTGAACTTGTAATAAATTTATTGTTTGCTGAAATAATAAAGTAACATATACCTGAAATGCTCGTTTTGGTTTTCTATATTTTAACCGGTTTCAAGCAAAAACTGCACAATCCAGTAACATATAGGGTATAGGGGAAGATTGGAGAAAAGTGCGTTCATAATATAATTTGCATTATTTCTATATGATCTCAACACTACAGTAAAATTATGAACAAGATATATAATTTACTAATATTACCGAATCGTTTGAAATCGTCATTGATCTCTAAAATTCTACAATTTTTTATAATACACAATAAAAGTCTAGGGTGCAAATGTGCATTCTTAGAGCCCAAGACTACGTGTGTACCGGAAAAGTAGATATAGTAAAAGTTTTAAACGTATAAAACTTTTATTGAAATATACTCTAGAATAGATGCAAATTGTTATTTCCCACACAAATCCTAAATAAATTTATCGTCTCCTAGATATTGCGTGAACACTTAATGCCAGTAGATCTCGTCAAACCGGGGCACAGATCAGTATTCTTTGAATCTTTGCTTAACAAGATTTTTGCTCCTTGTAATGTTTTGTCTATTATTTATTTATTTATTTATTTATTTATTAACATTCCTAGTTCGAAGCAAAATATTTATATATAAAAAAATTCTTTGTGAATTTGCCCTGCATTTTGTATTTATTTAAAAAAAGTCTTGTAATAATTTTAGAATTCCTTGACACTGCTTTTCATTTAGAAGGACCTTGTGCCTTTGGAACAGGAAAACTGTAGGAATATAAATATCTGCCAAAACTCTTGCTTTAGAAAATCCACTTGGACCAGGTATACATAATTCTGTCTGGACTACTGGATCTACTTCAATTATAATATTACTTGCAGAAGTTAGAAATGTAGCACGTTTTAATTGTTGAAATATTTCCCTTGTCAATAAAACAGATATCGTCTTCGTGTTTGTGTTCGCTTGTAAATTTCTTTCTATTTTTTTGCTTTTTGCACTTCCTTCTTTCCTGTTTTTTTTACAGTAGATAAAAAAATATTTGCTATAAAAAATGTCAGCATTTAGGGGTTTTACAGCTTGTTGCACTGGCATTGTGTCTCTTTCTCGGGAACATTATAGCTGGAGTATGTAAATACTAGAGATGGGACATTCGAATCCGCGAATCCTCGAATCCATCGAATCCTGAAAAAGATTCGAGATTCGAAAACTCGAATCTTCGCACGATTTTCGTAATTCGAATCTTTCGAATCCAAAAAAAAAAAATAATAATAATGATGACTCATATAATCACGACACATATGAATCACTGACTAGAAAGATCTCGACGATTCTCTTCGGTTCTCGTTCTTTCAGCCACAAAGTATTTATAAGCTGGCATGCTTTCCTAAGGGCAGGTTCAGTACAGGGTTTCCGAAATGATTTGCTTGCGTCACTAAAAGGCGCTACCATTCTGTTGAGACAGAGAAATTGTATACTATTGGTACTTTACTGGATCCCCGATTCAAAGGGAATGTATTTTTGAATAAAGAAAACGTTGAGCAAGCTAAATTGACACTGGCTAATGAAATTTCATCCATCTATATGCAAACAAATGGTGATCTGCAGTCATCAGAGAAAAACTCAAGCAAATGCCACAGATATATCTTTAACTGAACAAGGTCATAGTATGTGGAGTTACTATTCTCAGTTGATGACCCCAGCTATCTGCAGTGATGTGGATTACAGTTCATCTCCTGAAGAAGAAATAAATGCCTATTTAGCAGAACCACTGCTCCCACCAACTGCAGACATCTTTAAATACTGGAAGGGCAACACAAAATACCAAAATTTGATGAAACTAGCAAAAAATTCTTAATTACACCACCATCAACAGTGATTTCAGAAAGACTATTCAGCACATCAGGCATCATAGTGGATAAAAAACGTAGTCGGTTGGATCCAGAGCGAGTTCGAAAGCTGGTTTTCTTAAATAAAAATCTGAATTAAAATTCTCACTTATTTCTTTTAGGTTGAGTGCTTTCTTTTATATACTAAAATATGTGTTTAGATTTTCATGTGCAATATTTTCTGTTTATCTATGTTAGCTCTCCCTTATTCTCATTCACAAAAGTTTCTGAAAAGATATCGGTACTGTTATTGATATATTAATTTCCATATGCTAAGGAAATTAAATATAAATAAAAACTTGTTGCATAATCATCAAGATTTTAACATAATTTATCTTTTAATATTGTGTAATTTGTTTTTTTTTAATTTCATTTGTAATATAAATATGTTCAAAAAAAATCTTATTTAATAAATATTTTTAAAAACTGTATCGTTTTTAATTAAAGTAGCTTTAAAATTTTCCTGTAAAATTGTTTTTCCTCTCTGTCCTTTCTTATTATTGTAATTATATGATGGATTCGAGAGATTCGAGATTCGAAGGATTCGAGAGATTCGAGAATCCTTTAGGATTCGGATTCGGATTCGGATTCGAGAAAATTTGGATTCGTCCCATCTCTAGTAAATACCCACTATACAACAGCAGCAAATTACTGTAATTAACCGACCCTTCTCTTCAGAGACTACCCTACCAATATTCTTCTTTCCCTTTGAACTAAGAACTCTAGGAGTTTTTTTTTAGGAACTACCAAGAAATGTTCTTCTGAAGCGGCCAAGAGATGGAGGAATAGTATTCTCCAACATTTCCACACTTCCGAAACTTTTACAGTAACTAGAAGGCTATCACAACGGTCTTAGTGCACACTAATATATGATATAATAATTTAAAATAAACGACAACGCGTACCTTTAGGCACTGTGCACTCACTAAACCACGTTTAGCTCATTTTTTATAGACGACAAATGAAGTACTTACAAACAATTTGTGTTTGACAATTCCAATACGTGAACATATCTAAAAAATTAATTGAGTTTTTACGTCACTGAAGCCCATTAGCCACCGAAAAAAAATCTAATATTTATTTAACAAATTTATTTAAATCTGAGACACAAGGTCTGTGTTGCTATTAGCAAATGTTGCTTTAAGTTTCAATACACTTTTCTTGTTTTTGTCATGCTGTTCCTCCCCGATTGGTAAGTTTAGTGACCTCACTGTTGATTTGCATGTAAGACAATACATATCTATAGTTATTGCTAATTCTCTGGAATTGGAACGAACTGGTATCATTCTAATAATTTATTGGAAATGCAAGCGAACACTCCTTTTAACCTCTTCAAACACATAGGTCATGTGGACATGGACGTGTGTAGGTTTATCCTCGCTGGCAGACTCCAGAATTGCACGGCAGTATTGGTTTATGCTTCTTTTGCGCATGTGGACATTTGAGGTGTGAATCAATAGAACTCTTTTCTCCTGACAAAAGGAATAATTTCAACATTTGGAAAAGGGTAAGCTATACAGTGGGATGTAGAATGTACATATTATATCTCGAAAATATATTTACATCCATAAGATAGCTGCTATGTTTGTCAAACATGCACGTTTGTGGACAGCGTACAGCTAAGGATCACAAACAAATTAGATTTATTTCTCAAATTCCTATTTTATACATCATATCACTTCTATACAGATTTCATTATTGACGAAATACCTACTACTAGCTTTTATGGTAGGAAAAAGGGGAAAGGCGAATTTTGGGGTGTATGAAAAATCCAAACAATTCAGACTTGGAGGACATTGCAGTATGCAGCGATGATGATTCCGATGGAGATATGGACTTTCTTCAACCGACTCAACTTGAAGACCTGAGAGAGATACTAGGGAGTGAGTTAGCAAACCGATACCGAAGGCAACAAAAAATGCTTCACCAACTGTTACAAAATCGAATGTTTGGTATTCTGAAAGAGATACTGAGTATGCAGGCAACCCACCAATGTTTCTTGGATCGCATGAAATATTCATTGATGGAGAAACACGTCACTATTTTTTCATGCAACTGTTTCCAGAAGAGCTCTGAGCTCATAATACTGGAAACTATCAGTTTTGCAGTTCAGAGTGGAAGAGAGAAATATTTTTTGCTATCAACATAATTGCCACATATATCAAGTACCCAGCTTATCGAATGTATTAGTCATCAATTCCTGGTCTGATTTTGGTCTTATTTCCAATGCCATACCTATGAGGCGAAATGAGGAAATAAAAGGATCTGCATTTTATCAATAATGATGACATATCACAAAATAATACAGATTCCTTTATCACAGTGCGACCCATGTCGGACATTTTTTTCAAGGCCATATGCTACCGCTGCTACACCAACAAAGTTCATTCACGAAATGATAATACCTTTCAAAAGCAGGAATAGAAGTAAACAATATATAAAATCCAAGCCAGAAGAGTGGGACTTCAAGGTTTAGGTGAGAGGATCATCTGATCAAGACAAGACTCCATTAGGTGTGACTGGTGATACTGTTGTCAGAATGTGTGCAAGATTGGAGGGACTGAATCATAATTTTTAGTTGGATAATCTGTTCTCCGCCAACGATCAAATACTTGAGCGCACGAGATGTTCATGTGATGGGCATTGTTAGATCTAATAAAATACAGAAAGCGCAAGATAAATTTATCGACGCGAACGACGTCGTCTGAGAATACTATAAAGTTAGGTGGACAGATAATAAAACTGTTCATATGATTTCAATATTTGCTGGCAAGGATCCACAATATATCGTGCGTAGATGGGATAGAAAAATAAATATATATTTCAAGACCACAAGCTATATTCAATATAATAAATTCATGGGTGGTGTTGACCTATCAGACCGAATAGTTGCACACCATCCTCATGCTATGAAGAATAAGGAATTTTATATGCGAATAGCATTTCATTTCATAAATGTTTCAATCATAAATGCTTCATTATTATATAGAAAAGTTGAAACTTCTACAGTGCCATTATTAGAATTCAAAGCCTCAGTTGCTACAACTATGATGCAACTCTGTGGAAATGATACGAAACGAGGAAGACCACTATCAGCGAAAGAAAATACCGCAAAAAGGAGAGAGCTTGGAATAAATCCCTGCCCCAAAATCCGTACTGATGGACTGGGACACTAAAAAGAATGGATTTCAAGAATGCTCCACCTTGCCATGAAAAAATTTCACAAAACATACGAGGTAGGTATATGTGTAAAAAGTTCGAAGAAAGTGTTCGTCCTGAATACATGGAAGCATTTCATGATTGAACACTATGCTCAGTACACATACATATGTGTACGCCAATTTTTTTTTTTCAAAAATATTTGAAATTTTGTGAATAAAACCACTTTGTTCCTCTTTTCTATCATATATTAGTTTATTTAAACGTTTGAAAAAATTTGTTGAACGATTGTTTTTTGACATAAATTTGTGCTTGAAGAGGTTAAAAAAGTTATTCTGCGATATTTTGTATTGTTTCTTGAAATTTTCCAGTAAATTAAGATAACTGACTGATAATTATTATAACAACTGCTCCAATCAGTAATACTCAAAGTGTTCGACATTCGTTTAATCTACTGAAATTTCTATTTTTTATTACGTTTGGCGCTTGTATAATGTTGCTCGTTATTTACGAGGGAAATCCCGATATTTGCTAATTATATTTTAATCATCCAAACCGTTTAATTTTTACTATGGGGAAATTAATGTAAACTTTTGCACTGTAATCGTACCTAAGAAATCACAATGGTGTATTCTTCTTTTCTCTAACTCGGGGTTATTTCGCCTATTGTATTTAGCCATCGGCGTAGTAATTCTGGGTGCGGTAGGTGCGGGCGCTTGCGTGCAGCCGGGAGCCGGATACGGGGGTGGCGGCGTGCGTCTGGGCAACGTTCCCCTGGCGAACCTGGTTCCGAACTAGGTGGTGTGAGAGGTGAAACGTACATAAGGCGAGACATTGGTGGATAGAGAGCGTTTCCGGGCGCAGGTCCGGGGGCCACCATTATTGTACTTGTACTGCGGATGGGTATTATTATTCGCATGGTGAATTGATTGCTGCTGTTGCTGATAATGAGATTGTTGCGATTGAGGTTGCTGAGTTTGTGGCGGTTGAGGCGGACTTGTTGGCTGAGGTTGACTATATGGCGATGTAGGGGTGCCCATTAGGTGCAATGTGGGGTTGGTTTGTTGCAATACCTGTAGAAGTCGAGTACGTTTATCAATACAATGCTATAAGTATTATATACAAAAAAAATGTCACATTTTAAGAAAATATTAGAATACATTTACGTGGATATAGTAATAAAAATTACATCCTCTGTCAAAGAAATGTACTTTAATGCAGAAGTAGCGTTTCTGGATTTAATGATGGACTTCGTAAGTATATATAGATGTAAAATATCCAAAGGTTTCCCTATTAGTGTTGTTAGCGGTGTTTGGTTCCTAATGTCTATTTTATTTCAAGGACTTTATATTTCTGGTACAGCATGCTTAATTAATCCTTTCAAAAACGAAATAGCTTTCACTACAAATGTAAATAACCATTGTGTAATAGAGTTACTAAGTTTCCAAAAATGACCTATTATGCGAAACTGAAGAAGTAATACAAGAAATAGGGCCGAGTTTCAAAAATATAAAGATAAACTATATTACATACATTCATTCTGTAACTAAGAGTCTTTTGTATAACAATAAAATTGATTAACCGTATGTACTGTGTACCATTTGTCTCGCCAGCATTGGTCACCAAGAGTGAGTTCTCTTTTGTAATATTTTTTCTTGTTAGAAAACACACTTCTTTAGGTACAAACTACTTCTTACGAATTGTTTATCTTAGGCTATGAAATCCTTATCAATTTCATACTGTTGGTATTTTGTGCTCCTTCCAGTCATGTAGAAAATTTAGTTGTAGATCTAGGTATGCTTAAGAGTAGGCCCTTCTTAATATTAGAAGAAGATTTAAGATCTCCCAGAGTTACATATTCCCTTCCCACGTTTGCCGAACATTTATTCTCCATGCGTCTGATACGATCTGGTTGTTAGGTGCGGTGAATTACCGGCATAAGGGAGTACACGTAGTAAGTTGCGTTAAATGGTGAAACCGGCATCTGAGTAAGTCAATGGGAAGTTGAATTAAAGAGGTATCAGGCTGAGTCAAAAATTCTTTCGTATTTTGTATCCCTTTGATCACTGTAATGGGGAATGAAAAACTAGCAATGAAAAAAGGGCTTAACGCAAGAGCGGCAGTTAAAGAACTAGACGTCTCGGTTTTGTTAATGAATAGCTTAGACGTAGCTTAAGCACTTCAAAGGACGTGATACGAGCGTTGAATACAAACCAAGATCCGCTCCAAGTAATCCAAAAGCAACCCAACTCCAGCAGACAAGTATTCTCGGCAGTACTATCTCGGACTTGTGAACAGACACTGTTGAGAAGTTACTCATAAACTGACAGTATTGCAGCAGTGAATGGAGTTTGCTGTAAAACTGCCACTGGGAATGAAAAATGTATTTCTTTTCTAAGTCAAGACATGGGAAACTAGTGGCTACACTCCTACTAGCTCATCAAATTCGTCAAACGCGCCTGGTTTGAACAAAAGTTCGAGGCAATGTTGCAGTTTCAACTTGTTCCACAGGTTTGCAGTGTGGGAGGACACACAGATCGATCTACCAGGTTAAAACTGCATGAATTCGAAGGTATGCAAGTGTTGCCCCATTCTCCATACAGCCCAAACCTTGAACACCATCCTCTATCCATCCTCTTTTCAATAATGTGAATGATTTCGAGGTTCTTTGCTTACAAGCCGGTGGAATGTACCCAGTATGAAATTGAACTTTTGGCACAGAGGTGGCAACAAACCATACTGCATAATGGAATTTATTTCTATGAATAAAATCTTTCTGGTTGTCCTTGTCTTTCATTGTAGATAAATACATGAAAATTTTTGACCTTGCAAGTGTTAAGAAAACTGTCTAGGAAACTATGTAAGAAAACTTATTTATGTCACAAATGTTTCTGTTGAAGTCCTAATAATTCTGCCATAGACCAGAAAAAGCCATCAAAATGAAATCAAGCGTTTCTTTTTCTAAGTAAGCACAAACTGCATGTGCCAATCATTGACAGCGTGAGAATTGGCATACATTTAATAGTCGTTAGTCGAAATGACCTATATATTTTCGCTTTCTTATGGCACTATAATTCTTTACTTTTTATTTGTCATAGATTGTGATGTATATGATATATAGCACTGGCGGATCCAAGTCAACCGCAAAGCGTTTTTTGGCCATTCTCAAACGGGTCCTGATTGTTGCTACCAATAGTGGCGCCAAAGTGAATGTGTTAAATGTCAAGTTCAGTAAGTAGATTGCGACACACTTTAAGAAAGAAAATAGATCCTATACACCGTGCGTACCAGATCAAGTGGGCACGTGGTAACTTTCTTATTATGGAAAATGGAGTTTTGGTTAAATAGGATGCGTTTTGCAGCTTTATATGCTGATTTGGAATTGCTTTAAAAAAGTTCAAAATGTCAAACCCCTCAGAAGTTATTAAGAAACAAACAGAAAACCGTCGTTTTTTATTTTTGTAAGTATAAGATAACCTTTCTTATGATATTTTAAATCAATTTTGTTTGTTTTTGTTTGGATTTATGTAAGTCTACTGATTAAAATGGGGAATAAGCTAATTTTACTGGTATTTTTGTTCAATCATACGTTATCTTACATCGTTGAAAAAAGAATAAAAACCTGTATCCAATAACCTAAAAATTCAATATGGCACCCATTTAACTTTAGGAAGTTGATACGAGTACTTCCAAAGCAGCCACTTTGAATTTTTGTTCGACATGAATTTTAAATCGGTGATATTGAAAACAGTAACTTTCATATGAAACTTTCTTCGAAGATATTTGATGTAGAAGAAAACAACAGTTTTCTGTTTTTTCAAACAGCTTCTAAATCATATAAAGCTACAAAACATGTCCCATTTGACCAAATCTCCATCTTCAATAATGCGAAAGTTACCCATGCAATCCCACTCGATCTGGGACAGACGGTATATATAAGCTGGTCACCTTTGATATATATATATATATATATATATATATATATATATATATATATAGGCATAGCGATATACATATGTGCAGGTATTGACTGACAATCCTTTCACTTTTAAATCCGATTTCTTTGTTCCACATTTGGTTACAAACCATTTGATACATTTGCGCAGAGAATGTCCTTGCTTAATGGCAAATCGGCTATATACATCGTTCTGAAGAGTCCCAATAAGAACGAAACTATAGCCTGCGGTTGTGGTTCGTGATTGATAAAACTCTATACGCTACCAACAGTAACAATACCTTCATTTGCGCATACTTCCATAGAAATGGTGGCGTGATACAAAGCCTATTGTTGTTTCAAATGTCAACATTTTTGTGGATACAGACTTCTCCATTTGGAAGACTTATATAATTATGGTTACAGTTGGCGAAATTATCGTGTGTCAAATCATTGATGGTTCTTTTCATCTTCAAAATGGTAGCGTTTTCCGAGGAAAGAGAAACATCATCCTGGTTTACGAATCTACAAAGTTAGAAGTCATGCACTGGAGACGCCCCCTGAAGTTTAGTAGATATAATTCAGTTTTACTTATACATGCGTGAGCGTAAGAGGTGGGAATATTTAGGGTACAACGTCAACACTACGATGGAAGGAAGGAAGTTAATAAAATGGTGTTGCAAGGCAACGTTTCGATGCCTAAAATACCTAAATGATTTTACAAAGTTTTTCGTTTGGGCATACTACTTTTTGCCTAACCTGTGTAGATGATGTAGAAATGCTTTATATGAATATAGAACAAAGACCTGATCTGGTATAGTT
Organism: Chrysina gloriosa; assembly: GCA_038088585.1. Taxonomy (NCBI): domain Eukaryota; kingdom Metazoa; phylum Arthropoda; class Insecta; order Coleoptera; family Scarabaeidae; genus Chrysina; species Chrysina gloriosa. Next base: position 54,011,073 of record CM076087.1, read on the forward strand.
AAAATAAAACTTCACGTTTAAGTACTTATTTTAGTAAACTAGCATTTATGTGCAATCATATTTGGCTTCGTTTGTACTTTTGCTTTAAAACGTTTATGAGCATTGTGGACGAGGAATGTCTAATAACATTAGCTCTTTAATTTCTATCTCTAGGAACAATCAACATATTATTACTGGAAAGATGCAAACCTTTTCTGTCTTAATTTCTAGTGGCGATAATAATGGCGTTGGTGCGCAATTTGCGGACAGTTCGTCGATAGCTTCCAGTTTAACAGGACCAATTCCGAGCATGTTCGCATTTTCCGGATCGATATTTTGAATACTACTGGTGATATCGTCCCATAAGGGTGGCCTCAGAAACACATCGTCGTCCGTTCCTGGCAACGTCCGCATTGAGACGTAACTCATCATTGGTTGATGTCGAACGTGTGGCGGTTCGAAGAATTCATCGATTTGAGACGCAGAATCTCGTCTTGGTTTCTCTAGTTCTTCTTCGAAACGTCGTTCCCACTCTTGTTTGCAGAGGAACGTATCCAAATCGCTCGCCTAGGAGAAGAAATAATAAAGTCATTATTAATCGTTAAAAGCCATAGTAAAATTAAGTTATGGTATGGTCTCTATATATGGCATCTGGACCGGTTGGGTGAGTGCTTAATTTGGGTCTGGAATTATTGGATTGTGAGTGAAAGCGAATAAGGAGGATTTCTGTTACAATGAAATCGAATAAGTTAGAGTGTAAGGTGTGAAGCCAGGCGTGCTTGCATGACACCTTCTCTATCGTATTTGATATCATTGTCACAGAACTGCTTTTCATTCGTTCTTGCTCCAACTCCCATGATTTCAGAACCAAGTTAAGCACTGGCCGAACCACTATAATGTTCTGCGGTGTGAGCATTGACTATACAGTTTCCGGACAAATTACATGGAATACCTCATTAATCACCGTTTTACCTGGAAAGTCCAGATAATTATAAAGATATTAAAAAGTTAACAACTTTTAAGGGATTATATTTGTTATAAAATGGGAAGTGGAAGCTTCAATTTATAAGTACTTTATTCACGCTAACTCTAACAATAGAACCAGACCTTTCTAATACTTTACTAAAAACTGTATATTACCACTTTCCAAGAGCACTACTAAAAATATGTTACAATACAATATGGCGGGTAACCTTCAACTCTTGATGTACTATTGCAGCAACAAAAATCGGGACAAGTCTTATAGGTTATTTTGACGGTATTTTAGCTGTATAAACCAGTCGTTTGTCATGTTCACGTCAATCATCTTATATAATGTCAAAAATAGTTTTCCCACGAACGCAAGAAAATTCTGTTAAATGCATTTATTTGAAATAAAAATCTTGAAAACAATAAATTAATCTAGTATTTTTAGTTATTTGTTACCACTGTATTAAATGGATTATTCCTTAAAAACTGAATAAGATTTTCTTCTTCCATGGAATTCCGTACTAATTTACGAGCAGAACCACTCTGCCTTTCTACAGTTCCCTGTTGTAGTCATTTATTTTTAATGTTGTGTGTGCTTTTGGGCACTCCAAATCTATTACCTAGTCTTCTTATGGGCCATCTTTGCTCAAGTAATGTAATTATTTCCATTTTCCGGTAGCACTTAAATGCGGCATAATGACATACATATGTCAATAATGATTTCAAAATGACATAATTTTTGACAAGGCAAAAGCCAGATTTAAACTACATTATTTTTAATGTCCCATTTTTTGTTGCCGCAATAGTACATGCGCAGATCTATCTAAAACTAACTTATATGAACTAAATAATTACATTGATGGTTACCACGGTTACATATCAACACTCTCCCTCAATGAAATTATTTCGCAAGTAAACAAGCTTAATTCTACTTAAAAACAACAACAAGATTAAACCTTTTTTTCTCTTTCGAAGCGATATTTACCTTTATTCTAAGCTAAACATTCCTTTAAATTTTAAGAATCTAATTTTTAAGACTGGCTTTGTGAGCATATCCGCCAGCTGATCTTCTGTTTTAACATACTTCAAACTGACGATCTCGCGATCAATCTTTTCTTTGATGAAAAATATTTTATATCTAGGTGCTTCAACCTTCTATTATTTTCTGGAATCTCAGCAATTTTGATGGCTGACTGATTATCTTCATAGATCGGTATTGGCCGATTTATTTCTAATAAATTGAAATCTAATATAAGTTTACGTAAATAACACGCTTCTGTTATTGCTGTAGATAATGCTATATATTCGGATTCGATGGAAGAAATTGACAGTAATTATTGCTTTTTACTAGCCCACGTTATTGGACAATTAAACAATTTAAACACATAACCACTAGTAGATTTCCTGTCAAAGATGTCGACTCCCCAATCCGAGTCCAACATAGGCACACAAAAGATCATTGTCAAATTGTTGAACACTAATTTTAGGTATAAGGTACCCTTTATGTACTTCAGCACTCTTTTCAGAGCTATACACAAACTTACTTATACTTAATACAGTGACACTTTGACATAAATCGGGCCTAGTATCCAATACTACATACATAAGAGAACCTATTATCTGTTGACATAGTTTTTGATACATTCCATCACACTTATTTCTTTTCAATAAGTTAAAATCAAAATTGGTATCAATAGGATTACTTATCTCTTTACAGTTAGACATACCACACCTTTCTAAGACCTGGAGTAAATAATTAGACTGGTCTAGTTTGGTAGCCTTCTTTAAGATTTTGATTTACATGTATGCTTAAGCAGTTTGACACTATTCCTAAATCTTTCATAGCAAAATTTTTGTTGAATGCATTTTTCAGTTCCTCTACATTCGTTATGTCTGTTCCCAAAAGTAAGTAAATCATCAACATAGAGTAATACATACAATTTTTGATTTTGTGAGCACTTGACATATAAACAAAAATCGTTTTGTGATCTCGAAAAACCTAAATCAAGCATTACACAATCAAATTTACTATACCAACATATTGGTGATTTTTTAAGCCATATATAGACTTGTTCAGTTTACAGACATAGTCACTTGTGTCTCTGGTTTCACCTGGCATAGACATATATACCTCATCTGTAATATTCCCATACAAAAGAGCACTTTGTACATCCATTTGAAAAATTGGTAGTGTTAATTTATTTGCTATTACCATTAATATTCTAAATGTACAAAGCTTAGCAACTGGGGCATAAATGTCATATAAATTATCACATGTCTGTTGAAAACCTCGAGCAACTAGTCTAGCCTTATATTGTCCATCATTTTATACTTTAAACACCCACTTACTTTCAATTACTGTTTGATTAACAGGCCAAGGCACTTCACTCCACGTATCATTTTTTTAAGTACATCAAGTTCTTTTTCCATGGCGTCCTGCCATTTTCTTGCATTATCATTAAACATTGCTTCTTCGTAGGACATTGGTTCTTCTGCTGCTGTGTAGAAACTTGTTTCATAATCGTCCATCCATGTTGGTTGTTTAATTGTCCGTCCTCTGCTATTCACCATATTTCTGGTACCTGTTCTTACTCCTGATACGTCACTGCTACTTCCATTGAATTCTTCATCAATTGCTTCAAGTTCAAGTTTCTGCTCTGTTGCTTCTTGCCCATCTTCTTGTGTTACCTCAACAGTTTTATTCGTATCTTCATTAACCTTCCTATACTCACGCATGCGGTCTGTGAGACCGACTTATATAGTATAGTATACGTCTTTCATTTTGACGTGAGTATAGGAAGGTTAATAATGTCTGTAGTATCGTCATTTTCATTCCTTAAGTCTAATATTTCAATAATTTCTTCTTTTGTATTTTGGTTTTCCTGTTCTCCTGGATGTTGTTGACATTTTGGCAGGAAGATGACATCTCTATGCAACTCAACTTTATTTCGTTCTACAAAATAAATTTTATACCCCTTAATTTCATCACTATATCCTACTAGTGTCCCTTTTTCACTCTTTGGGTCCAATTTTCGTCGTTCTTCTTTGATAATATGCACAGCAACTTGGGCACCAAATTCTCTTAATATATGAAAGTCAAATTTTCTTTTTGCCATAACTAGAATGGTGTATTACCCTTGACCGAGGTTTTTCCCACACGGTTCAAAACAAATGCCGCGGTATTTACAGCTTCAGCCCAGAACTCCTTTTTTAAACCACTACAATTGAGCATTGTTCTTGCTGCCTCCACGAGTGTTTGATTGTCCCTTTCTGCTCTGCCATTTTGCTGGGGTGTATATGAGCAGGTCTTTTCATGTTTCACAACTTTTTTTCAAGTATCTGTTGTAATTCTCTATTAACAAATTCCAAACCATTATCTGTTCGTAGTATTTTGATATTATTACCCGTCTGAGTTTCTGCCATTTTCAAAAAATTTTCTATTTTGGTTTTAGTCTCTGATTTATTCTTTAAAAATACAATGTTCTGTAATTTGAGAAATCGTCTTTCAAAAGTAGAAAATATTGGCACTCCCTAATGACTCAATTTCGAAAGGACCACATAGATCTGCATGTATCAAATCGCATGTTTGTTTTGCTCTGGACTGACTATTTTCGAAAGGTAATCTATGTTGCTTTCCAGCAAGGTATGCGACGCAAAAAGGATTTTCTTCCTCTTTAAATAAAATGTCATTTTCTTTCAACACACATCTGATTTGACTAAAATTAATGTGATCCATTCTCATGTGCCAGTCAGTAATACTTTCTACACTGTTACAATATGATATCTGTACCTTATTCTCAATTTTACATTTGGATTTAAAAATCATTTTATACAGCTTACCTTGTCTTGTGGCTATGGCTCTTGTCATACCATTCTTGTCAATAATTTCACATTTTTCTTTGTTTTATTTCATCAACATTTCTTTGTCCAATGCTTTTCCTATCGAAAACAAGTTTCATTTTAGTTGTGGTACAAATAGCACGTTACCTAATTCTGTTTCTATCCCCTTCTTACCATTCCATGCTTCTAATCTTATTGTTCCCACACCTATTACTTCAATGACTGATCCATCACCAATTTTAACCTTCTAATTTTCCGTTTTCTCCAGTTTGACAAACTGGTCTTTATCATAACACATATGATCCGTTACCCCACTGTCCATATATCAATCCTCAGCCGACAACTTGGCTTCTTCAATTAATGTTAAAGCCTCTGGCATATTACAAATGTCCAACATTCCAATGAATGCATTTGAGGGTTCTCCTTCCGAATCTTTGTTCTTTTTAAACCAACAGTCTGCTGTGAAGTGTCCACACTTTTTACAGTAATGACATTTAGATTTATTTCCAGTTTTATCCTTCGAATACTTTTTTAAATGGTAGCAATCCTTTTTCAAATGGCCAGGTTTCTTACACAAGAAACACTTCATCTCCTTATGCAATTTTCCAGCAACCAATGCATTTACCTGTTCTTTCTGTGACGCTCTTTCCTCCTCTACCAACAATCTAGAGGTACGTTCCGTCAAAGTTTGCTTATCATGGGGTATTGATTCCCAAGCAGAGACAAAATGCTTTAGATTCTCCGGCAAGGACATTAAAACTTTAGTAATTACTATTTTTTCACTTAACTCCTCACCTAAATGTTTGAGATGTCCTTTGATATCTTCTAACTGAGAAATAAAATCTGCCACACTGCAGTTTCTGTATTCAAGACTGAAAAACTTCTGTTGAAGTAAATGTACACTTATTTGTGACATGTGCTCGTATATTAACATCAACTTTTTCCACATTTCCTCAGCGGTAGTACATGATAATACATGATTTAGCGATTCTTTATCTAACCTTATAATAATGACTTCTTGAGCCTTTGCATCTTTCTTGTCCCATTCATCTGTGTCAATTCGTGGCCTTGGGGTCCCACCTGTTACCATTGTAAATACCCCTTTCGATTTTAGTGCAATTTGTGTTTGGAATTTCCATACATTCCAATTTTCTCCTGTAAGTTTCACAACCGGAACCCCTGTCTGATCCACTTCTCCAAGAATCGTGTTGCAACTTTCTTTTTAAACTTTCCCCTAAAAACGGGTTTTTACCTTACAAAAACGTGACACTAACCTTAAAATTGAACTGGGCCCATAACCTGTTATAAAATGGGAAGTGGAAGCTTCAATTTATAAGTACTTTATTCACGCTAACTCTAACAATAAAACCAGACCTTTCTAATACTTTACTAAAAACTGGATATTACCACTTTCCAAGAGCACTACTAAAAATATGTTACAATACAATATGGCGGGTAACCTTCAACTCTTGATGTACATGCGCAGATCTATCTAAAACTAACTTACATGAACTAAATAATTACATTGATGGTTACCACGTTTACATATCAACAATATTATATCAAGAAAATAAATAACGCCGTAACTAGTACGAGTATTTACAAGGATATAGATTCTTGTTTTTTGCTGTTTGTGCATGTTTACAGTTTAGACAGCGCGTCGATATTTTAAAAAATCCATAAAAACTAGGTGTGCAGTATTATTTATTGTTTTTTGAAAATTGGTATTCTTCTTTTTTATGGAATTATTTAGCATTGGCAAAAGTTTTAAAAGTTTACATTAATACAAACCGAACATAACTTAATATTTTCTACATCTGCGAATAGTTCAAAAACTGTACATAAATGTAATTTCTCTGTAATATGGCAAGAGACGAACCTGCCTGGTTATGTAGGCAGTTCTAGTTTAGACAAAAATGTCTGGTAGTTGATTTGTTAATTTAATATCTAATCTATTCAGCATTCGCGATGCGTAGTTGGACCATTCTTGTAGCTACAGGTGCCCTATCGAAAAGGTTAAGTATCAATTATAATTATCTACACCGCAATTATTATTTTGCAGGTCATAGTAAAATGGTTTATTTCTCATTTTGTTTCTCGAGAGTACTTTTCAAGGAACTTTTAACAAACGTAGGTTAAAATTTCTATTGCCAACAGTTTTTGAGATACTAACACTTTGTGAGCAAGATGTAATAATTTCAAAAACAACAATTTGATATACTTATTGTCGCAAAAAATGTGCAAAATTGACTTCTTGGTAAAATTAATTTCGGTGGATTGGGAGCAGGGATCCAGTTTTGTGACCAGCTTGACTTTTATCTATGAAGTTGCTTGAAGAAACAGTCTACTTTGTTCTAATCGAATGGGTAAATTATAACATTTAATAAATCGATTTTATCCTAAGGCAGGCACTAGGTCCAAGCAATTGCGCAGAATTCACTTGCTCGTCGATGTAATGCGTCTACAACCACCATTGTGAGTTTTGTTTTTTATTCTTTCCTACTAACTAGTAATTTGAATTATGAAAGTTAGTAAAGTTTTTCCTTAGTATCTTTGCAACTCCTGAGCATCACCTATCTAGTGAGCCCCTAATATTATGTAAGCAACATATTGTACATATATTTCAGGAGGCTATGTGGCGATGTTACCCATGACAACTACATCGGAATGATATCATCAGGAGATTATATTAATATTTTATATTCATTTGCTTGTCTGCGATTGCCATTTATCCATGTTATTACCAGGGTTCGGCGTTTCGTACGGGATGAATCATAACAGCTAGTATTGTACTATCTGTTAACATCGAAAAAGTAGCAGCAACAGTGGTACAACGTTTTAAACGAGTGAAAGATGTATTACATGTCACTGCCTAATCTGTGCTGGATTATTGAATTCACATGCCTGCATATACAGGGTTCGTCACAACTAATGTGTCAAATTTATTTATAAGATTATATTAGGTAAAAAGTGGGTATATAAAAATTGGACAAACAAAAGTATTTTAGAAGCACCGCATTATATATCGTTGAAATGTAATTGAAAAATGCGACGGTCGTCGAACTCGGCGTTACATAAGTACATGAAACACGTTCTACCAAAACATTCACTTACTGTGGTTTACATTTCTACGTCTAATTAATAAACCCTCTAGTTGACCGCATACTGTCAGAGGTTCTCCAAATGTTCCTTGCGAAACTCGCAAAACCTCAAACATAATTTTTCTTAGTGATAATAGGAAAATATTTGCTCCTACAAATTTTCTTGTTTTAATTTTATACATAAGTTGTGAAAAGAATGGTATCCATATTACCAAGTACACCAATGTTAGATGTGATAGATTCCATACCGAAAATCGACCTAGTTCCAACATATATTAGTTTTCAAAACTGTTAAACGAGATTTCTATAAGAAAAGGCACTTCATATGTTATCTCAAGAAAAAGATTGACCAGAGGTTTAGTATTTTACAGAACCACTGTTATCTTTTATGTCTATATAATAAATTGCGTCAATATCCTTTTTCGCATTGTTTCTACATCTATATTCATAGTAAGTATACATTTGAGATACATAATGTAAAAAAAAAGAATGAATGTCGACTCTCGGTATTTATTTTTCAATAAGAATGTAGTCGAAAGAAGCGCCAATATAACGAAATGTGTTCATGTGATTTCTGTCGGCACTAAGCGAATAATTTTGGACTTCTAACAATCAATTATGACCGACGGGAAACAATAAAGTGTCAGTGAAAGTGACAATGCATAATCGCACCTCGCAGCGTGAATTTTGGTTGTTCACAGCGGCCCGAAATAACCCCATACTGAGAATATGCCATAATTGAATATCGATGTGCCTCTATTCTAGATCCTTTGAATATTTATTGTTGTATTTTTATTTCACCTGTATAGACACAAGAATACCAGTTTTCTACGAGGTATTACCTTTTTTACGAACGGGATAAATCCACAATTAATTATAGTCTTAGTTCCTATTTAATAAAATGTGTAAAATTGAATGAAGATTTGATAGGAATTTTTGCTAAAACTGTGGAAAATTTTAAATCGATAAATAAGTTCTATTTCATTCGAGAATCGCATAGACTAGATAATAGTCATCATTCTTAGCTTTCGCATGTGCCATTGAATAAGGGTCATAATATATTAACTTATTGTTGAAGTATTACGGTTGGTTATTATTAGAGTTGCTCAATTTGCGCCAATAGTACTAGAACTATCCGAAACGACTGTACTAAAATAGTAATATTACGCTTTACAAATACAAATGGCTTTATAGGTACTATACATTGAACTATTATGTATTATGTATTCGTATAGCGCAATGTTGCTATTCTAGTACACTCGTTTCCGATAGTTGTAGTACTATTGGCGCAAATTGAGCAACTTTAGTTATTATATGTACATACATACATTCCCAACAGAGAAAGCACTGCTGTTATTAGAAAATGTTGCCAAGAAATTTAACTAACTAGTTTACCCGTTTTGCAATGTCATCTCTATTGACGCACATAACATATTTTACAAAATAAATGTGTGAATTAAAGATATACTTCATAATGTATGAGTTTGTGACTATCAATTTTTTTAATAACACCTATTATTATTATATATGCTACATGCACTTTGTCTTTGTTTCAGATGTTGAATTGTGCCTCTGTACTGCTACAGTACCTCCTTAGGTTTGGATGCGCCTAGAAACCCAAAAGTCTTGAAAAGATCCAAAAGTGGTATATCATTGTTCTCGATCTAAGTATCGATATAAGCGTGCAAGAATTTCCATACTTCTTTACTAGATGGTATGCGGTCTATTCCGTTTCCATACAAACTCTACAAGTGCTGATACTATCACTAGTTAATTTACGTGAATATTTAGTTCACAATGCCCAAAGGAAAACTCACTAAGATTCTAAGTTGAATTTTATTAGGACTGACAAAGGTTCTTGATTGGCTATGGTTACAATTAACCCGGAGATATTTTGTATAAGAGAGGTTTATCCGGTGTTTTTGCGCATTCTGCTTTTTCACCCTCTCTAGCGCTTTTGCAAAGAATTTGCTTTCCTAGTCCACACATTTTTTTGCAACATTCTTAAATCAGCTTCAAGTTGATGGTGTAAGAGCTGAACGTCTGATTGGTTTCAGTTAGAGATGTCTGGTGCAATAGAGTAGGACGCAATTAATACCCTTACACGTTGGGTAATCATTGTATTGAATGCCACCCACATATCCAAAAATACTTTCAAACTTGTCCCCACTTCACTCATTTGATCGTTTGTGCGAGTCTAAGTTTAGTAGTTTGGAGTTTTAGTTTAGTGACAGTTTGAAACTTCAATACCATTATTGTCCAACGTGCCAGGGCATCCCCGTCTTCTTGTCCTCTTGTGTACCAGCCTCATCTCTTCTTGATATCATTTATTTACGACGAAATTGAACTAGTTTATCGACATATTTCAGAAACTAAATTTGTTAAATCATCAGTTTGTAAGGGTCTAATTCACATACATTGAATATAAGTTACTTCTGAAATTTGCCCAAAATAACGCTTTCCTCTCTATGTAATTTCTCAACTGAAATAGTAATGTAGTTGTTGAAGTGTATATTTTAAACAGACTTGGGCGTTACCAATTACATTTTGTAATTATTACACGACCTTTTACCAATTAGGTGTAATTAGTAATTGGCAATCACCAATTACTAATTACAAGTAATTTGTAATTGGTCAAATCCAATTACCAATTACATGTAATTTGTAATTGGTGACTGTCAATTACCAATTATGTGTAATTTGTAATTGACGAACTACAATTACCAATTACATGTAATTTGTATTTGGCGATTGCCAATTACTAATTACATGTAATGGGTAAAATGTAATTGAAATTTAGAGTAATTGACGAAAATAACGTAATGATTACTTTTAAAGTATTTATTACAAGAAATACAATGATTACAAAAATCTTCCATTACGCAATGTATAAAAAAAAAAATAGAAAATGCCAACTGAAACTAAATATCTTATTTTCACAAAATAGCATAACGTTTCAATTCACTTCAAGGTTCTCTGACTTCAAGTTCACGCCTCTTTTCTATACCCTCTCTATTTCACCATCACATAATGCATGCAACCAGTTACAGAAGAGCCGAGAACATTATTCTATTTTTCTTTCGATATATTCAATGTTTCAGTGAATGAACCACTTTTAAAAATTCCTTCATGTGAAGAAAAAAATTAGAATGTAATTACCGTTTGAGTAATTAGAATTACTTTCTTGCCAATTACCAATTGCATGAAATTGGTAATTGATATGTGCCAATTACTAATTACTGTAATTGGTAATTGGTAAAAACCAATTACCAATTACTTGTAATTGTAAGTGGTAATTGAGAATTGCCAATTACAAAATGTCATTTAATTTGTAATTGGCAAAATTCAATTACAATTACCAATAATTGGAAATTGGTATTTTAATCAATTACCCATTACAACTAATGTAATTAGTAATTGAAACGTAATTGGTAACGCCCAAGTCTGATTTTAAAGTACCCAAATCGGTGCGGTAACAGTAAAAACCTGTTTTATTTGAGGTAATTCCAGGCCACAAACGTGTCTATTTCTCTTAATTATTAATAATGACAAACAAACAGCAACAAACTACTAGAAACAGTTTTTATTTCACCTCCCTCTTCTTATTTTGGGTTTCTCTTAGTGATTGTATCTTCTCAAATTCATATGTAGCATATTTGAAAGTTCTGAACAACACTTAAAGTCAATGAAACAATATATACAAATATTAGCTTACATCTACACCAATAAAATCATGTCCAGTTCTCATTCAATCGATCTTGCAAGAGTTGCAATATTTTGAAATGTACATACACAGACATGAAATTAATTGTTTTTCATTGTTCCGATGGAGTCCTTTTTATTCGAACCCGTCAATGAGGCAGGTGAGAACAAGCGCAATTGTGATATGTACACCGAACTCAGCAGGAATTCTGATTCGACTTTCCCCATGTTCTAATTACCATACAATAAGCCAGGAGGTGCTGCCCTCCCGCGGAGGACTTTCGTGTCTACGACGCTCGCTAAGTTTCATTTGATTATCATCATGACAAGCATCTTGCAACACAGACAACCGTTTAATATTCATTTAGGGAGGTATTATTGAGGGGCGGTGGGGTGTTGATATAGCATGTTATTGTTTAAATAAGTTTTCTGAAATGTGTGTTTCATAAAAGTCGTCAGTCTTTTCTTAAAAACAAAAGAATGGAGAACAATTTTCTCTTTCATATATTGATCAGCATACTTTCCCGAAACATACCTGCCCATTTTTTCGTGCATTGTTTGGCATCTTGAGCTGCGATTGTGTTTTCTATTATTCATTTCTATTCAATATCCGCAATCAGAAAATGAAAACATGGAAATTGTTACTATATTGGTATAGTTATTATACAGCGCCCTAATGACTGTGTGAAATTATTTGTCACATAAAAATGTGGCTTGAGAACTGTAGTTTATTTTACTACATTTTAGACAAATTCTCCACAGACAATATTCTCAATTTGCAAATGATTGGAGTATTTTAAATTATACTTATATTATATACAGAGAGATCCAAAATGATTGTTTGAAAAATACTGGTTTTCGCAGAGGGTGATATCAATACTTATTTCCAAGTGTCTGAGTCAATATAGGAACTGACATTGACGCAGGTTTGATTATTCTTTAGTATACATATTATGATTGCCTTTTATTTTTGTTACAAATTCTATATTATATGTTTGTATTAAAACAACAGAGGTATTTAATGTGTTGTAGAGAAAGTGAATTTATTGAAACAGTTTCCAAATCATGAATATGATTATGAAAATTTAAAGCGCCATATTAGCAGTATAGTGACTCCCTTTCTAGAGGCAAGTGTCAGGAAAGGCAAGACCGCCTGGACTGAAGATAATGTTGACAATATGGGAACAAGCTTTGAGCTGAGTGTTACCAAACTATTGCGACAGCTGGCACAACAAGCAGGTACATTTTTACAATCTAAATATATTATAATTGGATCTTATCACACTATCAAGCTATGGGTCTTGCCAAAGAGCCTAGAAAACGTTATATCTGCATGGCTATAAAAGTTCTGTTGTGCAACTGTTGCCGTTAGATTTTGATAAAAGGTTAGAATTTGTCATTGGTTTAATGATAACGTGAGAGATAATAAGATATTGTACAAGAGTCTTTTCTTAGATGAAGCTTGGTTTCATTTAACAGGCTGTATTAACTCCCAGAATGTTGAGTCTGCTGAAAGCTCTCATATATTTCATGAAACATCATTACATCCTCTGAAAGTTGGAATGTGGGTCGATATTCCTAGAAGACGAATAATAGATCCAAACTTTTTAAAGAAACTGTTAATACAGATCGATATCAGCAAATGTTGTGAATGTGTGTGAATTAGAAAGAGGATATGATCAACACGATAACGCAACAGCACATATAGCTCAAGCACCAGGCGATTACCTACGAAATATTTATGGTGATAGAGTCGTAGGTGCACAACGTTGGCGTCCAAGATTACCTGATCTTAAACTTTTGCATGTTTTCCTTTTTGGGTATTTGAATTGTAGAGTGTATATCATTATACTTGAGATACTGGATAGTGTGTTTGAAAATATGAAAAGAAGAATAGATATTTGCGTAAATAAAGGTGGTGGACACAAATTTTTAAAGAAAAATAAAATTACATTTTATTAATTGTGTGTATCTAATATATTTAAACGAGCAATTCCTCCTCGAAAACGGCTCTAACGATTTTGATGAAATTTAGTACCTGGGGGTTTTCGGGGACAAGAAATCGATCTAGCATGGTCCCAGTCCCGGGAAAATCCATTTTGACTCGTTTTACACACATTTCTGGTATTGCGGTATATGAAATTGGTTTTCGAAAATGACTTTAGCAATTTTTACGCAATTTAGTATCTGGCGATTTTCGAGAACACAAAATTGATCTAGCATGGTCCCGGTCCGAGAAAATTTTTTTGTCCCGCTTTTACCTTTTTCTACGGTACATAAAATGTGTTATCGAAAATTACTCTCAAGATTTTGTTACAATTTAGTATCTGCGAGTTTTTGGGGACGAACAACCGATTTAGCATGGTCCCGGTCTGAATTCAATCCATATAGTCCAGGTTTTCACCAATTTCGGCCTAAACGTGGGTTAGAAACTTTTTTAACATCATGCAGCCAGGCGAAATTATAAGTAATTAAAACTGTACTACTAAACCACAGATGGCGCTGAAAGTATTATGTTAATAAACGAAAAATATCTACGAAAACTAACAACAACATGTAAATTCACATACTTTGTTTACAGTTATAAAAGTAATCGGAGCTGAGTTTTTTAATCAAAATAAAAAAACTTATACAAAATTAGTTGGCGTTGCAAAAAGAAGGTATGTAAATGTTTATTTAAAATGGGTATTTCTTAAGAAAGATTTTGAGCTTGAATTTATTTATTTTTAAGTATGTAAATATAACTGTAAATATTAATTTTAGTACTACTTTTATAAACTTTTAATATATATGGGCTACTATATATACTTGAAATATACAATATTAATTAAATATCAAAACTAAAATAAAGAGCGTTATTATTTGGTTCAAAATTATTCAAAAAATTATGGGAACTCCGAGCAAGGCTCGGTCCACCAGGTACTTAGTTTATGATATAAGTTGTAAGTAATAATTGAAAGAAATGTTAAAAATGTAAAGATTTGTATCGTAAACAAAGTCATGTATCGCGCTAATGTCATTTCGTATTACTAAATGTGTACGTCACTGAAATAATAGTTACCACAATATAAGTATGGCGGCATTTTCAGAAAATGATTTTTCTTTTAACGAAAGCGGCACAGACAGTCATTTGGTATCTCGTTGTATAATATAAAAAGTCAATAAAGAATTATAGTAGATAGACTCTATAGTTAGTCTCAACCATATTATGCAGTATTAATTTAAATAGAATATATGCGTCCCGTACTATCTTTAAATATTAAAGCCATCCCTATAATCGCCTGGTTTCTAGCTCTTTGTTGGCGGTAATAACTAATGACAACTAATGACCACAATTACTTTTTGTTCTGTCAAGCGTTAATATCTATTGCCTGAAGAAGTCACTTTGATATATGTTATATTTTGATCATATTAACTGTCGTAATAATCAGTATCCTAAATTTAATGTGATATGATAAACTGACAATAAAGGTTGAGGTAAATAATAGAAAACAGCAATTTTAGTTTTTGATTTGCTTCTATTACACATATATACACACATACATACAGGATTAGTTAAAAGTATGGAGACGACGATATATTGGCGTTAATATTCATTTTAGGAAATTATATTTAATACAAAAGTTTTTTACTTAAATACCTGGATCGATGTTTTCTAGTAAAAATGTTATTAAATAAATTTAAAAAAACTATTGTAAAGAGAAAAATTCTCTATCGAATTGTAGAGTAAAACTAACAACTTCTTATTAAAAAGAAAATACGCGGACAGGCGTAACTAAAAAATAATTAAAGAAAAAAATTAAGCGTTCTGAAATGTAGATAGAAATTTCATAAAAAACTTTTGTATTCAACATACATATAATTTCCTAACATGAATATTAACGACAATAAATCGCCGTCTCCATACTTTTAACTAACCCTATATAAGAATGAGTATAGCTGATTTCCTAATTATCCTTTATTTTAGCTCATTATGTTGATATTTCAAATCTACATTTGAGGTATGTCACGTGCGGAATTATCTTCATTCTTTTCTATTTTTGATCTTTCTTTTACTGCATTATATCAGTTTCTTGTTAATTAAAATTATTTATTTGCGGTATCGAACAGTAGAGGTGTCATTAATCAAACCCAATAGTATATAATAGTGACCTTTTAATCACAGAATCTTTGAACAAAAAGAAAGCACGCAGAACAACTACAGAATAGACGAAAACTGTCAAGTGTAAAATTGCGCCAGCTCTGAAAAAAACCTGAAAATTGAATTTGGTAGGAGGACGGTACTAGACTATAGAATAAATCAAGTTATTTTGTAAAACTGTGAAAATATGGCAGAAAATAAAGCACATTAGAATAGCAGAGGAAATGAAGAAAGGGTCATCAAAGTGTGACTAATTATTAAGTCATTTTGAAAATATAAAGTTTGGGTATATATGAAATAATAATAATATTAATAGAACAATAGCAATAACAAATTTTACCGTTATTACGGGTACATGTATCCCAAAATTTAACTGAGTACATCCGGTATAGACTGTTAGAACTATTATTGTCACGATTCTTGGATTGTTTAATTTCTGTCTGATGAGGCTATTTAATAAATAACGAAACGTCACTATCATGTACTATTCTGTTTGATTAATCACAGCTGTGCTGTTACCGTATTCATACATACTCGAATTTTAAATTTTTAAAATAACACAGTTAATCACTCATCCACGACGGTTTATTAATTTTATGCTCTACTCCGGATGCACTTTGTCATATTTTCACAATTCTATAAAATAACTTGATTTACTATAGGCAATTTTATGCTTGACAATTTTCAACTATTCTGTATTTGTTATGCATATTTTGTTTTTTGTTCATTTCTTTCGGAGTGCTTTCTTAACTTTCGTTCTAATTTCTTCGAATCATCATGTGGTATGTTTCCTAGTATTTAGCCTGCAGCTAGTTAAAAATTGTTCATGATAATTAGCTTCCTTACAGAACTAGAGATTGTTACAGTTTGTACAGATTTTTTTTTAATATGTAGATAATGCGAGGACAAGAGGATACCACATTTGAACTTCTTCAAGGTTGTAGTAAATAAACGTAATAAATGTAGTAATGTAATAAATTCAATAGTCATTGTTGTAAAATATAATTCTAAGGAAATACATTTTTTGATTTAACTCTTAATATGGAGAGGAACTAAATTTAAATTCCTCTATTTTCAACGGTTAATTAAAGCTTATACGAAGCACACAACTATAGGAAATAATAATTTTATCCCGTTATATTCTGAAAATATGTTGTAGTTTCAAAGACTTGCAATTTTCATTATAGTCGCGCAGAATTCTTTTTATTGTCAATATATAAAGTTATATCTATTCAATCTTCTAATCAATAATAACGGAGACATCTTCTTTCTAAACACCTTCATTCCCGCTTGAAAAATAAATTTCTCAGATATGGGAAATGCGGTGTTTTGAACTCGATGTAGGTGATAAATGTATGTAAAGTTCAATGTTAAAAAGGAGTAAGCAGAATAGCTTATGACCTCAGCATAGCAATTTAAGATAATCTTCAGTATATTTGCTACGTAAGCAAAGAAAAAATAATGTTTTACGTATGGGTATATCCTTATAATTGACATCATAAGTGTTAGTAGTTTTGCGTTCGATGTCATACAGAATAGCTTTTAACAACAACGTTTTCCTAAACATTAATATTTAATTTGTTTCGAAGGTTGTTTGTAACGAGGTGGAGATGGAGATATGCTAATTTCGATGTTATCGTAATAACCATGGCATTGCCACCGTAATAAGATGCATCCCTTATAATTTAATATGTAAGAGAGATGCTCTGTGGTAATATCGTTTTGTTATTTGAGTCGTTTAACACGTGCTGCATAAAGCAGCGGACAGGTGAGTAATAACACCGCGAATTGGAAAAGTAACTGTATCAGAAGTTTGTTTATGCAAAGAAGCGTTGCATGTAGCAATTGGCAATGTGTATTATCATTTTGTTATTTTATTAATTATAAATAATAAATATATTAATATATTATTATTTTTGGATATTAAACGTGTCTGCGAATAATTTGGATTTCTCGCTAGTGGAAAAGTTTATTTAAAATTCCTTGTAATTGATGCGCATCCCTTTATTGGCTTTTATAGCATTTCAAGGGGTTGTATACTGACCGTATAAACCGAAATGGTTAAACCAAAAATAAATAATAATAAATAAACCACTTCGGTTTATACGGTTGTTAAAGATGCTTGCCTCGAGCTAGCGAAATACGTGTCACCGATTTTATTATAAACAATTGTGTGGTGAGGAGTTTACCGATGTGATATTTGTGTCAGTAAATTACATCACCGGGTTTTATACGTTTATAGAGATAAAAAGAGCGATTCTGTTAGGATTCCGTTTTGAATATTTCTATATCCAATAAAGTTATATTTAAAATATATTGAAAACCTCTTTGGTACAAACATATTTAATAATTGTGAATTTATTATTGGTCTGCGGGATATATTCAAAAAGTTGTTTTACGGGAAGCAGCATAACTTAACTTATTTGAAATCAGAAAATCTAAGAGATTTGTATTAATAGATGACAATAATAATAATTATTAAGTTTGCGACTTTTACCATAAAAATTGTGGTTTGTTCGCTAATAGAAAAAGAAAATGCATTTAAAATATAAATTCTTCGATTACGTCCGATATATTCATTTACAAAATAAATATCTTATATGACAGTCTTCTACCACTAATTAGGTCAATTAAACAAGACTGGTTTGAACGATAGTTATATTTTAAAAAAAAATAAATAAAGAAATAAAAAATAAAAAACAAATGTTTGTTTATATATTTATCTAGTTATATTTTCACCGAAGAAAGTGTTCTGAAAACGTTTGTAAACGTTCTGATGGAAATATAACTATCGTTCAAACCAGTCTTGTTTCATTGACCTAATTAGTGGTAGAAAACTATCATATAAGATAAGTATAAAAAGGTCACGAAATATATATACAGTAGAAGCCGCTTATTGTGATCAATTTGGAACAAACCCTTTTTGATAACATTAACCGAATGATAACAGTAAGCGGAAGGTAAATATAAATGTATTTTTCTATGCTGATGTAGTCAATAATAAATATGTATGTATGTAATCAAATTATTTAACGACTTACAAATAAAATTCAAGGGAAAAATTAACGATTAATCAACAATTTTTAATATTTTACCAAATTTGTTTATTTTTTATCATCGATACAATACGTAGGTACATTTATTTACACTTTTCGATTTCATTCGAAAAACTGGTCGATCGTCGTTTGACGTTTATTTTTATTAATAAGATTTTGTATGTATATTTCAAAATCATAATATCTATCAGAATTACTTTCTCGGAATTGTACACCACGTCGGAGAATATTTAACGCTTCTTGCATCTGGCCATTAGTTGGCGGCTCTTCAGACATTTCCTCTTCTTCTTCTTCTCCTACTTCGGGTAATTCAGGATTACTTCCTTCGGACGATTGATCCACAACTTCCCGACAAATGTCTGATATAGTCATTGTGGCAGCTGTTTGAACATCATTGTCGATATCCACCCAATCGGAAAATTCGCTTTTGGACAGACCTTGAACTACAAAAAAATTAAAAAAATATTAGTTAGATGTACAAAACAAGTTCTTTTTTCATACCTTCTAAAATGTCAGCGCACGTTTCATGGAGATCAGGTTCTTCATCACCAGTTTTGGAAAAACCTCCTTTTCGAAAACAGTTTCGGATCGTTTCTGGTTGAACTTGCCTCCATGACTTCACCAGCAAATGCAGCGCATCTAGAAGACTGATTTTTTGCTATCGCATCTGCAGTAGGTGCATCTCGATTCTCATCAAGTTCTTGTATAATTTGGGCTCGAATTTGCCCTCGATAGTATTCTTTGAATGTTCGAATGATTCCTTGATCACATGGTTGTATCAATGCCGTAGTGTTCGCAGGTAAGAAAATAAGTTGGATGTTCGTCAAAACTGCATTCACTTTGTGCGCAGTACAATTGTCTACTAATAAGACGATTTGGCGTTTCAATTTTTTGTCCCACCTGAGTAACCACTCGCTGAACAAGACACTTGTCATCCAAGCATTCGCATTAGCAAAATACTCCACGGGCAAAGTTTTAACACCTTTAAAACACCGAGGATTCTTACTTTTCCTATCACTAGAAGTTCTTCCTTTTCACCTTCCATATTAACAGAACATAACACTGTTACTCGTTCTTTCGAAGATAAGCAACCTCTTACTTTATCGTTTTTGAACAAATAAGTATGATTAGGCATCGCGCGAAAGTAGAGTCCTGTTTCATCTGCATTGTAGATGTCCCGAGGCGGATATTTTGCAATAATTTCTGGCCATTCCGAACGCATCCAGTCAGCGGCTGCTAACGAATCAGCACTTTTTTCTTCACCGTGCAGAGGTCTATGAACGATGTTTTCTCGCTTTTTCCACCGATTGAACCATCCGTCTGTTGCAATGCAATTTTCTTTCCCCATAGTTTTGGCTATATCTTCTGCTTTTTGACGCATGATAGGACCATTCACAGAGGCATTTTTTCGCGAACATTTGTAAACCAAATTTTTAAAGCTGATTCAACTTGATTATCCTTTCCAGATCTTTCCCTTTTTCGTTTTATGTTTTCATTCGAACGCGCACACGTTTCTATTTCTGTACGATTTTTTAAAATTTTACACAACAGCGGTTGCGAAATTTTTAATTGTACCGCAGCATTCCTTTGACTCATTTTCGGAAGTTTATCGAAGTTATCGAGAATTTGTCGTTTTTCTTCGTTCGATAGATCGCGACGTTTTTTATTCACTTCTGCCATGACCACGGTGGTTTATACGAAATTTCAATAATTTACCCGTACACAAGACTGTAGAACGTGAGATTCGTAGAAGAGTATAGGAGAAACTGAATATCATTTAAACGAACGGACCTTTTATACATAAAGTACATAAAAAAAAGATGACCTCTTCATAATATAGAAATAACAATTCGTTAGATTGTAATATGCGATATGAGAGTTTTAATTGAAATCGGCGAGAAAAAGCGGCTCGTTCAAAGGAGTTGCGCTGCAGACACCGTCGCCTGAAGAAACTTTCCGACAAAGGATACTATTCATAACTAATAACATTAAGCGGCTTTTGATTACAATATGCGGCTTTCTTTCAATGAGTTTCAAATAGAGTGATTTGGGACCAACGGTTTTCGATACAATAACCGTTTGATAACATTAACCGTGATTATAATAAGCGGCTTCTACTGTATATATATATATACATTTAATTTACAAAATAAATACAAATCATTTTAGAGAGATCGATTCATGAATTTTTGAGGTACGTGGCTCGTGTCTGAAAATATGGTTTCGAGAAAAACTCGCCAACAATAGAGAAAATATATTTAATTTTCTTTCTCTGCTTATATGGTGTCATCTATACCAGATCATATTATCAGCAATAGACACGCGCGCTGCGTCTTTACTTTGAGCATAGCGGTGCGAGTTTTTGTCCAAAGCATTCAAATTAAAAATAATGCTTGAGGGCTTTTACTAAAAATGCAGGCAGCAATATAAGCACGTATTCTGGCAATAGTGCTACGCTTAGTATAATTTTTTCATTACTATTTTATGTGAATTCTCTCACACATCTTTCTAAACCCATGTGTTTTTTTTAAATTCCCACCCTGCTTGAAGCAACAGTCGAAACGTATCCAGGTGCAACAACAAACCGTATTTCTGGAAATATTTGTCGGATGGATTTAAAATTTTCAAAGAATATTTTTCTAAAGACCTAATTTTAGTAAATCATTTTTTAAAAATCGATTCTTCAAAACGGATATAACCAACTTACACTTTCTGGATAGATTGGACTAAGAAGCCAAAAGCCAAAAATCATGAACTAGTGAATGAATCAGTCATTTATTTGGACCGAAAAAGCCTTATAACCAGCTAGGATGCCTTTGATTTCAAAGTCATTCCAAGAAGACACTCTTTCGTAATGGTGATGAGAAAATATCAAAATTTGCAAATACTAAAAATTATTCAAATTCACAAAAATTACTCTAATATCTGAATAGTCAGCGTGGCAATTCTACAGACGCACATAGACACTTGTATTTATGTATCTACGAATATACTATTTAATGATGCGTTGTAATCATTAGCGTTCACCTGGGTCTGATAAAAATGCGTAAAAAGAAGTGAAACGAACTATTTCGGTGACCAAGCTTGTACCTCCATAACTTTATTTAAGTATATTACGGTTTTTCTAACGGATGGAGTAATAAAAATCAAAACAGGTACGCATAGCTAGGTGTAATTTTTTGTGTTAATAGTACACTCGTCCATGGTTGGGTAATTAGCAATTATTCGTAGAACAATCGATAAAAATAGCTGCAGAAATAATAATGTACCGATAATAATAACTTTTTCAAACTGTACAAATTCGTTAGCGTCCGTAGTTTATATTTCTTTGTTTGGTTCTTGACCTGTTTCTGTTGAATATGGGATTGAAAGAAAATACAGTAAATGTAATTGGTATATAAAAAAGTGTGTAATTGCTGGTGTTATACCGACTTGCAAGTACGCCGTAGACCATTTATGTAGTATGAAGCCCAACGTTGTATTAGATATACCATATCTGTCGCACTGTTAAATTATTTTATTAAATCAATAAATATAAATGATCGGTATAGCAAAATATGGAATCAGATAAAGAATAAAACCATATAGGTAGAGTGCATGTTGCAAGGTTCTATTATATGCGCTTCGGATCCTCACATTACGATATAAATAAATGAATTGGATAAGATGTGAAATCTAAGCGTCTTCTGTTGGTTCTCTTGTAATTATTGTTGAAAGAGATTAGACCACTTATGGTAACTGTAATGAGATATAAGGATATCTATATCTAGATACATAATTATGTACATATATTTAATTAATCTTGACGACTTAATATTTTGTACTTTATTGTGATAGAAGTTGCTTTTTCCATTAGACTTAGAACGACTTTGTTGGTTGCATTTTTTCCCCATTAGTACTAGGAAGTGTCTTTGGGAGCTTGGTAGCATTTCAAGTAGCTTTTCTCGATGATTCCAATACCACCAATTAATAGTATTTTATTAACCTACCTACATCTCACTAAATTGCCCTCACTAATGTTTTAGTTCCAATTTGTTTTCTCTACCAATTCGACTTCTATCTGCACTTCCAAATTAAAATACAAAAAAGCAAACAAGAGTTCTCAAGTTTGACTTCTGAAAAATTTAAGCATTTGCGTAAACTATCTAAACTGATTACAACTGTAGCAGAAATATATACTTTTCTACCATATAAATACAAAGAGAACTGCGGTTAAACAAAACACTCAAATGATTATAGGCTTACTGCAGCGGATACACCAGAACTAAATAGTTAGAACTGGAGGGCAAAGAGAATAACCAAATACCAGGATCTCCGACAAAGGCTGCTGGCTGTTAAAGACAGTTTTTCAATAACCGGGTCTACTGCTAATGAACGGTTTCAAGATGTAGGGCGTCCAGTCTTCGTACTAATTCGTAGAATCTGAATGACTCTCTACGTAACGATATAATTAATTAGATACATTAATTGGGTAGCTACAATGGAGCTATGCAATAGCTTACGAAGTAAGCACAAATTGCATATGCCAATGATTACGGAGATAATTATGCTTTGTCAATTGCACACTGCAACCGTAGACAATTTCGCCTTTTTTATGACTCGTGAATATGGTATATCAGTCCGCAATTGATAAAGCACCACTCGCTAGATGTAATATGATAATAACTCCTGGAGATAGATTTGATCATCAATGTGACCCCATCTCCCAAATAGAAGAAATTTATCGCGGAATTCGATCATTTGGTCTGCGTCCGTACCAACCACACTTAATGCTTCCCCATACGGCTTGATATCAGCAACAATATTAGTCTGGTGCAAAGAGAGATATCAGTGAAATATGGAACACGTTGAGCAACTTTCTATAATCCTGTCATTGTGGATCATGCCGCTTAGGGCATTTGATATAGATAGAAATGACTTGTTCAAATAGTTCTATTCTCCTGTTTTGATGATTAGTTTTGTCGTTTAGGGGACCATATCTTTGAGGTTCCCTCATGTTTGAGGTAAACTTAATTCCTGAATATCATCTTGATTTTCTCCACCTTTTTGGAACGTATTTTATAGCTCCTTTACAGTTCTCACTTTAACAAAGGCTATATAAGTTCTAGATCAATTTAAGTTTGGATGTATTTAAGCTTGAATTAATGTAATACAGATGCATGAAAGGTATGGATCTATTTAGTATAGTTTGATAAAAGTTCTAATTTAATATGGACTACTTAAAGTGTCAACTATTTGTCGTATTTGATTATGTACTTAAGTTATGTATCCACTTGTTATGGTTTTACAAATGATTGAGTTTCTTAATTCTCGAACATACATCTCATGGTACATTTGTGTTTTTACGACCAATCCACGTTTCCGAGGTTTACAATTTTTGGAATATTTATGTCCTGTGATTAATTTTTTAATTAAGAGCCTTTGGACTCACCGTTCCGTCTATTGATGTCATACTAGTATCCCATCTTTACTCAGCAAACTTTGAAGTATTAAAGCACTGAATTTGCTTCGGTATGGTACTTTAGAATTAAAGTGTTTAATTTTGTAAGGTCTATCTTTATACCTTTTTATTTTATTTACTATATGAGTACGAGCTTGTCTGTGATGGACATTAATTTAGTTCCTTAGAAGTGTATCGTGTTAATTTTGCTCTGTTATTTCCATCATTTTAAAGACTCTGTTGTGGCGTGGATTTTGTAGTTTATTTGTGTATCGGTAGTAAATTTTTACTCGCAGGTAATTCAATTCAGATCTGAATGTGTTACGTTTAGTATTCACTCATTTATTTATCTTTTAACGAAGATAATTTTTAATATTTAATTTTTCATACCATTCTCATGGTTACTATGCTAATATGTTAACTCAATTACTTTTAATAAACTTAATTAACTTCCAATTGGAAAATTAGATGGCGCCCATAAAATTAGTAAGTTATTAATTCTGCCCCGAACACAACTGCACAGATGCTCACCGTTGAATAGCTACTGTAGCCAGTGATACTTCAAATATCACTACCAAAATGCTGGATTATGATTGTGACTATCACGCTGTAAAGCTCTAATGTAGCCCTAAATTAGATTAAATTTTTTAAATAATTAAATGTTCTGTTAATAGAAATCTTCTGGCGTACATTCCGATCAATAATGAATACTGGCTGCTGCTATTGATCTCAACTATCTAAAGGGAATCACTTTTAAACTCGCCGCAGATTTTCTGGATAATGTTTGGGGAAATAGTACAATTCAAACAGGAAGCTAAGTTTTCCCAAAATTTTAGATTGAAGGTACTTGGAGGATCTATTGCCTTTAGTACTCTTAAGGAAATACTTACGAACTACAATTATGAATAAATTTTTATGTTTTGAAACTATTTATTTATTTATCAAAATAATATTATACATATTTGGCCATACAGTAAGGAAGTACATAAGTTGAGATACAGAGGCGTTTTCTTAAGTATTTATGTTTTAAGGTCGACGGTCGCTATCCCGACATGGATACTCCACGAGCCTATTACTTGCAGCGTTTCTCACTTACAAGTTTGGAGGGTAGAAGAATATCCCCGTCCTTAATATTTTTGTCTAACGTGCGTAATGGTAAAATTGATTCCCCGGACATTCTTCAGCAACTTTTCTTACACACTCCTCGTGTCTCTGCTCGTATGACATATACTTTCTATTTACCTACGCCGCGCAACAACATCCTCAGATATTCACCTCTTTACAGGATGTGTAATAATTGTAATGAATATCCTTCCATTGACATATTCAGCACCAGTACCGCGACATTAGGGTTACTATTTGTATGTAGTGCTGTCTTGCCTGTAATTGAGAGAAGTATTAATTTCATGCCCGCACGTTGCTCTTTTTTTCTGTTTCCTGTTAATCTATTTCTAATTTGAAATTTTTGTATTATTTTGTATTATTTGTATTTCCTTATTTTCAATTGGCCGTTGTAAATTTTTATGTTGGTTCCTGATCTGTAAATAGACATATCTGTTGATCAGTGTATTTAAATAAATAAATAAAATTTAAATTCCTAATTAATGAACTCCCATTTCGCAGAAATATGCAGCTATGAATAGCAGTGTAGTTTTACTATTATGCAAAAGAAATGAAAAGCAAGGATATCAACAAAACAGATTAAAAGGTTGGAAAAATGTCAAACAGTTTTAAACAAGGCCCTTCACACCGAGAAGAAGGAAATTGACGGAAATAATAAGAGAACGACGAAGGAGAAAGAAGTCTTAAATTAAAACGTACATTCTGTGTAATTTAAAAATCTTTAAGAATAAGTTAGGGTAGTATGTAGTTGTCAGAGAATATCTACGAACCACTGATATGGACTTTGCGAGTTAGTTGGTAGTAAATATCGTCTGACATTAATGGGTAATAAATAATTCGAATTAGTTCCATTTTCATTTTCCATCTGAGGCTTTATAACTCAGATGTCTTACGTATATAGGTATTATCAACTGGTTGTCGATATTAAACGAAGGTTGAGGCTCGTCTACATAAATATAGCCACTACACATACATATGTATATTCATAAAGCTATTGACCCTATGCTTATGACCCATAAATAAATCACAGGTTATATTTGGACATGATACTTATAGTTTTACTATGATTGTTTATCTCTATTAGACAGCGCGAAAATGTTTACAATAAATTATCGCACATTTTTTGAACGTATTTCCTACTGTAAATGCACTTTCTAATGTTACTCACAGCTCTAGCACAATCCCTTTCTTCTGTTTTTGAAACAAATTTGTTATCCATTAATATTCCACACGTGCTCAAAGTGGTTGAAACCTGATTTAGGTGGCCATAACAAAAAATGTTTAGAGAAAACATTAATTATTCGTCGGATTATGTATCGGCGTGTTACTTTGCTGAAGCATGAGAAAGACTTTGCCGGCGAGTTGTTAAAATGGTTAGACAATATTACCCAACGTGCCCCTGTGATTCTCCTGCGGATAAATATTAACAATGGTTTAGTACACGATACTACGGACAATTGCCCTCTAAGCAGATTAATCGTGTATTATTCTATACCTATGTACATATTCTCCAGCAAATACTATAGCGTCGCTTCTCACGATTACTCTACTTTTCTAAGGTTACTGTGAATCCCCACATGAACAACACGCCATTTCACTGTACTCTGCGATAATGGTGTTCTCCTTGTGTATACCTACATATGTATGTATACTGCCTAATATTGAAATGGTACCGTCTAGAACGCAGTGTCGCATGAAGCCTTTAGAAGCCCCTACACAAAATTACAATTGAGTTGATACTTTGATTTAATATATTTTTTGCTTTGTTACAATGCCTGCAGTAGGACGTCGAAAATTTTTATCAAATAAGCGATTTCGAAAGATATGAAATTATTGGTTTGCGCGGGGGTATTTTGCCCAAACCATTTAAACAGATACGATAATTAGAGTTTGTCGAGGGTGGTTGGAAGAAGGGCATGAACGTTGCCGAAAAGGAACTGAAAGGTAAATAAAAACAACCGAACAACAGGATCACCGTCTTAGACTGCTGTCCGTATGATACCCTTTTTCGACAAACAAATGGTTTCAAAGTATATCAAGACTTTATCCCGAATTAGATCATTTGGTTTGCCTTTCTACCAACCACATTAAGTGCATCTCCTTATGGTTTTATACCGGCATCATCGTTTAGTCTAGTGCAGAGATAGACTTTAGTGGTATATGGAGTGGAGTGATTTTGTGTTTAGTGATGAATCAACATTCAGTTTGGCAACGTATGACAGCTACATGAAAGTTAGACGAACGATGCACTTGCAACATCAATTTTGAATCGAAAACCTCAAGAAACTTTACGAAATAGTAGAGCCGCATGTTCTTCCATTTCTTCAAACACTGGAGAATCATCTCTTTCAACAAGACAATGTTTGTACTCATATTGCTAGAACTGCGTTGATCTGTTTTGAAGAGAACTTTCTTCGCCATCGAAACCCTTTCCTCACAGAACGTGTGGTATATTATGCGTAAAGGGAAACGTACCGTTCACTTTAGAAACTATGCAAGGTGAAGTACAGATTGCTTGGGATGCAGTAGACTAAACTGATATCGTTAAACGTTTAGATTCTATGCTACGACGTACTACTGAATGAATGAATAGCTATGGGTGTGAAACACATTATTATTATTACTATTATTATTCTTTTAAATTTGAACCATGTAATACTTTAGCAAAATTTGGTGGACACGGCAAGATTCTAATTTCTAACTCGGTAGTATTGTTATTTTTTTCTACATAATTTTAGTGCAATATAGCCGTTCATTATTCTGTAGGAAGTAAATGAATGTTTTCATTCTTCGTGCACTCTTCAGCAATTCATTCTGAATTTGAGGTTGGTTACAATAAAATAATTTTGTCCCATACGCACTGGAAACTATTTTAACCATCGCTAATCGTCGTAGCATTGTTTTCTTTAATCAAATCATGCTCGCTGTCACTTTTATGTCCTGTGGTTTCAAAATGTAATTTATTTTAAAAATTCTAAATCTAAATTTTCTAAAACTTCTTTTGCGAATTATGCATAAATTTATTTATCCGGAAGTTAAACGGCCATATTTTTCACTAGGAAGAATCATGAGGTTTCTTGTATCTATTTCCATCAACTGCCCTTTACTTTTATTTAAATTTACTCACTGTTATTTTTAAGATGCCTAGAAAAGTCAATTGTAAACATTGTATCTAACCAAAGATTTGCTTGTGTTAAATTTGTTAATTTCAAACATTCTCAACACAGTAGCAATAGTATTCCTGTATATATTTATATATATATACAGCCTTGGCCGTATGTCTGAAGCATCCTCGATTTTTGTAGGTTAACTAAAATTCTTCTTCTTCTTAATCATGTTCCTATCTACCTTTCGGTGTAAGGCTAAACTAAAATTACGAAACTTAAAAATGAAACTACAGGTATTTATACATTTCAAGTACAAATATATCATAATCAGTAATATATTAATATTTTATTGCCCCACCCCGAGATTTGATAACTAACTGCACCCGTTTTGGCATCCTAGCAACTAATTTTCTGCATATCGGGGTGAAATCTTTCCCCATTCTTCAGCGATCCTACTTTTAAGTATAGTTTTATTTTTGTTGTCATGTTTAGCGATATTTTCCTTCAAAATGCGCCACAAGTTTTCGATAGGAGACAAATTCGGCGACTGCGGAGGCCATTCCAACACGGGTATTGATTTGTGATTGCTTTGATTTGTGACCGGGTGCGTTGTCTTGTTGGAAAATGTATCCTTCGTCATCGGAATCGAAGAGTTTTACGATGGACGGTCCTAGTACCTCTTCCAGCATAGAGATATATCGGTCACAATTCATTCTACCGTCGCATACGTACCTATACCTCTCCGACACCGTTAGCGGTCATGCACCCCCAAATTATGACGCTACCCCCGCCGTATTTTACTGTAGGCACAAGACACTCTGGCCGAAATGCTTCCCCTTTTCTTCACCGGACAAATTGTGCCCCAGGCGTTGGCAAAATCTGAATGTGATATACAAAATTGTTACCTTTTTCAAATATTGCAAAGCAACATTTACAATTAAATTGTATTTCCATAATAACGAAGTAGAAAACGCATTAATTAATAATTAATGACACCTTTATATTGGATTCGTCGGACCATATGATTTTGGACCAATCCTCTACTGTCCAAATTTTTGTTTTTTCGCCCACAAAAGTTGTTGTCTTTTCTGTTGCTCCGTCAATAAGGGCTTGCAGGGAGCTTTACGACCATGTAAATTTGCCTCTACTAGTCGTTTTCTTACAGTTCTGGCAAATACATAAATCTTTTGATGATTTCATACGACTTTTGAGAGATAATCGCGTTAAAAATCGATCCTCTCTATGCGTTGTTATTCGTTTTCGTCCACTTTTCGGGCGATTTTCATATGACCCTATCTCCTTAAAACGTTTTATTGCATTGCATAGCGCGATCGCTTCATTGCTTCGCGATTTGTGTCTGCGATTGTCCTTGGGATTGCAGTAAAACAGTTTTATTTCGCTCTACTACATCTAACTCTCGTTTTCTAGGCATTTTGTCACAATACACGACACAATATAACAACACAATATTCGATGAAACTTGTTTAATAAAGTTTACTACACGAGACCGCTTTGGATACTGTTCACTCAATAACAATTAAAGAGAGAACTAACACGAATATACCTTAAAACTATCCAATAATTGCTTACATTTCAAGAATTTCTTAGTAAATAGTCATTATATACACATTAGTAATAGGGAAATATAATTGCATTATCGAGATTCAGGTAAGGGGTGTATTTAAGTGGGTGCTTCAGATATATGGCCAAGGTTGTATATGTATTAAAACTGAATTGTTTCTCCTTCTCCTGATAAATAACACTTGTTATCATTTTGGAAGCATGACGTGTCGTTTATTGAAAACTATGCTTTGAATGAATAAGTTATTGTATCATGTGTAATGCCTCGAGGTAATTCACTGACATCTTATCATAAGGTTGTTTAGATACCTTTTCTGTTTTACTTTTTTAAGCGTTCACGCACTAATTTAGTTGTTGTTGTTCGTTGTACATTTCAATAAAGAATCCCTCCCAGTCACAACCGCTATGCAACTATCTATTTGTAATGAATAAAGGTAACGGTTCAAATGGTAAACGAAAAACCAATTCTGAAACGTGTAATACCTTCGGTATCGCATTATTTTCGATCATAACATTAAATTAGATAAAGCCATTACAAGGTATATCTTCTATACGGTAAAAATCAATCGCATCGTTTAGGTAACGAATTCCATACAGTTGTAATAACGAAACGCAATGTTCCAATACAAACAAGGCAAGTGTGTGTAAGTTAATATCTGGACCCGCTTGGTGAGATTCCAGTCAGTTTATTTCCTGTTCATCTCTAGTTATCTCATCTTCAAGTAAACACGTTTCATTCATAGCAACCATTCATGGACAACTCGCCGCAACTTTAACAAGTAGATGTTGAGCAGAAAAAAAAGAGAGAGAAAAGACACGCTGCGCACTTTTCACGTCTCTTGCCCGTCTTCCTGTACAGATGGTGAAGTTTTTAATTAAACTTGGATCGCTTTTATGCTCGGACGTTTTCATTTTCTAAAAATCAGATCCAGTAATTTGCAAATTTTAAATAGTCGTAAATTGTTTCTAATTAATTTACTTCTATTATATGTGTACATATTTACAGACGAAGAGGTCTTTGAATATTGCATATTTTATGTTAGTACTTTCACTTTAAGAATATAGTATTGTATTATTTATTTTGCAAAACGAAAAGATAAAGAAATTTGTGTTGTACACTAATCGCTAACATTTTCGGACTTACAAATATTCAGCTTCCTTTCAGTGATAGTTTTCTAAATAAATTTATATTATATTGTATGTGTGTTTTCAAAGTTTAATCATACGTATACGGTAAAATGTAGATCAACTTTCTAAAAAAATATAGCTCGTTGCACAGTATAATTATCTATTTACAAGTATGTATAGGCTTTTATGATCTATTCATTTCTAAGTCGTAAACATTAACGACCAAGATGATGGCCGTTTAAGGCATTGGAATGTTTCTATTTATTATTTAATTTTCTTGATCCAAATGATACTCTCCCAAGGTCCTTGCATTAGTGGGAATGACACCGCGGAACGTAAAATATCGAATCGAAAGAATTACAGATTATATTACAGATTATCGTAGCAAACAATTTCTTTGTATTACTTGAAAATCAGTACAAGCTGCGATTTTCTACTGATATCTATGTAACAAACCACTAACTAAACATGTTGATATTAAGTTTAAAATCAGCTCTTCACGCGCTGGTGTAATATAAAGATAGAAGAGACGAGAGTGTGTCCCTTTTCAAGTTACTTTTGCCTTCATTATTTAGAAGAAGAGCTAGTCTTTATACTTACAGAGATGGATACATTCTCTCAACGTTAAATGGTATGGAACAAAAAGCACATTTCATCAAACTGTATTCGGAATCGTGAATTTACATTAATAAGGAACATATTTCTAGTACAAGCAACGGCAGGATATTTGCTAGGTAATTTTTTTTTTTTTTTTGAGGCAAAAACAGGACAACAGTGTGAGATGATCATCGTATAGTGAAAGTGGTTGGACAACTTTAATTTTGGTCTAGCAAAGATGTTCATGAAATTCTTACTGAAAGCGTCTCTATGAAGTAAAAATTGGAAAATCCTTAAGACTTGAAGGTATAAAGTAAATATAGCTATAGGATATTAAGAATGATATGACAAAAATAGATGACCAAAAAGTATCTTAGAATTAGAATTACAGACTTTAGATGTGTCACCCTGGAAGATCTGAAAAAATTATTAACACTCGAGAAATACGGACGGAGACGGAATTTCATCTAAAATACGGAAGGATTCTTGCGTAGTAGGTGCGAATAGTCTTCTTGATACAGTTAATTTATTTCTTTCTATTGGTAAATTTCTCGAAAATTGGAAAACATTTATCGTGCCAGTACGAAAATTAAAAGAAACAATACAAGTAAATGAATTTTGGTCCAAACACTGCACCACCACAGTTTTACTTACAGCTAAACAATCTAGTTTCCAAGAAAACCATTCGTACGAAACAGCAGATATTAACACTTGTGACGAGTGAGTGAACAAAATACATAGATAGGAACAGAATTGTAGTGGCGCTATTTATCGATTTTCAGGTAGGTTTCAAAACTATAGACAGAAAGATGTTAGACAAACTAGACAAAATTGGAATTACGAGTAGTGCATGCAATTCCTTTCGGTCGTATTTGAGTACCATATCAGTTAGTAAAGAGTAATAATGCAATATCACCAATATGTGAAACAATACGTGCTCCACAGGGAACGGTTCTGAGACCTCTGCTTTTTATTGTGTGCATTAATGACGTGCTTTAAGGAATATTAAGTTTACTGATGACACTATGATATATGTATCTGGACCAACGTTGACGATTTCAGGCAAATTATAGAAAATAAACTTAATGAGTTTTTCAATGGCTAGGTATGAATGGAAATAAATCAAATATATGATAATAGATAAGAATTTAAAATTTAAATTATATTTCCAATGTATAACAAACAAAAGGAAGATAGATTCCTTACACAGAATTAGTTCAAACTTATTTGTATACATCATATTGTTATTTTATAAGGCACTAATTGCATTGCATTTTGACTATTGTTCAATTATATATTCAATTCAACTCGACAAGAAATGCAAAGTTATAAGTTATATAAATATTGCAAAATAGGTCGATTCATATTGGTCTTAAGTACTCCAAATATACATCTGAAAATCGATGATGTATCGACCCTTCAAAGTTTGTCGCCTTATCACTGTTTTTCTTTTGTACGAGTCTCTTTGTACATGTACAAACATCGGAAAAAATCTTTGTACGAGACATTTTTAGTTTGTACAACATAATAATGGTAACTGAACTACCCAAAAAAAAATCTTTATACAATGTACAAAGACGCTGAATAAAGATTTGTACGGAGTCAAAAATTTTTATCTCGTACAAGAAAAAAAGTGAGCCTTATCATATATTATTCCATCTCTTCCTGTCTCTTGCCTTATCTTTTCTAGTTAATTGTCTATCTATTCCTGATCACTGCGTCTCCTGATTTTCTTCGGGGTCTTATTATCCTTTTAACTGTTCTGGTATCCTTCATACGCTAGAGATACCCTAACGATTGTAATCTTTTGTTCTGTACCACTTTATATATATTCCGTTCGTTAAATAACTCATATGGCAAAATTAATGTAAGGCGTTCTTAATTTTATGCATGCTCACCAATATATAATGTATAAGACAGTGTTAACACCAATATGTGAGTGAAGTATATAAGCAGTAACCAAAACTTGTAAAATGATTAATAGTTGCTTATCTCATCTCTATTAGGGAACAACTGAATGCGAGGATTGCTTCTGGGGAGCAGAATATTACCATCAGGTTTGTGGGTGATGTGCCTCGAATTGTGTCTACGATGGCTCATCGGGGAAACTAGATGAGTCCAGCAGAAATATTAAATCCACAAACCATCTGAGTCTCTACTATCAAAACGTTCGTGGCCTCCGAAGTAAACTTGACGGGATTTACCCGGTTGCTGATAGTTTTGATGCGGGGGTCATGTTGCTGTCTGAAACTTGGTTAAACTCCAGCATAGATGATTCTGAACTATTTGGTGCTTCGTACAATATTTTCAGAGGTGACAGAGACTTTGGTGCCGAGAGACGAGTTACGGGTGGTGGTGTCCTGATTGCAGTTTCTCCTAATTTGAGAATTACATAGGTGAACACTCAGTTATTTACTGCTATTCCATTAATTGACATAGTGATCTGTAAATGTATAACCAGTGCATTTGATTTTTATACTTCGTTAATGTTTATATACCACCTAGTGTATATTGTAACGATTACGAATCATTTTTTGATGCCCTGAGTTTGGAACTTCTTCATAAGCATGTTTTCATCTGTGGCGATTTCAATTGTCCTAACTTCGTTGTATCACATACATATACAATCATGTCGCTAATGCCTCTGGCAGGCTACTGGACCTTATATTCACTAACGTCGATTGTGTTACAACAGTTATACATGATATGGATCTCTTGGTTCTTGAGGATCAATGTATGGAAAATCTTTCCTAATAATAACAACATACAGTACAACTTCTGCAGGGCAGATTTAGTTCGCGTCTGTGAAGATCTATCTGCAATCAATTGGTCCTTTCTTGACTCATTTTCTGACATCAACGAGTGCGTATCTGCCTTCTACGACAAGTTGTATCGGTCTGTTGAGAAATTCGTTCCAAAATTTAGGCATACTAAGCCTTGGTTTACTAGAAATATTAAACATAACTTAAAATTAAAAGAATATTACTTCAATAAGTGGAAGATGACTAAATCTGCATATTATCGTAATGAATTTTAAAGATTGCGTTCTTTGGAGAGGGAGAGCAGAGGGAGATCGAAGGTGCTTTAAGAAGTTATCAAGCTGAAGTTGAAAACCCGAGGACTTTCTGGCAATTCATTGCCGATAAGCGTAGTAACTAACGCATTCCTGGGTCCTTATGTTACAATAATGTTATTCTCGATAAACCTAACGACATCGTGGAGGCATTCGCCGATATGTTTTCAAAAGTTTACCAGGCCAATAATTTCTCCATCTCAGCGCAGCAACCGTTTAGCAACTCTTATCCTATTGATATTGGTTTATTTACATCTGATGATGTCTCTCATGCAATGTCGCTCACAACCATTTTCAATCTTGCTATGCAGACTTCTACTTTTCCTGACTTCTGGAAGACTGGCAGAATAACATCCGTCTTCAAAAAAGGCTGTCGAATTAATTTAGAGAACTATAGGCCTATTAGCATTCTTTCCTACTGTGCCCAAGTTTTTGAAATACTTTTATACGACAGATTATACAATTACCTCAAACCTCAATTTTCTCTCCATTAATA
This sequence comes from Chrysina gloriosa, assembly GCA_038088585.1. Lineage (NCBI taxonomy): Eukaryota > Metazoa > Arthropoda > Insecta > Coleoptera > Scarabaeidae > Chrysina > Chrysina gloriosa. Next base: position 54,046,405 of record CM076087.1, read on the forward strand.
TGGCTTTGTCAGCAACAAATCCACCACGAGTAATTTAGTCGAAATTACACAATTTATCAGTGATGCTCTTGATAACCGTCGGCAGGTGGATGTAATTTATATGGATTTTAGCAAGGCTTTTGACACAATTGACCATTCTGCTTTAATTTGCAAGTTATCGTCTATAGGACTTTCTCCCAAAAATAGGAAATCTGTTGGACAGATAAAATATATTTTTATTATATTATTATTAATAGTTAAACAGATGTGGTAAACTATATTATTGAAAATTATTAGATATTGGAAACGTTGTATTATAATAGCAACTTGCTAATGAAATACATAAGTAAAATAAATGCAATACTATTTGTACAGATCTTCGCTTCATTACTGGTATTAGACATATGTATGTATGTACATACAATCTTTGATAGAGCGAGATGTTGTAGAGGGGTGCTAGCTCTGATGTTCAAACGCATCTGACAAGATTTTAGAGTACGACCGCCTTGTATTTCCATCTGACTAGAATTACATTAACGTTAAATGTTTTATCATCCTGTTATGCGATTCATGCGCTGTTGTTCCCATTGTATCTGCCCTATGTCATTTAATATTGCGTCTACTTTTTTTTTTTTTTGATTCAGCTAAACGTAGTTATTTATGCTATATAGATATTTTTCATTTTTATTTTATTTGCGTTTAATGATCTATTATTATAGTTGAATACAAAATTGGTACGTGAAAGAATGCTTGAAAAAGCGAAGATAAAGTGCACTGTCGCTGAATAACAAATTCGCAATCGTTCAATGACATCATTCCTTCTTATATATTGGGTTCAAAGCTACGAACCTTATGAAGTTAGGAAGTTCACGTTAACCGCGCTACGCTGCATGTATTATTCATCTGTCGTAAATGGATTCTTCAGAGCTTCGGAGATGATCTTACCATTTTCGGCGCAAATAACTAATAACGAAGACATGTTAGGCATACAGAGAAACTTCGTTTCGTAGCTGCGGTTACTTTTAAACGGTGCTATGTTCGCCGAGAATGCAAATTATAGTTCAGAATTGTGCAACTGCATTGAGAAGGATAGGTAATATGATTGCAGTAATTTTCTTAGATTATTTTATGGTTAGGAATTTCAAAATATTTTATGGAATTGCTAATGAGTGGTTAGGCTATATGGTTTTAAAAGATAATACAGCGAAATAGTTTATAGATAATCTAGGTCACAGAATTGATGGTCAAGAAATAGCGCACTACGATTGAAAATTATTATATTTTTTAAAAGAAAGATTTACCTTTATTTCGAAATATTTTCAATTTCAATTTAAATGCGTTAATTGAATTCAACTCCACCCTAATGTTACGAAATCAGTGGTTTTATGTTCTGTGTGCAATATGCAATGAATTTTCAAAGGGTGAATGTTACAATTTGGTTAGAGAAATAATGACAAACAATGAGATGCTTTGCTAAAGACTCTGGCCCCAACTATTCATGTAAACATGAAAATTCGGCGTATAATAATCAAATCTGGTAATTAGATGGTGGGGAGCTTAAATACAACTACTACCCAGACAAAAATCCTACGGTCATTGCATAAAATCTAGGTCGAGAACCGTGCATCGACTTTCAAGTCAGCGCAAGTCCAGTAATAGTTGTTGGTTTTAAGGGAGAGCTGTCCACTATCCAATTACAATAAAAGATTATTACTGGGACACGCAGAAATTCCATGTTTAAACAAGATACCTTTTTAATTTTATTCGTTTCTAAGAGTGAAAAGTACATTTACTGTATTTGTCAATTACATTTCTAAATCTATTTTAATGATGTAGTACTGTATTTAATTGTAATAATTTATAGACATAACCTTTTATATTACGCATGGTATAGACAATTATGTACTTCTGAATGTAGTATGTATTAGTCATAACAACTTGAAAAAGTGCATGTATCATACATATCTACTTTAAATCTGATGTAATGCACTGTTACAAATTACCACTACTGAAATTAAGTTTACGTGATTTTCACGCTATTTTTAAGTCTGCAATATACGTCCACATATTACGTCCGTAGAGTTCTTGATATTTCCGCAACATTTTTTGTTATGTTCATCGTGTATCTACGTGCAAGTAAATATAAAATTTGCTTGCAAACTCGTGTACAAATTCATAACTCCACTACATGCCACATGTTATCTATTTAATTACAGAATTAATATCCGCAATACAAAACGCAATACACAGGAAATTAATAAAAAGAGGGTCAACTAAACTCTCTACGGGCTCCGTTGTATGTTTAATTAATTAAAAAAGAGCATCTCACAATACAAAATTAATTATACAAACGAAACCGAGTTAATTAATCATGGAAGACAACGCTCACTCTGAACGTGTGCGCTGTGCATCTGTGTGTGAATGTCACAACAGTACGCTAGATGAAAAATAAAGTCCCTGTGGTTAAAATTAATTACGTGCATAAGAACGAACGGGCAAGATGAAGCCGATTTCGATTGTGCAAGAAAATGAATGATCGTTCACCCATTACGCCTTCTACGCTTAGATATCAACAATAGAATTCGAAGTGGATGTTTATTGAAATCACATAAATTGCTGAGTGATCGTTTTGTATAAATTTTGAGAAATACGTGTAAGACTTCATTTTTTTATCTATTCCATGGTAATCAATAATTGGATGATACAACTTCTATTCGAACTGTCAGATATTCAATTCCCATTGAAGTATTGTATAAATTATAAAGCATTTCTATTATAGGGAATTGTCTAGTGAAAATATTTCTCGCTCGGGGGCCGAAGCTTATCAGGTGGTCCACGTGGCATATAATGTCACTTTCATAATCTAAATTGTTCAATGCTCAAAATCTAAATCGCGATCTAAACCGGGAAACAATTTTGAGCTTTGATTGATAACACTAATAATAGCAATAATAATCATTATTAATTCCAAACAATAGAAAACCAAAAGGGCCACAACAAATATAAAGTGCGCACAAAATATCTAATACGTAAGTATACACTCCCAGTCACGGTAGTTGGGACACCTCGTTAAATTTAGGATATTGTGCAATAAAAATTCAAAATCTTACACAATACTGAGAATTCTACTGCGTAGTAATTATTACTGGTTAGTGGATCATACAGCATTATTAGGAATGCTGCACTAATGGAATTTACAATAGAACTTAATCTTAATTACAATAATCCCTAATAATCGCAACATAATGATTTCATAGTATTACCGAAAGAAATATTCAAGTAGTATTACAATGCTTTATGTGTCATAAACATTTACAAGGGTATTTCCAAGAACGATTTTATGGTCATCAAGGTATTCTCCTATCCCTCTAGTACCTCGAGCCATTCAGTTTACTTCTAAACGTCTCTGTGTACGCGCGAAGTGCAAGTGGGCGAATTTTGAAAGTAGTAACAGTGAAAATGCCGCGTGGATAACCGATCAGTGTTGAAAAGCGATCGTCCGTGATCACACTCGATGAAGAATAGTATTCTGTTTGACAAATTGGCGAAATAGTGCATCTGACAAAATCTAGTGTAGCCAATATTATAAAACTGTACCGTACAACGGAAAGTTTAAATGACCGTGACCGACCAGGTCCGTCTCGTATTACGACCAACGTTGATGATCAGCGAATCGTTTTAATTAGTAAACGAAATAGAAGTTTGTGGTGCTGCCAACAAATAGCAGCAGAATTCAATCGCGATCGTCAAAACGCGGTGTCAGTGAGCAGTATTCAACGTCGCTTGCGAGAGGCAAACCTATTCGGACGAATTGCTGTACGAAAACCGCTACTAAGGCGAACCAATCGTTTAAAAGGATTACAGTGGGCCCAACGACATCGAGATTGGACGGTGGAGGAGTGGAAAAATGTGCTTTGGACCGACGAATCCAAGTTTGAAGTGTTTGGACAAAATAGAAGAGTTTATGTTCGGAGATCAAAGACAGAAAAAATGCTTCGCGAATGTCTAGCACCCACTGTAAAACATGGTGGTGGCTCAGTTATGGTATGGGGTTGTTTTTCGTACGCAGGAGTAGAAGATCTCGTTCGGATAGAAGGTATTATGAGAAAAGAACAGTACAGAAATATTCTAGAGCATAATGCTGTACCTTCTGGCCAGCGATTGATTCCACTTTCATGCAAAATAATGATCCTAAACATACGGCGCTAGTATGTAGGGATTATTTGAATACACAACAAACGCAAAATACCTTGCAAATAATGTCATGGCCTCCATAGAGTCCCGATCTTAACCCGATCGAACTCTTGTGGAATGAACTGGATAGACAGGTACGAAAAGTGGCTCCAACTTCGAAACAACACCTTTGGGAAGTTTTACAAGAACAATGGAACAGTTTACCACCCAACACACTTACAAAACTTATCGAAAGAATGCCCAGAGTTGTTCGAGCCGTATTGAATGCAAAAGGAGGATTCTTCGACGAGAAGAAAGTTTAATGATTGTATTTGATAAATATTATTATTTGCTATCATTTTGTCATAATAAACCAATATTTTGTTATATATAACTGATTTTGTGTTTTATTTTTATTTTTGTGCAAGTTAAATACTTATATTGAAAAAATATTAACTGTCCCAACTTCCGTGACTGGGAGTGTACATAAAAATTCCAGCAAATAAAAACAAACCTATACTTTAACATGGACAATAGGTAAACATAGTTATTGGTGCTACCCCACATATTTGATATAGTTAGGATAGTTTTGTGATGATTATTAGCATTAGCCTGTCTTACACCTAAGCCCGGAAAAGTAGTGCTATTCCTAGCAGAAATTTTTGAAGCCTCAAAGGGAAGTAATGATCAGTAGTTCTCTTTACTCTGATTTAGGCAATGTGGCAAGTTAGCATTGATTATTTTTATGAGCCTTTTAAACGATGTCATGCTATGTATGCTCTTTACAAACATCATGACCAGAGTTTGTGGCAGGATACAAATGGCAATGGATCGAAATTTGAATTTGATAGCACTCTGAGAGATGCAACAAAATTTATTGTTGAATCCAATTTTATGTAGTTTGTTCAAGAGAATAAAGTGATCACTTTTGTTAAAGGCTTGGGAGAAATCAGTAGGTACAGTTTAGATTGTGAATACACCAAACTTGTAATTGTGGATTGACCTTAGCAAAGAATTATTATAAGACAATAATTGTTTAAGTGAATTGATAAATGATAAGTGATGTGTATACAGAGGTCAAGAAATTAGATATTTTTTAAATCTGAATGAAATGCAGCCTTTGTAGTGGTTAACGGCAGGAATAACTACAAATGATCACAACGCATACTTTGAGTGTGCGTGCTTGTAAATACGGTAGATTACTTTAGATACAGCGTTACTAAGATGGAAAGTACTAATGTTTAAAGAAGAACATTTATTCTTGTTATAAATGTAGAGACTCCTATTCAGCTATATTGTTAAAATAGAGTTGGATCGAAGCTAACGCTAGTATGTACATTGTTCAAACTTACCTTTTATTGCGATTGTTACAACAAAAATATTTGCCTGGAAGTCCTTACAAATATTTCTAGAAATTAACTGAACATCCTGACATTCAGTAGCTACTCCAAAGATTACTCTAACGACGCCTTATGAATTCAAAGTAATTTACTAATCTTAATCAGTTTAAAAAATCTATGATCTGCAAGTTGAATAATTTAAACTGTAAACCCCGTAGGCAACTCATTTTAAGAAGACATTTATAAATAGATAGAACTACCTGAACTTTATTAATTACACTGGGCATCGTGTGCGGTTCTCCGGTCGTATTCATCTAAGTCATCTCTGCACTACCGATTTCTCCTTATCTCGTTTAATCGAGATTTTTTACCTGTTACTTGACACCTATAATTTAATGATTTCAATATTTTACTCGAATCCTTATTTCGATCCTTTTCTTGCATAGCAATACAGCTGTATTTGAATTATATGTACTTACTATTATGTATGAAACGGTAGCCTCTTGAATCTTTTGATTATTGCGGATATACATGAACGAATGCTACTGTTTTCCGATCATGCAGTTTTGGGAAAGTATCCAAATAAGAAAATGCTAAATCGTGACGCATACGGCTGCCTATATAGTAAATTTATTGCCTCGCATATGCTAGTATTAACATCTGTGTATACAATATAAAATAAACAAAAATTGCATATTGCATATTAGCAAAAATTATCACATAATTTTCTTTTAAAGAATAGGTCAGCAAATGTATCAGACTATATAAATAACAGTGTAGGTTCTTTTTGTAGTTACGGTCTACAAGAAATTATGTTTCCTGTTGAGCCTCCCTAGCAGACCATAATATTTTTTAACAACCTTTTTGACATTTTAAGCTAATAATAATAAGTGATCCTCTACATAAGAAATCACGGAATTAAACAAAGAGGGTTATCGAGCTATGATTTCTTTAATATTTAACATAAGCATCTAAAGGAATGCAAGTTTTGTTTCCCTCCCATTACCCACAATTTGATTCCAGTTCAAGGAAAAGTCCGTGTTAAATGGTGCAGATCTATACTACGGGGGCAAATCAAATATTAACCGGACTTTTCTTTTAATGCTCCCTAGGTGAAGTGAGTAACGTGACATCTTGATATATATTGGATGTAGATGTAAAGTAGAGGGGAGTAAATCGGTTCGGCTCGCCAGAGCAGATTGGCTGTTAGGAGCATCACGTCTGAGCAAGAGGTGCACACGTCTGCAACGCATTATTATTAAATATTGGTCGCGAGAGGACGTAAAACCTGCTGAAATTTTACGTCCACTAACTGCACAGTCCGTTGAAACAACGCTTTCAAGGACACAAGTCTACGACTGGCACAAAAAATGTTTCTATGGCCGAGAGTCATTGCAAAATCCCATGCGCGCCGACCGCGGACAAACACCAGTGAGACGAATATTTTTGCGATCCGTGAGATGATTATCTCCCAGCCTTACAATATGGGAAATTGCTGCAAACGTCGGAATACCGCATGGGAGTGCAAATCAATTATTACAGATGACTTGGGTTACTGAAAAGAGTCGGCAAGGTGTGAAAGACTTTTGGCATGATATCGAACAGAGGCGAATGATTTCTTGAGGCAAATTGTCACCTGTGATGAGACGTGGGTGCATCATTACACCCCGGAGTCTAAAAACGCAAGCACGGTGTGGCAAGAACTTGGATATTTTTGGGATTGCAGAGGCATATTGCTGATTTTCTGCATGAACGGCGTACAGTTAATGCTGCGTACTACTGCCAACTGCTTGATGAAGTGAAACTTGCCTATCGGCGAAAAAGGCGCGACATGTCTATTCGAAGTGCGATTTTGCTCCATGACAACGCTAGGCTACACACAGCTACATTAACCCAAGAAAAATTAAACAAACTTTATTGGGAAACACTGGAACATCCGCCCTAGAGTCCCGATCTGTCGCCGTGTGACTACCATATGTTTGGCCCACTCAAAGAAGAACTGGGAGGTCATCACTTTGACGACAACGAAGGTTTAGAAACGTTCGTGCGCAATTGGTTACAGACGCGACCAGATTCACGTGACGGAATTAAAAAACTTCCAATTCGGCGAGAAAAATGTGTGAATAAAAAATTATTTACTGTACCACTGTTCTAAAACAAAAGGCCGGTTCATATTTGATTTACCCTCGTAGATTGCTTTGACACTGCGTTGTTTAACCTGGGGTACAACAACACTACAGGTGACAAAATATGAGTACAGAGCTATGATCCCGAAAAAAGGCGATAATCGGTGGTTTGGGTCTTTTAGTCGACTGTAACAGAGGTTATTCGCGAAAAAGTAGGTCACCACATTTCTTGTATTATTTGTAATTACCGAACATGTTTCTACTGTTGTAGTGGGGTACCGCTGAATTGTTAATCTTGAATGGTTCACTACAGTTTGTGTCTATTTATCTAAAATGTTTGAACGATTGAGTACTTAAATACCCAAAACACTGAAATAATAAGTCATTTGTCATGTAGTCCAAATCTGGCAACTAATAATTTCTGTTTATTCCGGTGCGTATCTGAAAGATGAGTTACGGTGTTTATGTCTTTCATCTAGCGAAGAAGTGGTGGACACATCTGAAAGTGAAATAAACAACCTAACGCGCGAAAAAGTGTTTTGGAAATTGGTTTCCACAGAGGCAAAGTGAATACTTTGAAAAATTATAAATAAATCTAGTACTATACTTAGGCTCGGCGCGAAGAGAACTCCTCCTACATATTTTTTTAAAATCTGTAGGCGTTCATTTTACTTATAAACGTCCTTAACCAATGTTTACCGCCTAATAAGACAAATCTTTCTAATTATTTTTATATTTTGTTACGAAAGAGCTGAATTGCGATCAAAACTCATTTTAATCCGTGCCTGAATTGCGGTTACACTTATTATATTTTTGAAACTTATTCTTTCTATTATTACAAAACATGGGGTAACCATAAAGAATTGAGTTCTGGGCTCGGTTTTTATGGGCGAAAGGCACAATACACACATAAAAATTTAAGTATATAAATTGTGTATGAAACAAATGGTAAGCTCAACATACACCCGCACTAACCACATAACCAGAATATATTTGCTAGTATTAAATCATATTTAATACAAAATTGCCTTTACAACCTGAGCGATTATTTGTCGTCCTGAGTCATCTGCGCGTTCCTTGTAATTTTCCAAAAATTTGGGGATTGTGTTGTGTCGCCTGGGTGGGAACTATGCTTTGCGCCTTTTCATCCCTATTTATTTATGTATATATATATATATATATATATATATATATATATATATATGTGTGTGTAAAGGAAAAGTATTCCCTTTAATTTGAATTTGCCGCACTTCGCGCGGTCGGCATAACAGCTCCCGTCAGAGGCGACTGATTAGAATGACGGATTACATAACCTCCATGAGAAAGGAAATTTTATAATAAAGATAGATAAATAAACTCAATAAACTGCTTATAATCAGTGAAACAGATGTGATACTTATAATATATCTGACGATGTACATTAGGGTATGCGTTATTTCTTAAAGTTGTCTCACCCTCAAAAAATTGAGGCTTGATGCAAAAATCACTTTCCAAAAATTTCACGCCCCTGGGTCCACGCCTTCCCGTGCCGACTTACGTTTGAAATTTTATTCAATTATACTCATACCCAAAATGATAACGAAAGATATGATAGCACCATGTAAAAGTGCAAGTGTTTAAATTTCATTATTTTTATTTAACGTAATTTTTGTACAATTAGGGTAAAGTTTCCGATGCTCATGAACTTAATCATTACATATACCATCTGACTTTCATCCTTTGCTATCTGGCCGTGATAGTCTTCCCTAACTTCACTGCTTTCTTTGCAGTATGAATCACAACCTTCAAATAGCTTCAAACACTGGTCGATTGAATGGAGCATGTGCGCTTTTGGGGAAAAAGCTCGGTTGAGACCTGCTTTACCTCCCTTATCGCTATTATATTTACGAATTAATTTTGAAAGCAGTGTTTGAAAAGAAGTTGCTCCATTTAACGAATCCAGATGTGCCATTGTTCAAAAATTTTAAAAACTGTTGGAAGAAGACTAGTGGAATGGATCATGAACGTTGCGGTAATAGCATACAACCCGTAACAAAATAAATAATGATTTTGTTTCGAAAGAATTAACTAAAATTCCAATGAGGGAGGATTCGGTGAGTTTTTAAAATTAACAGAATATTTTATAACTGTAGATAGATAAAAGAAACTGTAACAATTCGACCACCTGGAGCAATGCACCAAGCGAGATGGGTGTTTCGAGCAATACGTTGCTTAAAAATATTTTTGTTGCGAAAACAATATTCCATTCCACCAGATTAAGAGGGCGCACTAGCAGATGTTTGCACTTTTATCATAAAGTTTTATGTTAAAGCATGATTCAATTACCCCAATGCCTCCGCGGCTTGCGTCAATGATCTATACTTTTTACAAACTCGTACATTGTACGAAGACAACGATCCAGCTACGTCAGAGGCAATTATTAAAGAAGTAGTATCTTGTGGAAGAAACTTCGGCTTTAGCTTTTTTTGATGTGATATTTAATGCCATTACAAAGGTAAATATTGTGAAGGCGTTAAAAACAGAGCAAAACTTGGCACGAAGAAAAAGCTGTGAATCGATCAGAAAGATATAAACGCAATACCAGGTTAAATATTAAATGATATTCTATAAATACTTTTGCAAAGACTAACATTACTACTATGATTTTTGTTTTCAGGAAAATCAATCAATTTTTTTATTACAAGTAGAACCCTGAATTTTTCACGGTTCAATATAGATTCCTCTTTTTTAAAAGAAGACCCTGAGAAATGGGAAAATGAGGAATCTTATATCAGTGGAAGGAATTCACTTAAGAATTTGAAGATTGTGAATGATACTGCGGAAAGAGCAGTGAAGTTAGTGGAACACTGTCAAAGGATGAAAGTCAGATGGCATATGTAATGAATTGTGTTCATGAGCATTGGAAATTTTCCCTAATTGTACAAAAATTACGTCAAATAAAAATTATGAAATTTAAACATTTTTGAAATTGTACATTTGTGTTGCACCGAATGATTCTTCATGATATTATCATTTTGGATATGAGTATAATTGAACAAAATTTCAAACGTAAGTCGGCACGGGAAGGCGCGGTGCCAGGGGCGTAAAATTTTTGAAGAGTCATTTTTGCATCAAGCCTCAACTTTTTGAGGGGCGAGACTTGAACATTTTCATAAGAAAAAATTGCTCATACAAATAACGGACGCCCTAATGTACATGTTTGCTATGCAAATCGACTGCTAATAAATTTTATTTATATATTTATTTAAATAAAATGTATGATATGGTTGCCACCCAACAAATCAAAATATTATGCGAAATATAGGTTATGTTTGAATTTACTATTACTCTATGCAACCTTATGATTTATTTAAAGGCTATCTCTTTGTTCTGCCTATTTTTGAATTAAAAAGCAAGCCATATTTCATTTCAATATAACTTTAAAATCAAGCATACGCATAAAGCATTTACGTTGATAGTGATCATACTGCTATGTTTAAGTTAATAGTCCAGATAGACTTATTTCAATACAACTAAGAATTGGCAATAAGCGTTTTAATTTTTGATTCAAAGAAAGAATTATCAATCTGAACATAGAAGTTAAATATATCCTTATTTCATTATAAATCAATACATACTTTACATTCATTCAAAGTATTCTTAAAGGAAGACTAAGATTTGATTTAATATTATATATTCAAGTAAATCTGTATATTTCTTTTAAGAAAAGATTTTTCTGTGTGTAGTCGTTCGCTTTTGTGCCCGATTTGGTATAATTGCGCGATCGGACGAAATTCGGAAAATCGTTGCTACAAATACTTTTTATGTAAGGATATTTGCTGATTATTTTGGGCATCCAATTCATTTTTAACAGCAATTCAAATAGGTACACACTTTGTTAATTGAAATTTTCCCGAATGAAGTGAAAGTAACGCCGGTTTTTAAAAATTCTAACTCCGCAAGAAATATTGTTTACACGGTGGGTCATGCTGAAATGGTGTCTTTAACAGTCAGAAGTTTTGTTCCTATTTAACAGCGTTTACCACGTGAAGGTGTTGAAGTATGGGAAAGCAAGGTATTATTGACCAATGACCTTAATACCCCAATTCATTTTCTGTTGACCTTTTTACAGAGTTAACTAAAATCGAAAGTGCGTCACGATAGTGGTGAAAATCTTGGCCATTTGAAACTCAACATTACAGAAAATATCGGGCAAATACATTGAGATTAAGCGCCTTTCTTTATTTACTGCTCCATTGAATTGAATAATATGATTTGGGTCTTTTGTTGATAATATAACCTATTTGCCTGTTTTTACTGCAGTCTTGTACACATCTGTAAGAATCTACAAATCAGTCTGTCAGATTTTACAGCATAATAATATTCTGGTTTGATCTTGTGACATGGGTTTCTAAGCAATTGATTATTATTAATTTAGGTATGTTAAAATAAATGTAGAAGTTAATCTCCTCGCGAAATAGCTTATATTCAATGTACACACTGAAAATTAAAGCGTAGGGCGATATATGTATGTCGTATGCAACACGTTCATCGCATTCATGGATAGGACCATTTTCATTATATAAGTTAAACTTAGTCCTTTTTTAGATAAGCTGTTATCAAGTTAGTATAGGTTTTTACTTATTCTGTAAAAAGAAATTGTTATTCTAAATAATCGTGTTATACTATACTATTAAAAAACATGAGTTGATGATGTAGAACTATTATTATTTAATTTCGTATATCGTTTTGTAATACTATTATAACGAGTATTAAACCTCTACGTACATATATTTCTTGAAGCAATTGACTGTCATCATGCAAAATTTATACAACAATTACAATATATTGAATGAGTTGGCGGTTTCGTCAGTTACCTACCAGAAGCAATTACGTTAATGAGATCATAATTTACCCCTGAGCGATGACGGGGTCCATAACTGCCCCATTACCAAATTACCGCACGCGTGTCTCACATTAACCCTCTTTAAACATCGACTACCCTTTGTACTCACGTAACTGCCGACCCCTAAACTTGACAATTTCATAAAGCTATGTTAACATAGGGGAATACTTAGTATCCTACTTCGTACGAGCAGGACATGTTGATAAATGGAACGCTCGTTGTTCATACCCAAACACTAGCAATATCGAGGTTGGCAAAATTAATGATTATGTAGCTGGACGAAACTAATATGGTATATAAAATTAAAAATTGTAAACGTGAATGTCAGTATCAGTCAATAAGTTTGGAATAATATACATAATTTAAGTATTGGTAAATTTACAGTAAACTAAAGAAATTTCATTAAAGAAAGTCATTAAAAATTGTTGCATATATAATGAATATTATTATCACATACAGCACAGACAAGATAAATGTTATCCTGAACTCAAATGTAAACCAAAAAGTAGTAAGTTTGTGAAAACATGAGCATATTATTATTTACTTATCATTCGGAAGACAAATTTTACATCTACAGCTTATGTTTCTTAACGGTAATTCATACCGTTTTCGTAAAAGCTTCGTCAATGAAATATAATACTGTATAAACAAAACATTTGCTTTTGTCTTGGCCGCTGTTAAATATTAACCAACTTCTTTTGGGATTTATCTAAATTTATACTGAATAGGTCTATCGGTAATTATGGTTCTGTTTCAATATACATACGAGGACATTTTGAGAGAAGAGTGACTTGTCAATAAAAACTCTACACACTTACAATTAGTCCAGCGAATTTCAATTTTTCTCAAATCATCTAAAAAAGTAATCCTTCGGAAACTCTTCAAAATATACTAAAAATATAGGACTCGTCAGTACAGTATATCGTTCTAATAAGGACGAAACTAATTAGTTTGCTGTTGCGTTTTGCGATTGACATAGTCAAAAATTCCTACAGGATTACTGGCATATGCAAATTGTGCTTACTTTGTAAGCTTTTGCAGGGTTACTTGTTAACAGCCCATTAACGAACCTAATTTATTAGGTTGTTCATAGAGAGTCCTCCATATTTTATTTTAGTAAAATTCATGCAAGATATTGCATACCCGTTTGGTCGAAATATTTACTTTATTACTTATCTCATGTACTTTCAATCGACGATCCCTAATTACAAGGGCATAGATTTTATTAACTATTTCTGGGGCAGTTACATCGGCGATTAGTTTCGTCGGATTAGCAGATTTGCATAAATTGCAATATACACTTTCGTCCGGCCAGTAGGACAGGTCCAAATTAGGGATATACAGTTTCGTCCGGCCGGTAGGTGCAGGTAAAGGAGGATTAAAATTGTGCAGGTAAAGGAAAGGATTAAAAATGGCTTTAAAGCCGTTAAATATCAAGACATTATCTTTCTTTTCTAAACAATAATATTATAATTTGTGCAAATCTGCTAATCGAACGAATCGATACTTTCCCCCACCCACTAATGGAAATTTCTATTTATGTACTTACTTAGAGAAATTACTTTTCAGTTAATTATTACATGTTAAAAGTGCAACATGGAAAATTTAAATGTGAGAAAAAGTGTTAGCAAGCGTGGTAAAGAAGTATTGTTTGTGAACAACTTCCGATACTGTTTTGCGGAACAACTGTCAACTGGCGAAAAAAGTGGAGATGTCGGATACCAAAATGTACTGGTATTGTTTACACTATGGGTGAAGACAATTTGATATCCCGTTGCAATTTGAACCATGTCCATTCTGAATTAAGTGCTTCAGGAGTACAAAAGCAATTTCTTGTAGCGGCGGCAAAACGTAAAGCTACAGAAGAACTTAATGTGCAACCTAAACCAATTGTGCAGTCGCTGTTAACAAAATGCGACAATAGTGAATTAACGATTGCCGACTTGAAATCGGTGAAACGAAGTATCTATGGTGAAAGAAGAAAGACATTTCCGAGTTTACCCAAAAATATAAAAGAAGTGTTTGAAACTTTGGAAAATATGAAATCCGAAATTAATACGAACAGAGAAGAAAAATTTTTGATTGTAAACGACAGCAACCATTGTATAGTAATATTCTCTTGTAAGTCAAACCTGGAACATTTGTGTAAGTGCAGAAAGATATTTATGGATGGGACTTTTAAATATTCCTCGAAATATTTTGTTCAGTTATTTACCATTCCTGGACAATATAACGGGCACTATATACCCCTAGTGTTTTGTTTACTCAAAGACAAAAGTTCAGAAACCTATAACCACTGTTTAAAGTTTGTAAGTAAAAATGCGAAGAATTTTCGTTGAAATTCCATCCTGCGGAGGTTGTTATCGATTTTGAAATGTCGATACACAAAGCTGTCAATTCCATGTGGCAGAATATTAAAATAATTGGCTGCCGATTTCATATCTCTCAAACCTGGTGGCGAAAAATACAAGAGCTAGGACTCACAAAACATTATAAAGAAAAAACAGACATTGGCAAATGGATTGGATACTGTTTCGGTCTGCTCTTCTTAGAACCCAAGAACGTTGGCAACTATTTCGTATTTGATCTGATGCCCATAGCACCTGAAAATGATAAACTACAAGCATTTATGGACTACCTAGTGGAAACTTATATAGAAGAGGTTTCAATATTTCCTCCCGAAATTTGGGCGGCTAAATGTGCAAGCAGTTCACGGACGACCAACGCATGTGAATCATTTCATTCACATCTAAATAAAAGTTTTAGTTTCTACCATCCAAATATCTTTGTCTTTTTAGAAGTTTTACGCCAGTATCAAGCTGAAATTTATATTCAAATACAAAGTGTAAATAACCAAAGACAAGTGAACACTCACACACAAAAACGCGAAAATTTTCTCAAGAAGAAAATCGAACAATACGATAACGAAGAACTGACGACACTGCAATATGTACAATTAGTTTCACATTATTATTCCTTCTAAGTACGTAATTTTAAAAATATTAGTTTGTAATTGTTCTACCATTTAAGTATTTCTTTTCTTGTTTCATTTGTTATTTTATATGTATATATATATATTTTTGTAATAGAATAAATTCTTAAATTTTAACTTATTGGGTTTTTTTCGATTCAACACATAACCTACTCTGCTTTTTGTGTTCAATATATCTAAAGTATCATAACAAAGATGTTATTTCCACTATAACTAATATTGAAGATACACCTCTAAATTAATATAAAAGGATTAAGTACTTAAAGATTATCGGACGAAACTGTACCTACTCGTAAATACCCAAAAATTCGACCCGGACGAAACTGTAACACGGTGAAGCGGTTAGCATTATCAGAAAAGGATTAAACAAAGATTATCGGACGAAACTGTATCTGCCCAGTTACATATTGGTCACTTTTGAAAGCAGAAAACCACTTACAGATCATTCCATGGAAGGAAGCACATTCACGATAAAATTTACGTAACTTTTCCTCTATTTCTTTAATTGTTTTTCCACGTAAAAAATAACGTTTAATTAACACTCGAAATTCTTTTTTTTTTTTTTCATATTTGCACAACGAAAAGAGTCTTCTTGAAATGAATACAAAACATAAACTATCTGTCAGATTTGTGTGAAACTTTGAGAGTAGACATCAGGAACATGATGGAAGCCAACAACATAATCAGTGTAGCGAGAGTGCTGCCAGCCTTTGAAAAGTAATTCGTCCATCAAACCGGCCTCGTATTTCGTTTATTCATTTTCGAGCACTCATTTAGATTGATATCTAATGAATGGTACCTTTTTAATTATGAATACTTTCAAACCGTACCTTACCCACTACTAGCCACAGTCCTTGCAATCATTATCAATTATCTAGGATGCATGTACAACATTTTTACAATCAATATGAAAAAGACCTTTGCATTCCATCTAGTTTGTGGAACTAAAAGTATGATTATATTTAGAACTTTTCTTTCTGTGACGAAGTACAATGAGAATTTACTGAATCTCTAATTGAATTTTGAACAAGTCAAAAAGAACGAACGCAAATTTCTCACTAAATATTTGTGACATTTATGATAAACTTAGTAACGAGGAACACAAATAATATTTTATACTTCACTATAAAAATTATTTGATACGGCCATCTTCTTTGAACTTCACCGATCTTGAATACAATAATATCAATAAAAAATCGTTTCTGTTTTAATTTAGTATTAGTTGTACCCTATAAAATCCCCTCTCGGTAATTCACACAGACTGCTCTTTACAAGCATAAGTTGAATTACCTATTGCAAAAGTTATAATTAAAACATGTGTATTTGCAATCTTCTCGTAGTATCATTGGTCATCTTATAATTCGCATAGATTAACATTCCTGATGTGTGCTTCACAGTACCTACATATTTGCATAGAAAACAGAAACACCAATGTTTTACGAGGCGCGTAGGCGCCAGTCTTTCTTGTTCTCAAGGAAGGATATAAATATTTAACGATTATAATTTTCGTACCTTCTTTGTTTGAATTGTTTAAACTTTACGTCATACGTCGTAAAAATTTCATCGTCGTTATTGTAGTGTTTGACCATTTAATTACCAACTTTCGTTTGCGGCAATAAATATCTATCGAGGCAAAGACAGCTAGCTTTGGATTTCTAAAAATAATTATCAGTTGTCCTTATATTGTTTCAAAAAACTTTTGAAACCGGAAGGTGGTTACTTATTTTTACACTGACATTTTAAACGTTAGTACTATTATTTTTGTTACTACTATTATTAAGTTATAACTGTTTATTTACATTCTGTTATTGTACTACTATTGCTTCACTGTCGATAATATTATTTGCGCTTTAGAGATATATACATGTGTATCGCGTAACTCACAAATTTTAATATCGAAAAGTAGCTTATTCGGGTACATTCATTAATGAAATATCGACATCTCTTGTGTAAGATCGTTATCGCTAAAGGCCGGATAATATGCAGTTTGCATAAATTTGCATATTTGCATAATATATGCATTTTGTGTATTATTTGTATATTTTGTAGTAATTCAGCATATTTGAAGTATCCGAGTTTTATTTATTTATTGGATGTAATTTATTATAGGATAGGCATTACTAAAAATATGTCGTGGTTGTAACAAACAAAGAGTTAAACAGCCCTCTTTAAATTAAAAATAGCATTCTATGAAGCCTCTTCTCGATCCTTTTCCGATAAGCGCTTCCAAAAATTTATTAATGCTGTTCCCATACATCTAGACCGGGACAGAATTCAAGGAAAAGCTAATTCCCTGAAACGTCTAAATAAATACAGAACTACATTTTACCAGAAAATTAGGAGCACAGGTGTTTCTTTGTTATTCGGAGAAATTTATTCCCATATTCGAAAGCAATCTTATTTATTTTAAACGTCATTTTACGTTGGTTTTTCGAAGTGTAAACTTGTGGGTTGTTATTAATTATAATAGCAAAAATTACGAAAATAGCGACTGTGCCTGGATGGATTGCACCTTATTCAGAATTGCGTATGGATGGAGAAAAAGTATTCTGCGTAGCATGCAGCAAGATTGTAAGTAAAATTTAAGTTTATTTCCTCTTATTACTCTATAGCTTTTAAACGATGTTTAATAAAATTACCAATACAACGCTTCGACAAATAATTTTATTTTAAAATGAGTAAAATAAGATGTATAGTTCATGCGTATTTTTCGTATATCATCAGCACAATACGGAATATCTGACATTCCGTATTCTGCTGATGATTTTTAAATAAAAATCATTTCAAAATGAAATTATTTGTCGAAGCGTTGTGTTGGTTATTTTATTAAATGTCGTTTATTCCGATTGCTTCGCAAACTCTTTACACATTAGTTTTTATTACTCCTTTGTCTTTTACTTACTTATTCTATAAGAAAACAACTGATGATGTGATATTTTTTATGCAGGTTACAAGTGAGAGAAAGTTTCAAGTCGACCAGCATATTAAAACTCCATCTCATGCTGCAAAACTATCAAAGATGAAATTGGCGAAGAAGGATCAGCAAATATTACCGCAATGTTTGCCATCAACCTCCAAAAAATCGGAACAAGACAATTTAATGAAGATTTGTGTCTAATGTTTGTGTCGGCAGATATTCCACTACATAAAATAAACAATTTAAATGTCAAGTTATTTTTGCAAAAGTACACCAGCAAATATAATATTCCCGACGAGAGCACCTTAAGAAAAATTATATTCACCGTATCTATGCAGAAACATTGAGTAGCATTAAGAAGGCTGTGTCAAACAATTACCGTTACATATGCGCAGATGAAACTTCATTCATTCATTTAATGATAGGTATCCTTAACGTATCGGTTCCAGCAAAATCTTATTTAATTTCATCCAAACAGTTGGAAAAGACAAATAATTTGACAATAACAAGGTTTATACAGGAAGAACTGGCAACCTTTTTCTTACCGGAATCGATTCCAACAGAAAAAATTCTATTGTTTTTAACGGATGCCGCACCATACATGGTGAAGGCAGCTTGCAACTTGAAAATCTTTTACCCAAATTTAATTCACACAACTTGCCTGGCGCACGGACTAGATCGTGTTGCGGAAGAAGTAAGGAGCCATTTTCCCTTGGTAAATACTTTAATTAGTAGTGTTAAGAAAGTGTTTTTAAAGGGTCCATTAAGAGTTCAGCTTTACAAACAACATCTACCCGGTATTCCGCTTCCTCTTCAGCCAGTAATCACACGATGGGGAACGTGGTTGGAAGCTGCTATTTTGTGTAATAGAAAAAAATGAGGGTTCTAAAAAGCTAAAGGATATTGCTAAAATCTTGTGTGGTAAGTCAGTAGAAAATATTGAGTTGACAATAGAGGATATTTCTAATTTGAAATATGCTCCTATAACAAGCGTGGACGTAGAACGAACCTTTTCAATATATAAATACATGTTATCAGACAAGCGCCACAATTTTTCTATTAAAAACTTTGAGAAATATGTAATTGTACATTGTTTTCATAGTTAATTATGTTGTAAAATGTTAGAAATAAGCTTGCAGTAAACATAATAGAATATTTTTTCTATAGTATTATATTTTCTAGCATTACGTTTGAGTTTTCTGCAAATTTCTGATGTGATTCCTTATAAGTAAAAAGTTATAGAAGGCATCACCGAATTAAAACAAAACTCATTAGCAATGCTCTTCATTCAGTATAGAATATGTTCATAATGAAGTGAGTTCGGGAGTTATTCTACCTGCACATATATTTTATATAGTAATTATGTAATATGATATCGCACAATTGCACCATTCTTGCATTTCTTTTTCTCATGCCATGGAATTTGTCCTTCCTTGGTTCGTCCAATATGTCCAAATATGTGTAGATTTTCCATTTCTACCTGCATCGCGATTGTAATAAAGTTTCTTTAAGTTAGCTCAATAGCATTAAAATTGCAGTGCAATAGGAGCAAACGTTGTAGACTTGTGGCCAGCTTCCTCATTCAAACGATCCACTTTGTAATCTTTCGGTGCTTTGTTTCCAAAGTTCTTAACAACTTAATAACAAAACAGCATATTAATTATGTAATAATTATAATGCAACTTTTAACAAACGTTCCTCTTTGAAGAAATTTAGATCATATGCCACAATATTTTCCTTCAACGAATCCATAATTTCTAGTTTCGATGAAGAACTGTTTGGAAATTTGAATACTAAAGTAGTATGATAAGGCCCATTGTCCATTATAATTAGAGATGGATCAGGTAAAATAAATAGCAAATAATGAAATCAATTTGAAAAATTTAAATAGTTCATTCCTCCATGGTAGTCACTGCGCCCTGACGTTGAAACAAATTATTTAGCTCTTGGGATGAAACGATTTGTTTTCGCAGTATGCAGAATAATGTATCTATAATAAAATGGTAATCATTAGTATATTAACATTTGAGTAAATTATTGTTTTGCTGTTATTGTTAGTACAAGCAATAAGAAGTAATGATACTTTCATTATCTATAAATATACCTAGTAAGTAAGTAGGTGACAAGGTTCAAGTCTCTTAAGTTTGTTAGCGTTTTTAATACAACTGTTTTTCATTAACTACATTGTTTAATTACTCAGAAAGCATTAGATAACATATATCAAGTTACATATACATATTACAATCCTTCTTCCATCAACTTTGACAGTTGACGGAGCCTAGGTCATTAATAGAGTTTGTTTAAAAGGTGGATGACGTGTTCTCGTTAAGTAGTTGGAATCGCATTGACGCTGTCACTCCTCCGAATTTTATTATTCAATGATAAGGTGTCATTGATCAGTTATCATTGAATAATAAAACTCAGAGGAGTGACAGCGTCAGTCCGATTTACACTACTTAATGATAACATGTCATCCACCTTTAACAAACTCTAGACTCATTATCTTGCCATGATACATTTTGAAAAATCTACTAGTACTAAATGTGGTATTTAAATTTGGTCTTACATTGGTATGTACTTACGCCATGTGTATGAAGTTTGTCATTTGCTAGGTTACATCAACGTATGGAAATGTTTGAGATTATTATTGTGATAATTGTACCGTTTGGTTTCTTTTAGAAAATTGCAACAATTTAATAATAATCAAGTATCTTTCTTTTAATAAAAGCATTCACAATGAATTCTAATACTATCGCGCTATTGTCTAGAACTGAAAAGATTTCGGTAAAGCTGTGAAAGTTGTATCACATAAATGTTTATTTTGAACACGAGAAACGTAGTGTAGATATTACTGCAGAACTTATCAATTATTTTCGTTTTTAGATAGATATAGAACTTGAGATATTATTATTTTGCTGAAAATTAGGTTTGTATATAGACGGTCAGAACCATTTATAGCTAGTTAAGATAGTTAGTTATACTCATTTAATTTCTGAAGACAAATGCAACAAAAAGTTTTGTTGGTCACAAGTAGGTACTCATAATGCTTATCATCTGGATTTATTAATTCAACTTTGTGGTTAAAATGTAGTGAAGCATTATAATCACCAATACACATGTTCATAGAATTTTCATTGGAATACTTGTTTTACTTTTATGGATTTATAGTAATGGTTCCTCCATTATCTGTATACATTTTAAATTCGAGAAAGTGGTCCTCACAATTATATAATTCAACACTCACAGTTTGTTTGTATTTTAAATCATCATTTTCCTTCAATAAGTATCCATGTCCAGTTTTTGCCCTTTCTTATGTTGGTGTCTTATTAATAAGTAGTTTGTTCGTTTGCTCGTTAAAGTATATATGTACATCGCTATAGTAAGAAATTCATGATTTTCAAAGATGTTTTAACTAAAACTGTAACTATTACGATAATCCTCGTAATTCTCTGTCATTAGCAATTTATAAACTATTTACTTAGCCCATCAACGTTTATTATTCGAATATCTTTATGATTTTATTTATTTTATTTTTAATTTTCCGTTTGAATGATGAACTATTAAATTTTACCGTATACACACGTCGATGATTGATTAATCTCGGTCTTGGCGTTCTGTCCGACTTACGTGGTTCGCTGACCACACTACCACCAACGTACAAAATAAAGGAATGCCTTCTAGACGAAATTCAATTCGTTATCTCCTTTTTCCTTTTTTTTAAGTTTTTGCCGCTCACGTCTCGTTTCTCAACAATCGATTTGGCTTGTCTACGGAAACATTTCCATTTACACTTCGTTAGTAAATCAGTTTCAACTTTGGCCAACCGAAGCCGAGTTGTGGTATATGGAGTTGTAGTAGGAATATACAAAAAAACGAGGTTGGCAAATTCATGTTATCGGCTGGCAAACAAAAAATCAATCAACACTTGTCAAAATATAAATAAAATATAAATTATATTTTTTCTGTAAGTAAATTTAAATAATAATATCTAATCGTGGTTTGTTTAATTGTTAATACATAAACAAGATACAGCCACAAATTGATGCCGAAACCCCGTTACAAACACGGTTTGAAACGACGATAAAAACTAAAGTAAGGATGGCGACAGGAATTGACAGTCAATCTAAGCAAGAAATTTAACGTATTGCTGTTAAACTAAGTAGTTTTTGGTCATCGAAGCCAGAAGCCTGGTTCGGTCGAGCTGAAGCGCAGTTTAGAACTGCTGGAATTACTCGTTCTCTTGCAAAATTTGACTTCGTAATTAGTGCTTTAACGGAAGAGCAATGCGACAGTATCACATATTTAATCACGGAGCCACGAGAAGAGACAGCGAACCAACTGAACCAACTGAAAGAACGCCTGCTAAGAGAAAATATGGTAAGTAATATAAAACGATATAAAACTCTGTTGAACGACATGGTTTTGGGTTACTACGCAAGATGAGACAAATATCTCCAAGAATCGATGAAGAATTTCTGAAGAATGTTTGATGGAAAGATTACCACGACAAATCAGAGGCATTTTGAGTGCAACTAGAGGGACCTTAAACGAGTTGGGAGTCACAGCTGATGCTATAGCCGAACATACTGGTACATCAAGTATAAATGTAGTAACACATGTAGAACCGTTGGCTACAAGGCCACAACCATACGTTACCCGTGACGACTTCAATAAACTGGTACAACGTATTGAAAAACTGGAAACGCGTCGTCGTTATCGAAGTAAATCGCGTTCAAATTTGTACAGTAGAGATATAAAGAAGCATCCAATGTGCCGTACCCATTTTAAGTTTGGTGCAGAGGCCAATAAGTGTGACAAGCCATGCAATTTTGTTGAAAATTCAAAAAACTAATTGAATTGCCGGATACCAATCCGCCTACGCCAGTATCCGACATGACAAACTATATTTCTAGACTTTTTGTTAATGACAATAATACTCTGCTATTTTTTGTTGATACTGGAGTCCAAGTTTTTGTAGTTCCCAAGTCAGCAGTGCGAAATAACCACACACTAAAACCAACGGGATTCAAACTGTACTCGGCAAATGGTTCAGTTATCACCACGTATGGCAAAAGAGTTTTGACGCTAAATCTCGGCCTGCGAAGGAAGTTTGAATGGACTTTCTATATCTGTAACGTCTCAAGACCATTATTGGGAGCAGATTTTTTGGAAAGATATGGGTTGCTAGTCGACGTTGCACACAACAAGCTAATCGACAGCAATACGCACTTAGAAATGGATTTGGAAGCCACACAGTCGAGGAAAGTTGTCCACTTACTTAGCTCCATTCCACATTTTCTGAACGGTCCATGGAAGGATATTCGAACAAAGTACAAGGAAGTTATCATATATAATTTCAAGATTTGGGGTCTTAGACACTATAGCTGCCAATAGAGGGGCGCAATTTGAGAGTGCAATTTTCACGCGAAATTTAATAAACTCCTGGGAACCAAAGACAAACGACAACCGCATATCATCCACAGTCCAATGGAGAAATCGAACGGTTTCATTGAAGGCAGCGATAACTGCTCACAATAATCCAGATTGGCTGTTGTCAAAATATAAATAAAATAAAAATATATTTTTCTGTAAGTAAATTTAAATAATAATATTTAATCGTGGTTTGTGTAATTGTTAATACATAAACAAGGTACAGCCACAGAGTCTAATCACGTAAAGCAGAATTGATTGAAGAAGGAACAAAGAAAAATGAAATCATACTATAGGTTCTTTTCAATACAGCACAAAACCAGTTTGTGGATCGTCGGGTACATGCGCAGAACCAATTTGGTGTCCCAAATTTGCTTTGCACATGTACCCGACGATTCACAAACTTGTTTTGTGGTATGTTGAAATGAACGTTATATGTACTACGGTGTTCGAAAATTGACAATTATGATTGAAGCTCTCATAGACCATATCTTCAAAAGTTCAGAAATTTCCAATTAGTTTTGTTTCCGCTTCTCCATCCTGAACAAGGTTATATTTACTATTTAGCTCTTTTTGCTTGGTTGGCACATATACTGTCGGTATGTGCTACCTGAATTATCAATAATAACCTTTATTTACTTTTATGTTATAAAATTAAGAATTAAGAAAGTTTTTTTGGAAAAGCTGTATCCGGTTCTGAAAGAAATAAATGAAAAATTTGTTTTTTTATTTTTAATTCATGTTTACTGTCTTTACCATGTATCATTACCCTTTCCTTGGCCAAATGTTTTCCTTGTCTAAAACATACGTATGTATTATTATGGCATACCTGGTTAATACAGTACTATTATACAAATTGGCAATAAAAGCAGGGGACGCTCAATTCTTTTCCCCAAAACACAAAGTATAGTATCTGCAAAAAGTTTAAACTTAAATCTACAACGACTTTAACATCTCTATGTTCCAGTTTTCAGATCAATAAGTGGAGTAACTGAACTCTTTATTTTAACTCTATAGGCAATGGAACTTCCAACCTATCTAATCTGTTTATATTACATAAAATTGAATGTTGACTGCATTAAATTTTTCGTTCTCCTGTAAAATTTATAAAGTATCAGTTACTGCAGTTTGCGTTTGGAAGAGCGAAATGTTTGAATGTCGGCTCTTAATAGGCTACAGCTGCTACTGGGAACATTCAATACAATTGCGCTCAAAAGCGCCACTGATAATTTTTCATCAACTATTATCGTTTTAGTTCCTAATTTGAAACCTTTTGTCACCAATTTAAGACTGGCACGAGGTAAAAATTTGTGTGTGTGGTTTACGCACGTGTGAAGTGAATACCCAATAATTATCGTATTTCTTACTTGGAGGTCATTGCGTTTTCCTTCCCAGTGTTTTTTGATAAGTTGGAAATCGGTAGGATTAGGTTGTAGAAAATCTCTTTCGGATGTTTTAGGTATAATGTTTTATTTTATTCGTTCTTATACGTTAAATTAGGATGATTCGGAAGTCATTATGATTAGGTGGTATAAAATCTTTGTCGAACGTTTCGCCTCTCCCTTGCACAACATACTCTCTCTATCTCTCCTTCTCAAGCACGCAACGTATCCCCTCTGCTCTGACCGCCCTACTCTTCGCTTTCCGCTCGCACATCATACTCTCTGTTTTCTTTGTCCCTCATACGAAGCGAAGCTCCCCGTAAGTTTAACGCTCTTTCGTGTACGTTTACGTTTACGCTTACGGTCGCGGTACTCACTTCAATAACGTCCGTTCAGAGAAGCTTATTCTTTCAATTGCAAAATATGAACTATTTATATATTTCCATATTTCAATTTTATTATAGAATGTTAGGGCTATTTGTCACAGTTCCGGTTTGTTACTTCTGATTTCTCGCTTCAACTTTTAACGTGTTGAGCATTCGGCTTCTGGTGCGCAGTTGAACAGGTCGTTTTCCATGAATCTGGAAGTTACGTTTCCCCAATTTTGCTGTTCGATCTACCGTCCGCGTTGTAGGTTTGCTTTTCCCTCTATTGGAGGTGAGTTTTCCTTTATGTTAATCACGATGCCCAATTAAGTGGATAATTCGCACTGTAATGCCGAACTTCCGTATCGGTCACGTTTCCGAGTTCTCCTGGTAATAGTTTCATTTTTTGCCAACAGTTTTAAAACCAGCAACAAATATGTTGTTTATGAAAAATGTAATATAATTAAGCGTTATCTGTGCTGGTGCATTATTTGTGTAGTTTCCGTAAAATAATAATAAAACCGGTGTGCACAAATAAGTTAGTTTTTTAACGATTAAGAAGTATAACTTTAATTCATCTGCGAAATTAAACGAATTCTTTACTAATTAGTCAACAATAATTGAAAAGATATTTGAAGTTGATTAATTACAAACCATGGATGTAGTCGTGTGCATTGGAGATAGGTATTGAATCATATAGTCACGAAGCTTCGTACAAACATAAACGGCCATTTTATGAAGTACTACACATTTACTACTATAATTACATGAGATAAAAGATAACGCTATAGTAGTTTGTATGGGCTGTTGGTGCCGTTTTATTAATTTTCTTCATATACGTGCGCTAATGCTTAAGAGTGTAACATTCATATACGAGGAAGAGCAAGTAGCGTGGTTACTGTTATATAAGTTCAACGCGGATGTCAAAGGGCAGTAAAGTCTCCACGCATCAGTAGCGCCACAAGTCGAAGACATCACGCGAACCACCTTTATTTCCATTCGCTTCCTCATTATACTAATTCATAACGTTGACGCCGGGTGAGTAAAGGTTCGATATTGCAAGGTTGGCATGCCTACATTGTATATTTGCGGTGTTCGGCACGTATTATAGCGATACCGCAATGCTGTTTTGTAATGAATTTCGAGAAATTATTACTTATGTATTGCATGGATGCGATCTGTGCTCATCGAGTTGTGTCGTAGCCGGAATTGGTTTTCCTCGATCGAATGATATGCGGACATGGAATCGATTCGAATAAATAGTGTTCACATATCTTCCATGTTCCAAGCATAGTATGCATATAATATGAAATAAATAAGAAATAAATGTTCATACGGAATTCACGTTTTCAAAGCAGTTTAAGAGGAACGAAAGAACGAATAATTTGAGTAGATAAAGGTAATTCGCTACAAGAATGAGACATTACGTGAGCTGCTCGCAAAAGAGAGTTTATCCGTAAAACGCTCCAACTGGTGTTCCAAAAATTTATTGTCGGTTCTCTTGGTGAAATTCTTCTGCTTCTTCAGTTGGCGACATTTTAGTTGTGATATTTGTCAAGTTGTGGTTATGTTTATAAAATTAATAACCACAACTAGCGACTATTTTCAACTAAAATCGTAGATACGTATTTTTTTAGTATCATAGAATTGGACCCGATTTTTTCCATTTCTTGCCGCGGTAGTTATTAATTATATCACTGTTGTAATTTGTAAACTTCTATAGCATAATAATCGTTTAGTTTTAAATTCTTTTTCCTTAAATTTGCTTTTAGAATATTTGATGTCATCTAATATTCTAATATAGAAAAATTATTACTAACAAGATAATTATTTAAGAGAGCTAAAGTATAATCCTTTGTGGGAGTATGAGTCTGGACAAGTAATTTATAAATAGATACTACAAACAAATATCTACAAATAATATATTTTAGATATTAAATATGTATGTATTTCTAAATTGTAAGAATTGTCAAAATACCCTGTAAAAATATTGTGTAAAGTATTTGCATCGTTAGATCGATTTTGATCGTACAGTTCGACTTGGCCGTACTTTCGAATCCATACTTCTTCAAATTAATCAACATTCTATATTTATTCGTTTTGCAAATATATAAATGGCTTTATGGCATCTTTATCCTAATGAAATAAATGAGCGCATCTGATACGCTAAACATATTTGCGATTTTAATTGTATGAGCTGATAAAAATCATCTGGAAATTGGAGGCAATACCAATATAATCGGCTGAGGTTCGAATATACCCAATATATAAAAAACGACAAAATGCTATGCAAGAACTGTAGAGGTTTTGTATACTGGTCACGTGTTAAGTATTTAGCAGAAGAAATTTAGAAAGAGAATTAACGAGTATGCAGAAACTTTATCGGGAGAATAACAGCCGACATCTGCCGTAACAGATCAACAATAGACCAAATATTCGCACTTAAAGAAGTCCAGACAAGCTGGTATGAATATAAAATGGTGTTGCGCACCTTATTCATAGCTTTTAGATAGGCATAAATATAGAAAAAATGTATCAAACAATGTCACAGTTGGGCATCTCAAAAAGCTGGTAAAACTAGCGAGAATGACTGTGATAGGAATGAACAACAAAATGTTGTGGAACGGACAACAATCAGAGAGTTTCCAAGTAAGAAATGGGGTAAGACAGGATGACCTTTTGTCCGCCACTCTGTTCAATTTAGTTTTGGAAGCAGCCATAAAAAAGCAGAAAAGCAGAAAAGAGAGAAACGATATTTAAGAACAATTAGCAATATCTAGATAATGCGGATGACCTAGCAATATTGGCCAAATTCAAAATAGAGCTCAAGAGAATTATACCAAAATTAGAAAGTTAAGCAAGAAAGTTCGGACTAATAATTAATGAGGAGAAAAGTAAGTACATGATCATGGGGATGGAAAGAGAGGAACAGGGCGGGCACCTATAGATAGCGACCGATATCGGTGAAAATTATGAGTTTGAGACGGTTAAAGAAATTACATAAAATCAAAGGTGATACCTATCCAGAAGGACTGAACTACGAATATATCAAACAATATTAAGATTAGGGACTACATACGCTTGTGAAACCTGGGTACTTGACACATCAGAGAAGGAACAATTGGAAAGGTGGTAACGTAAAATACTAAGAAGCATTCTTGGAGCGGTCAATACCAAGGAAGGCTGGAGAAGGAGAACCAACCAATTGGTCCAGGAAGAGTACAAAGAACCCAGAATTACAAGATATATAAAAATACAACACTTGAGATGGCTACGGTATATAAAGCGAATGGCATGGAAGAGAATGCTGAAGATTATTTTGGGGAAGAAACGGAGGGGAAGCCGAGGTCGAGGTGCATGGGTGAATAGTTGTGACTGGAAAACAGGGGTGTTGTGAATAGTTTTGTGTGCTAGTGTGAGAATGGAAAGCTTTACTAATGCCTTAGACCTAGAAGGCCTGTAGTGCAAATTAAATAATATACTTATAAGGAGAAGGCAAGGTAATCGGATTTTTGTAATTTTTGATATTTATGGTACGTGTAGTTTGGACCTTAAATAAGAATATTTTGGAGTAGTTCGACGCAACGCTCATAAATTACCGAGATAATCGATGTTGAAGTTTCACCCACTAGATATAATACGTCCATAGCGTTTTGGTGCGATACTCACGAGATCGCTGGTTCGAATCTCGTCACGGGAGATTTCTTGAGTATCGTACCAAAACGCTATCGACTAGGCCACGAGTCCAGTTGACAATCGTATTATATCTAGTGGATTTAAATGGTGGGTGAAACGTCAACATCGATTATCTCGGTAATTTATGAATGTTGGGTCGAACTACTCCAAAATATTCTTATTTAAGGTCCAAACTACACGTATCATAAATATCAAAAATTACAAAAATTATCTTACCTTCTCCTTGTTAGTAAATTTGCTATTGTCAGTAAAAGAACTAGGTATTATACCATTTTAGGACTTGTTTGGATCGCAAAAAGTTACACACATTGCTTTCGAAGAATATATCTAATATCTATATAATATATCTATACTCTAATCTTGCAGCTATCAGACCAATAAAAGTATCTTTTACCAGCAGTTTCTAAAAATATTAATTGTTTTGACTAGATAGCTTTAAGAGGTATCATTTTTCTTGTTCCAATTTTTTTGCTTGATTTTAAAAGGTATATCATAATGGGAACTAGCCTGCTGAACGCTATTATATGGATAATTTACCGTACTTAGTGAAACATCGGGTTGACCGGAAATTAATGATGATATATGTTCAAACAAGATTTCCTAGATCTGTAGGTTGAAACCTTATTTTCTTTAGATTTCATTCTTTTGCAAATCACAAGTTGCTATCTACCTGCATTAATCCTCAAACGAGTGTAATTCTCACCACCGCGGTAGCAGTCATTTGGATATTTGTTTAGGTGATAACAATTGATAGAATAATAATGCGAGCATGACGTTTAGAGATTTATGTAAAAGTTTGGATTCGATAACATTTTGGAACGTGTCGGAGAAATATTGTTTAGCAGAGGGACGAAGTCGGCTCTGGATAGTGATGCTTTGAAGGCTGAGCTTCATTCATTAAAAGCCAGTCGTCAACTTGCAACCTATCAACCTTATTTAAAATACTATATGACGTGCAATTGAAATTGAAAAGGTCTTCTTGAGTACTTTGGTGTGCAGCTCAATGATAAATTTATTTCATACTTCACGTAGGCGTACAGTGCATACTCTATTGAGATGGATTTCAATTGCTACGTTTGTAACAAGTAATTGTGGCTTCTGTTATTAAATTGTAGATGCTCTAACTACAAAACCAAGTAGGTGTTTGTTATAATTAGGAGGCTTACGTCCTGTTGTATTCCACCCAGCAATCACCAGTCTCTTATGAAACCATTTAAATAAGTGTGGTTGCATACATGAATTTTAATATAACCGGCAGATATTTTTGATTGGAAGTTGAGTAAGATAAAAATAACTACACTGTATGAAATCCTAATTATTTCATACGCGTTGCTGTATTATTCGCATAGCAATTTCCGCATGCTGAACTTTATTCACTGTAATACACTGATAATAATGATAATGAGCAGAAAAATTGTCAACGCTTGTACGACACACACATGCTTATGAATTCTATGGTAAGCCGTATGTATGTACCGGTACTTGAAACATATTGCATTATCTACAAGTTATGTTAACGTATACTGGAAGCCGTGTTAAATCGAAATAGGGAAAAATGCGCATACCATGAGTAGCCCAAACATATTCGAATGTTACGTATCTATATGTCAGGTATACACGTACGTATATCAATTGGATACAGGGAATAAACGAGTGTATGTTCGTAGAAGAATATGACTTGCGTAAGCTAAATGCATGCATCTATTCAACTATGAGCTCAATAAATAATACTATGGTTACATAATATAGTTCACAAAATTATTTATCGTTCATGCAGAGTAACATACACTTCTGTGTTAATTTCTTTTGTCAGTTATAGTTAACTTGTTTATTCAAAATTTTTAATTGAGATTCCTATATTATAACTTCATTGGTAGGCTCCCGTCCTTCATAATTTCAAGTTAAACCAGTTTAATCCAATAGTAGCATAACTTTCAAAGAAAGCGAAAATTATTAGTTCAATTGCTCAGATCACTTGCTCAGATAATGAGAAGTAATTGAAACTGAAATCATAATTTCGTTCCATAACTACTTCAAGTTTTCAGAATGTATTTAAGGTACAGAGTTTCTATAGCCTAAAAGTAAAAGAGAGGTGTCGTGGAACACCCGACAAGAGCGCATTTGATGCTTATTTGAAAAAAGGTAAAATTCTATAATTGAATAAAGAATGTATAAAGAAAAAGTATTTCATTTCGAAACCGACGGTCAATAAGTTGAAGTTGAATTTGAAGTAAATTCGAGTCCGAATAATAAGGGCACCATTTGATGGGGAGACGCAAACGTGTGTGTGTGCGAACGAGAAAGAAATAATGAAAGAAGAAAGATAGTAGAAAAGCGTCTATCTGACGATTTCAAGCGTCTCAAGCCCCTAAAAGAGCTTCGCTCTAAAAACAAATTTCCGTTAACTGTTACCCTCCTTCTAACAATATTTTGTGGTATATCTAGTGTGGCGGTAGTATTTTGATTGCAAAAGATCTTCCACGTAAACAGCGTAGGCTTCGTTTTAAAGTATTAATTTTAACGAGTGATAGTACTTGACCATTTTATCTTATTGTTAGTAGTACAAAAGTGTCTTAATAGAAGTTGTTAAGTGCCTATTATATTTCGAGATATTTCGAGCTTATATCCAGAACACATGTTCCAAGTTTCGTCTGCCAACCTTACCACAAGTCTAGCTCATAATTTCATGCTCATCTTATTTTAGCGATCTCTAAAACTCCAGTTAGTTGATTTCATTTCGGAAAATCATTCAAATGGGGTATCAAACGTAAAAATCTCTAGGATGTAACTGGCGGTTTAAGGCACAATAAATGTGAATTTGTGCATATAGTGTACACCGGAATTTCTCAACATGTGATAGTTAAATATCTGGAAATTGTAGTAAATTCATTTCAAATGTATACCCTTGATTTCTGAGACCTGAAGAAAATGCTTCATTTGCCACAAGGTAATATCCATTTCCTTAATTCCGTGGTTTACTCACGTCTGAAGTGAATACCCATTAATCGTCGTATTTCTCACTTGGAAGTGGTTTTGAGGATTTGGAAATCAGCAGGATTAGGTTGTAGAAAATCTTTTCCGGATGTTTTATGTACAATGTTTTATTTTATTCGTTTTTATACGCTAAATTAGGACGATTCGGAAGTCATTATGATTGGGTTTTATAAAATCTTTTTCGGAGGTTTCATGTATATCGTTTTATTTCATTCTTTTTTATGTTTATGTATTTCTGAACTCAGCACTTATTGTGGTATAACATTAACCGCCTGGTTCGTCGCCTCCCGCTCGCTCATTATACTCTCTCTGTCTTTTCCTTTTCAAGCACGCCATGTATCCCCTTTCGTCTGACCGCCCGACACGTCGCCTCCCGCTCGCACATCATACTCTCTCTCGAAATCTAACGGTTACGTTCTTACGCTTACGCTCGAGCTGGACCGGTGTCCCTTAAGAAGTATTAACTTCAATAATAATTGCAATCTATCCAAGCAAAGGATGATAACCGATTTAGTTGTTGTTTGACGACGCTTAAGAGGCTTTCCCACTGAAAGAGCTCCTTTGGCTATCTAGCAACTATTAACTACTAACGTTAATAATGAAATTAAATTATCCGTTTATTAAATTATAGGTTCGTTCCAACACATCACAAAACCAGTTTGTGGATCATCGAGTATACGTGCAGAGCAAATTTGGCGTTCCCAATTTGCTTTGCACATATACCCGACAATTCACAAACTGGTTTTGTGGTACGTACAAGCGAACCTTATATGATATGATTGATACTCGTTACAAAGTGGGAAGCAGGAACTTTCACTTTTGGGTACTTTACATACGCTGACAAATAATAAAACCAGTCCTCTTGTTACTACTTTAAATAGGTTAAGCGAAGAAGGGGTGTGAGTACTCCTATTTTTACATATATGTTCTTGTATCCGTCTATCATTACCAACCTATAAACTAAATAATAATTTAATTGGTGGTTATATCTCAACAATACTGATTACTTTTTTAATTCGATGTATTTGAAGATCTCTTTCAATCATAATGGACTCTAGCAATTTATTTTCGAATATTTTGAGTTTGTTGTAGCAGGTCACAACTAAATACCATAGACCCAAATCGCCTTCATGATCACCTTATACACAAGCGGCTTATTATCAAAAGTGCCAAGTACAAATACCAAATTTTCCGGAGTGAACGTCTCATGATTGGTCCTCCTGAATTACTCGCTTTTATCCCTCTTTAAAAAATCTGGAAATCGCTTATTAAAAGTGCATCTTTTCTAAGAAAAACTAGTCAAAGAAGCTTCTATTTCATAATTTTGCTTTCGACATCCTTTTAAAATTCCCCTCGCCTTCTGGCTTGTTTATTTATTTATAAATAAATCTTATTAACCTTCCTATACTCACGCATACGGTCTGTGAGACCGATTTATATAGTATAGTATACGTCTTTCATTTTGACGTGAGTATAGGAAGGTTAATTGTTACTTCAATACTCAATCCACAACAGACATTGGTCACATTGAAGATACGTAAAGAAATCGAATTCATTCTACGCTTAAAAGTATTCAAACGTAAAATGCGTATTTGACCCTAGTTAAGTGTTAATATATAAAGTACTTATTAGAATTGAAATATTAGGTTTTCGAAAGGTACACAATCGTGTCTGCCACCAATCTTAGTATTTGTTTTATCTATAGCTATGCAATATTTAGGTTTTTCTATTAAATCGAACTAGCAATATGTAGTTTAAAGAAACTAGACAAATATGGAATTAGAACTGTATTTGCTAGATGGATAACTTCTTATTCAACTAACGTTTAGTATTAGACAATGGGGAAAGCACAACAGCAAATTTACATTTACCACTAATAAATGGTATAACGCCACGTTCGGTTTTAGGGTCAATTCATATAACAAAGATATTTTTGTCAGATGAACGTGTAATGCTGTGCTAGCAAATAATTTGTTATAGCAATGGTTCTCTAGCAATAAACTATCTCTAATATTTAGAGAACATTAAGCACTTGGTGTTTCACATAAGACAATTGGAATTCAGTATCCCGAATTGAATTGGTCTTACCAATGCGAAATTGTTTGACATACTGCAAATGACATTTGCGAAAGAATAGTAAGCATATTAAAATTATAACTTCCTGCAACAGCAATATCGTAATAAGTCTCAGGGTATATTATAAATAAACTGACAGCTATCACCTTTCTAACTAATATCTTTAATAGTAATACTGTCGCCTCGTTCATTTAATGTCGTTTTCTTCCTATAAATTTCACCGCTCTGCTTTTTCTTAGATTTTATTTCAGTCATGCTCTAAATCTTTTCAAATGTAAGGTCCTTCGCATAGCTAAAATTTTTCATCATTTCTGCGTCATTCGATCATTTATAATTGTTTGCAGTATAGGCAGTATGACTAACATAAATTCTTATCAAAGCCTGCCAACGAAGCTTAGGAGAGAAAGGGGGGGACTTTATGCAATTTGTATGGACTAAGTGGGAAGTGAATAACCCATAAGAGCGTACATATACTCGGAACTCCTTGTGGCATAAACTAAGTATATGGGATGATCAAAATGCCGAACTGCTAGGCAAGATCATTATCAAAGTCTATATTTTCTCGCAGTCTGAATTTATGCATGCTATAAGGCCAGGTTTGTTATCACTGTATTACTGCCAAAAATTAAATACTTAGGTACTTTTTACTTTACAAACTTTGTTCAATAACCCTGGCCGCATTTTCAATCAATTTCCTAAGAGCTTGATTTAAATTAAATATTAACATTAAGTTCTGAAAGTAAGTTTGGTGCTTTTACCTGTTCTCTCTTTATTCTTTTTTTTTATTACAAAAATTACTATTTTTGTTTTGTATTACTTGACCGTTTCAAATATAAACGAGCAAGTTATTGCTGCAAAAATAAGTATATGTAAGTTCATGGGATGTATGGTATTAATTAGAGTTCAAACTTATAATATATGTACATAAACGGAATGTTTTCATTAGAACGCACTTTGGAAATCCGTAAATATTTAAAGTGGCACTTCCTAACCTTTCTGGTTAATACCTGTTAGTGTTATTAGCACCAAACTATTTATACCTTACTTTATATGGAATATTATGAATATTGTACAGGAAGTATAGATACACATAGGAATTTAAGATAGACAGATTAATTTTATAGCCCGTTTGCGTTTTAAAAGAGCGTGTGCGTTGGTTCGAACTTACATCGCGTTTTATGTTTCATATAGGTCACATGCAACAAGACAAAAAACAACACGATGAGATATTAATTTACGATTATAATTAATTAAGAGGAGTTATATCTTGATTTCGTAATAGTTTTACTTCTATTAGAACGATAGATTGGGATTGTATATGATCCGTGTGTACCATACGCGGACATTCAAAGAGAAATATGGTACGGTCGCAAATCGATCGACTATTAATATGGATGCATTTGTCTGTATGGGTGAGTGTGTATACTGGTCCGTCGGTAATCGGAAAAACTTGTAATTCAAACGATTTACGTATCACGTGAATGAGAGATCGATATACATGTTTTATTTAATCTGACCAAGAGATCGGACAGAGTTTAATTGGAATTTATTGCTAGCGGTGTCGTCAACTGATTTTAATTCATCCTCGTGTTATCTTTTCATAAAATAATAGATACGAAATTTGCGATATATGAACTATATAAATGTACTTTTCTCATTTGATTCTGGAAAGATTATCCAAAACTGATACAGGTTCTTGAAAAGTAAATTACTTTGACTGGATCCAGAACGAAGTAATCTTTAAATTTAAATGAAAAACGGAAATATTTTCCCTCTTCAGTAACCATCACAGAAACATTACTAACAGAAACACAAACGACATACATATACATATAGGGAAAACACCTCCCGGGTCTAATGCCGTACACAATAAGTTACATATTGGTTTGGCAACTCATTGTTAGTAATGAGTTTGGTCGATTGACTACTTTAATTAAATTCTAGATGCGTATGTTGACGAAGTGAAAATGTCCAACCAATATTATTAGTTTTCCATGGACTACTTAATTTTTCTTTGGCACTGGTTGAAGAATTGGGTATCTGAACAAACATTTTTCATCTTATTTTTCTTCATTATTTCTGCCAAGGAAAGAACGCATCGCAAATTCAGAAAAATTGTGTACTGTGGTCCGCAACAAAGCTTTAAGAAAGCTACAATGTCAAAATTGGTTCATTCAATTTCGTTCTGATTTGTCACTCAGAGATGAGCAACCTGAAGTCCACCCAATTGAAATTGATGATCAAACCAAAAAATAATCGATTTAGATCATCGCGACACAACGCACGAAAATGCATGGAATCTTGATGTATTTACTACTGCTTACTACATACTAACAAAAATAAACAATGCAGAAAAGCGATCACAATTGGTAAATTTTAGTAAGTAGAAGCAATGTGTTTCTTGTCACTCAGGAAAAATGATAGTAGGTTACGATGTATTGATACATCTGCTATATTATTTTGTTCTTGCACCATTAAGTAATGATTTATTTAATTCTTTGTAAAACTTGTTGAATCGTAGAGGTTTAATTATTAGTGATAACGATGAGGTCAAATCGCACTTATTTCGTCTTTTGCGGATGAAAACTGGAAGCTCTACGAACGTAGAATGGTTTGTAAATAAAGAACTACATATTTACCGTGCACAGATTATAATGCTAATGATATTGCATGAAGACAGCACAGTCGACGCACAGTCAATACGTAGTCCTGCATATAGAGAGTAGCCTTTATATTGCTGCCTGAAAGATAGCGATGGTCAATTTTAAAGATAGTGTTTCTACCATTTATAGGTCAATCAAACACAATAATTAAAGTAAAGTTTTATTTTCGATACGATATATATACGATTATGTACAAATTTATTTTCTTCCAAAACAGTTATTTCTTTTTATTCATTATTTAAGTGATTTCTGAACTTGGAGATTAGTTTCGGTAAACGAATACTATATCAATCTGCATTAATAATTCGTCGATATTTTAAAGCCACGATTGCGATATGACCCAATTCCTTGAAAAAAAGCAACAAAAAGTGAGTGATTTTTTTATTTTGACCACAGTTTTGACACATCGTTGAATACCTAAATAACTGATTGTCGCCTTGATTGGAGTTCATGTGGATATATACTGGTTTTCTCTCCTGTACATGTCCGTCATCCTAACGTACCATTCACACCTTCTCAAGGAACAAGAGACTACCTATATACTTACCATTAGTTCAAAAATTTATTATATGACGAAGTGATTGTAGTTCGATAACAAGTATGGATTTCTAAATTGTGTTAG
Organism: Chrysina gloriosa; assembly: GCA_038088585.1. Lineage (NCBI taxonomy): Eukaryota > Metazoa > Arthropoda > Insecta > Coleoptera > Scarabaeidae > Chrysina > Chrysina gloriosa. Next base: position 54,084,045 of record CM076087.1, read on the forward strand.
CTGCTATAAAATTAAACGAAAAATTCGAAAACTATTTTCGCACAAACTGAATCATAAGTTACTTGTAAAGGGAGAACTTGGCATTAGTCAGAAGCATTACTAAAGTGGGCATAGAAAGTGTGAACAATATTATGGAAGATTACCACGAGAAAGTAGCATTTAAGAAACCGCTGAAAACATTTATTAACACATGCGACTGTACTTTCTACATAATAAATTGCCGAAAGCTTTCAATATAACTAACAAATAGGAGCCGAGTTTTCTTAGTTTCCAATACAACTGGTTCATACATGTAATATTCTTTGCATTTTACCGTCACATGCTATTGCTGCTTCTAGAATGCAAAGTTCGCGAGATGAGTCTCAGAGACATGCTTATATAACGAATCAAACGCGTAAATGCGTTAAAGACTTTAAAAATTGCGGTAATCTCCATTAAAAATTGTATCAAACGGGGTTCGATACTAATCCTGTAACATTGGAGAATATACAAATCTTACAATAAATGTGCATTTTGTTAGAACAAGAAACATTTGCGGCGCATTCAATCACGGAAAGGAAGACCATATTCAATTCGTATCAAACAATGCAAGGCTTGAATGTCGCCATTTAGTGTTAGGGAGCAGGGAGGGGGCGTGACGAAAATACATCGCAAGAAACTCAAGCAATAACGCATGGGCGCGTGAAAATATTGAAAAGTACAGTAGAAGTAGTATCGAACGCGGTGGTCCATATGTGCTTACCATAGAAGCAGCTGTAGTAGATGAATATAGCAATGTGTGGAAAATGGGGTCTAGGTCAACCCTGACAGTGCAATTAACACCAATTTTGATCCCGGGTTGGAAGTGCAAATGTGATATTAATGCCGGAGGATAGCCACGTCATAAAACCAGCTCAGAAAAAAAAACTGCATAGATAATTATTTAAAATATAAAAAGAAACCATTGGACAATTAGTATGCAATCTGTGTATATATATTTTATAACAAAAAAGTAATTCAATAATCGACAGTGTTTCTGTACCGAGACTAGTTAATTTTTATAAAAAAATAATGTACTTCACATATAAAGACATAATAAAACAATATATCCGAAGCTTACGTTGAGTTATTCATGAAGTACGTAGTGACACTAATTCGATTACCAAGTACTGTATATTTTATCTTTTATGCTTATTTGAAATTGGTAGATAGTTATAAACGAATTGAAAGTACATACATACTAGTGGGTACTATTATAAATTAGAATATATTTATGAGGCAGACACACGTGAATATCCATGCAGGCTACATATCTTGTCTTATTAATATTAACATCGAAATAGTACAAGCTTATTAATAATTAACTTTCCATCTGATAAATGTATATGCTTGTCGCATATCTGACAAATGCTTTGCAAAAGTAACTAGCAAAGGTTTGCTCGTTTATTAGTTAATGTATGCAAATATTATACATTCGTACCGAAAGTATTGTATTGAAGAGCAGACAGACAATTTGTCAGACGTTATACATATACCCAAAGAATATATGTATGTCACTCGAAACATTTGCGTCGTCATTGTTTGTTCCTTTGCAGTTGACTTCGATTTAGAGCTTCATGTTCAGTTTATGTTATAGAACTTGATTGGATGAGAACTGAAAGTGTTATATATTCGATGTAGTTAAGAACTTCTGGATAGAAATGGTTTTAATGCGTTTTGCATCGTCAATCGTTATCATCATCTTTAATGTTAAAACTAGAAAATACCAGTCATCAGTGATATGAGCGGGTAAATTAGTTAGTAAACTACCAAATTAATAACCATAATTGATGAAGTTTCCATTAACTACCTGTTGGCTATACATTCTAAGAAAATGCTGATAGTACCTACGTCCGGAGAGGGCTCTTTATAATGTATTGTAAAAGCGCCAAGAACACACACCTACATATGTTGATAAAACTTTTTGGTTAGTTTATAATTTGAATGTTTATTGCTTCCATTGCAATGGGAAGAAAAATATAATGGGAAAAAGTGTCCTGCTAGCATTTAAACAAATTATCAGCTTCTAGTTAGTGACTCTGATATAGCTAAAACTGTGACTGAGGTTGACTATCATAAATAAAATAACAAATATAGCAGTGACAACCATTTTCTAAATATTTCGCTTAAAATCGTTTGAAAACGAGTAAACTATGTAAGTTCTGTGATATGATGGAAATCACTTTTGTAGTACTACAGTTTTGAGTAACTTAGCAACATAAATACTCAATTTCCTACAAACAAAGTGTACGACGCAAACAAGTTTCTCGGTATTTGGTAATATACAAAGTCAAAAAAGAAATACATTAATCTACTAATGTCAAAGATTATTCATTTTTTACTTGTTTTAAAACTCAATTTCTATGTTTATAATAAAGAAATAAATGAATAAAAGTAATATTTCTGATTGTTTTTTGGTGGGCTCTTTCGCAATCCGGACTCAGACTTACGATTTCTTCTGTCAGAAAATTAAATATCGTACATCTGATTCTGATAATAATAAAAAAGTAGGATATCAACTTTTATGATTTTCTTTCACATTGAAATTGCGCAAACATGTTAAATCTCGCTTTACCACGGATGCACAAAATTTGTTTAGCAGGAATTTTTCTTCATATTTATGCTAATGACATTTTTATTCCCAGTGGCGGCTTATTTCACTAGTTATCCCAAGAACATGAAATTTTACCTGGTCCAACGTCTCTATGGATAGCAGAACAATTACAAAAAGTTGAAAAGCTCGAATACAAGATAAGAAATCAACAAGCGTTGACGTTAAAGGAATAACCAATGAGAGGAGTACTAACCTGCTATAACTAAATAACTTCTAATAGCTAAAGCATATCAACAACAAAATGCGTGGAAGACGTCCTTCAATACCTAGAAGGGCAATGGCATTAATCAGCCACATTTCTGATATAGCATCTTTTGTATGGACTACAATGTCTGGAAAACCACTTACTATATTTTGATTTTTTAAATTCCTTTTCTCGTAAATTCTGCATCGGTTCTGATATTGATCGATAGGTTGCTCGCATCAAGTCATCAATCAGCGATGCTCTGAAATTTGTGGAATTTTTTAAAAATGCGGTACAAAATTCGAAGACAAATATTGCGCGAAGCATTACATTCAGTTGCAATAACAAGTCAATTAATATACAATTTAGGAACTATGGTATTTATAGGCACGAAGAAACATTTTGCATTGTTAGCGCCCGAAAATTACTAAACGTTTATAGGGCAGGGGATACGAAGAGAAGTGCATCTAGCTTCTATGGCTTATTCCAAAAAGAGTCATAAGTATCATAACTATACGCTCTTATGAGTGATTGACACCCTACTTTAGATTGTACAAATTATATAAAATTATCCTTTTCTTTCTTAAGCTTCGTCGCTAGGTATTAATCCGAAGATCAAGTAAATAAACCCCTAAGAATGGCAATATGGCAACACAGATTTGATTTCTTATAAACCGTATACTTAGAGCTCCTTATGGGATATGCTATAGAATACTAATTTAATTTACTCGCATCGTATGAGCATCGTTTAGTGTGCACCGCATGGACATTCGCATCACTTTCTTCAACCCTGAACATAACAGAGAATATGTAGAAATGGTGGATGCGGAAGATTTGTCAAAAAGCGACAGTATACTTAATACCTTGAAAAAAATACTACAAAGAATTTCACTGAACTACAACTGCAACTGTATTTAATATTTTTCAATATACAAAGAATGATAGAAAAGGTAGTTGTGAAAAAAGTTTCACTTGCAAATAGATGATGAATGAATAAACATATTTATTTCATTATCATTTTTGTCTCTTTATTTTTTACTGTTTTAATCTCGAACCGCCGCTGTTTTCCTCCTATCGTTTTCGATAATTCTGTTTCTTTGGTTCCTTTGGTGAGTTCGACTGTCGTTTGGACATTCTAAACGTTTTCTTCATGTTCGTCTTCTAGCTCTCTGACTAGTACTTTGAGTAGTACTTTTTCGTATTGCGGCATTTTTCCTAGGTGTCGCTTCTATTATAAATCGTATCTGTTGCGTGTTTCAGTAGTAGCCTTACCGATATTTTACAAATTCGTACCTTACTTTTCATTATCTATAATTTTTTGTGTTATATTACCTACATACTGTGTGTCTAGCTAAGTTCGCGACAAATGGAAATCTTTTCTATTCTTGGGTTTATGAAAAAAGTTATTCTTTATAAAAAGTCCTGCTTCATCCAAAACTTAAATTCAAATTGTCAGATTTTAATATTTGTTAGTCATATACGAGATATGACAAAAAATATGAAATTAGTATAAGAGTAAAGTACCTTTATTTTCAATAATACTTAAAATGTTATAAGGAATAGTTGTTCAGAATTGGAAATTATACAATTTAAATACAGCATTTACACAAAAGAAAGCATTGAAAATGTTACACAAATGCTTCAACATATCCGCCTTTTCATTCCATACATGTAACGGTTCTATCACAAAAATGCCTTAAAACCCTTCTAATTGTTTGTGGAGTTATTTTACGGATTTCTTCTCTAATAACACGTTCTAGATGGCCTACATGCGTAAACGGCGCTTGAATATAAACATGTTCTTTTAAATAACATCACAAGAAAAATCAAGTGGGGTCAGATCTGGAGACCGAGGTGGCCAACGTATTGTGGAAAAGCGGTGTTTAACCCTTTCGTTAAAACAATCTTCAACATATTGCCTTACGTCCAACCTGCTATGACAAGGTGCACCATCCTGTTGAAACCAAATATGTTGGCGTTCCAGCAATGGAAGATTGTCGATAAAATTACTAATTTCACTTTGCAAAAAATTTAGATACCGGTCGGCATTCAAAGATTGGTGAAAAAGAAAGGTCCAATTACATAACTTTTCTAGATTCCGCACCATACATTTGTCTTGAACGCATATTGACTTCGAGTTTTTATTGTAAAATGTGGGTTGGCATCTGCCCACCAACGGCAGTTTTGACTCGATACAGTTCCGTTCGATGTAAATGTTGCTTCATTGGAAAATAAAATTTGTCTCGACACAAAAGGATTATCTGCTAATATTGCCTGAATGTCGGCACAAAACTCCAATCGTCTGTCATTATCACCTGGTCTTAGAGTGTGTACAATGTAGGCTTGTAGGGATGAAATTTGTTTTTTTTTTTTTTAGAAGCTTAGCTACCGAATCTTTGCTTATAGTGTTTGACATTAACAATGCTCTTTTCCGCAACGAACACCTCGGTTGTTCTATTGCTGATAGCATCACTTCTAGTTCCATTTCGTTATCAGCAACATGGTTTTGGCGTTTGTTGTTAAATCTGAAAGTCTTAAATTTTCTTAAAAGTTGTCTTACCGTCTCGTGGTGAATATTCTTGTCAGGATGCCGCTGATTAAAAATAGTTGCTGCTTCCCTGAAAGTTTTGTAATTATCGCCCACTATTTAAGACGATTTCAATTTTATCTTCTTTACTTAATATTACATGCATTTCTACTTATTGTATTTTGACAAGCGTAAACGATGATAGTGACAGATTTAGTCAAACATTGTTTATCAGAGTATTCTAGATTAAGATTAAAAATGTGTACATCAAACTGTTGACTTTGTAGTTGAGAAAAGTGTAAGAATTAAAAAAACTAAATGTAAGTGAATGTGATTGAATATTAAAATCTGACAATTTGAATTTAAGTTTTGGATGAAGCAGGACTTTTTATAAAGAATAAATTTTTTCACAAACCCAAGAATAAAAAAGTTTTCCATTTGTCGCGAACTTAGTTAGACACACAGTATATATTCCCAGCATCAGTTCACATTGGATTGATTCTTTATCTGTTCATCGATTTGGTTTTTGTGGCAGATATTTCCGTATTATATTATATCTTGGCTACTAGTGATGGATAATGGAGGCTGCATTTGGTTCGAGGAAATTGGAATCTGTATCTTTGATAATGTATACATATTTGGAAATACTTACCGTTGAAGGTATACCACAAGAACCATTGAAATTACTTTTAATAAAATAAAAGCACTTTGTACTTGCGAATAATTTTGTGAGAAATTCAGACCGAATGATATATCTGAAGTCAATTAATGCACGGCTTTACGTATACATTTAGGTGTATTTATAAAAATAAAACGTTCTTTGTTCCTCGTTCATAATTCACATCCGCATTGAACTTGCACAATTTCTTGCAGTGCATTGAATTAACGTATGTACATATGTAGATTACTAAGTTTCCTTGGGAAAAGCATATCGATCATTGATGAGGCTTAATTGCAAGGAATTTAAAAATTTGCTTTATTGTTTAATTAGACCATATGTTGTCGAGAAATATCCCTTCATTGCTATCTGTAATAGTTACATAATGATATTATTCCAAGTATAAAAATACCTTACAATATGCGATCACGTTGGCTTTACGATCAATCTAATAAGAAAACAGATGTCGCCAAGTTAAACACAACAAATCCAAGCACGCACAACGGCCGTACAATTATTCACCGTTATGGCGCAGAATTAAAAGGTATTAATTACGCCGAGGTTTCTTCAGATAATTTAATTAAACCATATATAGTTTCGTAAATTGAGAGAAAAAAAGGAGCGAGGGTCTCTTTTTCTAACCGTGTCTGACGATTTCCATCTAAGGAGTTGTAATATTAAAAGATGTTAACAGTTAACAGGTTGACCATTAGTAAAGACAAACGGTCACATCACTCCTGGGATCACCGTTCATCAGTGTTCATCACACTAACAAACCGCATTGTCTGTTCAAGTGCAGTCAGTCTTGTCGCATGCACAAAAAATAATTGCGCACGTGCACTCTCACAGGTGTGTAAACACCACAAATAAATAAGATCGTAGTTAATTAATATCTCATACTGTTACGCCGATATTCTCTTGCTACTAAAAAAGAAAAATATCTTTCTTCAGCATTTATAGTTTTGGTTTTGGTTTAATCTGTTTATCTTTTTGTTTAACATTAATTTAACAGCTTTTTTACAGTAAATTATTCATTGTTACAAAAGATGCAACAATGCACACCTGTCCCCAGAAAATTGTTCGTTTTAAAACGGCTGCATACTTATCAAATTCGTCGAATATACATAATTCTGTTTCATGAGCAGTGGTATAACTTCCTTCGTTAAAGATCAAATGTTCCAATTTTCAAAAGTCTGATATGTCGATTTTTAAATTGACCGTACTCTTGATTTTATTTGTGTTGCGCATTTTTCTTACCCTTTATCACAATAATTTTGATCCCTTCAAATAGCTATTTGGAGAATAGAGTTATCTATCCTTAAGAAGTGTGTTAATCGAGGTTCCCGAGTAACACTTTCTTTCCCAGGGTCCAAAAGGATTAATCTTTAGCTATGTATATGTTCAATATAATTTGAATGTTTTCATTAAAATTTTTATCATCGTATTGCTTAACGGCTAGACATATTGTAATAGTCTTAGGGAACAAGTTGCATGCTTAATCATTTTTTCCGGACTTAACACAATTATTTTGCGAAAAGCCGTTAGATTCGTGATATAACTTGCAATATCTTTCGCAACAGTTTGTATAAAACTATGAAGAACGTCACATTTCTATAATGAATTACTACCTATGGAAAGTTTGCAATAACTGGTTGCGTGGTTTAATTACAACTAATAATTATCACCAATTAAGTATTCACGTATTGATTTATAACTGAATAATATAACAATTCATGGAGTTTTAATAAATGTAATTGATATTTCTAAAATACTTGACTATTTCTATAATTGCCATGTATCACAAAACGAAGCATTCCCATCATTTAAAATTTAAATGTCTCAGGCTGATTTTGCAAAATATGAAGGATAACTCCTTTCTAAATTACTATCTATAGAAGGTCATTTTCAAGTAACATTGTGTGAGTTTCTCATTGTCATTCAGTACGTGGCGCTTTTTTGAAAATCGTTAATATCGTTTTTATGTTTTTCCGGTGTAATTTGGTATCGTACTTCTATGTCTTTTATTTATTTATTTATTTGTTTGAGTTAAATTTGTGTTGAATACTTTCTTGGAAATGTTTAAGAATAAGGCAGTACGTGTTAGAAGTATTTCAATTTACCTTTAAGGAGCGATGTTTTTCTTTTTGGAAACTAAATGCCCTTTAACTTGCTTTCACATTATGCACACACACATGACGTTACTATGAGATCTTCTACTACAATTGTGAATCAATGAAACCGTATCCAGAAAAGTCTTGAATTAGTAGATATTAGTTTTCACCACCGTTTCCTTGTACGAGCCTCTTTGTACATGTACAAATATTGGAAAAGAATCTTTGTAAGGAGCCGAAAATCTTTGTCTCGTACAAAAAAAAAACAGTGGTTCTCACTATAGCCAATCCTTGTCTTGCGTAAGCTATTTTGATGAATGTGTAGTTTCGTGGGTTCCCTTTTTTCTTCAGGATGTGATTAATCGCACATCGCACTTGGCTTATTATGCTCCTTAGATAATCTACTTCATCACCTCTATGCCCATAATAGAACCTACCACCTTGCTCGTGGGAATCCTTCTTACTACTACAGAAAACGATATCCAAAGTGTTTATGGATTATTAAGCCAGCAGTATTCTACCAACAGATGCAATGTTTCCCAATTTAGTTATAGCCGTGTTTTGTCATCTGAAGGTATCACAGTGAACCTGTTAGATTGTTTTAGCTTCGGTGCGCTCCTTCACTATTTAGCATACAGTTCCTTCACCGCCATTTGATAAGGAATGGTATACCGTGTGTTCACGGATGGGGATACCCATTGGGGAAAAAATCTTTATTATTCATTTTACGACCAAAAGTCATTCTTTATAAAAAGGTCTGCTTGTTAAAAAAATAAATTGACGATAAGAAAATTTTAGATAACATGTACAGGATGTTAATAAATTAGGAAAGCATTAAATGCTTCAAGGGATAAGTACCATTATTTATTATATTTTACAAAAATGTTATAAAACAAAGTTGTTTATAAATTAACGTAAAGTGTAAATACAAATTTTGAAATAAAAATTCGAATTTTTAAAAATAAAATAATAGTGGCTTTTCTTTATTTGCATTTCACAAAAAAAATTAAGATAGCCGATTTTGTATACGTTCATGTTACGTCAGAATCCTATTTACATGTGTCAGTATTCTATTTTCGTGAAGGCATTTTCGAAAATGTTAACCAAAGAAGAGCGTATTTATTTAATACAATGTTATGGTATTGGAAATGTGTCTTATCAATACGCTATTGATGTTTTTAATGAAAAATTTTCGAATACGCTGGTGTCAAAAAAGCATTGCGAAGATTATTAAAAAATTCAATGAAACTGGGTCGGTGATGAATGTACAGAAATCAAAGAAAAATACGATCAAAATGATGCAGCTACATTATTAGCAATAGGGTCAGCTTTAGATAACCCGAAATTATATTTAACGAAGCGTGCAAAAACACTGGATTTAAGCAAAAGTGTATTACACACAACTTTTAAGGAAAACAAAATTAAACCGTTTAAGCCAAAGATGCGGCATACACTTGAACCTGGTGATGAAGAGAGACGTTTAGAGTTTTGTTTATGGATAGGTGAAAATTTACTTGAAAAAAGATTTCATAGATTTATTTTTTACCGATGAATGTACATTTTGCACAGACGAGCACGTATCTTCACAAAATAATCGTCATTGGGATTACGAAAATCCTAATTACATAATAAACAAACGAAGTCAACGTTGCCAAAAAATTAACGTATGGTGTGGAATTTTTTATGATCGGATCATTGGTCCATATTTTATACAGGGAAATTTAAACTAGCATGTATATTTCAACATTTTGGAACATTTTGTCTTACCATTTCTTAATACGTTAGAGCCAGAAGTATACCTAATAATTTGTTTTGGCAACAAGACGGCTGCCCTGCTCATTGCACAGCCTTGGTCAGACAATGGTTACATGATCATTCAGGCGCAAGGTGGATAGGGAGGTTTGGCCCAAACCATTACTCAGTTAGGTCGCCTGAGCTATCATTATTAGATTTCTTTTTGTGGGGTGCCTTAAAACAAAAGGTTTATTCAGATGATCGTCCACATGATAGCGAAATATTAAAACGTATTTTTATTTCAAAATTTGTATTTAGACTTTACGTTAGCCTATAAACAACTTTGTTTTATAACATTTTTGTAAAAAATTAATAATGGTACTTATCCCTTGAAGCATTTTCATATTTTCCTAATTTATTAACAGCCTGTACATGTGATCTAAAATTTTCTTATCGTTAATTCATTTTCTCAACAAGCAGAACTTTTTATAAAGACTGACCTTTGGTCGTAAAATGAATAATAAAAATTTTTTCCCTAATGGGTACCCCCATCCGCTGACACACGGTATGTTCAGGCACTACAAGCTTCTTCCTTGTTCTCCTGCTTACGACGGGTTCGCCTCTTCCTTATATTCCCCGGTATCCCGGCACCCACTGTATGGAGTTTTACTTTATTGTCTTCTAACAAAGACAGCAGTGCATCCTTGCATTCCTGGACAGTCGTCGATTGTGTTTAAACGTTCTGAATTACTTTGAGAGATACTTGGCTGTCCGTTCTGATATTTTTCTTGCTATTCCGGTTGAGTGTTTGTACCAATGTTTGTGCCTTTGTAATGGCAGTAACCTCAGTCTGGAACACAGTCGCAGAGGCTCTTGGGAAGTGCTAATGCTTTCTTCTGTCTTCTTCACGTCATGTAAATCTATTCCAGTTTCGGTATCTATTTTTGACCCTTCTAAACTAAACGCTATCGTTTTCCTTGACTAACTCTTCGAGGTTGAACTTTGCATCTCTATCAGGCATAACTTACCTTAAGAGGTCCTCTTAAGTTGCATGAGATGCTAATTTTAACGATTCGCGTTTGGAGGATGCCGTTTTGTCTGTCTTCTAGCAAAATTCCAACGTACCGTTACTCTGTTCAGGCGACACCCCTTTTGTTTTATTTCCTGCTTTTTGCCACCAAGTAATTGTTGGTACTGGCACAGTGATATACAACCAAAGTACCATGTATGTATTTATAAGCTCTGATCTTTAGCAATAGTGTGCCAGCTACTCTACGGAGTAACAAATTTCTTATCATGTGATAGGTGATGCAATTTCTACGATATTTAATGATACTGTATCAAAATATAGCATGAGCGTACTAAATATCACCTGGGATACTGATGACAGTTATTAAGTATAATAAATAAAATATTTCATTTAATAGGTCAAATTGATAATATTTTGCTGAAATAGTTTCACATCGGCAGCTAACGGTATAGAAGGGTAAAGGATTAAAAAAGAAGTATGAATAAAATAATTTTACCTTTACAAATTCAATTTTTTAAGTGCGCAGTTACTAAGTGTAAATAGTGTCTAAATACGTTTGTAAATGACGTAGTATAAGAGATTTATGGTGAGGGATGACATTTTATGATGAGGTTAGCTAACGGTTGTTACAGGCGAAACGTATTGAACTGACGCCATTCAAGGTAGAAAAGCAATATAAATTACATCTAACGATTTGCATCTAAACGACTAATTTCTTGTTTTTACTCTTGCAAATTGCGTTTATTCACACATACAAATAGAAACCGTTAATATTTTAGGTAGGATAGATAAATCGTAAGCATAAATCCTATTTTATGTCTATTCGTTATCGTAATTTAGAAACTTCATAGCTATGAAGTAAGATAATGTATTATTATTATTTTATTATTATATATTTGTTATTGAGGAATTTTTCTAGATATAATTTCAAACAGTATAAAGGTTTATTTCGCTAATAAAGAAAAATATGAGAGAAATTGTTTTTTCCTTTAATTGTAAGAATGAGCATAATATGTTACTGTTATCGAAACATGTAATTGGAAGTATTCAGGTTAGTTTGGAAAGTGTAACGACTATTTTAATTGAATTTTCGAATTCGGCAAGATGCGGTATGAAGATGCTGGTGAAAATATTTGATGGGTAAAGTACTGAAATTAATATACTTTTGATATTAGCTATTTCCTCCGCAAAGGTATTTATCTATATATATATAATACAAAAAATGTTTCTATGTCCGTTATAGACTTCGAAATTATCCAACCAATGTGCCCCAAACCGGTTTCATTAGAAAGGCAATAACGCGTGGATGACTTTAGCCCACTAACAAAATGCATTCGGTCCATTCATGAAGTGGATTTTCGACTTTTCCCATACAATAATTTTTCCGAATACAGACTGTCAACACAAAAACATTGATCTGTTACTGTCATCAGAAAGTTTTATCATTTGTGGTTATCGCATCGACAATGTCAAATAATCGAATTAGAAAATATTAAAAATCTCATAGATAGTAAAAACGAGTAATTTTGGCTCCGAAGAATGATGACGTCAACAAAATAAATCACCAAATTTAATTCAAGCTACCCGGTGAAGTTGTCACGTACAAATCAATTGACACCGTTATAGATGAGGAACAAACTGTCAACTTTCCAATAGAGAGTCTTAACTCTTTGGAATCATCTGGAATGCCACCACATATCTTAACTTTAAAAGTTGGTTCACCGTTGATGCTCATTCGCAACTTATTGTTAGACCCACCGAAATTGTGCAACGGAACAAGATGGTAAGTGTTGCTGGTTTGAACTTAGAAAATTCCTGTTCTTCGCACAGCCAATTATATGTTGCTTGCTCCAGAGTTGTAACGTCGAAAAATCTTTATGTTTACACACCTACCGAGAAAACTCAAAACACGACGGGTACCTGCTAGTATTCAATATAATCCGAATTTATTCAATTTCTTTCCTGTTTCTGGAGAATTTTTTATGTAGCTCTGAATTTTCAACCATACATGAATTTCCTATAGCTATACATAATGTAAAAATGGACCAATTGCTTCCTTGGGTCGTTTACTTATTCAAATAGCTACGCGTTTAAGGTGGGTAGTTCTCCAAATATCGAAAAGAAATACATCGTAGTTTCTCTATGTAAAAAGATTTCTCCAACAATTTGAAAATATTCAGTTTATAACCGAAGTCCGTATAGCCTCCGTTATACCCGGTAACCGACTGTATTAACCAGGTTACAGGTTAATTAAGAAGGTGAAGGGTTATGGAATAAGAGGTCCTCTGCGGACACTTCACACCTTTTGGACAGAAAGCAGTCGGCGAGGGCATATTAACCATAAGATGTAAAGAAGCTGGAGTGCTATGAAGTAAAGTATTTAGCGCTCTCTTAGTTTACCTCACACCTTTCGGATGAGGAACAATCAGTAAGGGTCCACTTGCTTTGTATTTGCTTTACTGTAGTGACGCTTATACACTGTGTCTAAACATTGCGCTTTAGCTGTGAATCATGGGGATGACACGATTTTTCTTATAGAAAGTGAATATGCAGTTGTAGAGCATAGTCAATACTATTTTCGATTGTTTAAGAAATCTTAGGAAGTGCTTATATGGTCTACACAAATGTAATATATATCTGGTTCTATTTAAAACAGCGCAACAGGCAATTATTCGTTCGTAAAGTTGAAAAGTAGAAGGAAAGTTAATTAGTGGTCAGACGTATAAGTAATTTCGCCCTGTTAAATGTGAGAAATGCATCTTTGCGCTCCATTATAAAATATAGAATTTTTTGTAAACTATTTTAGAGAACCAGAATATTAATTCATAGAATCTGGGCGCCTCTCTACAATACAACCTAATTAATTAATTGTGTTAGTTTGGCAGCTACAAAATAACTGTACAATAGTTTACTAAAAATAACTAAGCACAAATTGCATATCTCAATAATCACGGAAGGAATTATTCTTTATTAATAGCAGATTGCAACTGTAAACTATAGTTTCGCCCTTTAAAGGACACGTCAGTACGCATAGTTAGTCCGCGATTAATAAATGAATAAAATCATTTACGATTTATAAATTACCGTTACGAAATATAAACTGTAAATTTCAAATGCCTTTTATTGACCTAGACCAGTGGTGGAGGTAACAAAACAAGTATTTAAATAGCTCACGAATATACATATAATATTCTCATAATGAAGTGATTTGAAACTTATGACCCGACGTCAATGATTTCTAATATTTACATTGTCATTTTACTTGTAATATGTTTTCTATATTTGTATTTGTATGAACTAGGTGTATATTAAATATACTAGATGTAACCTGAAATTCAATCACTGACAAATGTCGAAGTAACTTTTGTACTGCTGTATAAAAGGTACTTTCTTGCGCGGTATTAATTGATGTGCGGTAATTGCATTGTGGTTCTAAATCTTTTACAGTCTATCCCAGATCGAGTGGGGTTATTGAAGATGGAGATTTGGTTAAATGGGATATGTTTTGATATGTTTAAAACAGTGGAAAATGTCGAACTTTTTAGAGATTATTTAAAAAAAAACAGAAAACTGTCATTTTCTTGTATATTAGATATCCTTCTAAATGTAAGAGATACGAGAAAAGTTTCATACGAATGTTACTGTTTTTGATAAGACCAATTTAAAATTGAGATTCAAGATTACTGGTTTTTAGGTATTCGTTACAACTTCCCAAGTTAAATATATTGGATTTTTAGGTTATTGAATAGAATTTCTTATTCTCTTTTCAACGAAATAAGATGATTGAATAAGAAATACCAGTTTTCCCGTTCCATTTGATCATTAGGATCCAAACAAAAACAAACAAAATTTATTTAAAATAACAAAAAGTTATTCTAATAATTACATGAAATGTTGAAAATGCCGACCATTGTTAGCTAAACATAATTAACACCGTTTGACGACATTTCGAGTTACTCTACGCAACGTATTTCGATTAATACAGGCACACGCTTCTAGCTTTGCTTCGCAGTTCGTGTAGCTGTAATTACTTCCATTTATGCTTTAACGTAGCCTACAGAAAAGACTTAAGAGGCGGTAGATCAGTTGTTCTGGCTGGTCATCGAATATTAGTATTGGTAGCAATAACCTTATTGTCAAATCGTTGAATTAAATAATCTACTACGTTTCTAGAATTCTTGGCTTGGCACTGATCTTGTTAGTCCCATAACCCAATTGGTTAATAACGTAGAGCAGTTAAAGTTCCATTGAAGATAACAGGTCCAATTAAATGACTTCCAATTATGCTGCGAAATACATTAAATCTGAATTCTACTTGCTTTCGACATGGAACTATAACATGTGGATTTTGTCTGTGACCAGTAGTGTTCACTGCGTCGATTAAACACTCATTGTGAGTTAGAAAAGTAAAATTGTCCATAATACTCGACTCTTAAAACTATTATTTTCAGTATTCTTGCGGACAAATCATCTACAAAATGCTACTCCGTGAATATAACTTTGTGGCAGTAAAGGTACGCAACTTTTAGGGGGAAACTTGTGCCTTCTTAAACTTTGCGATACTTCTGATTTAGACCTGTGCTTCTATTTCTCCAGTTGAAATTGTTATTAACTCACCGTTGTGATTATGATCTTCCACTAGTAAATTGTTTTCCCTACTTTTAATTAATTATGTCAAACTTCCATACCGCTCTTTTATACGTTTTGATATTTGGTTGCCTTCTGCCGGAAAATTAGTTAAATAAGTTTGGGCAGCCAGATGAAAATATTTATACCACCTGATAAATGTGCAAAACAGCGTAGTGTAGTTCTTAATACAAATAACTACACCCACAAAGAATATTTGATATATGTATAAGAAAATAATAATAGTTCTATATTTTTTGAATAACTTCTGACAAGTTCGATATTTGGAACTTTCCCAACCAGATTTCAAAACAGCATATAAAGCTGCAAAACATGTCCCATTTGACCAAATCTCTATCTTGAATAATAAGAAACTTTCCCAAGCAATACCACTCGATCTGGGACAGACAATATAAAACATTACAACCGAAAACATCAAAAATCGTGTATAGTACTTACGAATTTGTCAACCACTGCAAATAAAAGATATTTAAAAATGAAGTGGGTAATTAACTTAAAGCTCTGGTTATATTGGAATACCTTCTTACTATTTATTGTTTATCATAAGGAACTGAAGCGTGCACAAGAATCGTTAATTTCAATCTTTTATTGTAGTTACTAAGGAAATTATATCGTGCAGCTCTTATTGGAAAAGTGCCTATAAAAACATAATAAATTAGGCTAGTCTCTTTTCAAGTTATACATATGTAGAAGTGGCACAATTATTTTTCTTTTTCTTTTTAAATAAAATTGAATAAAGCAACTTTTTGGTAAGTGTTGTATTGCGCAATACAAAAGCGGCTTAAAGTTGTTTGTTTTCCGACAGGGTGATCTACATATCTATTAAAATGTCCAATTGCTTTTTAGGTATGTGTTTTAAAATATAATAGGAATTTATTTGGGGGTGTTTGTGAAGGATCTTATTTATACGTTCAACGAAAAGCAAATTAGTACGTTCTCCTTCAAATTGCATTTGTAATTAATGTATTCGTTAAAATTTATTTGAGAGCAGACTATGAGAAAAGGTTTGCTTCAAGAATTCTGTTATTTAAAGTGTAAGGAATAACTGAATGACTTTCTTTTAGCAAAACCCAATCACTAAATACAGCCAAAAGACCTTTAAAGTACAGAAGTTACTATTAAATAATTTAACTCTTGTAGGCAAGATTTTACAAATGCTAGAACGAACTCGGAGCTGTGAATCTCATTTCATATCAATATAAACTGTAACACCGGTTTAAAAATCGAACATAAAATACTGAATTTGTTGTTTTATAATACCGAGCGGGTTGAGTAAATCTCACATATGTGTTAAAAATACACCAAAAATTAAAGTACAAGCTTTACGTCAAACAACGAATTTCTCACGGTCCATGCGCTAATTGAAACCAATCAACACCGACCAAGAAACCGGTGTTAATTCAACAACACAAATAATAACCCGAAACTATGTTCGTAACACCTTCCGTTTACACAAGAAGTCGGTTAGATCCAATATAAACTGTCAAAAGCGTAAAGGATTTACTCGATTTAGGGTGGTACTAATATTGAAATGAACTGTCCCTATTAAAACTGCTATCGTCCGAACTACAACTCCGTTTAGAAATTAATGGAAAACGGTAACTTTCAAGTTATATTAAGGACTTACTTGATAAACTTTCCACAGATTTACGTCGTCTAAGTCACTTATAGAGTTGATCACCATCGTGACGCGCCTGTCTCGCTCTTAAGTCGCTTCGGTACTGGCCCCGAAGTCAATTTCTGGATAGTGTATGAACGTGTGATGATGATGACCAGCTGTTAAAAAGTGACCTAAACCCGCCCTCATCTATAACTAAAACATCGTGAAGGGTTGAAGGTTCGTGTCCAACATATAACAAAGTATTTGTTAAGGTAACTTTTTTGTGATTTCAATGAAATTATTAGGTGTTATCAAGCGTTTGTTGTAATAATTACATTTTAAGATATGGTGATTATTTGATGTATAAAATTATTATATTTGTTGGCAATTAAATATATGAAGCATTATCGTTATGCACAATCTATTGGGTTACCTCCACCACTTTATAGGTCAAATAAGGCAAATTTTAAATTCACCGATTATATTTCATAACAGTAAAATAACCCTCGTAAAAGTTCGGCAGCGAATTATAATGTTGCATGAACAATACATTTGATTTTAATTTTGTGTTTCTTTTTATAAATGTATACATCATTTCACTTGTTTTACTTGCTAATTTCCTTTCGTTAGATTAATACCTATTCTAGTCTGTATTTCACTGTATTTATGTATATTTTGTTCATATGTTTAATTGAATGCTACACTATCAATTGTACTTTTCTTTTGTTGTCTTGTAAATGGCTTAAATGCTGTTGGATAAATAAGGAACACTATTATTATATCTTTTCGTATACGCATCATTTCCTAGATTTTTTATAAATAGCTTTCTTTTGCTGTTGTCTTTTCATAATCAAAGCAATGTCCTCAATCTCTGTAATGTTTTATTACAGAAGTCATTGCACCAACATTATTCTTTTTTTATGATTATACAACTTTTCCTTTAAATATCGTTTGGTGTTATCAGCGTAATATCCACTACAATTTTACTTTAAAACTTACATTGCTTTGATTTTGCTGATCTATTTTACATTTGGTATTAGTAAAACGAGATTTGTTACTATAGTTTGGAGTAAAAGTTATATTTACATCATTTTGATAAATAATTTATTCGTTCACCTAATTCTTTAAGATACGTATTTAAATAGATCACGTAATATACATATGTACATTTAATTATGCACGTGCTAATAAATTTAAATGAACATTTTGTTATACAAGTACTGACGTTTTAAATTCAGATTAATGTACTATCCTCGATTTAATTATTTAATTTTGTTGACATAGATGTTGTTTCTCCTAATATATTACTAGTACATAGGATAAAGAGAATACATGTATAGTGTGTTCCCGGATTTACTTCACTATACATATAATTGAACACAAATTTTTGAATTTCACTTTAATATTTTGGGATGACGCCCTGCTTGGTTTGAAAATAATTTCAAGCGCATTTCTACTTTTAAAAATTAGGGTCGTTATGACAATTGAGAAACAAAATCCGGGGACAGACTGTATAACACAATAGTCAACTATGAGATAGTAATACAACTAATAACTATGTATATAGTAGTTGCAAATTGGATGGAATTCTAGTCTTCTTTCCTTTGCGTTTTCTAGTGAGCAGGTTGTTGGTGGTCGACATCCGTATTTAGAGGCTTCTAAAATTGGTGTGATAAGGTGTGGTAATCTACTTCTGTGTTAAACCACATGCATTCTGACTGTTATCTTTTGAATCTTAAAGTTGGTTCTACTAGTATAGATATTAGATAGTTTAGAAACTTCTTCTCTATGCTTCTTTCTATTTAACCGTTGCTTTTGTGAGCCCATTCTTTTCATTTCGTTTTTAGGATACATTTAGATCTATTTTCATTACATTTTTCTAAGGAGTTATGAGGTCATCAGTGAATGTGTGTTTACTGATGAAATAAGTATTGATACCCAGTAATGAGACAGCACTTCAACAGAAAATAAATATGTAGGTAGCAGTATTAGAAGAAAAGAGAAAGGAAATAATTAGAGGTAAAATATATATCTAATGAAGAAACTGCAGACAAAGAGCAAAAAGTAGATCAAGTCAAAATATGAGGTACTTAGGAGTAACTACACACCAAATCGCATAGTTCGGGACAGAAGTTGGTAACAGAATAACTACTCCAATCAAATTATACCGTGCACTGAAGAATGGTTTTGTAAATAAAAAGAAGTCAGTACATAAACAACAATGGCTGTTTATGTATTGTATGGCAATTGTATCTACCAACTACTCTATAGCAGTAGCTCATGGGTGTTAACGGATAAATTACAAAAAGGGCAGCTGAAATGAAGTACATACCTAAGAAGGATTACAAATGGCATACATTACTGTATAAAGTAAGAAATGAAATAATACGAGAAAGATTAAAAGTAGAAGGTGTCAAGAAATTAATCCAGAAACCACAACTAAGATAATATGAATAGGTTGAATAAAAACAGGCGAATTAGAAAAATATGGGAGGTGAAGAAAAAAGATGGCGGACGGAAAGGTAAACCCAAGAAAACGCGGGATGGAGAAGTAGCAAACCTGCTGTGGTGTTTCACTTTCTATTCTAACCGCAGTTTGCTGTTCATTTCCTTCTATAATATTGGTCTCTTCATCTTTCGCACTGCAGCCCAAATCGAAACCTGGTCTTGTCTACCTTCTGTCTCCAGACCTCTCTATTTGTTCATGTTAGTTTCCACGCTTTCACGCCCAACACGTTCTTTGCGCCCATTTGTTTGTTTTACTTGAGTCTACTCTGTTGAAGTCCTTTCCTCTAATGCTTTTCTTGAAACTCTATCTTTGATTATCCTGTAAATATATTCTATTTATCCCAGCCTAATTTATTTCGCTCGCATATTTCGTGATTCGTTTTGCCCCATCTATTACGGATCCCAAGATTTTCCTTAAGATTCTACGCTCCAAACAATTACTCATGTCAGCGCTTTTCTTTTGAGAGTGGTCCTGATTCGCCTCCATAAGGCTAAACTACGCGGATCATTCTTTTATATCTATGCTTTAAGTTTCCGCTTTGCTATGGACATTTTTAAATTTGAAGATGAGTAGTAACGCTTCACTCATTTTTTGTTGTGGAACATATCGGTATTGAGGTGGGTAAAATCTTGTACCACTTCCAAGGCGGGCTTCGTAATACTTTTGATTTACTTAACCAATTATATGTAGGTTACCTGTTGAAATTTAAATGAAATTTAATTGAGGAATTCATTAAGGAAACTCCTTGTATAAGACTTTCATTCATTCAAACTACGTATGTATTTCAAAGGTACTCATTTTCGTCTTCAGGAGAAAACAGGTTTATGTCGTTCCTTATGAGATCTGATTACGTTGAATTTGGAAAATAATGTCGGTAAATTATTGTCGCCAGATAGATTTAAATCTGAAATTGATGCAACTAGCTGTAATCAAGCATTTGTCAAACCCAAATAACGTGGTAACGTGGGTAATATACATGTAGAATATTTCTTCGCGTAATCAAAATTTCATTACTACAGCTTTGGAGGAAGGGTAGATAATTACTTTCAAGGGAACCATTAAAGACTGAAACTATAAAAAGCAGAATGCATAAGGCATAAGTGGTACTAGCAAGAATTTATAACCTATTTGTACGTTGCAGCCTTTTGATAATTATAAGGTCAGTATAAATAATTAAACTTGCGCATGTTCCTCTGGTGCCAACCCTTATGAGGAATATATGCTACATTAACAACAAAGTATCTACCAAATCGTTCTATAGCGTAAGACGATGTGATGTTCCTAAATTAATATTAACGAATCATTATTTAGGAATTTGTGACTTGCGACCTAGAATTAAACATAAGGAAGAACGCTACAATACTACCACTATTCTCCAATTATATTCACATCTGTATGTATGTACACATCTCTGGATACATGCATGCATATAAAATATAATCCAAGAAGTATATTCTTTACTTTATTTGATGCCATATACTTACGGTTTACTATTTCCAATTAAATAAGGAAAAGTGTTACGCCGTTAGTTATGTTAGCATACTTCTGCAATGTGATCATTGGCATGCCTGTTAACGATTTTATGGTTATTGTTCCAAATAAAATAGGGAAGTAGTAAATTGGAGGTTACGGTTTCCTCTTACTCTTAACTGTATATATATATATATTTCGTGACCTTTTTATACTTATCTTATATGATAGAGATCTACCACTAATAGGTAATACTAATACCTATTAGTGGTAGATCTCTATCATATAAGCTTACTCTTAACTTGACACTGGGAATAGTTCTGACATTACGTGTTATTTTTGCATTAAGTAATATTGCCTATAGCAAATATCTTAAGACGTAGTACTATGTCCAATTGATACGTTAATATTTAAGGTACAGGAAATTGCGTTTGTTGTTAAACTCTTTTTGGACATTTCTATTATTACTGAAATATTTTAAATCTAGAATTATTTGACTAACGCAAATTAATTGAGATATTTGAAACATTATGTCGTCTTCAATCTTTCTAATGCACTTCATACGCCGTGATTTAGAAGCTTGTTAGTCATTATAGAAGTTTCTGTGCATTATACTTTAATTGAAATGTATAGTGGACCAGGTATAGATAACCTCAATGCTTTAGATACTAAAAATTATATTTTAAATAAAAGGAAGTTATGGATATGAATTCAGAGCACCAAGCACGAAACCAAACTTAACAAGAACAGTATCAAAAATGAGAAATGAAAGAGATCGGACAGATATAAAAGAAATAAAATCAAAGAAACATGAAATTCGGATTGGAAAGGTAGGAGAAAAAGGCATAGGCGTAAAAGAGCATGATACCAATAAATGCCTGGAATTATTGCCAAAACAAGTAAAAGACAGAAAACTTTATTAACGTTTCACAAAATATGATATATTACTATATTATTATTTAAAATAGATTGAGTTCATATCCTTTAATTTGTGATGTTAGCTGCCTTTTCAGACTATTTTTCCAAACAATTCGAATAATTAATAGCTATTTAATTGCGCAATGAAAACGTTGTTAGATGTACACTTTTAAAACGTTCTCAATGAAGAATCTCGCACGTGCATTCAAAACCCCTTCTAACAATCATTGTAAGTCGATGAATAGGAAAATGTGATGTTTGCATTGGTAATTGCCGTAACTTACAACCGCTAAAGGAGTATGTAATTAGTAGTCAAACATGATTCCAATTTAAGATTGCGGTGCTCATAAATATATTCTATTGCGTGCACAAGACAATGTAAATAGTTCAAGTGTAAAAATATTTTACGTTCTAGTATACAATTGTACGGGACCAATATAATTTTATAATTATTAAATGTCATTTTTGTTCTGCGGCACCTCTTAGTACTTACATAACAATTTCACGAAAATAACACAGGCCAATTATTTTATTGCACTATACTTTAGTAAAATCTTAGAGTTTACTTCCGCAATGTGATCTCCGTGTGCTGTAAAATATATCTATTGGATTGGTGAAGAGAATTCAGAATAATTTCTTAAAGTATCTCTATTATAAAAGATATGAGTAATTCCCCATTTGTGCCATATGAGTCTATTAGAAAAGACGTTTGTTCACCCAATAGATAGGGCGTTTAAACATGCCGAACTGATATCCCTCTTTGAAATACTTTAAAGAGTTAAGCTCACTTACAATTAGATCTCATTTACTTAAATTCTAATATGGGCTAGATATTACCGTATTCCTAAAAAGTAGTTTTCGAATGTTCCAAAGGTAAGGTTCCAGGCCTCAAGGGAAAAGAAAATGCAAAATCTACTGGTTGCAAAAATCTTTGAAGTACCACGACCCACGTTTAACGTTGTCGAAAACAAACAGAACTGGTTGTTGCAAAGAAAAAGGAAAATATTTAATGCCGGCCGCAAACTCATTATTAAAGAATAGAGCTCCGATTCAAGCTTGGTAAAACTATGTATATTCTGTGGAGACATTCCTTCAAAGAAACTTTGAGGTGGGAAATGGATTCAATGGCGTATGTGCAGCATACTGGTTGGGCTGGATCTGACCAAATCGAATATGTTTGTAATCATTTTGTTTAATAATAATTTTCATAGAAGACCCATTTTGTTGTAAGATGATATTTCTAATAAATTACTAAGACTTGCTATCAGTACATTTGGAAAATATAGATTTTATGTAAAATAGTTATCAGTAGCCCGTATTTGTATCCTTCTATCAAAAGCGAAAATTTCTTAATACAAAGTAATTAAAAGGAGTAATATAGAAGTTATAAAAAATATATTAGCGACTGAATGTGTACTAAATTACCTACAACCGGATATATTTTCATTGAATTCAAGAGTGATTCTATGACGAGAAATATAAATCGTGGTCCGTATTTGTATCATTTCCTCTACTAGTACATGCAAGTTACTTCATTGATATTGAAATGTTTAATATCTAAAGAAAGTTCTTCTTTAGTACTGTCACAGCTATAATATATTTTGGTGGTTGGCGTTAACTCGTAGGGCGATGGTTTATGATATTTAGTACTTGTAAGTACATGTAAAAAGAAATGCCTGTGTCACTGGTGTAATAAATAAATTAAACCAATATAACGTCATTATAATATAATGTGTATATTATACATAATAATGATTCAAGCGGATTCCAATATTTAGTTGGGCACACATTGGCTTGGTGGAGGATGATTCGTGCTTTTTGGATAGTTTTTCAGAACATAGCGACCACTTCTTACAAACAAGTGGTTGCATAACACTAAGCATTAACCGTTGTTCCTATAAAAGAATTGTATATAGGGGAAAGTTGTTATATCGTACCACTTAAGACATTTTAATTCATGGCGAGTAACATTGCGTGATACAGAAAATAAAAATTGGCCATGAAATAACGAGATTTGCTACAAGTGGAATGTAGTTTTTCCAATATTGAATTATAGTTCATTTCTCAGTAAATTCTTCTTTTTCTCGAAATACTTGCAAGTGGCACAATTTTGGAAATAAGTCTAAATCGTACTGCCGGTTTCCAAAACGGTACTATATAGTTAATGTTGAAAAAAACCTGTTTTAAAAAAACTCGTGAAATACTTCATCCTATATTAATTCAAACTGAACAAATATTCAAAAAAGAACAATTTGCTTATCTTTCTTTTGTACTCTGCTGCAGTATGTCGATTTATACCTTTTAATGCCCATTCTGTAACAGAATGGAACAAAAATCTGTCACTGATGCACAAAACAATTAACTATTTTTTATAAATAAAACAGTATTTTTATTATTCTAGTAAGATTTGAGAAACTGCATGGCGGTAAAGGCAAATGTATTGTGATAAAAGAAATAAAATAAGTTTAATGCTGTTAAGTATCAACTTTCAATAACTTAAAATGTAGCCAAAACAGTTACGTTTAAGGTGTAAGTACTATAGAATACTTGCTATTACTTTGTTCTGTGTTATTCTTTTAGACACAAAACGAAAATTCAACATCAGCTCACTAAATTTCGTAAAATATGAATAAAATACACGCTTTAGAACGGTGATTTCAGCCCCGAATGGTTAACATATGAGGTAGTTTATATTTCTGCTGCTAGGTCGTAATAGTTATTAAAACTTTCTGAAATATAGCAGTGGTACGATTTAGGCTCCTGGTAGATATATGCCAGTCTCTCCTACCTACGTTTCTTAGCTTCTGTTTTGGAACCGCCTCGAACTTTTTCGGTACCAATTTATGCGTCGTTTTTTGATTCGGAGTCAAAATACGCGGCGTTCAATCCAAAACAGCGATCAATTTGTTGAGATACTGTTGTTGAGAAAGTCTTCTCCGAAATTTGAAAAGTTTTATTAATCCGAGCGATTTCAAAGACTCACTGGTGGTTAGATTATTTGGCGTAGTTTGGTAAAAGTGTAGCCTTAGATTAATTAAACATTGGGGTCAATTTTGGGGCTTGACATTTCATGGCATTCGCTCTATATGCAACATTATATATATATTGTGCATGGTTTACTGGAATAGAAAAATTGAGTATTTCATCAGCTGTCGGCGATACTCATAATTAGTCAACTCATAATGGTAGATAATTTAGAGGTTTAGAAGATAGAACAGGAATAATTTTTACGAGCATAATTCATTTTTAAGTTTGTTGAGGTTGTTTTAGGGCTATGTCTATTAACGATAATTCAATAACCAAACATATTAATGTGAGTTGTAAAAAATTAATTGTTCGAGGACAATCCCAACTCTACATAAATGATGAGAGATATTTTTGGATGTTAATCATATCATTAAGTAATATTTATCTGTAGATGCTTGCTATCTTGCGAATGTTTACAGGACCGCAGTCAGCACAGTCAACGCTAACTAGGTAAAGAGACAGACAAAAAGAGGGCAAGCAGTAATCCGAAAGTTGGGAAGAAGGCGATGGAGAACATGAGCAATGAGAAAATAGGAAGAAATCGAAGACAGAAAGGTGGGAAACTATCAAAGCAACAGAAGTATACAACAATCGAAGAATCGAGTAATTGAGTGACCAGAATTTTTACAGGAATGCATAGACCTGCTGGTTTATATACTGGATTATTATTATTAAAATGGTGTCAAGAAATTATATTTAAGTTAAATCATTTAATTAAGTTGGTAGTGACGATATGTGTATAAAGCACAAACATTTTTTAGTTGAGTAACGAAAGATTCAGTGTTTAAATCATTAGGACCAGATAAAGAACTGTTTATATAAATAACAGTTCCTCTAGCAGTATGGTACTACAACGCTTAAAAATAATTAAAAATAAGAATCTGAAATCAATTATGTTGACTCGTAATCAACTTCGATTAGAGTAATTAAAACGGTGTTAATTACTTTATATAACAGAAGTTGACTGTTTCTCGCCATTTCTTTGCTTTGTCCAGACGTGCAAGACATGAAAAAGACAAAAAGAACCGTAACTGGAAATTGTTCTGTAAATAATATGATGTAAAATGAAATAGTGAAGGCACTACAAGTCTAATACTTCAAACTAGTTTGAAATTTGAAGTGAAGCTGCCACGGACAAACTCTTCTCTCCGGTCACGAATATTAAATTATATGTTACGTGCCATGACAAATTCGATATGTGAACAGTAGAAGAGGCACTTAATCTCGTGGTAGTACAAAAAAAGAACGCTATTTAAAAGAAACCATTATAAACAGAGAAAGTGTGCCGATCACTCAGCATTATTAGAGATATACGTTTCAATTACCCACTTTTTAGATACTTAACTTTTAAACGTCAACTCAAATCTACTTCAAGAATTTAAATGAAAGTTTATAAACAATACCAAGTATAAGAAGAGTGCACGGTTGAAAAATGTTAGAGACGCGGATGGTTAGGTCTGTATCTTTTTGATTTTTTAAGTAGTCTATTAGAGATATTATCAAATATTTTCGCAATTACAGTGGTATACTAATTTTATGTTTTTGCAGGATATATCGCAATACGTTAATTTGTTGAGAATAGATTCAGTAATAATTAATAAAGAAACAACTAAATGTTAGAAACTCATATACCTGTTTATTACTTCTTGCGTAAAATGGTATCCTCTGCTATATCCACTTTCTTCAGTTAGTTTACTGTTCACTTTTAAAAAGTAGTTGCTGTATTATGGCTAGAAAGTATGTACGAAATAACATTAACTAAATGGTTTTGAAAGAGAGTGTATTATTGGTGTGCAAGTACCTGATTTTCAACCAGATAAATTCCCAGTCCTATTACGTATATGTCGCACTGTATAAACAAAGTTTTATAGCAGCCGTGGTAATTTTGGACAGAAACGAACAACTTTATTACCTGCAATTTGATCATTGAAGAATTGCGCCTCTAAAAGATATTTCTTTTGCTCTTAAGAGTATGGTTGCCCCTACACCATTAGGTCGATGTCCTTAATGAAACTAATTCGAGTGTTGTTGTTTAATGGACCTGTTAGCGGTATAGAGGATATCTAAAACTTATTGCTATGAGGAATCTGAGCTTCCGAGAAGATGTACAAGAGATTCCGAATCTCTTTTGCCTATTCTTGCTCCTGAGAACCAAGATAAATGGTGGCATGTTGCGAAGTTTCCCCTCCTCACAACAGTCCCTACAGATAGGATCTTCCAAATATAGATATATGGTATGGAGCTGTTTGTCAGCTGGCAGTGTCCTGTCAAACCATTTTCTATATTCCAAGTTTGCTACCTCTGCTCATTCTCCACGAACACGCGAGACCGCTTCAGTCTCGATGTGATCCTCCAGTGTTTAAAACGCCACTCCCTCAGTAAACGTCTTATCTCAATTCTTACGCTTTATACTTTTTCAAAGTTTATTTCCATATTTATTTTCCATAGTTCTTTGTAGTAAATTTGAAGGTTGTATTGTAGTTTAATTTTTTAATCCACCAGCAGCTATATCGTCGGCGAACAGTAGTTCCGGTGAGTTTACTTCCTGCATCTTCCAGTTCCCTATCGTTGTGTTCATGCGTTTCTTTCTTACACTTTTTCCCTACGTCGTCTATGGAAAAAAGATTAGGCTTAGCATCCTATGTACATATGTCTTGAAGATGGTTTGTGAGTGGTGGGTTTTTATTTTATTAATATTGTACAGTGCTTTTATAATTTCTATCATGTTTGTTGATCAGGTATCATCAATTTCCAATAGTTTTAAATATGTTTGCAATTACTTTCACCAATTTCAAGCATTACAGACATCATTATAGCTCGTAATAGAATTCTTGTTTATTATTGGCGTTATTCAGTCTTTTGTAAGAAGATACGAACACGTTTGATTAGGTTTATTTACGGCTGAGAGATGGAACAATGAATATGTTCATTTAAACGTAAAAGTACTTACTTCTAATAGTTAAGTTCATGCAAGAATACTTATCCTTGGACGTCAACCTTTTCGCTTCTCTTTCTTCAAACATCAGTTACCATTCAAGAACAACATTGACTACTGTATCTATCAATTTGACAGGTCTAGGTCGTAACAATAATGCAAATATTAATCTAAATTTCCCATTTGCTTTTGTAGATACGGTAATTGTATCCGTACATATATGTATGCACGTAGATACCGTTAGATTTTGAAGTCGGGTATCCAATTTCGATGCCGCCCGATAACTTTAAATTGTTTTCATTTTGTGCGCCAGTATTGCAAAAGTTAAATTTAACATTTCTGTGATGTCGCTGGAGGCGTGTTAGCAAATAATGTTAGTTACATATGTGCCTAAGAAACGAAAGGATTTTTCTCCATTGTGTATAAGAGTTGCGTATTTGACGAATTGAAAGTATTAGAGACAAAAAGCATATATGTACTGGAGAATGTAACGATATCAATCTTATACGTGTTATAGTAATTTTTTGTTTACTGCATACACCAATAAATAGGTTAAATAGAAAAAGTATAGGTATATGCATGCATGTTATGAGGATCATGCAACAGTGCATAGCTCTTTCTATTTTCTTCTGTAGCGTTCAATCCGTGACCTATCACACTGAACTATATTGTGCCCCTTAGATATCTATTTCATCAGGTCGGTGTCCTCAATGAAACTTACCACTTCGCCCAAGGAAATCTCCTTTATCTCTTATGCTTGCAGGAAGCGAGTCCTAAATGCCCGTTAAATAACCGCCCACCTCCCGGTATTCACAGAGTATATGTTGCAAATTTTTAACTTTCTCACAACCAGTCCTGAAGATAGAATCGTCCACCACTACTAAGGTATCGATATGCTTGTTAAGCCTACTGTCATATTAGCGGGCTCAATGCCTTCCCAATTTGAATCCTGTGGTGAATCACTTTAGTTTTGTAATATTTCTCTTACGAAATGAAGCATGTTCTCTTCGAATTATTTTTCATCCATATATTCAAAAATTACATTATGCTCATGAGCATGAACATCTTACTTGATTCCACAATGCAGCTCGAATCGCAACAGCGTTATGACCTTTCAGTTTCACTAGTGGTAGACTGATAATAGAATCAGAGCATCACAGCTACCAAAAATTGAAATACTACCTTAGGCCTTACGGTATAAATTCGTATAAAAATTGTATCGTTCATACAGTAGATCTTCGTCACTCGCCAATAGTGAAAAAAGGACTTACTTTATTTAATTATGCAGATAATTACACTCAATAAAGTGCGCAGAATATCTAAAAGACAATTCAAACAAAATTTGTAATCTTTGTTTTTTCTTGGGGATAAAACTCGTGCTTAAGGATGTCGTACTAGGAAAGAAAGTTTTCTGTATTTATGTAAAATTGATGATTTTATGTGGTTATTGAGCGGTATTCGGTGAACAGTGATTGTTACTAGTATGAAAGATACTATATTCACTAGTTAACACATAATTCAGAAATGTGCTCGAAAATCTGTGCATGGACTTACACGAATATGAGACTCCAAAATGACTTTTTAGGACCAAAGTAAATGCCAGGAAACTCTGGTTATTTTCTTTATTACCATATTGAGTATGCAATATTTTTAATGATTTAATTTTTTTAATATACATATATATAATTAAGTATCAACAAGACGTATAAAGTCAATTCATTTTATTTATAGATAATTTGTAGTATGTATAACATTCGGCAACAGACATTTTGCATCTAATATATTATATATCAATTAGTACGTAGTTTGTCTTTATATGCTAGCATGTAAGGGTTTTGAGTAATTTAGATTTTCTTATTTACATGTTTAATTTCCTATTTGTTCCCTTGTTTACTACTTTTTATATACAAATATACAAAGAATTATTATAGTGGTATAAGTTCTAAAAATAAAAAAAAAAGCTCTGGATAAAGGGCAACCCCTTCAGTCATTTGAAACACACATCTCCTAAATTAAGTGTAACAATGTTGGAAGAACGTATATTTGTGCGGCCATCAATCAGATAATTGTTGAAATACCCAACTTTTAATACTAAGCCCACAAATCTCGAATTAGCTCCCTGATCTTCTTCCAAACTGTTTCTTCCAAACTGATTGTTTATGGCTTTCTAGGAAACAGATAAGATGAGAACTATCTTTCCATAGTGAATAATCTGTTCGTGAACTATAAATAGGATGTAGAATGTCGCTTAAAATTCATTTTTTATATCCACGCCTTGATTTCTTCATGACAATTCTGTAATGGGGGAACAGGGTTAGCGCTTTCACCCAGCCATTCTTACTTTTGAAATTCGTTATTAAAGGCACTGAAACGCTTCACTGATAGACGTCTATTACAAAATACAGATACTGAGTTAAATATAAACAAAACCGTGATGTTAGCTCTTGAACGGAAAAAACTGCAACCAATCTGGTGAACTTACTCAAGCGCACTATTCAAAACGATATTACTAAGGATCTCAAGAAATTAAGTTTTTATGCAAAATAAGAATCGAACCACTCGCAGTCTTGGATCTGTGGTTCACAGAGATTCGCATGTTATGCCAATTGTTAATTGACTCCTGAAATACTTCCCCTAGTGTGGTTATCCCCCTTTCATCACCTGGAGATGCTAGCAACTATTTTAGCGGTGTTCATGGCATTAATGTTGATTACATTTCAAATGGAGAAGTAAACTGTATACTTAAAGTTCTCTATTCGTCATAGAATATTTGCCATTGATTTCACTTACAGGTTTAATATACATACTTCAGCTTCAGCGGGTACCAACTGCCAACGATTTTGGTGTTTGGTTGGACAGCAACCTTACTGTCCTTTATTATCCCAAACTGCAGGAGGTTTAAGAATACTATATTTTGGTTTTAAGACCTCGACTTGAATATGGATCTATCATGTGATGCTCGTATTATTTAATACATAAACATAATTTAGAATTTATGCATGCACATTCGCTAAATTTATGAGATATCAGTTATATCATGTTTGCCCTGAGGGAGGATTTGTTAATTCTGTTTCAAGTTAACTAGATATTCAGAACTAAAGCGCATTGTAATTATATAGTCTTAAAAATTATATTACACTTCGGCTATTTTATAGTGTATTACACTTTACATATTTACTTAAATGGATATAGAAGAGGAAGAAAAAGATATATTCCACAAAAAATTGCAAAATGTATGTGAAGGATTGCTAAAACGTGGCACCAACATATATAATAATGGGAGGCTGAAACTCCAAGTTGAGAAAAAGGTGCATATACTGTGGTAACAGTAAGTATAAAGGAACAAATGGAGAAAACATAATAAGTTTCACCATGGAGAGGCAAATGGCTATTAGAAGTACCCAATTGAAAGGAAAAGATATCTATAAGGGTGAGTGCCTCCAGAAAAAAAGATGGATCATGTATTAACAGAAAAATAAGAAAACATGGATTCATTTTTTTAAATTGTTACAAAACCTAGGAAAGAAATTCTTTTTTAGAGCAAACTGTTTTATTGTTTTTCAAAATATTCGACTTTAAGATTTATAGTTTTGAATGCATTCAAAGTAATTGTCGAAACATTTTTTCCACTCTGAAGTTGGTATCTTAAAAATATGGTTTCTGAAAGCTTCGAAAGCTCGTTGAAGTGCTGACACTCGGTGTCTTCGCATTTTTGTTTAACAAGAACAGAAAGAATTCGTTAGACAAGATGAATACGAGCAATGAGACATTAATTAGATGTTTCTCCCCCAAATAATCAATTGCTTGACTTGGTATGTGAGCGCTGGCATTTGTCTTGATACAACGTTTTCGATTGTTCTTCCTGATTTGGTCGACTATTTCTGGCACACGAATTGCTGTGTTCCATTCAGCGGTAATTGGTCTTCCCTCCTTTAAAGGTAGGTAGCGACATGTCCAGTGCAACCGAAGAAACACGCGATCATTTTCTTGGAAGTGCTTTGTGTGGCATACACTTACTCTTGGAATGCCCAAACAGTGTATTGTTGCCTTGTCTGTTTAGTTTAGTTAGATTTTCTTGAGCATTTCCTTAGACCATGAGCTTTTTTGAGCTTCGGTCAAGTTAGGCGGAATCCATTGAGAACAGATCTTCCTTACAGCTAAATGCTCATTCAAAACCGAATGTATTGCAGTTCTGTGCCTAAGAATGCTTCTACGTGACTGTAAACCACATGACGATCTTCTTCAATCATGTTGCGCAGCCGATTTAGATCGTCAATGACGGACGTGCGGCCACGTCGAGATCCATTAAACCAATTGTTGATTCTATGCATTGTTGTTGAGTTACGACTTTATTACAAACGTAAAAAATCACCAAAACTTCACTTGAACTTTCCATTCTTTCACAAAATTGCTTTTTTAAACCTTCACTGTAAACAAACTACTCGGTCAGTTTGTAAGGTGTCACTGTTTTCACAATAACAAACGTCAAATTTTCCGAAAATAGTAATGATATATCTCAATAATATTACTTACAAGGGCAGGGCGCGACGTTGGGGTCACGGATTTGCACGCCCTTCTGGGATAAGAAAGTACTTCATAGTAATTAACTACAGACCTTCAAACATGGTGCCAATACTCAACCGTTTTTGAAAAGAATCGGTTTGAATAAAGAGTCTTAATTGATATACCTGGACCGTTGCGTTTGTTCTCAGGAGTGGGGCGTGGCTCGATCGATTGAGCTTTAGCCAAGTAATCGTATGGTTTGGGTTCGATTCCCGCACAGAAGTTTTTTTCTCTTGTTTCTCTTGTGCTACATATCGACCGATGTTAATTCTTCGACAATGTTGTTAAAATATCTATACAATCAGTGAATTGTAACGGAAAGTTCAGAGAGTGTGCCAATCGAATAAATATTTTGGTGTGTGATTAGAAAAAAAGAGGAGTGGTGTCGTGGGAGACTGGGCAAGAGCAAAGCTCTTTAAGCATTTGATGCTTATTTGAATAAAAGATAAAATTCTATAATTGAATAGACAATGTATAAAGAAAAAGTATTTCATTTCGAAACCGATGGTAAATAAGTTGAAGTAGAATTTGAAGTAAATTCGAATCGGAATAATAAGGGCACCATCTGATGAAGGGATACGCAAATATGGCGCATTCCATAATTGCTCCTGCGATGAGTATATGTGTGTGTGAGAGAGAAATAACTAGTGAAAGAAAAAGATGAAAGCGTCTAGTGACGATTTCAAGCGTCTCACTTTTTCCCAGTTAACGCGCGCCGCAGAATTTCGCTAAAAGAGCTTCGCCAAAAAAAAAAAAAATGGAAGACGCTGTTTTCTCACACGCAGTCGAATCAACTGGTGGAAGGTCCGGTGTCTTCCATTTCTTTTTCTTGTTTGTTTCCAATCACACACCAAAATATTTATTCGTTTGGCACACTCTCTGAACTTTTTATTATAATTCACTGATTGTGTAGATATGTTAACAACGTTGTCGAAAAATAAACATGCGCAGATATGTAGCACAAAAGAAGAAAAAAATTCTGTCCAGGAATCGAAGCCAAACCACACAATTACTTGGCTAGTGGTCAATCGATCGAGCCAAGCTCCACTCTTGAAAACAACCGCAATGGTCCAGGTATATCAATTGCGTCTATTATTCAAACCGGTTTTTTCAAAAACGGTTGAGTGTTGGCACCATGTTTGAAGGTCTGTAGTCAATTATTATGAAGTACTTTCTTATCCCAGAAGGGCGTCCAAATCCGTGACCCCAACGTCGCGCCCTCCCCTTGTTACTGGTCGCTTAGAAACATAAAAGGAGTCCCTCGTATATACATTCCGATATTTTTACAGTATCTATTGAATAAATTAAAAGATATTGTGTCACAGTGTCTCTGTATAAATTGTCTACTCTAGGCAATCCATCCCTAATGAAATTATATATAAATCATGTAGATTTGACGATTTCGTTATCAAGTAACGTGATTGGAATTAGTCATCCCTTAATTTTTGGTTTGTGCAAGATTCGTTCAACGATTAACCAAATTTTAACACGTGCCATACATTATATGAGCGAGATTTATTTATAATTGGTTATTTATAATTAATAATCGCACCGCTGTATAAAAGTGAAAGTATATATGCTTCAACATTTTTGAGTCCATCAATCTTTTATGATTATCAAAAATTATACGCTTTAGACGGGAAACGGTAAATTATGTAATGTAATTGATTTACTAAACTTCCAAACGAACGCTTACAAGCTTCCACGTGGGTAATGAATTCAATTAAAAATAGGCATACGGTTTACATGTATGAACCTACGTACTTATGCACTTAAGTTTATGGTACTTGTAGATATGGATATACATCAAACGAAATTCGTTATGTAAGTATAAAAAGTGGATGAGCTTAGATTTCCATATATTAGTGTAATTTCAAAAGTTTGCAAATGAAATAAAGAGAGCGTGGAATATATGAATTTTGCCTGTATGGTATATGATAGATGAGTAGAATGACACCAGAAAAGGAAAACAATATAATATTGTCTGGCCTAGTCAGAAACTATGTGATATGTACCATGACGCAGATACTTAAGAACTTTAAACATGTTATGTCGAATTGATATCCTATTTATTAATCTGCAAATTTTCATTTCAGAAAAACTGACTAAAACTGATAACTACGAAATAAAGCGCTAGTCGAATATAATTGATATTTAATGCATGAATATGTGTTTTTCCTCTTCGAATGCAAAGAAAATGAACTACGTTTGAGATACTGGCTTAAAGGCGACAAAGGATTGCAATAAAGCAGAAGAAACAAGACTGTTGAACAACCGCAATTGTTCTCAAGGAACTTTTCAAATACCTGATTTTGACATGTAATGTCACTCACTGGGTCTTTTAAATCATTAAACAAAAGGGATGAGAAGCATGGGTGTGATATGTATGTTATCATCAGAGACCGAATTACGTTTTTTGCATATTGAAATTATCAATCGTACAACTGAACCCTTTAAGATCTACACGAATTAGGGTGTAAATAAAAGCGTTTAACACTAATTTAATTTTACATATTTAGAATAGTTTGGCTTTTTTCCACAAACATATTTCGAATATTTTAGCATATTCGAAATTATTCGACATATTTTTCCGTTTGAAATTCGCGTTATTTTTATAAAAGATATAGTAGGCGATTTTCTAGGAAATTTACATTGTAGGATTACCGATATTTCCTTAAATATAATAAAATAAATATTGCTTAAATAGATTCGGATTGATTAAAAATAATTAGGTAGGGGGTGTATACGTTTCAGCATTTACCATTTAAAAATTTCCATCGTTTACAAACACCGAATAAAGTAAAGTGTTACCCTAATGTTATCCAAACAGAGAAGGCAAAAATGAAGGGCGAGTTAGTACCCTACTGGATCAAGACCGTTCCAGAATTACTTTTCAACGAAGAAAAAGTATTTTTGCAAAGCGTGCGGAAAATGGTAAGTGGATAACTTTAGAAAACAATTTTATTTTATTTATTTAATTCAAATTTCATGTTTATTTTGCAAATTCTAGTTTGCCATACAATTGATTCGAAAACTTTGGGTTGCCTCTAATTTCAAAATCATTTTATTATCTTATATCTAAAAGGGTGGTATACATTTTGTACTATAATTTTCTTCTTTTGTAGATTCCAAGTGAAAAAAATACCAAATTACTCAATATCTCTCGACTAACTCATTAAGAAAGCTAAAAAAATTATGCAATCAAAATTAGTGCAAATCACTAATCAGGTCAATCACTACCAGGTTCATATTTATTTCCAAAATATCAGAGTGAACAACAAGTATTTAATTCGGAATTAACCAAAGCTTTCTGCTAATTTCCCACTTTATAAGTTATACAACCTATATTTTAAATTGTTTTAACAAAAGCATTGCAGAAATACTGTACCTGATGAAGGTACTTTAAGGAAAAATTATGTTACAAATGTATATAAGGAGGTAATTAATTAAATCAAGCATACTGTAAATAACAGTTTTATATGTATTTGTGTATTTTACAGTAGATGACACCACAGATACTTGTGAACGTTGTATGGCAAATTTGTTAATGGCTTATTTAAATAACAACACTCCTGGTAAATCCTATTTGATCTCGTGTAAATAAATTGAAAAACTATCCATGTAATAACGGTTAGGTTTATTAATTAAACTTTCATGAGTTTTTCTTTTCCGATACTGTTCCAGCTAATAAAATTCTGCTACATCACGTATTTTTCGTGCTATTTCTCGTGAAAATGGTGCTCTTGGTAACGTTTTTCGGTTCTTTATATAAGGTGTGGCAAGCTACAAACCTAAATTTTGTAAGAAGTGTCGACGTTTGGCAAAACAGTTTTCGTTCCATCCATGCTTGGCTGATGTAAATAATATAAAAGCATTGTAGGCTGATATATCTAACATGTTACTAAATACCACTTGAGGCCATCGATTAGTCTTTCTTTTGCAAGTATAACATGACACAACTGTATCCAGCGTATCTGCTCCTCCTCTACATTTACTGTAATATAATATTATCTGCGGTTTTTTGTCTTCGCGATTACAAACTTCTGGGTTGTGATGCAAGGTGCTGAGAAGATTCACAGACTTATTTTTTAGGAATATATGAAAGTGGGGTAGTTTCTTGGTAAAACAAAAAAATAATGAAAATACAGGTCTGCCTTTAGTTGCCAATATCTCTGGTTACCACCAGTGTTATTTCTATGTATAG
Organism: Chrysina gloriosa; assembly: GCA_038088585.1. Classification (NCBI taxonomy): domain Eukaryota; kingdom Metazoa; phylum Arthropoda; class Insecta; order Coleoptera; family Scarabaeidae; genus Chrysina; species Chrysina gloriosa. The sequence goes on from CM076087.1 coordinate 54,120,794, forward strand.
TTCCTACTAAAGCTATTTGTTTTTCTAGTAATTTTTGTCCCAATTGATCTGATTATCTGAAAAATTATCTGAAGCCACATTATGACTTTTCATACCAACTGTTAAATCTTGTATAACTAGTTACTAGTAGCAGAATCGCAAAGCACCCAAAATATTATACCATATTTAGCTGGTTTTGACGGAATGGACATCTTCCTCTGAATGTAACTAGCTGCTCATCGACTGTTACATCTTGAGATGGATTATAAAGTTTGATCAATATGTCAACCCATTTATTCCACAATTCACGTATCGCTGTAAACTTGTCTAGGATTATTGTCAAATCTTATTACTCTTGAAAGGGTTTTGAATCTTTTCAATGGCATGATTGTTCTAAAAATGGGTCTAGGCCCAAATTATGTCGTAAATTGCGCTGTTTGGCATAACAGAAACTCAAGCTTTTTACTCCAGGTCAAATTTGACCCGAAGACCTTAAGCGCAAAAAAATTAATATATGCTCTTTTTGCAAATAAATTTTAATTTTTCTCTTAAAATGGGTCAAAATTGACCCGAAGACCTTATGAAGGTTAAACAGTGTGGCGGAAAATGCTAAAAATTCATTTCCTATGGTTAATAGTTTAATTGGTAACGTAAAGAAAATATTTTTAAAATCTCCTGAGGATTGAGTGTTACAGAGAGAAATTACCTAATACTCCTTTACCTCCGAAACCAATAATCATAAGATGGGGAACACGGTTGAAATCTGCTGGTTTTTATGTAGAAAGTTTTGTCCCTATTAAAGAACTTATTTTAAGTTTTGAAGAGGAAAATTTTGGTGCAATTTCAAAGTGCTAATCATTTTTAGAAAATAATTCACTGCACCATGAACGTTGCTTCATTAAATTAAATTATGATTTTGTTCAAAAAACTATTGTAATTCTTAAAACTCAAACACTCTCGTTACAAGAATTTCTTTATTTGATTAATGAATTTAAGGCAAAACTTCAGAAAGTTGTTAATGTTTCAAAATATACACCAATCACATCACTTGACGTCGAACGAAGTTCTTCAGCGTATAAATCACTCCTAACGGATAGGAGACATAATTTAGTTATTGAAAATATTGAAAAGCATTTGATTGTGAATTGGTTTTACAGTAGGAAATGTAATGTTTAACCTTCCTATACTCACGTCAAAATGAAAGACGTATACTATACTATATAAGTCGGTCTCACAGACCGTATGCGTGAGTATAGGAAGGTTAATATAGAAATGTAAGTGATATGTATCTGTTTAATAAACCCTGTTTAAATTTTCTTAATGTTTGTTCCTTTTCCTTGTTGCTTCAAAATATATTCGACATTCTGCAAATATTTTTGAAATATATTTTACATATTAAAGATATTTTAGGAATATTTTCAAGATATTTTGCTCATATTTAAGACATATGTATGTAGATATTTTAGTCAAATCTCGAACGTGTAATGCGGTCTCTAGTTATCATTTTCATCATATTAATCAAAGTATATATTATAAGAATATATTCTACCTATTGTTTCATTTTGCAAAATCTTCTTTAAAGACTTTCGCTTTATTAATATTGAAAGTGCATTTGCTTTTTGGTCAACTCGAGTATTGATAATTTTCATTTCCTCGTTTACATAAATCAACATATCCACAAATTAATTTGCAGAGTCTGCCTCGTATAAATAAGTGTGTGTATGCTGGTGTACTGCAAATTATTGAGTAATAATTTGTAAACATCATCCTACAGTAAATGAGTATTTACTGTAGGATGCTGTGTACTTTCGTTTGCTAGAAATTCTCAATTATAGGGCAATACTTTTTATAAATCGATAACTTGTGCAAAAATTAATTTCCGACTTCAAACGACACAATGCAGTGCTTTCAACGTCGGACGCCAGTAATAAAACATTCAAATCTAATTAGGTGCAGCCTGTAATTTGCAACACGTGTTGATGTCACGCTACTGTCTCTTGGTGGCAGGTGTCGAAGCGATTGTGCGCGAATGAAGCAAAAGGAGAAGTTATAGGTGCGTGCGTGAACGTTGAAAAGCTATCGCGTGCGTGAAGGGTGTTACGCCTATGTCTATAAGCCTCTGGAAACGCGTTATTGTCGTTTCTAGTCCGAGCGGAGTCACTTATCATCGATTTTTGCCGCTCGGCGCGTCCTCGTCGTCGATGTCAAATCGAACGACTTTCGTTTCCACGAGAAACGGACGGCAAACCTGGACGTTCTTGCCGTATTGATTGTGCGGACTAACATGTTCGCTTTTCATTAAATCTAATGTCTACTTTCTTCTAGCGAGATATATTACTGATGTCAAAAGATAACAAGAATTTCTTACGGTATTAAAGTATCTCTATTCATGAGAGCAGAGCTAATATACAATCCAGCTTTGAGCTCACCATTATAAAAATGTTGAAACTTGCGCGTGTACTATGATGGGCGGAATCCAGCGTTGTGCATGCAATACGTTCACAGATGCTGTATGTAAAGGAAAAGAAGGTTTATGTTATTTTTTCTAATTGAATGTGTATTTCCGCGGCCGAAGTGCTAATACGTAGTTTATAAAGGGTTATAGTAGTAGTAACAGGTCTTGCATACCTCTAGTAATTACACAATTTTCTGTATGTTGTCTTTTAATGGGATATAAAGATTTTTTAAGTACAAACAAAATAAAGCTGTATACATCAAAAATTAGAAGTTTAATGCAATGTTTAACGTCCTTGCAATCATTAGTTTTAGTCATTCTGATGAGGGTATTTCCAATCTTCTTGATGAGTTAGCTGCAGCGGGAATTTATTTTCATTGGCTCAGATATACAGATACAAACTAGTTTTTGTAATTTGGTGAAGTCAAATTAAGTGCTGATATTGATGTGTTCAGATACTTCTCAAGGAAATTCTGAAGTTCTATATGTCTTCCTGTCTTGCGTAATTTAAATTCAAAGCATACATTACTAATTATATTTACAGTTAGTATTTGGCCATAATCTTTTTCTTTATGCGTTTTCGCATTAAGTGGCCTAAGCTCGAGATTTAATATGATATCAGTTGATTTTGATATAACGTAACGTTACCCTAATTTGATTAGCCATCATGATTCCGCCTTTTTCCAGTTTAAAGAAGTAATTACTTGGTAACAAATAGGCCGATTTTGAAGAAATCACGGTAACTAACTGCTGCAAACGAAATCGAAAAATCAATCATGTGAGGAATCAACTGGGAAAACAGAAATTTATTTCTTTTGATACCAAAAATTATCTGTTTGAATTTTTGAAAACTCACTTTAGTGCGCTTTTCGAACGTGAAAGTTTTCGTGTATCGTAATGAGATATTTTACCTGATTCATGATTTTCATGAATGTAAATCAATTGGCCTAACCGTAGCTGTATTAAAAAAATTAAGCCGCATCTTTTAGTACACGTTCTTATGCAGGATACTAATATTAGTCCTCATGTTATCTAAGTGCTTACAATTTTTGTAACAAGTGAGAAAGGATATATGTATTTGACTCAATTAAATATGTTGGAGCTATGTCCTAAAGGAACATCCGTAGTTGATAGTTCAATTATTCAGGGAAACAATGCAAGCTGCAGGTTTCTGTTTTTGTTTCCAAATATACATTTTGCAAAGAACAAATGAGCCTTGTGTTGAAGCAAATTCAGCTTCGAATTAAAAGTTAATTAGTGAATTTCACTAAATGTTTAATTAAATTCGTTTCTCCCCTATTCCTCATAGTTCGTTTACATTTTTTTAGATTACCATTTGAACTTGTAATAATAATACGTCGAGATCGTTTTCCACGTTTGGAAACTGATCGGTTTTGATTTAGAAGTTGAAGCATCTCAAAAGTTCTGAAATACAATGAGTAAATGGAAATGATGACGACCGGAAATACTACAAACTGTATATGGGCTTAATTTGCATTTCCCCATATATATTCGTGAATGATTGTTATTCCTACTTACACAAATATCCATATATACATAACAGCAGATGTTTCTTATGCAAGCCAGAATTAATTTTGATTGTCTGCATTACACCTACATAGATTAGAAAATACTGGTAAACTACAAGTAAAGGAAACGTAATTTCAATTAGCAGTGCGGTGGAGTTAAGTAAACGAACTTAGCTGATTTTGTATAAAGGAAAAAGAGACCCACAAAAGCGGTCATTAATTAACTAATGCAGGAGACTTCTTAGAATTTCGTTCTCGGGTCTGATAATGTTCCGGAATAAATGAATTTTAATTTCATTAAAGTGGCATTCATTTGCGGCTCGGACAGATTAAGATTGCGCGTTTGCGTGCGGCTTTACATAACACGTCGTTCCCGGAGTCGAATACATTTAGGAGGAGTTTCACGAACGGATGGAGGTGATTCAACGAATTGGATGCGTTAACTTCACTACCCAAGCTAAGTTTGTATGTAATGAAAATGTTTTTCGTTATGATATTTGGAATTCAGAAATAAAAGACAATCGGTCATCAAATTTAAAATCGATGCTCCATAGAAAACTAATAAAAGAAATTATTATTTATTATTATTAACGTCCTGAGACCGGAAAACATCGTAAATACTAATAGAAATGAAAACCTTGATCGGAGATTAAAAAGTACATAGAAAGATCCTGGGCTTCCGGTCCTTTTTTTTTTCCAGTATTAGGAAAAAGGTATTGATGGATAAAAAATTAAAAATTCCGATATTTACATATATAAGAACTATTTCTTTCATTTAAATTAAGTATAATGTTAGAAAATCGAATGGGGTTTCTGGAAAATGCAGTTTTATCCGGCAGTCCTCTCTTAATCCTTTACTTACAATTATACAGCTTCAACCGCTATTGTCTTAATGAAGTATACGGTTTTCTAGTTAATATTTATTTTCAGTTTAAAATTCAACTTAGAGAAACGGTGAAATTAATTTAGAGGACAGAAAATCAGATCAACAAAATGTTTGGTATTTGTGGGTTACCTCTAAATTCGGATAATTACATTTTATTGGTTCGAACGAAACCCCGTATTCCCCGTAACGAACTGGGCAGATGAAAATGCAGTACTTAATTTATGATAATTTCATAATCGGACAAAACTCCAATCCCCTTCTTTATTTGGAACTGACTATTTTGTCGGGTTGGTGCCGCAGAACTAGCCGCCTCTGTTTTATTTATCTGTGCATATACATATCTCCATTGTTTCTTTATTTATTCTTACATATATGGCATTATTATACTTGTAAACATTTATAAGCCGTAATAAGTGGAAAGCGTAAGTTTTTCATTATACATATAATAGGAGTATTAAACTTTAGTATTAATCTTAATATAATGCCGTTAGGTCATTGCCACAAAAACGAACTTGGTGAACACAGAAAAAGTAACAATGCATCTTCGGTTTGGTATCATTTCCTTACAGAAAGAAATGGTCAACTACCTAAGTATAAACAGTGTTCAAAGGAAATAATATGTAGTGGATAATCTACCAGTGGAGAACATACTCATTTGAAGATAATATGTCAGATAAATGTAAGAAAATCGAGTGAGATTACTTTGAATGCAAAATAATGATCAAGATTAAATAAATCAATGTGATTTGGTTAATCTTTGGGATGATCTATTATTTAATATTTTAAATAGAAAATATTAAATAATAATAGAAAAGGATTAACTACCCGTGATTTTAAAGAAATGGCCAAATTAACGCATACTATAAGAAATATGAGTGGAGAATATAGTGAAACCATTTGTAGTACCATAAAGGATGAAATAGCTCAGCTTAAATGAAAAGGCAAACAATTCAGTGTTACATTGGATGAACGGACATCGATTCCTCATCGACAATATTTAAATACACATGACTGTGCAACGTGCTTAATGTATAGGATATTACAACTGTTTTCCACTCTCCCGGTATACTTCTTTATCCTCAGCATATGTTCAACATCTTCAATACTTCGTCCTTTCTTACTACCTAGGTATTTTATTTGTAATTTATTAAAATTACGCCCGTTATGATGTAAAATATTTTATAATGCTTATTACGTATATCTCTGTAAGATATTGGTGAGTAAACGATCGAGAAATTTTCATTCAAAGTTGTCAACACTATAGTGCTAGAAATTTAATGTATCAGTATGTGTACAGTTTAAGGTAGTTAAAACTAACCTACTCCAGTTTCCAAGAATGCAATTATAATCGCATACAGAGGAAAAATTGTATGTAATCTACTAGATTATTTAATACAAACCAGTGTTAATAAGTTGCAATTTTACCTAATTGCAGGTTTCACTTATCTAAAGAATTTCGTACAAATTTGAGGTCATAAGAAATGTATTTGTAGAAAGATTGCAATGTCACCGCTATTATCTGCGATTAAGAACTTATAAAACGCAAGAACAGTATTGAAACCTAAAGTTAACTGTTGTATAATGTTTGTTATCTTCGGCATCAAGTTCACGATAATATATATATATATATATATATACATATATATATATATATATATATATATATATATATATAATTACCAGTCAGAAGCTTTACGTGCATGAAGAATGTCGCAATTTCTCCTGAAGCAAATAACTGACGAAGGACACGCACGTTTAAAAGCACAGAAAAAAGCTATAATTTAGAAAAATTCCGTTTAGATAATATAATTACCGTTTATGAGCCGATAGTTTGAATAATTTAGAAAAATAAACGCTTTAGCAAGCCTTGAGTTCTATTAGTAGCCTGTGGCTAGTCTAAGATGGTCGAAATTAATTTAGTTCGATACTATTTTAGACCAACTCATGGTCAATTCATCTTAGACTCTTAAAAATATTGTTACTAACTACAACTATATACCTGCATTATATATTATATGGCGCTTTATATAGTTGGAACATGATTAATTATCTTTTAAGCATGTTTTACGAAATATTAGGTAACATTTATATAGAGTAAGATAAAAAGGATATAATATGCTAGTAACTGCTCCAAAGTAATTTGCATCGCATATGTTTCTTAATATTAGTTATATCAAGTTTGGGAATCTTGCCAGAAGTAACTCGTGGGCAGAGGCATTTTCATATTAATTAAAACATATTGAAGTTTCTGATTGGATATTTGAAATATAATTTGAACTAGTGCTAACAGTTACTCGCGTGCTATATCATTTAAATCAGGCATGGGCAACCTTTTTTGTAGAAGTTTTATGCTGCGAGTAATCTTGAAAAATATACATTTTTGTAGTATCCTTATGATTCATTATGAATTAAGTTTAGACGGGTCGTGCTAATATGCAACGAAAGAATTCAGTAGCGGGCCGGGCAAATCTTACTCGAGGGCCGCATGTGGCCCGCGGGCCGGAGGTTGCCCATACATAATTTAAATAATCATTGAATGTAATCGATGTTCATGCGGCTTTCTGCGAATAACATTTAAACAGGACCCGGTACCCTTTGTAACTATCTGTACGAATTTTTGCATTCAAAACAGTTCCTCTTGAATTGCATATCCTTAGGCACGAGATATTCGAATCCTTCAATAATTGTAATTGTTAGAATCCAGATTTAAAAATATAAATTCTTATTCCCTTTTGTTATTCTATCATAGTTCTTCGAATACTCAGAAAGTTAAACGGTCCCGAACTTTTCCTTAAACAAAATTTCATCTAGGATTTCTGCTATTGTCCTAACACTATTTAAAATTGCTATAATACACGGTACTTGTTCCCGTTGATTTCTTGCAAAGAATTTCGTGTCCCCTAGTATAGTTTCTAACAATCCATCTTCGTCTACTTCATTACGTCAACAAAATTATGGAAAGATATAAGGATATTTTACTGTTATGCACATATTTTCCTCTAATCAGATTGAGAAAATAAATCCTCAATATTCAAAAGCTTTGATAAAATGTTTAGTGTATAATTCAAACTTGAGTGTATCCAAAACTTTTCATTTACCCTAAATTCATTGCTACCTTCTTAATAAAAATAGAAAAATGTGTATTTTTGCAATTAAACGTCTCTCTCTAAATTTTAATTCAAATGTTGGTTAGAACCCATTTTTCTTTTTGACGTGATCTAAAACTTCCAAATATTGCACATTATTCCTAGTACTCGATCTTGATATTGTTTCGATACACTTCTACAAAGACGGATAATGGGGTACCGTAATTTTTATATACAGCTATCTATAGCAGAATTAATCCAGTTACTGTTTTAACAGTTGGTTCTGGAATCAAAGAATAATATGCATTTATAAATGGACAGTTAGTAGAGACCAACTACTGAAGAGGTCGATTGGTTGATCTATCGACTTAATCTAAACAAGGCTTAAGTCACACGAAGTTCACGGATTTTTGCAACAGAAAATGCAAAAATATATTTTGTACTTATTTCAAGCAAACATATATACGTCACACTCTTGTTGAATTAGGTACACTACCAGTAGAGTTGGTTAAAACAGTCCGATTACATGGTCGTTATAAAAGAGGGCAACTATCGGCACGACTATATGACTAAAAATGATCATAATTGAAATATTATTATACAAACTTTTTATTTCTAATTTGGCATAGGTAGTAATGTACCGAGCTGTCCGATTTTGGTTTTAGGTGGAGCCATATTCTTAGTTACATATTTGGTTACTAAAGTATGGATTTCTTCCCCTCAATAATTGACACATGTAATTCGTATTTACAATTATGTAGACGGTAGGTTGTAGCATATTTTTGTTAGAAAGCTGCGTGATAACGGACATAATCCAATAGGTCGTTCTAGAAAGTAATTGTTTTTTGTTTGAAGGGTTATTTTAGTTAGCGTTGTTGAAATTAGTTTCCTATCTCCTTTTTGCTCTATGTGGAAACAATGTTATGTGTGATATAAACGTGACACGTAATATTTGCAATACGATTCACGGCCTCCATCTCTAACGGCGCAAACATCTTTTGAATAAGCCTCTTTCTCACTATTAAGTAACATAAAGAACATAAAAGTGCATTTAGATAATGTATTCCATATAAACAATTGTGTGCTTTGTTGTAATAGTGGTAGTTACATTACTAACTTTTTGAAGACCTCTAGAAATTCGGGACATAATTGAACAAGATTTGATACATATTTTTTTTTTATGACTTCTTCCATCATGAAGCAAAGTAGCGGGTCTTACAGTACTATTATGATTTAAGGATTCATTATAAAGAAAATACTTTATACAACAATAAAAATATCAGAAAAATTAAATAGAACAAAAAGCAAATTATATTACAACTTTTAACAAATAAACTGAATTGGCGAGATTCATCAACAATTTCAAATCGGCACAATAATCATTAAGGTAGGCCTATTTACATCTTACAAGGGAAACACCACACGACTCCGCTTTCAATTTTGACAGGTCTTAAATATGTTATAGGAGGACCCCCTGATTATCTAATTAACGGCTTAAATCGCACTTCGCCCTGGTTCGGCTGGTTTTTGAAAAATATACCCGTGACTTCTATGCGTTCTTTATATATTAGTAACGTTAGTTGTAACTTAAGCATAACAGCGTAGCGCAGTGGATCATGTACACAGCTACCACGCTGGAGGCCCCTTGTTCGATTCTCCTACCTTTGCTTTTTTTCAATTTTATTTCACACGATGTTTACAAATATATTCCGTTTTATACAAAATTGTTTGAAAAAAGCTACAGCGGCTGGCGCAGCTCCAAAAGGAACCCTCAAGAGCGCTGAATTCTATAACGGTTCGCAACGATACTTTGGAAAGGGGAAATACCTTCATATACTTGCGAATACCATTAAGGTATTTCAAAGTTACAATTAAAATACATACCGTGACGTACATTTGCTTCTTATAAAATAAAAATACCATGACGAAAAAATTATTTTCGAACAATTTTCCATGAAACGGAACATATTTGTAAACATCGTGTGAAATAAAATTGAAAAAAAGTGCAGGGCTAGGAATCGAACAATGGACTTCCAGCGTGGTAGCTGTGTACTTGATCCACTGCGCTACGCTTCTACGCTTAAGTTACAACTAACGTTACTAATATATAAACAACGCATGGAAGTCACAGGTATATTTTTTCGAAAACCAGCCCAACTAGGACGAAGTGCGAGTTAAGCCGTTAACCAGATATTCAGGAGGGGTCCTCCTATAACATATCTAAGATCCGTAAAAATCGAGCGGAGTCGTCTGGTATTTTCCTTGTTTGTTTCATATACTGCGATCTCATTTAATGCGCAAGCAAAATAAATTAGTTTACTTCTTCGCAAAAAGCAAATCAAAATTTTATAAATTATGCTGTAATTTTGCCGTAGTGTATACAGTGTATACCCTTACACACGCTTGCAGTATCGCGCTGTCAAAAAGCCAACTGTATACATATATAGATGTATAAACAATTTACTCCGCTTCTTATAGAGACTAGTTGCAAAGTTTACGCTTTTACGTATTGAATTTCTCCTATATGTACTTTATAATATCACGGTATGACCATTCGCTAGTTTTCCGATAAGTAAGCTTCATTGCAGCGGAGATTCTCCTTGTCTTACCTGTAACAAACAGATACGGTAATAGAAAAGAAAGATATAAGTACAACACTAAATAATAAAGCGTTTGAGAACTACATAAATCACTAGCAATTTTGCTCTACAAAGTATCGATTTTATACTTTGTAGAGAAATTCTTTTTCTTCATACACAGAAGAAAATACTGCTACTGTGGAATTGAGCTGCCAGCAGCCAAAGACTTTTATTTATACTCCTGTTTAAAAGTAATGTGTTGCTGCTTTACGCTAATCCCCTAATAATACAATTACAATGATTTGACAATGATTTTGGTATACAAGATAATCGTATTAGCAGTTAGATGAGTTTAATGAATACAGTAGAGATCTAATAGATGGAAAATACTATGAATCTATAGGCATGACGGGACAGTACGACTTAAATATGCTGGCCTGGTTGCCATCAAAAGACAAGTTCTGAAATTCATCAACAATCGCGTGCTGGAAAGTTTTCTGATGTAATCTTCTTCTGTTCAATCTAAGCAATAACGTGATAATTCACTACTTACATACAATATTTTTGTTTAGCAGCATTGAAGAGCCTCTGTTTTTCTTTATAGAGAGTATAATTACTTTAATGTTCGTGGTATAACCCCAACTTACTGGGAGCGATATTTGAAGTATGACTGGCCACGGTAGCTATACATCGATGAGCAACTGTAGAGTGGTGTTCGGAACAGATACACATGCGAGATAATAACTTACTGATTTTATGGGTCTCATCTCGTTTTTAAATTATAGAGTTAGGAAACCTAAAAAGGAACAAGATAATGCACACACAAATAAAAGCGCAAAAATAATTCACAGGTTTATTAAAAATATTTGAAAATTAACTTATTGAAAGTAACCATGGGAGTAGTACGATGAAGTATAATCTAGTAAATAAATGGGTACGTAAATACTAAACATAACACATCCAAATTTCAATCACATTATAAAGACTTCGATTGATGAAACGGTGAAAACCCAAAAGCTGGTAATTAAAAACATATACTTGACAGAACATAACTATTCCAAAATTCGTAAATAATATCAAAAGCGCAGATTCGTCATAGGGAAATATAAATTTGCCAATATATTCCAGAATTAGCGAATCCAATAATTCCACGTAGCTTAAGTAGTACCTTAAGTAGTTTCCATTAAATTAGACCATAACTAAGGATCATACTTTAATCAGTACGTACTGAACAGATCCAGAACTTTAATGCATCAGTATCAAATCAGCTCCAAGGTAAGTACATCCAAACTGAAATTGGCCATAGTCCTTAATAAAGTAAATATTAATAAAGCATCACTTATTAAAATTCGTAAGAGTCGTAAGATAGCGGTAAAACATGCCCAAGAAAGGTGGGGATCACGATAAAATTAAAAATATAACTTCGGGGGACCTCAAACGTAGGGTCCTATAAATTATAAAAATAATCATCATAAATGGAAAATTGGGTCATTTAAGCAGCCTATTTCTTTTCATATTACATGGCCAGAGCGGGATGGGCCACAATAAAAAGGAGTATAGAAACTTATTCACCAAATAAAAAATTTAAACGACTATCACACGATAAAGAAAATCATGATTTGAAAACAAATAAATATCACTTTCATTTAAATCATGATTTAAATTCTGATTTTATTCAAATAATTTAAATAATCTCAACCCTGCTTTAAATGTCTTTTCCTTGTTTTCCACCACTATGGATAATTTTGGAATTAATTACTCCTAACCTAAATATAATGTAATGACCATCCGGCTTCTTTGTCCGGGTAGTACTTGTCTTTTAAGAGAATTGTCCGCCACCTAATTTTAAGATTACGTAGTTTACTGGAGACGTCGAAATTCCATGTTTACATGAAGTGTTCCAGGCGGAGTTTTTCTACGACGTTAGGAGATGTCGAAGTAATTTCCCGAGTGCTGGTGATCATATCTTAGATCTAGGAACGAGATACATTGGACTGGGTAACAGCAAATACACCTTGCTGATGAGTTAGCCAGCTAGAGCAATAATGAAAATTATTTTCATGTCACCAGTTCTTGCATGCGGATTTTTGCCTCACACGATAAATTACAGAACACACGAGCGACATACATATTGTAAGTGCTGCTATTTAGGTACAAAAATATCATGAACCAAAAGGCATGCGCGATGTTGATTATAAACAATAAAGAAATTGCAAAAAGGAAATTGCGATTGCGACTGTCATGCATATTTTAAGGTTCTTTTTATTACAAATAGACAAGTCAACATTACACCAGAATAGTATGAAATTAAAGATAATTCATTCTTTCTAGTATATCAGACGGATAAACACAAAGCTTCGTATAGGCAGTCAATTACCGATTCGGAAGAATATAATATTCGAGATAGATTTTTGACCCCGTGTACAAAACCAACAATTATTTCTAAAGAGAAAATATGAATGCTATGATTTCCAAAATTGGTTGGGTAACAACTGTTTAACTAATTTATTGACTAACTGAAACACAGTTCAATGGCAATAGCTACAAAAAGAACATTCAGAGTCTTTGGGATGAAGACCACTGCATTGTTCATGTGACCATCTTTTGCATTCCCCACACATGATCCACTCCTCCGCTAATTTTTTTATTGGAAAATAAATTGTTACAAGTGTATGGTGCATTTAGTTTCTCTAGTTCTGTTTTGTCCAACCTCTGAGTACTTCGTTTTGTTCAATTGTGCAATACAAAGGAAAACGGACTATACTACTTTAAGTGTAAATTGCTTTCATTTTAAAATAGATCTATAACGTTATGGTCGCTACAATACTGAAGCAGCATTGTACAAGGAATCCGTTGATTTGGTGGTAATAATGGGCATGAAGAATTCAAAAGACTCAACTACCTTATAAATAGGGTAGAAGATAAATTTAGTTGTGGTGCAGTATGGTGAAGGAGAAATACTTGGTTTTTCCCTCTCTTTCAATTATCCATGGGCATACTTTGCATAAGCTTTGACTTTTGCAGGTACAGCTCGCGGTCAAGGGTCTAATTCTCAATCTTCAAAACTAACGATTCCCAGAAAATGTCGAGTCCGTCCCGACCGAGACCCTGAAAACCAAAAATTGACATGACCATCTGGCCATCGATACACATGCCGGTATTTACTCGGCTCACATTTTACGATTCTGATTTGAGTTTAGTTCCGAATTGTTGTGCTATTTGAATTGAATCATCAGTAACACTTGATTGCAAACGATATCGAAAAGGAAAGGACACCGTTTTAACTATCAAGCTGTTTTAATTCTACGGTAGATGCAATTTTGAACGGTAATTCAATTTTGTTTAGTTAAAAGTATCAATATGAAGAGAGTCATGTAATTAACATGCGATATACATGGTTTGCACTTATTTATGCGTATTCAATAACTAGATTTTCAGAGCAAATTAATGCATTTCGGGGCATGTCAATATCACAATTATAACCCCCGTTGATATGTTATTAATGTTCGGAGGTAAATATAGTGACGGCATAAGCTAATAATGGTTGGGCGCAATGTAGTGTATACGTTCTCCGACTTAATTGAAATCTTACTTTGTCGTGTAACAGTGCATGACATTCACAGTTATCTAGCAATATAACTTATTAATGGCAATGTTAATTTACTGAAATATGTACCGTTGAAACATTTTCAACTGGACAAGTTCAAGTGTAAGCTGGCTGTACGTCAATTTGTCACAAAGTATTACCGTCTTATAAAAGCCAGGTTTCTTTCATTTGATAGCGAAGTCTATATTATTTATATTTAAACGTCATTTACAATCGCATATTATAAAAGTAACCAAATATATAATCTAAAGTATAACCACTTATCACGTCATTAATACGACCAATCATTCAATCTTCAATTGTAAAAGTTAAAGTTCATGCACTACTATGCGCTATGCCTTAGTGTTAGATAAGGATTTCCTAGGTTGTGAGTAATTTTATTAAGGATCCCAGAATAAACCTACATAATTTACCAAGGAGAAGGGAGTGCAATTGTCAACTCATCAAATCTGCAAATTGGTTGATGTTATGATGATGTCACGAGAAGCATTTACGCACAACTACGAAGGTTGCAACGCAATATTTTATTAACAAGTGCACTTGAAAGTATCACAACCTCATTATATGTGTTAGGTAGACCTATTGTGGATAAACACTTCAATAGGGTAGACCGGGGACAATTGAAACAGGGGACAATAGGAACATCCGTTATATTAAACGGATTTCGCGGTTTAAATCGCCCGTACTTGTACCGAATTAAGCGTCTCTGAATGGTTCTCATAGCCATCCATCGGTCACTGCCACTATTTCTGAGTGTAAGTGTATTCTTCGAGCCATGTGTTTTGACGCCATCGATGTAAAGTTTTACGCAGGTACAGAAAGTGTGACACAAGAATAACGTAAGTATCCAGCTTCGACAATTTTTATTTACTTGCTTGGTAGATCTGCTTTAGCCGAAATAGGTTAGATTTTTACTTTTATTCGGGATTAATCAAATATTTGAGTGTTTACTTAAAGATGTGTTGTGGGCACAGTTGAAACAAATGATTCAATTGTCCCCTTCGTGAAATTATCGTGACCAGAACCACTAAACATTGACATGTCACTGTCACAAAGCACCAGCAACATATATGTACATATATAACGGGAACTGTGTGTAAGTGGAACTGTGACATGACCAAACACCTCAATGGCTGTATTTTCACCAGAAATTGTTAGACCATTGCCGAAAGTACTTCCTAGAGAAACAGTTGGTACACGAAACTCGGAAGTCTATAATTTATACCGACACTCCTGAGAAAAATGCTATTCAACAGGAATACGAAACGTAAACAAAAACGCAAATTAGAAAAAAACTTAAGGAGTTATATATTTCATTTGTCACGGACACGGGGATGGTTGAAACAATTTCACAAGCTAACGTTATTTTAAAATATCTTTTTAATATACAACTATAGATCAACGGAATTGTATAAGTAGAAACGTAATTAGTCATCCCCTCTGTATCTCAGTGGATACTCAGTGGAAATTTACGATAGTAAAAACAAACAGCAGAAATGTTTCAATTGTCCCCGGTCCCCCTTCCTTACATATAATACGGCAGAATAGATTATATTAGATTAATTAGATTATATTACTTACGTATGTTTATGATCATTTTTTATATTGTAAATGTGTCAATCTTATGTGTCCGAATAAACATTTTTATTGCAAATGTGTCAATTTTATCTATCTAAATAAACCGGCATAAAAACAGAAAAGCCTGTTATTATTTTTTATAACACCATGTAAGCGGGAAAACGCTTGGTGTTCTCTTCAAACCAGGACACGGTATCAAAGATTATTTGAGGTAAAATAAATGAGTGAGTGTAAAATAAAAAATGATTGGGCTAATAAAAGTGTTGTTTTGGGATCGTCGATTCATTTATCGCAAGAGATCTATCGATACGTAATTGAACGTCGTTGAATTCAACGTAAAACCAAGGCTAATGAGCTATACACAAACGACCTTACCTAGCATACAGACTTAATTTTACTCCCGCATACATTTCTTTCTCTAAATTGCAAGCATTCGGCTTTACTTTTCAAGTCATATCGTCGTCATCCTGCCTGGATCGAGCCAACGTTCGATCGGATTCCAATGAGGCCAAAGAAATAAAACAAAAAAGGACTTGACATTACTAAACATATGACTCGAATTTCACTAGTGTTTACGTGTTCTACGTCTAAGCAATACAGATCGTATTTGGCCTCAGCGATTCTCAAAAGCTTCCACATTAAACTATAATACTTAAAAAGATTCCTGTGCTGGTAAGAAAATATTTTCGTTTACAAATGCTCTTTTACCAGGTGTATAAGTATGAAATGCGGATCTTTTTCTAAAAAAACATGTTAAATTCGGAAGAATGATAAAAAGTGCTTTATTCAATTCATATGCTCCATCGCCTGTTATACATTTTTCCCATACTTCGGGCGATTTGTGATTACCACCCCAGTAAAAATCTTCCCCTTTTGCTGCGACAATTCATTGTCATTCGTACGAATCAAAGCGCTGCTCAGCAAGTGCGTGACCAATCGATGCAAACAAGTGGTAATCGGAAGGAGTCAAGTCTGATGAGTAAGACGCATGGGGTAGAACTTCCCAGCTCAGTGCTTCCAACATGTGGCAAACCGGTTTTGCCGTATGTGATGAACCATCGGCATGAAGAAAAATGACTCTGTGTGGCCTCTTTCGATATTCTGGCTTTTTCTCAAGCAGCGAACGATTCGATTCGGTCAATTGTTGTCGGTAACGTTTAGTATTAACCGTTTCCCCGGTAATACAGAGCATCGTCTTTTTACCAAAGCAATTCGGTCTTGCAACCGATGTGGACGATGCGCCTGGTTCTAGCCATGATTTTTTTGCAAAATGTTTTTGCGTTCTTCCATTTACCTGTCGTTCGACTCATGTGGTACCCATCTTTCCCATCTCGCATAACCGATTGGAAACAGCTTGTTGACCAACACCTAATTTCCCGGGGAGTTATTTTTGTGTTTGCGAATCATCTTCTTTGTATGATTCAGCAGCAGTTTTCTTCAAATGAAAACAAAAAATTTTTGCTGTGCGCGAATGCTCTTTGTTCGGTATAAATTTCGACATATTCAATCCAGCAACACAACACTACTCACACACTTTTCCAATTTATCACTCGTGCGTGTCTGATACTTGCTAATGACACAACAATATGGCGTTGTGTCAAATCTTTAAATGGTGCGGTGAAATCCGCATTTCATACTTGTACACCTGGTGCTTTACTTGAACTTTCTTCTATTTTAATTTAATGCATAATTTGTGGAAAACACCGTACATTTTAACACCTGAGGCACTCTATCTTTTTTAAGCCGATACGATAAATTTCGGTTGGTAACTGATCGCGCAATATCTGACTCTTATTTTCGTACCGACTTAAAGAAAATGGACTCTATCAATTGTTAAAATATATTGGACGACGATATTTTTAATTATATTGATTAGATTATTTACATCTTTTGGATAATCTCCACCAGCTTTTTTAGGTCAATGAAAGACTAAATTGAATTTAACAGTGTATATTTCAAAAGATACAAACTTCGTCAGTGACATACAAACAAACATTTGTTTTTATTTTGGCTGCTACCAACATAATAAATACGTAGAACTAACACCTAAGATTTCTTGAGATATAGGATTTGTAATTCATTTTTCTGCACTGTTTATGTTCTGGTCCGTATTACATTACATACACAATGTTTTGTTACAAGTTGGTCGCTGTGTCTCAATTGTAATCTAGTAGTAGTTATTACATGAGAAAATAGGCTAATGATGAGAGAAGCAACAAACTCAAGCAGAACGTCACAAATACACAATCATATTTTACACTTCCAGGGCAGCCATAAGTTTTTATAGAAAACCGTAAGTGTTCACTCGGGTTGCAATGTATGATCTTGGTTAGGGATGCTTTCTAGTCGCCATCACATTTTTCTCGTCTTAAACGTGATAAAAATGTTTGCGGGTGGTTGTTTAGCAACGTTTGTTCAAATGCAAAAAGCACAACATTTTGGAAGAACTGAGAATTGGGAAACTAAATTGTAGTTCATCTGAACTCTTGCGTGCTACTTCAGAAAAGCGTATATCCCGACACCAGCTTGTTGTTTTGACTTTCAGTTAAAATTGCAAGAAAAACTAATGACGACTGTAGAAAAGTAATGAAGGAACAGAGTACATTACTTAAAAATTCACATGCATAGGTAGTAACCAAAGTCTTTCACTACAATAACAAAAGATATCACAGTGGCCTATGTAGGGCTATTTGGGAGATAAGCCACAGAAAAAAAAATGTTATCACTATACTAATTGTTCGCAGATTTCTATAAACAAAGACATGAACTTGGCAAGAAAATAATTAGCTGTTCTATGTGTTATTGAATTCATTGATCGATCCTCGCGAAATTTGGGAAACTAACACTAACAATAAGTAAATTATTGTTTCTGTGCTTAATTGGAATGTTATCAACGAGCCAGATGAGGCCAAAATAATATTCGATTATATTAACAGTATTAAGCGTTACTTTAGTGATATTTATAAGGGAAACTTATCGTTTATTAATAACAATAGCGACAACTTCTTTTAACAAATAAAATCTCTGTCTTCGGAATAGTTTACCCAATCTCTAATTTCGTTAATTTATTTTATCCCGGTTAAAGGTTTCTCTATCAGACACGAAGAGCACAATATAACACCGACTTTACAATTTTTAGATCTACTAACTAACTAATCGAAATTCAGATTGGAATAATTGATTTCTAAATCAGCATTTTGTGCCATATCTACATTCTTTTACACCTTGATTGCATAACGTATGTGGTATTGGGCAATCTACATTAGTAAAATAGTAATTGACTGATTGGTGGGTAATAGATTACGAGTAGACATTAAAGCAGGCGCGTTTTAACCTCTGACCCATTCTGAATACAAACGTATGTGCTATTAGTCACCGCTTACTAATTCATTTAAATTAATTATTTGAATAACGTTTCAATCCATTATGCAAAAGAAAAACATGAATGATTTCCTCCATCGTAAATCTCAATGGACTCGGCAAAGCAAATGGTATTTAGTTTTAGAAGCGTAGGTGGTAGGTAAATATGTGTATGCACGTACAAAGTACATACACATGTAATAGATATATGTATACCATATAGGTTATTGTAACTTCGAGTACTTGGAAATAGCGTTGAGGATTGAATTTCGTATTAGAAGGAAATGAGCATATACATATGTATGTACTATGTATATATTACAGTGATATGTAAAAGGGATTTAGAATTTGATAATGGTACTTATTGAACCCGTGAATCTCGTATTACCCAATAATTATCATATATAAATATATATATAAAGAGGAACTACGAAGTTTACGAGGGTTTTTCGTCGACTTTGACTTTTCCAGAACATACAAATCGTTATCTGGTATTTATAAGTAGCGTCACTTTTCACAACTACCACAATCATCTGTAACGCTCTCAGTAACAGCGCTCAACGAAGCACCAGTCCGTACGCCCATGAGCTGCGAGCATTTGCCTATGGCTTGTCGAGATTACGCTTTATTACTTGTTTTCAGTCACAACAATGTAATATATATAATCATCTCGTTCTAGCTTTTGTTTTCAGATAAATAGATGTTAAGTGTCTGTTGCGCCTCCCTTTCACCTTGGTTTGGAGATGGTCATCCCACAAATATTTTGCGATATGCTCTTAAGAGTTATAAATTTACTAAATTTAAGAATTTAGGTTCGGTAGAGAAAGATGCAGGAGCTAAATCTCTCTAGTCAAACTTTTGCGCAAGCAGACTTAACAAAGAGGCACATACATATTTCTTTATTTCCTAATTCTTTTCCATGCATTGTTAGGTTTGTGGCAAGCAGTAAGCAATAAAATGTGGAAAGTGCTCTATGCAAAAAAGTTTGAAATCATAATATTAAATAAATAAAAATTACTTACTTAAACGTATAACTCTCAAACATGAATCCCATGCACCGGCTTGATAACTTGCCGATATGCAAGACGAGTTATATGTGAAATGCGAATACTGGTACTACCAAACGCATGCGTCTTTTATTTTCGGTTTCGCTGCGAAAAACGATTTTTTTCAGCCAAAACTAAAATTCAGTCATTAAAGATTAATTCAATACATTTGAGATTTTTATACCAGAAAGACTATATGTTTTAAAGTTTTATGTAATATCATAATTGGCGTTCTTCCCATTTCCTCTACTAAGATCATAGATTATAAAAAGAGAAGAATGAAAATTAAAACTAAGAGCAGTAGAGACAATACAAATTTATTCGACCGGTGACATCAACAAATTAAAGTTATACTGAAAAACAAATGTAGATAAATACACGCAATTTGGGTATACCAAAGAAACTAATGTCGTGCCAATTTATATATGTATGTACATATACATCTTAATAGTAGAGGCATTATTACGCACATACTAGGTGCAGTTTATATCAACTTTCCAATTCAAAATTAAATTCTGGATTGCTTACCATATAAATGGTCATTGTATAACAACTTATTGCTTCTCCAATAGAATGCTCTTAGTTTCTCTTTTAAACGGACTGAGAGTGCATATGGAGCAAATTAGTTAGAAATGGGTGCAATATTAAACGAGAAGCTACGTTTAAAATTTGCGTGTTTATGTTTCGCAATTGTCAGTTTACCACTGCTATGAGTGTTGACACTATGTTGGTAACAGAAGTTCAATCTAGAACAGAGGTAGGGTGGTGCTTTTCCCGCTTTTCTTGCTTAGCGTGCCAGTACTTTTGAGAACCTGGGAAACACTAGCCGTTATCGGCATAATGTGAGCCAACTCCAAATATGAGTTCTGTAAACGGTGATTCGTCGAGAATCGTTTTGTGCGTGCATGACATCTCCGTAATTAAAATGGGGGAGTATCAAGGCAGAGTAAATTTTTGGTCCAACATGAAAGAGAGTTCTGTATATGAATATAGTTTTCAAAACCAATAAAAAATTCGTGGTGGAATGACAACGTACGTTAGAATCCAAATGCATGCCCAGATTTTGCATGCATCTGGTTGTGACGAGATAACAATCGCTCGAGTTTTTGCCGTCTTAATTTGCAATTGATGCTATTTCGCATATTTAGATAAACTATCAAGATCATCATGCATCTGAGGCTAGAGAGCGGCAGAGGTGGGACAAAGAACAAGAGTGGGCTGAGTATAGTTACCTGCGGTCCAACGTTGTTAATAATGCTGTGCGTTCTATTTATTAAATCTAATATATTTAAACGAGCAATTCTTGTATATATATATACAGGCTGTCTAATTTCGGAGGGCCAAATTGAAATATCTCTCTTATTATAGAATATATCGGAAATTCGTTTTAATAAAAAATATCACATTTTTCACGCACTACAATATGGTTAAAACAAAATTCCGAACCACAGCCTACTTTTCGAAATATTTTCGAAAAATATTAAATTGGGGAAAACTTCGAGGCTTTGTAACTTTTATTTTTGAAAATACAAAAACGTTTTGAATGAAAGTTGATGGCAAAACATTGCTCTTTCGAAATATCAAGGAAAAAGTGGTCTAAAGTTTTTTCAGCTGTACTCTCTTGAATCGCCCAAAAAATAGATAGAATCAAGTAGGCCATGCCACTCCTAAATAGCCCCTGAATTGCCTTTATAAAAAATACCATACACAATAAACATATTTTAGTTAAGTCTGTAAATTTTTTGCAATTTTATAAAATAAGTATCAGAATATTTGTACTAGTAATCTAAAGAAATCAAGTAGCCATTGAAACAAAGATCTAGCTTAAATGTCAGATAAGTTATCTTTGTTCGAGTTGGTGTAAAGTAATTACAAATTAGTTTGTTCGTGTGTTTGTGTTATATGGGTTTTCTGTTGACTTTGATTAATAACAATGTTTTCTAATATAGAAGAATTTAACATGTTTGTAGTTTATAGCCAGTGTAATTTTAATGCAAGATTAGCTTTGCTGGAATATCAACGTAGATCCAAATGGACTGCATCCCAATAAAAGAACTTTCGTAAAATTAGTACATAATCTTAAAAATTATGGTTCTATTAAAAAAGTGCTGTACGAAGCAAAAAAGTTGTGGACAGTGTAAGAGCACAAAACAGAGTTTTAAATTACGTTAATAATAAAACCAATAACGATCAAGATGTCTCCTTAAGGGAAATAGAGAGGTTTTGTAACGTTCGTAAAGACAGTGCAAGAAGAATATTTAAAAAACATAGATATAGGTGTTACAGATTAAGAAAAGTCCAACATTTAAGAGAAGATGACAAACCAAGGCGCTTACGATTTTGTAGATGGATCTTGAACAAGAAGAGGAACGATCCATCTTTTCTAGTAAGATTTTGTGGTCAGATGAAGCCAATTGTTCAAATAATGGATTTTTTAATAGAAACATCCACTATAAATGGCACAATAGAAATCCTTCTTGGCATAAAGAAACAGCTTTTCAGGAACGGTTTTCAGTAAATGTTTGGTTGGGTGTATTGGGATCCAAACTAATTGGACCTTATTTTTATAATTATAAATTAACTGCAGCAAGATACCTTACATTTCTACAGAATAACTTGTTTGAATATATCGAAGAATTGCCGTTAGAAGATAGGTTAAACTTTAAATATTTTCAACAAGATGGTGCTCCTGCCCATAATGCTTTAATTAGTAGAAATTACTTGAATGAAAACTATCCCCAAAAGTGGATAGGAACCCATGGACCAATCTAGTGGCTAGCTCGGTCTCCGGATATTACCCATTGGATTTTTTCATATGGGGTTACATTAAAGATAAAGTCTATGGAGATACTCCGCAAAATGTTGACGACCTCAAACAAAGAATCAGGGAAGCCTGTGAAGCAATTAGACCACAGATGATCGAAAATGCAAATAAAGGTGTTTACTCCAGAGACCGACTGTGTATAAGGAACCACGGAGGACATTTGGAACATCTGTTATAATTATTTTTTTACCGAATTTTGATGTTTGTTACTAATTAAACTTTCATTTTACCTTGCGAGTATTATTTATTTTCTACAGCATAAGAGAATTTTGTAAATAAAATAAAGAGTACATAAGAATAGCTTGGCAAGTCACATTGTCACAATTTTTACATAACTTTAAAGTGAACGAGTCCAGAGTATTCTTTGTCTGACACATTTTTTTGCTAAACCTTTGTTTCAATGGCTACTTGATTTCTTTAGATTACTAGTACAAATATTCTGATACTTATTTTATAAAACTGCAAAAAATTTACAGACTTAACTAAAATATGTTTATTGTGTATGGTATTTTTTATAAAGGCAATTCAGGGGCTACTTAGGAGTGGCATGGCCTACTTGATTCTATCAATTTTTTTGAGCGGTTCAAGAGAGCACAGCTGAAAATGTTAACTTTACACCACTTTTTCCTTGATATTTCGAAAGAGCAATGTTTTGCCATCAACTTTCATTCAAAACGTTTTTGTATTTTCAAAAATAAAAAAGTTACAAAGCCTCGAACTTTTCCCCAATTTAATATTTTTCGAAAATATTTCGAAAAGTTTACACACATTTCTGATATTGCGGTATATGAAATTGGTAATCGAAAATGACTTTAGCAATTGTTATGCAATTTAGTATATGGGGATATTCGAGCACACAAAATTGATGTAGCATGGTCCAGGTCCCAAGAAAATTTTTTTGTCCCGCTCTTACCTATTTCTGCGGTACATAAAATGTGTTATTGAAAATTACTCTCAAGATTTTATTACAATTTAGTGTCCGCGAGTTTTTGGGGACGAGAAACCGATTTAGTATGGTCCCGGTCTCGATTCAATCCATTTAGTCCAGGTTTTCACCAATTTCGGCCTAAACGTGGGTTAGCAACTTTTTTAACATCATGCAGCCAAGCCACAAGCGGAATTATAAGTAATTAAAACTTTACTACTAAACCATAGATGGCGCTGAAAGTAGTATGTTAATAAAAGAAAAATATCTACGAAAACTAACAACAACATGTAAATGCACATACTTTTAACCTTATAAACTTTTAATATATATGTGCTACTATATATACTTGAAATGCACAATGTAAATTAAATATCAAACCTAAAATAAAGGGCGTTATTATTTGGTTCAAAATTATTCAAAGAATTTAGGGAACTTCGAGCAAGGGTCGGTCCACCAGGTACTAATACCTAATTGTGGAAGTGATTATATAGGACCATAGACTCCAGGATAGTGGCGGCTCTTGCTTTAGTAAAATCCAGTAAAACTAATATCACTACTCTACCCTCATACGATATACGCAGAGCAGTTATGCAGCTACCGCCTTTACGAAAGCTAGATTGAGAGACTGTAATTTAAATGAAAAAGTATTGAAATGTTAATACTGAAATAAGTGAGGGTTTTCAACGCAGGGTTCTGTTCAGTTCTAATTTCTAATCTACTGACGTATGTTATGTAATACGTGTAGCTAAAAAGTGGAAGAGAACTAATGTAATACTACAAAAAGAGAAATATATAGATGACTCTCTAACGACCTAATAAATTAGGTTTGCTATTATTTATGTCTGAGGACGAAGCTATAGTATACGGTTGCGGCCCGTCATTAAGAAAACATAATTCCTTCTGCCTTAATAATTGGTATATCTATGCAATTTGTGCTACCTTTGTCCTCCTTTGCTGTGCTTTGCACTTCCTTTTACCACTCTTTTTTATCTCTATATTATCTACTTTGATCATCACATTCACCATGCATGCTTCTGTATTTATTTTAGGATTTTAAGCTCTTGATTTAATATAGACATGATGTGGTTGAATATTTTCTTATATGTTTGTTATTACAACTTTACCTCCTTCATATTCCAGTGTCCTATTACTAACACTGGTTTTAATTTCCCTTTAGCGTTCTTTAGGGCTTTGCTTTATTCCGGACAATTGAGAATAAAATAGAGTTTAATATTGTTATCTCAATTTGCGTTGTATTTTAAACACTAGAACAGTGGTCGCCAACCCGTCGATCGCGAGCTACCGGTAGCTCGCGAAGGATTACGGTTATTAGTTTGTTTGTAGTGTATTAATATATGTCAGTAAAATAAACACATGTATGTCGAATACAACTGTGCACTATTTCATTTAGGTTGGCTACGTCGCTTACGACTAGGTAGCTCACTGTTTGTTCCAAACTTACTAAAATAGCTCATCACATTGAAAAGGTTGGCGACCACCGCACTAGAGATTCTTTTACTATTTGATTGTATTACCTTTGTCTTTCTTCAATAATTTCTCCAACCATTTTTACCTCTTATTTCGTACCCTTTTCTATTACTTGCCTTAATACACAAATAAAATATTGTTTTCTTGATAGTTGGAGAATATTCTTTATATTCTTATATCGCATTTTTAATGAAATGGTAAAAAAGGTCCTATATTTTATTTCTCTAGAACATATTTGACTCTGATAGTGCCGTTTAATAAAATACTAGATATTTTTTCCCCAAGCACCTTTTTGTCGCCTTCACAATTTAAGGACATATATATGTATTAATTTATTGTCATTAATATGATTAACAATGACAATAATAAAGGTGCTTTTGCTACTCCTTTTATTTTATTGACCTGAAAAGTATGCATTTCGCTAACTCAAAGCACTCTTCTTTTGATTACTTGGCAATTGCATAGGTCCCCTCATCTTTCCAAATTTGGTGCTAAAATCCGGCATGTGAAGTGAATACAATACATAATTAAATGCAAGAATTTACTGCGCGCTTTTCCAAAGCGCAAAGAAAGAATAATATTTCAGATGTAATTGCGTGGTGCCTGAAGGTATAGGTCAGGTAGAGCACATACAGCGAGATGTAAACCAGAAGTAGATTGTACTGCACAGTAACAACCTAGTTTTGGTGACTTGGTTTGCTTTTGGTATATACACGTTCGCGTTTCTTAACTAAATTAGTTAACTAAACTAGTTACTATCAAGAGGTATTGCATAAAGCTTAGAGTTACTGAAGCAATTGATCACAACAAATATGTGACCAGTAGCAGTTACTAAATTTGAAGTATATTTTCAGTGATTTGCATTTAGTGTGTTTGTTGTCTTTATTATTTAAAAAGATTTTTGTTAAGCCATTTATATTACAAGTAAACAGACCCACATTGCAACGTAGTTATTAGTACAGAAGCTGTTGGTGTTAGTAGTGTTTAAATTACAAAAGGGATAATAGTAATTAAAAGGAAATAGTTTCTACCTCCTTAATAACTCTTGCCTCGAACGTTTCAGTTTTCTAAATAGTTTAAAATTTTATTTATTGATTGTTGATTGACTATTTTGTCTGCAATTATGTGAGGACAAAGTCTGATAATAGAAATGTCTGTATGTGTTTAAACTCAAATGTGTATTGTAGATATGTATAACGGCAATCGAAATTCGCTCAAAAAGTCAATGTAGTAAGAAGTTTGGAACTAATACGTGTCAGTACGTTGTAGTTTGAAATGAACAGAAACATTCCTAAAAGCAATATTTTCAACAGTTGCTAATACAGCACTTTTAGTATCAATTTTTTAATTGGAAAGAATTTCAAGAAAACAATTCAGGACAGTAACCCTAATTTTCTCAATTAGCAGGACATTTGCTTTTCTGTATGATTAGTTCATTAGTTTTATTTATATATATGCTAATTTATTTCTATCATATAATATCTTTGCTATACGATAGAAGAACTACAACCTCTTAAATATGGTAAGATTCACCTACTAATTATCACGTTCTGAAAGAAACGGAAGCACGCTTCAGAACAACATTCCACATACGCTTTGTCGGTGGTCTAAAAAGAAAGATGAATTTGCGAAACCTAATTCCCTGGATTTATGAATGATTACACGTTAAAGTTTCGATTGCCTCTCTATCTTAATTTGTCTGAATTTCCTCTAGAAAGTTTTGTTTATTGATTGCAGGTGTAATGAAAGTTAGCGATACAAAAACTGTAAGTATCTCGGGCAGAATACGTAATCGATACTCGTCGAGATAAACGGCTTCTCCTTTACGCCATGATATGTAATTTTATAATGCGCTGTTCTTTTTTGTGGATATATACATTTTCAGGTGTTAATGTATATTATTACTAATACATATAACTGTGTTCATGCTCGTATGATTGTATATGAGCAATTCTTACTAGGAAGATAAATAGTGAAATCTACCTCTCAAGACATTAACGAATTAGGTTTGATGTTCTAGAAGTTGTCTTATAACCATAAGTTTTACTTGATGTGAGTAACATTGGAATATATTTACATATTCATGTCACAAAAACTCATAAATTCGAAAATTATAAGAAAATTGTAGACAGATTTGTACGTTAACTGTTTCCTTAGTTGAAAAAATTTGCATACTAGTTTTTAATATTAGTGGATATGTTATTATTTTTTAAAGCTAGGTACGAAGAAAATGTATATGGAATAATGTAAGGGTATTAATATTGATGATTTTGGAAGCGGGATTTGGAAAATACATATAAAGTTCCAAAATAATTTAGAAAAAAGAAGTACCTATGTCAAAAAGGGATAAAAAGTATTTATCATGAAGTAGAAATTAGTATGGCTAAAATATTTGCCATAGTAAGTGAATTATTATATGTGTACAGCGTGAGATTTAAGCTACTCTTAGGAATTTAAGTATAGATGCTTAAATATATGGTAAATCAATTAGTAAAAGGTTTTTCTAACGAAAGTTAACCAGAAATGGGAAAAATAAGTTTTGTTATTCAGCTAATGTTTTCGGTATAAAAAGCAATGGGTTTGACACACTATGAGGACCAGTATTATTTTATCAGAGCGCCAACACCTGCTAGTGACTTCTCATCGTTCAGATACCGCTGTTGAATTTAAAACAATGAACCGGTCTCTATCAAAGAACACGAACTTATGAAAGTTGGCATGCTATGATTTTAAGTAATTGATATGGATCGTCATTATACTAATGCGGAATTAGTATAATGAGTATAATCCAGTAGCAGAAATGCTGTGGAAGTTGTTTAACATGCACGTGATACAGGTTTCCTGCAGCATCGATAAGGGCGGATGGTGGTTGTGAAAGGATTATTCATGCATTCGAAGCAGTCTTCAATTTAGTAAAAAATGATCTCATGATAAGTACTCGCTAAATTGCTGCGCAATTTAATTTGCTTCTTTCAATCGTGTGGGGAAATTTGAGGAGAAATCAGTTGCATCCTTATAATTTTCAATGGGCCCGCGCTTTATCACCAGAAGATTATTCCCATTGAGTGCAGTTTTGTTAATGGCTATTAGAAAGAAGTGCAGAAGATAATTTCTTTAAAAATGCTATTCACAGATGAGGTTAATTTTTCTCGCGGAGCAATTATTAATACGTACGACAGACATCATCAGGTAATGGAGAATTCTCATGCTATGTGACGTACTCATTACCAAAGACGATTTCCCCTCACTCTAAGGTGCGGCATAATACATAGCATTATTATTGGATCATTTGTTCTTACCAATCATCTAGATGGACAAAGATTTCCTACGAAATGAGCTACCACCATTGCTTGAAAAAGCACTGTTCAAAATTCGTCAACCGATGTGGTTTTTACGATGGGGCCTCTCCACATTTCCGAATAGACGTTCGCCGTGATTTAAATTACATCTTCGAGAATCGCTGGATAAGCTGTGGAGGGCCGATCGTTTAGCGCAACTTAAACCTCCTAAATTTTTTCTAGCGAGACCACCCGATACACTTAGTTCATAATACCGAAGTAAATTACGTAGAAGAATGAAGAAATCGCATAACGGCGTCAATAAATACAATTCATCAACTAAATGTGCTGCACTTGGTGTGTTACTTATTTCTATGGCGAGCACGTTAATGAATTGAAGTTGGTGGCAGCAATTCGGAACATGTGTTATAACGGCGCTAAAGATATCAGATAGGGTGTATAATTTTCTTTTCAAAAATTAAGATTTGTTTTTTATTCGCTTTACTATCTCAAATGATTACATTTTTTACGGAAAATTGAAGCACACACTGTATATAGATAGACCTTTTACATACGAGTCGCTCCTCCTATGGTTTTCCAAAGGTCCACTTCGTGGCACAATTAAGGTATCACTAATAGTTTCTTAAAATTTTACATTTCCTATGGCAGCTTAGAAATGACCAAATATGTAGTATGTTTATAGTAAACGTTAAAAAAACAATTTTGTGAAAGAATGGAAAGTTTAGGTGAAGGTTTTCATTGAATGATCTAGGATTTTCGACAAGACTGCTTAATTGGATTTCAAAATGTGGTCGTCGTTGTGTGTCAGTGATGAATTGCGTGAAAGTCGACAAAAATTGGTTATTATTACAAAAACATCGCTGTCATGCGCATTATGATTTAAGAAGCTCGTTATGTGGCTTGCAGTGAGATAGAGGCATTGTTAGGCATTTTGACGACTGCAATACATTTTATTTTGCATGAGCATTTAGTTGAGAGAAGGATCTTTCCGCAATGAATCGCGCACAATTGGGCCGAAGCTCAAAGAGGCCCATGGTAATTGGCGTCAGGTAATGTTAGAAAAATGTTACAAACTGCAAAAGCCAAGTACAACATCGTAACAGATGATAAAGCTCGAATATATTTCTATGAACCGGAAACTAAGATAAACTGAAATTCACAAAAGTTGTTCAGGAAGCATTTTCAAAGAAATGATCACTTATTCCTTCGGTTGGACATATCGCAACCATTTCTTTAGAGTATCCTAAAACAGTTAATACTGAATGTATACAATTCGTTTGCCAAAAACCAGCGATGACGTCGCATCATCATTTTGCATCATGTCAATGCCAACTCCCGTACAGCAAGTCAAACACTTGATTATTTGGAGGAGAGAAACATCGAATAAATGTCTCATTACCCCTATTCACTTGGTATATCAACCAAAGAATGTGTGGGCTGCGAATTTTAGCACTTCAAGAAGCTGTCGGCGCCTTCAGAAACCATATTCTTCAGAGTGGAAAAAATGTTTCGAGGATTGGTTTGAACGCATGCAAAAGTATAAATCCTAAAAACGTATATTTTGGAAAGCAATAAAATATTTTGTTTTTTTTTCTTTCTTACTTCTTGTAACTACTTAAAAGGCACCTCCCACATTAAACTGACTCTCGTAAAAGCTTTTAGAAGTTTAGATGCTGTGTCAAAATATTTGGTCAAGGGTGTATACTTTCTGGGAAATAATTTTGAATGGTTCTCTTTTAATAACTCTAAGTATGGTAATCTTGAAGGCGTGTTGAATGCTGTTTGTTAGCTTATATATTGTGAAAGGATGCATTGTGGATTTGTAAAAGTCACGTATATACACACACACAATTCACAAGTAATCACCCAATAATTAATTTTGAGCTATTTGCATCGCATAATACAGTTACCTAAAAGACGGTGAAGTATTCAGCCGAAATTCGACATGCTATATTATTTAGAAGGAACTTTGTACAATGAAAAGACAAGGTCAATGTAAATTAGTTTTTTTACTGGCTTACGAGACATTAAATTTTTCCGTGTTTGATATAATAAAATAACGTTATACTACTTTGTTTAGATGGCGATTTTACTTTAGTCCACATAAAGAACAGTATTGAATCGTAAGTGAATAAGGTATTTCAATTATGTAGGTTTCCTTTACTGTAAGGGGAATGTATTACTCAGGATCAATACTGGAAATTTCATTGGCAAAATGTGCGCCGGCGTGAGTTTTTCTCGGAACTATCCAATAAGGGAAGCACAGATTTTACATTTCTAATTTTAGGGTGAATGAAATAGGCGTCACATACCACCCTTATCCAAAGTTAGTAATCCAAAATGACTACTGAGAGTTACGTACTGCAGTGAGTATGCAATTTGGAGTAGTATTTACAGAAAGCATCCCTTAAAAGTTTCTTCTTTCATATTTGATAGGCGTGTCGTTTTTAATAGCATAATAAACTTAATTCGGAAAACAGAGCCAATGAAATGTTACACAGTAACAAACCAATGACGTCATTAATAAATGAAGCCGAAAAGGTTTATATGGAGCTAGTGAGCAAGTCATAATATTGTTTTTATGTTGTAGATGTATGTAGATCTTTACGAAGTTTGTAAAATAGGGGTCGCGAAAGGAAATCATGGGACAAAAATGCGAAACAAATACACGTACAAATAAAATCCCAGATATTATTAAGAATAGAATTGAATAATTTGCTTCTACTGAAACTAGGATATATTGCGAAAGATTTGGCTTTAACGATGCATCCCTTCAAACGGAACAGTTAACGTGGCATAAACATTAAGGTTTTGTAAGAGCTTTAGAAATACTTAGTCAATTGAAAGGTATAAATGATTTGGCAAAGAAAGAGGTTAAGCTCGTGGAAGGTTATAAATTACTTACTAACAACGAGTATTAGTAGCAGCATGTGGTTTAGATTGTATGTGTATTTTCGCCAAAAGTGTTGAGGGTTTAACAAACTGACTTTGTCTCAACGTCAAAATTTGTAGTAAAAAGAGTGATAACATTTGTCTCATGAATCATTAGTTGCATGTGAAACAGCCATATATATATATATATATATATACATATATATATATACATATATATATATACATATATATATACATACATATATATGTATACTGTTACTAGATCTCCAACTGCATAACATCTTTTTTACATCTTAGCACATATAAATGTAACATATAGCTCATCCAACGTCCACTTACGTACAACCAGCATGGTTGTCTAGTTATTTCTGCTCCTCTGACACCTGGTCTAACATAGGAATTATTTCCAAATCATTTCCATTTGAAGGTGATTACTGTTGTAAATTCTCTCATAAAGATGATCTAACTGTTTCACTTATCTGTGATATTAGTAAGATTCCTAAGGAGAGATAAAATTAATGTCTACTTTGTTGCTATGATGTTTTCGAATTTTAAGGCCCCAAAGCTCCCTTTCCCTCTAATCCATTCAGCTGAAATTTTTTACCGATTATTTTTTCATGAAATGTTGATTGTTTCTTAACTATTTCTTGGCCTCTCCTCTTATGTTTCTTCTCTGTATATATTCACAAACTCCATTTGTAATGTTGTCTCCTTTCTGCCATGCTGTATGTATGATCTAAAAACTCGAAACGTTTTCCTTTAATCTTTTTCTTCGTTGCTTTGATCCTTCTCTGAATACTTCTAATCCTATCTTCTTCATTAATCCCATTTCTGCTGTGTTCAATCCACTAATCTCCTTAACAAGTGTTATAATGAGAGGTAAGCGGTTTTAGACACGAACGTGGTAAACAGCACTTTGGATCATTATCGTGCATAGAGCTATCGCTAAAGCAACTCCAGATTATGACCGATCCTCTTCCATGTTTTATTGTTGGTGTAATACAGGATTCAAGCCCTTCGATCTACGGACAAATGTTCTTCTCTCTTTACCAAAGATGATAAATTTAGACTTTCATCCAATCTTCCAATGTCCAGTCTATGTGCTCTGTCGACCATGCTAACCGTTTTGTTTTGCGTCATAACGGTTTCCGCATAGCAATTTTTTGATTCAAACCAACTTGGCGTAAATGCCTCTTTATTTTGACGAATCTAACTAGTTGTTGTGAGCGAAATATTCACTTAACTAGATGTTGGATACACTATTATTGTTTGATACCTTTTAAAATTACGGTTCTACGGTTTAATTCCAGTAATTTAGCAATTTCTCGGCTACCTTTAGCGATGTTGTGGTATGCCACCATTAGAACACGCGTTTCCATCGATTATTGCCGACATTACTTTAACGATAGTCGCTGCTTTAGAATACTCCTCAAACTCTTCAGAGTTCACTGCTTGCAATAGAAAAGCTGAATGCAAAGTGTATTTTTCATTCATACGTGTGTCGTCAATTATCATATTTTATGACAGTCGTAATTAACATTTACGAAAACCCAGTCTTTATTTAATGCGTCTACACGAACGTGCCTAGACCGCAAATGGGTCATTTCCGATATCTGAATTTCAGCTCATTACGTACACACAGAACATTACAGAGGGATTATAATTTATCTCGTGACTACATTTTAATAATACAAATATTTTTACAGCCATAAAATACCGTTTATTTGAATAATCTCCAATTATGCAGCTGGATCGGTAGTGTATGTTTCAAACGTCAAACGCGCGATATTATGAATGTGATAATTTCCTTATACAACAGCATGGTTCGTTCCGTTCTTGAATAGTGTGGCAGAAGTTTGTTAACTTTTTAACATACCATTGATATGAACTATTCTGATAAAATTACATTATGTTGAAACTAATGTTAGATCTAAGAAATTACTAGTATCATTTTTTCTTACTTTACTACTGAACTGTATTACAATACCTATCAAATAGGTTGAAAATATACTGCTCAAATTTGTTTAATGTTAAACCTAATAAGTAATTGTCAGTGTATTCACTGAAGCAAGAGATACTAAAATTAATGTGCGGAACAGAACTTGACTTAAGTTTTCGGTGCCTCAAGACACAAAAGAAGTCAGACAAATAGTATCAAGAGCTTGGAGAGAGTTGCGATACGAAGAAAAAGTAGAAACATAAAATCTACATAACTTTCACATAAATAACTTTACTGGGACTTATTTATTCGGCAAGTTTCACAGAAAGTTGTGCAAGGACTGCACTGCAGACTACATTGCATATACCAATAATTATCAACGGAGGGAATTATGCTTTGTATGGTATATCAAAAATGATCTCCGGTCATTAGATGCAGCCGTCAGTATGGTGACAGAATCTTAGATGATGAAGGTGTGTATAACATCTGTCGTGGAAGTGCTATACCGTGCTGACGAGTCCTGATAAGGACGAAACCGGTCTACGGTGTTAGTCCGCGACAAACAAAGCATAATTCCTTCCATTGATAATTATTGGTATATGCAGTGCAGTCCTTGCACAACTTTCTGTGAAAATTGTCGAATAAGTAAGTATCAGTGAGTTATGTAGATTTTATTTTTCTAGTTTTTCTCTGACATGGCATAATCGTTGCTTTGGAACATTCCATTACAAATATTTTCTTTAAAAGTTTTAAGTGGCTTTTAATGGTATTCGTGGGAATATACGATATAGTCTTATTCTGGTAACTATACCTGCTCAAGAAGCGAGTCCAATTCAAAAATTAATAATGTTCATCAGTATATGTCGGAATTGCTCATGCAGTAATACAGTTCCTGAACGTTTTGAACTTAATTCTAGAGACTGTGACACCGATTAATAAGTGTTGTTAAAAATTACTTATTAATATTATTTTGTTAGAATACGATATGTCAAGTAAGATGCAATCTAAAATTCGAATTTGCGACAATTACATCGTCACAGCTAATTAATTGGTCGAAGTCTTTATTAAGGAAATATGATTAATTTCTGAATACTACCATAAGAAAATTTATTTGTATCTGCGTTTCGTATGGCTAATAAAGAGAGATAATTAATTGGTATCTGAAATACCTTGCGTTTGATATTGTCCCGTTTACCTTCGTTTTTATGTACATGTGTGAGTGATACGTATAGATTACCGATAGAATTTCTAGTACTTAATAACCATTATGGCTAATAGGATGAATTCACTTTTACGACAGTACTGGATATATGGCTAGAGTTATGTGTAATATTTATTTTATTAATATTACAAAGACACTCGGCGTATTACTATATAATTCCTTCAATAGCTTAATGAGAGTATACATTAATGTATTTAATTAGGCTTTAAGATGTGTGGTAGGTTCAGGATTTCTCTTTTCGCTATTGGCTATTTCGCAATTATTGTACTCAAACCTCCATGATAGCATTCATTCGTAGTAAAAACGTTTCAAGCTTTTAGCTTTTTAATTGTCTGATTACAACGTATTAGTGGGAAATTATATCTGTTTTACAACTTGCGTCGTTTATTTTGCCTTATGTAAACGCATTTAACTAAAATTAATTTTTAATTTAAAATGTGTTCCGGTTGGCGTCCTCAATTTTGTTGAACCGCACAAAGTCCTATAAAACTGTTCTATCTAACATATGTATGTATGTGTACAGCTGCAACTTTTTTGTCTTTATTCGCTCATTTAAAGAACTGACTAGCAAAATTAAAGAAAGGTAATTACTTTCTGAGAGTATATCTCTTTTATTACTTGTGGTGTACACAAACAACGGTGATGTACACGAAATCCTCTAGGATAATGTAAATTAGTCCCAAGACGCAAAGCGCTAAGCGTAGTTGGCTGGAGATTTGAGATATTGTTGTATTAATGTTATGGAAAAAGTATGTGAAGGAAAGCTTTAGAACAGGTATGGGCAACCTCCGGTCCGAGGGCCACGTGCGGCCCTCGGATAAGGTTTGTCCGGCCCGCTACTGAATTCTTTCGTTGCATATTAGCACGGCCCGTTTAAACTTAATTCATAATGAATCATAAGGATACTACAAAAATGTATATTTTTCAAGTTTACTCACAGCATAAAAATTCTACAAAAGAGGTTGCCCATGCCTGCTTTAGAAAAACTTCAGGTTGTGGCCGCAGGTCGCGCAATGAATATTTTTATCTAGCAGATACGTATATTATTAAACGGTTGCCCGCAAATCGTATGGACCACAAATTACACCGACTTTCGATATCATTTTGCTTGAAACCTATCCTTATCTATTTCAGACTATATGGTACTTATTTTCAAGATTGCTTAAAGTCAAATTTGTTCGGTTGGTTGGAAAACTATTGTGAAAGCTTTATATCTCTAGCAGCCGAAATCCCCGATTTCTGGGTACAGTCTTCTCTAAAAATTTGCATGAGTTTTGAATTTTTGTAAATACACCTAACACTCGATAACGTAAATACCCGCTATTGGAAACATTGCGCTAATTTGAACACAAACTTCGCAGTATAGGATTATATGGAACCCTCGATAACGTCAATGTGTTGCAAGTTCGATAGCTCGGTAACGTAAACAGCACGCAATTTCCGATCGTCTACGAATAACTTCGAGCGTTATAAATGCATTACAAGTTACCTACGAGAACCCAGTTTGATCAATCCAATTTTGTAAGGGAGTTCCAGATTTATGTAGCATATATCCACATTTAAACTTAATTGTGTAGATTCCCGGGATAACTCATTGCTATAACCAACACAGATGCTTTTAGTTGCGTATACATGCATATGTAGTTTTGATTTTTCAAAAGTAGTCTTAATAACGACTTTGTTGGCTAAGGTTCGCTCTTTAATACACGATTATAAAACGCTATTTTGATTTATTGTTATCCTTAGTGTTTACAAAAGTTTGTTCGAATATTTTTTGTATTTTATTTTGGGGTATTAAAGGTTTGTTTTAATAATTTGCTTGTTAAATATCACCTTCGCTAATGTAAATATTTCGATAATGTGAAACATCCTTGGCCTGAATTAGTTCACGTTATCGAGCGTTAGCTGTATCTCGAAATTATCACACATTTATTTACAATATAATTTGATATATATTACATAGTCTCAAGGATGGCGTAAATTGTGTTCGGTTTGGACTATGTAATATATTTCAAATTATGTTCTAAAAAAAGAAAGATATCTGTGATAGTTTCCAAGATATTTACAAAAATTCAAAACTCGTGCAAAGTTTTGGAAAGGGCTGTACCCCCAAGTCAGGGAATTCGGCCGCTAAAAATGCGTTGTTCTTATAGTAAAGTACTCTTTCAGTCTGTACAGTTACATCAAAACCAGAATTTCTCAGTTGCCGCTGTTCTCTTGTTAGTTCAAAAAGATTGTGTAACTATAAAAGACTAATTTAGGCAATTTTAAGAGCCCGAACAGGTTCAATCTTTCGTCAATAACAACTGAAAAGCCAGAAAGTTTGAACGCTTAAAATATACTAATATACACATATTAAAATATTCGACCCGGTAATTACGACTTTTCAAAGATAAATAAAATAAATATATACCTTTGTTATTATTGCTTTCAAGTCCAAAACTGACGGGCAGGCCGTGGAGTTCTGTTCTTTCTTATCTTTAATTTAGGGTACATTTAACAGCAAACAATTTACAAAAAAGCTTTTCGATAAGTCGTAACTATCGCATCGAATACAAGGTATTCAAAATTTCAAACCTACTGGTTCTTCATTTATTATTGGCAAAAGGTTAAACCTGTAGAAGTTTTTAACATTGTAAAAGGCTATTATTTTATCATAACGCAGACTGCTTTTAAAGGTAAGATATAGAGGTTTCAAAATAGTTTTAGAACTAATAATTGTTTTAACTTCAAGCGATCTTGAAAGAAAGTGCCCTATAGCGTTAACACAAGGCTAAAGTTTATATATGACTCTCGAAATTATACAACATACGGCAACACTGCTTACTCAATTCCATATCTACTACTTTTACGGAAGTTTCTCATTCGTCCCAAAGTTTAGATGACATCTGAAGAAGGTGGCAGTATATCAGCCAAAAGTCAACTGTTTTATCACTACTACGGTAATCCCAGCAGGATATTTCTTTGCTGGATAACGATCGTATTAGCCTACATTATCGTCACATAGTTATTAGAGAGTATCTGAATCACTTATTGTTAGTATAAAACTGTGGATATATGTTCGATTTTGCGACGCAAGGCCTGCAGATGTGTAGCTAGTATTTTGGAAACTAATAGAAGATATAGGTAGAATGTTTGAGTTAATCAAAATATGAGTTTCTAAATGAGACAAACATACAACATAGTGTTTGATCAACACTAGTGGTCTTTTTTCGAACAGCGGCTTAATGAAGCTTAATAAAGACTATCGTGAATTTTAAAAGTTTGTGAATTAATAATTTTTTTTTTGATTTACATAGAAAATATGTGCGAAACAGAAATGGACCAGCTGTTCTGATGTGGTTGTAAAGGCTATACACGACGACTTGATATAAAAAATGGAAATCCTAGAGATAAACATTTTACCGCTCATTATTAATTCATGTAATGTATCATATGAATAATGTCCTATAGTACTCTTACAGCCGGCATTCATCGTCATCAATAGATATTGTTGCAAGTCGTGGCTAAACAGTACAACAGGTAAGATATCGATTAAATGAAAGATATATTATACACCGCAACACAATTGACATTTAAATAAGTTATTATATTAATCAATCGCTAATAAATTGCATGTAATTTACATATAATCACGTTACAAATGAAACGATTATTTATATAGTGCGAGTTCATTATGAAAGTTTGCATTGGACAAAGCTTTCTTATTTATCTACTGAGGTACGCAAAAACCAAATTTATCTCTGCCGAAGTAAATAGTTTTCATTCCTCTTCATAGCAACCCTACTATGATAAAATAAAAATTAGTTATTAATATAATTACTTTAGAATAGGAACCTTGCCATAACTTGAATTATTGTTGAGTTACTAGAAAAGCTGATGCAGGTATTAGTTTCAATAAGAAGCAGGTGAAATATCAATTTCCAATTAAATA
Source organism: Chrysina gloriosa (assembly GCA_038088585.1). NCBI lineage: Eukaryota > Metazoa > Arthropoda > Insecta > Coleoptera > Scarabaeidae > Chrysina > Chrysina gloriosa. The sequence continues at coordinate 54,159,428 of CM076087.1, forward strand.
TTACAATTTCAATAACAATAAGCAGAACGAAGACCATTTTCCAAAATGCCATCACATTCTCATCACAGCTGCGTCCTCGTCCGTATGTAGAGAAGCAATCATTTACGACAAAATGACGATGTGACTGACTGATACGCGTGGTATATAAAAGTTATGAATAATTTCGCGTAGATGGATGGTCCAATCTGGTTACTCCTGGTGTGTCGAAGATGACTTCTCATCTTCCACCATCAGATTAGACTTAATACCTCTTAGTTTCCATTCCAGGAGCAACCATCCGATTTGTATACTTATCTGATGGAATTAAATTAGATGTCTTGTATTATTTATTTACTTATAGATGCGTGTGCATGCATAGGCTATACGCGTACCAATACGCATCCTGTTTATAGTTAAATTGATATATGTACATGCAAACCTAACAGGAAACCTGCATCTAGAAAAAACTTATAATACGGCCGCATATGACACTGTAAATACTAATCAATTTACCCCTTTCGGGTTTGACTTACAGCTTGAACGATAAAAATAATCTAAAGTTTGTTCTTTGAAGTGATTTGGAACTTGACTAATATTCAATGTGAAAACGGTATGTATACATTTGTTTATATTACAATCTCTACACTGTAAGATAGAAGAGAGGTGTTGTATACAGCGTGAATCATAATGGGTGTAACAAACTTTGTTAGATACAGAAGATATTTTTAAGTAACAAAAGTTATATAAACCTATGTCTCAATCTACATAGTTGCGAAACTACAAGACGAACTTTAAACAAGAATAAAATGTAAAAAATTCATCAGATTAACCAATAAAACAAAATTGAATGAGCGTTAACAAACTAAAATAACAATATAAAATAGCATTATAAAGAATACTCATACGTGCAAGCACGAACGAGGCGAATCAGAAGTCCGTATACTCCAACGATTATTATTGTTGCGGATTTCATTGGAGCTGTCTTTATCTAATTTTTTGTAAGATTTGTTGGGGCTTTGTATATCAGGGTGGCCAACTTCTATATACAGGATTTGTCATAACTAATGCGTTAAATCTATTTAGAAGTTTATCTGAGGTAAAAGCAAGTCAATAAATGTAAAAAAGGACCTAACGTAACCGAACCTAGAGGGAACCAAATGATTTGTTTTAGTACTAATTTATCGCCAGATTGTAAGTAACTACGCCTGAAATTTTACTATCGTTCATATCTGTTTGTCCAAACAGTAAACACACGCCCAATCAAAAAGTGTCGACTGAACGAATCACTAGAACGAAATCGAATAGCGAATATAAAAGTTAAATCACCGAATGCCGATATTCGGATGTTGAATGTGGACAAAGTCAATACTTTGGGATTCTTTCGTCTCTGAAGCTGTAGTAAACATCTCATGTATGATACTAAAAGAATTCTGCTTTCTTTTTCAAATAAAAGTATTTAAACGTAACTACAATATCAACTTTATTCAATCACAAAGACCAATTTTTAATAATATATAACTGGAGGATGGTATCTATGTACAGCTGTGGAATCTTCTCAAAAGTTTAAAACTAAGTGCGACGGGGCGTCATTTGCAGAAAGGTTTGGTTGTTTCTTTTCGCAGATACTTAGATGACTAGGACATGTACAAGCAAGAGAGAACCCTCACATCAAAAATACTATCCTTGGAATCAACGACAACAAGAAGACGAGGTCGGCCAAGAAACACATGGTTCCAGTCCGTAGTCGCTGATCTTTCTCTGATATACAACACTAGGCCGATGATACTGCCTCGAGGAACACCTCGCCTCAGTTTCAAACACTGTTATCTATTACCGCCAATATCCACCTATTGCACTCTACAACTCAGACAGCTAGAAAACCATTGATGTGCTGTACCTCTTATATCGTAATACCACAATTTTCCAAGTAAAACAGTGTGATCCACAAGATCTAAAGCCTTACTCAAATCTACAAAATATCACACACAAAAACTCCCCATCCATTTTACTATACAAGGTAGGTATTAAGAAAGCTGAAAACAGCATATGTGGTATTTCGTCTCCTTCTAAAGCCGTATTGAAAGTTTAAAATATTATATTTATTAAAGTAATTTACTACTGTGGTAGCTATTATTTTTTTTATAACTTTAGAAAAAGTACTTGCAATTTTAAGCTGTAAGAGAAATGTATTATATATTTATCGTATTTTGGATTTCTGGATTGAATACTAATTTATCTGCTATATCATGAAAATAATTATTAAATATACTTGCAATTCATTTTGGTTCAGTGATAAGTTCATCAATCAAATTGCAATGTGATTGTTTGTTCGATATTGTTATTTATATTTTTATTAACTATTGTTCATTACTGGATAGGCATTTATTCCATTCACTTTATCATTGGCTTGAAACTTACGGAGCGCGTTTTGTTTGGAAACTGGTGTGCACGCATTTATTGATGCTTCTAGCCTTCTTGAAAATTTTAATTTTCATATCCCAAGGACTTCATCGCGCTATACATCGACGTTTGCACTTCCATTTTCAATGTGCGAATTTATATTACAGTGATATATTTTCGCCCATCAGTCAAATACAATAATAAGACTGTTGGTTCTTTTAATGTTACCTATATTACATTAGATATAAGACATTGTTTTAGTAGGTATGTTAGTATAGTTTGTCCTGTAATTGGTTTATAACTGTTGGACAATAAATGATTATTATTATTATTATTATTATTATTATAATTTGAGAGCTGATAATATTCCAGACCGCTTTTCCTTTGTTGGAGGACTTTTCTATAATTCTATTATCATGAAGTATTTTTGATTTATAGTTAGCTTCCTATTTACGCACTTATATTTCTTATAATATTCAATCATATACTCATTACCATTTAAAGTTGGTCTATGCAAGTTTCTTAACTAACCTCTGAGATGAAATACGAATTACGTTCGTGATCCAGCTATTTTTATTATGTTCCAGGTTAAATATAATAAATAATTATAACTCAAGTTATTTAGAAAATAGTAGTATTTTACATTAACACCACCACCTGACACCACATTCCCCTGCCCTGCCACCTCCTCATTTTCAGCAAGTAAAGTTGTTCCAACGTCTGAATTTGATCCTCATTTATCCGATATTGATGTGCTTTATTGGTTTTACTAGTATCAGAAATACCATTACATATAACTCTACATCTATAACACCCCCATACCAAGCTTCACTTACACATACACTGTCCACACAATTATTCAGACGTGCAGGCTCTTTAAATATTATCTTAAGGATATAGATCCTCATTCAATGAGTAAATAATTTTAAATCATTAGACTCTTTGAGAAAATTAATGTTGAGGTCCCTCAGTTTACAAGTCTTTTGGCTACAGATAACGCCTCGCCCAACCTCTCAAGGAAACCACCAAAGACACCCCGCACCACTCCTATAAAATACCATTACAGCAACCCTAAAACCTAAGTAACACCAAGCCTACTAGGCTTGAAACTAAATCGCCATGAATGGAAAACCCTGAATAGAATGACAACTTCTCATGAGCTCCGTTGAGACTCACTATACAACTGGAGATCAAATCAGTCACCATCTTGCGATTGCGGAGAACCACACCAGACCGTCTACCACATCGTAAGTGGCTATGATATCAGTGGTGACCGGACGGTAAAAATACCACCGCCTCATCCTGCCTAAGATCAGCTTTGAGCCGAGGTGTACTATCCTACCCTCCAAAATCGAAAAATAAATAAATATATTAATAGTATCAATTAACAGTATTATAAATAGTCATTATGTATGCTAAAAAACTAAACCCATTTTTTGGACAGCATCATATTTAGGCTAAGGGAGCAGCCAACGGAACTCGGCACGCGCATGTCTGATGCAATGAGCAAACATTTGCCGGGTGGCAAAGCAGTTGAAATTCGTAGACATTCATCAATGATTGACTGCTTCAGCTGTTAGGGCTATGCTGAAACGACACAATTACCTTATCCTAATCATAATTCCACGTTCGCTAAACTTCTGGTTCCCATTTGCTAAGAAACCGAATAAAGTGCAACTTGACATCCTCAGCACATGTTTAAAAATTTTAGTATTTAGAGGTTTCGCAAAGAAATAAATAAATGATAATATGAGGGCAATATGAGGATTACATGCTGCCGACGCACTTAAATAAAGCTTTAGTAGCCGAGTGAGCAAAGATGTGTGTGGTATCGTATTGGGATAGAAGTTTTGGTCACTTTTCTCGCATTATATTATTTAGTTGGATTAGTAGTTAAATGTACACATCTGCCCCGATTGCCAACCAGTCGTGGTTATTACAAGATATAGCCATTCCGCACAGGATGGGTCATAGTAGCGTATTGTACTAGCAGTTGAAATAGATAATGTAACAATAACAGTGATGCGTTGTTTCCAACGAGATAACGATGGACTACATATTAATTTTGAAACCAATGACATCTAGTTTGCTCAGTTTGTCACATACTAGTTTTATTTTCCAATTACCCAATTTATATATTCTTCTAGCCTTTTATAACCGGTCATCACGGTAAAAACTTCTTTTGGGTTCTGCTGTGTCATTAGTTAGTGCTGATGTTTTGCGTCCATACTGCCTGCTTTTTTAGGAATATTGGCATTGAAAAGTTTCCTGGTTTAGAAGTAATAACTTCCCTATTTCGCTTTTACTTCATTTACTGTTTGTTTTCAAAATTTTAAGCCGGCAATACCTTTTCGCAACCGTTATAGTACTTCTTGGGTTTCCACCTTCTTTTCTTCAAGTCTCAAACTCTAGCTTTGTAATGCGACTTAGGAGACAATTGCAATGCCTATAGGCCATGACTGTCGGGCCATTTTGATTTCTAGATAATCTAATGTGAAATTGCCATTAGCTCTTATCTTATACTGTAATTGTGAAAAATATTACTTAAGCCTACACTGTCCATTGTATTCACATACTGTCAGTAAACAAAAATTCCATCTACAGAGCGTTGTCGATATTCTGATGCATTCTCATGTACACTGTAAATACGGTTATGTGTGATTTAGCGTCTGTGTAGGTCATATTGTTATTTATATACAGTGCGTGCCTAAAGCCAGAATTTTGTTGGAAGAAATCTGTGAACAAGTCGATTGCATTTGGTCAAAATATACATTCTTGCATGAACTTTCAATTCCTTTTTCTTGATTTTGAGAGATCCTTTCAGTGCCGGACTAACAGTATAAGAATATTACTGTTTTACATAAGAAATTCTTCGAGTATATGACAATGTTAATGTAAATTTTGTTGTTGACACAAAATAAAACAAATCCTCCAGCTAAGCAATTACAATTTTAAACAATGCGTTCGAACTGCCATACACCGAGTTCCTGACAATACGCAAGCCAATGTAGAAATTCTTCCAGTGCATTTTGAATTATTCCCGGGCTAAGTCTGCGCATTTCATCTCTAATGCGATGTTCTACTTCAGGTAAATTTTGTGGCTAGGTGACGTAGACCTTGAGCTTTAAATAAGGTCATAAAAAGTAATAAGGGGGTGTACGATCTGCAGATCTCGCGATCCATCCTATCGGTTTTTACCTACCAATCCACCTCCTCAGAAAACAATTGTCTAGAAAATATTGAACAGGCTGCGCATACTACAGGGCTGCGTCGTCTTATTGATACCGTATTATCTGCGAGGTCTGGATCGTATGCATTTGAAAAATGGCTGCAAGCGCTTAAACAAGGTCATTTTGCAAAAACTATAAATATCTTGCTCTATCATAGTTTCAGGTACGAGTTGACTTTATAGGGATGATATTTTTCCTTCCTCATAATACTTCACACTGTAGTCTGACTAATTTAATTGTCTAATGCAACCAATCGAGATCTCTTGTAAAGATTCTCTTCGATACCTAAGAAAATGTTCAATTTCAGATCTTTACTAAATTCTTTGGGATGTCAGGTTTGTGACTATCGTTAACATCACCAGTTTCTCGAAATTTAGACCCAATTTTTATTGACTGTAGATTGGATAATAGGGTGATCTGGATATTTTGCCTGAAACAAATCGTAAATTTCGTTTTGAGTTCTTGTCTTATTTCCGCATCCGATGAAAATTGAAATCTCAATCGTGTATGTAATAGTTAAATGTGCCACAATACTCTTACTAATAAATTGCAATCAGATATCTATACAGCTAATGTTAAGAAGTCAGTCTAAAACTGACACTTTCTAATGATTTGCATTTACGTGATCAGTAAACCGCATCTGTCACTTCGAAAAATATATTCGAATAACCTTTTTGCTAGCAAGAGAGTTGTTGCTTCTTTTAGATTTTCTAACATTCAATTGTCAGTTACTCGAAGAATTTCTTATGTGGGATGACAACATTTTTATATTGCCAGTTTAGCAGTGAAAAGATCTTTCAAAATCAAGAAAAAAGGGGAGTTATTTAAACTATACTGTCAGTACTCAAAAACAATCGGTGGTTAAAAATCGACTGTCACACAAATATGTGTATTTTTATCAAATAGACCGTTCAAGTATTCTTCCAACGAAATTGTATTTAGCCTTTACTAAATTTATTCTATACTCCAGGAGTGCACTGTATAGTGTTGTGACAATCATTAGATATGAGGTTAGTATAAAATACTTGAATAGTTATCCTACAACGCGAATCTCATGTTTCTGAAAAGAATTGTCTTGAGATCAGACGTTTATACATATGTATTTGATGCATTGTACTTGAGTGGATTATTTTTATTGTGGTCGAAATAATACCGAATCTGGATAACAATTACTTAATTAGTAAGAAATTAGAAGGGATAATTACATATTTAGTAGGAAGTGAAAATGATTTCGACAACGAAGAAATTGATGATGAAGAGAGTGACATGGATCAAGAAAGAAGAAATACCGTACTCAATATGTCCGTTAAAGATGATAGTCAGAGAAGTAAGGTTGGTGAATAACAGAAAGTAGAGGGCGAAAATCAACAGTCAGCAGAAATAGGGAATTTGGAATATCTAATTATGAGAAAGGAGCCATCGTTTGACAGAAAAGGAATTAGAAACTCAAGTTTACCTCCAGAGATAAGCACGTCTTTTTCGTTCTTTAAGTATTTCTTTAGAAGAAAACTCATGCCAACAATAGCAAACCAAACTAATTCTTTATCAATATAAAAAGATGCTAGTAAACCTGCCAACATAACTGAGCAAGATATAAGCCAATATATCGGTATTTGTATCTATACGTCTTTGGTAAATGTGCCTGATGGAAGAAGTTACAGGTGTTCCACTCTTGATATTGTCTAAATCCAGGAAACAATGAGTTATAACAGATTTGTAAAAAGTAGGCGCTTTCAACAATAACTCAAACATACAACCGGGTAATCATGTTGATCATGATCGGTTGTAAAAATTACGTCCTGTAATTGATATGTGCTTGTCCAAATTTTGTGCGCAATTGGTATATTGATTGTGTAATCAAGGCATTCAATCCGCGAAGAAAAGTGGAACGCCAATTGCTCTTGAAAAATTAATTCAAACAAAAATGTACGCTCTCCAGCGGTAGCCTATACTCCACCAAACAAATGTAGAACAGAATGGGTGCAGTCACTGCCCAAATTACGACGAAATAAGGCAGCCACGCAAAATGCCAAGATGCAAAATATTTTCTTTTATCAAATTGTTAAAGATACGGGTTACAATTATGTGGACAAAAGCAACAACTGTTTGGTCAAATTTAATTCCGATTAGTGGTGTTTGTACATATGAAAGGGATTCGATACGAATTCTTTCGTTATGCACGTATTACGCATTTTTTGCGTTATTTTTTCTACAGGAGTAGACAACTTGCGTTGCCACAGCTTTCCTGCAGTAACTGCAGTCGCACTCTTCGGCTACCCGCTGTGGGAAAATTGCATACGAACTTACTGCTCTTGCAAAGCCGTACTTACCAGCGGTATAACCGCGAAACGTACGTCTACGGATGGCAAGAGAAAATCAAAATTTCGTAAATTCCGATTAGTGTATTACGTTTTATGTACGATTACTACAGCGTGAAGCAGATTTGATACATGTTTTTCTTAGATAAAAATATATGTTTTCATGATTTTTTCATGTTGGTAGAAAAGAACAACATAAAACGAAATTGCATTGAAAAAATCGGTTTCAAAGGTTAAATTAGATTTGTTCAAATTATTTTCAGCAAACGGTCTAAGATAAATACGCATGGAAACATTACAATGCCAAACCGAATAAATTTTGTACGATAGTCCGCTTTTCATTCAAGATTTACAATAATCGTAACTGCTTTCCGGGGATTGGAAACTATTCGGTGCTTGCATGAAGCATGGGCCCGATTTAATACTGAATAAATTGATTTGAATAAATCAATGCGAACTAAAGGGTTGTTATCAAAACGGAAACACCGACAAAATTTAATTGTCATCATGGCGGGCAAATCGACTACTAAACAACTGAATTTCATTTCCGTAATTAACTTCAAAAAGATAAGACGACAGAGAATCACACATTCTGTTTTGTTATTATTGTTCCACAAGGAATTTCTGTTTAATGTTAAATAACTGCAGAGAAAGTGCATATAAAGTTCAGTTTCAAATGTGTTGCTGTACATGCGACATCCTTTTTAGTTCGCCGATGTTCAATTAAAATCGCACTTATCCATTTTCGAACAACTTGTTGAAATGAATGCACAAAAACAATGAACAAACTCGTTTTTAAAATACGTGATGTACGGCTGTAACGATGCGAGATCTATATTTTAAGACGTTTATGGCTAACGATAAAGAAGAGAGAGCTTTCTAAAGTGAAGTATAACACCCACGACTAATTGGAACATTTTAGAGAAACTCTGAGTTTACTGCGACAACTTTTTATAATTGGTTAAATACCGCTAGAAAGTCTCGTATGTCCTTACTTTAGCAAGTACTAATATGAGGAAATAACATGGACATTTAAACTGTTTTCCATATTACACAAGTACATACGTATCTAATGTTTAAGATCGTAGTATATGGATATAGCTTTATAGTAATTACTTAGAAACTATGCTACAAATGAATAATAGCAATAAGAACCAAGCGATGTTAGTACAGATTTCCTTGTTGATACATGGTCTTTTGGATTAAAATATCTGTTACATCTGCAATTAGCTCGATTTATTTTCTTCCCTTCTTGCTATTGCAACTGTCACTTTTGCTAGTAATCTTGTATGAACTAGATTCGCTACATCTGGCGTTATAGAATGTTTAAGGATTATGGAAATAAATCGAATGGCTTGGTACGTTGATCTGGGACGTTTAGGCCCAGAACAGACGGTGAAACGCAATTGCAACCAAACTGCAATTTCTAGTTATTTTTGGGTTTCATTTGAGTTTATGCCATAGACTCTTTTGAGAGATCGCACATGACGCAACCATTTTGACACCGTGCACCGGTTTGAAACGCATTGGAAATCAGTTGTATTGAAACCGGCGTCCAGGAAACTCGTGTTTGCGTTTCATCGGCTTTGGCGTTTTATCGCCTTCTCAATGTAGGGATGTATCCACATAGTTCTTCTTTTAGGCCTCTTGCTTTGTCGAAGATACAAATACATAACCACAACTGCTACATCACTTGAACTACACATTCTGCAGATGTCTGTTCTCAAAGAGAACCGAAATGATTGTGATAATTTCATCACATTGTGGTTCAATGTAGATTGCGGGGTGTGTGGAAAACTATTGCACGCCGGTTTCAATACAACTGATTTCCAATGCGTTTCAAACCGGTTTCAAAATGGTCGCGTCTATGGCAGAGTCTATGGCATAAACTCAAATGAAACTCAAAAATAACTATAACTTGCAGTTTCGTTGCAATTGCGTTTCGCCGTCTGTTCTGGGCCTTAGTCTCACCAATAATGAGTTTAAAATGGGTTTTGCGCTTAAATCGGTTGTTGATGATAAAGTAATTGGAATTATTCATGGTTCATCTTTTCGTAAATGACATGAAATAGCACTTTGTAGGTTACAATCGAAGTATATTTCTTTAAAGAGAGATGGCGTCATTGTTAATTGACATCTTACGCATTGCGATTGCTTGCATAGGGAGAGGCAAAGTAGTTGGAAACTTCAACGTTTCTGCGTGACAGTAGCAAAGTAGATACTAAAGAAGGCGATGCATGTAGATATTTCTTTCTAACATCAATCCAATCAATGTCCAATTATAATTGATGAAGTGTTTGTAAGTAGCAAATTCATTACTAAACATGTTTAGTCACCTGTTAACGTGACCTCGTGAAATTTTATTTAGTGTGAATGTGGAGCGAAAAACTCTTTAAATAATTCATCATTCTGTAAATAACAGGATCGAATGAGTCTCTGGTGTATTAATTATAATTTAACAAGCTGTGGATTACACACATACCCATGTCGAATGGACGCAAAAGTTCTATTTGTTAACCTTCCTATACTCACGTCAAAATATGAAACACGTATACTATACTATATAAGTCGGTCTCACAGACCGTATGCGTGAGTATAGGAAGGTTAAGGAAAAAATGCAGTCTTTATGAGGGCAACGTTAGTGAATTGGGATTTAGTAAATTGTAAAAGTCAAAGTGGCGATATTACTCCTTTTGGGTTGTACATTAAAGAATGATCTCCAATGAATTATAACCGTAGGCATGGTTTAGTAATGTTTTGAACAAGTGCATATCTCAAATAAATAAAAGTTTATACTAGGAACTTCTTCGACTTTACCATCATGCTTTTTTCAAAAGCGGGCGCTATAACACCTGAAAGGAGCAATGGAAAAGCAAGCAAGGATAAACTTTTGTGTTCTCATATTTATTGTCAAATTCGCTTAGATTTCTGTGTGTATTTTTACTATGGCAAGTATTACGATAGAAGATAACTAACTCTTTCGCTACAAATATTACAAGAACGACTCCGTACTAGTTGATTAAAACCCTCATCGCCATCCAGATGTTAACAGGTTAAGAAAGAAATTCACCAATCTAGGTAGTCTTTCTGTGAGGATTGATAGTCTGTGTCAAAAGTTTGGGTATTCGATGCTTGAAGGAATATTTAAGATGAGCCCTAATATTTTTAACTATAGACGTTGAATGTAAGTCTCGAGTATAGCTCTAAGCAGAATTCGGGGTTTGGGGAGAATGTGTAGTAACCAGTGGCGGCTCCTGACATTTCATACACACACACACACACAAAGTTTAAAGTAATACTAATAATTATAATAATAATAACCGGATAATAAAAATATATATAATATTTATAATCAAAAACAAAAAATATCAGTAACAAAATTTACAATATTATGGAAAACTTCAAAGTCAACTGAACTTACCGTATTCCATTTTTTAAACTAGAGTTCAATACGACGGTCGTTTTTGGAGGCAAACCTTTTAATTACTTTCTCGTTGAAATTAGATACTGAGGCGACGAATTCTTTTTCTTCTATTGAAAGCATCGATAAAGCAGATAGACGATCTTCACACATTGAATTTCTAAGAAACGTTTTTATGTGCTCCAAGGTGGAGAAATTACATTCGGCTTCAGCAGTGGTCATGGCAGTAGTCGTCATTTCCAACAACTTTTTAGTTTCTGCCATTATTTCTTCCAAATTATTGGAAATTATAAATTTGCAAACTGCACCTTTCAATGTCCTGCACTGAAAATTTGAATACAAAACTGACAGCTCGGTTCGCAGATGTTGTTTTTCCAAAAAATTGTAAGCTGCACATGTTAAGTCCAGGTTATATTCAAGAAATTAATGGTTATAATTCTCAAAATTGTCTGAATTCAAGAGCGATGCGGTAACCAAGTGGTTTATAAAAGCAAAACGTTCTTTTGCATTATTTATAATAACATCACAAACTTCCACTATACATGCAATACGGCGGTCTTCTTTGCTATTATTTAAACGTTTGCAGCTTGCTGTATGAATCTATTTTATTTCGAACGATTTTACTGCTTTTCTCAAAATTATTTACCACGTTTTGTGTATTTATTGGATTCATGTTCCTTGTTTTGCAGTTGGTTATATAAAGCTTCAATATGTGCCATAGTATAACGCAAGACAATAACGCCAAAAAGTAAAATTTGGATCTTCCAGAATACGTCGAATTCCTCTTGCTTCTTTGCACGTCACTGCATTTGAATCTTCTTCCAGATGTTTCATACATTCTATAATAGAATATCTGTGTTCGTAAATCACATTAACCGTACGAATATTGAAATTTCAATGCGTAGGTGCAGAATGGGGTATAATTTTTTCCTATGAATTGCTTCAGAACCGCCAGTTTTTGCGGCGAATGACAAAAAGAGATTCAGGTATGTCAGGTCCAGGTATGTAAATCTCCAAAAAAGCACGTACCCGAGAATTAATTGAACATGCTCCTGACATCACTAAATTTAATTGATGAGCATAGCAGTGTACGAAATGTGCATTTTCGTATTTTTATTTGATTATTGCCTGAACTCCGCCGTCTATTCCACTCATTACAGTTGTAGCCCCGTCATAGCTTTGAGCAATTACCTTTTCTTATCATTAAAAAAGGGTCAGTAACATTAAAAATATTGTTAGCTAATGACGCAGCATTATGATTTTCGGGAAGCAAAAGAATCCAGAACTTTACTACCGGGGCTTTATTTACTTCGCAAAGAATTTCGTTGCGATACACTTCCAGCACGCAATCTAAAATCTCACTCTGTATCATTTTTGGGGTGCCTTTGATAATCGTTGCATTTTAAGATGTTCATTAAATGTTTTATCAAGTTCGGACGTAAAGTAAATTTTATGCTGTCAATAAATTTTGATAACACATACCTGTTGTTCGTTACTTCTTCGTTGTGCTTTTGTATATTTATCCAATAAGCAGAATCAAATTGAGGTTGAATATTCACTTTCCCAAATAATGCCAATTTCATTTGATTACTGAAATGCGCACGGCTTGTTTCATGTTTTTTCACTTTTCCGCTTAAATGTATTAAATCACATACGACTCTTTCCCGCCAAATTTTTCATCGCAATCAGTTCCGAACAATGCACACGGAAAACAAAAGAATGGTATTTTTCGCCAAAGCCACAAATCTAATTATTACGAAGATATATGCATGTCTTTATTAAATTGTCTTTTATAAGTTTTTCCACTTTTACCGGTCACTTCAATATTGAGTACAGAAAGAGGACGTCCATGCTCTCTTACTACCAGCTGTTGTTGAAAGTTAAGGTTTTTAAACTTAGTTTCGCCGAGTTTAAAAACAATATTCATTTTTACACAATTTTAAACACCCGCGATGGGTACATTAACTTCGACCGACTCCCACTGACTACTGCTGGCCGAAAATGCAGCTCATTTCGACGTTCTCGCGCCCGTGTGCCAAAGACCGTCGGCTAACCTCGATTTACTTCGTGTATGAATTTATCTGTGTTGCAAAGAGCTGCGCCGCAGAGGCGACTTTCACGAAAATTAGGAGTGCGTTGCGCTTGCGATTATATGATTGTACAGCTGTGGCATTTTTCGTAGGAGCAAATAATTATTAAAATGTCGGTTATGCACGATGAAATTATGGAAATTTAATATTTGTAATGAAATACTCAGTAAATACTACATCTCAATATTTATTGCTTAATGCATAAATTGGGGATTTATTCTGGTCGTTCTACAACTCAGCAGCACTAATGGAGGAGCTTCCCCTGATAGCAAATTGGCAAACATCACGGTCGAAGGTAGATTTTGTAGATGTACATCCTCGAGCATATAGGCTAAGCAGACTACGCCAAGGAGAGGAACTAGCTCCAGAGAATTGCCAAAATGTGGGTATTCGCTCTAATGACTTATTCCCTTTAGTTTTAAGAATTCGGAGCCGACTGTGGGTTAGAATGTTACTACAAAACATCTATGAGGCGTCGACGTACTTGTTGCCGATGAACCTTTTCAATCATTATTCAATGTCTAAATTTACAAGTCGTTCTTAATACTTAAGAAGTAAACATATTATTTACTTTTCAAATGCAATATCTAGCAGCTGATAAGTTAATCTGTTGAGACTCTAGGCAACCAATTATTTAATATTACTTATAACTCTTTTTATTTAGTGGCGCATGCAGATATTGTGTCTTACTTGAATTTAGTTTTAGTCTTAGAATTAATCTACGTTTTTGTTTCTTTCATTTCTATTTTGATTTTCTTATGTACTTTACGATAATATTATTGACGTACTATGTCGTGCTTTTTCTAAAGTGGCGCGTTCAAGTTAGTATAGTCCGTCTCAATCTTAAGATGCAGTACAGGCCGTACGGGAACCGAAAGCAGGGTTGCGAAATCATTATATCAGGTTTAATAACACTTGCATTCGATAAAATATGCAACATCGTAATCGCACATAAAAACAGCGTTATTGATGGATTAGTAATTGACGCAAAACCCTTATTCAATCCCATACTGCATTTAAAAGTTGAGATGTACATACACAGTATTATCGTGGTGGTCATGATCAGGGTGACAGTTTCTTGGTGATGATGCTATCGTAACAGGTAGAAACCTTAAAAGTTTGTCAACTGCTTTCCTTATACAATATTCGCTCTATAATCGGAACCAAACGTTGGCTTTGGAATTGAACGGTTACATGTACGAACTTTAAATATGTTATTGGAAGTTATATAGAATACAATTATATTTGGATTAGGAATTTGTGCATAATTAATATTAATATTTTTATCTTAATAATACTAATAATAACTAACCGCTATCCCAGATTTTTGTATCTATTGTGGTATTATCTACTTGAAGTACAGACTCCGTAGCAACTCATTTGGAAGATGCTTTAATTCTTTACATATTTGTGTCAACAACTTAAAAACTTTTAGTTTTCTAACTATTAGACGCCTTTGTACGAAACAAATTACAGGTACAATGTTTTACTCCAACAAAATAATTAAGGGGGAAACTGCTAGAAAATATTTAGGGTGTTAATACGGTGAAATCAGTTATGTTTCAATTGAAACCAACTATATCAATTCTAAACTGACACGCAGAAAACGAACATTTGTACTATGCGAAATGATGCAATGTTTAATTCACTTAATAAGGCTAAAAGTTTAGGTTACCCGACGTATGGTGTCCATATCAATCAAAGGAATTTGTGAAAAAATGGGTGACAATGTATTCCTATTGGTAATGACTTGGTAGCGGCGGATGTCCGACGGAAATCAGGTGATACTGGGTTTCTGGGGGATGGTTGTCGTTCCAGGATTCTGGTCCTTGGTGATGGTCGCAGCCGCAACTGTTCATCTAACTTGAAACAGCTCTTGGATTCTAACTATGAGGTTTTGACTTTCTTGACTTTGACTTTTCAGACTTTGACATTCTGTGTAATTCCCACCAGTTAGTTAATGACTTTGACAGCAGGGATTTTATAATAGTCATTGGTGGAATAAATGATGTTTTAAGTGGAATTAAATTTCCTGACAGGATGGTTTCTGACTTTGTTGACAATATTAACAATGCAAATGTTATTTTTATGTCTGTTCCTTTTTAGCTGGTAATTATTATGCTTATAATAATAATTCTATTTATAAGTTTAACGTGGATATGTATAATTTTTGTTGTAAGTTAAATAAAAGAAACGTTAACTTCTTAGATATTAATATAGGCTTAAGTTTTAATGACAGACTTCTGAATAGCTTTCTTTTGACTAAGGCAGGAACAACTAAAATGTTTAAATTATTATCTCAATCTATAAGATATTGTAAAAGTCTAAATGATATAGTAACTTCTAATAATCGCAGCTTCTCAATCAATTTTTCTAATATTACTGTAATAGACACTTCATCCTTTTTTCGTTAATAAGTATGACACAGTTACTAGAGCACCCCCATATGATAATCGAAATTTCCATCAGAATAGCGGTAGGCTTACAATGTTACATCAGAACGTACAGTGTTTGGGAAATAAAACTGAAAAAATTGAAGTTATACTAACTGCCTATAATGTAGACATACTTCTACTTTCAGAACATTGGCAATCTGGTGATCAGATTACTGAGATTTCATTTATGAATTTCTCATTAGAGGCGTCTTTCTGTCACCCACTTTATAGACATGGTGGGGTGGCTATATACTGTCGTGAGGGTGTAAATGTAAAAGGTAGAGATGATATTGCTAATTTTTCAATATGTAATAATTTTGAGTTTTGTTGTGCTGTTGAATTGTTGAACCGGGATATTGTTTTGGTTGCTATCTACAGACCGTCTGGCGCTGATTTCAACACTTTTATGGGTGGGCTTATTGAATCGGGAATATAAAAAAATAGTCCTGGGAGGTGATTTTAATGAAGATCTTCTATCTCCATCTTCGGACACACGTATATTCACTGATTTTCTTGTTTCTTCTGGATTACATGTTACTGTGAATGAACCCACGCGAATTACCGCTTCATCATCGACGTGTCTCGATAATTTCATAACAAACTTGCCACTTGAGGAGGTTACAGCTGTATGTGTAGATTTAAATATATCGGATCATATTTCACAAATTATGTATGTGTCGGACCGCTTTAGGACTGGTAGTAAGTGTCATTATGTATGGAGGTATAGATATTGTGATGATACAAAAACTTATTTACAGGTCGGTTAAGCACGGGGACTTGGTTAGCTGTTCTTCGGTCTGACTGTCCCAATATTGCTTTCAATAGTTTTCTGGATACTTTCTTTTATTATATAAATGAGTGTTTTCCGTATCGAAAGGTTCCGTTCAGGCCTGGAAAACAAAACAAGAGCTGGGTTACACCAGATATTGTAAACTTCAAGAATAATATGCTCTGTTTAAAAGAGCTTAGTGGAAGATATCCCATATACAAAGAAATATAAGTACAATAATGCAATAAAGACTAGGGAAAGTGAATTAAATAATAACTACAATGTGATGGCTGGTAATAAATCTAAGGCTGCATGGTCCATCATCCACAATAAACGGTCAAACTATGATGGTCCCCTTATCCTCCCGAGGACATCCGATGGTATGATGGATTTGTGCACTGATTTTAACAACTTTTTTGTCTCCTATCCGCAGGAGTTGATTAACTCTATTTATGCTTGTGATGACATCTGTTACAATCGGGTGGATGAATTTATAAAATTACATTCGCGTTCCTTTTACATGTCTCCTATGAGCGAAACTGATATAGTCGAGGCTATTCTTAAATTAAGTACTTCCAATGCTGCGGGTGACGACTCCATCTTTTCTTTTAAAAAGATCTCTGCAATTTATAGCCCCAGTTTTAGTGTATCTTGTAAATCTTTCTCTCCAACAGGGTATCTTCCCAGAAAAATTGAAGTCTGCATTAGTTATTCCATTTTACAAGGGCGATCGGGATAGTATCGGTAATTATCGCCCTATTAGTATCTTGTCTGTTTTTTCGAAGGTTTTTGAAATTATTGTTTATCAGAAAATAACAAATTACTTTAAGAGATTTCAATACCTTTTCAGAAACCAGCATGGCTTCTGTTCTGGCAAATCAACAGACACTGTACTCTTTAACTTTCTATCTAAAGTATATGCCTCTGTTGATAAAAACGTGCCTTGTTTAAGTATGATGATAGATTTATCTAAGGCTTTTGATACTGTAAATTATTTAATATTGCTACACAAACTTGAAAGATACGGTATAAATGGAGTAGCTTTGAAGTGGTTCGAATCATATCTTTTAGGGAGAAATCAAAAGGTTTCTATCTATGGTGAGGTGTCTGGTAGCGTAGATGTTAATTTGGGTGTCCTACAAGGGTCTGTATTGGGACCAACTTTATTCTTAATTTTTATTAACGATCTTCCATGTCGTCTTCATGATATCACGGATGTTACTTTATATGCGGATGATATCAACTTAATAGTATCATCAAATACCAGTAGTACGTTACTCGACACTGCGGGGTCGGTTTTTGTGGAATAAGTGATTGGATGGAAGTCAACAGACTTATAATCAACAGTGAAAAGACACAATGTATATTATTTTATAATAAGAAATCTGATCTGGTTTTGGGTAACTCAAGAGTCGAATTGGTTGATAATGGTAGACTGTTGGGAGTTTATGTCGACGAGAACCTCAAGTGGTCAAATCACATGGATCAACTGTGTCCTAGGCTTGCCAAGTCTTGCTACGCCCTTTTCCAGCTTAGGAAATCATGTGACATTTATGCACTCAAAGCTTTTTATTATTCAGATTTCTTTAGTAGAATGCGTTATGGGATTATTCATTGGGGCATGTGTGTTGATGTGGCTCGCGTATTTATATTGCAGAAAAGGGCGATCAGAACAATGTTTGGTTTGGGGCGGGTTGACTCGTGTAGAGGAATTTTTAGGAGTAACAGTATACTGACTGTTTACGATGTGTATGTTCTGGAGATTCTGGTCATCCACTGCATAAATTTAAACAAAAATTAAAGAGTTGCTTGCTTCAAATTAACAGCTATTCAGTGAACGATTTTATTAGCTATTACCAATAAGATATTGTTTTTTTTTATTTTTTTTTTGTGTTTTCTTTTACACACATATGTTGTATTTACATTGTATGCATTCTTTTGATGACATTTTTCTTCTGCTTCCTGCAAGTGATCAGAAAACAATAAAGATTATTATTATTATTATTATTATTATTATTATTATTATTATTATTATTATAGAAACGGTTGAAAATGGGGATGATTTACCTATACACGCTTTATCGCTCCGTCTATTACAACAAAATTCGAATATGTTAAGGTTAACATCCATACCAATTGGTTTAGAATGTACGTTTAAATATTTTTTCATCTTTTCAAATGTTGGACTGAGCAACTCTTGTTCGACTTTAAATAGCGTAAGGAGAAGGGTTGTGCCATTCTGTGTTCGAATTCACAAAAGATAAATCAGTCAGAGTGAATTGTACTGTCTATTGATGTAGCCGTAGGTGCTTGGTGAAACATTTTGATTAAACAAAAATAAAATAGTGATAAAAGCACTTGGCTAAGTTTCACGAGTTTAATTTAAGTATCAGTAATATTCTACTTTTTGATAATGGTATGTGGATTGTTAGAGAAATCTAAATTAAACTCGTGAAACTTAGCCAGGTGTTTTTATTACTATTGTATTTTTGTTTAGAGTGAATTGTCTTATATGACTAGGTATACATGAAAAAATATATGGTTTAAACAATACTTTTTAATTTACACATTACAGTCAATTAGTTGGATGGATTTCGTAAGGGTAAGGGTAGGGTATGGTTGCTTTTAAGACTTTGTTGAAATTGATTTTAATTTGTTCTTATAATTCCATAATCTATTACTGTATCATGAGCTCAATATTTAATGAGTTATATAATACTGATTAATATCATACCTTGTGCCTATTCAACTTATCTGGGCAGTATAATAAAAACTGAAAATGTTACTAGTGTAATCCATTTACAAGCAACGTATGTACTTTTACTTTGCGGTTCATTAATTTGCGGTGTTTTATGCGGCATAAGTTATCATTGGTGTTTTACATAATGTTTACATTTTCCGTAACACTAAATGGCCAATACATTACCTAGGTAGGCTATAAAGTGTCATTGCATATTATATTACGAATGAAAAAATATGCACAGAAATTGTACCTTATCTTACCGCTTATTTGTTTATCTCTTCCTCTCATCAGCATCGATGCTGTTGTTTTATATATGCAAGTGGCTTATTCATGCCTGTAAAAATGATAGAACCCGTTTTTAAACAGACCTACACGTATACAAATGCATACGCATAATGTGTAACAAATAGCACATGAAGTATACATTTAATGGTTTCCTGACAGGCATAATATATATGTATCTCGCCATAATAAAAAGGATTTTTTCATCAGCAGTACTAAACTGACGTATGTATATGACTTATGGTCTTGAACTCATTTTAGTTTATGCAAATCAAAAAATGAAATACATTTTGCTTAAACGGTTAGCATAAATCAAAATGTACATTATGTGGCATAAATAATAACCTACACACTGATTGCGTTCATAAAGTAATTAGCAGTGTTTGATAATTAAATGTGTTTCCCGAAGAATAATGTTAATTGTCATAGTGTCATTTATTGAAGCAAAATGAAATGTTTAATTAATTGGAACGGCGTTGTGTCACAAAATATCGTGAACTTCAATCAGCATACACAGCACAATTTTAGAAACAGAACATGGATATGTATCTACATATATGTAATTTGTTGGATTTCGGTAACTATTTCCTTTTAAAAGAAGTAGTTGAAAGATTGTGAATTGGAGTTAGTGAGTTATCTCTTTGGCCAATTTACTGCTAAAGTATAAACTTTGAAGTACGGTCATAGCTGGAACATCGGATTTAAGTTTAAAACCCTAACAATCGGTTCGCGTCGGCACTGTGATTGATCATCCTAACGCTTCAATCCTATACGTGCAAGTAGTGATGGGTCGTTATTCAACTATCTGTTATTTTAGAACCGTTTTCGATGCAGAACGGTTGCAACTGTTATCTCGCTGGGCAAAGAACGGTTCTTTTCGGACGGTTTCCAGCGTACGCGGTTGAAGAAGAAATTCCATATCCATCGACTTCTTTCCTATTAAATATTTCTCCATGATGATTATTTTGCCTGGGAAACTTCCGGATGAATGAATTGTGATTACTTGATGATTGTTCCTATTTCCTAACTATAAAGCTGTTGTTCGATGGATCAGCTATGGATTGTAGCAAACGGATGTGTTCACAATGAAAACGGACTTAAATGTTTTTGTTATATTTATTTTACACCATGTGTGTAAACTAGCGTTGAATTGTGAGAAAAGAAAACTGTATAGGAACTTCTAACGAAAAACTTAGTGTACGTAGGATACCGTTACATCATCAATACACTATCATATAACTCGGGGAATCACCAAGATGTTAGAACTAGTGATGGGAAAGTATAACGTCGGGGAAACAACCAACTATATATCAAATCAAGTAAAGGCCGCCAAAGGCGATGTACGCATGATATATTTTATTGATTTTATGATCAATTTGATGTTGATTGAATGATATTATGATTCAAATAGAACTGTCGAGTACGAAACAACGATGACCTGTTATATTGGAACCGTTATTTCAAAATAACGAGAACGGTTGGAACTGTTTTTTAAAAGAACGGGTTTTCCCATCACTACGTGCAAGTAATGTTGTTGAACTAAATATTTCTGAAAATGAAAACCAAGGGCTCATTTTATATTATAGGAGTTTCACAATTTACTCCTAATCCAATAAAAATCAAATGCTCAGTATTAATTTTATATTGAAATTCAACAGCCCTCAAAATATTTCTTTGTTTTTCAAATTTCTGTAGATGGATAATTATAATTAAAGAGAAAACCTGGTATTTTAATCAAATCTAATTATAATAACGTTGTCCCAAGGGCATTTCTTAGTTCACAAAACGGGGATTTAGTTGTATTTATTTAAAATTCTTAAATACAATATAAAAAATATTTCTTGTACAATAGTATGGACTGCAATAATATTATGTATTTAAAAAAATATGTTTCATTATTATGCGCTATTGAATTGAACATTTTAACACCACTTATGGTACAAGTATTCTTGAAATTTATATAAATCTGCGAAATGTTAAATATATATTAATTCTATGTGTATATATTAATTTAGATGACACAATTGTTTAATAAACCTATCGCAAACACATTTATTATGATGACATTTATTGGCTACGGTCTTGATTAAGTAGGAGAAAAGCACTATATTGAGCTAGGTGCAAACAGACCGTTAAAAAAGAGGTTGTAATTATAGTTCCTTTCGTGCCATTATATATACACTATATATATTTGTGTGGGTGATCCTATTGTTCTTTGTTAATAATTTTACTGCTAATTGATATAACACCTAAAATGGTGCGGTGAACGTGGCATGTTGTGATGGTCTCGGTCTTCGTTTTGTCTGTATTCAAAATGCATACTCAATTATGATGTTATCATTTATAAGATTATGAAATTGTTTTTCTAGCTATTCATTTGAATAACTTTCCGGCTGTCTAGTTTCTTTTGTAATTTTTGTTATATAGTCGCTTTTTGTTAGTCGGTGTAGTGGGTGTTGTTTAGTGCATCTTATTTCTATTTTTTATATCATGGGCACATGTCATAATATCAATCTTAATCTGTTAAATTGTCAGGATGTGCACGTTCGTAGTTCCCATAGTTCTCACAAACAAAAGATATGAAGTAAATGTTTCGTAATGATCCGAAAGATTTATCGTCGGTAATATAAAAAATAGGTATACATAGGTTGTTTTTTCTGTGAAATATTTATTCTACATATTGGTATTTCAAACACATGCTCTTTGGACGTCCCTATAACCTCTTGTCGTGTTGAAAAATGTTGATTCTAGTTTCGCTGTTGGGCTTTAATTCGAGCTCATATGAGAACGATTGAATCTGATTTTCATGCTCCATTGGTAATCGATCAACCTATGAAAATTATCTAGCATGATGTTTCTTTACAGCTTTGTGTAGTTTTGATTGCACTGCGGTTCTACTAATATCAAAAGCTGCATATGAAGGCGTAGAAAATTATCCAATGGAGACTTTCACGAAAAGCTTCCATTTTCCGCTAAATATGCTTTCCCTAACATACTGTCCAAGCAAAATTGTTTGGTGCTGTTTGATATCCTAAACAAGATTTCATCTAGAGATTGATACGTCTTTCGACCCATACATGTAGAATTTAGATGCTTTCTCTAACCATGATAATCCATTCTAAATTAAAGGCAGATGGGGTGGAATTTAGAAATTGATATTGATTTCGAAGAGCCACTAAGCATAATTGACAACATTTAGGCGTATCTTCAAAAATTTAGGCCTTTGTTCAGTTAGTTGTTAGTTGTTTCTAACAAGAAAACATGTTATAATGTATTCTGTGTGTACAGTTCTCGCAATATAAGTTGGCGAAGGGTGGGAGTGAGTTCGCGCAGATAGATTGCCTATCATTGGTCCTGCAACGTTCCCGTGTCAGTGGCGTACCTAAAGGTACCTAATTGTAAATTAAATTTATATTTAAAAATACAAACAATTTCTTTTTAAACATAATTGCTTTTAATTTACTAGTGATCGTAATGTGTTTACTTTTTAAAACAATTTGGGTCCTAATCCGTAATTATAATATACAGGTAATTTGATTTATGAACTTATATGTCGTTAAGAGAGTTATCTGAAAGTACAATAATTATTAGTTAAATATCAATGAAAATTTAATGGAGTTACGAAATGAATGAATTAAAAGAAAGTTAAATTAATCACTGTCATCGAAATATAGTTCATCATCACTATCTTCATCTAAATTAATAATAAGCTGTTCACAGCGTTCGTCAACCAGAATCTCATTCTGTAAATATTCTTCTTCTACTTTCATGACATGCTCACAGCGTTTCTGCCAATCCTTCATTGATATTTTTGAAAGCTCTTCCTATGTTAATTTCTTTACATCTTCTAATTTCTTGCTCCCACATTATTCTTAATCTGCCCCATACCATCTCAATAGGATTGAGGTCTGGGAGGTTTTCTGTTCAAAATATCCGTTAAATTTATAAGTAACATAGCGCTATTTATGTGACTTGATTGTATGATATAATTATGGTTTCAACATATTGGTGTCAAAGGGAATCCTCTTAGCTGTCAACCATTGAACCATTTCTATTTTCCTACTGACAGATGTAGGTGCTTTGTTTGCTTGAACATTATGGTAAGGAGCATTATCTATGACAACCACAGATTTGGAATTAGTTTCTCATTTATTCATTATTCATATCGTCGTGGTAATCACCACTTTTTGAGCCAGATTTAAATATTAGAAAGCACTTTGGAAGAGAACCCATACTACCGCCCGCGTGTATTATAATTAGTCCTTGCCCTTTAGATATATTTTTTACAAGACCTTTTGCACTTCTATTGCTCCAATTTTTCGATGAAGTATGACCACTATGAATATATGTTTCGTCAATATAGACTATGGGATTTTTGTTTTGTCTAAAAAATTTTATTTTCTGTAAATAATATATTCTTCGTGACCTAATATCTATTCGTACGATTAATATTTTTCTGTTATTTTGTGTAAACCTAAATTTGAATTCCATATCTTTCACAATTTTTCGCAGCGACGTTTCTCAGCCCTCCCATTCTAGTTCTTTACTCACCTTCTTATGTAAAGCTCCTATAATAACACGACAGTCTTCTGTACGGTGAAAATTATAAATTATGTGTCGCAGCTCTCTCATTTTGTATTCCGGCAACTGTGTAACAGAGCAATGCCGCTGTCGCTTTTTTCTTGGATTGCGAAATTTATTTTCTCCGGGAGTACTTTCGGCTTTGCCTTCCTGAACAATCCGCTCGATACTTCTTATAGATATACCGCTTGCATTCGAAACACATTCTTTTATGTCTGATAAGGACTGTTGTGCCGTCTTTAAACCAAAATAATAATTATATGCATTAAAAACTATTTCCCGCGCTTGACTATTTATCATTTTTCCTTCACCTACGGAACTCATATTGATACAACAATGGTAATTCCTATGCGCTATCTGAATCAGACAGGTGGTGGTACGTGTCCTAAATACGTTTACGGCGCATCCCCACCGCTCGCCAACTTATATTGCGAGAGCTGTATGTGATTCTTGCAGAGCTGTTTAGCAGAAATCACCTACTAGATAAATCATTAATAAAGTTGTGTATCTTGTATCCACAACAGTCCAGTACATGTTCCACATCGGTGTTGATTTTAGCATTTCAAATTTGTACGAGGTAGACGTCATAAATTCTTGCCTGATAGGCTTATAAAGCTTCAAACGTATTCCGAATCCTGTTGCTTCATAGTTGCACATGCGTGAAACCTACAATATATATATTACGGCTCGCAGAGTAGTAATAGCCAACCAGCCAACGTGACTAGTGTATGAAAACTCTGCAGCTAACGAAAACAAAATACCTCATGATTACTAAATTTTTAACATAAGCCTAATCACATTGAACAACGTTTAGACAGCGTTTGTGGCAGTTTATCGCTCCATTGTAAAAAGTTAGCAAAATGTTTTCGTTTAGGGCAAGAATCCCTTAAAGATGATGAGCGTTCCGGCCGGCCAACTGAAGTGATAATAACTCAAAGAAATGCTATGATTGAAGAAATTGTATTAGAAGATCGCGGTCTGAAAATAAAGAAATTTGCAGTAAAACATTTCTGAAAATGGTATGACTATTTTGGTATGAATAAGATTACCGCAACGTGGGTACCGCATCTTCTTTCCGCTCCCCAATGTCAACGTCGGCTCGAATACCCGCGCTTGTTTCTAAACACGTGTGAAGACAGCTCCAAACCGATTTTGGAGACCATTATCATAGGGGATGAAGCAATGCTTCTGTTTCATGAATACTGGAAAGGAATCAATGGAATAGCGACGACGCGATAAACCTCGTCCTAAAAAAGCAAACGTCGTTCTACCAAAGAAAAAGGTGACAATATTCTGAGATTGTAAGGGCATTTTACTCATTGAATTTAAAGAGCGCAATACAACTGTCAACAGCACACCTTATGCGTCTTTGTTACATAGATTGAGGAACAGTATTTGTGCCACACGTCGAGGAAAGTTGACAACATGTGTTCAATTATTATACGACAATGTCCCCGAATGTACTGCCCTCAATTTCACGCGCTGCCATCCGCGAATGCGGGTTTCCAAGAATTGAAACATACACCGTATAATCCTGACATGGCTCCCAGTGAAAAAAATCTTAGGGGCAATCGCTTTAAGGGCGATAGCGAGTAACATTTTGAGGGAAAAACTTTAGATTATTTTTACAGGGGTATAGAATTTTTAATTGATTATTGTAGGAAATGTATTGAGAATTTATACCGCCTATCTCGTAAATGCGTAGACATGTTCATTTGCCTTAAATACAGATGTCCGATTCAGAGAAAAATGAAAGAGACATGATTTCAGTGGGCCAATGAATTTAGAGACATTCAGTTGAAGATAAGGAAAGGTAAGTTTTAATTATTATCTGTAATAGTCAGATTTCTTAATAAGGCTCTATTAGTAGTTTTCTATATTTTCATTTTATTATCCCAAAACCGTAATATTTGCAAATGATGCTAGTTCTATGGTCAGGATCTCTAAATGGACATTATTGAGCTGATCTTGTATCAGTGCAAAATTCAATTCCAATTAAAAAGACTACATATAACGTGAAAGCAATTTCAGCGAAATTCTATCCATTTGCTTCACCAGCATCATCCACAGTGCATACATTAAATGATATTTAGTAATTTTGATATCTACTTCCTAGACATTGTTTCTTCAGTTTTTTTGTAGTTGGGTGCATATTAACCGAGTGCCAGACGATCAGTTTTAAATATTGATGTACTGTCAGTTTACTAATATACGTTTGGGATCCTGAAAGTATTCGATCATTAAATATTTTGTCAATAAGTATTGACAATAAAGCTGGTCATTTGAAGCCGGCTTTATTTATCATTTAACCGCAGCACGATCTTGGCTTTTATTATCATATATATAAAAAAAAACAAACAAATAACTGTGGTGTTAATAAAATATAAATATTGCGATTGCGTGAATTACGTTAAGTTCAGAAATTAAGGTCACGTACAGATCACTACACTCATTTACAAATTTAAAATTCACTCATGTAGATGTATACAGTTAAAAGTTCGAATTACTAGGTTACTCTAGTATTGGGAACGACTTTTACTTCACTCTCTGTTTAGTCAGGACGGATGACTTTTGGAGTCCATTCAAGCCGAACAAGGGGTGAGGTACTTTCAACACTATTTGTACGAAGTCCCGTTTCTCCCATAAACGCTTCCGATGTGACTATCTAAGCGTTGCACATGCCTGTACAGTGTATCTATGAACAATTTCCGAGAATGGCTGCCCATTGTGTTTCACTATTTAATCTCGACAAGGCAGCGACATCAGTAGAGGATTTCTCCTCGCAGTAATTACTGTAATTGATACGTTGCTAGTCTACACTTTTCCTATTCATTGAAATCAATGGTGAAATTGAAGTCGTGACTGTTGCGTGAATAAAATGGCAGTTATTAACTAAATGGTCAGTTCTTTTGTCTGAGTGTGAATGAATCGTTATTTTTAGATACCATGTCGTACGACCCAAAAGCTAATGATTATGTAAGGCCGCCAATGGTCCCTGATATATACGCCGGCTACATTCATTGTCTCATTCAATCCTTTAGAACTATTTGAGTAATTCATTTTATTTGTAAGGTTGCGTTCTATCTGTAAATGGTAGTCTATTTGATTTGGTACTTTATCATTAATTGTGTTGTCATTGCCATTTAGGCAATGTAAGCGTGTAATTTCGGCGTACCTACAATAAGAATCTAATTTTGTTTGAACAGATGTCGTCCAAAAACAAGTGCTACCCGGACAAAACTCCCGACGGTCACTGTATTTTATTTGAATGGAGAACTCTGCACTGACAGACGCATGTGGTAATTAACTATGTTACGACCAATTGTTACAGTTTTCTGTATTGTTACTTGTGGCCTCTCTCGCTTCAACTTTTGCCGTAGATGGCGACCCGCTTTCCTAGGTTTCTGATACAACTCGCGCATATTGTATGAACGCGTTGGTGTTCGTCTCGTAACCTTCAGTTGGACAGATCGTTTTCCGTGAATAAGTTATTCTCTTTTCGTTTTCAAGTCTCGTTGTCGAGGATATACACGAAAATTCGACTCTGGAAAATTAACCTTCCTATACTCACGTCAATATGAAACACGTATACTATACTATATAAATCGGTCTTACAGACCGTATGCGTGAGTATAGGAGGGTTAACATTATTGTTGTGTAGGGAGCTAGTGTAAGCTAATATAATCTAGTCGGGAACTAGTATATACGAATATAGGACTAATAGAGTAGAGTGTGTAAACCTTAGATAGAAAGCTAAGTTAATTCAATTGAATTTAATCGTTTCAACTTAAGTGACAAATAAAGTCCTGTTAAAGGTCATTCTATCACCAACAAAAATTAACAAATGCTCTGAACGACTGTCGTTCTTGAACTAAAATTTCGAATCAAATGTAGCAAGAAGCGATAATATCAATATTTGTTTTCTTTTCAGAAATAGTTCTGCGTTCCACCGCCCACTGAAGTGAATTCTAGGAAGTAAGACGATTAGTTGGAATAGTGGTAAAGTGCTTGCCCCAAATTGGTGAGCTAGCAAGACTGCACTATTCATTATTCTCTATTGGAAATTAATTAAGAGACTCCACTTTAACAAACAATAGTGAAACCATAGAAACAGCTAGGAAGTAATATAATGTTGGGGGCGTGTGGTATAAGAATGCAAAAATGTATTTCAGCCTCTGATAGGAAACATAAAAAAACCGAGAAGTTAATTAATTATCCAGCAAATTATTATTATATGCAAGAGATGCAAATAATGATAAATTAGTATAACAACATATGAAATTCCAGCATTAAGAAACTCATAACCAATTTAGCCGATAAACCCAAACTAAGATACAAACACAACATATACTACATGACATGGAAATTGCAACGCCAAGAAAGGGTGCGAATTTTTTGACAAAATTTGGCAGAAACGTTTACGTAAGATATTAACCGAAGTTGGTAGCGCTGTATGAGTACAATTGGTTACTTTTGTGTTGTTAGGTTAAGAGGAGCGGAAAGCAGTGGTTGATGTAAAGATGAACAAATAAACCGCGTTTTGTTAAGAGTAGTGCTTAATATGTGTTGGAAGTCTTAAGTACAGCGATATTATACCAATTCAAATTGTTTATTAATAATATATTGGATCTCCCTATTAGCTTCACACTCCTTCATTCTTCGTAGTATTGATTCTAGTGATTGATCTCCTCTTAGGGTACGGTGTCCTACGCAACCTGCGATGAATGCTGAAGAGCTTCAAGTAGATTTCTTAGTTTTCTTCCCACCGGTTTTCAATTGGTGAGAGGCAGGGAGATCCGGGTAGTCATGGCATGTGCCTTTCCGAACCGGTTTAGAGAAATGCAAGCGATGTGGGGACCAACTGAGGCTTGCTCTCATATGCCATAGTAGCTCATACCATAACCTCAACGGTTCGGTGCGCATGCCTTTCAACGGAGAATTGAATATTACGACCTTCCCCACGTTTTCGTCTGACCCTCATGCTGGTATCATGCGTCCCTATACAAAATCGGGATTCATCACATTTGCAACCTACACCGCTCTAAACGTTGCAGTCAGTGTTGTGTCATAAGTGGTAGCCCAAGATGTGGCCGATATGATTGCAAGCCGAAAACTCTAATACGGCAATAAACTAGTTAGCTGCAAATGACCTGATACTGGAGAATGGCGGCACTTTTAGGGGCGGGAAAATTTCACAATAAATATTAACATATACACGACTTTTCTAATTGTAACCTGTACAATACACAATAATGATAATTGTTCTTGCCGAAAAGTTCTTTAGAATGATGCTATACCCGTATTTTAGTCTTTTAAATTGGAATACCTGAATAAGGGGGCGGCTGACAGCCACGCTACGCTACTGCCTGTACCCCATTATTTCTTCTTAGATCCCCGGTTCCTCTTCGGCGACGTGCCTGGCCCTCCCTACTCCGTGAGTGAAAGCAGCCCATGATGGTGGATTGGTTTCGGTTAAAACGATATGCGAATTCCCTGAACGAAAACCACCTTCGAGCATAGCAACAATTCGAGGTTTGTCAAATTCGTTCAACTGGTTGTAATTTTTACGTTGCCGCACTGTAGGAATAGTCAAACTTCTAAAACAAGTTAAACAAAGAGAACGGTGAAAATTGAATGAAAAATACAACTGACAATAATTTTGATCAATTATTACCTTTGACTAAGTAAACGTTTCTGCCAGGTTCGGTCGAAAAATTCGCACCCCTTCTTGGTATTGCGATATCCATATCATGCAGTATATATCACATCATAGATGCCTTTCTAGTTTGATTGTATGAGATCGATAAGCTAAGATAATTTATAATGCTATATATATTAACAACATTCGAACATATGTACTGCAAGGGAGATATATGTAGTTTGTAGAGAAGATATAATAAAAGCTACTTCTTGCATACCTTTAATAGCATAGGCTTAAGTATGTCAGTGCCTAATTATGTAGTTATGTGGTGCAAATAAATCTTGGCGGAAAAACTTTAATACAAACACAGATTTCAAGGACTTTTAGAGGGAAAACAAGGAAATAAATTGCCTCTTGACGTAATTTAAGCGGTCATAGTTTTGTCTTTTAGCTACAATCCGACAAAGTGCTATTTTAATACGTCTGCTTGCAGAAGTTCTCATATTGAGAACTCGGCGACTTGGGGGATTAACGTCCCAGTCAAACGCGTATCTTTTGCAATCTTGTAGGGTGTGACATAACCTGTCTCTAGCCCTTTGTTAATCACCTAATATTCCCTCAATTAACGAGGGGTTTAAATAGGGAAATAATATCAGCTCCTTTTAATATCGATATGAATAAGATGATTTAGAAAAAATGGGGACAGTAGGGATAATCAATATCACAAAGAGTTTATTTTGATTATGTAAAAATAGAGGTGTTCGAATTATTTTATCCAGCACATGAAGTTGTGGCAATCAGCAAATTTTCCCCTTTCTTCTATAGAAAGAAAGTTAGTTATAGCTCGTTTCCATAAAGGATGATGCATTGCGCCATCGAAAGGAGCGCAAAATGTGATATTGCGTTATCTATAAGCCGCTAAGGACCGTCTAAAAAATTCCTTTAAAGGTTGCATGATGTGCTGCAAGTCTATTCAAAGATAAATTTGTAGATGCCTTGCAATTAACTAGTTAGATAATGTTAAGAGTTTGATAAAGGTACTTATGGGTACTAGCAGCTAGTACTATAGGGTTATGTCTAATGGTTAGTAAATCACGGTTTATTCCTGCTACAGTTCTTGTCAACTTGAAAAGATATAGCTACAGTTTGCTGTTTATTCTTTCATGTATTTTCCTCTTTTTCCGATACCGACATTCTTATCGTTTATTGAAGATTGGCTGGCTCTTTGCGCTAGTTCTTCAGATTGTCACAAACTACATGCAGTGGGCACACTATATTTGTAAAATACGACATCGAAGATGAACCGCTTTTGCGAAGCTTCTACCGTTAGCGATATTTCTCCCTTTTTACTTTTCTAACAAATTCGCATCAATTAATATCGTAGCCGTTTGTTTGGATTAATGAACGAAATGATATAAGTTGACGTTCAAATAACTTTGAAACAACTAGTATTGTTTTATATGTAAATAAATATACACATATGTATATTCTATACATGGGCGTTATTTTTTCATGTTGTCTTTCACTAAAAGAATAAACACGACCACCTAATAACATGCGTTAGTCCATTGTCTAGCTTGTGTGGAACCCGTAATAATTTGCATGCGGCTTGGGCCAATAGTTTCGCTCGCACACTCTGGATGTTGTGTGTTGGAGTTCATTGAGACACCCACTGCCATTGTATAAAGCGGTAATAATAAGTTTCGTGCGAGCACAATTGATTCTGTGTAACACGTGCACGATGATATATTAGAATATCCTTAAATAATGATAGTATTGTATAAATAGCGGAATATCGAGCTCATTTTTTCAATCTGTTGTATCTCATTTCGTCTTCGTTTAGCCCCGATTGTCTTCATTGGGTTGGACAACGTCCGAAACAAGAACGCGAAGAAGGAACACTCTGGATTCAGAATTGAAGAAAGTGCGTAGGATTTTAGCTTGAAGCGAGAAACACGTGCTCTTCTTAATAGCGCAGGAGATGGTGGTTCAGGTTTTTTCTTCGTGCCGCTGTTGTATTTGTGGTGTATTTAATCGACCCACGGGATTTCTGCACTTGGTTTATGGGACTGATATGATATCTACGCGGATAGTAAATAAATATTGCCCGCAACATGTTAACGCTGTAATGGATACATAGAAATTATAAATAGAGAAGTGGCTAGAATCCAGTTTTCAATATTCATAGTCGTTTATCGAATTGTCCAAGTTTTCCAAAAGTACGTTAAGCATCCTTATGTTAAAGTATTAGCTTCGTGTGTTTTCGCTGTGCTTATCGTTTCATACATTAGTTGAGATGTTTGATGTAGTGTATGTATGTATTAACACGTTGGTCAATACATGTACCTCCGGCGGTCATACACTATTCTACTCCACCACGCCAACTGTAATTTCTTAATAAAACGTTTACTTTTAATACATTGCAGCTATTATAGCATATAATTACAAAAATTAAATTATGAAATAAAATTTTTATTTTTATAGTCTTTAGATAACTTATGGCCACAAGTTGTAAATTTATTTCAATAAATTCTTGAAAACTTGATTCTGAGCGGCAAAAATGGCGGAGTGATAAGGCATAGGTATATTACGTTGCTTATTATCACAGTACAATATTAACGTTTACAGACACCAGTGCAGGGTAACTAACGCAAAGGAAGCATGAGTTTTGCCCAAGGTTCACCCAAACTCGAGCAAACGCGACGTGGTTATTTTATGAAACCAGCGATTAGCAGAGAACGTCAATAAAGATTTTATAATGATTTTCCAATGGTGACTTGTTTTCAATACCTTCTACTAGATACATCTAGTCAGCAGTCTACATATGTCTTTATGCAGCAATAGGATAAGGATAAGGATAATTTTCCGTTGTAGATTCGTATGTATGTCGGTAATTCGCATTAATTTTTGGACGCGCTATTTGCTTGACAAATATTCAAAACCTTACACTAGTGATTAGGAAATTTGTTCAAGTTTCAGCTACCAGCCATTTAACCTTCCTATACTCACGTCAAAATGGAAGACGTATACTATACTATATAAATCGGTCTCACAGACCGTATGCGTGAGTATAGGAAGGTTAAAAGACAAGCCGTGCAGGAAGATTGATATTAAAGACCTCTATTCAATAAAAAAGAGGAACCACCTTCATCATTACCGTAGTAAAATTTAATAGAATTTATATGAAGTTTTCAGTAAAGATAACGATGGATATAACCTACTTTAAAGCCTTCGATTTTAACGCATCTGTAGAAACCCGTAGCTAGTTAGTTTCAAGATAGTAGTCGATAGAGAACAAATCTAGTAAACAGTCGTGTGCAATAATTGGATGTAGAGAGTAGAATTAATTACTATTATTGTATTGTTCGTGCTTTTGTTAATATTTCCAAGTGGCTGAATTTAGCACAACTTAAACAAAACACAGTTTTTGATCCAAAATGGATAAATAAGTGTTTGTTTACTTCAGCAAGGCCGAGATATGGCAGTTGTTCAAAAGAAATATAACCTTACAGCCCTTACAGGTAATTTTGGGGCTAAGTATATCAGCTTAGACAAGTCGATGCCAATGAAAATTTTTAAATTTAGTAATTTAAGGCAGCTAAAGTAAGCTTTCAAATCACGAGTGAAATACCTTAGCGCTGGTAAACTAGTAGAAAATTTATTAAGGAGTATACGAATGAGCTATGGCTTCAAAAAGAAAATTCTTTGCGAATATGATATATATATATATATATATATATATATATATATATATATACTATGTAACAAAAATCAGGAAACTTGTCTGTAAATCTAAAACTACTAGGATTCTATTTTGTAAATAGTTCATGTACTTCTTTAAATTGCATATTCACATGTGTTTAAAATATGCCTTTTTCAGATTTAGTTTTCAATGGCAACCCCCATTTTGTCGGCGGAAGCCGATAGTGTTAGTTTTCCTGAATACATTGAAGCTAGCTCTATGAGTGGCACGAAATGTGGTAGTCCTTACAGTTCTTGAGGGTTTGCCTGGCAAAACAATAACTTAAAGTAAAGGCTATTGTACGGCATGAAGTTGTGGGTCCGAATCCCGATTTTATCTAGAATCAGTCACCATTTGCGATTGAGAACAATTAATAGCGGTTTTATTGAGCTCTCGGGTACCGGTTAATAAAACTAACAAAAACGCTGTACCAACACATGTATGCTTAGGAAATCAGAAGCTGCGTACTGGCAAGTCCCTTTGGCACCTCATACCAGCTATGCACTACCTACTATAACCAAGTATTATGCAAGAGCGAAAGATCTGAAACGTAGATCCTTTCAAACTTTCAAACCCGAATATATTAGGTTCGTTCCAACACACCGCAAAACCAGTTTGTGAATCGTCGGGTACATGTGCAGAGCAAATTTGGCGATCCAAATTTGGTTTGCGCATGTATCAAACTGATTTTGTGGTGTGTTGGAATGGACTTATTGAATCCTATTAGAAGATTTGTAACCCAACTTCAGTTGAGATCACCGTTTGCAGTAGTTGGAAGTATGGTAGTGATAGTTGCAATGCAATAATTGAATTTAGTAACGGTACTGTTGCCGACAACCGGAAAGTTTGGCTGGCGCATAAAGATGCTGTATATTTTCTTTACCTGTATACTTTCTTATATCAGAATTGGCAAATGCATTATTTTTTAATAACAAATAAATAAGAAGGTATTGTAAAAGTTGCAGTGTAGTTGGTCGTTTGCAAACACTCTACAATAGTATTTGATGAAATAATAATGCAATTAAATAACTAAAATTGCGCATGAAACAAGGATTACATCGTATGTCTACTAACCCACACAACTTCTATGTGTTGCACTATCTACCGGTCTCGCAGTACATATACGGGCAAATGAGGAAATTCTTCTATTGGGCTTGTTTTTGGAAATAGGAAATATTCATTACGTAATGGACGGTTACACAAACCTAGTAACGAAATACTAGAGGTAAGACAAAGCAAAGAAAACCAAATTGATATATACATATTTTGTTGTACGTAGGTATTTACTTTCGAACAAATAGTAAAGGTAGCATTTCTGTTTGCCAAGTTTAGTTCATCGAATGATAGTATTGCTAGCGCCTCTTCATGCGTTCATTCACAAAGAAGTTCGTTATGGGTTGTTACACATGAGGAACGCTTACAATAACCTTAATCTAAGCGTATTGTGAAACGTCCAGAGTCGTAGACAACGCTCATTCTGCTGCCTAACTAAATAATTATTCAGAATATTAAAAATGGACTCCCTTTTCTGGCGAACCACCTCCTTCATATGCAGCGAAAATCTATTTCAGTGAATGAACGCTAGATTCTTTTCCACACGTTATCTGCGTTACGCCGTCCGGCATGTATTATTTTCTTCGAGCAGCATGACCACTGATGTAAATCGCGGCTGTCACAATTGTATTTTCTGAATTCGGAATAAATCTTCGCTGTTGAAAGTTATTCAAGATAGTCAATTGCCTTTGTGGAAAAGGGCGAATAAAAACTAAATAGGTTACGGTTATCGCAATCTAACAGTTTTAGTTTTTTTTTGCTGATTATAAATTAAATTGTTATGAGCTATCACAACCACTTCAATTTATCATTTTCTTTGGTAGATTTCTGCAAATTAAGAACGAAGCCGGGTTTCTTACAACATTTCTGCACTAAACTTAATCTGTAATTCTGTGATACAGAATTACATCATTAATTTAAATATTGCACCATCACCCAAACAGTCATCGTCAATCATATCTTGCCGAATTCTGACCAATAATGAAATTTATGTCGTTCTACTACATTCCTCGCAATTTTTGTGGATATTCAGAACACATAGGAAATATCGAGAAGAATTGTCCATTTGTTAAATTTTGAATTGGAGTATTGTTGGGTCAATGTTTACGTTAGAATAAATGAATAATGTTTTAGAGCGGTTTTTGATTTGCTACACGTACTTGATGATAAAAAATTCTTATATCAATTAAATAATAATATAAGACGAAAATACTGTGTTTGAACAAGAATTATTAGCTCCTTCACTAGAAATCACATATAAAGACACAAAAATAGATTTTTAAAAAGAAAGTGCTCTGCAGTTTACTATTAACATCTATCACAGCTTACTACTACTTTTTGACGTATTTTGGTATACTGTTGAGTTTTTGCTAAGTGCTTACCAAGTGTACAAGTATGAAATCCGGTATTTTTCTAAAAAAAAAAAAACAGTGCTTTATTCAAAGTATGCTTCACCGCTTGTTATACATTTTTTCCATCTTTCGGGCACCCTAGGAATACCACGCCAGTAAAAATCTTCCCCTTTTGCTGTGAACCATTAACCGAGGCATTTTCTCACATCTTCGTAAGAACCAAAGCGCTGCTCAGCAAGTGCGTAATCCATGGATGCAAACAAGAAGTAATCAAAAGCAGCCAAGCCTGGTGGGTAAGGCGCATGGGGTAGAATTTCCCAGCTGAGTGCTTCCAACGTATCCCCAATCGGTTTTGCCGTATGTGATGGAGCAGTGTTATGAAGAAAAATGAGTTTGTGTTGCCTTTTTCGGTATTCTGGCCTTTTTTCAAGCGGCGAACGGCTCAAATCGGTCAATTGTTGTTGGTATCGTTTACTATTAACCGTTTTCCCAGGTTTTAACCGGTCATAATGGACCACGTCCGTCTGGTCCCACCAAACACAGAGCATCGTCTTTCTGTCAAAGCGATTAGATCTGCGGTCCATGTGCGCCTGGGTCTGCCCACGATCTTTTCTAAAATATCACGTGTGTTTTTGCGCTTTTACATTTACCTGTCGTTCAACTCATGTGGTACCCATCTACCGGTCTTGTGAATATTTCCCATCTCTCGTAGCCGATTGGACTAGCTTGTTGACTAACGTTCAATTGGTAAGCGAATTGCTTTTGTGTTTGGGAATCATCTTCGTCCAACAATGATTGCAATTCCACATCTTCGTACTTTTTCGGCGGTTTCCATGTTCCATGTCTGCAACATCGGAGTGACCACTTTTGAAACGCCGATGGACCATGCTCACTATAATCTCTCGATGTAGCAGCAGTTTTGTTAGACTGAAAACAAAAATTAATGCGGTCCGCGAATGCTCTTTGTTCGGTATAAATTTCGACATATTGAACACAACAACACAATACAATGCACACAATTTTCCAACTTATCACTCGTGCGCGCCTGACACTCGTTGATGGCACAACAAAGTGGCGCAGTATCAAATCGTTATAGCACAAACTGCATTGGTGCGCATCTGTTGTCTGAAATTCGCATTTCATACTTGTACACCTGGTAAACGAGTCTTTTTTGAAATAATTGAGTGTTACTAATTTATATGTAACTAGTGGAGTACCGTCCTTTTGTTGACGGAAGTAGTAAGTAGTGACTAGCAGTAGTAACATTATGGAAGCATTGCGTTTTCCTTAGTGGAAGGGAGTCCATGATTCATAAACATAGTTTCTACTACTTTTGTTATCTCCATGACTTCATTTCTTATTACGTTTACTACACGTTCTTTTTTATTATTAAATTACTCTCAGAATTCTAACTGACATTCTGTTAGATATAAAAATGTTTTATTTCCTGGTTTTTTAATATGCTAAGAAAATTCATGAAATATAGAACATACATACAACAATTAGCCTTCAATTAATTTAGTACACAATTTGATTTAGTGGAAACGTGAATTAAATTACTTTGAGCAGAAGTCAACTAAATGCAGACTGCTCTATTGTGCAATTTATATTTAAAAATCACACTGGGGAAAAGGTGGTGGAGATTATTGTGTGGGTAGTCGCATGAAATGTTATGGAAAGTAAACTAATGAGCAAGTTTTGTTAAAATTAATGTAATATTAAGCAACATCGCGTGGGTTAGATGTAGCTTTACTTATTTTCTATGTACCAATAGTATGCTTGTTGAGGTCAAACTCATTTATGATGTAACTAACGAAAGGAATGCAATATAAAACATTTAGATATTGATAAAAATATCGCGATTATTTATGGAATATTATTTTAAGGATCTCGTAAATAAAGGCAACAAAAACTAGTGTTAAAGGGTTTCAATCTGGGCGTGCCAAATCGAGATAATATCGTATTCACGCTCAAGGTAAAATAGGCGCATACCGTATACAGTAATAATTCAAAATAATAAATTAAATACTACGGCAATAAAATTTATCTTTAAATTAGAAAGCACCAACTAGAATACAATTGAAAATGTGATGAATGTGGTGTTCTTGGTGGTAATTTTGCAACATGGTATGGTAAAGCATCAGTTATGTTTATAACTGCTGCAAATATCAGAGTAAAATAAAGAATATAAGCGAATCAGGTTTAGGAGACGAACCAATTGGAATTAAAAATGAAGTCCAAAACAAATTGGACGCAGAAAAGTTCAATGAAAGAGACATCAAAGAGAAATACGCAGCAACAGTTGAAAAGAAAATAACCGAGAGGTGAACGCAAAAGAATGATACAGAAAACGACTGGGGTATAATTAAAGAATGTATTGCCGAAGGTGCAGAGAAAATCGTAGGAGTGAAAAGAAAGCGAACTAAAAAAGAATGGTTTAATAGAAAATACCAAGAAATGCTAACACTAAAAAGGAAGCACGCCTCAAGTGGTTAAGAACTAAATCAGAAGAGGATCAGAAAAGAGTATCAAGAAATAAGAGAGCAAACTAAAAAGACTTGGGAAAAATGAAGATGGTGGATAGATGATAAGTTAGAAGAGGTCTAAACTGAATAAACGGACAAAAATCCAAAATCTTTCTGCAAAAATGTTAACGAAGAAACTAAAAGGTACAGGGAAAGATAAAGCAAGACG
Source organism: Chrysina gloriosa (assembly GCA_038088585.1). NCBI lineage: Eukaryota > Metazoa > Arthropoda > Insecta > Coleoptera > Scarabaeidae > Chrysina > Chrysina gloriosa. The sequence goes on from CM076087.1 coordinate 54,198,158, forward strand.
TCGAAACCAAAGACGGAACTATAACAGAATAGGATGAGGATTCTAAACAGGAATGGGTTGAGTACTTCAAAGACCTCTTAACTCTCTCTTAACGGAGATGAAGTGTACATGAAAAATATACAGCATTATACATAAAATATGGAACGAAGGAAAGACGCCAAAGGAATGGGGCACCGAACAAGATCATAAGAATACACTAAAAGGAGATCAGCAAATATGTAGTAACTATAGGGGAATTACACTACTGAATACAGCGTATAATGTCAACAATTAGACAGCACAGATTATACAACACCACTAAACACATACTAGGACACTACCAATATGGATTCCCAAAGGGAAAGCCTGCAGCAGATGCAATACAGAATATAAAACAAATATTAGCAAAAGTACATATATGAGCACAAGATAGACATAGAACTACTTTTCATCGTAATTGATTGATGCGGGAATCACTTGTTGAAGCTCCATAACGAATAACTTAAATCAATTGACTTAAGTTACTTTTCATCGATTTGAAACAAGCTTTCGATTCAACCAGAAGAAAGGAGCTAATGATTGCATTAAAAGAACAAGGGGTTGATGAAAGACTAAGAAAACATACATGACAACAAAGAGAACGGTATCTTCAGTTAAACACAAAAAGGAGGATCCGAAAGATTTGAAGTTAATCGAGGTGTTATCAGCTACGTTGTTCCACTTACGAATATATCTAATGATGTATGCATCCGAAGTAATGAGTTTCACAAACAAGCAAGAGGAAGAACTAAAGATAATTGAAAGAAAGGTATTTTGCATGATATTAGGACCAATAAAGGTAGGAGAGCAGGGCGTACAGGTGAACATAGTTAGAGAAACAAATAACAAAGCGCAAGATGACCGGGACATGTTTAGAGATCGGAAGCAGGCACGACAATCTACGCTATGCTGGAATAGGAACCGGGAGGTGGGTCGAGAAGAGGAACACCAATATCGAAGTGAATGACAGAAGTGGAAGAGATGTTGACAGTATCGGAATGAAAGACTGCAAAATCAAAGCAAAAGACAGAAAAGTATGGAGAAAACTATGCGGGAAGATCTAGAGTAGAACTGAGTGGCCACTGATCCACTCAGTGAATAGATCTAGAGAGCACCAAGGAGCGGCGCAGCTCTACATGGGGCGTCCAGCCACTACATTAATAATAATAATAATAGTAAATTATTACCCTTGACGGAATAAGCACGAAAAAAACACATATAGTTCATACTGTCCTAATATCATGTTCTTACTAAAGCTAACGCGGGGCGCTGCTTTTGGGGACTGGATTCAAAGATATTGGTTCAAATTGTTGTGATAAAATTAATCCAGTTATTAGGGAAATATAAAAATTTATAGAGATTAAAGATCTCAAAACCAATAACTTTACTTTGAGGTCGTTTTAACCTTCCTATACTCACGTCAAAATGAAAGACGTATACTATACTATATAAATCGGTCTCACAGACCGTATGCGTGAGTATAGGAAGGTTAAATGAAATCGGATATGCATCAATAAAATTTTCAGTTATTATCATATTATCAATTATTTAATTTTATTATTGTATCCCCCTCAAAAATCAATTGCTACATATGTATACACAGTATACATAGTATATGTACATAAATATACAGGTAACTGCATTCACATAAATAGAAGACTACTGTGTAGTGAAACCATATTCTTTCTAACGAAAGGATTGTAATATTTGTACAATACACGCCAAGTTAACATATAATTACCGTCAGAGGATATTTTAGCCCGATGTTTACCCAACGCACGTGCAGAGAAAAGACGAGTAAGCGTGTCGACCTTACCTGCAACAAGAGAAAAGTAAGTTAGTGGGCTGCTGTTTTAAAAAGCTGATAATTTATATACCTAAACTAAGAGTCCTGGTAGAAGTTAAACACATTAGCCGTTGTACACAAATAAAAATACGTATGTATACATACATATGTACAAATAGACGTTTGTAGTAGCGCTACTATAGCGTGTCTAAGTCTGTAGTTTCATAAGCGAATATGTTGTAAGTACGTTTGATAATAATAATAAAAAAACTTAAATCGATACCTTAACAATTACCAGCTTTTTATGCTTAAAACACACACGCTAACTAATGGAATGATCAGATTTATTGTACATTTTCAAGTCGATACTATTCCTGCACAGTTAGAATATCTTGAAGCGATAGTTCTTCAAAATGTTTAGTAAAGTTTAGCATTATATCTAACTAGTCATGATATATTGATGTAAATGGTGCTTATCTAGGGAAATAGTTTTGACGACAATATTTTAGCATCGGCTAAGACAAGTGCTGAGGCTGGGATATGATAATAGCGTACTAGTGTATTCGGAAATCTAAATTACCTTCTTAATACTAGGTTGTATTTGCATAACAAAGGTTATCTAACTGCAGTTATGGAAGTCATATTAGACTATTTATTACATTTGACGATTGGGAGAACCATAAATGCTAAACAGGACGACTAATACTGAATAAGAATGAAAACCAAATATCGATTGCTGTAAGCTAGTATTCCTTACACGTGATGTTGCTTTCTTAGTAGTGTCTACGGATCGAATCGAAGTACAGATTGGGGAAAACTAATCTCGACGCAACAAAATCAGAAGGTGCTTTGTAGTAACGAGTCCAACAAGTATCTCATGCCGTAAGATAGTGCAAAGATGGATGAAAGATCACTGAGGGAACAGAGGCAGAAGTTTAAGAATTTCAGATCTGGCATGCTGGCCAATTGGGTAATATTGCAAAATATTCTAGGTGCAAGTCAACTGTATTAAAGTATAAATACTAGGATATTATCCTTCTACTTGATAATTGAGTTCAGGCGTTCGGCTGTTATCAGAAGCAGGGTTTTAGAATATCGGAACAACCTTTAGCACTCTGAGCCTGTTATCTCTTCTTTGATTACCAGATCATATTGATATTGAAAGTAAAGAAATAGCTAATACATATGTTAACAAAGCAGATATCACTACCACCTTGTGCATAACTGGAACATTTTCCTCTGGAGGTGCTATTGAGGGGGATGAGGAAAATAGGAAAACGTCCAAGCAAGTCAAATGTGTAGAGTTACAAAAAATGTTAGTCAATCTGTATTGGAGAATGCTACTGGGTTTCCTGCATTATAAATAACGGTTGCTTAAAGGAGACCATCAGAACTGATAATCACGGATTTCGATGAGTCTCAGGTATGTTGTAGAGGGACTTGTCCTTAGTATCCGGCTACTTGCCTTTTATGCGACGGCCCCTAGTTTCTGAAAAAATCGATTTTGAGTTTGTTTCAAGTTTTTAGTGTACTTCCTATACCTGTAATTTTACTCGTGTTTCTACTGACTGAGCGTGGCGCAGCGCCCTAGGTTCACGGGAAGTATTCTGGTGGTAGGTGTTCAAATCCCTGCCCGTGTAAATTTTTTTCAATTTCATCTTACAGGATAGCAACAAATAGTATAAGTTTTGCAAAATTGTTAAAAAATAATCATTAGCAGAAATCGTGCTCGCAGGTGTATTTGTAAGGTTCAAAGAGCAAAGTAACTCAGCTCATCACACTCCTCTACTTCTGATTGAACTTCTTCTGGCTGCCCTTCTGTAAAAACGCTTGCTTCTTCCATTTCACTGCACTCTTTCAACACACATACATACAGGTAACTAACAATGCCCAAATATATTTTTATGGGTTTATAAATGAAATTACTACGACGAAAATGAGTATTTTTGAATAATTTTGAAAAACCTATACTATTTGTTGATATCCTGTAAAATAAAATTAAAATAAGAAAAAGTACACGCACAGAGATTTGAACACGCATCACTAGAACAACAGCCGTGAACCTTCGACGCTGCGCTACGCTCAGTTGTTTGAAATATGAGAAGAAATACGTGTATAGGAGGTAGGCCTAAAATTTCATAATTGATTTTCTCAGAAATTAGAGGCCGTCGCATAAAAAGCCAGGAGCCAGATACTAAGGACAAGTCCCTCTACAACATATGGGAAACCCATCGAAATCCGTAGTTAACATCTTCTGACGGTCCCTTGTTAGACAAACCAGGGACAAGTGGTAGCGGCTCATGTATACAGATAATAAGATTCTATCATCTTCTAAACGCGTTTTGAAACTTGCGCTATTCGAGGGACCATTACCTAATCGGGGACAAGAACATATTACTTTTGATAACTTTAAAGCTAATCCGAGCGTAATGGCAATATGCACTAATTATAGATAACATGTAAGAGCCTAACATTATCAATACCAAATGCCATCTTCGAGTTTCCGGATAAGAAATTGTGCTCTACGAAAAGTGGAAAAATAAAAACCGGTTAGAGTTAGTTAATACTCTAGTGGTACTAACAACATTGACAACACAGGGCATGTTATAATAATTTTTACTGCATAGCATATACAACCTTCAAAAACTACTACAACAAAAACAATTACAACCGGAACAGGATAATTTATTATGTGCCCTATAAATTGCCTACTGTCAATTATAAGAGAGTGCATTGTATATTATAACCATAATACTATGGCAAGTAGAAAGCATACTTCTATATTAACAAAACAGGAAGATTTATAAATAGTAGGAGATATCAGATTATCAGTTTTGTAATTTATCTCACCTTCTTGTTGATATTTTGAAACCAACTATTTTTTTATTATAAAATCAGTCAATTAGGAGATTTTAGTATTATATATGTATATATATATATATATATATATATATATATATATATTCTTGGGAAGGTGTCATGTCTTACCTTGTAGGCTTGTATACAGCAGATGACCAACATGTCGATTCTGAAACATATCTCTTATCTACGGCAATATCTATCCTGTCATCTCCCATCTTATAAGTTGTGCATGGATGCCATGCCATGCTATGCCGTTTAAATTATATAGATCGCAATGCACTTTATATCTACTTTAACGTACGAGTACTTCCAATCGTTGATATTTTAATGAAGATCTAAAAGAAAACCGGAGTCCTTTGGTTTATGAACCAAAGTTAACCTGTAGATCGACCGAATGAAGTAAATGAAAATATTGGAAATTTAAAAATGGATGCTGATAATTCCTTTAATGATGTAGTAAAGAATATGACTATAGGAGTATTCGTTTTGATAACTTCCCTTTGGATTTGAATAAATTCGGCACTATTGTGATTAGGGAGACATTTAGTTCTGCAACATATGAGACTTATTCGAAAACTAGGAGGCGTTTGATTATTTTCGCGTTAAGTTCGTACACACTGGAAGCATTCGGTCGTTAGTACGGTAGTCACATATAAACTCTGTCCTGTACATATATTTAATTACATACTAAGGTGTTAAGTACATTATGACAGAAAATCTCACCGTGTGAAATACACATTGTGATTCGGTTTCTATAAGAAAGAATTATATTTAGATACCACATCATTATGTAAGGTTTATAGTACAACATTAGATATGTTCCAATAAATGTGTGTAATGAGGAACGAACTGGATTTGTCGTTAAAGGTGATTTTTCACAAAGAATTGACAAGAAAACTCGTGAGGATTAGCACTTTGCGATTATGCTCCACATCACGTATGCTATTGTGTTGAATTGTCATCGAAAGACATCAATACCACAAAATTTGTGTGACATTGATGTTGGGAAACAGCGAATAATCTCTACATTACCCTTCTTGCAAAGTACGAAACTAGCGGTGAGGATTATCTGAATGAGATTGTAATTGGTGATAACTGACTAGGACTGGATTTCATTCACAATGTTGAAATCAAGTAACAGACAATGGTAAGAAAGCGTGCGAATTTTCCTAACCTAAGATGTATAAGGAAACGTTATAATTACTCAGGCCTAGATTATAGGAGATACACCATGGACAAAGTTATTCACTGTGTCCCTTATATAATTTACTGCATCAGGTCGGTGTTCTCAATGAACCCTACCACTTTGCTAATGGTTTAAGCCATTCATTGCTTCTGGTTGCAGAAACCGAGATCCAATCCTTACACTACTCAGCCCTTGGCATCCAAAGAGTACATGTTGCAAAGTTTCCTCTTCTTCACAACAGGGTCTTTCGCTATTCTTATGGCGTAGAGATGTTTGTTAAGGCGGCAATGCTCTATTAAGAGGGGTACTGCCTTTTTAATTTAGCTCTTTTGCATTCACAGCGATTGTTGTATTTTTTCATCTAAGGGTTCCACTCACCCAGTGTTTGAGTGTTTTAGTTCCTCATTTCAATACTTATACTTTGATAAGAAATTCCGCCTGTTAATACAGACTCTACAAACTTCCTCTTTATCCTCTTCCTTGCGATAAAATTCACCAGCCTACATTCACTCTATTATATTTTACCAAGGCCACCGATGCATTTCTGGACCACTTCTCATTGAATGTGAACGTTCTGTATTGCTTCGAGAGTTGTTGCTTGGCTTTCTGTTATGGCACACATGTTTCTGTCCTGATTGCATATCTGTATCATTGTTTTGCGTACATGTAGTATCCATCTTTGGTCTGTCTATCGTTTACTTTTACTAGCTCCTACAGTTAACTCTTGCTTTCGGAGAATGTGGCTTCTCTCTTTCTGTTGTAGTGAAGTTGCAACATATTCTTGCTCTTTCCATGCAGTATACCCTCTGTCGACTTCTGTAAGCTGCCATCTTACCCTGTACTTATGTAGTTCTTTAGTGTTAATCGGAAGATGTACTAGCTTTACTTTAAACCTATAAATTTTTAGAACAACATTGAGACTAAAGATTAATAACATTCGAAAAACAGTCAATTTCGTATTGCTTTTGCAGATTCGTTGTGGTAATTCTGTGGGCTTCTAGAAGTTAGTTGTTAAAATTGTCTTCTAAACTGAACTCAGCTCACAACAGTTTCCGTGTCTTCTCATCAATACCCAGCACCCACTTTCTCTATTTTGAAATGGTTGAATTCGGAAAAGTTTGATATTCAGGTTTGTAAATGAGACAGAGTACGCGATTTCAAAGCAAAATTAAATTTCAAATAGTAAATCTATTAACTTCAAATCAATTTTGTCTATGAATAATGAAATCATCCCAAAGCTGGGACAAACGATTTGAAATATCTATTGAATTAAGTATATATATTTATATTCCCATTGAAATCAAACATAATATACACAAAATGCGTCGAAAATCTACGGAAACACCACAAAGTATTTTTAACCGCGAATAAATAACTCTAACCGCAAAAGGCCGCCTCAATTAGAGGCGAGGGTATCTGGTTTCCGGCTTATGTTACAGAGGATATCTTACGAGACACTGGCAAGCGCACTTAAATAACCGATTGACAGGTAAAGATTTCGGTCTCGCTCTGAACGTACGCCCCGATTCACACAGATACCACGTGCGTTTATGAAACATAATACCTTTGCTTATAGCGATATTAAATCAAGATCACTACGTATTCATATTACGCACAACAGGAGTAATAAGATCGAATAAATTGCTCAAGATTATGTAATAAGGTAGTTTTCTATGAGTACGTGAAAGAAGTAGTAAACTATTTCTGAGAGCCAAAATCTTAATAACGTAAAATATGAAGAACATATAGGAGGATATAGCTATCTAATTAAATTAGGTGCATTAATGGGCAGCGATCAAGTAACTGTGCAAAGGCTTAGAAAGTAAGCACCATTTGACAATAATCCGTGAGGAGAATTTAGCTTTGTCAATCGCAGTTGAGGTCGGCGCACTTTTGCACAGTTACTTGATAGTTGCCCATTAATGCACGTAATTCAGTAGTTCGATGTGTAGAGACTCCACCAGATTTTATTTGATTAAAAAAGGTTTGCAAAAGATGAAAAATTGCAAGTTCCAATTTCGGAACAAGTTGATTATGGTCTTTATGATTTATATCTCATGCTTTTACTTTTTCCCTTTTCGTGGATGGAAACCGAAATTGTACTTTTCTAACCCAATTCTACTGTATTCTAATACAGGCCTTATACTCGCGCCGTGAATTTGCGACGTAACTCTCAAGCCAGGAATTTACATACACTTTCATTTTCGAAGCAGCATGATATGCGTGGAAACCATATACACTTTCGTTTTTGTATTCGCAAACCTTTAGGGTGTGAGTGTAGAGCACGCATAATAGTAATTAGTTCTTTAATTTTCATAAAGTTATATATGTTTTTGGATTAAATTCACGAACATAATGAAATCATACAAAACGTGTAGATTAGGCTTAACAAGAAAAATTGCAAACTACTTCCGTTAGGTTTTGTTCACTGGGAATTAGAAGTTATTGTTAATTACGTAGTAGTACCGTACTTAATGGGTGGAGTATAAGTGACAAAAGAAAAATTAAATCAATGCGTAGAGGGATGAGGGGTTAAAGGAAAAAGTAAATATTTACAGTTTTCGGGGACAAGATAGGTACTAGATTATCAGTGTACTGAAGAAATAGCCAAGAGAGAAAAGGTACAACTTAAATTTATGCATTTTAAATTCAGCTACGAAGATTATTCGTGATTTTAAAACAAAATGAAATCCAAATGTTTGTTTAGACTATTTAAGTAGATTTCAATTGATTCATTGAATATAAGCATATGTTAAACATAACATGCATTTGTATTTTTGTTTGCGTATGCAAAGACTAAGCGAGGTAAATTATTGTAGATCTGGAGGCAGCAAGTGTCTAACGAACACGCATTTTGAATATTAAAACGTCTATTACTCACTGTGATCGTTCGCGAAAATTTCCAGCATTATTTACAATTACTTACAGACAACAACTATACTACAATTACTAAAAAATAAAAATCAATATCAAGTATATTTGCATATAGTAGCTCTTGTAATCGATGCGAAGTCCTTACGTGGTCGCTGAACAATATACATATGTACCTTCCTCTCCTGCATTGCTGAAATACACATGTGCAAGGCGACAAATTCCCGCAGCAATTCAATGAAGTAAAACGCTGATGTATAGATCCTCTCAATACGATATTTTACAATTAGTTATTAATGGCAAGGAGCTTTGTATTAACTTAGCTATAAGAAAGAACTGCTCGACTGTTGCGTAAGTATTACAAATTACCTATCATTTTGATGAATAAAGCCTAGTATTAGCTATAGAACTGGATTTGATACTTATCTGAAATGGAAATAATGCAGTATCGTATTGAGCGTTATTTACTGATAGCCGTATTACCAATCTACTGTACCGATGACATTTATTGTATTTGGAATTAAAGTGCATATGTTTATTTTTAGTGTAGGTATGTTATCCTGTAACTAATAAGTAATTTAACAAACTGGAACATTAATAATCACCGAGTACATTTTTGGTCAGACCAGTATTTTCGATAGGATTATACTCGGACAATTCAGACCAATTGACCAATAAATTAATAAAGTCCATTTTCTATAGCTATTCGAAAGGAATTAACAATCTGAACGATTTCTATTATATCTTAAATTTGTGGCTAGTTGCGAGGTACTTAATTCTTTACTTCTCTTCATCGATACATTCAAAAACTGAGGAGTGGCATTATTATTAAAATTATTAGAAAAGTAATTTTTATTATACAAGGTGTAGTAAAAGTATGGTAATATATTTACCATATTCTATATAAACATTTAACATTTCCAATTTTAACCCTTTACGCAAATTAAAAAAGCGAGACCTAAATAATTTGTGGGTCAAATTGATACAACCTTAACTTACTTAAAGCCTTTAATTATAGTGCACAGAAAAGAAAACCAAGGTTAATGAGAAAAACATTTATCATTTATTTTTGCAATAGTCACAAATAGTGTTTAATTGTCCATGGTTTTTGCAAACAAATCGCACACAAACTCGACACTTACAATAAAGTATTCAAGTTATAAATCTTTTTATCTAATACCGATATAAACTAGCACTCAGTCACTTTGTCGATGTACCAATTATAATTCATGTATGTTTTTCGTTTAAAAAGAAGTTATTTTTATTAAGCTTTAGATTAGGAGAATATATGTACATATACTGTATACAGTCAAATTTTTTAAATTAGAGACCATTAGAGACTAATGTGTATGCTACATGCATAAAACATAAAGTACAATAAAGTGGAAGTGGAAACAATTCTTAATGTTTTTATAAATAATACTGATAAGCAGACGTATTTCGAGGATAGCATAAAGCGGCTGTGAATTTATATTGTAGTTTATTACTAAATCTAAAGTTGCAAACTACGATTGGTCCAAAGTGACTCATTTTTACGCAGAACTGTTAAATAAATAATTATAATAATAATAATTACTGTATAATTCTAATATACAAATAACGCATCACAACGTAGGTTTTCCGAGCTGGCACATAATTAATTTGTTAATTAGTTAATTGCTAAACACTCATATATATCAACTTATGCATGTAGAGGGCCTGTTAGATGTTTTCGGAAGCCGTTCGTCAGTCACATGGATAGCACTAGTTTGTATACCGTATAGGATAGTACCAACCGACACATGGAAGGAACACGGACATGCGGCACAGTAGTTATTATCGACTATTAAATCGACCATTATTAATTACTAATGGCTAATCTGTTCCTCTTGTGTATCGGTCAGTACTTTCCTCCACAGTATACTCATACATCAACGATATATGTTAACGTACAATTGCCGCCGATATAGTCACATATACGAATTAATGTTATTCTCGTTAATCAAATGAAACTATACTTCATTATACAAAGTCATTAAATAAAATTGCAATTACGAAATATCGAGCGCTTCTAACAAAATCATGTAATGTTGCAATATTAGTCATACTATGGAAACAGAAGCACAATTAAAATTACATTCAAAACTTCAATAAACGTGTTATAGAAATTATAGTTTGAATGGGTTAATGTTCTTTGAATAATCAATGAAGAAACTTTTCCTTTTAGGTCTGAAATCCTTTTTGCCTAGCAGCCTATACAGTAACCACGTATGAATAAAATTACGCAATAAGTGTAATAGTGGAAAATTCTGCTTTATGACATTCTTCCAACAGATACGTTTTATGCACGCGAGTGTATGTTGAATATTAACATACCTACACATTTATCATTAATGTGAGTGAAGATCCCAAAGGTGTCGTCCGATGTAATTACGAAATTATTTTTATTTTTAAAATTGTGGACATCCATCTATCACAATAAATCAACCTAATTAATATGGCCGATATTCTACTATTTTCTTTGCCAAAGAATATCAAGGACTTGCAAATATAAGATTAAATTTATCTATAAATGTTTTTTATATAAAATGTGTTTAGCTGTGCCGATTGCATTTTTTAAGTTAAATTTAACTCCTTCCTTTTACGGGTAGTTAACGGAATTTTTATTTATGCGTAGCTACAAATTGTAAGCATACATGAAGCGCTTTTTACCTTATAGACTAGACAGTAATTAGCAAAATTGTAATGAAATAACGTAGATAATAATAAATATTAGATCGTCAAAGTGGTTAGCGAATTCTGAGTGCTTTGGAAGTTACAACAACATAGTGTTAATCATAATATAACAAACTGGTAGTATTTATTGTCCAGATCTAAAACTTTCCTTATATTTAACGATTCTTTTATAAGAAGTAGAACGTTATAGATCAATAGGTACGAATATGTTGGTATTATCTCAGTTTGTTAATGAGGATGTGGTAGATATTAATTTTGTAACTGTTTAAATTTGATGTAAAAGTGCTTGAATCTAATAAATATCTGTTATTATGTTCAACTACCCGTTAAAATATTGTGAGAATATACAAATAACTTCATAGACATTCATAACCTGTTATTAAATATCTAAACATTATACGTATTAAGAGAGATGTAAAACTTTATATTACCGTCGAAATAATTTGCGAATAAATCTGCTCGAACAAGCTAAGAGTGTCGAGTTGTTGACATTTACATGTCTTGGAACACCAAAAACGCAGTAAAGAAGACGCATAGTAAGAGTGTGGAGCAGGTAAAACACCTGATATTTACGATCTTATGGTATATCGCTATCCGACACTTGGACTAATGGCTCTGCGGACCTAGTAGGTATAGGTATCGTTCGGGTTTATTACTTTAGGAAATTAAATTGCTTCGATTCCCTCGACGACAACATTGTGTCTCCGAATACATCTTATCGATTTTATCGGATGGTGTACCCTATAGAGATAAAATACGAATAAAACATTACTCAGAAGAATTGCTTTTAGGAATAAATTGGTCTGCATTCTGTTTAAATGGCACTATGCAGTCAGCGTTGTTAATTGAATTTCAAAATATTATAATATAAGGTATATGTAATTAGCGGTGCATACAGCCTTACACAAGATACCACGAATGAAACTGTCACAACTAACCACAATATTTAGTTAACCTAAAAGCATACTTTTACTTAGCTATAATCAATCTTTAAAGTTAACAATACCGTATTGAGCCTAAAAATGTTTCGCGTTATAATTACTTTCAACTTTCAATAATAATGTCTCAGCGAGTAGGTTTATAGTTTTGGTGACGAAACAGATCGTCATTCGACAATTCGCATTAATCGGGACAGGTGGACCAAGAAGAGCACTCACCCAGAAAGAATAGAAATTGCGCACCAGATGATCGAGGAGGTGGAGGTATGGCATATTGTGAGAGTGCGTAGGCATTTCAGGCGCTTCAGTCTAGAAGATTCTATATGATGAATTGGGAGTGGGACAAATTACATTTTCGTTGGGTCCCACATCCTTTTAATGAAGAGGGGATTTCGCCAATTGTTGCTGAAAAACTTTGAGCCGGTTCAACAAAAGAATCTGAGAAAATGTTTACAGGATGGTGAGTGGTGGCGTATCTTACATTTATTCTATGAACCAGAAAATAAACGTCAATCCACTGTATTTAAATAATCCAACAATCCAGGCGCTTGGTAAGGTATGTACCAGGTGTATAAGTATGAAATGCGGATGCGGACAGATGCGCACCGATGCAGTGTATGTTATAAAGATTTGACGCTGCGCCATTTAGTTGTGTTATTAACAAGTGTCAGACGCGCACGAGTGATAAATTGAAAAAGTGTGTGCATAGTGTTGTGTTGTTGTGTTCAATATGTCGAAATTTATATCGAACAAAGGGCATTCGCAGACAGCACTAATTGGTTTTATTTGAATAAAACTGCTGCTACTTCGAGAAACTTATGGTAAACATGCTCCATTGCAAGATAGGTACGAACGATGGTTTCGGCGTTTCCAAAGTGGTGACTTTGATGTTGCAAACAAGGAACGTGAAAAACCGCCAAAAAAATACGAAGATGTGGAATTGCAAGCATTGTTGGGCGGAGATAATTGGCAAACACAAAAACAACTCGCCGAACAACTGGACGTCAACAAGTTGTTTCCATACGGCTACGAGAGATGGGAAAGATTCAGAAGGCTGGTAGATGGGTACTACATGAGTTAGACGACAGGCAAATGGAAAAGCGTAAAAACAGACGTGATATTTGGAAAAAAGCATGGGTAGACCCAGGCGCACCATCCACGTCCACTACAAGACCGAATCGCTTTGGCAAAAAGACGATGCTCTGTGTTTGGTGGGACCGGAGGGGCGTGGTCCATTATGAGCTGTTAAAACCTAGGGAAACGGTTAATAGCAAACGTTACCAACAACAATTGACCGATTTGAACCGTTCGCTGCTTGACAAAAAGGCTAGAATATAGAAAGATGCAACACAAAGTCATTTTTCTTCATGACAATGCTCCATCACATACGGCGAAACCGGTTCGCGACACGTTGGAAGCACTCAGCTGGGAGGCTTACTCCTTGCGGCTTACTCAGCGGACTTGGCTCCTTCCGATTACTACAAGTTTGCATTGATGGGTCACGCACTTGCTGAGCATCGCTTTGTTTCCTACGAAAAATGGCTTGATGGAAGGTTCGCCGCAAAAGGGGAAGATTTTTACTGGCGCGCTATCCACAAATTGTCCGGAAGATGGGATTTTTTTCGTTCAGCGTCAGTGTCTTTACTTATTTTTGGAAAAATCGTTCAAAAGTGAACGTGTAAAACTAGAACCAGACACAATCGTGCAGGGGTTCTAAAGGTTATTAGCAACTTGTCTCCTCGACTATTACTGTTTTCTAATTTGAAAACTTTGAGAATGCAATTGTAGAGATATATACATACATACTGCTTTAAGTACATACTGTAGCAGAATAATTATTAAATTCTTTGTGCATCAAATGCTATTGAAATAATCGTGAATGCATTTTATAACCGTATAAAGTATGCGATGCAATAAATAAAAAATAAAATTAGTTTCGGTTTATTTCCGATAGAACATTGTAAAAATATCATAAACCTTAAGATATTTCGAAGACCATTGTATTGTGAACAATACATTTAAGAGTTAAAGCTAGTATAAATTATCAGCTACTTAAAGGAATATGTTGAATTAGCAGCAACTATGTGCATATATGTAATTATTAGTATGTTGCATAATATTAATCATTGCTGTATAGTGTATAAAATTGTATGATAGACTAATGATTATGGCATCTCTTTGTGGGACGCAATTCGAATACGGAAATAAACCGAGAAAGGACGAGAAATTTTCTCACACCGCTGCACGCTGTTTTAAAAAAGTTCAGAAGTGTATTTTACATAAGCATATGTGTCAGATATGTGGGATACTATCATTTTGCTTCGTTCTTAAGTTTTATGAGAAAATAGGTTCTTAATTAATGAAAGTTAGCATATAATTTTGTAGTGTAGTACGCCTTGCTGAGCTTTCTCATTGCGTACTTGCCAACTGCATGGCAGCTATTAAAGCAACCGTAGACCTCACAAGCAGCCAACGGATTTCTGACAACCAATATCTTAATTAGAAGTGAAGGAATGCTAACGTATTTCATTACCGCAAATGGCCTTCAGCTGCGATTCAATACAATAACTTTTTGAGCATTCTTTTAATTGAAGTGCCTTTTAGAGCATAATCTCTATTACAATTTGACGAAGATTGGTACTTATTATGGTTATGCACATGAATTTTTCATAGGTAATAAAGATGTGACACTGTACCTTAATTGCATCTGGAAGTACATACATACCTAAGTATCAGAAAATATCAGATAAGATGTCTACATTGAATAAACTATACTTCTTACTTAAACGTAGCTACAGTGCTAAAGTGAACGATTTTGTAACTTATTTTACTTTCGTTTACTTGTAAATTAGGATGAAACCCATATCAATGCAATAACACATGAATATGTATGTCATTAAAAATATTGTCAAATTGTTTAGAATCTTAACGTTAACGAACAATTAAGTGATTCACTAATCCGGGCGCTTGTTTATAGAAAGATCAATTTGAAATTTAGATTGTGTATTTTCTTTCATATTTGATTCCTTCCACATCCTACGCCTTGATTGTGTACGCTTTTCCGTTATTTTATTTTTGAAATAATACAGCGAGCATCTATGACGTGGGTTAGAATATCAATTATTCATGAAATAATTTTATGAGGATTATTATTGTAATCCGGAATGGACAGATGAGTGGTCTGCATAGCATAAATAAAACATTTCTATTTATTCCACATTGACTTTTCTATGAATTGCACCTTTGAATTTAATGAAAACTGAAACAATTCGTTAGGTAAAGACGGCAAATTCTATGAAATAACGGAACGTTAGCACACGCCATACACAAATGTTATTGATAGTGTGCTCATTACAAAATCATTTACAATCCTCTCGAAGCTATCTAGATATGCCGCTAAAATTTGTGTTTGAACAGATTTAATATGTAATACTGCGTAATACATTGAACCGCATTTCTGTTTGAGATTTTACTAAATTAAAGAACAATATTCTGACCTGATATGTAACAATATGGGATACATATGAACTGCCAACTGCTTATTTATACTTATTCTGTAGGGTAACCTGGGGGAATATGCTAGTTAGGGCAAAACGCCAGTTCTACGATTTAACGAAACTGGCGCTAGGATTGCATATGTAAGTAATTGATGCACTTCAGTAGTTGATAGTGCTGCTCGTAGCTTATATTTTAGATCTTATTTTGTTAATATGGTAAGCAGACTGAAGCAGACTATTTACAGCTTTCTCAGTGGATATAGTAAGCAATTTTGTAAAATTTATGAAAGCAGGGGTCCTATCGGAATGTTATTATAACTGTAGGTATAAGTCAGGATAGGACTACTGTATGCTTCACCGCTTTATTTTAAGGCCGCCATATTGTGTAAAATATACATCTACTGTATAACTGCATTTGGGATAAAATGCCAGTTTAACGTCAGGATAAAATGCCATAGGATATTACATATCAGGATAGTGACAGCGCTATGAGCTAACATGGTAATGACTACTGTACTGCACGCAATGGATACTATTATGCCGGAAACGATCCAAAATTTGATTGGATAATTTCTGAATGTTGTAGTAAGTGGATACCCGAGAACTGTGCAGGAAAAGCTTTATGTTGTACTTAAGTAAATCTGGTTTTCATTATTTTTACTAAGATATGTATTTAGGATTTTAGGAACTATAGGTAAACTATTCTTGTTATAATGTTCACGAATAAATTGTTCATTTAAGTTTACCTCCTCGTTTTGTTCCATATATCCATATCCATATATTACCCCGATTGGTATACCATATTACCATATTACCGACGCCACTGGGTAATATGCCACTTTGCAGGCTCAGCAATTTTTATAAATTATGTTCTTAAAAGTGTATTGTTCCTATACTGAAAGTGCGTGTAAGTGTACAATAGATGTGATATAAGAGATCAAGGTGCAAAACTAATTCATACATGACAAAATTTGACAAGGAAATGGAATTTCCTTTAACTATGGCGTATTCCCCCAGTTACCCTATGTATACATGTATGCACGTAAACTTTAAGATTGACTTATGTCTAGTGCTGTCAGAGTATCCTAATTCACCAACAACTTCCGCAAGGGAAATCTACTTGTACCACAAACATTAGTGTGCGAAGATTTCTTGCCACTTTCAAAACAGTTTAACTCAATAACAATGTAGGGATCATATTATTTCAACTTTTAGTAATGAAGCACCATTCAAAACAACTATTACTGGCGCCGTTTTGGAATTCAAGTGTGGCCGCAGTAGTTTCACTAATAAATTTGCTAAAAGTTGTCTTGTAATTAATGCTGTTTCAAAAAACATCGACGCTCTACCATGATTAAGAGGGATGGATATGTGATTAGTTGTGGAATAGGATCGATTTTTATTTACATAAAGTAGATATTAACCATTTTGCATAAAAACTTAACTGCTAAAAGTTTTGTTTCCAATGGACTCCACATAATTTGAAAGAAGCTTAAAAGGTGGCTCGTGTTAAGTGAGAAAAGGAAATTCTGAAAAGTTTTAATCCAAATAGGCTTAAAGGTTAGAGGTGTTGGTTTAGTCGTATGAACGGATTTGATATCCTTACATGAATCTAATCCAACAAAAGTTACTTACTCTTGGAGTGCTATTATTTAACGTGTTATTCAGAATCGTTGAACAGCTAATGCTAATTGGTACACCACTATTTTTTTACCGGAAATAATCATCGAGATTAGTAAAACCAACGCAAAGCATTGGGTAGTTCTCTATCTCACACCATAATAAACTATGGAATTAGTCGAATTAACAACCCCTTATTGTTCCGACTTAATTCCAAATAATTTCCTTTTACTGCCATGCCATATAAAATGCTTTGTACCAATTTTCCACCTGTAGAGGATATAGAGGCATGCAAAAGTCGTTTCTGATATTTCTTTTGATACGGCCAATTTATCACAGCGTTCCGATTTGTTACAATTGGCCTCTCGCATCAACTTTTGACGTGTAAATGGCGCCAAGCCTCCGTGGTTTTGATACAACTTGCGCCTTTTGAATGCACGTGTTGGGAGTCGGCTTGTGGTGTTCGGTTGAACAAGCCACTTGTCTCGTTCAGCTTTATTATTATTTAATTAATTTAGATTTAGTAAGTAGGCGATTTGTTTTCAATTAAAAACGGTTTCCTTACTTTTGCTATTTTACCGTTAACGATTTAGTTATACATCTGTTGATCGAAACATTCAATTCTTTTTAGTATTGTAAGGCGGATCACGCTTAATTGTCATTTGCACATATTTTTCTAATTACGTTCTGCTAAAGCTGTAATATACTGTTTAACGTCATTCTCTCGCCTCAATTTATTTTTATTTCTTTTATTTTCTTTTTCAATGGAGTTTTCGAGTAACTTTGCTGGTCGCTTTACAACCGAATAAAAGAATTAGTAACGTAACCGGTTCGGATAACCTCGTTACATTTACCAACGAAGCTGGAGGGTCTCTCTGACTCCAGAAACTTAGATGCGATCCAGTTTTATAATAGGAGAGTGGCCCCTTGCTACTAATAAATTCCCGAACTTGAACCTTCGCCGGTTCCATAGAACTAGTACGGCCTGGATCTTCATTTTTATAACCAACTAAGTGGGTTATTTGAATTGCAACAACTAACTCCCGTATCAGCCACGTTTCCGACTTCTTTTTCACTATTATCTTTTTTGCTCTTTTGCCACAATCCAGTACCAAGCGTTTTGAAGCCAGTAACACTTTTTAATTTGGCATTTTGAATTTCAATGTGCATTGTGAAATATTTACGATTGAAAATTCCTTTGTTAACCAACAAATCTCAGCAAAATATGGATAGCAAATTATTTTTAAATACTCTCTTTCACCTGTAAATTCCTTGATTTACTTTATGTTTATTCTGATCTAATCTGCCTATTACTGCCTATTACTGTCACCTATCAACAGTGAGGAAGAACCCAGGGAAAATGTCAAATGCTATAGCTTGCATTAAAAGAAAGTTGTGTGTATGTTGGTTACATTGAACGCTGCCTACCTGTAAGTGAAAAATTAAAAGTAGTCGAAGTAACTTATCACGAAAGGTTGAATCACCATGTAATTTCTTACGTATGTGTAGTGCAATTTCTGTTTAACGTTGAAGGCGATTAAAAAATCCCCACAACAAAGTATTTGTGATATTTATTTGTTTCAAGAATTACAATTTACATATATATCTGAATATAAATGTAAAACATCTACATAACTCTCCAATGTATGACTTACACTGAAGTTCATTTGTTAGGCAACTCTCACAGAAAGTTGTGGAATGGCTGCACTGCAGACTACATGCCATGTACCAACAATTGTCACGGAGGGAATTGTGCTTTGTTAATCGCAGACCGCAGCCGTAGACTAGTTTCGTTCTTATTAGGACTCTTCAGTACGGTATACCATGCTCCGATTAACAAAGCAATCTCACTGTAACACCTAGTTGTGAGATTATAATTCTTCTGTAAGCATAAGCACAGACGTGACCGATTGTAGCACAATAATGGCACACCTTCACGCGAATCTACAATTTCTAGTAAGCGTATCAAAATCTAGATAAAACTGATGCATCTAAAAGGCACTTATGCTTGCAAACGGTTGATTCAACCTTTTACAACATTTACGATTCTATATTACTCAATTAGGTATTAGGTTTGGATAATATTGTCATTGAACCCGTTGTGTATGATTTAAAATTTTTGGTCTGGATCAACTTTTTTGGTTGATACAGGGATTTCACTTTATTCAATTATTATACAAGTGCGTGTCATAGGTTTATTCATTTGACTAATCCATTTTTCTCAGTGTTTTTATGTTTATTTTAATTTATGTTACATGTATGACATGTTCTACAAACGCGCGTCTATATATAAACAAGACAGGAATTTGTCGAAAGAAGGCGATAGACCTAGAGTGACGGAGCAGACATGTATCCAGCTCGTATAGGTCTATCGTCTTCTTTCGATAAACGCGTGTCTAGATTGCTGTATGTAGACTGTTTTTTCAGCGAACAATACGCTCGTTTGTCGAACATTAATGATCACATAGTATAAAATAAGGAATATCTAAGATCTGAGGAATGATGAGACTTTTGTAAATTATGGAACCTTGCAAAATAAAAGTAGGTTGATTGGAAGTGGATAGCATAAAGCAAAAGGCATTGATTTTAACCAAGCCTTTGTAACAATGTTTCCTTCACATGTTTGTAAATGTATCTATACAGAAGCAAATATGTAGGTGTTAAACGATTTTGCCTTGAATAAAAAATTACGGTATTAATTTCATGCATTTCAAAAATGTTGTTTGATCGACACTATCAATTTATCAAGGATATTTTAAGATTTTAGTAGATAATAGGAGCGCGACTAATGAAATTGAGTGGAGGAAAGTTTTATATAAACGGAGATAAGTCATAAACAAGTAAACTAATAGTATTTCACGAAATCTTTAGTTGTAGAAATCTACTTTTATAAACTATAAAATAGATTAATAATATATTACTAGAGCGGTGAAATGTCAGTACTCTTACGTAATATTTGTTGCCCGCGCCTTTTATTTAAGCGTTGTAGGTGATTCCAGTGTTTTCGTTGCGGTCGATATTATAATTTCCTGCAATTTTCATTATAAAGTTCATAAGAGTTTGTTTCTCCATTTCAAGAGCTTCGATTGATAGAAAAAAGATCCAAACGCGCGAGAAAATACCACACCACGGAATTTATGCATCTATTGTCTTGCGGAGAACCATCGTCACTGAACTATAACCGTAAAAGTTAAAATGTCAGTAGTTGGAAGCATGAATTTCTATAACGTGCTGAAATAGGAAAAAAATTGGAAAGGATTCTAAAGTTGCCGACAGATAGATTTATTTATATCGTGGTAATTTATCAGAAAAGAGAAATTTATTTATTGCTTTGCAATTTCCGATATAAAATGTTTACAGGTGTATATAATTCATGTTAAGTTTTTCTTCTCTCTTGGAATATCCAATAGCACGAATACTATAACTGCAAGTAGGCACTGGCATATTGATACAATGTTCGAGATAGGGTTTGTCTTTAGATCAATAAACATTCATCACGAAGCAATATCAGATGTACATATACATATGTAAATATGAAGTTTAGTAGGCAAGTAGCCATGTAAAGATATTCCATTTATCTATTCATCTGATGATTTCGTTATAAATGTACGATTAATACTTTATGAATATTATTTAAACTACATTGGCTACGAGAACTATTTCATGTTATTTACTTATTCTGATTTACGAGAAACTACTTAATCTGAATAATGAAAACTTGTCATAGATTTGGACAAATTTACGATATAATGAAACAAATAGCAAAATATTAGACATTAATCCTCGATGTATCGAATGTTACCATACATTATTGACAAAATACAATCATTTTTATAACACAACATAGCATTGGGAAAGTCACCAAGTAGTTCGTGACCCACATAGTGTTGTTAAGCCTGGAGGTAAACCGTAACCGCGAGCGTATATTTCAGCCCTCGAGGACAAGGACTAACAAACCTAGCCTGAGGAAGGAAAAAACTCCAAACGCTGCAAAAATGTTGACAGCATGCCTCCCCGAGAGCTTTTAACCTCTATGTCATACCGGGGCTGATCATAGATTAGGGTTACATTTCAAAATATCTCTGATTACAGGTTGTAGTAACTGAAAGACATACGTTGCCGAAATACCCATTTCAAATCTAAACTATTATATTACTACCATGCTGATGTCAATTACAAATACATGTCAATTTGCCTCGGTTGTCCAATGTCTTTTACTTTAAAGACCAAATATTTGGGATTTGATTGGACACTGTTTGATATTATATATCTCTTTTTTTAAAACTCATTCTCAAATAGGCTCATGCATCCTGATGACTGAACACAGTCGATTCTGAAGTTTTAGGTCCTTGTTTTGTTAAGAACCTAATTTCTATTACTCTTTCCAAACCATCATTCCAAAGGTATTAAAAAACACTTTTTATATATTCTAACGTTTTGCATTGCACTTTTTGCATTTCAATTGTTTGTGGCTATTGAATTAACCGCAAAAATGTATTTTAAGGTGTTGAGTAGTTCGTTGAACAATTTCGTTAAAAAAGTAAAGATCCCTTCAATTGCCGCCAATATTGTAGTACCAACTCTTAGTTGAAAATTTTGTAATATCGTTCTTTGAATGTAATCATTTCAAGTATTTCAATCAATATTTGCAGATTTTAATCGTCGCTATTGACCCATCTTTTTAATTACTTTATTTGTGCTTCACGCATTGCTAAAGTGGTATTTTTTGTAAACAAATTAGGGATCACATTATTCCATCCTTTTGAAGTTGTGCATTTTAGATTTCTATCATGCAAATTGATGACTATCTTTGTTGCTTGATAATACAGCCTAGCATAACCTACTGTCTCATGAAGCTTTGCGGATGTACTGCAGCGCTTGAAATCCAGTGCAGTAAATGTAGAAATTATTGGTGCTTATTTGACAGATGCTATTGTTTAAAATTGGTATTTTCGGATTATGTTGTTTGTCTCTATGGATAATTGTGTTACATATTCATTTATTCCCACTACAATCATTGTGCGTTAAAAGCAGTGATTTAGGTCATCACTTCGGCAGCGAATTATAATGTTGTATGACCAATGCATTTATTAATTTGGTAGGTAGCAACATAGCAGAGATTTCATGACCTGTAAGATCTATATATAACCGTAATAATTTATCTCTATATCAAAAGAAAATCTCAACAATTCTCTTTTCGGAGGTTTCTTATAAATGTATACTACACTTCACTAATTACTAAGATTCAGGTTATTATTAAGTAGTGTAAACAGGACTGACGCTGTCACTCCAGCCGCCTGTTCCCACTTACGTGCAAGGCGCTGCATTAAATTCGGAGGAGGGACAGCGTCAGTCCGGTGTACACAACTTATTCATTTGTTTGTCAAACCTTAGTGATAGCATCTATAGTTTCCAAATTTTGCAGGACAACAGAAAAAGATAATAAAATTATATTGTAAGCTTTTATGGGGGCCAAGAAATAAACATAATAAGTACGTAATATGTGATCAAAGACGTTGAGCAAATAACTAGCGACAGTTACGTTGCGTTAAAACAAAGTCGACTCAGATAACGAATTCGTGACTGAAGCAACATTACTACCAAGTAACAATAGATCATATCAAATAACTTTTGCTTTTAAGGTCAGTAATTTATCGTGAAGGTAATCGTAGACCCTGGCGTTTTTCGGCCTTACCGATCGCATTCGATTGTGAAAAAGAATTATATTGAGCTGTAGTGGCTTTTGAAACAGTTGAATTTAAAACTCGAGTAATGTAGTCACTTATGTAATCTTATACATTGCAAGGGGTCTTAACAATTATTTACAACTTTTCTTGAAAAGAATCTTATTTAGTTTAAAATTTCTGAAACAAGAAAAATGCTTCCTCCTTTTTGATATGCATAATTTACTAGTAACACAAGTCAAAATTTTAGTGTTTCACTAACAGAATGAAGAACAATTATTAGTAAAAATATTTAGAATTATGGTTTTACTATTCGTTCTCGTGTATTACAAATGGTGACATCATTACGGGTACAGAAACAAGAATTCAAAATTCGTTAATTGTTGAAGCAATTTGATTTAGGTGAATGTTGCAGTATTATTTAAATAATATATTTTTATGTGACAATGATTAAGAGTATTGGAAGTCTGTGGTTTTAATAAAAGGATTTTTTAAAAATAAAAATTAATCTCCGAGCAAAGAAGTCCACGATACGTTTTTGACAAGAAAAATCAGGTTTTGAGAAACAACTTAAATATATTTTAGAAAATACATTGCTATAGTCTTGACATCATACATATATTATGAAAACAAAATTAGAAACAAAAGTGTCCTTACAAACTACTTTTTCACATAAGCAATAACAGGTGTAACAAAAAAATATTTGGGTACGTACGATCAAAGCTATTGTACAATTTAATTGATAATTACATTTGCTGAATTAGTACTTGATGGGGATATCCTTTATATTTAACTCAGGAAGAAGTAATGAGTACTACGTAACTTGCAAAACTTCAGGAGTTACAATGTATTAGACTCTCGGGGAAGTCAAGGTGAAAACGACCTAAATTTCGCTAATATCTTTTATTGCATCTACAGAATTTTCGCCCTCGGATTAAGGGCATCCTCAGTGTAGGCAACCGTAATGTTAATATTCCCACAAGTTAATTGGAAAATTCATGTAATTGAATGAGTTTAAAACCCTTAAAAAATTTTTAACAAGTAATTTCTTTTTTTGGGAGAACTCTAACCTCAACCGCGGCTGACAGACTTATTATTATTATTTAAGGGTTTTTAAACTCATCCAATTACATGGATTTTCCAATTAATTTGTGGGAATATTAATATCACGGTTGCCTACACTGAGGATACCCTTAATCCGAGGGCGAAAATTTCTGTAGATGCAATAAAGGATATTAGCGAAATTTAGGTCGTTTTCACCTTGACCTCCCCGAGAGTATAATACACTGTAACTCCTGAAGTTTTATATTTAACAACTTCTCTCAGACGATGGGGCATCGAAGTAATTAAGTCTTTAACGAAATTTTGGTCTAGAGCTTTCAATTCCTCTATTAAAAACGTTGTTTTAATTTATTCGAAATTGTGTGTTTTCTGCGTTGTACATTCATTTGACGCCAAACATGCTCAATATGGTTGAGGTGCGGTGATTGAGCTGGGGTTTTGATAACTTTGGGACAATCTTTTGCCCTTTCTACCTTTCGGTGTAAGGGTTCGGAGCCACCGAGCCGTATACGCACGTATACCGTACCGCTCCTGGCCCGCCTAGTGGCATTTCCTTCCTGCAGCGTATTGAAGTATTGGGACAATTATATTGCAACCATAATCATACGTCTAACATAGAATGCTTATGATCCTTGTTTTGATAGAAATTATAAAATATTCACTTTACTGGTATTGTTTGGCAGATTTTCTTGTAGTAAATCTAAATAAATTCTATGGTCCATGAAAATCAGTTTTCCTACACCAGGAGACGATATATGCCTGGGAAACTTCCGGATGAATAAATTGTGATTACTTGATGATTGTTCCTATTTCCTAACTATAAAGCTGTTGTTCGATGCATCAGCTACGGATTGTAGCAAGCGACTATGTTAACAATGAAAACGGACTTAAATGTTTTTGTTATATTTATTTTATCCCATGTGTATAAACTAGCGTTGAATCCTAAGAAAAGAAAACTGTATAGGAACTTCTAACGAAAAACTTATTAATTAGGAAATTAGGCGAGAAAAATAGTTGAAATAAAGAATGAACCTGTTGTGTATGCATTTTATCAAGCGTATTAACGTTAATCTTTCTTAACCTTCCTATACTCACGCATACGGTCTGTGAGACCGACTTATATAGTATAGGTGTAGTATACGTCTTTCACTTTTACGTGAGAATAGGAAGGTTAATGTACGTAGGGTACCGTTACATCATCAATACACAATCATATAACTCGGGGAATCACCAAGATGTTAGAACTAGTGATGGGAAAGTATAACGTCGGGGGAAAACAAACTATATATCAAATCAAGCAAAGGCCGCAAAGGCGATGTCCGCACGACATATTTTATTCATTTTATGATGCGTTATCAAATAGAACTCAAATAGAACAACAATGACCTGTTATATTGGAACCGTTATTTCAAAATAACGAAAACGGTTGGAACTGTGCTTTTAAAAGAACGGGTTTTCCCATCACTAATGTAAACATAAATAGAAACGCCAATAGTGATCCAGTTATGCTTACGTGTATACTGTAGGGGTGTTGACTGTGCGTCGATTTTTAACATTCTTGTGAGGTGTTAAGGTATTTGTAAGGGGTTATCTGGTATCATGTCGGACATTTAATTCCCTTATTGTTCTCATTGGTTATGACAACTTCATTGTCGAAGTACACATTTGAGCATTTACATTAAAAGTATGTAAGGGAAAATCCCTTATTTCATATATCGTTTGTATGTTGAATAGTGTGCGTTATTTTTAGTAATATAAATTTAAGAGACATTAAATAAGCGTTTTTATATATTCGATATCTCAGTTTCCTTCACATCAAATTTAACTTCACTGCGAGGTAAACAATTCGCCGAAAACTCTTAGCGACCTCGGTATAGTTTGTATTTTTTGTATGTTCTGTATTTTAGTTTTATGGTGGACAACTTATCTCCGTTGTTATGTCTCATGTAAAACTAAGTTGTCAAATTCAATGTCTTCGGAACCGATTTTAGTACCCCTTTACTTAGAAGGGACACCAGCTGGAACTTTATTACTTTGCTCTCACCCCAACTTTCTACAAAATTCCGTTTCATGTACTTTCCCTTAATTTCGATTTTTAAACTTTCACTTTTGCACCAATACGGAAATACTTACCATTTTTTAGCACCACCCTCCGAAACTTCTTTAAGTGTAGATGATGGCATATTAATAGTGCAATTTGTCAGTCAAAAGGTTTCGGTTTTACATTATTAGACTCGAGTACAAGACTCGGTCTAACACAGCCAATTCGGGCAATAAATCTTTCGGGTACGTCGGTATCATATTTCGGGAGATTACAACAATTCAACCGCGTTTAAATTAATCAATTATTTAGTAAGTAAGTAGCCGTTAAGTGCGCCGTGTATTTGTTCAAGTTAAATTTGTAATTTAGTGGTTAAGCACATTGTAACGAACAATTTGATTAAATTGTTAGGTACAATTACAGTTTTTTGTTAAAACCTACAACGGGAAAACTATTGTTGAAGTGTAAAATTTGGCCTGCAGTCCAACACAGCATTCTACTCCAACTTCGCGCTTCAGCAAAGCTACATTGTATGTGTTCAATTTAGTGACTGGTTGCAGTTAAAACAACACAGAAAAATTCTGGTCGAAGATCATTTTACACTGTGCTAAACTGTTCGCGAAAATGCTATCAAAAATAAACGTTCAAAGAAAATAAATCAAAATAGGTTTGATTGTGGGCATCCTTGCAGTACCTCCAAGTTATAAAAGTTAATAACTAATTATACAAGCTGTGGAAGAAAAGAAAATAAGTTCTAATTCTGTCCGATTTTAGAAAACTTAAATTAGTATTAACGGTGAATAAATTCTTTCCGTGCAAACAATGCATTCATACCAGTATACGCCAAATCTTTTTGAAATTCCTCAAAAACTTGCGCATAATAGGAAGCAAATCAAACGTGAACGAGATTGAAACCGGGTACCTGCAATGAAATACTTCGCAGGGTACCTTGTAGTACGTGGTTTGGGGAAAATGTCAGAGACGAAATTCTTTCCATTGCTTGTTACAAATGTTCAAGCTATTGACATTTTCCTACCGACGACAGTTTACTATTACTTGTCCAAAGTACTCTGGAAATCATTCTTTGAAAAAAATGTCAGTTATTCGAATAATAAGTGCGTTAATTGTATATAATAACTACATGTAGTTCCCCTTTCTGTTCAGTATTCCTAGTGTAGTGAATAAACTAAATGGTTTCGATATACTTATCCAAGATTTTGACAGTTCTTTCATTTGCTTGGTAGAAACATCAGCATACAAAGCCAAATTGTTTATATGAAAGTACAAAACTATATTTTATTGTTAGTCCGCGGTTGCTGTCCATTGGTGGGTGATTTTGATGGTAATAATTGGATTGGAATTTTATTAACCGCGATAGTTTTGAGGTATGTGGTTCTCTGCAAAACTGTTGATTTGATTGACCCAACAGTGATCGAGCAGATAATTAAAAAGGAATTTCAATAGATCAAAGTGAGTAAATGTTTTGTTAACATTTATTAATACATGTAATAACATGTACAAGCGATGATTCAATATTACGTTGTCAATATATTTACTATGTTATGTAAATATTTTTATGCAAATACTCCTTAAATATTCTTTATCAATCTACATTACATCATCTACTTTACAACCTTCGTTATATGATTGAAGTGAGCATAACGCTATCTGAAGATAACTGGGAGTGACTTCTACGTAGTTCCTCTAAACGCCTTTTGAAAATTTCAGCAAGTTTCATCAAGCTAATCCATCTTTGTCCATTCGTACGTAACAATAGTAAATCTACATTATGTGCCTACATACGTCGGGCATTTTTCTTTGACTAACGCCGCCATTAAAATGCAGAACGCAAACGATTTCGCTTCGCCGCTCTTAATGGAAAAAAAAGGAACCGGCACGGGCAAAAGTATCTATTTAATTGTTATTGTGCTCATTTTGAAGTGTTTATTTATCGATTTTCCACAATAGTAATTCGATACCCACGCAATAATAGTGAACTCCAATCAAAAACGTTTTGTGTCACTATATTAAGTAACCAATTATTAATAGGTTGATAGATTGTTATGTCGTGACAAAGGCGTTTCGCATTACCAATAAAAAGATCTAGAGAGAAAGGGGGGCTAAGGAGATATGCATGCTTGATCTTAGTCGTGCGTCGTATGACCCGGCCTCTGCTTTCCGCAACATACAATCGATAGAGACTACATATAGCAGTACTTCATACTGTACACCTTCTACAAAACTTGAAAAAATTAGTTGAGAAATAATTATTTGTAACATGGTGATTTGCAGCAGAAGTTATATCACAACTGTAATTCATCAACTGGGCACTTGACGGGTAGATCACTCTTTTTGTTTTCGGTACATCTTAAAATATTTAAGGTACATAGACATATGATTGTTTTTAGAAAATATTAAATTTACTCTCTGATTAAAGAGGCTGAATTTGTTGAAATGTACATACATATTGTAGTATATCAAAATTCACAATTAATGTTGGGGTTATGGTCTTCATTTGTCATACGGTTTATTTTGGGGTTCTATTTGTACCTTTTTGACATCACGCCCACCGCCTTTTGAACATTTTATTACCCTATGGGTGTTAGCTTCTTATTTCCAGCCAGAGACGTTTAATGAGAGAAACAAATGTCACTAGAAATGAAATTATTAATTTTATAAAACATATATTAATGGACAAAAAAACATTGTTATCAATCAGACTGATACATACCACACTTATACATTATAAGAATTCATAAAAGATTACTGGAAATAACCAAGGATACATCGACATTCAATGCAGGTTTCTATAACAGCAATATACCTCGATGAACTGGAGTCAAGGTGAATTAAAGTTTCGTGGACAACTTATAAATAAAGCAATGCAGTTTCTGGTTTCCAAAAGAAATAAAAGTTTGTTTGGTGAACGACGAAGAAAAATTGACAAGATAGATAAGTCGATAAATATATTTGGAATAAAAGGGTAAAGGTGATTGCAAGGACTGTGGTGTAATTTACTGACACAAATATCACATCGGTAAACTCCTCACCACACAATTGTTTATAATAAAATCGGTGACACGTGTTTCGCTAGCTCGCGGCAAGCATCTTCAACAAACCGAAGTGGTTTATACGGTTGTTGAAGATGCTTGCCTCGAGCTAGCGAAACACGTGTCACCAATTTTATCATAAACAATTGTGGTGGTGTGAAGTTTACCGAGGTGATATTTGTGTCAGAAAAAAGGGTATTAAGTAGAAGTACCACCTAATAAAAGAACCAAAGAAGAAGATAGAATCTAAAAAGGGGAAGAATCCATAGAAATTAAAGGTGCATCGAGAATAGAAGTTAAGAGAGGAGATATAGGAAGAACCATCTTCGAAAAGAAATTTACACTCACACACACAACACTAGGTAATTATCTTGATTTTATGTTAAATATTTCTCAAAATTTATAAATATAATTTGTTATAATTTATGCTTTTTATATTATTAATTAAGAGCTAGGCCGGTGCAATTTTGTTTAAGAAATTTAACTAAATTCTCAATACAATATGCACAAAATAATTGTAGTTATCGTGAATGCATGAAATTGGCCAATCTGCGTGTTTAAGCTGTGACGAACTCACAACAATTTTAAATATAACTTGTAAAACTGTTACACCCTCAGAAATAGCCCACAAATGGAAATGGAGGTTACATGATATGACATCCAGAGATAAGCTACATCGATTGATCATCCGCAATTTGCTTATCCTGTAAGTCAAAACCTATATTGTTTGAATAATATCCAATGAAAATGATTTATTCTGTTTATTTTCAACGAGTTTCATTATTTGTTGACAACTTCCACAGCATATTTAACATCTCAGAGATGTTCGCTACATATTTCATGGACATATGATAGAATCCAGTATGAGCATTTTAACTTTGGAAGAAATATCATTTACTGCGGCCAACTTCTAGGAGTTTAAGATTGACGGGTTAGAAAATAAATTGATTTGACTGGCAAGGGAATGCTGTCAGGAGTCAGAAAAATGAATAAAAATAAAGGGGTATAGACATATTCCGAGAATCCACTGCCAATGCTTCTAATTTTGTTCAAATATCTATCGTACATAAGCTTGCTTCTTCCTTTGATAGAAACTTTAGATACTTTATTGGAACAAACTCATTACATCAAAACAATTTACTTCTTACCACTTTACTTTGTTTTGAAATTAAGTGATGCATAAATAGGTGTTGAACTCATGTTTGATTCTTTAAAGTGAAAAAGAAACGCTGCTTAACTTCTTTTTGTGTAACACCTCTCGCACAATAAACATAAAAATATGTATCTACTTGACGTTTCAGTGATGCAATGTTGCAATAGATAGTTCCGTATTTCATGGATATAATCTACTTATTGTAAAATATGTCTAGTCTTTATAAGATTACCATTGTTATTTGAATATCTTAGCTGACTTGTTACACTGTGAACAGGATAATTACAACTTTATCCCCTACAGGCTAAATTTTTTACTAAGAAAATATGAATAGAAAAGTTTTTTTGGTTAGTATTTTAACCGCATCTTATTTGTTGTTAATGAGTTTGACGATTGGTTTATTACGAGTTGCTTAGCTTACGTGTTTTCCATTCTTGTTTCGAGACCTATGTATGTATGTATGTTTCGATCCTGCGTGAAATACATATACTGTTGGCAAGTACAGACATTGGGTCTAGATTTGTCCAAGCGAAAAATAATTAGTCTTTCTATTGTTGGGATGAGAGCGGTAACTTGTAGTGTTGCACGTTACTTTAGTTTATTAATAATTCTCTCCCGTTATATACCTACTCCAAGTATTCAAATCTCAACGTCGCTTAATTTTAACGGCACTAACTGCACGTCATAGTAGGAGTATGCATTTCAGTCCAGATTCAATTTGACAGCGTAGTACATCATCCGCTTCGTGCTATATACAATTCTTATACTAGGGTCTAAAAATATGATCGTTCGAACACTGGCCGAATATTGGCCAATACCGTATATACAATTGCAAATCTGCTCTTACTCATGTACTTAATAGTGGCACTTCTATACGACAGATACCTATTTGTAGCACATAATTCCATACCATTGTAAACACATTTGCATAACAAATAGTTGAAGCTTGAATATTCTCTTACTGTAACATCAATGTTGAAGA
The DNA here is from genome assembly GCA_038088585.1 of Chrysina gloriosa. Lineage (NCBI taxonomy): Eukaryota > Metazoa > Arthropoda > Insecta > Coleoptera > Scarabaeidae > Chrysina > Chrysina gloriosa. The sequence continues at coordinate 54,229,623 of CM076087.1, forward strand.
ATAGTAGTCAAAATGTGTACTGCCTAAGAAGTGTAAAGTGAAATATGTAGTACGTATACTAACCCCCAACCTAAAGCGGTAAACAAAACAGTAACCATATTTATTTATTTTTAACTATTCCACTATACAGATACCGAATTTTTCAACTGCAATTGATACTGTCTTTTGCCTGTACTCTTCATATATAGATAAAATATATGTATTTGTGTAATACAGTACTACAAGATACTGTAATTTAGCAGTGTGATTTACATAATTTTCTCTCGCGGATCCAACTGTAATATTTGAATAAGCATGTACACCAGGGCCGAGACTATCTTCTCAAGCGAATCGTAAGCAAGTTTACTTTAACTTTCCAAACCGTTTAATATAATGATACTATTAGACCTAACAAGAAATTGTTATCATGACATAATGACATATGCAAAATGTCATGTCATTTGTAGTCACCTTATATGTACATATGTATGTATGTAATAAACTGGTATACCGTGTACTTCATAATCGTATTATAAATGTATCTTGTTGTGTGTTGCACTTTTTCCGTTATTTTCTCAGGCACGCCACTGACATTTTGTCGTCTGGTGTGCATATGTAATAAGAAATGAAGTAAATTGAATTAAATGAAATTAAATTACAATATTTGTATAAGACCATTATTTTATTTTATTAATAATTCTCCGGGGCGCTGAATAGTAAAGAGCAAACGGTCTGGATTTTGTAAAAGAACTCAGGTGTACTTGGAGCCCTAGAAAATTGTAAGCTATTATTCAAGCTAGCTAAGCTTGCTGACTCTCCTCTGGGAATGAAATTATGAAGTTAATTTGGCTCAAATACGAATGCGGAGAGCAAACCGCTCATTCAGAAACCAGCTATGGTTTAGTGTCAGTTATAATACACCACATTCTTTGCAATTATTGTGAAGTTATTGCATTATTAATCTTTAAAGGAAGGTAAACAGTAGGTCTCTTGATACGAAGTACACCAATGAAATAATACGTATGCACATTAAAGAGTATTCTGAAAATTTTTGAAAAGTTTGGTGACTCATGTAGAAAGTAATATATAGACTCGTATACCACCAACCACCAACTGTATGTTCTAAATGTATCGATTAGTTTGTTCAATTTTAACTTTGCGAACTGAAAATGCGCTCTGCTGGTTGGATAGTTTTTCAGAAGCTTTTACATGTTGGAAGGTTATCTCTAGTAATACAATCAACTTTTTGTCATTTTCTTAATTTTGTTACCTTTGAATTTTAAGAAATAATTTTTTGGAAATATATCGATTGGTTCTTAAGAAAACTTCTAATTTTGTGTAAAAGGGAAAACTTCTAACGAGCTGTCATTTGGATAGCTGTGCTATTTAGACTGTTGACCCATGTACAAGGCTACCTTCGCAAGAACGACTTCCGCATAAAGATTTGCTTTTCGGCAGAGTATGTTAGAAGAGTTGTACGTAATAGAGCGGGTCATTTTGGTATACGTCGCCTAATTGTATCCAAATAACCGAAAAGCAATTAAGAGGTGATTTCAACGTTTTAAACCGAACTGTTGTACAAAGACTAATTTTTCTTGAATTTGAGAGTTAATAACATGTATTTTGACTATTTTATCACATATTGCTAACCTAACATTTTCGAAGTAATAACGTTATCCACATCTTCTGAAATGGACTACAACCTCAGAAAGCCTCGCTAATACTTATTCAATGCTGTATATAATTAGACAGTAATAAATATATGCCTAGCAACGAGATGCGTTTTATTTCAGACAACTCAATAAAGACTTAAATTCTTTGGAAAGTATTTATATAGACCTTTATTTCAGTTAATTAACTTGGAAGTAACTGTGAATTGATATAGATAAATTAAAGAGATAAATTGTTAATAATGAATGCTGCAGGTAATAAAACCAAATAGTATTGTTTTTATATACGTTTATAAAAGGATCTGAATATTCCTATCAATAAATATTGTGAAAATTATATTCTCATCACGCCTTTAACATGTAAGTATAAATGCCACTGTGCAGGAGCTATAAAGAATTTTAGTTTGATCTTTTAAAAGATCTGCAATAAAAGAGGCACGTTGCTTTATTTATGAGTAACGTTTAATTAACTGTAGCATCTAGAGCAACCATGCTGTTCTCCCAGGCAGAAGCAAATTGAAAATCAAATATTAATTTCATTTTAATATATAGAGATGTTAATAGTGGTCTTTGCGTACTATTACGTGGTAAAATGCAAATTAAATTTGATTTATTAAATAGCGATGCATACACAGGACAAAAAGGATAAAGAGTGACGGTAAGCTCATCTAAATGCCAGAGCTGTTAGGATATTAATTAACATTAGGGTCAGTCGAGAACGTAATCGTCGATGTGTTTGAGAATAGTTTCCGTGACAAACTAAGGATTATAACGGATGTAATATGTTGAAATTCTTGCGATAGCAATATCTAACTAGAAGTTCTTTAGTAGTTGCCCTCCCTATTTACAAATTTAGTTATTTTTTAGTGTTATTCTACAATCACTTGATTGTATCTCAATAACAATTATTTCTGCCATTCATATCAATGACGAAATCAGTAATATTTCTGAATGCATAATATGTGTCATAAATCGAAAGGATATATAGCTACATTCTTAATATACATACGTACGTCACACATAATTAGCGTTTTCATGAAGATTATTAATTACGAGACATTGAATTGTTTTTGTAATTAAAGCATGAATTCTATTTGACATGGCAAAGGTAAATGCGATGATATACACTTTTCAATAGCACAATTAATGACCTGGTGCCTCTAGACTGTAGACGACGAATGAACCACTCTAATTAAACAGAAACTCACGAGCAATTTACATGTTGCAATATTCCCAGATCCAAACTGTATTTCTGTGACGGACTTAATATGATAATTTATGCTTCATATAACATCGTTAACTATTCTAGTATTGTGACTTTTTATCGCTTGTCAATTCGCGACCCACGGCATCTTTTAAAATTGTAATCAACCATACAAAATTACCATGCTGTCACAGTTGCAGATATCTAGTTTGTATCTGTATTTGAACAAAGTTATTTTATTGCATTGTACCGCTAAGGCTTCTGATTAATCGCGTAGATTTGTTTAGGAATGTATTCAGTATGTATAAATATATGTATTTGTGTTATTTATGTCATCTATATAATTGCTTTTTGTATTTAAAAATTTTCCAGCGACTCTAAATTAAGAAAATAATTAACTCAAAGTTATTATACGTATGTAGGGGAAGGTGGAGTAAGTTCGCGACCTTAAGGAAAAGGACAAATAGAATGCAAACTTCTGTATATTAAACAATACAAAAATATTCAATGTATTATATGATCCTAATCTGTTAAACACCTAGCACATTACTGCCATAAAACCAAACATTTTATAAAGAAAAATAAATAAAAAACACACTGCATTTTCGTCATCTTACCCCACAGTTGGGTAATATAGCTAACCCGATGGGGTAAGGCGACTAATCAGTCAAGGTGTGCACAAATCACAAATAAACTGCCCAATACCTCCATACGATGAGCAGTTTTCATGCCACCATAAGTTGCATTGGTCACAAAGGATAGTCGTCGAAGTTATAATGCGACATTTTACCTTCTTTCTGGTGCTTGAGCTTGACTGGTCATATTATGGAAGGGGCCTTATTTCCCATGGTGACTTTGTTTTTGGCGTTTACATTCCTACGTTGCGATGGGCCAGCTGTCGGATTTTCTTGACCAATCCCTTCGATCTCTTCGTTACTGAAATTATTTTTCAAATACGTCAATGGCTCCACGTCAGAAGAATCACAATCGCTATCTTCCAAATTATGAGTTTCGGCAGTCTTTGTTAAGGACGCAGACGAATTCGTCAACTTGCCCCGGGCGGCACACTGAACAATGTTTTCATATTTGTGATTCACGGAACAGATATTTCACTTTAATTTTGGCGAAATACGATATAACAAGCTTAGCACTAATGGACACTACAACCCAAGATTTCCTCTTATCTTAAAATAGTGTAAAAATCCTTAGTTGGTACCAGCCAAAAACAATAATACTAACGGTAGAATTTGACAAACAGCCATAACACCTTTAACTAATTCTTCAGCGGCACCTAATTTCTGCTAGTTACACTTAAGCAACTACAGAATGCCAACGTAAATATCACCGATCATATATTTGTTTAACATTTTGCCCAAGCGATCGTTCGTTATCTTACCCACCTCGCTATCTTACCCCACGTTCCCCTACGTAATTATAAACGAATTTCATACCTAACTTTGAAAATAAAAAGAGAAACAAGCCAATGTTAATGTTTGTGAAGCTATTGGTGTCTTATTCCTCCTTGAAATGATCAAATGTATATGTCGTTCAGGAAAGTTGCGGTGTACTTTCGGCATTTCATTATACAGTAGAACGTCGATTCTTGGAATTAATTGGCACTGAGCTTTACTCGCATGTTGAAACAGAAAGCCGAACTAAAATATAAATATTTTCGGTATACTTGTTACAACAATAAAAGAACTAACTGTAAGTAATATAAAGTTGGTTTTCTCTTGGCGACTGAATCTCGCGTAATTTTAAATTGTTGCTTTTCCACGCTTAAGAGTTATATGGTTTTCGTCAATCCACAAAACACTCGTCAATCGATTGATATCACGTTGTAATGTCTAGAAAGATTACTAACCTCACCACCAAATATAATTTAGGTACGTAGCGGCGGCAAACGTAATAAATGCAAATGATTGCTCTCAAGATTAATTATACATGTTTTAAGTTACTAATAGTTGATAGATCATTGCAAATTCCACTTTTATCACGAATTTCGAACTTCACTATTACATCATTTCCGAAAGGTATCTGTTCTAAATTCTTTAATACAAAAATTATATACGTATTCACTTGACGCTGACATCAATAACAATTAAATCGAAGTTGTTCCATGATAATCATAGACAATAAATTTACACTTCAACAAGCACTATTTGCATAGGCTTCGGCGACCATGCAATTATTTTATCTGTCAATGAGATCTTAGTATATCTAGGCGCTAAATGGTAATTCCCACTCACAAACAAATACTAATTAATAACTGATAAATGCTCAAATAATCAACAATAATTTAACGGTGATACAACATTATATTCTCATAAGAAAGCTTTATTGCATTATGAGCAATGTAAATGTGTTTTTCTCGAAAAAGAGTACTTATTGCTGTTACAAGTGTATATTAAAGGCATTAAATTTATAAGGTTTATGCATTCGTATTCCTGTCATGTACACGTATAACTACAAATGTACTACTCAAAACCGGTGTAGTATAATGTTAGCGTGCTGGTGTTTTTATTTCGTTGAAGATAATGAACGTTATGCAAGAAGATGAATTTTCCTGGACTTTTTATATATTATGCGCTGCACGTTCTACCGGACGACTTGGAGGCGATAGAATGTTAATAAAGTAAACAAACAAAAATCTTTATTATTGCTTAAATAAAGTATGAAAATGACATCGAAATATGTTTGTCATGCTCAAGAATTATTAATGACTCGTTAAACAAATGTAAGATGTGATAGTGTTTATGTTAATTGTGGATGCATTGTAGAAGTACATATATATTGTATATACACTTCTATATTATTTTGTATTGGAATAGTAAAAATTATATTTCATCAAATGCGTCTAAACTAAAGTTGCAATAGCAATATCGGACACTTTTGTTAAATTAGAAGGCTCATTAGCAATATTTTACGTTGATTAGCATTAGCTATTAATTAGAAAAGAAATATGTATATGCGTAAACGTGCATAACCAATTCAACGTACTTTTTCAATACTAAATTGCCGAGTATATTTCACAGAAAATACAGAGCGTTTCGACAGAGGAATAATTTATTTAGTACTGAGGTAATAAATATTTACAAGACGTTTATTTAGACGTATGCAAATCACATGTTACCGTTTCGAGTGACTAACAATATTTAACCGTTAGTTAATAGGTCATAGGTACTGAATAAAAGTACAAGTCGACGGGACCTTGGCCTTTGTCTAAAGAAGAATGTAACATAGCGCCCGACAGTGAAAAGAAATCTCGGTGTTCAATTAATGACAACTTATGAGCATTCTGTTGTAAATGGAATAATTCTGATGCTGATTTATTGATCAATCTCTGTGCAATTTAGAACCGACTGATTTATTGCAAAACTCCTATTCAATTCCAGAGATACCGATCGTCTTGTCAACACAATAACAAATTCGTTGGTATTATTGCATAAAACTTGGCATTCGGTGTACAAAATTACGAATAAATTGTTATGTCCTAATCGAATTATGTTAGGATATTTCTATATTTATAAGAAATATAAAGCAAGCGCATGGCATTATCAAATATTGAAATACCTACGTAGTCACGCGACATGAAGTAACTAAAATTAAGATTTTCACACCAGCAAGAGGATAAAAATGCACTTGCTACCGTGAACAAATAATGGAAAATATGCCCGGAAGTAAAGGGTTCGATACTCTGCTAAAACTGAACTTACATATTCGTCGGCTGTCTTGATTCGAAGCTAGTCGCAGTAGATCTGGAATTGGTACATTACAATTGGTATATTGTATGTACATATGTAGTAACATTGCATGTCATTTTTGCAATTGTGTATAGAGGTAAGTGGATGTAGTAATGGCGACAATTAAACAGGACATTTATTAGTAAAAACAATATAAATGCTAATCTAACTATTTGTCTTTGTTAAGGAATGATGGGAATTTTTTCTTCTAGATTACTTTGCATTGTTTTGCTTATGTATATTTGAAAATTTTAACAACTTTAATCCATAAGAGGAATTCAAAATATTGAGGTTAATGTTTAGGAATTTACAATAATGCAATGAAAAGGAGAAAAGAGACCACAATTCTAAATTATAATGGAAAAACACCATATTTTTTACTGTACCAATTCTCGTTTCTAAATGTTGTGTCAAAACTCCGTAGAGTTCTTAAATTGGGAATATTCAGAATTTTAAGGCATCGTATGAAAAGATTTATGAGCATGTTATTTCGTTGTTAAGAACACTACGTTGCTAATCATTTTGGATGGCAGCTTGCACTATTGCCTCGACTCCTTATCTCAGGGAAGCCTTAAAGCCAAATAAATATTTTTAGTACAGGGTGAATCTATTTGATAATCTTCATATTTAAGTTAAATTACGCCTAAAATTGCTAAATGTATGGGACAAAACAATAGAATTTTAAACAATACACTACACACCATAACCGACACAACCAAAAAGCGATAAAGCTAAACAAGAGGAATAAACAATTATTCTAGTGAATAAACAGGGTGCAATGAGGGATTGTTATAAATATGGGGACAGTACTTTAATGAATGTACAAGGGAAAATAACAGCAAAAAACATGGAGTGTAGCAAAAAGGAAGTCTGGGTACTGTACAGAGAATACGTAATATTCCTTTAACATGGAACGAAATATGCAAAAACATATTTTCTATTAAGACAAAATCTATTAACAAGTGCAAAAAACTACATACGTTTCGATGATCTAAAATAAGTACTTCATCAAATTTACAAAAGAGATTTGAGCAATATTTGAGAAAAGGGAATTGATGAAATGAAATTCACTGGAATAAAAGCTGCGTACGAAAATACAAAAAACCGTGGAAGGACAAAACGTGCAGACAGGGCTGAGATGAGGCTATCAAGGGAAGTAAACGGGCAAGTGAGAAAGTACAAAATCAGAGTAGATAGAAGTACCTAGAAGACATCTGAAGATTAAAGGTACGGAAATCAAAATACAGGAAATCGAATGTTGTTGACCCACATTTATTTGATGCCGGAATATAAGTTAACTAGGGAAGTCTTGGAAACAAGAATATAAGGAAATAGTCGAAGAATAAAATTGAATGAAGAGGCGAAGAAAGCAACAGATGACAGACACATAAAATATTTAGGGAATACAAGTTGGGGAAATTAAAAAGTAAGTTAACGAACGGAGGAGGTCTGAGGACTAAATAAGTAAAGCAATTTAGTAGCAAGCTGTAAGCATTCGCTATAACAAAAAATTCCTCTTGGAAATGCAATTCGTATGTATTAATAAAACACACGACATATGTACAATTTTTTGTTTTAATCCATTTTCTTAGCGAAAATAGATTAAAGTATGGGTAGTAACTATTTTAGAATATCTAGGCTTTGTTACTTCAATGACTCACGTCTTCTTCTATTTAGCAATAGGCAGATTCCGTTTCGTAACGTTTAAATGTAATATTTTGGAACACGAGATGATAGATAAGTAAGTGTTATTTCAAAACACAATATGAACGGATATGGCGAGCGAACAAAGCGATTTAACTTTTACACTTACCGTAACGAAGAAACAATGAAACGTAACTATCATCTATTTTGAACATAGATACTTTTTCTCGTGGCATTCAACTATTACAAATACAAGAAAAGTATAAATATCATATTCCAAATCACTGTTTCGATACGGTCTTCGCTACAAATGTCACAAAATAACGTAACAGTTACAATGTCTACATTAATTATAGTAAGCATTTTAATTTTATCCTATACATATGTACGTATAACAAAATTCGCAATTTATGTATGTAGTAACGTGTAAGAGGAAAGTTTAAATTATAGAAAGACTCGGTTAAATGACAGTACTGGTAAAGAATGTCTTTTTTATATTTATGCATGGGAAAAGAAAATTATCTATTGTGTTAGACATAAATGTAAAGATAAAGTTATAAGTTATGAGTAGACTGGACAAATATGCGGTATGATGAGTCCTTTGTCGTCTGTAATATAATATTACATTGTGAAAAGGACAGATGGCTCGTCATACCGCATATTTGCCCAGTTTCCCTATGAGTAAAACAGTCTACCAGCGAACAAGACACACATTTGTCGAAAGGAGGCGATAGAGCTTTACGAGTTTAATATATGTGACGGAGCAGACATATATCAAACTATTTATGTTTGCAAACGTTAACTATGAAGATTACCTATAACTTTTATACTTTAATTTATAGTATGTTATCTTTGTGATGTTTAGACAGTATAATTGTATATGCAAGGTATTTCCAAATTGATTCTATATGTGTAAAATAGATGTCTGTCTAATTTTCTCCAATATGGCGTACAGAAAGAAAGCAATGAGGGGAACTAGAGAAACTTTCGCGGTATCTAAGTAAACAATCAAAGTCGGCGTCCAAAATTTGTACCAGCTTGGGTAAGCCCGTAGAAATTAGAAAATTTTATTGAACTTTGACTAATTTTATTAGTGAATCATAGTATCATATTAATTATTTGTCTCTTTAATGTCGTACAAGAATTTGCACATCTTGTATATCTTCCACATCCAGGACGCAATCGACCCCAAGGACTGAGGTTAGGTCTTCCATTTTGGAGAGCCGGAACTCGTGAAATAGATGAAACGACCTTTAGGTTTACTTTTAAAGTGGTTATCTTCTAATCACAATAACGTATCTATTATCCTGTGTACTTCCTAGAACAACTTATTCGTAACACTATTTAGTTTAATTTATTATTTCTGGAATGTAGGTTTACATTACGACATTATTAGAACTTAATTTAAGATGGAAAGATCAATTCGAAAGCTTATAGTGATCAAAAGGGGATATTTTATTTCAACTCATCCTTGGCTGCAGTCCCCATTAATTTTTCCATCTTCAATTAAACCCTAACGTGTACAGTCAGTACTTCTGTTCAATTTTATTATTAGTATTACATAGAACAATTTCTTTGCACGTTCTATATACAAATCTTATTTGACTATTTTCAATATTACGTGGCAATGGTCGTTAATAACTTACAACAATGTCCTGCAATATTTTGTGTTTAGAAAATGTCTAATTATTGTTTGTTTGATGTTGAAAGATAGGATGTTTAAAAGAGTAAATAAGATAAAGTGTTATTGGAATATTTTTATTTAGTTGCATAGTGGTTGCACAAATCTACTACTATCCGAAGAAATTGAGATACAAGGGATGATAAGACAGGTGTGTTATCGCCTCCGCTGTCTGTCGACATCTTTGCTTAAAACAAGTAAACCAAAAAGCGTTAGAAAATCTGACAATTGTGATAAAAGTGACCGGAACGTCTGTGAATAACACCAGATATGTAGATGATACGATCCAATCGCTGGAATAATAAAAGCTTTACAGAGAGTGGTAAAGTGGTGGAACATTGTGAGGAAAGGTGACTTACATTGAATATCCAAAAAACTAAGTTTATGGGTACAAAAGAAAAACACATCAACCAGAAGAAATAAAATCAGCAACCGTATTTAACCAAATCAAAAAGATGGTATGTAGGAAAGACCTTAGTCTACCACTTAGAATAAGAATGTTGAGATGGAATGGAACCTAGACGTTAGAGAAATATGTGGACATATACGACGATCTAAAGAATAAGTTGGGTGGACAGAATAGCGAATGAGGAGGTACCCAGAAGATTAAAGAGAAAAAGTTGTTAAATCGATAGTATACAAATAAGAAAACTACAGTACTTGAGACTTGTTATGAGAAGCGACAAATGTATTACTGCAGATAAGAATAGAGGGAAAGATACAAAGCAAAAGAAGCCAAGGAAGAAGATGCATTTTGTGTTTGAATAACCTAAGACAGTGGTATGTGACAGTGGAATGATTTGGAGCAGTAGCTTCAAAAGTTAAATAGCTTTTCTAAGAGAAGATGGCACTCAAAAAAGAAGAAGCTACACAAAAATATTAAGTCTAGATTTGATTCCGGCAGAAAGTGTAGAGAAAGTATATCGGAAAATTAAAAAATGTTGGGCATAAAATAACAAAAACAGAATTCAAAGCTCTATAAATTGACTAAAGTAAGGAAGTAAGTAATAGTGGTATTTATCAATTCAAAGTATTTCATAAACAAGTTCAATATCTAATTCTGAAAAATCAATTCATATCATTCCGGCATGTTTGATTGAGAAACTCGTGATAAGATGACACTTGTGCGTACTGTAATATCTAAATTAGGCAAATATGCGGTGATAGCCAGTGGCGTAGCGAGGGCATACAAGTTTATATATAAAATATAAGGTAAGAAATAAATTTAAAAACGTGCTGAAACACTTACCGTTTTAACAGTCTTCGGTGATATCACAAACTGGGTAATATCGGTTAAATATTTCAATCATTGCATATGTTTCCACAGCTGTTTCAGTCAAGTGAGTATGACGAGCGGAATAAATGTCTTTTAATGCTGAAATAACTTTAATGCATCTTCACACGCACCTTCACAAATTTGTATTAATATAAGAAAATCGGAGTCTTTCTCTAAAACACTTTCAAATTTACCTATTACACACCAAGTTTTTTCGCCTTCTACAGCGCATAACTGTGCGTGAACATCAATCACCATTTGAACAGAATACACCATCGACATCGAAACATTTAGTAAGTTTTCTATTCCCTCCGCTAGTCCGAAGTAATTGTTGTGAATAGTTTGTAAATCTCTTGCAACCTGACTATCTTGAAATATTTTCTGGTTTTTCTTGATTGCTGCAGGTTCTATCGAATCGAATTTTAAAACTATCTTCTTTAGTTGTTCAAAATATTTGTTATAGCAAAACGCAGCCTGCAACGATGTTTCCCCACGTGTAACAATCGGCTGTGGTGGTTCAGATATATCGGGACACAGCTTGTGAAATAGTCGGGGACTTCATAAACACTGCTTTGGTACTGGCAATTAATGTATTTACTAGTAGTAGCTAACATGTAAGAATCGTGTGCCACAAGACTTAGAGCATGGATTTTACACGTTACATGCAAGAAGTAACAACTGTGTTCTTTAAAGGATCGGCCCAAAGACAACATGCTTGCGGCACCGTCAGTCATAAACATTAAAAGTTGCTTAGTTTAAACTTCAAATTTGTTCAATCAGTTCAACATCATCTTTAAAATCTTATCGGCAGTACAATTTACAACTCTTTTGCAAGCAAGTAAAATGGTGGATAACGGTTGATGTGGTTCCATTGTGCGTACCATTACTTTAACGACATAATGTTACGATTTGTTATTTCGTCCACATACAATCACAATTTTTTATCTTTCAATTCCGATTTCATTCTTTTTTCAATATGTTCACGAGCAAATGGCACTAAATTTCGTTTCAATGTTCGACTAGGTAATTTACAGTCTGCATATTTATTCTAGAAGGAGACAAATGCTGCTTTGTCTAGCAAACTGAATGATAGATTACATAAATAAGAGTAACACATAAATCAAATTAAAATTTCTCTTGGTATCGTATGCCATTTTTTTCAGAAGAATACTGTTAGAGGGACATTACAAAGTAGACATAGAGTTCTAACGCCATCATAAATTAAGTACGGTATATTCACTACAAAGTTCTTAACTATATCTGCCATTGGTCGTTTTCACGACGTACCTAATTGGGAAATCTTTAAAGGAAACATAAGCGTATAATCTACTAAATAATCGCTGACTGCCCATCCCCGTATCTACCACACTGACTGCCCACGCTAGTGATAACATCATATTTTTGTATACAGAAATGTAACTTCCTTCGGTGGATATGGTCCCAAACTCTATTCGTGGCTCCATTTAAAAGAGAACAATACGGAATTGGGTAGCCCCTTAATGCGCCAGTAATTAATCTTGCGACCTCTCTTTATACTAATGTGTTATGTTTGGTAACTGTTAATGCATTGCTTGCATACACTGTTGGTTCTCTATTCCTGTTATCGCATATTTGCTTTACTGTGCCATCTTACGGCACTAGGTCAGTTATACATTTAGGGTTCCTAGTGCTTGAACTAGTGTATTACGTAAGATACCACTTATAAACCTGTGCAGATAGGCAAACGCGTCCATCATTGGCCCGTTAAATTAATTAGTTTTTATTTAATTCGTTCTTACTTATTTTATATTTACAAGGGAACATCCCAAATCTGACAATTAAAAAAAATTGAAACATTGTGAACAAGTAGTCCACACCCAAGGATCTTCGAAAGTACGTTTCTTTTCGGCTCAATCTTGTTTTGAAAGGGTGAAACTATCCCCGAAAGTTTAGCAAATTTTTGGTTTTCCCAAAATAATTCGACAATAGATGGACCAACTATCTAGCAAAATCATTTCCTCATCAGAATCTATCACACATATGAAAATAGCTCCTTATCGAAAATTTTTCAAATGGAACTAGAGTGCTAATTTCATGTATGGAATAGAATTCGATGAGACAATTATTTTGATATATAGTTGTGATGTATTTGTTACAGCCATTGCCGAGTTATTTTGAGAAGACAGAATTCTACTAAACTTTCACCCTCTTGAAACGAGATTGGGCCGATAAGGAAAATACTTTCGAACATCCTTGGGTGTGGACTACTTGTTCACAAAATTTCATTTTTTGAAGTGAAAACTTCGTTAGCACAGTTGTGTGTGATTTGAAACTCCATAAAACAAAAAAACCACACTAAAAAGAAACAAACACATATCTATAGGATTTATTCCGCGAGAGAATGAGATCCCACTCTGGTCTACCAAGCGTTGTATATATGTATGCTTCTGTGCGCCTGCGTATTGCCGAACCGAGAGAAAGGGCGTCGTATCTATCTATCATCTATCTATATATATATAAAACACAAAAATGGTTTCTACCTATGTCCGTTATAGACTTTGAAACCATCAAACCGGTTTCATTAGAAAGGCAGTAATGCGAAGATGGTTTTAAACCACTAAAACAATGCATTAGGCATATTCGGTCCATTCATAAAGTCGATTTTCGACTTTTCCCATATAAACGTTTTCTCGAATTTTGAAATTTTGAAGATTTCAATTTTTAATATCTTCTTCTTCTTCTCGTCAATCCTTATGCCTTTTGAGCGTCGGATCAATTTTTAATATAAATATTTAAATTTTCAAATGACATCAAAAAATGATAAATAAATAAATATATAAGTAAGAACTGCGTTACTTACATCAATTAGAGCAAAAACGACTCTTCAGCGAATACCAATTCCTTTGAAATCGACCTTTATTATTGTTAATTGTTCGTAACCTCATCAAAGGGTGACGTTACTCGCAAATAAAGTAAAAACATAATTTGTGCTATTTGCCCATCACATTTCTTTTCTTTTGACCGCATTGGTGTGAAGATGGCGCATAATACAGATTGTCAACAGAAAAACACACAATTTCCTTCTTTTCCAACAAATAAACAAAATGTATTTCTTTTTTAGCCAAGTAGCACACGGCGGGTGTACGGTAGTAGTGAATATAGTACTACTACTGATCGAGGCTACAGTTACAATTCTCGTAGAAAAATAACTTTCGGACGGTAATAATGGAGCTAGTTAACATCGAATCGGACGTTTATTATAGAAATATTGTCTAAGCAATTATATGCATTGAAATTATCAAATGTAAAATAAAAGAACAGAACAACGTTATAAAAAAATTATTTATAAAAGCTAGAAAAAACCGTTATGTATAATGGAACAAAATAACAATTCTAATATAAATAAATAAAAATAAAATTTAGCCTATAATATGAATTCATCTTCAGAAAGGACAATGTTGTTATCGTGTAGAACTATTGAATAGGAAATAACGATAACCTGTTATTTTGCAACCGTTATTTCAAAATAGTAATAACGGTCGAAACAGTTATTTTAAATAAATAAATTTTATTGTATTAACATTTCTTTGGTATTTGATCATTTCGTTGCTTGTTAAACACAACATGTTTTCTTTAACACTTGACTCGCAAAATAACAAAGCTCTCCACCGTGGAGGAGATTAGAGTAACCCACCCTGCGTTATACACAATTCCATTACGTTAGTTTATTCTCATCTTAGTTTTGGTAAGAAAATTGAAGAATCTTGTTAAATTGCCAAATTATACATATTTTCTGAATGAAACATATAAATGGGATGGTGTGTTCTAACAGATAAATATCGATACGATATCATTCGGAAAGCTAAGTTAATACATTTTGAAATGTTATTTATATAGTGCATTTATTATAACTCAGGCTCAAACTTAGTTAAAGTTAAAACAACAGATAGTTAGTTAGTATCTATAGTTTCTCGAAATAAATAAAAAATAACATTTATTAGAAAGGCAAATTAGCATGGTTTTGATATTTGACTTCCTAATTCTTGAACTTGGAGTGTCATTCTATGATCTGGCGTTTCGTTTCCGTTTTCGCTTATGGTAATTCTCTCTTTGGATAGTAAAGCAATTATGTCAAATCTTAATGGACAAGTATTTATCCGCTTCCTATATCATCAAAGCCAACTGACTTAAATGTTTAAATTGATGTTCGTCCATTTTATGACACTAGTTAACGCAATAAGTTACTTTTTTGTTATGTTGCAAACAAGAAATACAGTCAAAATTCCGAATAAAAAGGACGCTCTTTCTCTTAACCTTTATCTTCTATATTCAAAAGCGGTTATGCATTTATGTGTCACCTGACTTGGCACCTCCCCGTTTTTTCTTGTGGAGTTATTTAAAGTGTAAGGTTTATTTAAACCGACTAAATTGTTTATAAGATTTAAAAACCCAATTCGTCGAACAGTCCGTCGCAGCTCTTCAATATATCTAGAAGCAAGAATTTGTCTTGTTAACAAGTGCCACGGCGCGGACAAATATTAATTTGAACATTTATTTTGAGTCTGTTAGTTGTCATTTACAGATATTCAATTCTAAATTATATTTATTATATGTTACTGACTATGTAGACAATGTTAAATTAAATATTTATTTCATAGATCATAAATTTTCTGACCAGTTATCCATCTACAAAGAAATATGCGCGATGTTCGATTTAAAATAGAAAAGGCAATTAATTAAGTCAGTTAAGGTCATATCCGGCATAATTGAAACCAGTACAAAATGGATCTAATGTATATGTCAAAAAGCCTCTCCTAGAAGGTCATTCTTTGTCGAATCGACGACGCATGTTCAAAAATTGTAGAGTATTTTCTTTATTTCATCTACTTTGTCACAGAATAGACAGAAGTGACAAAGTTAGAAAATCTTGTGGTTAATTTTGTATGCGCATGGCCGGCAAGCATATTTTAAATACGACGATAGTGGCTATATTTGGCTAGCTTCATTAATGTTATTGTTCAGGGATGGTGTATGCACATTAGATTTAAAACATGTAATTATTGTTGTGTTTCATTGATTTAACTTTTTAGCAAATACTATTCTTTTAACATACCCAAAACTCTAATATTTTTTAATTAATATGAACAAATGTGCACTTTTCATATTTTCCAAGTGGCTTTGGCCAAGTTCTAAGCTATTTCGAGGACATTCAAATCGACCAGATGAACATCAAAGCTGCCGACGCACTTTGTCGCTTCTCTGTATTCTGTGACTTTGTGTTCATTATTCGTACAGCTTCAATCGATAATTGTGCTCTTGGTGTGTCCACGTGCTTAGCTTACTACATGTTGGATAAGTTCGCTTTTTAGATATTTGCGTCGTCGAAACGACGAAGTATGAACACAACTTTTGGACGTTTTTACCCCGACTGTTTAGTCATATATTTCTTGTCGCTTCGCAGTTTGTATTCTGTGTTTAAGTCTATTCCGTAAAATGAGTATTAAAGTAGGCTTAACCGAGGAAGAATTGGAAACATTTCTTTCAATGTGTGACGACGAGTGCGAATTGAACGATGCTACTGACCATAACTACATATCTTATATTGAAGTAGAAGAGAAGAAAAGTTTCGCCAGTTCTTCAGAAAATTCAGCCGATACAGATGAAGACGATGTACTTTTAAATACTTAATAGCCAAATTTAATATAATACCGTTCACTAAATTCATTTTGCGTGGAAAAGATAATCACGCGTGGTCTGCACAGAAAGGAAACTCTCATCGTTATGGAATTAATATTGTACATCAAGTAAGAGGACCAATAATGTAGAAATATCACTAACTCTCTGAAGTGGTTTCAAATGTTTATAACCAAAGACATTATTGATGAAATAGTTCAATGGACTAACGTTGAGATCGTTAATCGTAAATTCAACCTACTTGCTATAACAGATGAAGCTCAAAGAAGACAAACTTCATCGAAAGAGATAACTGCTCTCATAGAGATCTTAGTTTTAACTGCTGTCAAGAAGGATCAACATTTATCCGCTAATGAACTGTTTGACCGATCGTACTCTGGAGATCAATATATATCCACAATGGCTAAAGCCAGAATCAAACTCCTTTTGTCTTGCCTTAGATTCGACGATAAAACTATGCGAATCGAACGAATTGCTAACAAATTTGCTCCAATTAGGACAATATGGGAAATATTTATTCAGAAATGCCGTTAATATTCCCGGTCCATACTTAACGATGGACGAACAATTATTGGCATTCAGAGAAAAGTGCAGTTTCCGAATGAATATACCCAATAAACCTGCAAAATATGGATTGAAAATGGTAATGATGTGTGTGCCAAAAGTATATGGTTGATGCTTCACCATACTTGGGAAAAGGAACGAACCAAACTATTGCGACTTGGCGAGTACTACGTTAAGGAATTAACAAAAACTGTCCATGGATCTTATAGCAGTATTACAATGGACAATTGGTTCATATCAGTTCCACTTGCCAAATCGCTTTTATGAGAACCATATAAGTTGATGTTAGTTGGAACTTTGCTCTCAAATAAGAAAGAAATTCATAAAGAATTAAAAAATAACAATGGATAGAAGTGCAATACATCTATGTTTTGTTATGATAATGAGTTCACAGTTCTCTCTTATAAGCCAAAACGAAACAAAAGGTTTATTTGCTATCTTCATGTAATGAAAAAGGAGCGGTGCCGATACATTCGATCAGATGTGCAGTGCAATGAGCTGTTCCAGAACAACCAGCATATGGCCTATGTGCCAATTTTATGGAATATTGAAGATGGCTTTCAAGAACAGTTAGGTAATTTACACGCATAGCATCTTCAAAATAAAACAAAAGCCTTTAAATCGTCCCCAGTTCATGAAGAAATCGCATTTTGCCGTTATCAAAAAGCAGCTAACGGATAAACTAGAGTTACCAACATTGAGAACGTCGTTGCGAAAGAATATTGCAAATATATTGCCGAGTGATATAGAAAAAATGTGCTCCAAGGGTCAACAAATAAGAAATGCAAGATTTGCGCTTTTTGCCCATCCTTTAAACGCCGAATGACAAAATCATCCTGCCCAAAATGTGGCAAAAGCTTGTGTGCGGAGCACAAAATAGAAATTTGTGCCTTATGCATGAATTGGAGGCTGATAATTACAAAAAGGTTTTCCTATTTTATATGTAAGTTTTAAAATGCAAATGCGTTTAATGAATTACACGCTTTTAAGTTTATTTATATTATTCTTTCAAGTAACTTTTAAAAACAAGTACAAATAGTATATAAAACAAATACTTTTTCGTTTTATTTCGACGATATACAAGACAAGTAATTGAAAATGTTATGGTTATAAAATTTTTCGTGAGTAGGGCATCCTGGATATCCTCCTCAACATCACATTTCTGGGGTTAAAAAATCGCAATTTATGCTTATGTCACACTTACGCAATAGCTTAAACTGCCACTATCGCCCTTAACCTGTGCATAATATGTACTGCACACCCGAATTAAAGGTTGCAGTAATAGTTATATATTTACACAACTTAATAACATTCCTTGCAAAGGTTACCTTGTCGAATGTAGTCAAAAACCTTTTTCCTTTTCTCTTTTTTCCCCTTAATAACATTTTCAAGTTCCTTTTAATTTCACTTGTATATGAGAACACGCTTCCAGATATGGTACCTACCATTAATTTATTATGACACATATTTCTATATACACGTTTTCAAACCTGTTACAAAACGTGCCACTTAATTCAGCCACTTTGAGTAGTTATTTATACACGTTTTCCCGTGAATTACATGCGATAAATCAGGTGCTTACTGAATTCTCAAATTAATAATGAGGCGTAATGAACAACAGCATTACTTTCTGTGTCCCAATTTTCAAGAAGGAATTTTAAACTTGCCGAATTAAATGACACGGACGAGACATTGTAATAATAACGATAATTGCAAATTTATTGGAAGAAAATCATACGGGTTACTATTCAATGAAAGTTAGAAGTCGCGAATCAAAACGTAATTATGCTTCATTTACAGCGCCAGGAATTTATAAAGTTAATTTCAAGAGAAGTTGAAAATAAAGCAGGTAAAATACAACAAAATGTAATATTAAGGTACTATTAATGATTAGTTTCACACAAGCATACATAAATGCTTTATTTTTCCAGTACTTGGAATTTCTTAATTACGAAAGTAATGAATCGTTCTGTAGCGCAGCAATCGATTTGTTCATTAATTTTTATACACAAAATTAAACCAAGAAAATAACATTTCTTTTATTCATTAATGACATGCCAACATTACTAACTTGTCTAAATAAATAAAATATTTTATAATGAGTTTATAACAAACAATTGATACATATATATCAGTGAAGAAGCGAAAGAAGACATTGTACATATAGTGTTCTTACAAGCTGCTAAACTGAATTGACCATTATCTATGATTGCTGGTTTAATTTTATCCCTTAATAAGGTAAAAATAATTTTTATATTGCATGGTATTACAAGTATGTGTTTCGACTAATTGGTTTATAAGAAGGATATCGCATGGATTTTACAATTGGTGTAAATAATTTAATTAGGGTTTTAAATTGCATCTAGTTCTGAAATGGGAAACCAAAAATAGCGTTACAAATGAAATCTAATCGAAAAATGCCTCAAAAGGTAAGGTTTATAACGGAAATTAGGCGAGAAAAATAGTTGAAATAAAGAATGAACCTGTTGTGTATGCATTTTATCAAGCGTATTAACGTTAATCCTTCTTAACCTTCCTATACTCACGCATACGGTCTGTGAGACCGACTTATATAGTATAGTATACGTCTTTCATTTTGACGTGAGTATAGGAAGGTTAATATCTATTGAATTATGTACATGGAGCACACACGATATTTTCAATTAGTCCCTTGCTTATTTAATGTTTAATAGGTACAGACTTTAACTTTTAAGTAATATTGTAGTTGAAAAGCCCGTATTACACGTAGCTTATGTCGCTTTTATAACGTCCTCTTGTACTCTAGAAAACAGCACCTGCGATAGGGTGAAAAGTACGTTTGCAATTGATTTGATATACAAGACCGTATTATATGTACGTGAAACTTGCAGCCCTGGTTTCTAATGCGCTAGCTGTTATGTATAATACGGCTTTAAGGAAGTCGAACAGATTAATTGAACATTTACATTTTATTTGAGTGAGCCGCGTGCATTGAATATTTGTGATAATGAATGGAACTACCGAATTTTTTTAATGGAAGATTCTTGGCTCCTCTATCTTATAGCTTCTCTTTGCGGAATCTCTTCTGCACATAACTAGATAATAGACATACATACAATTTGAGCATATCTTCTGTACGTAGGCAAAATGATCATCAACGCAAATTCATTAAGAGTTGATAATGAATTAGAAATTTTTATTCACATCCATACGTACATAAATAGAATATTGTAGAACACTGTAAATACTAATATAATGGTTGCCTTCAAATGCTCCAATATACGGCTGTTATGTAATACGTATTCTGTTATAAATAGTTTACCTTGAGCTAAATAAAATATATCGGTATTCTACGCATTAATTAGTGATCGATCAATTATATCAACGTTTTTATTCTTCTAGCATGAGAGTAACAAAAATATGTAGGAATGATTATATCATTCCCCGTAGCATTGAAATTGAATTCTGTCGGCTTTTTTGTCTTTCTATGTTACGAGCAAGAATTTTTTAGTTTATGAAAATGATCCATCATATATAGCGTACGTTAATCAATCAAATTTGTATGAATATCTGGGGTACATAATGACAATTATGTTTGTTCTTCTATTGAAGAAGAAAGTTCTTAAACCATATTGTCATCATCATTGAGAATTATAGTGTACATTCTGGCATCCGCCGTAAATTTTCCTATGAGATTTAGATTTCTACATAGGAATTTTAGCTATTAAATTTATTTCCAGTCAAGCATTTCTTTTTTTGTAGAACTGGAGTTGTATTAAGCTTTTATATAGTACTGTCAAAATTCAGGTTTAACGATGGGCATCACTGGATAGATATCATCATCATCATCAAGCCTTTCAGCTCTTTGGGCTATGGCTAACGCCTTATGACGTTTCTGAAGTTCTATTTGATGAGGTAAACTAATCCTCTTGTTCCCTGTGTTTTAAAGTTTGCTATGAGTCCTGGCGGCCTGTGTTATTTTCCTCCATTTTTCCTGTCGCTTGCTTTTGATCTCCAATCGGTTATCTTCATCACTTTTACGTCTTCCTCCACGGCATCTCTCCATCTCTTCCTTGGTTGTCCTCTGTCTCTGGGCCATATCGGAATCCACTGGGTTATCCTTCTTATCATATCCGTTGGTTTCCTTCTCATGATATGGCCTGCCCATTGGAGCCGTTGAGCTTTAATATATCTTATAATATTTTCTCTCTCAAGTTGATCCTCTATTTCATTGTTAATTTTCGGTCTTATTACTCCCTGTTCTGTGACGTGCGGCCCTAATATTGCTCTTAAAATTTTTCTTTCTGCTATCTTTAGGTCTTCTTGTTCTTTTTACTGATTGCTGTGGTCTCCATTGCATATGTGATGACCGGCCTTATTAAAGTCCTGTAAATCTTCATCTTGGTTTTCTTAGTGTGTGTTTTGCTTTTCAGCAGTAACATATTTCGTCCAAACGCTTGTAGTCCTTTTAAAATTCTCTGTCTCACCCTCTCTTTCCCATTCCTGTCTATTATTACACCTAGGTAGTTGAACGATGAAACTTCGTCAAATTTGTGGTTCTGTGTTCTCAGGTAGCGTCGTGTATTGATGTCAGTTCTTCCTATCTTCATGTATTTTGTGTTAGCTTCATTGATTTCCATATCCAGTTTTTGTGCTTCCCTCTCCAGACGTTCCAGGGGTAGTGTGGTGCCTCTTGTTGTGCTTCCAATTATTGTGACATCGTCTGCATACGCTATTATTTGCAATCCATCAACCATTATATTCTTTTTGTCTAATTTGGCTTTTCTAATGGATAGATATCATCGTGCGAATATAAAGCATTTCGAAGACCCATATGATAATATATTGATAAAAATGGAGATTTGTGAGTTGCGGTGTTTTGCAAGTTTCTCCTAATTTTCTATTGTAACCGCGGTACACAAACAGAAACTAATCGGATTTGAGTTTACTCGCAGCATTGAAAGTAGTCCAATGTAGTGCGAAATCACCCATACTTTTAGAATCTTAATTTATTTCATAAAGTCCAACGTTTAAGGTGTTGAACAGCGATATCGATGACCAGCATCTACAACGAGGTGTAGTAATGCTATTATCTAATGCGTGATACAAACTGCATCACCACCTATAATTCCAGAATAGATTGGTGCGTGGCAATCAAGGGCGAGAGCGAAGATACGGGATTCTTGACATTCCACTTTGCAGGTTATAGACTCTTGCCCCACCATTATTATTGTTATATTGATTTCTAAGTAAAACACAAATATTCAGAAACGAAGTAGATTTTGCAAGGCCCGATTGCTTAGTAGCCTTAATCAAAGACTATACAATACATTAATTTTTCAATAGTTATATAATATAATTTGAACAAAATGGCTTGAACTTTCAAAAGCTTGTAGAATGTGCTCGTCAATTTTGGCGTTTGGTGAAGTTAATACTAACGAGCTTTTTATCAGTTGTGATGGATGACGAAATAATGATACGTATAGTGTTATGATCCTCTTTAAAAGGGAGTCAATGGAATAGAGAAGACTTAGCAGAAGTAACGCGAGAGAAATTAAAAGTGCTACCTCCTGAATAGAATATCATCGTCACTATTTTTTGGGACTATGTAGCCATACTATTATTAATGCCCAAAGTTACACTAGCCTATTACTTAGGTTATGTAAACTATGGGACACTTTCCTCTTGGAAAACTTTACAATAGCGTGGTACTCTATACACCCGAGGTTATATAGTCCAGGTGTGGCCTCTAACGATTACGATCTTTTGCCTTAATTGATAAAGACCTTTCATCAATGGAAGCTGCCCCAATAAACAATTTTGATTCTGAAGACTACTACAAAGGTAGCACCGTTGAGAGGTGTTGAAGTTTTATTTGTCCATATAATTGTTTTCTACGTCTTTCTAACCTAGATATATGGCTGGTATGCTCATCTGTAAAATTCATTAGAGAAAATGTATCAGGCTAATACATAAGTAAGATAAGAGCGTGGTTTGAAATAAAGGATTATATAGCAAAATATGGTTTCCAAATTTGAGTTCCTGCTCGTGAAATTATATGTCCGCTTATATGGATAAGAAGGAACAACCACGGAAAGGTCGGGAAATGCTGGAATAGGGTATTGACTGTAAGTAGCAATATTATTGATAGTAGAGGAAACGAGAGGCAAACATATTGTTACCAATAGCAGTTATCAGTGCAGTTTTTCTTGGAGGAAAGTTCCAAGGACGTGACTACATATGTATGTATATGCGGAGGTCCACATGGAAATTTGTCAACATTTATAGAGGTTTCGTAACGCCTACGCATTGATAATGATGCTTAGGAGATAACAATAAGTACAAAATTTTTCTTGCTTATGATGTTAATACAAAATAGTCGACTAGTTAGTTGTTCTTCATATATATATCTGATAAAACCTATGCAGGACATACATAGAGGAACAATAGATTACCCTCATTCAGTACTATGCAATATATATATATATATATACATATATATACATAATTTTGCTACTGTTTGTTCTCTATCATTATGCATTAATTTGAAACAGGCGGACACAAAATTAAATCTGAAATTAATATTGCAAATAATTAGGTGTATAAATTTTACAATCTAAAATGTCATTTTATAAACGTATTATATTGTATTATAACAATCGACGAACGTTATCACAAAATTTTGCGTATCATAATAATATCAAAGGAACGATGGAAAGTAGTTACCTAGTGCTTTATAAAGCAAATGTATTCAACGTTAGTTTAAAGTTGTATTTTGTGCCGTGGTTGTGTTCAAAGGGTTATTTTAATAACTTATTTAATAAATACCCACACTTACTTGCAATATTTGCTTCCTCATATTTTTTATTTTTTCAGTTTTTAAATGCTACTGTCTTCTTTCAAGTTAAACTGTCAGCGTTTGCATATACGTATTTGATGGTATTCAGGTTATACTGCATCGCATCGCTAAGCATACTACAAATAACATTACAGAAACGCTTATAATTCTTTCACGTTATTTAAGACCTCCGCGATGGATAGCTTATTCGAGTAAAACGGAAATATCTATTGTGGATTTTTAAAGATTCGTGTGTGTTTCAACATCGATAATTTCGCTGGGAAAATAGCGTTTCACGTTGGTTAGCTTTAAAAGAGTAAACCGCAAACGAGTAAACGGTAGAACAAAAATATTGCGATGCAAGGCCAATTTATTCCGTTTCCCATTGCATAAATAGAAAATAATCTTCGTGAAACAAGCCGCAGCAGCAATTTTAAATCCATACGATAATTCACGCGGTGTCATACTCGGGCAAAATGCATAGTAACAGTTATGCAAATACATGCGAAGAATGTGATCTTTTCTTTCGTGACGCAACTGCCCTTTGCCGCTCAATTTATCTTTATTACCGACTAGATAGGTTCGCAGTATCATCATCGTCAATTGGAAATTGACTACGAGTGTAACATAGGATTGCTATTACCCGCATTCTTTTTCTGCGGTTTCATTCTGCATACAATACCTTCATGTATATTTCGGATTTTGATGCGGGGTTAGAAGTAAACATATTAATTTAACTTCAGATATGAAATAAACCGTTGCTAATGTTTGGATTGCTGCTGCTGCCTCTTATTTGCACCGCCGTGGCGGTCAATTGTACTGTGATGGCGAAAACCGCATGTGTATTCAAGTAACTGTAAAGAAACGTGGCGTTTATTGAACGAGGAACACCATAAACAATTTCCTGGTTGAAAGATTTGATTTATAAGACGGGTCTGGCAATAATATTTCTCCTGCCCATATGGGAAGAGGTGCAGCCGAAGCCGTTTCATCTTATAAGATATGTGCGCTTATTCTTTCGCTACTTCCCTTTTCTCAAGTTTGTAATTGACTATCCGACAAGATGAGAGGTTGAAACAATAAAAAATGAGAAATTCTTGACTCTGACATGATTTACTCTATTACACAAAATTTGCTGTTCTTTGCTTAATTTTCTCAAAGGATGGGTGAGGACACTTCCCAATGATTTATACTTTAGTACGAATTGTACACGTACATACATATGTCTGTATAAGAGAGTGTAAGAGCGACAGGATTTGTGTAAATATTAATATAACCACAACATTTTTATTCCCTAAATACAACTTATGATATAGCCAGTATTTGTTGAGGCAGAATTTCTAGAAATTAGGCACGGCACTGCTTGTAAATATCTAATCGCGGCAGACCCTTACGTCAACTGCGGTTTATTCCAAGAAATGACGTAGCGGCTTTCTAGGAATTCTGGCTCAACAAATATCGCTCCGGCTCTATATATATCCGATTCTAGGCGTAGCTCCGATGTTACAACTTTAGGCGCATCAATGTCCGTAGTGTCTCTAACAAGTTTATAAATATACAAAATTCAGTAGTGGTGCAAATAGTTAGAAGTACTGTAAGTATATATGTATATAAAATAATGGAATCGGTCTTGGCTTCATGCTTCATTTGTTAAATGAAATGGTTATATATATATATTGAGGGATATATTAGAGAGCTAACATTCATCCCTGGAAGGAGAAGGGGAAAGGACTGCTCTGCTGCCTAAAGACCAAATCGTTCGAGAGTAGTTTTTCCATACAGATGGGCGAGAAAAAAATTGAAGCCATAGAACCACCAAGTTGTAGACACACGCTAGTAAATGGTACACTTGTGTAAAAGCCGACCAGGGTATATATTTCAATCGGCAGTTCATGGAATTGGCATATGTACCAACACCAACCTCGGAAGAAACTACAGACATCCGAAGATTGCTATCTTAATCGATAGTTAGGCAGCCATTAGTGCTCTGGGCACGCACACTATCACTTCGATGATGCTGTGGTAAGTTCTTTTATACTTATCTTATATGATAGAGAACTATCATATAAGTACAATCAAAAAAGGTTACGAAATATACATATATAAATATATATATATATTTAAGCACTTTTATATTATTTATTGAACTAAACCGTTTGTTGGGAAGATATTTTATGACCTGAGAGTTGTCATGTTGAAGAACAACCCTCGCTAATTATCGGTGGAACATACTGATGACTTCTCTCAAGTTGCCCAGTATTTCATTGAATTAATGGTTTAACCTCATGAAATTAATTCGTAATAAATGATTTCTTCATAATTGGCTTAATTGACTCTTAACTGATTTCGAACAATAATAATTTCTTGAATTAATTTCAATTACGTATCACAGTAATGGCGTCGCAAGAAATACGTTGTGTAAATATGTGAAAAAATGTACAGGAAACAAAAAAAATTATAGAATGTGAAAAATGTGCTCGTTATGGTGTGCACTAGTCTTGTTCATCGTATAAAATCAAAGAGATAAAGTTTTTAGAAACCTACAAAGAAATGAATGGCAATGCGAAGAGTGCTTCATGGTACAATGAATATAATAATAATAAATATAATAATATAACGAATTGAGACACATTCTAACAATAATCAAAAGATTAGATTAAAAATTCAAAACAAATTAACAAATGAATTACTTACGAATACTGAATCACATAAAATATAATACGGTAATATAAAAGGCACAGTCACTAACACGAGCATTAACAGAAAGCAAGGCGAACAGAGATAGAGAGCAATGCGAGTTAGCACCAACAGGACAGAAGAAGAAATATATGCAAAGAACACATCAGATGTCATCAAAGGAGGAAAACCACATACCCAAAACACAATACCCAAATTGTGAGTCAATCACAAGAAAATAACAATAAAGGGTAATTCATAGAAATTTGAAAAGGGAAAACCGTTTGTGGAAAGAAGGAAAACAATTATATTAAAAGTAGTGGAAAATAGGGAATGGACCTCAATTTAAAAATACAACTTCTGAAGATAATGTTAAAAGGTACTAAACTAAAGGAAATACTAACATGTCCGCATTTAAAATAGCAATTATGAAGAAGACGCATGATATAATATTCAATGAAAATCTTTCGCCAAATAATACTATCACACCTCCGTTTAAAACTTATTGGGGAAGCGTCATACTACGACAACAAAGGATAAGTTAAAACGCAAACTCATAAAGAATAATGAAATACATCATAATATACAAAGTATTATGAATAAAATAAATTTTATATATACTTTTATATGAGTATAAACGTTGTAATTATAACAGAACACTGGTTACAATCAGAAATTCATGCGTTTGTTAAACTCGAAGAGTACTGTATGGCATCATATTGACGAAAAGAAAGCGAGGATGGCGGTTCTTGCGTCTTCATAAAGAATAATATTTCTTTCCAGAAATCAGAAATTTTAAAGCATAGAAACCTTGGATGTCGTTGCAGTGGGGTATAGAAGTAATGTTGTACATATACATAAGTGGCGATTTTAATATAAATCATGACAATGATCTACAGGCACAGTTTTCAGATTTAAGAGCATTATTCAGATGTATGGCCTACGGCAGACCATACATGAACCAATACGATTCAGTGGCGACTCGGTTTCATTATTAGATAATATATTCACAAATGCTATGGATTACGAAAGCAGAGTTATTTATACAGCTATATCTGATCATGTTGCGCAAAAGATTTCCTGGACCGTAAACAACATAACAACGACTAGCAGTAGCCAGAAATGAATAAAATAAATTTTAACGAAAAAATCTAGAAGAAATTAGTAAAAGGTTGAAGGACTGGACAGATTGTCTCAACAGTTGACGGAAGTTAGAATTACGTTATACAAAAACTAAAAAGTATCATTAATGAAGTATATCCGAATAAGATGGTAAACATTAGTAGAAACGGGAACAACACTTCGTTGACATCAGAAATTAATGTAATGTTAAAAGGCAGTTATATGAAGGAGTGTTATACAAAACAGTAAACAGAGAATTCTATAATAAATATTGTCAGTATTTAAATGAAGATACAGAAAGGACAAAAGAAACAAAGTAATTCCAACTACATAATAAATTCCACAAATAAAATAAAGGTAACCTGGAAGCTAGTGAATCAAAGCACAGGCAAATAGATATTGATATAACTGCAATAAAATGTAATAAGTGTTTAAATCATCAATTTCAAGTTTTAAATCATACCAACGAATAGTTAGTAAAAGCATTTTCAAGTAGAATTGATAAAACTTGCATCTTACTGATCTAGAGGAAATACTTGAGACTACAAAATTTATAACAAATACTATGTCTCCTCGTCATGGGGCGCCCACAACACTATTAAAAAGAAGCGCTGAAATTCTGCAAACATATTAATTTAATGTTATAAAGGGGAATAATTCTAAAATTTCTAATAGATTTGAAAAAGGCAATCATAAGAAAGCCCATAGAACAGATTTGGGGAAATGTCGACTCTTATGTATATGCTCCCTATTATCTAATACCGCTAAATTATTTGAAAAAATACTCTATAAAAGGTTAATTAATTTTACGAATGAACAAAAAATATTGACAATAAAACGGAGTATGTGTAAAAAGGTAAATTAACGAACACTATCATACACCAGGTGGTTTCAGACATTTTGGTGGTGTTGAACAAACAGCATTCAGAATGGGAAAATATTTGCCAGAGCAGATTCTTGGACGGGTATTATTTTGATATATATCAATGATCTTCCTAATTGTTGCAATTTGAACAGATTATTATTTGCTGATGAGAGAACGAAGCATCGAACAACTTTCCAGTGACACAGTCGAAGCATTGAAGGAACATTATTGGTCGTTTGAAGAAAACGGCGTACATTCCCAATACAACAAAAACAAGCATTGTTTTGTTTCCTAATACGCATTATTAACATAAACTATGACGGAAGAATTAGTGCAACATCAGAAAGTATCACGTTGCTGGGGTTAAAGATTCACCGAAGGCTACATTGGGAAACCCACACCTAACATTTAGTAGGAAAGTTAAGCGCCTTGAAGATTCTTTCAAACTCTATGAGTGCTGATGCTGCAATGTATTCGTATTACGCGTATGTTCACTCGCGCATATCTTATGGCATTATGTTTTGGGGTCACTGTATGGATATTGGACGTGTATTCGTGCTACAAAACATGTGTATTAGAAATATATTTAAGTTAAACAGAAGGGCAGATATACATTCATAAACAATAATATATTAACTTTGGTATGTCCACATTATAGAATGCGCTGTGTTTGCGAAGAAGAATTACGCAGACTATTTTGTAAATTCGAACTAAATCATCAATGGCGAAATGAAGAAAAATACTTGATGCCACCATAAGCAAGATACGCCGAAGTTCAGAATGATGTCAGTACCAAAGTTATAAAATTTTTAATCATATTCCGTCAGAAATCAATAATCCGTCATTAAAATTAATGCTGATCATTTCTACCAATCTAGTTACTCTGTAGTGTTTTGTATGATTTATTACCGTTTCGGGCGTTCCCTTTTCGTGCGTTTGACAAAATTTTCCCCTTTCGGGAGTACAGTTTATAGATAGTAAGTTAATGTGCTTTTGAATTCCCGTTCCGTGCGTCAATTTTATATTTTACAGGAAATAGGGAAAAATAAAAACAAAATTAAGGAGTTTTACTGATTTAGTAGCTTAATTTCAAATTAAAAGAAATATACGATAACTCTTGAAGACACATGCACCATATTTATATATATATCTATTATCTGAAAGTAGTACATGTATTAAAAAATATAAAATAAAGGTACCTTTAACCTTTAATATTTAATTAAATTTAAAATAAATCAATCTATAATTTTACAATATATTGCAGCTTGTCCAATGTGTCACGAAGATTTTGTCTATTTTGAATTAGGTCACTTACAACTATTTTTAACCGCCTATCTAATTATAATCATAGTATCTTTTGCTCTTTTCGGGGTAGTTATGCATACACAATTTTGCATGAAAACGCTATTATAATAGTACATTTCTTCCTGAAGAACTTTCGTTAATTCAAATATATTGGGATGTGCTTTTCCGATCCGTCTGTTGAGTCTGTTATGCCATCCTTCTACAGAATTTGTAGTCCGATGACGTTCTCCATCGCAAATCCATATTTGGCGAGAATTATCAATCCATTGATCAACAAAATAATCGTTAAATTTAACAATGGCTTCATCGGTAGGAGAATTTCCATTATACAAAGCCAACCATCTGTAACTTTATCTTCTGGTAGATGAGCTAATGCAGCGCACTTCATTATGTGGTTTCTTACTTCCTCATTTTCCTTATACAAGTTTGTTAGACCGAAATCTTGTACTTTACGCCAAAGAGCTTGATTAAAATGAAAGTTACATCCTTTGATAACTGTAGCCGGAAAAACTTCTTCTAAAGCATTAATTGCGGTAACTTCAAAATCAAAAATACATTTTTTTGGTAAAACAATCTTGATTTTATTTTTAGTAACAAAAAAAATCGTTTATAGGTCACCTCTTCTTTGTCGGGTAGCAGGGTATATACGGCAGGAATAATGCTTGTTTTTTCTTCTGTACTACCAATATCCACGTGAATTGTGTATAATTGGCAACACAGCGAACTACAGCTTTTAAAAGTCCCATCGAATAGGAAGCAAGAACCTCCAGCTAATAAATTACCTCCGTCCATTGCAAATACAAGAATCCTGTCTTCCATACCATCGTCAATTATGACATACTCTTTCATAAACTCAGGGACCTCTATATCTTCTCGTTTTTCGGAAGCAAGCAAATGCCTACTGATTTGTGTCGCTCATTATACAATGCATGTTTCACTGATGTAAACTGTGGAATATTTGTAACGAAATCCAAACCTCTGTCCTTAGCAACCATCATCTCTTGTCGATATATCTGCGATACTGGTGTCACTTCTTCTCTTGCTCTCTTTTTTGGGTTTAGATAAACACTTATCAAACACTATATCACACTATATCATGTGATCTGATAGGACGACTACATTTGCCGATTAATTAAAAGCAATAACTGATCATATTATTAACTATAAACCTGCATAATACCTTACCTTATACAACAAAAGAACATCTCGCATTGTTTACTTTTCCCTGGGAGTTTTAAAGCTTAAATACTGAAAATTCTATAAATGCGACGAACACCGCACCTTTCAGTAACACTTTATTTTACTATTTTACTTTTTTCTTCGTACTAGTTATTGCCCTGATGACAACATGATAAATTTGACAGAAACTAATAATAATTTCTGTAAACTTCAACCACAGAGGAATTCAAAATAATTCTAAAGAGAATGGTATTTTACGCGCTTTAACATCTCACTGTACTGATTAACAGTTGTGGAGACAATTGTTCATTAAAGTGCAAAGATATATGCATCAGACTAATACGTTTCAAATGCAAATCGCCAAAGATTCGCCAAGATAGACGACATATAAGCAAGAAAAATATTACCATCCTACAGACGACCTAATTCGTTTGCCGTTTAAAAGAAAAGTGTTCAGTATTAACGCAACATCATCTAGTTACTCACAAGCGGTCTGAAATTTGTTAAGAAGTAATTAAATTTACATTTATCTGTTTCAAAAGCAACCCAACAGTCAAAATGACAACGTCAGCACAGCCAATTATATATAAAAGATTGCGTGTAACCGACGTGTACATGAAAATTACGCCACGAAGAGAAATTATTACTAAGAAAATTGACCCAGATTTTTGGTGCGGGCCAGCAAAAAGAATCGATTTCCATATTAAGATATTGTAAAAAAGCCGACGCTTTGCCAGGTCGAAGACTTGACCTAAAAACTGAATCAGATCTTTACAATACGGCGAGAGAACACACAAACACAAGTTTATAAGTACAAACACGGAACAAATTAAATCACTTTTTTGTATATAGAACAAATCTTTTAAAAATAAGTTCATGTCTTCGGTGTTTATACATTATGTAACACATGTGCATAAAATTAATGTGAATTACTTTAGTCCTTTTATAATTATACCGTATGGGTCATAATTATACCGTGTCAAGCATTTAAAAGAACAGGATTTACATTCGTATGACAGTGCATTAAGTTGCACAGTACCTATAAGTACGCAGTATTATGTAAGGCGCAATTAACGTAAACGATAAAGAACACAATAGAATTTGTCAAATATACGATAACAATGAGCATGTCAAATTTGTGTCGTATACCCATTATTATTAAGATATGGTCGATAATGTATTCAAGAACAGTACGTGTAATAATGGGACTGATACTCATAGTATCAACTTGATTATTTAATCCCAATTTTTAAGCTCCTAAGAACTAATTAGAATACAAAGGATTATGTAGAATAGAAATGTAGGTATGCAATGTTTAGAAAGCTTACAAATTTGGTAGTAACTTTAAAATATAACAGAACAAAAGCTTGTATCTAAAGAATGGTTCAAAAGAAATAATGTGTTAAAGTTGGGATTAGCGGGACCACAAATATTTACTAATAATTAGTAAACACAAAGCATTTGTTATGTTGAATTTATCGGGACTCACAAACAGTTATAATTTTATAAAAATTTAAACTGAGTATAAATTATAAACTACTAACCCGTGTTCTGTATACAATATAGATTTAAACTCCATTCATAATTTCAAGTGTGAAATTATATTAATTCAAAAAACTAGTTTTTATTAGGCAATGTGATCTGGCTTGAATTTTTAATTCTAATCCTCATTCCACTCGCCTGTAAAATATCATGTCCAGGTGTATGTCGTTGGCATCTGTGAGTTACGTAAATTAATTTTCCAATCGCAAACGAATAATTCGGTCAGTCTCAAATCACCGCTTACAAAGGAAATTGAAGAAGCGATTGGAATGCACGTAGTATTAACGTGATCAAGTTAACGGTTGATCGAAGCACGTATTATAAATAGTAGATCACACACATACATATATATGATCGCGTCACGCAGTCTTACCGTTCGTGCTTTGAGTGGTAGCGAAATGTTTTTCCGCATTCTCGAAGCATCCTTTACGTGCGCCTACCAACAGTGAATGGAATCGTAAAAGAATAAATACGTATATAAATACTCAAAATTCAGAGTTTTGGCATAAATGTCTGTGTGCCGATCATTGTGCGGGTACCTGTTTTCCTAAATATGTGAACACTCTTGTCTATATACTATTAAAAATCTTGTAAAGTTTGACGCAGTCGTTCTGTCCATTCATGGATGATACTGAAACTATTTTCCCCCTATCTCTTTGCGGGTTATTGTTCAAGGTTTGAATTTACCGGACACCAGGCATCCTCCACAGTTACGAATCCAACAGCAGTTTTTAGAAAATTGCTAGTTAAATACACCTTACGAACAGTTATTAAACTACTTACATTAATTTCTTTCTTGTATATACCTTCCGATTGACTCTTTACACATTAGTTTCCGATATTTGTGAAATTTTGCATGTGGACACAATTTCCTATTCTGAACAACTTTTCTTAACCTTCCTATACTCACGCGTAC
Source organism: Chrysina gloriosa (assembly GCA_038088585.1). Lineage (NCBI taxonomy): Eukaryota > Metazoa > Arthropoda > Insecta > Coleoptera > Scarabaeidae > Chrysina > Chrysina gloriosa. The sequence continues at coordinate 54,263,479 of CM076087.1, forward strand.
GGTCTGTGAGACCGATTGATATAGTATAGTATACGCCTTTCATTTTGACGTGAGTATAGGAAGGTTAATAACAATTTGCCGTATTATTGACCGAAATGGCGTTTTACTTCAACATAAAATGATTTTTTCTCAGTTGTCAGGGCCATATTGGATTTTAAAAAGTAAAAAATGTGCATGAAATTCTTTTCAGACCAAGCAGGCCGGAATCCCAAAACATCAAAACGAGATTCCAAAATTTTGGATTAATTATACCTATAGTGAAGTCAATCCGGGGACACACGGTAAAAATGTTTACTATTTTTCCAAAATTATAGAACAATTTATTGCTAGGGATACAGCAGCAATATGCACATTTTTCAGAAGTATGTATATATTTTTTAATATTCAGTTTCTAAGCACCGGACTTATAGAAACTGTTACAGGTCTGCAGATTTCTATAAATATGCCCAGAATTTGTTTATTAGGATTAATTATAATAGAACTGCTACACTTAGTATCGGTCAAAACAAATTGTAGAGACTGTGGTGGGTGTTATGTCGGTCTGATCAAAGTATATTCAAAGAAAACATTGAAAAACCATCAATATTCTTTTAAAGATTTTGATGCAATAGTTACTATAACAAAGAATTAGGCAATTGCTTTCATTTGCAAAATATAACTTGTAAAAAGATATAAAACTATCACAAGTGTAATTTTTTCAACAATTTTATTTTTATAAGAAAGTCTGTACCATAATCTACATTCCATCATTGTCATCGTCATGGCACTGACCGCCTAGATGGTTTTCCAAATGAAGGAACAAGTGATAGCCACTGGGCGCTAGTTTAGGGGTATATGATACGATGCGATTTTGGGTTGATCTAGCCAGTTGTGGACGGATATTGTCATGAACCAAATCAATCTTCTTACGGAGCATGCCACGCCTTTTGTTTTGGATTGCACGATACAATTTAGTTTAGCATTCACAATGTCAAAACGGCCGTGCTGAAGTGGTTAGCATATCAAATGGTAGATTTCTATGAAGATGGAATTCAGAAGCTGGTTGTACGATAAGATAATTACCTTAACATCGGTCGAAATTATGTTGAAAAGTACGAGCTTTCTTATAAAAATAAAATTGCCGAAAGAAGTGCACTTGTGGGTCCTTTTATGTCAAAACGATACTGACTTTAAAAACATGGTTCGTTCATTTCACAAGAAGGAAACATTGGCTTGCAAAACGATTTTTTGACAAAGAGATAGATTATTACGGTTATATGCTCTCCATATGCATGCTTGTGTACATAAATATAATCTATATCTATACATTGGAATATAATTTCCTTATTTGTTTGTTCCTCTTTTTTGTCTATCCAGAGCTTTTTGAAGCCCACTGATGGGCAAGAAAGCTGAAAATTGGCATGCATATAGTAACACGCCTAGGACAAATCCTAACGTAGCCGGATTTTTGATTTTTGGCCTATGGGCGGAGAATTAAGACGAAAAAGCGGCGTGGCAAAATTCAATTTTTTTACATTTTAGCTTATATTAAAGCCCCCTAATGACATACGAAGCTGAAAATTGCCTAGCATATAGTCCTAATAATCCTTATTTGTGTGTTCCTCTTTTTGTCTATCCAGGAGCCTTTTGCAGCCCACTGATGGGTTAGAAAGCTGAAAATTGGCATGCATATAGTCCTAACGATGGAGCATAGCCATTTGTAAAAACAACTTCTTGATTTTGTAAATAAATTTTTTGCTTTTTTTCTGCCAAGCAGATTTTCTTTTTCCTCCTGCCTGGCAGGGACAGGCTTAACAGCTAGTAGATATATAATTGTACAGTAAATCTTGTATATCTAAAAGTTTCTGCTGTTAGTTATTCTGTTGCTACCTACCAAAATCGAATCAAATGTTTTGTTTATACCGAATTATATATCACTGATGAAGTTACATACATAAACACTAACAATAAGAAACATTATTGTTTAAGAATTTCTTCTTTAGGTTATTTGCTTAAAGAAAAGAAAAGTATCTATTGTGTTAAATATAGGGATATATAAAGATTGTGTTACACCTTAGATCAAAATTGAAGTTGGGGATACACATGCCCGTAGCTTGCACACTTGCATACCAGCCCCTTGCACGTGCCAGCTACTGACATGTGTATACGCTAAGTGGCATACCTGTAACTTGCATAAACCGGCATGCAAGTAGTTGGTACGAAATTTGATTTACTTACATGCCCGTTGAGGGAGGGGTAGCGGGGAGCGACGGAACCGGCATGTGTGAACAGACGCGACAGCTACGGGCATGCCAGTAGCATTCTTTGTAATTTTGTCTCCATTCCTTTTTAACAATTCATCAAACTTTTCTGGGAGCATTCTCAAATAGTTTCTGTAACCATCAGGATCTTCTTGACGCATTTCTTTAAGCAGACAACTACTAGCTGTAAAATCTTCCCTTCTACTAATCCAATCTCTTACCCAAACCCGTCTTATTCTTTTTTCTTTTTATGTCTCATTATATTAGCGACACATTCAATTGCTAGTAACAAAACGATTTTGTTTAATTCACTTCGATTGTTATTATCCATTTTTGGCGCGCAAGAGTACAACTGTCACCCTCGAACTGTCCTGTGTATTCGCGATGGTAATACTTGCATGCAAGGGCACAACTTCCATGCCAGTATTACTTGCAAATGTATCCGCAGTGGCCAGTTACTCGTACCATGCCAGTAACTTTCATGCCAGATACTTTCCCGATTTACTGGCATGTGTATCCTCAGCCTGAATTGAAGAGCAAGTGATGAATAGGAACTTTTGTGTTTATTTTTGTAAACCTTACATATAAACAAAATACGTGTTATAATCGACATCGCCTTTGTATTGTTTAGATAGTGTAATGGCAATCACAATGTAAACTAGGATATAAAAGCTGAAGGAAGTTGCGGGGGAATTTTTGTCGGATATCAGATTTTGCGTCTCATAAAAGGAGACAGAGGGAAGTATTGTTAGTATTTTAATAAGCGTAGATTACGAATTTTACATTGAAAACTCTTTCCAAGTTGGCTTTATTGCCGTAAAATTAGATGTGAGCTCAACTTCGTGCAATACGGCGCTCAGGATAAATAAAAATAAGGTAAAATGCGATACATTTTGCTAATAGTGTTACAGTATCTAAGTAAACAAGGAGATTCGTCGTCTAAATTTTGATATTGCCAGACTATTTTTCGGCAAACTTCAAGAATTAAAAAAAATTAACTAATTTCCGGAGAGTTTTATCAGCTAAATATTATCCCAAATTAATTCTTTGTATTCTTGTCATCGTGCATAAAAATGAGTTTATTCTTTTGATTTTAAAAGAGTTTCAAGTCGTATTGATATAATTTCTGATTACACAAAAATATGATGGAGATCGTTTAGAGCAGGCATGGGCAACCTTTTTTGTAGAAATTTCATGCTGCGAGTAATCTTGAAAAATATACATTTTTGTAGTATCCTTATGATTCATTATGAATTAAGTTTAGACGGGCCGTGCTAATGTGCAACGAAAGAATTCAGTAGCGAGCCGGACAAATCTTACTCGAGGGCCGCATGTGGCCCGCGCGCCGGAGGTTGCCCATACCTGGTTTAGCGGAATCGCCACATGTTTAATTGGCCACCACAACAAATGTATTTTGCTACATAGAGTAGTTAACTTCGTTATTAGCGAAATGTATCTTTCTAATTAATTACCACTTATAGTGAAGTCGAACTATCAACTACACCACAGATGTATGATCAGTGTAAAATATGTGCTTCAACTATAAATCTTACACAATTTGTCGAAATTTTATATATTACAAATTTATACATATAATAATCTTGCTTAATAAGAGTCTGCTAGAGCAGTTACAACATTTTATAGCACATTATCCTGTGCTATAGTGCTAATAATTTAGTAAACGACACTAGCCGCAAGGACATTGAACGAAAATAATTTGGCACTGGCACCTATATTCACTCGATTAGTTGCTTAATGTACACATGACAATAAAGAAATAGTTCCAATTGATAGTACATTTTTTACCAATATTTAAGTTACTAAATGTCTAAATCAATTTGCTGAAATTGAATACAAATAGTCATAAGAAAAATAAAAGAAAGAAAAATTAAATCACTTATCTGAAAGAAAGAATAACGAAACGGTCTTGTTCTAAAAAGAACAGTTTATTACATTCTTCACCTTCAATTTATAGGTGCAAAATGCATAGATTCCGAGGTAATAGGTTATTAAGAGATTAATAATCTATTGGAAAATACTACACATTTAGGATTTGAGAGTTAGATAAATGAAATAAATAATTTGTAAATGAATAAAAAGGTGGAACATCTACATATATTTCTAACTATCGACCTTATAACTAAGGTTCGCTTGTTAGGTAACCATCACAGAAAGTTGTGTAATCGAAGACCACATTGCAACAAATAAATGTTGGTATAGTCTTTTTGGACCTATTTAGAAAATGGATATAAACTATAAACATGCTGCATAAATTATTAAAATGCATTAAAACGAATGATCGAAAAACGGAGATAGGGTTCTATTTTATAGCAAGCGGTAATCGTGGGCTAGTTTCGTACTATTCGGAACTCATCTGCAAGTGTAACCTATTGAAGTATAAATATATCTACTCCAATATAGCTCAAATTGTGCGCTGGTCATACTTTGGATCGGTAAGTAGTGCCATGAACAAAGAAATTGTATCTATTATATATTAGTTAATCCAAATTTTCCCAATATATTTACACTCATACAGTTTGGACGATATCACTTTGAGTCAAAATTTGTGTGAAATTTGTCAAATAATTATGTAATATGTAAGCTGTTTCTTTTACAAGAAATACAAAATTGCAATGCGATCCAAATTGGGGAACCAGAATGCGAAGACAGGACACTGCCAGCTTAACAAATATTTTGACGCTATTAGAATTGCAGATCTTATCTGCAGTAATTGTTATAAAGATAAAATCAGAAGCTGAGCAATGTTAAACTTAAACATTTTGAATTGTGTCCGGAAGTCAGAAGACACCGACCTGATGGAGTAAATATCCTAGTGCAGTGGTCAATGGACTCCATTTCCAGAGAAAGAATTAGAAATTAAGTCTATAGGGTTTGCAGCTAGAGGATGTCTATAACGATTTTGTTGCAGATGGTGGTAGTAAAACAAACAACATGTGTATACAAGTTTTACCAAAATAGTGAAGTTCAAAATTTTATAGTTAGTAGAATAAATTAGTTAATAATTTAGTTTTGTAGATTTTCTATTGTAGTGTATGAATGAAAATTAGATAGAAAGTATGCGAGTAGGCGCAATTTGTATCATCATAGCACAGTTTGTAAAATGAAGTTGTGGGGTAAATATCCCATTCAAGGAACGTCAAATATATTTTACTAGCATGAATTTTATATGATGTCTACTAAAGTTCTTATTTGATCTGAAGTCTAATACGAAAAGTTAAATGTACAAAAGTTATTTGTCACTGCAGGAATTGCCACTGAATTGTTGGTGTACGCCATAATTCTATACTCCCTGTGCAATTTCTAGCCTAATATCGCAGCTTCCCATGAGAAAATAATCTCAGTAATTTATACGAAGCCTTATCAAAAATGGTAATAATTATTAATCGGTATTATTCATTCAGCATTGATATTTGTTACTCGGCAGCCTTATTTCATTCGTGGTTTCAAACCTGCGGGCAAATCTCTAGCAATTAATATAGTCTTGCGCTTTCAACGATTTTGTAAACAAAAAAGAGATTAATATCTACGATTCGTACACGTGTGGTGATTATTCATTAGGTCTCGCTATATTTTTAGCATGCATATTATATCACAATCCATTATTTATTATTTACTGAATGGTAATTAGCTTTAGAGGCAACCTATGTTCTAAACTTAAGAATGATGGAGAATACTTTTTGTCATAATCTTTAAAAAAGCCCTTGTGCGCATTGGAGACAACTAGAAATAAGGACGTTTTAGTAAGTTATTAATTGTTATTACTGTTGTTTTATTTGGAATTATTTCTGTTTACTTCTTATTTGATCTGTGTGTTTAAGGAAAATAAAAGCTGCTTTTTAGTTACTGTCTTAATTTAGAAATGTAAAGCAGATAACCTATTTATTATAACTCAAACCTTGAAGAGTGTATTGTTGTTGTTTACAATTGTGGTCTATAATGAGGACCGCATTGTATGTTTTTACATATCGATAATTATCAACCGTACAATTGAACGCTTTAAGATCTACAGGAATTAGGATAAATAAAAGCGTTTAGCACTAATTTGATTCTACATATTTAGAATATTTTGGCTTTTTTCCACATACATATTTCGAATATTTTAACATATTTGAAATTATTCGACATGGTACTAATTTTATTTCATTTACCTTAATTCGTCTAGATCTTGAAGCGTTCGATTGTACCGTTGATAGTTATGAATATGCAAAAACATATAATTTATTAATTATAAGACTAGCATCTTTTACCGTATCTTTTAGAATTCGGCAAGATATGGTAAATTTATCAACAATTATGAATAAGTTTGCAAGATAGACGAACAGGAAAGTATTCCTTATGAGAAACTGATCGGCAAGCTATGTATTAATAATTATGTGGTGAGGAGATATATTTTAATGTCATTAAGGGGAGGTACCTGAGTAAATTTTAAAAAAAAATCGATTTTTTTAATTTTATTTTCTTGTAGTTTGTAGTTCAAAGAATATTGTGTATAAATTTCATCTAGAAGTTCGCAATATTGAAGAAGTTGTGGGCTATTCTGCAAAAGGCGGCAGAAGGTCAAGCGCGCGGTCGGTTGGATCGGTTTCGGTCTATCGTTTGTACTTTTTGAAAAATCGATTTCAACTTCATTTTTTTAATGTTCGAAGTACGTAGAATATTGTGTGAACATTTCATATTGAAATTCCGCAATCGCTAAAATTATACGGAGAATTTACCAAAAGATGGTACAGCGTCCCAACGGCCGAGCGTGTCATTTCTTTACCCACTTTTCAAACGCGATTATCTCGAAACATAGTTTCCAAAGTCGATGCCAGATGTATCTCGAAAACAGCTTGTCCGATACAATATTCTTCGATAGTTTTTCTCGTGCGCTACGTAGGGGTTTTTCATTTGATTGAACCATTGCCTTTTTATGCAATCAAAATCGTCGGAAATTGCGAACGAAAAACGAATGTTGCATTAAAACGGTCGCGATTCCGTCAAAAATGAAAATTTCAAAAAATCCTACGATGCGAACTCCTTTGTATATTATATTTCAAGAATCCGTTGCATTCTCATGTTTCGGATCAATCAACTGCCCGAAATACTTGGCTGGTGCCAAACCATGACAACGAATACCACGTTTGACGCTGACCACAATAACGGCGCCTCCACCCAACCAATTTATTTTAAAAAGTCCTAAACATACCTCAATGTACATATTTTCTAATAAAAGAAACCTAGATCCAATCGAAAAATTTGTTTTTGAGATAAAAATTCCCGAAATTTACCTGTTTTTCACGCCGTTTATTCAGGTACCTACCCTTTCATTCAGTAATGATTACAAGCGCTATGGTACAGAAAACATCATATTGTACTAAAATTCATAGATGCATTGCTTTGGACCACTCAACAAACTGTTTATTTATTTATGCAATAATCTGAAGACATAAAGTTATTTGAAATAATTTTCAATTCACATTTAATTGTAAGTTCTAGTCGGAAAATAGTTTACATTTCTTAATGCTAATAACTAAATTTAATTTGGATTGAAAATTTTGATATAATTTGGAAATGTGAATAGCACTTCATAGTTACATCGCATAAAAATGGTTGACCATTCGAATACTTCAATGTATTACATGTGCATGGTCAGTATTTATGAGTTTCACGATTGTAAGGCGTCTTTCCTTATAGACTGTATCTTTACATATAGTCCCTGACCAAATTATTGGGAAGAGCTTATACCCCACACCCTTCTAACTACAAATCCCAGCCCTTTAGAAACGGTATTTAAAGTTTTGAATATAACTAATTCTGCTGTTGGATTAAGCCCATTTGGTCCAATTTTCTTTTTTGTAATCTCAATAACTTTTTAACGGTGTAATATATTGGTTTGAACTTTCGACCCGCGTGTTTTATTTTTGTAACAAGCCTAAATCCATAATTTGAAGTATCTGACATAAGCCTGAACTGAAAAAATTAAAAAGTTACTTATCTTGTACCACGGATCATTTGGTCCACTGAATATTTCAATTTGATAGAATACAAAATACTAAGCTTATTTACAAAGAAAAGTATGCTTTTATTAAAAGTGTGTTTCATTACATGCTAAACAAAATATTTTGCGGTTTGTTTTGCAAATAAAATTTCCGCAAATGTAGCATTTTATATCGGACTTAGCCTTGCAGCAACTACATATTCCCCGCTTTCTTGCCCCCGCTTTAGAAGAAGTAATATTTGAAGAGCTTGCAAAATTCGAGGATGACATTTGTATATCAGTCAATAATTTCGCTGAAAACTGTTGTTGAGCTAATCGGCTCTGTCTTATCATATGCGCGTTAGCCAAAGAAAGTGCTAGTTTCCGTAAAATCTCTGGTCTCGCGATTTTGATTAGCCGGTGCCCATGAAGCATCGATCTCAGAAGAAAGTATGTATGCATTCAAAGCGAATATATCTAGCACTAGCTGTTAAGCCTGCCCCTGCCAGGCAGGAAGAGAAAGAAAATATAAGCTAAAATGTTAAAAAATTGAATTTTGTCACGCCCCTTTTTCGTCTTAATTCTCCGCCCACAGGCCAAAAATCAAAAATCCGGCTACGTTAGGATTTGGCGTAGGCGTTTTACTGTATACATGCCAATTTTCAGCGTTCTAGCCCGTCAGTGGGCTTCAAAAAGCTCTGGATAGACAAAAATAGAGGAACACGCAAATAAGGAAATTATATATATGTATGATCTTTGCAACTTTATACAAATCAAGGCGAATTCATTTTACAAGGTGGCTGTGTGACAGCAACAAATACAACAACACAAACTAGCTGGACGCTCGAGCTAACATAAACGCATTAGAGCGCCCAATTAGCCGATGAATGGATGGCAAGTTAAATTATTAACGGTTCATAATTATATTTATAAATTACATTAAAGAATTCAATCAATTTTCTAAAAAATTTGCGTTTGTGTAGTATGGACCAATTGATCTCTTAATACAAGATTCGCATATTTTTTAATCCAACAGCAGGGTTAAGGGCTTATATCATTATACCAAAAAAATTTTTTTCGCTCAAATAGTATAATATCTTTGGAAGGAGATACATTTGTCATTTTATTTGTTTATGCAACATTTAGCAGTACAGTACAGTACAGTACAGCACAGTATAGTATAGTATAGAACAGAACGCAGAGGGTTCTTTTTCTAAATTTTGTTCTAATAGTGGGATGCAATATTGGTTGTTATTATTATTATTCAATTTTCATTTCTTTTATATAATTGTTTGCATATATATGAAGTATTTGGGTTTCTTAATAGAAAATGCTAGATAAGGATTTACTCCAAGAAGCGCTGCTAGAAGCTCTTCTAGAGTAGGGCACATATTCACAAGCAGGCCCTTGCGCTTAACATATTCTGCGTCGCCCGTTGTTGTCGTGAATAACCTATTTTCTTCTGCGTTGCGCTGTATTAAAATCAAGACTCCTTTCCCTTTTTAGTGGCGTTTTAGTTCTAATTCATATGGAAACGTCTTTACTTAGCAGTTTTCTTATCCTTCTGGCTACTCTTGCTGGAGACCAATGGAAGAGAAGCTTGACTAAGGAAGCCCTAGCCTTAGGTTCAGCAACAATCGCTGGAAATTTTATGGATAAGATCCCACATTGTTTGAAGCTACTAATCGCTGTCGCCATTTTCGCGGAGCTGTAATCATTCACATTCATTCACAAACATATCCTACATTCGAGCGGAGCTAACAAGTAACAAACAGCTTGATCATAAATCATAATACACGCTAAGGGCTTTATAAAACGGAAAATCACCGGTTAAAGACGGCGAGTGCTATGTGGGGCAAAGCATAGCAATGTCAGGCTACGCTCGCGGGCTGTTTCGATCATACTTAAATTAGCACGCGGTTGTCCTTTGAATCACGTGGCCTATACACTTATAAGTACCCCATCTTGCCCCGCTTACTACTACGTCATGTTGCTAAGAACATACATATAAACATAATACTGATGAATGATACTTTTCGTTCAGTCAGGGCTAAACCTAATGTTTTGTTTAAGGCCCCTCTGTCTCATATGACTAGGAACATAATTAATGCTTTTCCGGATCCGTTTAGATAATGTTTATTGTATTTGTGTCGTTGTGATTTATAGCTGTATTTGCGTTATGCTAAGTTTGATTGTTGATTTTGTAGCTGTTCTTGTGTATTGCTTTTTGTTTTCTTGGATAATTATCCTGTAATTGGAGATTTTTCTCTGTTGGGTAATAAAGACGTATTATTATAAATAATTTATATAATAAAAATACAAAAGGAGATAAAATAAATCCTTTATCTTATAGCTATCATTTAGTTACGCAAATCTGCTATAATAGTTATGCGTTTTTAATTCTAGAAAGTGGTGGAGGTAATCTCAAAGATAAATGTAATATAGAATATCTTTAGCTACATTAATCAAATTGAAAATATCAACGTAATAGTCAATTTATATTGAAAATTTTATTAGTTTTGTATAGGTGTGATCTATAGTCTGGACAAACAGCGGTAACAGTCAGTGTACTAGATAAGGGGATGGGGAGTCGATGATTATTTATTTCGCGCGTTCACAGCGTCAGTACCAAATCGATGCTGTATGCGAGTAGTAGTTGCTGTGTACATGTAGGCTGTTGTAACTTGTTTCGTAATTGTACGCTTGTTTGCTTTAAAAATGTCGCAGTTAGGTACATCGCGAGAACGACCAATGGCAGACACAGTTAAGAATTTTATAGTGAACATGCCGGACTTACTTTATGATGACGTTAAAATTCAATGTCTAGTTTGTAATATCCCTCTAGTGTGTTGATCCAGGAGCCATTGTCACATTGAAAGCAAACAGAATTAGAACAGAAAAATGTGGCATACGAGACCAAGAAACATTTAAATTTGATTTATGTGTTACTATATGTAATCTATCGTTTCGTTTACTAGAAAAAGGAGCATTTGTCTCCTTCTAGAATAAATATGCGAACTGTAAATTACCTAGTCTGACGAAGTTTAATGACTTTTGCTTGTGAACATATTGAAAAATGAATGAAATCGCACTTGAAAGATAAGAAATTGTGGTTGTGTGTAGACGAAACAACATCGTAACATTATGTGCTTAATGTAATAGTACGCTCAATGGAACCACATCAACCGTCCTCCTCCATCTTACTTGCTTCCAAAAGAGTTATAAATTGTACTGCCGATAAGATTTTAAAGGTCGTGTTGAACTCATTGAACAAATTTAAAGTTTCAACTAAGCAACTTTTAGTGTTTATGACTAATGGCGCCGCAAACATGCTTTCTTTGGGGCGATTTCGTATAGTGGTAACTTCTTGCATGTAACATGCAAAATCCATGCTGTAAATTTTGTGGCACAAACGATTCCTACATGTTATCCACTAATAAATGCATTAATTACTAGTCTTATATGATAGATCTCTACCACTAATAGGTCAATAAAACAAGGCTGGTTTGAACGATAGTTATATTTTCAGAACGTTTACAAACGTTTGTAAACGTTCTGAAAATATAACTATCGTTCAAACCAGCCTTGTTTTATTGACCTATTAGTGGTAGAGATCTATCATATAAGATAAGTATAAAAAGGTCACGAAATATATATATATATATACATTTAATTACTAGTACCAAGGCAGTGTTTCTAAAGTCCCCAAAACGTACCCGACTATTTCACAAACTCTGTCCCGATATACCTGAACCACTACAGCGGATTGTTACAGATTTGAGAACATGGTTCTACACTGCGTTTTACTTCAATAAATATTTTGATCAAGTAGTGAAAGTAGTTTTAAGATTTGATCCGACAGAAGCTGCAGCTATCAAGAAAAGTCAGGAAATATTTCCAGATTAAAGAGATTAAACGAGATTTAAACTTTTAAAACAGTAAGTGCTTCAGCACGTTTTATAATTTATTTCTTACATTTCATTCAATGTGTAAACGTTTATTTGCTTGCCACGCCACGGGCTGTTATCGCATATTTGCCCAGTTTGATGATCTGTAATATCAAAAGTACAATTAATGGTATCCACAATGCAAGATTCACATGGAACATTGCGTTCCATTTGAAGAATTGGAGAAAATTTATTTATTCATTACTAATTCTATCGTCCTGTATATTGTTTTCCGATAATTCGCAATTGGCCATTGAACAATGCAAAAATTGAATCGTAAATGGGCTGGTATAAATTTTTAGATTACACTCCTTTATTAAAACGCTTGTTTCTTCTTGTAACCTTAGAAGCATAATATATTATCTTTTTTGTCAACACGTCAAATTCTATCAAAATTACTAAAAATATACAGGCTATTTCACTTACAAAATACTTTGTTTTCTCATAGTAATACGGTCACGGTAATTGCCTGTATATTCTAAACTAATTTTACCTGATTTCCCAATCGTACACCTATAAGTTTCTCGTCTATCGTTAATAATAACTCGTGGGCTACCCGGTCTATACAGGCTGGACCAGAATGAGCTCCTTAGTTTCAAATAAAGGAGTGGGGCTGGTGCCGTTAAGCGGAGGGAACACTGCCGTTTTCAGTGGTCACCATGGCGTGGTCGCAACGGGGTTTTGTTGTGGATTGTCATGATACTGTTACCTATCCTAAAACCATTCGGAAACGATCTGTGATGTAAGGGCGACAGGATCTGCACTTCCTATGAAACCAGCTGGGCGACTTAAAAGTGTGCGAACATTTGAAAATATCACGGCACGGCACGGCGCGGAAACATACTGCTGAGCTTCGAATGTCGTCGAGAAGTGTAAGGCGGATCTTACACTCAGATCTTCACTACACACCTACAAGTTTTTGAAAGGTACGCTGGGAAGAGTGACCGAAAACTTTTTCGAAAGGCTCAATATGAGCATTGCTTGCCAAGGCCGCCACTTGGACAATATCATATTCAAAGAAATAATGAAGAAAAACGGCAGTATATGTACTTTTGAGCAATACAAACCTTTTTTCTTGTATCTCGAACCGTTCTCTTACAATTAACCCTTGAAATTAGGGAGCTCATTCTGCCCCACGCTGTATAAAAGGTAGAACGTCTACTTTTTTCAGATATCAGATATTGAGTGTTCCAAGTAGTTTGGCAGGAAACTGTACGTGTTTCTCTTGCTAGAGTTATATTTACTGCACGTTTAATTAAGGAATCACAGACTTACTTAATATTTTCTACCTGTGTTATCAAAACGGACACATCTGGGATTCACATACGCAAGGGCAGAGGGGAGCGGAGGCTTGATATTATGAGAGTTAAGAAAGCACAAAATAAAACAGTACTCAAGTTACTACAAATAGGTATGGTTGGTACCTTCCGCGTTGTTATTATAAACATATTCCCCAACTACCATTATCACATTTAACGTACAACTTTCTCAAGAGCTTGATTCGCACGTTTTCTTTTCTCCTCGTTTTCATTGGAGATTATGGTCACGATTAAAATTGTATAAATCTGTATTTGGAAAGACTTCGCAGACACAAATATTCATTATACGAGGTAAAATTGGTCGATTGGCTCATTTATTGTACAAAGAAGAAACTTTCTTTTATCTTTGATCAAGTAATTACTTCGGCTGTCATTGGTTACGAAAGCAGTCGCAACAACATTTTTCGTGACTTCTCAGTTATTAAGAACATATCTGAGAAATTCCAGTAAAAAATGTACTTTAAATTATAGAAATGTCGTAGTAACAATAAATTTTACAGATTTTATGATACTATTATGATTTAACGATCGCTATTCATGGTATATTATAACACAGAAAAAAACTTAAGAAACTTCAAGCAAATCTAGCGCGTTTAATTGCTGGTTTCAAGATTACGTTTTATTGTTGATTTATTGCACATGATTTACTCCTTATGGCGTTAATATGTTCTGTACGTTCCTGAAGTTACACCTGTAGTTACTCTTGGCATGATTAGATGGTCTATAATTAAGGTTTATATAAATATGCCACGATTATGGATATATGATTATAAGCACAAGATGGAATTTCGTTAACTACTGGGAAGCTAATTCAATGTAATTTAATTTTATGTATCTACTAAGGCAAATACATTCAGGTAGATTAAGATAATTTATCGGATTATATTTTTAAGTGTAAATTAATTGTACATATGTATATGGATGTATATACGTATGTATATATTGTGAAGAAAGGTGGTAGAAGGGTAGTAATCGGTTTAAACGACGAAGTAGTTCTGGAAGTATCAAGTTGCAGAAATGGTGTGATCGAAGAAGCAACACGCTTTTCGCCTATTTTTCCATTTCGATCTTCCTAGCAATGTTAACAGGCGAAACGTGCATTATTGAAGTAGTGTTAACTCAAGGGAGAATCCATACATTGTGATAGGATAATAGTTTGATGTGCAGTCAGCAGTGAAGGCATGGTTGGATTCCCCGGTCATTTGATCCAGGTCCGATGACATTCCATGGCTCGCTGGGCCTAACTCCATACGACTAGACTTTAACACCAAAACCAAAATATGATATCGACTCAACTTAATAGTGGTATTGCTAGTAAAAATTTGATTTTCGAAAGCGACAATAGCAGATTCCGTCTGTTTTCTATAATAATCTTGCAAAAATGAGAAATATGTATTTTGTATGGAAAAAAATAAGTGTGTGTAATTAGAAAACCATTTTCACCACCCGCAGATCAAATTTTCAAAATCAAATTTGAAATCTCTTTATTTACATCAGTAAGATATTACATTGTAATACTGTATAATGTTGAGTGAATTGAAATTTTCCGACACGTGTGCCAACAATTTGATCTTTGATATAACACGAAAGAAATACATTTGTCCGTATACGTTAAAACGTCGTTTGCGGTTATACTACTCGCAAGTGCAACTTTGACAGAGGTAGTTTAGATTTCCAGATCAGCGCTATATATGCTACTATGCAGCTATGTATTTCTAAAGGAGTAGAAAACTAAGTTGCCGCAGACTCCTGCAGTAGCTGCAGCCGCGATTTTCGGCTAATCCACCGTGGGAAACTGTGTAATTAGAAAACTACTTTCCATAGTAGTTTTCTAATTCCCATATAGGGGATTTTCGTAATTAAATTTTCATATTGGGGGCATTTCGTAATTGAATTCTTATATGTACAATGTGTGTAAATGGAATCTTCGGACAACGGTTAATGTCATCCACTGTCTTATTGTTATATTTAAATTTATGAAGCACATATACATAGGCATTGTGAAAAGTTGGAATGTCATGAGACATGTATGTTAATAACCGACAATCAAGTAATGAAAAGGTAAGAATGTAAGTTGAGTTACGCATTTAACCGACTGCAACACGTAATTAGCCATTATTTACACAAACGGTTACGTGCACGGCTCATGCAAATATGTTTTACTATTTAAAGACTTGGCTATCTAATATTATATATATATGTATGTATATATGCGTTTTTCCCTCGTACACCTTCTCAACACTGCGACATGTTATATACAATATGCACCAACATCGTCACACAGTTTACATCTCGGTGTCTGTAATATTCAACATCAGATATGCGAAAGAAAATAATTCATTCGCCAGAATATGGGACACAAAATGATATGGTGCAAGGAAAAATTACGCAATTCTCTGGCTTCCGATTCTCATTGTCATTATTACTTACAAATTAATATTACATTGCGCATCTTTTTGTTGTGACTGTACGGTGCAACCTTTATCCAGAGGATATATTAATAAAACTTTGAATAAAAGTTATTTAACATCTTACGTATATTTTGACTTTGTGTAAAAATCTTTTTGTTTACTTCACTTTGTGAATGACTTCATGTATATTTTCTTTGAATAGAACAATCTGTATATTTTCAGTTGTTCACATTATTCTTGATGAGACCTTTTGAATGGTATAAGGGTATATAATGTTGTAAAGTTAATAGCTTTCCAGGTATTTGAGCTTTTACTGAAGAAAGTTGGCTAGTGTAAGTGTAATGCTGTGAGGAGCCATATAGAGTTTGCCCATTCCCTATCTTATTATCATTTATGTGTAACCATAGTGTACATATAACTGACAAACATTTGTGTAAATGGTTGCTATTATAAAACGGTTTATTTATTACGAAAGGTACGGATTATCCTTTTGATAATGGTTGGTTATGGGAACCCAACAGGAAGTGCTTCCCTTATTTAATGAGCTCTCGGTCGTCTGAAAGTGTTTTAGAGAAACGGGTCATGTTAAGAATGTTGTGAGGAGCAGTCGACCTAACGTCGCAACAAATGAAAATATGAGGCTAGGCGTGTTATCAGAGGAGACAGGAGATAGTAGCTGGTCAATGGGCAGCAAGAGGATAAAGACCAAGCGCCGTCAAACTTTGAGTAGAAAAGGTCTAAAAATCAACACGACTACACTTCCTAAAGGTGCCATCAGATTTCCGGTTCTCAAGCCGGTAGCCTCCAGCTCTTCCTGCACTACCTTCACGATGTATAGCAGTGAGATTCCCGCAAATAAGGAACCTCCTTACTGAGAAAATCCTAGTAGGTAACGTCGGACCGCCGTGGGGCTCTGACGTTTAGTATCTACCAGTGTACTTCGACCAGAAACTTGGTTCGAAGAAACAACTGGACAAGGTCTGCATCCGTTTTATCATTGCCCGCAACATGCTACTTCACCTCGACACCTTGACCGCTGTCGACTCACGGCGGCGCTCCGTTGTGGTTCTCGGCGGCCCCTTGTATTGTATTGTATTGTAATGAGCTGGGGTCTGGCCCAAAATGGCCCTTTGCACTGCGACCACGTTGATCTATTGTGCTTCCTCTTGTTTGTTTTATTTATTTATTTAATACGCTTAGGAACAGGATCAGCTCCTTCAATGGGAGTGTAAATAGGTCCTCCTCACTTAGCGTATATGCATGTAGTAGTCTATATCTCCTGTGGCCTAGTGCCCCACAGTTAGTGATCAAGTGTTCCATTGACTCCTCTTCTTCACCGCAGAATCTGCAAGTGTCCGTGTTGGATAAGCCCATTTTGTGAAGGTGCCTGTTACAGGTATAGTGGCCTGTGAGTGCCCCTGTCAGTGTTTTTAAGCTTCCCTTGTCCAGTTTTAGGGCGAGATCCGCCCTCCTAGCGTCGAAGCTCAGAAATTTTTGGAATGTTCCAGCCCGCTGGTCTCATTCCAGTGTTTCATTGTAATGGACGCTGTCCATTTGTTTATCTGACCTTTAAGGCGGCGGCCCCTTGGCATGTGAAAAGATTGGATATTCTACCAAACTCTCCAAATCCTAGTCGATGCCCACTACTATGTAACGAATTCATGGATCCCTCGCCTAGCAAGTTTCTTTAATATCGACTTAAGTAACGTCCTAGGTCTCTCGACGACCATCAACATTCTAAGTAAGGAATTGGTGTTTTTCTAATTAGGGTATACTAAAAACATATCTTTTCATTCCCCATTTAGTTTTCTTAGTAAACTCAATCCCTCCTCAACACCCCGAAAACTGTGCCATTGAAGTAGTATCCAGTGGACATAAACCGTTTAAGGCTTCAATCCGACCCTAGGCAAAAATTGATGTTTCACAGGAACTCTATTTACAACATTTTCGAAAAAGAAAAACACCATCTTTTCAAATCCACTTTGCTACATGAGCTATCAGAAAATACGGTGGAATGCATTAACTATTTTCCAAACTTTGTAAATAACATAATTTCTTCCGACAAAGCCATATTCATCCTGTCTAAATGGAATTGGTCTGTTGACAACTCCTGCTGGCTTATAGAAACCCAGACGCAAATGCCAGAGAAACTCAATATATGGGAGAGGATTTATTGTCATCATGTGACCTTTTTGAATTCATAGGAAATAAATAATTCCATGCTGCAGAGCAAACTTTTCTCTGATTTTAACAAGATGGGGCATCACTTCATTATCAGTTAAATATCCCTAGGTATTTAGATAAAGTTTTCCAGAATAGTTGGGTAGGCCGCAGGGGTCCTGTCGAATGGCCACTACGTTTTCCAGACCTGCCATCTTCTGAATTCTTTTTATGGGACTATCTGAAAGACCAAGTTCATAGAAACCGTCTTAATAATTTAGCAGATTTAAAAGGATGAATACAAATATCGCCTTCGCGCTTTTTTGAACGAGTGGGCTATTGTCCCGTTGCTAATGGATAAGATTTTGAACATTTAATTAGATAAAAGTTTAATTTAGGACTTTGTCTTTTTGTTGTTAAACTTGCCTTTCATTATTCATTGCTACAGTTAAATTAAGGGCATCCAAATGTTTCAGTTTATTTGAGCAGAAGCTCAAATATCTCAAAAACTGTTACGTTTACAACATGACAATCTCATTTCATCTAAAGCTTTCATCAAGCGTAACGTAAGAAAGTGGAAATATACAGGCTGTTCTATTTAAAGGATATACACATTACGCCATCACTCAAAGTGAAGTCATCACAATTTTACACTACGTCGAAATATACGCAAGATATTGTTAAACAACTTTTATTTAAAACATTTTTAATTTAACGACTGAACGAGGCTGTATAACCATTATTCCATACCTTTTGAACACGCTGTATAATACTAAAGGGATCACGGTATCATCTTTAAATCGTCTTTATAAATAGATACTAAAACTGAAAGAAAATACTTCCTTGATTAGATGCATACATAAAATGGCAAAATAGTGATGGGAAATGCTAGAGAATATATAATAAAAAACGATGACATGTTTATGTACAAGAATCAATAAACTTCAGAATTACAGAAGAATTAACGGTGCTTCGTGCTCGTAAATTTAATGGACGCCCCGAGCATTTACACATGCACAGTAAAACAAATTCTCCGACTAGATTGATTTTATAAATCTACCAACGTGAGTTGCTTATCTCATTTCGGTGTGTAGGGTATAATCGCATATATTGAATCAATCTGTTCCTGTATCCTGTTTAATATTTCTCATTAATTTTGGTTATGTTATTGTTTCTACTTATTATCGATGGAAATAAACTTCATTCTATTACATATTTCCAATATTATAAAATTTATGTATCTGATAGGTTTATAAGTCAGTAAAGGCTACAAACCTTCTTCTCTGAGACACTTGCCAGGAAATGAAATTCCCTACTCTGAGTTTTAGGGCATGATTCTAAAAAGTAGACACACCAAAATATTTTGAGTAGTTGCCTATTATATACAATAACCTTCTTATATCGAAACTCATTCAATTCAAAGATAGAATGTGACAAATACTATAACCAATCGTAGTTTCATCTCGCAAATAAAGAGAAGGAGAAAAATTGTATGTTAAATTGTAATTAATTTCGTACCTATTTATTACACAATTATTGCTGTAATTATGAAATTATTGCGGAAACTGTAAAACTGTTAGGACACTGGGGAATATGTATTTGCATTTAAAAAATAGTTGCTTGGCAAAATAGAATTGGAATTCATGATTCCGATAATGAATAACACTATTATAGTGGAAAAATTGCAAAATAATAAAAGTAAAAGAAGAAAAGGTAATAGAAGGTAGAGATTTTCCATTGTTGACTTGGTGCTAATAGAGGGAAAGCATCGGAAAAAGATAAAAACGAGAGTAGTCTCAAATAGGGACCCACTATTACTTGCATGGGTAGAGATTAAGTTTGAGAATAAAAGAAATACAGAAAGATAGTAAAGAGTGAACTGTGGGTGAAAAGAAATGAGTTTACATCAGGGGATGTAAGATTGATGTGGGGAAGGTTCGAGGAGGTGAGAGTGAAATCGGCAAGGAGAGTTGTGAAATATTAAGCAAATTTAAGTTAAGTTGAGGGAAGGCAATGCTGCATACAAGAAACAAAGGGGAAGAAAGATCAAAATCTAAAAAGGGAAGGAGTCCATCCTGGAAAAAGTCATTTACAATGTAAATGAAAGTGTTAGAGAAATGAAGAATTTCACAGGGTATAATTGACACAATTACATAACATAATTAGAACACAGAACTACAACATGGTCGATTTTTTTAAAAAGAAGAGAGTTAGAGGAGGAAGCAAAAGTAGTGATGTGGACGAGGGGAGTGGTAACTGAATATCCAAAACTCAAACCTATAATATGCTATGGAGTTAATGCATGCTGGTGATGTTATTCTAGGTGCAGCGACTAAGAAACAGTTAGAAGATAATAGAAAAGGGTGGAACGAAGAACTTCGCCTTGTAAGTTTTTGCAAAGCAAATAATCGAACTACAAAATCTAGTGAATTAATGAGAAAGAAAAAGCGTGTATTTCGCCCTAAGCTTTTTAATTAACAATTTTCTTATCTCTGATAATAGTTACTGCTGATGTAGTGTATAGCACGTAATCTACAAAAATAGGTATAAATTCGCATAAAGGAAATCAGACACATTTACTATCTAAATGACAAAATATTTCTCAGAATAGATTTCAATGAAAATTCCGTCTACGTGTAAAAATTGCTTGGCTGCTTTATCGCATCCGATTCGTGTTTACTTTGTAGCTGTGATACTAAAATATGTTATTTGCATTAATACACTTTCCAAGGTCGTTGGTAAATAAAGATATATTTTGTTTGGCTAATGTATTAGTCGATCATTGAAGTTGCCATTTTCTAGTAGACAGTTTAGTTCCTTTATAGTTAAAATTAGATGCAATTACACACCACATATGAAGGATTCGTTTGAGTCCACAATCGACTTTACTTATAGTCTAACAGTGGGTAAAACAATTATAAAACATAACAGAGATGACAGTGTTGGAGTTTTGTATCCGGACAAACTTAAACTGCATATATACTTTTTCAGTTCTAAATGATGGCTTGCCGGTTTTCTAGAAAAATAAATACATGCGCGATGGTACATACAAGTCCTATATCATCGTTCGTGTCCACTGAAGTCCGAAACTTTACGTATGCATAAGTACATATTCCACTTATTAAAATATCCATTAGATTTTTGCATAAATATGCAACTGATGATGGTCTAACATTTCATTATACTTGAATGTATTAACTTAGAGTAATATGTCCTATCACGGTGATAGCTGCTGTTATGAGGTATATAAATAAATTTTTCCTAAACTGCTACCTTCTTGTAACTATCAGTTAGATTGAACAATTAGGTGTCTGCTTAAATTTAAAGACGTGCATACGTTGTTTTGTCAACAGGCTGGGTAATGCTATTGGACGCCTTAGCAAATGTTTACAGTACTTGCTTCAACTGTGATTTTTTCAAAAGGTAAGAGAAATCAAAAGTTTCTTTCAATGCCACCACAGCTAAAGGGTTACCCCTAATCTTGGGCGAGTTAGTTAATTTAAAATTCATACGCTTAGGAACATGTGACTTTAACCTTATAAGTTATCCTATTATTGGGAGAAATAAATACCGAAGATGGGGACTCCACATTAGGAGATGTTTCTGGTAAACTCCACTACAAATTTTTAGTATTGATTTCTTAGTCTTTAGCACTGATTACTGTAACAAAATGCGTCAGTCCTGCATTCCCCTTATGATAATTTCGCCAAAACATGAACCTGGAATTAATGAATGGAACTCCACCAGGTACAATTTGTAGATGATATAGGTCAGGATGGATATAAACGGATTTGTTTACATAGCGATGAAACTGGAAGTGATCCTGTCTTACTGATATTAGACAGTCACTATTTTATTATAGATATGATAACGTTAGCATGTAAAAAATGATGCATCCTGGTAGTAGAGAAGTCTTTAGGGACGAAAACTTTTTAGCAGAAGAAGTGAATGAAAAGGGAAAGTTTGGTGGTATTTCGGTAGTGGTTGGAGTTGTGGAATGGTATAATGTTAGCCCAGAAGTATCTATAACGGCTACAGCAGATAAGGATCGATGTGAAGCGTCTAACGAGCGATTGAGGCCACTTCATAAAAAGAAATTGACTTTGTCTGCTGACATTATTCTACTATCAAGGTTAAAGTCCAAAACTTAAACCTTCTAAAAATGATCTACAGTAGTTTCTACAAAAAGGGACTTTAGGTTGCAAAAACACAGATAAATCATGAAAAATATTAACAAAATATCTAAACAATAAAAAGCGTTTCCACATATTTAAATTTAATTGGAAACCATGTAGAAGACGTACTCCCTTTTAGGGCACAGTATCCTATATTTAATTTTAGACAGAGTCTTTGGCTTATGTAAGAGAGAGCTAATGATTTTAAATCGTTTTCGTAATGAGAAGATAGGTATTTTGATAAGAAAATACAATTTACCTGATTGCTTAAATAAAAATCAAGAGAATGTAAGAAAAAGGTGAGATGATTCCTCCAACAGAAGCCAGTGATCTATTAGCTTTAGCAAAATCCTTTTACATCACGTTGATGGTCTTTAGAATCCAGTATCTCTGTTACGTCCTGAGTAATAGTGTAGAAATTAGTCAGGGTGGAGTGGTTTTGGGTTAAGCCATGCTAATGTGAAGACATAAAAAACAGCATTTGCAAGATAATATTCTTAAATCGTCGCATAAAATACTTCAACAAAGATAAATAGAAATAATAACAACCTATAATTAGTTACGTCTCCTTTATCACATTTTTCGTCAGTTGCACAAAATCTTGAGAATGTCACAGATGAGTCGCATTCGAGTTTGATGGAAATAATAGAACACTGCTTGGTTTCTTACATATTAGTTAGTCTTCTGAGAAATCCATACTTTTATACCCCGATATAAGAAAAAGATGTAGTTAAGAAAATTAAAGAAAAATTATCAAAAACAATTAAACATTTCGCTTTTTTCTTCTCATTCTTATTCCTAGTGGGCTGTGATCATAATTATTTTTTAACAAATAGACTTGTAATTTTTGACTCGCATTTACCCTTACTTGTGAGGTAACTATGAAATTAATAGGAGACTGAAGGAAACTAAAATTTCAAATAAGGATGTGAACCAACAGTTAGTGAATAATGCAAGTTCGACATTGAAGAAAATTATTGAGAATTCATGGGACAATGCAGTCTGCCGCAATGGTACAAGGTGGTTTCAGGAGGCTAAATATGTACCCTTAGATAAGGTGACCGAATAGCTTTTGGGTGCCAGATAGATCAGATTGATGGCAAGAAAGAACTCCAAAATTATGCTTCGAAACCGACGAATATTAACGAAATTTTAAAGCTTACATACAAAGCAATAAGTTAGTTATTCTTTCAGCATAATAATCACTTTCTATATCAATTAGATATACCTTTTTACTAACAAATTCATTGTTAATACAAGCTGTACTTATACAAATATTTGTCTATTTACAGAATGAACAATGATACATATTCTTTCTTTCTTTCTTTCTTTCTTTCTTTCTTTCCCCCTTTCTTTTTTCTTTCTCTCTTTCTTCCTTTCTTTCTTTCTTTCTTTATTTCTTTCTTCCTTTCTTTCTTTTTATTTATCCAGATAGTTATCCTTGCTATACAAGAATTGGACAAGATATATATATGTATATATATATAAGCAAAGCATATATATATATATATATACATACGCAAAAACGGAGACATAGACAACACACACACAGCTACAGACAATTAATTTTATTTATTTTTTGAATGTGTTTCTCAAACTCCTAGACGCTGTGAAACACTCCAACCAGCAGCATTAGAGCACTAAAAGAAACAGTTTGTCATAAGCAAAAAAAAATTGCGCCACATATACTGCTCTGCCAATCAACTTATTGAAGGTGATTGCAAGGACTGTGATGTAATTTACTGACACAAATATCACATCGGTAAACTCCTCACCACACAATTGTTCATAATAAAATCGGTGACCGAACCACTTCGGTTTATACGGTTGTTGAAGATGCTTGCCTCGAGCTAGCGAAACACGTGTCACCGATTTTATTATTAACAATTGTGTGGTGAGGAGTTTACAGATGTAATATTTGTGTCAATCAACTTATTGTTAGTGAAATAAGTCATTATTGGGTGGATACTAAATTGGGCATGTACAGAAGTCAGAAAACATGTGGTATTCTCCTCATTTTAGCAACCACAATGTTGCAAACATTAATAGCTTTTTCTATACATGTACACACGAGAATATGTTACGTACTGGAGAATAAACTTGCAAAATATACGTGTGTGTATTATCTTGCAGTTCATTACGTAACCTAAATAACATTAACAGTCTCATTGTGAGACTGGTTCTTGTTAATTGATATTGCTCTGACATATAAAAACACGACTTGAGGATCGTGACCGACTCTATCTAAAATATCAGTGATATAGGTACGCCATAAATGTTCGAGATACCAACCGCACAACTGTACATGTACTATATATACATATGTAGCATACCTTCATATGTTCCGTGTCGTTTCAAAGTAAGAAAGTAATTCAAAACTATACTATTTGTGTGTTACAAATGTTTAAGCCATTTGCTGATCACTCAAAATACAATGAACTTTTGACATTGAGGAAATACATGTGAAGGAAGATGAACATTGTGGGACAATTTTGTTTGTGCTCAAATCAATTTGACTTTTGTAAAACTTCAAATATGTTATAACGGCCCTAGCAGTAGTCAACCGCGGCCATTGACAACAATGTAAAAATTCATAATTATCATTCTTGGTTTGGCGTTAGTGTACATACAATATTCGTATAAATGATTTGACCTTTTAGTTATTATCAATGTTCACCGTAATAGTCTTATAGAAATATACATACATCATTACGCATTATTTACCGATTTTTGTAAATCTTTGAAAGTGGGAATAAAATAACGAACTAAATTTTGTTAGGTTCAGTAACTATATAGGGACGAAAACAGCTAGCAATAAAAACAAATTTAAAATTGTAAACTCGATTGATAATAGGACACTTAAGAGGAGGAATTGAGGATCTGTTTGTTAGGTTGGCAAAAAACTTTCCAGTTCTCTAGAAATATTATGCTTATGCAGCTGTTGTGCTTACTTTTTTGTCTTTACGAGGCCGATTGGTATTCGTAAAGCTGCAATAATAAAAATGTTATTTGAATTCAGTCGGTGTATTCGAGGTGAAGGAACTTTAAACGGTCTTACATGTTAAACGGTAACTATAATGTTACCTATCACCTTACCTTTTATGTATATTAAGCAGAGAAAGATAATTTTTGTTTGGTTATGCATTTGCTAGGATAAGGCGAAATCTTTGTAAAGTATCATGGAACCACAAGGGAAAATAGTTAAATGTTTGAAAAAGGTTAACAAGAAATTTAGTTTAGTATACAAATGTTGTAGTTGCATGCAGGTTTGCTAAATGTTAGTTATAGTATGTATATTTAACGCGCTAATTAAAATATAAAGATGCTAATTATGAAATAGATCTTTCACTTTGATGAGGTGCGCAATAGCTCTGTTAGACATGTTGGGGTTTATGTAGCCACAAAAGATATTAAAATAACCTATCCATACTTATTAAAGATATGCAACATTTATAGCAAAAAATACTGCTGATAGCAAGAAACATAAGAGTATTAAATAATTATCTACACAATATTCTATATTTATATTTTCTGCAAACGATAAATACCGTAGACGTTTCGCTATCATTCAAAGATTTTCGCAAACATCTAATAAAAGTTAGTAGTAAAACCGTTTGGAAAACAAACATGCTGAGAGACAGTTAATTTGTAAACAATTGAGCAACTAAAGAACGAAACGTTCTTCCCTTTCTTCAAACTCTTCGGTCTACATTTGCGTGGATTTGTGGCCGCACTCGATTGTAGATCTGGTAAACCGTTCACTTTTGACAAATCATCGTATCCTGCGCAGTTATTGTACACTCTTATAAAGGTGAGATTTCGGTAGGATGGACCAAGAGAATCTCGCCAGTAGGAAACAACCGCAAACAACCTTTATATGATAGTCCAAATTAGACTTGCGAACAAAAGTCGCTTTGTGACTATCTGACGCCCTTGTAGAAGGATCCATTCATCCATGTCGGAATGGGAGATACACAGCGGCGTTGAAGAAGGTCTAAAATATGAATGGGGAACGGTTCCGGGTAGACTAGATAGCCCTCAGGCCAGACTGTATGGATCCGATGTAAAGTGATGTTTATTGAGTTTAATGGTGACGATCCGACTTGACAGATGGGCTTACATATCCAGCGTAAGATTGGAACTAACTCCAACGAGGTCTAATTTAAAACCCCGTTCGCTATGTCACACGTCAAATGACAACATCCAAAAATACCAATCCGGTGGCCTCTCCCTCTTTGAGCGCATTGCGAAAAGCTTTGATTACGCCAAACAGTTGAAGGTCATCCTCAGTGGAGAGAACACAAAAGACTAAAAGTATTATTTGTCGCCTTTGATCAGCACTGTTCTGGAAAGGACCACGAGATAGTAAAGTGCGGCCATTTAATAGCAGGCCGACATAAATAAATATTTGGAAGAATCCAAATCGGTGTGGTTAAGAGAAGAAGTCCTTTATTTGAGTAGCATTTGTTAATATAATCATTTTGTTTTTCAGTTATTACTGCTCTTTTGGGTTGCCTCCACCATTAATAATAAATAGGTCACGAAATACATATACAGTGAAATCTCCCATAAGCGGCATCTCCTGTTAAGCGGACAATTTTAGTGGCACCGTTTTGCCCACATGTATTTTAAACCAGACACAACCTTTATTAAGCGGACTTTCCGGACCCGGACAACATAAAATCTCAAACTTAATTAAATCCTCTCTTTTAAGCGGACAACATCGAGGACCGAATAGAGGAGTTAAAGGTTTAACCAAATCTACTGACCATTTAGACGTCATATATTTTGCGAAAACAGCTTGGGAACAAGTTACCGACATAACTTTTAACAACTGTTTTCGAAAAGCTAAATTTTTGTATGGAGATCTTCCTCCTTCTCCGTATGACGATTTTGACGCAAATGATGAAATTCCTTTGTCCGTCTATGAACAAATCCAAAAATCTTTTGTGGCGACGGACAATATTAAGGTTGATCTTACCAACTTCATTAATTTGGATAGTGAACTTGCAATCGAAGACGACGATCTTGATTCTGCCATAAAAGAAGCTATCTCAAATCCTGATGCAGAATTAAATGAAGAAGATGATATTGTCGATGATGTGTTTTTTGACACCCCAATAAAAAATCATTCTGATGTCATAACAGGGGCAAAGAATTTAAAATTGGTTGCAAAGAATGAAAGCGACATAAAATGCTTTGAATTTGCTGTAAACTTTGAAGCTTATTACGTTGACAAGTTATTTCAAAGCAAACAAAAGAAAGCAAACTACATTGTTTGACGTTTTTACGAGAACTCTTTAGGAATTGTATATACATCTGTGTTGTATATGTAAAATAAAATAATCTACTACGAGACAACATATTATATAGATATGTACATCTTATTATACATGTCTGTTAAATTTATTTAAAATGTGATGTTGCTTTAGAACTTACTGTTTGTTTTTATATTTTTAAATTTATTTAAAATGTCATATCTACTTCAGAATTTATTATTTGTTTTTATATTTTTACAAGTTTAGTAAATTAGTAAATATATTACAACTTTTTCTCTACTACTACTAATTTGTCTCAATAATGCTGATTCCAGCCTTCAGACGATTTCTTGTTCACAACTGGTATTATTCTAAATTTATTTAAAATTGAGTAAATTGTACATAGATAATGTGATATGAATAAATTGATATCGTCGATATTTATAAGTTTCTAACAGAGCACTTGTTTCTGGTAATATTAGATATTTATTTATTTTTCTAACATGTAAATTCTTTGGCTTAAATATTTTCTCATCAATGCGGAAAACTCTCATACGTTCTGAAATGAAATACAGGTGAATAGAGGATTTTGCAAGTTTAAATTCCAGTCTGTGTGCTGTGCACGATCGAACGTTTAGACATCGGAAAGGATCTCATTCTTCCAACAGATCGGTTCACCAAAGGTCAATACGTACCATGGAACGTAATACATGCCGTTTAACATTACACTATTAACAGTATCCATACGAACCTATATACATATATCCACCATTGCATAATTATAAAATATCGTATCCTATTTATGCGGTCTGTTGGATTATAATTAAGTGTTGTTCCTTTCTTGTGCTAACACATTACAAACGGCAGTAATAAATTTGTTTAATAAGAGAACAGGATTGCTTCACATGCGCGCTGTGTTTTATGTTTGTTGAAGTCGGTCTTGAAGTATATGCGGAGCAGTTC
The DNA here is from genome assembly GCA_038088585.1 of Chrysina gloriosa. Lineage (NCBI taxonomy): Eukaryota > Metazoa > Arthropoda > Insecta > Coleoptera > Scarabaeidae > Chrysina > Chrysina gloriosa. Next base: position 54,291,932 of record CM076087.1, read on the forward strand.
ACAGATACATAATGTTTGATTACAGGGCGCACAGATTTCTTTTTTCGTCATCGACCGGCCGGCTACTCGGTAAAGTATCGATTAACAGCTTCGACTTAATTGATATTGCGAAGATAACGGTAATAAAAGGTATACCTTTCGATGTAATAATAGCGTTCAGGTCAGATAATGGTTAAGATAATCTGAACTTCTGTATTCCACTGTTATTATTAATGGTAACGAAGGAAAATGTGCATGAACTTCTAATACGTAAATTTCTAATTAACCTAAGAATTCCAGTTGAAAGGAAGTGACTTGTTAGAGGATTTACGAATACTCTAGTGGTCAATAAGAACCAAAATAAATCATTTCTTTACAATAACTGCCACGAAGGGTATTAAAACCTTCCAGTTAGTAATACTGATGGCCCTTTATACGTGGTGTTCCAAGTAGTTTTCGCCCAAAGTTTATACTTATGTAATCCATAAATCTTGTAGACTACCATCATGTCAGGTCGACTTCTAGGCAGAAATATCTAGAAACAAATGTCATTCGGGGTATATTAGTATATTTTGTATGACCGACTTCTTGCCTCATTCATAATGCCCATGTATGATTTCATGAAACAAATACTAACCCTACCGTAGTGAGTAACACCAACTCTCAGAATTTCAATCCTTGACCAAATTACTTGGAATACTCACTACCGGATCGTTTTTATTATAAAATAAAAACTGCAGCCACGTGTCTCTATAACGTTGTTAATTCAGCGGGCATACTGGAGGACGTAATTGTGGTTTTTATGTCAGCGTCATGTTTCCATACACTTTTTTACACTTTATTATTTATTATTACCTCGGCAGTGTTTTCTTTTTCCTATATCTTACTTTTAAGCTGATTCCATACGTTTTCAATGGAGTTGGGGTTCTGTGAATTTCCGGGCCAGTTTAAAAGATACGATTGTCTTTGAAGAAACTCTTAACTATTTTTGTGTCACATGGCAGGGGGCATTATCCTGCATAAATATGTGTTCGATCGGTATGCGACGTCTTGGCTCAAAATATGACAATAGGGCAATTTTTAGAACAATTATGTACTACTCTTACTTCTACAAAATAAAAAGTACCAAATCCGTCTTGGCTAATCACGTTCCAAACCGTTACTTGCACTGGCCGCTTTACAGCCTGAAACCCAGTTGATTTTACGAGACGTTCGTCAGGTCGGCTGCGGACAAATTACGATCGCTGCTCTAACACATAGAGACAACCCTAGTCGCGAATTAAAACCCATTTAATTTCATTGAGTTATGTACCTTTTTTCAGTTCTTGCCTGCGAAATGCTGATATTCTCTTGCAAAATTAAGACAAGCCGATGAAATTTGTTGGGCTAAATGCGGTATTTTAGTAGGTCTCTAGCCCATTAGACGCTTTTCGTATAGTCGATGCCTCGTCGTTCTAGTCGCAATTTCCGTGTCTCTTCTTACAAAGTTTTTCAATTGATTTACTGCAGTAAATCTACTAGTTACAGCCTGGCGAACAACTTCACGGTCAGATCTCTATAAGGTTTCTCCATCACGACCGGATTTTTTCCGCCTTGTATAGACGTGATTAGGACCTTCATTTGCTTTTTGCTAAACGGAATACACCACTAGGAGCTATTTTCTACAATTTTGGAATTTCCCTTTGTGAATGTTTTTCTGATTCTAAAAAGTGTGTATAGCAGGTTTTTGTTCTTGGGTTAATCCTTTTCTATTAGAAAACCGAAATACTTCAAATTTTTGCTAGTGCTGAATGATTACATAAAAAACGGAAATAGAATAATAATTTTACCTTCACAATAATAAAGTACTGGTACAAAGCAATAAACAATACTGCACAACCTAATTTTTATGCCATTATTACTTTTTTTAAAAAAGATCGATGCGTTCTTTAAACGGGGAAGTTTAAATATGTTTACAAGGATTAATGAGGAGTAATTTGCCCAAAGACTACATAGTGTATTTACTACAGCCTTATTGCATACATAAGGATTGTTACAAAACCGGTACAACATTATTTCTACAGAATAAAGTATGCTTTTCTGTTTTACTGTAATTTTAAGAAATGTATTGGTTTTAGAATGTAATTATAAGCAATTTATTTAATTTTATTAGTAATCTTTCATATTTCTGATCAAAATTGGTAGCAAGTTGATGCTTGTTGTATCTATTTGGAGCATAAATGATACTAAGTGACTCTTTCCAAATTTGTAAGGGATAAAGGAACCCTATCCCCAAGTTTGTAAATGTGATATCTAGCTTGACATGCGTAAATAGTATTGCTATTTCAAACCTATTCTGTAAAAAAGGACGGCATAATTTGCATTAATTTTATCGTCATTGTCATAAATAGTGATATAAATTAGAATAGCAAAATGAAAAATCCTAATTTCCTTGGAAGAGATTTTATGATAAAAACCGAGACTAGTCGCTTTTGGAGTTTGTCTTCGGTAGCTTGAAATTGATGATACTTTAATAAATTAATGTCGCATACCTTTTCAAATCCGGAATGACTTAAACGAGGGAGAACAATGACAAATAATTGCGGAACACATAACGACACAAACAATCCTCAAGGAAAGGTGTGGTCAAACTGTGTTACATCGTGACATAAATTCGATTTATTTAATGTTAAAGGAAAACTGATAATATATGTACATAAAATGCTCACAAAGTATGTTCTTAGACCTGTTCAATATTGACAGTACGCTTTTTGTGAGAACGCGACGGAAGATTTATCTTATCGCCATTCAAACGGCACAATTATTACGTACAGGTGATCTATCTGTACTTAAGCGAGTAAGAAAGAGAAGAACGTTTAAAAGTAGCCCGTAGTTAGAATTCGATATTTCGGTTTGCGTTTAATAAGCTAACAAAATTTCTCTGATAAGTCTTAATGCTGTTTCTAGTACTAACAGTGATAAGATACAATGGAGGAAAGACATAATGTTTGAAAATTTCGGATATAAAACGTTTGTCTATATTTTAGGAAACAAACTATATCAGTCTTCATCCAAACAGTTTCAATCAGAAATATTCATATAAAAGTCTACTCTAAAAGAAGTCGGCCCAGGTAAATATCTAACATGAATGTGCTAGGGAATGTTCTATCGTCTGAATTCCTTCAGAGGAAATATGTACATATATTGTAGCGCACTTTCCATACACAACATTACAGTAGAAGTACGTTAACATTGCCGAATGTATACGAGGTAAATAAATTCTCGGCATAGTACAGAAAAATGAATTTGGCAAGGTATAATAATAATGAGTAAAACTCGTAGAGTAAAAACATTATTTAACCAAAAAAATGTAACGATGGTTTTGCCAATACTTCTTCTACTTGGTTAAGATTTTGTTGCTAAATATTGTGATATGCTTTTACTCTATGAGTTTCATTCATTCTTATCATGGATCTTCACCAAGTAAAAGTCAGTTCCATTCAATTACAATATAATCATTCTTATTTTTCAATATAATGTTTCCTAGCTTCAATACATTTCCTAAAACTACTTCGGCTTTTCTCCACACATCTTTAAATACTAACGCCCACATTTGGCCCGACGTTGATGCTCGAGAGCGAAAAGAAAACGTGGTACCCATCTCGCACTAATCATATCCGTACCCAAATGGTTATGGAGAATTCGGCGAGTATTTGTTTCAGAAATGTTAGACATTACTGCTAATTCCTTCGCTTTTAAACGGCAATCCTCTAATACCATTTCTTCAATCATTGAACATTTTTTGAGGCGTTGTCACTTCAGGTGGCTCATCTTTATGGGATTTTTGCCCCAAACGGAAACATTTTGCCCACTTTTTACAGTATATGTATAATATGAAGGAGATAAATTACTATAAACCTCGGCTAAACGTTGTATAACTTGTATAAGCCTGTGTAGCAACTACCTCGTAGTCCTCATTGACACTAAGAAAATATTAACGGTTTCCTATATCCACTAATTAGAAAACTTGGTATATATTAATAAATATGTAAAGTATTTGCGGAGAAATAATTAGTTAATTGTGTTTGACTAAATTTACAACGAAAATTGTTTTTGTAGCTTGCCGTATTAACCTTCTTACAATTAAAATTTCTGAATAATTTCCGTTATGTTGTTAAATCCAGTCCACCGCCTGCATAAAGGCTTCTATTACCTAAATCTCAGATTCAATGACGTTTCGTAGCTTCAACAGTATTATCACCCCTGCAACAACTATATTTATAAACTTAGTAACATTCACAACAGTTTTTATATCTATATATCTATGTATGTGTGTACATATATCGATATTTGACTTCTACTGTTCTTTCACGACAATTAGTAAATACATGCGATGGTAAGTTACAGTTTACGTTATATGTATAAGCTATAGAAGCACCCGGGTGTTCACGTTATCCGGACATTCACATTAGTCAGTGTTCACGATATCGAACTTGTCCCGTAATTAATGAAAAGATAGAAAAAGGCTTATTAGGGCAACCAGAAACTTTAGATTGAAAGCGCCTTTGAGTAATAGGTATAATTTCTTCCTTACACACAACTCCAGTATTTGCTACTGGCAAAGAACCAAATCTAATATCCTTGAGTATATTAAATTGTGCTACGGCATATTAATGCCAATGTTGCGATATTTGCGGTTTTATATCATTAATAAATCTAGTTTAAAACACTGCTACTGAGAGTCTGTAATTTAGCGTACCGGCGCAATTCAACCGCAGAAAATTACTACTTGCAGAAGAAATCAGTAGACAGATTTACTCTTCACGTATATTTTTATAGGAGGTTTACATTTGATCATTATATCATCTTGAATAGTTTCACAAATATAATATATATATATATATATATATATATATAATATCGTAATTCTTTAGGTCTAAATAAATGAATACATAATTTGTTTACACTAATAGAACCTTATGTGCAGTACTTCTTTGCTACCCAACCTGAAACTGCAAACTTTGTTATTAAGTCAAATTTGTATAACAGCAAAATCTTGCAGAATTTACATGTTTGCATAAAAACATAATTTAGACTTAAAAGTAACTAGTTGTGTCTCCATTCTGTTACAGGGTGCTGATTGCTAATTCAATTAGATAAGTAATTACATTTAGTGATCAATTTTTTATTCTTGCATATGCTGAGTATGTATTCTATGAGATCAACAGTTCCCATAATGGTGGTTCATTTCTTTTCTACGTGTGGTTTTTAAGTGTGGTATCAAACGTACTAAAGATAGACTTACGATAGGTAAAATGTACTACACTCTACAGCATGCAGACACAGTATACAATATATTTTTGTGAATAGATAGGTGGTCTTTCATCTTCATTAAATTCTTTTGGCATCTACTCTTAAATCTAACATTGTTTTCGCTACAATTATTTGCCAATAACAAAGCATTGTGTATATCTACCTAATATTATGAAATCGATCGAATTTTCAACTTGCATGCTTGAAAAAACAAGGCATCGAAAATTGTGATAGAAACAGTGATACCAAAGATTTTAGAAAAATACGTTCAGTTAAAATTTATTCATTGATATACTAAGGATGCCCTAGAACAGATTAATGTACATATGTACATATGTGAAGTGCTCGTTTAATGTATCCGAACGTTGTTCTTTATGGCTCATGTACAGAGAATTCGGTAAAGAACTAGGTATAAATTTCTTACTTTGAGAGTTGGTAGTTGCAAACCATACGTTGAGTGGCATTGACAGATTAGCTTTCAGTACAAGTTACTGAAAAACTAACAAGCCAGTATTCATTTTCCTGTATTATACATCACTACCGTCGCTAGTCAATGTTAGGTGATATCAAAAATAGAAAAGAAACTTTTAGTTTGTGAGATCTTTAATAATGATGTTTACATCGGAGTTAGATGCGTTTTAGCGCCATATCGAAGTGGCAGTCAGGATCGTCAAGAGAATTAAATTTATTCAATTCACAGCTATGTATATATATCGATCAATTTGTACGCCTTCAAACATCGAAAAATGTGTTACTCATAGTCGATTTGAAGGAAGAAATTGCATTTGCAAACAAAAACCTACGGGTGGACCTACTAATTGTAAGTTAGCTGAGGATGTACTCGATGATATTCAAGTTTGTAGAGACCGCGGCCCATACAAGTCAGTGGTAAAATTAGCAGGTCAGATAGGTACTGAAATTTATTTTCATTTATTTGAAACTAGCTGACCCGACGAACTTCGTACCGCCTTAGAATTAATAAATGTTGTCTTCAGTTATTACCTGAGTTTTATTAGTTCGCTTATATTAAGATAAAATTAATTAAGTTAAATAAAAGTTCAAAAAGGAGCAAATTCACATGGGCGCAAAGCATTTGCTTTATTGAATGTAAACCAAATGATTCGTGTATCGTTGTAGCACAACTTTCTGTTAAACTATTTGCAGAATGGGTTGCACTCGTGTCGATTATCTTCATCGAGGCACCTTGTGATATACTATATTTTGCAACTTTATCTATTTCCGGAGCGTTGAATTGTCGTTCATGTGTTCCAGCGGAGCGTTTATTTGCTCTGATCACGACTTTATAGTCATCACTTGGCATGCGATCCAACGCAGTTTTGAACAATTGAATCAATCCATGATGTTCATGAAGTATTTGCTGCAAATCTTGAAGAATTTCTCTTTTCATTGCGTTATTGATCGTTTGACGCCGATCAAGTTGGTCCTCCATATTGGCAATGAAGTAAATTTGTAACAATTTTATGCTGTGCGTCTTCAACCGGCTGCAATGATCCAATTCTATGGTGAATTTGTTCTTATATCTGTATAGTCGAAAGGAAGTGATAATGAGTGATTTATGATTACCAAAAATAAAGGTTACTCTCTTATTAACAAACATTACCTTGAACGTCGGACTGAATCTGCGTTCTTCAATAATATTTGCTCCAAATGAAGTGATTTGGAAACATGCGTTGTACCTTTAAGCGTTCGAAAGAGAATGTCGTGATTCTTGAGCTTAGCCATGAAGCAATGAATGCAACGGCTCAGGTGGCGGAGGCAACAGTGGCGAATTTATCCTTTCCACTGAGACAGCATAATCCAGACGTTTCTCCAGCGAACTTTAATGCACCGCAATGGCCGCACACAACCTCCATAGGACCAATTCTAACGAAAGGGTACGAGCTGTAGTCAATTGTGGAATCGCATTGAAACGCTCCTCGATTCAAATTAACACTTAAAGCATTTCTTCTTGCGGCTCGCGTGTTTGTGAAACACGAAGTCGAGCCGTACTAACACGGCGCCCTTCTCCAGTGCGATTTCTTTTTCATCTGCATTGGATTGATTCGCAATATTCCGCAGCCTAATTGCATTAAGGCTTTGTTTGTTAAGATTCGATCTTCTCGCTCGCGGCATTGTAAATAAGACTGTGATGGATATTGCTGACTTTGCTTCTATTATGACATAATAATTATTCATGCGCGCACAATCACAAATATCATAATCTTAATTGTCTTTGTGCGCACCATGACAACTGTCATAACCTAACCCACCAAACGTCATCAATTTGCTTAATCTCTAACTTTTTTAAATTTTCAAACGTTTTAATAGTTTTCCTATTTCCTAAACCTTCGCGTAGCAAATACGAACAAATCCGCAGAAGGAAGTATCCAATTTGGTCAAGTCGTTTTCAAGTTTTAAGCATCCGAACAAACTACGATCCATTTATATATATATAGATTGGTGCAGTAGAATTATTTTTAAAGATTTCTGTGGGAACTACTCACAAGGTACTTACTACAAAGTTTCTGCATTCTTAATCTAGTAAGCGCTGTTCAACAATTAAATACAACTGATTTTGAAAAACGAATAATTTTTTGTCGCTGACATAATGAACATATAAATAATAATGAATGCGACTTTCTTTAGTGATAATACGTAATTTCATTATCTGGGTATGTCAATTCGCAAATTTATATAACATGCGCTACGGACAATCCACATGAGTTCGTCAAATCACATCTACATCCTATGAAACTTGCAGTTTGGGTAGAGACAAAGAATAGTAGCGATCTTTTTGCATGATACTATAACTGCTGAGCGATATCGTCAAATTTTAGACGTGTCTATAGAACAACTAGACAATAATAAATTATATCACGGCTTCTTTCAACAGGGCAATGCCCACCTCACACCGCTACAGCCAGGCAGAAACATTTAGAACAGGTTTTTGACAATAAAGAAATTACCACAAATCTATGGCTTCCACGTTCTCGGGATCTTTGTTTATTAATGTAGAAGAAAATTTGAAGCAACGAGTAAATGCCTGTCTACAAAATAATGGAGATTTAAAATCGGTCACGTAGGTTTTGTACTTAAATGAAGACCCATTAGATATCTGTCTTTCTCTTACAATTAGTCAAACGCCTGATTTTGTCCGAATAAAGTCCGGTACGTGCATAAACGATATATGAACTATATAAAAGAGGAAAAGAGGAGCACCGTCATGAATATGACAAAACGTTGACTGGAATAATAGAGAGCTATGGAAAAAGATATTAACCTAAAATAGAAATAGAAGTCGAATAAGAAAATGAACGAAACAATTAAATATAGCACACACGTTTGTGTTATGTAAGTTTAATCTTTTTAGATAAACATACGCTAAGCATTCATCTTAAGAAACATGACAACACAAATTACAGACGCAAACACAAACATAAGTTAATAATATTAATATTTCAATTCGAACTGAATGGAATATGCACACAATGGTTTTTACCCGCCTACTTGGATTATTGTGCGAACGAGCTTACACGAACACATTATCACCCACGCTTGTAACTTCATCTTTTATTTTGCTTTGCGTCCTCCGGTACATCTGTCTTTTTCTCAGCATTTGATGCGCATGCCTTACTGAGATTTCATTTATGTGAGACAGGAATAGATGTATAATCATATTTTATTTTGACGTTATAGAATGAATCAGTTAATCAAATCTAATATAATAAAATACTTCATAATTGTTCACATGGTATTGCAACAATTCTGCAAATACGGAATGTCAATGAATAATACTTAATAACGTGATCAATATATATTATAGGTAATTGTGTTTCCGCTGAAATTAGTTCTGCGGTTTAATCAATTATACTTTAATAAATATGAGTGATCAGCAGTTTTCACTGATTGAGTTACGTTTAACATTGTGGTTGATATAAAAGTAAAACAAACTGGTAATAAAAATCTTTACATAAAATGAGATGCCTGTTAAATACGCTAAGTATAGTTATAGATTTGTCGATAGTGATCGAAAGTATGTTAGCTAGAACTAAATTCTTCCTTATTCGTTATTTCTGTCACTTCTTATTGTTAGTATGTCAATTAAATTATTATATGCCTTATAATTTCTTATTTGTTAACCCTTTACGGCTAGTCAATTTTTGTATTTTAATTTTATTGTTAGGTAGATAGGCAAGGAAAAGAAGACTACATAGAATCGTCCGTGTTCTATATACCTAACTTTGAGGCGGTTATTATTAGTATTATATATCTGGATTCTGTTCAGTTGGTTACTGGTGGTGGTGCATTGATTGGGTTACGTAACCATATTAAGTACAAAACTATTGACTTCACAAATTTAATAATTAACTTATTCATTGAAAGTGTCATATGTAAGTATTCGATAATCCCTCCCAGATTTTCACGATAGCGCGAATCTACATGCCGAGTTAATATCTGTTTTCCGTTTGACGTTTTCTGTTTTATTATTCGAGGTTAGGTCAGAAGACCGTAGACCTTAACAGAGTAACCGCGTTGTTTCATGTAGTATATTTTCTTCCAAGAGTTTATTCATGTGAACCTTCGACGTTTCATTGGATACTAGGGAAAATACTTCACAGTTCCGTTGCCTTATTATAACTGTTGGATCGCCAAACCGGCGTGGGGTTTTGACGAAGGATCGGAAAACCGATTTACTTCGGATTCATTGACGCGCGTGTGACATCCGTAGCCATTTTGGGTGTTTTAGCCCGTTCTAACTGTAAGAGGTTCATTCTATCTTAATCGTATTCTTAGAAGTTTCTGTTTCCTTAGGAGTTTGAGTATTGGACCGTTTTTAGTAGTGGGCCGTTTTTATTCCAACCTGTCTTAGTAGTAGTAATAGTCTTGATTGTATCAATCCTGGCCGGTACTCCTCCGGTTAATCAACTTCCGGACCGATCCAATTTCACCTAGGAAGACCGGCGAGACGATCCCACACCGCCGTCAATCACCGCGGGAGCCGCAGCTAAGTCCCTACTTCAATCTTTGCTCAGTTCTCTTTTCTTTCACTTTTTCTTCTTTTAATTTTATTAGTAGAGTCATTAAAGTAATTATCATAATTTAAATCACTTAAAGCTCAGAAGAAGATAAAATTGTGGACGTCGAGTCTAGATAACATATTTAAATAGGCAAATTACGGTGGGGTGATAGAATGTTTAATTAGTTGATTTTTTTTTTTCTTTACTGTAAATGAAATCCTTGGCCGGAGGGATCGGTAGATGTTCATTTAATAACGTATATTGTCGTGAACCATTACCTTTTATTTTAAAATCTCACTTATTCTTTTTTGTTTTTATTGGATTTTCCCCGTTTCAACTACAGCCAAGTAATTTTTAAACAATTTTCGAACACCGTCAGGATTCCTGCTTTTCCCGGGGTCCACGCAGGAAACTGTAAAGCAGGTGGCGCCCTAAGTTAGTTTTTTTTTTTTTTTGAGTTTTATTTCTCACTCCCTCACCGACTAGCTGGCTAGCACCCTGTGTGCAAACGACATTCCTGGGACGAAATTGGTGGCTTGGGGGATTTCGGGCGAAATGGTTACGTATGTCACACGTACGTGCTTCAAGGAATCCCAAGTAAATCGGTTTTCCGATTCTTCATCAAAACCCTACGCCGGTTTAGCGATCCAACAATGATAATAAGGCAACAGAATTGTGAAGTATTGTCCCCTAATATCCAACGAAACGTGGAAGATTCACATGAACAATCTCTTGGAAGAAAATATACTTCATGAAATAACGTGGTTACCCTGCCAAGGTATAGGATCTTCTGACCTAACCCCGACTAATAAAATGGAAAACGTCAAACGAGAAACGGATAGTAATTCGGCATGTAGATTCGCGTTATCGTGAAAATCGATAATCGATAACGTAAGGATATTAACCCCAAGATGACTCCCAAGGCCAGGAACAAAAATTAAATAAAACGATAACTGTTACGAAAGAAATTACGCGAAGAGAAAAGAAAAAAACGTAACACATAATATATACGTCATCCTGCGCTTTTTATTTCATATAATATTACTACATCTCATGCTAAACTTAGCTTCCTCTCGAACACAAATCCGCAGTTCAACTGTAGAAGGGATCACTTTATTTACTTGTACCAGGATATACAACAAATTGACTGGACTCGTTGACTGACCCATTGTGAAACAGTTGATGCGCTTAGTCTTTTCTATATGAAATTATATGACTGACTCTATCTCCAAATTTGTTCCCGTAAATACGATGTCAACCAATGCTACCTATTCGCTTTGGTTTTAATAATTTAAAAATTTAAAAATATTACCACAAAAGATGAAAATCTACCCGCCGATTATATTTTTATCAATAGTTTTGTAAAGTGCATGCTGCTACTAAGCAATTAATAGTTACCGTATATAGGAGGTTCATATTCCAAGCGGAACCAAATATTAAAACTAACGCCCGAGCCTTCTAGCCGTATATCCATTTGCGACAAGGAACGTCCTGTACCACCGAATTTCATGATGACAGTTAGTCTGGGCAACCAGCGGCAATTACGAAATAAGTTACGACAGTCTACGTATACACAGGTCTACCCGCTAGTACTGACTGGATAAGGAGATGGGGAGTCGGCACTCGGCGATGCTGTCGTAACTTATTTCGTAATTGTACGCTGTTCCGCTGTTCGCCCATACTAATGGCAATACATCTTTCGATGATTTCCGAGACATTTTTCAGCAGTTTGCGGAATTTTTCTCTTCAAAATATGTATGTATATATTGGTCACCTGATAGACTAAATACGGTACGATTACAGTGTTGATTGTGAAGTATATAGTCCCACGAAGGACTGCAAAATGCTATTTACTAAGGACTTCAAATTAATTCTTGATTTTTTCTTAAAACCTGGACTTTTCATACTTATTGTAAGTGGAAAACGGCAAGAGTGACATTAGTAAGAGGTCTAATATTGAGGGCTATCGACCTGTTCCTGTTTTATATGGTTGTGGTATTGCAGATAAAATATCACCTATTCAACACAGATTTGTGAGGGACCGATCAACGATGACTAATTTGATCTGTTTAAAGGTTCGGTCAACCAGCGGACGGGGCGGGACGGCGACGCGACGCTGACGGCATCTGAGTAGTTGTAATGCGTTAGTTAATATAGATGTCACACAGAGCCGTTGCGACGAGCGCGACGACTCTGTGTCACATCTTCTATATTAACTAACGCATTACAACTGCTCAGGTGCCGTCAGCGTCGCGTCGCCGTCCCGCATCTGAGTAGTTGTAATGCGTTAGTTAATATAGATGTCACACAGAGCCGTTGCGACGAGCTCGACGGCTCTGTGTGATATCTTCTATATTAACTAACGCATTACAACTGCTCAGGTGCCGTCAGCGTCGCGTCGCCGTCCCGCCCCGTCCGCTGTTTGACCAAACCTTTACTCAAGATTTATCTAATACTTTGGATAAGCAAGGTGGGTATAATGCTTAGACATTTCGACATTTGTCAAAAGTTGCAACCGTATCCAAGTAGAAATACCGACTAAGTGCAGTTCCTCCTTCAACACAACATGGTATCAGTGGATATACGAGGAGAAAAGATCAATGCAAATATTCTGCATAATGTTATTTTTGTAAGAACAGACTGTTCGATATTTCTATCGCAGTTATTTAATCGATTTACCATTGCTAGGATGGGTGCTAGATATGTATACTACAATTTTCTATCGTCCTACATGCAGAACTAATGTGATGGTCAAGGGTCTGGGCAAACAGCGGTAACAGCGTACAAATACGAAACAAGTTACGACAGCATCGCCGAGTGCCGACTTCCCATTCGATAACGTGTGCGAGTAGTCCGTAATTACCGCTGTTTGCCGAGACTAGTTCGATGTATCAGATGAGTAGAAGATCAATTATATGTATGTACTTCTCGGAATTCTTTATCGAATTACGCATTCAGCTTTGACAGCAGTATATAGATACCTTACTCTACTGATATTTTTGTTTAAACAATTTCTATAATGTTTTGTTTATTTCTGTTTTTTTCGCGAATTTTATGTAGTTCGCTCGCATTGGTTTAGTGTTTCCTTTTTGGTTTTGGCTTGGACTGAAACTTTTTAAACGATATGGTAGACTGTTTCATGTCTAACGGAATGATAGCGCTCTTCTCTCTACAAAGCTCTACAATAGTTTTCTCAGTTTCCCATTCTCAGATGTAAACGAACAACTGCAAGCCGATTTGGCCATTTGCTCTCCACAAGAACATGTTTGGGCCTTGGTAGCGCCAACCTGGCGACGCGCTAACGAGGCGACGTGTCCGCTGCTCAAGGCTGGTAAGACTTAACCCTGATAGACCGCCGGCCTTGGTGACAATCCGTCGCACCCGGGTTGCGATCGAAGATCTCCTGGTTTAAGTCCAGGAAGATCCAAAGGGTTCTTTGCAGCCCTAATCCTTTTTAGAATGTTACACATTCCGCGCTCTGAGTATCGTGACGTTTTATATCTACGTTATACTCTCACCATTCAGACGGTCAGAGGAAGCCGCCTCCATAGATGATACTACAGCTTGTGGTCAGGGTCAGCTCTAGTTTGAGATCTGCAGTTCTTTGTTGTTGTTGAGATGTTAATTTTTTTATATTTCTCCTTATTTGAACTTTTCAATTCATTTTCCCCAGGGTCTATGTGCGTCTGGCTTCCAACTATACACTTTACTAATTAATTTGTCTTTGTGATTTTATTCATTTTACTATATCTTTGCTTTTCATTATGTTTTGATGTCTCGTAGTTCATAAGCAATTTGTACGCTTCTCTTTTGCCTCAATTTCTTTTACAACATTTTTCTTTCCAAGACTCTTAACTTTTCGCTATTTCTCTCGGTGAGACACGTTACTTCTGGAGCATATGTATTATTGACGTCATTAACTAGGACTTCAAAGTACTTAAAGTTTGTCGAATTAGAGGTCTTGAATCTGCATTTTTGCTATACCTATTATTGGTATCATTCGTGAAGTATGTATTTAGTTTCTGCTTTGCTAATTTTGAGCACTCCTTTTCAGATTTTAATACCGTCAACGCTTTTTATAGACTAGGATAGGACTCCAGTAGTAGTGGTAGAAAAACTATCTATAAGATTATTATTATTATTATTATTATTATTTGTAGTTCTATTTTCTTCTTATATTTTCTTTTATATTTATATATTTTATAACGTACATTTCTTATAAATTTTGGTATGGTGCGTTTCTATTTATAGATAGTCTATGTTGTTTAAGTTAATTACCTCCTATTCTTGCCACACCGATTTTGAAGACCTCAAAATACTTACTTGGACCACCATAGAGCCCTGCTATATGTTCGCCACTGAAGATGACCACTTGGTGTAGCGATATACGGATTTAGAATGTTTCAAAACTAATGTGGTAAGGGTAACAGCAAATTTATTTAGTATTATTTAATTTGTTAAATGCCTACTAGAAATATATATTTTTTATTATTTGAAAACCTGCCGATTAATTTCACTTTAATCTTTTTCTTTTGTTAATACATATAATGAGTTTAGTTGTCAAAATGGGATTAGTTTCACTACAATTAGTTACATTTCCCTAACTTTCCTCTCTTGAAATCATCTAGTAAACATTTCAATTCTAAAACATTTTCTTTCTATGTGAAATATGAATTAACCATTAGAGTAGATCAGAAATAATTGTAATTGGTGCGTGATCGAACTGGCTACATGAGTGTTGTATGAAACGTGATTTTAAATTCTGTAATTAGTAGGTTCCGAGAGTAGGTAAATTAGTATACTACTCGAAAATTATAGGCGATTGTTTCATTAGAATATCTCACTCAAGAAAGTTAATTAAAAAGCTATCAGTAACACATAGCGGTATAACGAGCGTTAAATATGATATGTTATTTCATCCAAGTAATGAACGTCAGTATTTCAATTACATTAGGAGTCATTTGTATAGAATTTTATCTCAGCATTCATTCTCTGTCAGCGAATCAATTATATCACGGACACACCGACATTCCAATGATCAGTCCTCCTTGACGATGTTATTCACGTTCTAGAGTAAAACAGATGCTGAAAATGAAAGTGTGGCGGAATGAAGTCTGATGCAGCTATTTTAAATGTCAAAACTGTAACAACAACGTAAAGATTGAATTACAACACCGGAACATTTTTAGTGGGTGAAGTCCTTGTTATCTGTTTATTCGTGCTTTATTGGATACTTCTTTTTCATTCTTCCTTTCTAAAACTTACATGCGTAATTAAGTTGTAATTAATGTAACGTTAGAAATATAGGATATGGGTTGATTGTCTGTAAAATAGGATAGCGAAATGAATAGTTATGAAATTATTGAGACAGGACTTGATAACCCTTTCCGACCGTGCACGCACAATTGTGCGGGTAAGTTTAAGTCTCTATGATTTCTTTAATATATGACGTTATGCGGCAAAACACAATTGTGTATGCTTTGTCTTTGTTGATCATTGTGAAGAACCGTTATCAGTTTCTGTTTTTTCATATTAATTTCGTAGTTTCAGTTGTGTACTTTGCGCAGTTGTGAAAATGGGTCGAAAGGGTAAGTTTGCATATAAATTAAAATTATTTAAATTGTGGTATCTTTTATCAAACAAGTCCTTTCAATAAGAAGACATATTAAATATTGTATGTAAAGTGTAACTTCGTGATTATTTTGTGATTATTGATATTTTTACGTCAAATTTGTTTGAAGTACTACAATTGTGCGTATCCTGAAAGAAAAGGATAAAGGGTCTCACTGACAAAACTTAATATCTTAAAATGTTCTATGTATACAGAAATAACAGAATTCAAAAATTTAGATAAATCTATCACTTGGATCGGCTATAGGTCGGAAAGGGATAAGTCAGAATGTTGTACGGTTTTCGTTAGTAGTTTCTTTAGATGGTTATGTAAGTGATACTAAGTTCCTAACAGTTACTTATATTTTAAGCAGAGGGAGGGGGTAACATTGTTTATTATCCAAATGCTGCAATAGTAGTCGTAATGGATATTGTAAAATTTTTGAAAAATATTTTTAGGCTTTGCATTTAAATTTGTTGTAGCTTGGTTTCGCTTTCGATCTTATCGTTTGGTTTCGTTCCTTTTTACTCGCCTCATCCCCTAGCATATTTACCGTCTATATGATTACGACGTACATTTTGTTTATATTTTTCAGCGTCCAACGTTCATTGCATACGAGGAAATTATGATAGTGCTACCTAGATACGTACCTGGAGATGGATTAATCGGTTTATGAATCTAATTGGTTAGATTTCTATATTAAATTCATTAGTATCGACGTCCAGTTGGTTACTTTACTCATGGTGCACTATAGCCCTCCTTAAATCACATAACTGTACAATGCTAAATTACCAATATTTTTATCGAAAACCAAACCGATTATCATAGTTGCCGAGCTAGAAAGGGGATGTAACCTAAACGGCTTATACAGAATGATTCAAAGCTTGATACTTTTAGTTTAATAGAATGTGAAACTCAACAAAGCAAGTCATATGGCAAAATGTTACGTATCTGAAAATATTGAGGTTAGTGAAGTACTTATTATTATTTGAAATTTACAATTCACATATTGCATTGTGGTCTCGTGTAATTTCTATTTATTATCCACGACTCAGAACAAGATCACAGAAGTTCCTGCTGGATAGTAAAGTTTGCGTAGATGTAGTTTCACGGTTCGTATTGAAGTCTATGGCTTTCTTCGAAACGCAAGTATACAATCTGGTTCATTAATTTGAGCACAGCTTTCGTGTTTCCATCATTATCAACCGTATGGATTGACTAGTTGGGACACTATAGTTTTCCTCGTAAGAAGTCAAACTAACGGCTTCGTTCTTGAAAGATCAGTAGCAGAAACGGTGAATTTGTCATTAATAAACTGAATAAATAGATTAATATAACAGCTGTTGGGTATTGTTCGGATATAACTAGTTAGTTAGATAGAAGAGGTAGACAAGGTAGCACTTATGTTTTATGGAGCCTATTGTATTGGCCTCTCCGAGTCAACAGATTAGTCCAAAAGCCCTATCTTCCTTTAAAAGCAGTGAATCCTCTCTGGCCCAACACGTCTTACGTCTGTAGGCTCTAGACATCTTTTCCCTAATTAAAGAAGCCAGCTGGGTCAGCTGGGCCCGCCCAGAGTGTCATAACGGCATAATTAGTGCTCAGTAGTTTCATCTACTTTGTCACAGACCCTGCACTCAGGATCACCCGGTAAGGGGACCACTTATAGTACTGAGTTAAGTTCTTTTTAAATTTAGGTAATTTTACGTCTCTTTGCAACACAGGGCCGCTTTCATGAAGGTATTGGCTTACTTGAGCCCTACCTGCTATCGCCAGTCGGGCTGGAATTAGTGCCCAGGCCTGTATTCTCACTTTATGAGTCGATTTAGCAATTCAGAATGCAGGCTGGGGCTCTGTGAGGCCAGTACCACTACTCTTCCGAGTCAACTTATCCGCCTTTTCATTCATATATATGTGTTTGCGCGAGCAGTCTTTACTAATGTTTTCTTGGGCATGGGTCAAAAAGCGACTACTACGGCTTGGTAGACCGTGAAATAGCGACCAAGGGGCATACTTATTCTTGCTTTCGGTCGGCCCTGATCCTTGCTCCCGGTCTTCTCTCCGTCAGAGATCTATCTGTGAACCAAAGGATTCCTCCTACTTTGAGAAGGGGTGAATTGCTCTTTCTAAGGAAGTTCCATATGTTGGACATATACTGATAAAACAAAATAAAATAAAGCAGATGTGCTTGATTAATAATGGCGAGCTCAACACATCTTCGTTGAATTTGATTAAAAGTGAAATTAATAGCGCACGCACAACTTGATTTGGTATGTAGGAAATAATGATAATACTTAGGCAAAGCATGTTTTATAGTAGCGCCCAAGAAACTGTTGTAAATATATTTAGTAAAATTGTTTGTGTAAATCAATGCACTTATACTCAGTTTAGGAATACTAAAGAGGTTTAATAAGATAGAAACATTACGAATAAAATTTCAAGCACATTATTTGCTGTTGCGATTTGCGTTGTTACTGTAGTTCAATGAAAAATTCTTGCATTGTACGGTTTGAACCAGAATATGTATTTCTGTCCCAAAATAATATAAACTATATACGCTAATTGTACATATGATCTGGCACGTATTTTAAATCTTGGCCAATAGTTGCATTAAAATCGTGTTCAATTGTTTTAAAACAAATTATTTCCGAGCTGTCTGTTTCACAGTGTAGGTGTTTATGGATTCATTGTACATGAACCACGACGTACTAAGTGGTAAAATGTGGTTCGGTATAAGAAGAAACAAAAAAAAGAGTAGACTCCAATTTATCTCTGTTCCATGTAAATACACATTTCTACACTTATCTACTATCTAAACTGCTTTTTCCTTATACGCTCTCCACATAGGTTAAGCGTTTCACGTCTAGATTTTATAACTAATTTATTTCGAATCAACAATGAGGAAAAGTGGTCGCTACTCAAGAAGTAATTTGACTTTGGAATGTACGCATTCAAGTACAATAAAATGCATACTTGTGGAATAATTTACTTACATAAATTGATGTTTAAATCTAAATAAAGAAGTAAATGACAGATCAAGTTATCGATGCAAATGTAATTCATTCATGTGCATACGTACCCACTTGTACTGGTATAACGGTTCTTAGTGTATACGAGAAATTTACAACAATTTTATTCCGCGACGTGTTTCCAGAAAAGAGCATACCGAAATCCTCGCAGGTAATTATCACGGCTAATCGTAAGCAAAAATTCTGGATATACAGTGGTAACAATTAGCATTGTTGGATGTATGTATGCCAATTTTTATTGCAATCGTATTTTAAAATGCAAAAGGATCAACCTATCTCAATATATAAAACTAAATAACTAATATTGGTTTTATCCAAACATTGAAAAATGAACTCCAACACTTAAATTATTAAATATGATGTTAGGAACAAACTATTCTCATGTACTTCAATATTATAATTATACGATGAATGTAGATCGTCTGAAACATTACTATTACTACTCCAAATCATCATTTCACACTGCAGAAATACACCGTGTTAGATTCATTCATAACTATTTAAATATTTGCTAAATTGTGTTTGCGATTATGTAAGCGCGTGAAAATTATTAGACTATTTGATTTAGTAAATGTAATAATATTGCACTGCATACATATTTTAATGTCGTAACGGATGTTTGCATATGAACTACGCGTCTACATATACGGATTTATCATCCATAAAATTATGCGACTGATTAACCCTAAATCCGTATATTTATCCTGCAGTGAAAGGACTGTTCATAGTAACATAATATTACTTTAATAGTGTGCTTTAACTGAGGGGGTCATAGGAAACGTGACCATACGCCCCGCAAAAGGCGGGACAGTCCCGCTTTCAGGCAGTGTGTCCCTGAAAAATGTCCCTGTTTCGCAAACAGATTAAACGATAATTTTAATGGCATAAATAAGTATAACGTATAACTTTGACGGTTGATTGTCCATTAAACAATCGACGTCACCTTGCGTGTAATTCCAAATTAACAAAAATCTTTTTTAAGAAAAACCCATTTATTGTTATGGCCGACGATTGATTGGATTAACAGCGCCATCTAACGATGTGTAACAAGATAACGTCATCTCGTGGCTTTTAACGGTACTGCGATAATAATTACTTCGAGACCGCTCAAGATCGATTATTCGAAACGAGAGGGCCGTGAAACGTTCTCGAAGTTCCAATACATTCTAGAATAAGGTTTCGAGGCATATAAAAGGGCGCGTAAACGACGCCGGGAGAGAGTTCTTATTTGGTGATACAGGCGAAGTAAACTGGAGAGTGATAAATGAGTTGGTTTGCGATGTCTGCGAATATTCGAAGTTGTTATAGACACCATTGCCGTATTAATTAGTTTCATCCCAATAACAATCTTACAAAAAAGCCTAAACACAAGTGTACTTTTATTACTGGTTTTGGAAATAAAGTATCCATTTATAAAACAAAGGAGTGGTACAGCAGACGTTACTTGTGAAAAATATCGGACTCATTTTACTGTTAGAGATGGTGGTGCCAGTGATATTGGGAAATATTTGAAATCGGAGAAGCTGTGTTTAAGTTGCTGCTTCAAGCTCGTTTATGCTTGCTTTTTTTGAAAGAACCGATTTACCGACTTCCAAAGATTTGGATATAGCTGCAGGGAAGGGCGCGTGGATGTATCAAACGGTGCAAGAGGATCACAGCTTTCACATAAACGTATGCCTCTAATTTAATTCAAACATGTTTTAAGAAAAAGTTTAGATGTGCTGGTACAAAATCTCAGGCTATTGTTGTACAAGTGCTGGTACCTATCACGATGTGTGAATTGAAAGAACACCTTCTCGGAGCCAACTGCATGACTTTATTAACGGATGCTTCCAACCATGGTTCGATAAAATTATTCCCTGTTTTGATCCGCTATCTTTTCCCATGCGAAGGCGTGAAAGTCAAGATTTTAGAGTTTCGAGAGCAGCCAGGTGAAACATCAGATATAATTGTCGATTATTTGAACGAACTATTATCTAGCAATGATTTAAATAAGAAAATTGTAGCATTTTGTGGCGGCAATACGAACTGCAATTTTGTAGGAAAGAATAATAATGTTTACATAAAATTGAATCTATCCCACATAGTACACGATTTCAAAAAGTCGCAGATTGGCTCACTGTTGATTTCTGGGCTGCTGGGCTACACTAAAATAAGGTGACTTGTGTTGGTGCCGGCGCTTGAAAGAGTTTTGAAAATGTTTCAGCCTTTGAAGAACTATTTTCTGAGCATCGATAAGTGCCCAACTATTTTAAAATCATTTTTCGAAGATCTCAGCTCAGAATTATTGTTAAATTTTATGCATGCACAGGTAGTGACTTTTCAAGGGAAGGGAGGGGGAATTAATCGTTTACGATGTAACCTGGGACTTAGAGAGCATTCGTTTTTCTTTCCATACGCCCACCGTAATCAACTGGTAGAATTACAAGATACTGACGCTGCTGTTGAGCAGAATGTGAAAACTGCCACGGCTGAATTTTGTAAAACATAGAGACTTTGAGCAGTGGTGCCAGTTCATTGCAGACTGTGACCGATTTGGTGATCACGCAAGGATTTATTATCAGTGGCTAAGATTCGAAAGTGATCGATCAGTCTTCGCTTATTTCTAACTATGTCACAGATAAGAAAATAATAAGCTGAAACGCTAAGAATGGTGCTGCTGAAGTCCGTTGGATATAAATACTTTCGTGCTAACCATCTCGACTGTACAAACTTTCCTACAATTATTTATTCCTGCCTGGAAGTAATGTTCCTGTCGAAAGAGTTCTTTTCTTAATGAATAAAATATGGACGAGTGAAAAACATAGTTAATTGTCGTAGGTTTGAACTCAATTTTGATTACCAAGACCAACATCAACAAATCTTGTAATTAGCTGCATTCTTACTTGAAAACTAGACCCGATATTTTGAAACGGATTTGCTCCACTGACAAATATAAGACAAGTGATTAGACGTTACAAAGTGTTATCAGGTCCTCGTTTTTTAATAAAATCCAGTACAATAGTAATCAGTACTTTTTTACAAAATTCTTTAGGCGTCCCGCTCTGATGAAAACAATAGGACAAGTATATGTACAAGGATTAGTAATACGAGGGCGCCCGAAGAAATAGTGCCTGTTTAGTCATACATCTGGCGCTATTGATCTAATTAAAAGCAAGGTGGTGCAGATGTCAACAGCCACATCGTAGCTTTGCGGGAAAAGAGAGTTAAAGTCCTTCGGGTGCGTGGTGTGAGTTCTATGACTGTTTACAATGGCGCATAGGATAGATAATCTCGCGAAATGCGATCCGTGGTCCGTTTTTGAATGCAGAAAACGTCTCTCCAAGCGAAATTCAGGCATAATGAGTAAATGTACTTTCATTTAAATAAAATCATTATTTACTTTCCTTAATTTTCTTTTAATTATATGTAAACGGGTACTATTTTCTTGAATGCGCTCGTAGAAGGAGCAAGTTTTTCTATTCGATTACTCTTTTGTACTTACTTTAGATACTTTACGTAACCCTTCGTTTATCTTCCCTTTTGAGTGTAAGGCTATTACATACCATTGCCCGTATTAGCATCTACTATATGCTCGACTCTAGTATGTATGTACATATATACACGCCTAGTCCCTTTACCGTGCAATATAGGAATCGAGCATAAGCAACGATATGACAATGCCGATCAGCGTTAGATCACATTAGAATTGCGGGCATCGTCAGTCACTGCCTGGTTATTGATAGAAGGGATTTCTTTCGATAAGAAATACGCACAAAACAAGATGACGAGTTTATATAACTGAATAGGGGGTTCAAATTATTGAGCGGTATGTCGTTGGAAATTTCCTCTAAATTACGGTTGATCTATTTTCTGTATAGTATGTAGATCGTCTTGTTCCAAATCTCGTGATAATCGCCGATGGGCTTAACAAATTGGGCTAGGTGATTGAGTTTTGTTGAAAATGAAAAAAAAAAAGGGGCGAACAACCTCAAATCCCTCGAATACATGTCGAACGAGAGGAGAGCCAGGGCTTGTTCGTACATTGAAATGAGTGAATCTTGCCCTAGTCGCCGAGTTGCAGAAGTACAAATATTGTAAATTTCGAAATTTGCAGATTTATCTCCAATGCTATTTTGCAAGAATGCAGTTTTGTTTGTCCGTGTTCAAGAAGACTCGGCTAGACCAATATTTTTTTTTTTTTTTGACAAGTAATATTTTCCACGTCATGGGCATCACAACCCTACAGATACGCCATATTGGTCTCGGGAAAATCAACATCCGCCTCGTAATACCAGAACCCAATACCCAGCAAAAACTTAGCGTTTGGGCGCGTATCTTGGGTGAAAACATTATAGGGCCATTTGTTATTTGTTATTGACGACAATTTGAATGTAACGAGATATTTGTATATATTTGCTGCAAACTCAAATTATTCCTGCAGTTCGTAATAATAACGCCAGTTTTGATGGAAATTGATTCTATCAAGACGGTCGTCGTATTTTTACAAAACACCTTTCCCGATTGTATTACTGCTAGAAAGCATACGATAGAATGACCACCGAGCTTACTCGATCTCATCCTCTGCGATTTTCTTCTGTAGGCTTATGTCAAAGTAAATCTTTACAGATTTGAGGCGGTAAGCGACTTGTAGCAGTTGCAACGCAATCGTTTAGGAATTTTCGCGACCATAAACCCTAGACTTCTAGGAGTTATATGACAGACAGGCTATTATTTAGCTGAAGAAGCTTTCAAACCTTCAAAAAGTGGCGTTTTGATATTACAGTTTAGAATTTTTATTTATTTTGTAGATAACGTTTATTTACTTATTGTAGGTTTATTAGAATTCTCCATTTTCTTATTTAGAATTTTTTATACCTTTCTTAGGCACCACATGGTAGCAAAAAGTAAATATGTAACAAATTAGGAGAAGAATTAGAATATTACGCCAATTTGCATTATTTATTCTCGTCTAATCCTAGTCATAAGTAAATCACGACTGAAGCCAATTTGGCGGGGAATACTGTCTAGCCTTGCTCTCTGGTGAAAGTGTGCACGGCAGCGTTGCAAATGGTTCCTATAGTTGATACTGTAATGGACCTAGGCGTTTTATTTGACTCCCGCCTCAGTTTTGCACCTCACATTAACCATATTTGTGTTTCTGCATGTAGGTTTTGTGTTACGAACCTGTAAGTTTTTCAATAGTAACTCATTGCTCAAGACCTTGTTCTTCAGCTTTGTCGTCAGCAAATTAGAATACATTTCGCCAGCTTGGTCTTCTTACTTTCTTTATCTCCAACTATCTATTGAAAAGGTACAACGACGCTTTTTAAAAGATTTATCTTTTAAAAAGGATGGCATATATCCTGAACGCGGTATTGACTATGGAGATCCACTAGGAAGACACGATGTGCAGTTCTTGGCAAGTCGTCGTGAAGCCCAGGAAGCCCAATTTTTGTGGAAAATCGTACATGGCTTCATTGATTCCTCTGATTTACTTTCCCTTATCAGTTCCCTTGTTCCCCGGATATCCGATCGTTCCACTCCTACTTTTACTTTACTTTTCAGGCCCAACTTGCTGTTGCATGGCTCTCCGTTCGCATCTATGTGTCACTCTGCTGATGCGCTATACAATGACTTTTTTTTATAAAATTAATGAGTTTAATTAATTGTTTTTTTCTTTTTCTTTTGGATCTCGTAATTTAATTTAGTCAGTTTATATTGTTTGTTGTATAGTATATGTATATGTATGTGTGTATCTAGCTGCTATTGATTTAACTGTTGGAAAATAAACACTATTATTATTATTATTATATTGTCAAAAGACCACGCGATCTCGAAAGACTTGCAAATTTCTTCGTATGGGGCCATATTTACGATATTTCAAGAAAATTTAGACATGACTAAATCGTTGGCGCAATGCATCCCATAATTGTGGAAGGTGAACGAATTCAAGAAAATTTCTAAGTCGCTTCGTGATCATTGCTGAGCCTTGGATAATTCATTACACCGTAGATTCCGTTGGGTTCTAAGATTCACTTGGCGAACATGTTTCAAAGAATTCGAAATCATACAGTGTGAACTTTGTGGACTATTAAACGCCTTATCACTGAGCAAACAGCGGTAGTTACGAAATAAGTTACAACAGCCTACATATATACAAAACTACTCGCATGCAGCGCACTGACTAGAGTGGGGAGTCGGCGATGCTGTCGTAACTTATTTCGTAATTGTACGCTGCTACCGCTGACTCACCAGACTACTTATCACCATACTCTTCAGATCCTACGATCCCACTGCGATTTGTTTCTGTTCCGGATCGTGGAAAGTTGTTTCAGAGGAAACACATTCCCGTCCAATGAGAGCGTGATTGCAGAAATAAAAAGCTATATTACATAATTAGATGTATACTAATTTCTTTGTAGGCTACATTTAGTTCGAGGGAGGTGGATATAATGAAATCTAAGGAAATTACTCATATCTACGTAATTAATATACAGGCTGTTCTGCCATGTGCATATCAGCTGATTTTTTACGAATTATTAACTTCTTATAACTTTTCATTAGTATAGCATCTGTAGTGGATAGGATAATATATTTCGGTAATAGTAAAGGGCATTAATTTAATATGTTTATTGCATAATTTTTAAGATGCGTGCGTGTCGGCAGTAGTTAAATTGACCCACGAAAAATTCTAGCATGGCTCGTTGAATCGGATGGGTAGTATCTCTGTGTATGTTTGTAACTTATGGTCATAACGAACAGACGTGTCCGAGCATCGTTCACTCACTGGGAATCTAGTAGGCGCTGACATGCACCCGTTAACTTATTGCTATTCATTAGTCGTGTTTTGTTCTCCTTAAACAGTTGAATGCTCATTTATAACATGGAACCGACCGCGTGATTTACGCTCATTTCTTATTTGACCGGTTCTCCTATATAGGTACACGCTATATATGAAACTATACATAAAGGTGCATGTATTGTATATAGAGCTGTATGTGTGCCGACAATGAGATACTCTAAATTCTCATTATATGGAGTAAATTTAGCACGCGCAAAGCTGTAAACTGGCGTTCTTGGCAAAGGACTACGCATTCCTTGCACCTTAAACAGCATAAATTTAAACGCGCACAATGCGGCTGCTGCGCTCACATATTCAAAGTTATAAATTATTCCTTAATAAAACATTTTCTTCCTGCTTGCGAATGGAATTTATTTTCTGATTATTTTCGTTTGTCGGATCTTCGTTATTGATTTTTATTTGCTCATTCATTCTCGTGAAAGCACGTGCATTTAGAGAATTCAAATACTGTGCTATTAACTACGCTTCAATGAAAGCGCTAAAGAACACAAGTGTCTACAATGACTCCCAGTCAGTTATTGCTGAGGTTATAAAGAATACAAACTTCATTGGCTTATCACATTAATTAAGAAATGTGTGATGAAGACAACGGTCATACACCAAGTTGCTCCTTCGTGAAACTGTCATTGGATTTTGAAAAGCAAATTGCATACACTACGGATCATAAGTTTGCGCGCGAAGTATTCATCTACAAAAAAGTACAACAAATTTTAGAAAAATCGATTCATTCAGCATGCGGGCAGCAATATAAGCAGATATTTCGACAATACCGCTTGTATAATTTTTGGACCGATTTTCCATACAAACTACTACACATCTTCACATTACCTTTAAAAAATATGAGTTTTGAAAAGTTGCTTTTTGAATAAACCCTTCACCAAATTACCACTCTTGGTAATGCAGAGGTATAGTAATACTATTTAATGCTATAAGAGTATTAGATTAAATATTACGTACGTAATATATTTTGCTGTAATAACTGTATTGAATGGAACGTATCGATGAAATAAAATAACGTAGGTTACAGGAACCACATTGGGGTAGTTGGACAGTAGAATTCTACTAGAGAGCAGGCTCTAGAAGAAGCTCTTGTGTAGTGTGGATTGTACATAATGTTTCTGTACAGCAGTGCTACGAAAAGTTCAGCAAAAATTGAATTTTTGATCTAGTTCGTTTCAAGCTGTATTTCAATTGTTACGCAACAGAGAACGTCGTATTTCTTGTTTTCCGGAAATGGAAAATGGAATATTTTACGAATAGTTGTCTAGTCCTTTACTTGCAGCAGCGTCTGATACGGTTTAATTACCTCTAGCCGCTCTACTATTCAATATTTTTTACTGAATTAGTAATATACGAAATACATTTCTTGTATTTTAATAATTTTTATTCATTAAGTTTATTGGCTTAAACAATTGGCTGGAACAATTTCGGCCATTGATTGCTAAGAAATTTATGAAATATATTGGACTGCATACTATATGAGTCTTCACTAGCTATAAATCGGAAGGTGACTGCCAGCAGCTCTCTAAATCTACAATAGTTTTCCTCCATAATATTCCTTCACCAATTTATAGACCAAATCCTGATCCATCTCTCAATTTTAGCTGTGATAAAAGATTGTTGCCATATTTTGTACCGTCGTTTTGTTTCACCCTTTCTTTTTTAATTTAAGAAGTAAGAAATACAAATGATTCTCATACATTCCTACAAAATCTTCACGTGACGTGAAGATCAACGGAAGTGAAACAGTAAACAAGGATATGCCATATACTTGTACTTTGGACTCGCAGTGTACTGCTGTTCAGTGTACTGATACAAAATTTCGCGTAGGAACATAGAAATATTGTTCAGTAGCATTGTAGGTACCCAATTTGCTATACTGCTGCAGAGGTAGTAATTAGTAACTTTATTAGTAAAAAGCGAATAGAGGAATAACAGAAGAATGTGAGAAGAAAATAAAAGAATCTTTACCGCAGAATTTTAAGTACACCCAAAATTAGGATTGATAGTGGATATTATTTCGCCTATTAAAAGAAAGGATACAATGGCAGATATATCAACACGTTCCAAAATATTTATAACATGAGTAGCATTGTTGTATTGGAAAATAGAGGAACATTTTAAAAATGTTGCTCATAGGAGAAAGTGTGGTTTTTCTAGGAATTAGCATCATAAACATGTTTTTCGTGCAATGCCTTCTGCAACCAGCAATGCCGTTTCTTTTCAAGTATTCTTTGTAGGAATCAAATTTTTATTATTTAATTTATTAGGTGATAGACATTAAGTTTCTTGGAATAATATTTTCCTCTTGATTATAGTTTCTACCACTAACTTAGATTGTTTTATATCCAAGTTTTTATAGATTTCTCTCTCTTGAATACCCTCAGTATATATATATATATATATATATATATATATAATGCTTTAAATTTCTTTAGACGAAACTTCGTATATACATATAACATTTCAATAGTGTTCAGGTTTCTTTAACTTTTGTGTTACTATCTAATAGACTTTAACATCATCCATGTACATCAGATGCAATACGGATTTCTTTGATTTTTTTATTATAAGAGGGCTCTTATTCATATGATTTAACGTATTAGATGACTACGCAGAACCGTAAGGGGATATACAGAGTATCTTTCCGTTAGGTACCAACATTGATTATTTCTCTCTTTACACTAATAATATGTATAATTTTCCACTTTGATATCATATAATAAAAATAATATTTTGAAGGATCAATAATTCATGGATTTCTTTGTAAGTTTATAGGATGTTTGGTAACCAACTATGTTGTATCAAATCATTCGCTTTTTGGTAATATATTTCAAACGACTAAGCAAAATATTTAACGTTTTCTGTACAACGTTGAAATCACAATGATTGTTAAAGACTTACTACAACAACAATTTAGAGATGTTATTTTAAGTGCAATGGTAACCGTAACAGTCGAACAAAGTCGTACCGGACTTCTACGTCCGACGTACGAATACTCGTCCGTAAAATAAAATAAGGGGCAAGTGCAGTTATTGTTTAGAAAATACAATATAAGCGAAAGGAGTGATGTATTTTTAATTTATATAACCTTGATACAGAAACCTCTTCAAAGAAAAAAACTGTACATTAAGAATACATATTTTTACTTACACCTATTACGCTGGAATATATGTTTATTTTTTATACTGTATATTGCGAATTTCATGTTTATTGCATGTTTATAACCAGCAATAAAACAGAAAAGCCTGTTTAATTTTTTATATCCTCATACAGGCGGGAAAATCCTTGTTGCTTTCTCCAAATCAGGAGATCGTGTCAATAATTGTATACCTTTTCACATATAAGGTAAAAATTTAACATAAAGTTATGCGAATTATAATTACCAGGAAAAAATTTTGATGAAGTATATCAACAAAATAAAAGTGAGAAGTGCTGAAAATGGAGACCTGAATAGGAGTGCACTTTACATGATCACTAAAGCTTTGCAACTTTTGAGTGCTACTATTGCCGAAATACTTTCCGTAATTAACTGTATGACTGTTTAAGATATTGCGAAGTGCAAAGTCGGAATGTTTGGCGACGTTGTTAAGTAAATAACTTGATTTATTTGTAAATGATTATTCAGAGATATTCTTTTTTATGTTCTATTTACTTAATTAATTAAGGTTTCAAGTTTTTCAGCATATCAGATAAATTTTACGGCAAATCTGACATTTCTCAGTTTCAAGTATATTAATACGGCTATCAATTAATTCACACAATAAACTTGTCAAATGTAATAATGTTTGAGAAAACTACATGACAGCAGAGAACAAGAGAATGGAATCAGTCTTCCTGACTTGGACAACAGTATTCCTCTATGACCCATAGTTTGCTCTGACCAATACTTTATATCAGTACGATATATATCCTACAACGTGAATAGAACCGACAGGTTTTGAGCTTACATTGTGAGAAGCTTAAGAATCTTCAGTAAAATAATGGACATAGTGTTTCGAGGAGGTAACCAGGGCGTACAAAATTTTCTACAATTAAACGAGAACGTAGGGTATTGCTAGACGCATCAAGTTCAGCTACAACTGTATTAACTAGTGATCGGAAAAACCGTTCTTTTAAAATAACAGCTCCAACCGTTATTGTTATTTTGAAATAATGGTTGCAATATAACAGGTTAACGTTATTTCCTAGTCGACAGTTCTGGCTAGAACGCATTATGATTGAACATGCAAATGTTATCAATAAAATATGTCATAAAAAGCCTCCGTCCCCTATGCTTGATCTGAGATATGTTTTGCTTTTTCCCGACATTATACTTTCGTTCGATTATTAAATTAAGTTTTATTTGACTTCTCTCGTTTTAATTGTTTACACAAATGTGCAATTGCTGATCTTCCAGTACGCTAAAAGGGCGTTTTCGAAAACGGGATTATTGATTTCTGATCGTCGAAACCGTTTATCATCTGAAAGGGTGAAAGAGATCCTATTTATAAATATAAATCAAAATTCGTGGTAATAACATTGTCGTTTCTGAATATATATATTTTAGTTCTGTCTTTATTTGCCGTTTTTTCCCAGCGAGATAACAGTTGCAAGCGTTACTGGATCCATAACGGTTATAAAATAACAGATAGTTCAATAACTACGCATCACCAGTATTAACCCAGCAGTTGCACGCGCTATATCAAGACATACGTAAGATCTTGGACCATAAGAAAAACTGTTTGTGGATGGTTAACGCGTTTGTCTCAAGCCTACGGGAAACAAAATTGTCTTCGTTCTAGAAAGTAAATATACATGTATTTTACATAAGAGCACCATTTAAAATCGCTTTAGTATACAGAATAACTTCAAGATCATATTATTCTACTAACTTCATTAAAATCTAGTCAATAGTTCATATGTTAATTATAAATTACTCGCGGAAAATCGATTTACATGAGGTGTGTGACATGATTCAGCAGAATGTTTTTAGTTTCAATAGTGTAATAAGTACGCTAATGTACCTGACTCAAAATAATGCCCATAAATTTCGTCGTTTGTCTTTTTATTCCTATACTTGGGTCTGTTATTTAGTACTCCCGTTACATTTAATGAATTCTGAAACTAATTAAATATACAATTTATAACACTTTCACTTACATTAGCGTGCAATACATTGCAAGTCCTTTGTGATTTGTTTTAGGGTAGAAACTATTTAGTACGGAAATATTTTTGTTGTAAGTTGTACTAGGAAACGATAGTCAAATATGTAACTTTAATCAAAAGTTTGATTGGCATAGCTTCTTGATGCATTAAGATTAAACTGTTAGCAAGGGCGATTTGTCTTTAAAAAGAATGAGGAAATTATTTTTCTAATGAAAACTATCGTTATACAGCCTGTAGACAATGGGGAAATGTTTTCTATTTGTATATCTTTAGTGGTCTGTTTAAAAATATATACACCATTCCATTCTCGAGAATAGATTATCGAAAATTTATTAAACTCTGAAGTTGGTATTGGTTGTAAGGATTTTGAGAACACTGGGATCGCACTTTTTGTGTGCCTGTTCCATTCGATACGAGTATTTTTTGATCATCAACGTAAGCCGAATGAAGTTGACCACATTGGTCCAACAAAACCTTCACTAGAAACTTCTACTATTTTCACTAAATGGTTTAATGCACTCTACATAGCTAGCTGGTACTGCTACTAGAAGAAATGTTCAACTCCACAATTATAATATTTGGAAATGTCCAACGAATCAGTGTTGACAGTTTCTAAACGCATTAACCCTCCGTTTGGCACATGGGTCCAGCCAGACTTTTTCGATTTCAATTGTAATTTTAATATACTTCCGATTGAACTAGCCGCCTGGAGTTTCGTGACTTTTCCTAAAATTTAATTAGCTATAATTTCTTAGAAAAATTAGGAGGATACCTTGTATACGAGGATGATTGCAATGATATCTCAGGATACACGTTACTTTCAGTACCTCATATGATTTGCCCAGACCCCCAGGTATTTTACATAGAAATGTATGAAACATGAAGCCATTCGTACATTTCACCTCGCTTCTTTTTAGTTCATATTGATAATTTTCAATTCGAACTATAATTCATTTTCTTGAGCATTGTACGCACACATAAGCGTAAGTAATCGTTGGTACGAACTTGCAAATAACAAGTTCATTCACGTTTTATCGCATTGTTGTTTGCATATTCTACCAAACGCGTAATATTGGTGTTAATGACATACATTCCACACGAATTCTTTCTAATTATTCGTTCTCTTCAAAATGAGTGATGAAGTGGAAATCATTTATAATGCGCGATCACGAAAACAGAGTGCGGATATTGATTTTCATACACGACTGGCAGCTACTTTAGCCAAAGGCATAGAACGTAGCAGGGCTGAAGAAGAGCTTGCTGAAATCGATTTATCCATGGACGATCATGATAGGAATTATGTGCCGAACGATGCGGCTGATATTGAAGAGGAAAAGATAATCAAAGCGAACGATATTTCTGATAGTGACGATGAAGAAAAAGAGGGAGGAATGCGTGCTGGGAATCAAGAAAAAGTACAATGAATGACTGCTTTTATGAGAAGGATGCCACAAAATGAAATAAAAATGAAGATGCTGCTGTTGGTCGTTTGAGCCATCACAACATTATGCGTTTCCCAGCTGGACCCTTAGAACGAAATTTCATTCCAATCGAGGGCTTCAAGAAATTCTTCACATCAAACATATCGTTCATCATCACCAGCACGAATCGGTATGCGAAAGACGCTGTTCAAAATTGAAATTCGCTAAATTCTGATAAAAACAAAGAGTTTGGAAAGATCTAACTAGCATTGAATTAGATGCATTCATCGGAATAGTTCTAGCCGCTGGTGTTTCACACAATAACATGCAGAAATCAGACTTTGTTCACAGGGAACTGATAAGACACAGAATGTTCAGACTCGGTATGCCAGCAACATTCAAAAGTTAATTATATTTGTTTTAGTTGTATAAATAAACAGAATTTCTATTGCACTCCATCATAGAATTGATAATACACTCTGAAATAAGACACAAAAATTAACGGAGAAAAAAACTACTTTTAAAGAAATTCTTTTTTCAATAATGTCACCTGAACAGGTAGTTCAACGTTTGAAATACATATCTGCATGGATATAAATACGATGCAATTCTAATAACTGAATATTTCCATACGAATACGTAAAAATACAAGGGGTCCGGCCAGACCCTATGAGGTACGAATGTAACAATCCGAACATGTGCCAAACGGCGGGTTAAACACTACCTACGAATATCTGATATTAACAATACTGCTAACAGTAATCAGCTACTTCCTTCATTGGTCAAATATATCTACGCTAAGGACACCAGGTCAACAAAAGTATGATCCCTTGCTCTTGGACTTATATTTACTATATTTAGTATATTGGAATACTTTTGCGGAGTTACTTCAGTGGCACTTGTCTTGATCTTGTCTCCACGAATTTTTGTTTTATCTATTAGTTATAATGCCATTTATTTAGTTGATATTGAAAATGCCAATGTGAGTTGAGACTGGTTTTAGCTTTCCCTAGAATAATAGAGTGTAATAGTTTACAGTAACACATACACGTTTAACAGATTTTTGTAGTCTGAAGTTGATTGTAATGAACAGTGTGTTATTGAGTTGGAGCATATTAATAACCGTTATTAGCTTTGGTAACCAAACTAACAATAAATGCCAAGCCACTGTTTTAAGTTATTATTGCAGCGGTAGAGCTTCAAGGTGCCTATATATGTTGCATTTGACAAGAACATGAAGTGATAATAAACATGAATTTTAACACGCACAACATTGTCTAAAGTATATGTATGTAGTTAATGCCAATTAGTAAGTAAGTATTAGAAGTTCCAATACCGTAGTTGGAAGCAATAATTGTTTACATGGTTGTGAACGAATATCAGTTGGTATTCGTTCTCTATGTGGATGTGCGCGCACTGGATGAAAGCTGTGTGCTAGTTAAATCGTCTTATTTCGCAATGAGGAGCAAATTAATAAACAAAATATATGCAGATAAGGAGATATGTTAGTATCATCTAAGCATGTATATCGTATATAAATTTTGTTCGCTTATATAGAAAGAATCAAGGAGCAAAAAGCAAGAGGTCAGTACAAGTAATAACAACAATAACGGTAACCGTGTGTGCAAGTATATGTACGCGTACACACATGTACGGAAAGTCGTAATACCGACTGCAATTTCACTGTTAACCTTTAAGAGGCCGTTATAACCTTGTCGTCGGCAAGAGAAGTATCCAAGTCAAAATCGCGACCTTAAGTTTTAGCCCCAGAGCCATAGAATAAATCGTACTCAATCATGCGATATTAAAACACGTGTGATTATTCAACCTTGTTGTCGATTTGTCCGTTATTTTATGGTTATTTTATACCGTTTTTAATAAATACTTTTACCATTATACGGAATAATCTAGATCACATTGTTTTAAACGACTTACCGGGTATAAACTTTATAGCCTTGGTGGTCATCTTACCTGTAAGAAAAAAGAAAACGTTACAATACAAACTTGCATTAACACTACTTATACTACTACCTAGTATACTTAATGTCATAAACTGATTTTGGATACACATATTCGGTATGTATCTTCTTTATGTGTACAGAATCCCATCTGTAAGTGATACCGGAGTAGTATTTTCAAGAAGGAATGGCAATTATATTTTAATTACAATAAAATAACTTAAGAATTAGTACTTTTAGGGCCGGTCTTTTCACTGCCTTGTAAACTAGGTTTTAACTAAATGAGATTTAAATTTAAAAGGTTGATTTATTATCTGGTTTATAAGAAAATGTATTCTTGCAAACAAGATATGGGATTTTTCGTTACAACTCACATAAACCACTTGATGGTAGATTGGTAACACTAAATAAAATGAAATAGTAAAATCGTAACTATAAACCTGACAAAGATAAATAGAATGTGTGCAGTGACGAACAATCGCACTATAAATACCGGCCCTAACTATTTTTTTACTTCACTGAAACTGTCTTCCAAAGCGTTTAACCACATTTCTCTTTCTACAAGATTACAAATATAATGTATGCCGATAAATGACAGCCAACAACTTAAAAACACAAATATATATAATATATGTTAGCCTAGCTTTGCACAAATCAATATCATAGTAAACCAGAAAATCAAATAAGACAACCTTTCCACCCTCTCAATTAGCATATGCAATTATACTTCCTAAGACATTGGTTGTTACGCCAGGAAATAAAGGGTAAACAATTCATATGAGACCCTAATGACACTGACTACATGTTTATAATTAACTCATCAATGAAAATTCAAAAATAATAAAATACTATTATATAATTTTCCTAGTTTGGCAACTCCGCAGTTACAAATTTCACGGAAATACAATTTTAGTTCTGTTTTTAAATATGTTAACATGTTTGAAATGTTAAACTCATATTACTATATGAGACAGTAATACGGCTTTGGTATTATATTACTGAAGAAAGTTATTTCATTTCATAAAGCATGCTTTTTATTTTCTTACAACAAATATCAACTACTTACTTGTCAAAACAGTACATTGTATGTCTTAAAGTTAGTTCAAAGCATACACATTGTGGAACAAACGTTTAATTTTGAGTGCATAAATATTTGTAATAAATTAAAAAATAATGTTGCTCCATTCTTAATATTCACACTATATGGCCAGATACTCGCGATGATATTATTATTGATGTTAAACCGCCTACGTTTACGTACACTTTCTCCTATATCTATGCAAGAATTACTTTGCACACTTCTGACAAATAAAATATATCCGCATCTATATGAGAATTTTAGTATTTCACTCTTTTGTCAAATAACACGTAAATACTTTTTATCATGACATTCAATTAGACGTACAGGATCTGAAATTAAATTGCTACAATAACTCTGTGGGATTTCGTTGTAATTTTGCGGTCGGTATAACCGCAGTAAAAACTACTGCGCAGCAAAAAATTTAAATGTCGAATACACCAGTATGTACATAAGGAACGATGTTTAGCATTTCCTAAATGCAGACAAAAATTTAACGTCGTTTTAATCGCTACTGCCTAAATCTTGTTCTCCTTACTGCATATATGTATGTAAAGTGTAAAATCTGTCTTATGTGAATCGGATACGCTCCAATATCATAATAATCATAATTAATGTTTGATAAAATGGGTGCATAACATATTGTTATTAAGTGGTGTAAACCGGACTGACGCCCTTACTTCTCCGAATTTTAATGTCGCACATTGCACCTAAGTGGAGACAAAGACCGGTTTATATTACTTAATGATAACACGTCATCCACTCTTTTATCAAACCTTAATCATAATATGAACCATCTATAATTTGGTATAAGAAGAAAAGATAACTTGTAAAAGCACATTAAACTTTCTTTCTAGCAATAAAAATAGATAAATTCTTTGTGAAGGTATTAATTTTAATCTAAGTAGGTATCTTACCATATACTCAAATGAACGTGTATCGTGTGCAGTACTATGTACTTAATTTTTGCAGCTTGAAATTTATTTCAAAATTATGAGAAGGATTTATATGTATCATTAAATGCTACACCAAGTCCACATCGTTTCTTATAGAATCCTAGTGATCGCAACTAACAGTCATCTTACATTACACATGTGGTCAATAAAATAGGTACCCAGCCTTTGGCGTTGAGCTTTCATATGCAAAATTTTTAATCGAAGATAATTCTGAATAATATTATTTTCTTCTAACTCCCAATGCTGTTCTAACAAACTGAACAACCTTGTTAGAACTGTTAGCTATTCAGGTATTCAGTAACAATTTTCAGTGGCCACTAAAATAGGTACTTGGTGAAAATATATTACATTTATATAAATTGTACAAAAATAATTCCTTAAAAGGTATGTTTTAGTATTGTAGATTTGATATAAAATAATAATCGTTAGATGGGTCGTGGATAGACTAGCACAGCGCAAGAGAGGGGACTTAGAAATCAATAATTTCATAGCCAAATCATTGGAACGATCAAAAATTTTGTTACAAAATGCCTTAAAATCCCAAAACTCGATTGAAAACTGTGGAGGTGTAAGAGAAACATCTCGTATCACAGAGGACTACATTGTAACTTTGGCCAAACGGGATCCCTTTAAATCGTCTAAAGCAATTGCAGTGGAAATTAATTAATTTATTAAGTATTAACTAGAGCTGCACGATGATGACTATATAATATGAAGCTACCAGGTCGAATAGCTAGTAAGGTTCCGTTGCTTAGGAAAGCGAACCTACAGAAGAGGAAAAGGAGATATACAGAACGCGGAGTGGACAAGAGGCTGAAGGGTAGTGACGAGACAAGATCAATTTAGTTAGGAATGATGCTGGAGTCCAAGAATTTATCTGCTGCTACACAAAAAAGCATTTAAACATTGTAGCGGAATTGTTATGGTATGGGGTCTTTCTTCTAAAATCGAGTTATACCAATCCACTTGATTAGTGACACTATGACTAAATAGGTTTACAAAACGATGTTACGTTACACTATGGTGAAGATAATATGCCACTTCGATGATTTTTCCAGCAAGATAACGAC
The DNA here is from genome assembly GCA_038088585.1 of Chrysina gloriosa. Taxonomy (NCBI): domain Eukaryota; kingdom Metazoa; phylum Arthropoda; class Insecta; order Coleoptera; family Scarabaeidae; genus Chrysina; species Chrysina gloriosa. Next base: position 54,329,336 of record CM076087.1, read on the forward strand.
CCCAAATACTCTTCGAAGCCGGTAACTGATTGGTGTCGGAGCAATAGAATTCAAATAATGGAATGATCAAGTCAATCACCTGATCTTAACCCAATTGAACACTATTGTGGAGATTTTAAAACAAGAATTGGAAAGAAAACCTATCACAGTAATAACAAGAAACCTGGTCAACGGTGTTTGGGTGTGTTTTACCCGTGTGCCCAGTGTGTGATGTTCATTGTGCAATGCATTAGAGTTGTACAGTGCTTGCTGCGGGGTGTTCGTTCTGGACGTTCGCCTTATATCCCTTGTGATATTTAATTCCTTCAGTTTTCCACAGAGAATGGCAACTTAGTTACCAAAATACGTATCTGGAATTATTTCTGAAAGATAGTGGTAAGGGTAATTTTATTTCTTTTATATATTAGTTTAACCAGTTTTTTTATTCTTATTTGCAGTCATGATATATTAATCAAATTCCCTCGAAACTAAAATTGACCTGCCTTTGTATTTTTTAATAATTTTACTGGTTTCGAATGTAGATCGTCTAGGACGTACAAATATAGACAGATGTATATGCATTTAATTTATTGTACAATGTTTATCTGAACTTTAAAACAGTGACTAGACAGTCTGATTAGATTCGGACAAAATTAGTAGACAATATTAATTATCAGCCATACTTTTTTAGTATTTAAGTCGTAAGTAAATATTATTCAATTCTGAATCGTTAGTCGTGCACTTGTACCAAAATCACATGTTGACACTCTTGTACTTTTCTTGGTTTAGTATGAAGTATTTTTAAAGTTTATTAATTCAAACTGAAGATATTTTCAAAATCGATATGAGATATACTGAAGTGTTCTTTTACGACCAGTGTTAACTAAAGTTCACGATTAGTGTTTTCTTTCCTTTACGTTTTCTCCATGAGGATAGCAACTTTGTTGTCGAAATGCCTATTTGCATGTTTAAAAAGTTTGTGGTTATTTGTACATAGCACGCAGGTCTTTATTTTGATGCAAGAAAAATAAAAAACAAATTTTAAGTGATAATTTCGAAATCACATTTCGTATTCTAACGAGCCACCAACAAATTTTTATTCTTTGTATTTCATTCTGCAGGTCTTAGCAGAGATGTTAACTATATGAATGGCTTTCTGAAAGCCGAAAAAGTAACATCGACGTTTGATGTAAAACCATCTGTACTAGTTTAAATGTTTCGTAATATCGTAAATTGTAGTTTGCGTGACCATTTGTTATAATTTAAGGATTTCTTAAAATTTACTCGGCAGGTACAACCAATTTGAAGCAAACGGGGTATGATGATTCCTAAAACCCTTTGTATTGTTTTCCTAATTAGTGAAGTTTGTTATACACATTCCATATTTCTTTTAAATTTTGAAATGTATTACACTTAATATATTCCCGTAGCCCATTCAGTAACCAAACCAATGTATACATACATATATATATATATATACTTTTCTTAAAGGAAGTACATCGACCGTACCAGTTAGGAAGTAAGAAGAGGATTAATCGGGTTAGCGGTCTGTAGTGGTCTTCAGAGAATGAAAAAAGGTACTCCTTTGTTTAAAATTCTCAATATTTGGTCCTTTATTTTGAACTTATTCATGAGAAATAAACTGGAGGTTTATGTTATAAAACAGGTCCATAATCAATAAAATTCTTGTACATAAAATAAAAGGCAAAATTGGCATATTAAAATTAATTAAAAAAGTTTGAAAATTTTTAAACATGTACCTACTGGCTGAGAATCAATTTTATTCTCACAGAATAAATTTTATTCTCAATAAAGGACGGGATATTGAGAATTTTCCTTTCTTCATTCTCTGAAGACCACTACAGACCGCTGACCCGATTAATTCTCTTCTTATTTCCTATATATATATATATATATATATATATATATATATCTTTCTTTTTCAAAAAATTATATGTACTATGCAAGCACATAAAAGTTAAACGATTAACGTTCACTTTTGCATCATGCATACCTTGTACGATATTTGCTAATATTTTTCGTAATAACCAAAGAGGATACATTGCTATCAATCCTAGTTTTCTTTAATGCTAAGTTTAGATCAAGCGGCGATTTAAGTAATTAGCAGAATATCAACTTAATTGTAACAGCATCTCTCTAATATCATAAGTTTCAAGCATAATATTCATATCTAACTGAGGATTGATAGAGCGGAAAATGATTCAATAATATGTATTGCCTGCTAAACGTTACGGTGCTAAATACACAATTCAGGATTTTATTCCAACACTATTATCCTGCCTCAAATAAGATTAAGACATGTTTATTGTTGTCTTCCTCGGACTGTATAACTGTATATTAATATACATAAGAGATCAGATATGCCTTCAATGAATTACCAGCTTAAAGCAGTAGCATCATTTTTCTTCAGTATCTATTAAATTTTGACTTTCACTTTAGTTTTTATAATTAACCCTTTTCCATCCATACTAAAAGAAATTGCAGTATTGGTATACATTAAACCTGCTAGTTGGTGTTTGTCGTAACTAATCCCGCTAATTTAAAGAGAATTTCAATAAATAAGTCCGTGTATAATTTTCTACATAGCCTGATAACTGTGGAAGTAAATTAGTAACATTTACGCACAACATTTAGCAATACTCCATACGTGCAGTAATATTATACACCCAGAAATTTCATTAGAGTAATTGGCAGTTTTAACGTATCATATTACTACTCATAGAGAACTATTATATTGACAGTATATTATATTACATCCGTCTGTACTACAGCGTAAACTTTATTAGCTCGCAGACCGTCAAGTTAATTATAAATAGAGGCTTCTGCAGTTCATATGTATTACGCTTTTCCCTTTTCATTTTTTTCTCTTTAGTTTTATCTCTCTCGTTTTTATGTTTAATTCAGCCGCCTCGTGCCAGGCGAAAGTTATCTTCTTTGAAAACTTTCGTCGCCAGAAGATATACTTATTCATGTATATGTATGTATGAGTTTGAAGGCATGTCCACCTATTTATTCGGAAGTAATGCGACCGAACGATTCTAGAAAAACGTATAGAAAGCGATTTTTGCAAGGTAGAGTATGAAATCATTTGGGAAATTTTGTAAAGTAAACTTGCTTTTATTGTAACAATAGTACAATAGTTCATTGTTAAATATTTTATATGTGAGTGGTCTTTCCAATTTTGCTGTGACGGCCTTTTGTGTCACTAAATTTATACTTAATGGTAACTGCAGTAGACATTTGCAATTATTGGACACACATTCTATATAGGGTGAGTGTACTTCGCTGGCGGCAGTAACATGTAAGACACATAACCACAAGTGAAGGCTGTAGGTATTTCCAGTAAGAGCCTTCAAACTTGCATTAAAGTTATGTTCTACCACTAAATTTTTACAAATAAAATATTAGACATAAATATGAAATTTCATTGCCCCCGAAATAAATTAATTTTTTTCTGTTAGCCGTTAATCGAGCTTTGTATAAAAATGATACATTTCGTTTTTTCTCTCAACATAAATTTATTTCAAAAAATATGAGATGCCATATGTATTGAGACTTTGTCAACATTGTTGATGTCGTTATTTTAAGCATTTAAAAAACAAATTTTAAGTAGGCCATGAGAAATTCAAAAAGTTAGAATTCTGGCCATGTATCATAATTGATACATACGGCATTTTAAGTGTTTCCATACTATTGTGCATGTCATTCGCGACCAAGTCTTCTCATTTTTGTGAAGTGCTTTCTTGTTATTCTACAACGAATTATTTTTATTTATAATAATAATATAAACTTCAAAATAATTGTGTGAAGTGTAAATAATGTCTTATCCGCGTTATTTGACCTTAGAACAACCTGTGAATAAAGTGTGTTTTACGCTCAACAGATTCAAAAATGAGACTTTGCATGATTTGATTTCGGTCAATCATATCTGAAAAAACATTTTTAAAATAATAAAGAAATAAAAATGCTGAGTTGCTATAGTTGCAAATGTAAAAGTAATCGCTGGACTATTTCTGTATTTTCCAACATAATTGATATTTCTGAGTTAAATGCTTATATCACATACAACGAAATCGATCCCAATTGGAAGCAAACTCAAAGTCACACAAAACATAAATATTTTCTACATGAGGTGGCGACATCATTGGCAACGCCTTATATGGTAAAACGGAAGAAACGTCCAAGAAATAAACTATCTGTGGCGTTTCTCTCAAAACTCCCAGCACATAATATCGCTAATACAAATAATAATGTAGCTGACCCATTCAAAAAGCAGAAAGTCGATAAATCTCTGGAAAAGAACCGTGCTAGATGTCAAAAATGCTACCATTTGGGAGAAAACAAGAATAAATGGACATCGTCATTCTGCTTCTTATGTCAAAAGCCATGCTGTAATGACAAACACGCCAAAAACATTTGTGTGGATTGCATAAATAACACATGGAAATGTAAACATGTATAAAATACATCAGTATAAATAAACATATACATACAAACTTTTGAATAAATGTCTTAATGAATCAATTACTTACTTGGACTGTAAGATATAACAAAAACGATACACAGCTAAAATTATGATTCTTTTTCAAAGTTCGATTTACGGTTAAAGGGGAATAAGATAGAAGACAAGTGTTAACTAACGACACCGAATACCTAAAAACACATGACATGTAGAAAATGATGGCAAGCGATTAGGTAACTAATAACTCGAATACTGCTCGAAATAGTTGTAAGGAACTAGAATAGAGATCCGATAGAGCGTACTAGCTACAATATTGTGTTCATATACAATCCGTTCAATTAAAAGAACTTCGATTTCTTATATTTGTAATGTATGAGCTGGAATCTAAGTTTGGGACATTGTATATAGGAAAGAATGACGCTCTTGTCATAGTTTGACGTTCGGATCTAAATTAATTGCATATGTAAGGCACTTTGCTTCAATGTTAACTGAAAGGATGAGCTCTAAAGCACGCAGCACCAAAACAGAGACATCATAATAAGTTAAAATAACTGAGAAATGATATCGGGAAGTATATCAAGCATCAACTTACTTTAACGCCGAGGATATAAAGTACAAATAATCATAGAACATCGAAAATTTTTAATGAACCAGTTGCAAGTGATACTTGGTACATCCAGTTACATTTCCGTGCATTCTTGTATCGTTCTCATTCTACTTAGCAGTACTAGGTCGCTTTTGCTTGTATAGCGACCATTAAAATATTCGCATCAAGATGAAAACCGAATTATAGTTGTTTATAAATTCTGTAGTTAATTTAATAAGTGGTATGTATCTATAGTATACTTCCTTAAATGTATCTAGAATAAGCAACTAGCGGGTATTTTAAAACGAAATTGTAATAAAACAACAATAAAACAAAATAACGTTCGTAATTATTCCTTATTTCTTGAAATCTACAATAAAGTTTTAAATATGTTTTGTGTCGAGCAGAATAAGCAGTCTACTTTAAACAACGTTCTTCCTTTTATAAAAGCGACTATCACATTAAATCGTATATTGTAGAAACTTTAATAGCGCTATATTATTGCGTTGTTAATGGATAAATTACACGAATTACACGATGTCAGGTATAATAATATTGATGAAATACAAAAAGGAAGTTCCAATGTAAATGAATTGCATAACACAAATAAGGCTTAACGCTATTATCGATGAAAACCAAAAGTAATTTAGGAACTGATCGACACTAGCTAAGTGGAAACGGGCAAGCAGTATTTGCAATAATAGTTCACATGATTTGGTAAATAGAACAATACAAAAGGTGCGAAGGTGGCACAGTCTACATGATCTGTGCGCTGTAAAGGATTGAATTAGGAAAAACTTCTCTCCTTGTAATTTGTGTTCAGAGGCATTTGATTTTTTCCAAACAATGTACAGTTTGCATTATACAGATCGGATATTATTATAATGTGACAAGATATATGATAGACTTTAGTACTGACTAGATTTAATATGTGTTCTTTGGAGGCAATTTACTTCCAGCTTAGTGTTTCACTGACATTGTACCTTAATTCAATGTGCTAACAATAATGTGTTAATAATTCACCGTCTTTGCGTGTGTGCAGTAATTAGAAACCAATCTGTCAGGTTTCCATTGTTCATCTTTGCACTGTGACTGATATTGTACAAGCTACTACAGCTTACCATTTTATTCGATTTAGGTAATATTGCTATGCATATTGTTACCTATTATTACCACTATTTATTACTTTTTGTTATTATTGCACTGCATAGCTAAACAAGTTTATAATTTGTAACTGGAAACTTTCCTGTTGAGCAAATGAAAAATTATTTACTTATCCTTTATAAATAACATATTTTCTCTCGTAGCAGATAGTCATTGCGATATATGGATAACCTAGTACTAGGTCAAAACCTTAGCAAATGCATATGCATATGCATATGTATGTATATGGTAAGTCACCGCACGGTTTGTATTACATGCTATTTAATAGCCTAAGGTGGCTCTATACAGAAAGTAATACTTTTCTTCTGGTGACTGACTAGCTAGCTTGTGGAAGGGTATGAATATTGATACTTCGCCGATGAACATGAGGGACAGAAACCATATCCTACAAATGCAATCTGACAAAATTAGCACTGAAGACGAATTCAAAAGACCTTTCCAGGAGTTCATAGAACTTCATAAGTTCATCACTACTTACACGGAATACAACAATCTAGTTTATACATTGATTTAATATGGGCACCGGAACTGGTGTAGGGTTGTTTGAAGCAGAAACAGCAAGCAAATTGTGATATAATATATTAGAAACAAGTCTATATCATAACTAACAGCCAGGTTGGTATCAAGGCGACACAAAATTTTTAAATACAATCTAGGCCTATTAAGAAAAGCAGCACACTGGCAGCTCTCGCAAAACACAATAGAGCAAATTTCTGATGGCTATCGGGACGTTTAGGCATAGAAGGGAACGGCTTATCTAAGTGCACTTAGCGCAGAGAAGGGTGTCAAACTACCAAAACGAAATAAAGACTAAGGTCTGCGGTAAAACAAAGCATATCAAACAACTTACTTGTACTATTGAAGAAGGATGACAATTAAAATCTAGAAATAAAAGATATTGAGAGACATCAATAATTGAATTATTACAAATTCAGTCAGGTAGCTGAAACTGCAAGAATATTTCATTCCAACCACTTTGGTTGATGAACTTAGAAAGAATTGAAAAGCAAAAAGTAGTGCAGCAACTGTGAAATGTTCAAAGCATACAATAAATGCACAATACTGAAGAAGGATAACAATTAAAATCTAGAAAGGAAAGATATTGAGTGTCATCAATAATTTAATTAATACAAATTCAGTCAGGTTTATTCAATTTAAAAAGGAATGAAAAGTAAAAAGTTGTGAAGCAGCTATGAAATGCAGATTTGTAAAGCATACAATAAATACACAATACTGAAGAAGGATAACAATTAAAATCTGGAAAATAAAGATACTGAGTGGCATCAATACTTTAATGAATACAAATTCAGCCAGGTAGCTGAAGCTGTAGGAATACTTTATTCCAACCACTTTGATTGATGAATTTAGAAAGGAATGAAAAGTAAAAAGGTGTGAAGCAGTTTTGATATGTAGATATGCAAAGCATACAATAAGACTACAATATATGGTGACGTGATAACAGATTAAAAGGAGATATGACTTCAGAACTGAAGTGAAAAGCTCAATAAATGGGCGGAGTGCGTTGTCTATTATATAGGTATACATGTACAATCTAATATTGAAATAAATATTATTTTGCTTAAAAGTCTTTGACTACCACCTAAGAAAGGAAGTTTAGTACGTTATAATGTTCTGGACACCAGAATTAGCTGTAGAAGTTATATTGAATACAGTTTCTGTGACCTGTAATTTGTACACTGTAATAGGTTGTCCGGCTCGGACGTAAATTCAAAACCTAGATTCGACCTCCATGCTTAACAATGTTAAAGCATATTTGCCCTTACGCGTTAGCGACATATGTAGGTGCTTTCTGTCTGACATTGTCGCAGTACTGTATATGTTTCCTTAAAGTAGCTTTTTCATCAATTTGAGTACGTACTTGCCTCGCATATGCTGGGAAAGCTTATACAACCTAATCTCCGGAGGTGTGAACTAGGATTGTGGGGAAGGTGTACCAAATCCTCTGCCGGTTTTAACTGCCTTCCTCTGGTTGTAACTGCTGTGACTTCTTACTTATTTTCCATCGCCGTATCGTTCATGGATGTTGTATGTCTGAATAAATTTGTATTTATGTGTTCAATGACGTAATATTTAATGCTTTACCAACGACTTCTTTTAACTACTTAATATGATATCTGGAATTTGTGTGTGCAATGGATAAATCGCAACAGAATCCACAGAGATAGTTCGCCTACATCGGCGTTTTCTATTCGTCATTTGCGCATCTGAGGCATCCTCCTAATACCTGCATACATATTTAGATTTAAAATTGAACTTCTATAGTGACGTTTAGTATAAGAATCTATATCGTAATCAACTTATGATTATCAATACCGACATACCTGTATATAAATTGAAATGCGGTCACGTCAAATTTCCTTGGAAACGAAACAATTTACAGTAATATTTTCTAGGATTATGAATTTTTTGTTATGTGACCTCTTGATTATAAAATTACCGCCTCTATCTTGCTAATGTTCTGTATATTTTTTTGTAAACTTCAAGCAACAAAATAATAGATTTGGTATCCCGTAACCATAAAACGCATTGTGCATGTAAAGTCATCGCGATATTTTTATTACATCCCACAGCTACTTTTTGCTGCGTATACTTTCCGTAGTAAAATTATAGTTAAATGATGGGAGGCATCGATTTTGTAGGATTAATTTATTCAAATTAAGGATTACCGTCTACTTGCGCTCAAAATAAAAAAATAACAAAGAAAACGCAAGAAAAACTTTCGTAACAAGGAGCATGAAAATTTGAAACGAGTCCTCTAAGGTATTATTTACATTTATTGGCACATTAGTGCTGCCCACCAACATTCGTCCGTAGGTTGATTCTATTCGCCTTTTTCGCGAGCGACTACGGATTTGCAATACCATTGTGATTAATTAATGTTAAGCTCTGCGAAATTATTCTTACATACAATTGCTTTTAGCATTTTTATAGTACCGGCATTTGTTTCTTCAGTGAACGTTTATGGTAATTCAGAAATACGCAGTCTGTGTTTTCGAGTTCCTAGTCTTACCCAACGTTGAAGTTTCCATACGCTTACATCGGTTTCTCGTTTAAAATGAACGTCATAGTGTATACTTCGGGTAGAGATATATCAGATAAGTGGTTAATAGGACATTTGAAATATTTAACGATAACTCGCGGAATAAGAGCAGATAAAAAGTGTGACAAATTTCGCTTGAATACAATTACTATTCAGTCTAATGGTAGCCACAAGTGGAATTGCATACCTGACGAGTTTTATTTTTCTTTCACTTCTGATTCCGTTATATGATAATAATTACGAAAACATGCTCGTGATGTAGATTAACTATTTGATATTTAACCCGTGCATCGAGCTTTCTGAAGTTACTGCTTATGTGCATAGGTACCCAACAGAAATACTTGCAGTAGAGAGTATATCTACCAGTGAAACTGTATCACATAAACTGCTCACCACACAAATATTTAATTAAAGTTGGTGACACGTCTTTCACTACCGAATTTGTAATTGACGGTTTTGAAGATACTTGCCTCGTTGCTAGCGAAACACTTGTCCCAGAATTTAATTAAATAATTGTGTGGTGAGGAGTTTACCGTTATTATGTGTATATAAAACAATCCCTGCAATCGCTATGAATAGATACCTGTGATAAAAACATTCAGACATAAACGCAAATTTATAGAAAAATTATAAACCTATCTACACAACAACTATCTTTGACAACCGAAAAATATGGCTTAAATACAAAGTTTAAAGGACAAAGTTTAAAACATCAAGAGTTTTCTTTTCTTCAGAAACATCTTGCGGGATTTTAATTAATACAAGAACACGGGCAAGAGGTCGTTCCTGAAGCAAGGGTAGGTGAAGACTCAGTATTCCATACCTAAGGTTTTCTCTAGATGAGAGTAAGTTGATTATTAACATACTTCAGCATATCTTTCCAAAATTTTCAGCCGTTAGAAATTGGCACAAATATACGTATTTTCATTTCTTACGTCAATACAGCGATGGATTTGTTAATTGCCTCTTTCTCCTTTCATTAATTTTAATAAAATTAAAGTATCAGTCACCTGACCGTTTGGTCACTACACATGGCTAGAGTCATAAGATGTACTTAAAAGTGTATCATACATAACAGGATAGGTATTTTCTTTACTTAGTAGCACTAAGAAGGGAAAGACAATTAAAAATGATCTTGGGTAAGTAGTGGAAAAAATTAAACTAGAAAGATAATAAATACGAAACAAAACTATTAATATGGTTTATAACCAAATAAAATATCAATAAGTATTTATAATTTCTATTAATTTGTTGGGCTTGAAAGAAGTAAATGCTTTCTTTTGCAGCTACATAAATAAATTCTTTATATGCAGTATTCACTATTATATATTTAAGAAAGTACATACTTAAATATATCTGTATACTATCACTCGAAGCTCATATTACCAGTTATGAATGGGCTAGCAACTCAATGCTCTGTAAAAATTCAACCAGCTATTAATTACAGTTACTTCGATGTATATCAAGTTTAAAACAGAAATGCTCCGGTTTCTTCACGACGTCTAATCCGAAATAATTAATTTAACACTTTTCCTAGCAACCGTATAAATCGATCTAAAACTCTCTTAATATAACTCATCTGGGTGGACATATTTCAAAGCTTTGGTATCGGTTCGATTTGGTTCTGCCCCGACCTCGTAGCAGGCGAGGTTTTTAGCAGTGACAGCAACAATTAATAGAAGCCCCGGGTTATTCTAGTGATTTATAGTAGAAACTCATTAGGGCCCGCGGAGAATACACGCGCACACGTTGGCTTGGCCTCCACCCACGTTTGCCAACCATACCATTCATCATACACACATCTCTCACATTATAATTACCATTATACGAGAATAATCCGCAAGAAGGTACGCTGTTACGTATGTATATCAATGATTCGCTGAACGAAATAATGATTGTTAATAATACTTAGATAGATGCTAATGCTTACGTTATCGATCCATTGTTTTGCTATAGTTTCTACTATAAATTTTCGCTCGAATAGCTTTTTGCAATATTAGATACCATTAAAATTTATTACAGCGTTGTTCTTGCGGCTGTTATTCGTAGGTGATAAAAACAATTTAAAATAAACCGACACTTCTGCTTTTAGAAAGTACGTAAGAATTAATAGGTCGTTCTATAGGCATGACCATATACCGACATTCTTATATATCTCTGAAGTTATTGTACAGCTAGAACGTTGGGTGTAGCTAGAAATAAATACACAATAATTATAAACTTTAAAATTTATTATGACGACCCTGATTCATTTCTCTAACAATACAGCAATATAATGAATACAAAGTCGATAATCGCATAGCTAAAACGTTCATTGCACATGGTTTAGAAGTGCTCTAGAAAATAATATGTTTGTATAACTAAATTTTCTATTGAATATATGATGCAAAGGAAATTGAAGCTATTTGGTGATAGTGCAAAACTATTTTTAACTTAAAGCTTAACGCAGTTCTTATGGAATAGAAACTAACGGACATGTTAAAACAAAGTTAAGCTATTTGTCTTTGTGATTGCTTTGATGGTATGGAACGGCATATCAATATGTTCAACGATTTGATATAGTCGCATGTTGATTATATACCGTGTGCCCCAAAATTGGTATTTTTGTTATTAAAAGAGATAAAAGAAAGCTTAAAAGGGAGAAGTTTCGTATATCTTTTTGCTGATTACAGATATATATTCCATTTAATTCTATCTTATTTTGTTTTCGAGTTTTTTTAAAATGGAGAAAAGAAATTTGTCGGTTTCGTTTTTAGTCAAAAGTATGTCCATTGTAAGTCCAATAACTTCTTCATTATTAAGACACAGGTGTGATTCTTAGGGAATTTCTTTTTAAATTATCAATGCTAACTTTAACTTATTTGTTATGGCGGCCATATTGGATTTCATAAATATCTGATATCGGTCTCATAATCTTTTATTTTATTTATCAAGTATCACATATCAATAATTAGGCTTGTTAAAGAAACTTAAGGAAAACTATTTTGGCTTTGTTACAGGCAAAAGCTAGCTTGTCATTGAAGTATTTGTAAATTGTTACTAATTAGCATTAAATGTTGGACCTAGTATTAAGTAATTTTAATAGCACCAATAAATTCCTTAATGAAGGAAAAACATCTGCGGCAAATACAGGGCACAATCAAATAGAGCAATTTTTACAGGAATTATAAACACGTCATTAACTTTGTAAGGTTTTCGAAGTTATTATGGAGGGAGTTACGCTTTATTAATCACAGACCGCAATTGTAGACTAGTTCCGTCTTTATTAGGACTGATTAGTACGGCATAGCTAGTCAGTAATTAACAAAATTCCTATCACACCATATTAGCTGGTATCAGACAAATATGAATTTCAATATGGTCGTCATAAGAAAAACAGAAGTTGACGTCGATAACCCAAAAACAAAATACGCTGGAGTGTGATGTTAAAGTTTAAAAGAACTAATGCTCTTGGTTAAAAATGGAATCGACAAATTTCACTTTTTTCAAAGCGTTGATTTGGTTTTCCTAAGTTCTGATTTAGCCACTACCATTAAAGATGTTTTCGTTTTCTCCTAATTTTTGGAATGTGCTAATCTCAATCACCAATTCTTCTTTCACAAACTCTATTATACCTTCTCTTAACACTCCTATCAGCTGTATCTAATTTCATGCAATCTACAACCACATAATTTTTCTTTCTTCCTTTTCCAACTATTGCTAGAATCTTTCCTCAATTACGAAAAACCTAAAACTTAGACTAAGTGCTGTTCATAAAATAATTTTTGACACCGCTAGTTTTGTAGGTTCAAAGTCGGTCAAGCACAAGATTTATATTTGTTTGTTGCATTTTGACTATGAAAAACGCAAAGAAAAGAATGGGAAACTAAGCGGATAATTTTAATGCAAAAAGTTGTAGCTGTAGAATAATTTAATGCTGCAACCTCGTGAATTACCTATGTACATATATGTATACGACAGTAGGATGCTAAAATGTTTTGCACCCTTAAAGGGACTTCGAAAATTCGAAACGGCATGCACATATGGTTGTACCGTTAACGGAGGTTATGGTTTGAACGTAATAAAATAAAATAATCGGTTTAACCGACTTTTTGTAGGAGTAAATATAATGATAGATATAGATCTATACCAAGAAACTTGTGAAATATGCCAATGGTACATAAGTGTGCAACGATATTCTCACTGAAATCGAATATGCAGTGACAGCTCGTGGCTGTTTGCGTAGGAGAGGCTACTGTAACCTAACTTTTCTGGGCCAATAAATTATATTTTTTACCTATTATAGTATCATTGGAAGTGCAGAATAAAAATTGATATAAAAAATACTTCAAAATAAAATATAATTTATTATTTAGCAAGAACCACCTAGAGGTAAGAGTAAAATCTTATCTGGATACAGATATGGGTCAAAGGTCTAAGATGATAGATAAGAAGGTAATAAAAACCTAAAATAAACTCCTATTAAACTAAAAATAAACTATAAAAATGATAACAAACTCTTAGCAAACTAATAATAAATAATTATTATAATAGTAACTCATAAAATTCTACGGCAAATAAAAAATAAGTTATTGATAAATAATAATAACAACTAAATAGATCTATGTTTTCTAAAAACTAAAATAAATATCCTAACATTTTTTGAAACACGAAACACTAAATTCGTCTATTCTTTGTACTAGCAAAATAATCAATTACCCGCTTGTAAAATACGTATCATTTTGCGTTAATAATTTAAGAAGACCTTTTTCAGTTGATATGTAGGATATACTGCTTAATCGATCTAGATTCACAGTGTTGCGGCTGTAATGTTTAATTCTTTTTAGTATTGAAAAACTCCTCTCTACTGAAGCAAAAGTTATTACCGGTATCACTATAGACAATGCAAGTTTACTCAGTTCCGGCATACATTCATATAAATCATTTTTATTGAATAATAAGTGTTTTGAATATATTAAGAATTTGTCAAAGCTCAATAAATCGGTAAAGCATAACTTGTGTATATCATAAAATTTAACTTCTATCTGGACCACTACCGTATCTAAAATTTCGTTAAGAATTTGTTTATACTCTTGTATTTCCGATTCATAGGACAATATATGCCTTTTCTGACTAGACTCTGTGCCAAAATGTAAGTTATTATACATATTATTAAAATAACGATCATTATTTCTATATTCTTTTAAAGTTTGAATAAGGGCTAACTACGATTATACGCGCAAAATTGATGTCAGTTAATTTATTCCGCAGTATTGAAAAGTCTCTAATAAAAAACAAAATTTTGTGTTGGTTAAGTAATTTTATCCTACCGCTTCTCTTATAGTCTTGGTATTATTTCTGAAATGATTACTGTCGATTATAAAGTCAAAAACCTCAATTAATTTGGTTTTATGTAATTGTATCGTAAATACTGCACGCGATGTAAAATTCCATCTTGTATTAGAGCTAGTTGGTAAGCTACTGTGGCGTATTACATCTAATATGTTTGTTCGTTTGGCTGATTTTGAAAAAAAAATGCAGCAAATCCGCTTAAATTAGAAAAGAAAACTCTGGATTCTTTGTTTATGTTACGAGTTTTACTCAAAACTAAATTTATAGCACGAGATGACAATGTACAAAAGAAGCTTGAGGAGCAATTGTTTTTATTTTACTTTATAAACCATTTAAATGCCCTGACATAACAGATGCACCATCATTTATTTGAGCGACTAATTTTTTTCTTAAATCATATTTTTCACAATTATTTAATAAAAGGTTAAATAAATCTTCAGCTCTTCGACCGGTTGATAGGTCAAAAGAACCCAAAAATCCTTCAATAACCACACCGCTTTTGACAGAACGTAATATGATTGATAATTGAGACTTGCAGGAAATACTGTTGTTCCATCTACTTGCCAAGAAAAAAAAAAACGGAGCTTCTTTAATTTCTGTATCTACTTCCTGTTTTAATACAAAAGAAATACAATCTAGCAAATCATTTTGAATAGATTTAGATGTACCGGAAAAAATATTACTACTAACAAATCAATTAAAACTAGGTTCATTTTTGCTAAAGAGACCGATTGATTCTTTATAATTTCCACAATACGTCGATTAATTTTCTTAAGTTGTTGCGATTTGCTCTACTTCATTATTATACGTAATATTGCATCTTTACACGCGCTGTCTATGGCAAAAGCAATATTTTGTTCTCCAAAGAATTTAAGTTTGCCTAACAATAAAATGTTCTTTAGACTTAGAATGCCGTTCAATACATCGTGGTACATTTTCTAAACTCGTATAACCTAAGTTCGATCACGTTTCGGTTTAGTTACAAAAATGCAGACATGGCCAACAAATTAATCTTTCCAGTTTAATTGATCCCGTGAGCCAATCACATTTACCACAGTGAACCACATGAACAGAAACCACGATTTTGCCGATTGCCATCGTTAGGTATTAAAGGTAAATTAGGGCAAGGTTTTTAAATTTTCTGTACGATGTGTAATTTTGTCTCTACGCTTAAACAACTAAAAGAATTTTTTACCAACCAGTCGACAATATCTTCGCAGCTCCCTATCTAACTAATTTTATCCATTTTCTATGTATGACCTAGCAAAACTCCATAAAATAACATAAACAAATAATTCTTACGTAAATCCTTAAAGCATCGCCAAAGTGTGCGTTGCCACCGTTTTACGAACGATAACGCACGACAGCTTGCCGATCTCGTACGATCTGACTGGAGCCCAATCCTCCGCGCATACGTTTCGCCCTATACAAGTACACATGCACTTACGAGGACGCATAGATTGCACCAATGGTATTAATATCGTCGCGGAATTAGATTTGTGACTAGTCTCCTCGCTTGCTATTATGGTGCGTGCACTAAAATTTCATGCGTTATCGGGAATTTGATTGCATTTTTAAATTAAGTAATGAATAGATATGCTATTTATTATAAATTCGTTGCAAAAATTGCTTTATTTTGGTATATAGCTTAATGCTTAAACATTATTTTAATACATAATAAACACAATTTATTTGCAGCTATTTTGATTCTACAGAAGTAGACAACTTGTTATGCCACAAACTCCTGTAGTAGCTACAATCGCGCACTCGGCTAGCCCGCCGTGGGAAATTGTGCTTAATTAGAAAACTACTTTCACCATTCGCAGACGGGCGTTTCGCGGTCATACCGCTCATCAGTGCGACTGTGTGAAGTAGTTTTCATTTCTATAGAAGCTCTACATAAGCCCAGGTGTTAGATGTTCGTACATATGAGTAGTATATGAGTGAAAGTAGTTTTCTAATTAAGCATAGTTTCCCACGGCGGGCTAGCCGAGTGCTCGATTGTAGCTACTACAGGAGTTTGTGGCAAAACAAGTTGTCTACTTCTGTAGAATCAAAATAGCTACAAAAATGCGCAATTAGTACATTATGGCCGAATTTCGTAATTGAACTCTCATATGTACGAACATCTAACACCCGGGCTTATACAGAGCTACTATAGAAATGAAACCTACTTCACACAGTCGCACTGATGAGCGGTATGACCGCGAAACGCGCGTCTGCGAATACTGAAAGTAGTTTTCTAATTAAGCACAATTTATTTTACTAAAAATAATAGGGAGGCTTAGCCACTGCAAAAGTGAACACAGTAAACAATTATATCACAGTTGTAAAATGTTTATCTGTTATACAGCGCATCTATTTCAATTTAGTGGTTTCCAAATAGCATGCGTATATATTCAGACATGATCGCAAGTTTTAGTTTTAAATCTAGGTTCCGCAACATTGTTCAGATTAGTTACAAAACGTTGTATTCCATTGGTTTTTCTTATATAGATATTTCTTAAATTCGTTCCCAAATCGTACTTTTGTACTCCCTTTCTTGCAAAGCACTCACAGAACCAAATTTATATTGCACTACATTCTCACTTTAGAATCGGAAACTAACTTGTATGTATTAAAGATAGATATAATTATTAGCTTCAACAAGAATCGATGGTTGAAAAAAAAACAAACTTCCTTGGCTTTTTACAAATAAACTACATAAAATTAATTAATCTACCTACGTAATTTTCTCGTTTTATTCATTACTTCTTAACATATATGCTACTGATAAATATTTTGCCGCTTGCAAGATGTAATCTGAGTTATTAATAATAGCATTAAGAAAGGTTTATCAATAATAATTATCAAAATTGTGTCTTCTCTAAAAGTAGACAGCCAACCAAAAAATATAACTGGAACTATGGGACAGACTGATAACTACACGTACATATTTAACTGCTTTCACTTTTATTTACAAGAGAATTTGTACTCGTCCTTAAAATTTACATGTATGTCGTATAATAAGTTGTAACGCATATATTTGAACTTGTAACATATTCGGTAGTTGCACAACAGATTAAAAAACAAAATATCTGCGTATAGTTGTAATTAATATCTCAATAATATAATTTAGATAAATCTACATTGCGAAATAGTAACATGCGATTATGGAGAAAAGAAATCAACATAAATTCCCCCATATCTGTGCGGTATGTCAACAGATAATTCAATGGTTATTACCAATGACCTTTGCGTTACTGAGTAGAACTCTATGCTATAGCGAATAATTTAAATAATAATAAACTATCGAGCCTTGAAAATAAATTCATAAATAACACTAAGCGAGATGCCATTTATTGATACGTTCTACGCTCTGTTATTATTCGAGATTGAATACTTGGAGAGTAATTGCATGCAAGCAATTGAAAGTGAAGCAGTATCAACTTAAAAGATTTAGTTTAGTGCCACATCTTTAGTTTTACTTTGATTATACTTGTAATATTGAAATGTCACGTTAGAGCGAGATATATTACACTTAATGTCGATATTTAAATTACTGTTAATTTAATCCGCGTCAGTCGGCCGGAAAGAAGCGAAAGGATAAAGGGCGCCAACATGTAGAAAGTTAGAAGTTAGCATGACCACAAACCCCAACGCTACCTGCGAAATCGCGCCCTTCAAGTGACGATTCTTGTGGCCCCTCCACGTTCTCGAGAGACCAGAAGAACGCTGCTGTTTTACAGTCCCCTGCCTCCAATTCAACACAGTCCAAGGAGATCCCTCTTATCGTATTGAGGGACAAGGTCGCTGAGGCAACGTCAGTCCAAGGCTGACGTCCCTAAAACTACACTTATAAAAAGTCGAGAATACCAGTGATAGTATTTGCTTCTTTTTCACTTCCGAGAACGACTTTAAAACTTTCGTCAGGGAGCTCGAAAAGTGGGACCCTCTATCATACCTAATAGCCTCCCTTTAAGAAGCTGTTGAACGTAGTGATCAGGATTTCTCCTATCGAGATTCACACTGAGAGGTAAAGGCAAATATGCTGGATCTGGGGTTGCACATTAAAGGCGTTCATGCCTCTAATTCTACTAAACTTGCTCGAGGTGACAAAATACGAAAGTGTGAAGTACTCCAACTACTCCTGGCCGCATTCAGCAAATTACAAGGGCTATTGTCGCTTCCCACAACCTAAACCCAAAACAGGAGTCCGTTATCAGGCAGCCTCTTTGGCCAAGAGCAACCCCAGGCCGGCTGAGGCGCCCTCACAGGCTGTTAGCAACCCCGACTCCCTCGATATTCCCCCTCCCCTCCCAACGGTTTCAGAGGAGAAACAAGTATTCGAGAGTTATATCCGGAGGCGTTCCTCCCCGGGCGCAGCGCTCAAGCCACTCAGCCAATTCCTTCTAAGCTCTCCCACCGCTTGAAATACCCTTGACTTCTTCGGGGCTCTCTCTCCTACTACAACAATTTTACCAGCTCTCAGCGATCATACAGCAGCTGTAGAGATCCATACTGCAAAATTTGTTTTCATTAAATTATGAATAATTTGATCAACATAAATCTTCAAGGTAGGTTCAGTTAAGACACTTAAGTTTTCCTAAGATCTAGTCGGTCTATTTCCCACCGACTAAACCGTTCATGCGCGAGTCATCCGCACCTTCACCGATTTAAACCCGGTGTTGGTAGTCGGTGATCTAAAGGCAAAGCATCCATTCTGGAAAGAGGTTGACGAACACAGTGACAGGCAGCCATTAGACATCACGCTAGCCTTAAGATCGTTATATCATCCTCCCGATTCGATTTGTTTTTGATCAAGGACATTCTGGCAAACGTGACCATTGAGAACATTGCAAACTTCTGGTCGAATCACGACTACATCCTAGTTACGCTAGAAAGTGAGTTTCTGGCTTTGGGAGAAACAGTTCGGGAGTGCAGGAATTTTGAACCAAAGCCAAACTTTTACAAGGGTAGATAAAAAAGAAATAACATCCGTGCAAATTAGATGAGAAACTTCCTCCAGCAGTTGAACATAATAATTAATGATAGATAAGCTTTTCCCTAATTATACTCGTACTGTTATTGGTTACTATAACAAATATAGTATTTGAAACTGCTATTGTAAAACCATACAAAGATTCTTAATAACTTGTATCGGAAATTAGAATATCTCCTTATAACTTATAACTAAAGTTTGACAAAAGAGTGGATGACGCGTTATCATTAAGTAGTGTAAACCGGTCTTTGTCTCCATTTCCGTGCAAGGCACGACGTTAAATTTCGGAGAAGTAAGGGCATCAGTCCGGTTTACACGTCATTCACTCTTTTATTAAACCTTACTTATAGTTATCCATACCTTATTCTATTTTCTTTTTCTTACCCAATCAATTCATTCTTCGGCATTCTAAAATCCTTTTACATATCACAACAGTATGTATATTTGGAAGGAAATGCTACCATATGGGCGTCGAGTGATTTATTTTATTAAAAATCTTTATATGTATGTATATATATACATATATATATGTATATATATATATAGTAACAATGTATATCGACCGTACTGTTTAGAGTAGAATATAAAAACGAGCGAAAAACTCTATTGGGGTGGTCGGTCCGTGAAATAAAAAGTCTCATTTGTTCAACCTCTATATTTCGTCATCGTTTGGTAACTTCATCAGGAGTATGCTGGAAAATGTGCTATTACAATGTTGCAACTTAAGGATTAAACTAAGACTTACAACTAGAGTAGATCACTAGCCTTCAGATACATATTAACGTGGTATTAAACCATCAGATTTTGTACGTGTAATCACATGAACGCGTGGAATATGTATGAGTATTTGTTGAAATTGCAATGACAAGTATACATGTTAAGCGCAAGAGAGACAAGAACAAGTTTGTTTTTTTCTTTGACGTGCAAATATGTTTATGTAAAAGATGAATAAACTAAAATTTATACACAGGTTATCTCAAAAACCACCAAAATTGGTAAAGTTACAAGCGCATCAAAGATTTAACAATTCGGTATATATTATACTCAATTGAATGACATCTGTCTTAAAGTTGATGGCCCTATTGATTTTGTGAATGTGTATCATTTCCAACAACAATCTTGTTTTGTAGTTGCTTTCCCTATCCAAAATCTTGACACTATCATAATCAAAAGTATGAAGAGATTGCTGATAATGAACAGCCAACGCACACGAACCCTTTTTCACCCTGCAGTCGCTCTTATGTTGTGTTAATCTTTGGTTTAGCAACTGCGATGTCTGCCCAACATATGTAGACTCACAATCACCACATGGAACTGCATATACGACATATTTTTGGTTGAGCAAAGGTGTTCTGTCTTTAGTTCTTGTGAGTATGCCACCAATATTGAAAGGATTGTATTTAGCTATTTTAATATAAGGGAACTGTTTAAAATGTTTTACTATTTGATCTGTTAAATTGGATATAAATGGGATTTTTGTAAGTTACTGATTGTTCATTAAATGTGGTTTCTGTAGGTCCATCAAAAGCATTAGAATTATAAATTAATTTGTTTAATATGTGTTTGGGATATCCATTGTTTCGAAAAATTTTGTGCAATTGCTTCAAATTGACATGTATAAAGGAACTATGGCACATATGTGTGATTCTGTTTTTCATTGCTATTACTGTATTATATTTTTGTGCAACTGGGTGACTGGAATTGTAGTTGATGAATCTACCCGAAGCCCGTGGGTTTTTGGTACCAATTCAATATCAATCTACCACTGTCAACTCTCAAGACTCGTGATCCCATAGGTATACCGGATTTCTACATATAAAACTGCTGATCGAAAGTGAAATAACAGTTATAAAATATGAATTGTAGTAACTCTAAGAAGCTTCGTTCTTTTAATACTACAATGTAGTTCTATCAAATTCCAATGTAAATTAACTGTGTCTACAATAAGCGTGAATGGTATATTAGTAACTAAGGAGACTACATCTAAAGAAATCCATTCATAATTTTCTGGTAATATTACACCTTTATTAATTTTTAATAATTATATAAATTTTAATAATTTACAAAAGAGAATGTGTCTTTTATATTATAATCTGTTCTATCTGCAAGACTAAGGGTAAGGATATCTGATAAGAATTTTGATAAATTGTATGTTACAGAGTATATTGAGCTAACAATGGAACGAAGGCGTCTTCTTTATGGATTCTTGGCAAACAGTACAGTTTGGAAGGTATAGAACTGTAACGAGTAAGTCCTTTTGCTGTGGCTTGTGTAATTTCATTATTGTTTTTTAACTTTTTTAAATTATATATTTTTTAGATTATTGTGTTTGTTTTGTATTGTAATTGTAGGGTCTCTTGTTAAGGATGTGTTAGTAACTTACACACCCTTACACAAATTATTTGTTATCTTAGATAATATTAACATTTAATCTAATGATAATTTAGAATCACTTTCTATTAAAAAAGAAAATAAAAGTCCGAAGCTGAATCGCACAAATTAATGTGTATATCTAAAAATGATAACGGACCTGTTTCAGCAAAAAAACGGCTTAGTTCGCTTCTTTTAATATTTCATACTTTAATTCTAAATTTATAAAATTTTTGTCTCAAAATCACAAATTCTGAAAACGAAGTTTAAATATTCCGTTTCACAGTTGAGAAAATTTGAAAAACGCGGAAATTTTTAGCAAAGAGTTTAAGTTTCATATTTTTTACTGAATCAGATTATCATCTTATCTTTCCTGATGACTCTGGTTTACTCTCGTAGCTTCTAGTAAATCAAATTACGTGTTATTTTTCAATGTCGTTACTTATAGTCAAACGAAATACACTGGGACTTACTTAACTGGGTAAAGTTTCTTATTACTTTGCAATTCATAAATTTTAGAAGTTTCCTGATATCCATGTGAGCATCAATGCTTTATAAAATTTGGAACAAAAAATTTCACGGGTAGCGTACATAATATTAAAAAAATAAAAGAATACATGATGAAGAAGATGCTACTACATTACTGGCTCTAGATTCTGTAGAAACAAATCAAAAATTATCCTTACGAAAAAGGTCTGCACAGTTAAACGTTAGTACATCACGTTTACAAGAATTTTTAAAGAAAACATAAACCATATGAACCGATTTTTGTACATGAATTTATATAATATTTTTGCTTATAGGTAGGAGAGGAGCAGTCTGAAAATCCAAATTTTTTCAAAAATATGATTCCTCTGATGAAGCGACATTTACATTTAATGGGACAGTTTTGACACAAGAGAAAGAAAAGAAGTCAGCATTACAAAATGGTTCATGTGTGGTCTTTATTATACATGGGAAAATCAACATGTGAATCAACATACATACGTATTTGGTATTGCCTCAACACCTTCTGTTGCCTGCAGCAAGGAAAGAAACTATCTTTGAAAATGTATTGTTTTCATCAAGATGAATGCCCTGCAGACTCAACAGTGTTGGTAAGAAATTATTTGCAGAAACGTTTTTGAAGAAAATGGATAGATCATTACGAAGCCCTCAATTGGCGGCCTCTTCCCTCGATTTAATCCCACTTCCTCTTATAGGAATATGTTAAACAGCATGTCTATCGTATTAATTTGGATAATAAAATCGACATTTGAGAACAAAAGATTACTGAAGCTGTAAATTCTGTCGCTGAAGATATGATTTACAATGTTTATGAAGAATTTGTACATAGAGCTAGAAAGTGTATAGAGGTTGGAAGATATCATGTTGAATAAAATAAAATGGTTTTCTTTAGCTCAGAGAGTTTTTCTTGTTTGATCTCTCCGTATTCTAAATTTTTCAGCTGCTAAAAGGCTGACATTTTTTCGTTAAGTTAGATATAATATTTTCCCCTCTTGTTCAGTGTATCTAGGGACAACTATATACATATACATATATATATATATACATATATATATATACATATATATATATACATATATATATATACATATATATATATACATATATATATAAATTGGCTAAAATGAATACCATACGCACGAAATTATAGCGAGAATACATAAAATACGAAACATCTTGGGAAATTCCTTCACCCTTAATTTTCGGGCTTACAATTAGTAGAATTTAAACTGTTCATCAAGAACGACCACAATAATAATAAGTAACATTTGCAGGAGCAATAAACAATAGTTACAATGTTATAAACGTGTGCGACTATAAATTCTAATTTCACAGAAACATCTACGTATGTAGATTGTACACCAGAATTACCTATAAATACTTTCCATTTTATCTAATCTAACGAAAATTTATACTTCGTAGTTCTGCGTATTATAGGACTTTGTATCGGTTAGATTGGTTCTAACGATTGTATTGAAATTACCGTTGTCGTGAAATATCAAAACCATATAAAATCTCCCAGTTCAGTAATTTTCTTCACCGTAAACGATTTGCTTCACCACGTGCGTGCACAAGAAGAATGTCCGTACGAGAAATTTCTTAACTTGCATAAATTTGTTTTTTCATTGATAAAAACGTGCAAGTACTGTGTGCTGACATTCACATGTATACATGTGTATGTATGTACAAGTACGTAGAAAGGAATTTTGGGGGCAAAAACGAACATTTAATATCTTGTAGGGAAGTTTTCTACAGCTAAATATTTATCATTTGAAATGCAATAGCAAAACATATACGTATATTTCTGTGAAGAAAGCGAGTAAAAATTCTTCCTCGACAAAATAGAAAAATCTTTTGGGGTATTGAATAAACTCATTAAGACGTTTGAGCAATGAGAGAATGGGATGATAAATTTGGGCTGAAGTAATTGGTTTAAATAAACCCGAATTGTTTTATTGGAGATCCAGGCACTTTACGAAAAATGATTCGAACTTGTTACTTTTGGAAACTTGAAATTATCCACTCCAGAGCATTTACTTAGCTTCTTCAATGTTCACTGTCATATGAACTATGCGAGAGTGAACATTGCCGTGTGAAAATGTACTCTTGTCAGTAGAGAAGGCTATCATTGTAGTGAGCTGCTCTCATGCGTACTAACCCTTCGAACAAACACTAACGACGATCCAATGCCAACAGGCAATAGGAATACCTGCTCCATAGTACACACTATGACGATTCTCCCGATGCTGATTTTGCGCCCTTCCTTGTCCATTGTCTATATCTATATACCTACGTAACATATGACCATTGCTGCTTATCAGTGAAATGATATTGTTACAAGACAACCACTGTTTTCTAAACAGAAGCAAAGTAAGTAACCACACCTCCATCTCCCAATATCAAAAATAATCGAAAAGAAAGATTTCTTATTATGAAAATATTTAACATTCATATATTACTATACTTGCAGAAAAATAAATTACAAAAGAAACCGCGTTATATAACATTATGATCAAACTAAACCCTGGTACGAAACATTTATTAATTCAAATATAAAACAAATTGACCACAGTTATATAGCACCAGCAATGACAAAACGTATGCTCTAGATCTAGTACAATTCTTGGTATAAAAAAATTGACGTTGAATGTTCTGAAAGCTATTAATTGGCCGCAAAGCAACAACGGTTACAACTAAAAGTAATAATAATTAACTTTTTCAATTAGTGATATTACATTACCCAGTTAAAGATAAAATTTAATTTTATGTCTAACATAAATCCTTTTAAATGTTAATGGTACATGAAAAATCAGGTGATTTGTAGTCGTTGCATGGGATTTGCCTTGTGGTGTCCGCATAGATGTCAATGCACTTCTAAATACGTTAAAGTGCCACAAGTATGTAATCATATACTGAGGGTTTGTTTTATAAATTTTATACGTATATATTTGTCCACTATAAATCCATATTCAATCTGGACTTTAGTTGCTACAAGAATCAATTTCAAAATATGCGGAGAAAGAACAATTACGACATTTGTTGATCGTACATATGTTAAGCATACATATTCATATAAAGTACCTGCCTAGAAATGAAATGAAATTCAGTTTTTTAGAATAAATTATAGATAACTTTATCTTTAATCACTCCTACATACATACATAAATATGAGTTCAATCAAGAGAAGCGCCTTACGAACAAATACATACTTAAATAAGTGCAATCACACGTTGTAATGACAGAAAGCGGTTATGTTTTATTATAGAACAATAATCGCGGACGAAATTTATTCGTGTCTCGTCTCCTCAG
Organism: Chrysina gloriosa; assembly: GCA_038088585.1. NCBI lineage: Eukaryota > Metazoa > Arthropoda > Insecta > Coleoptera > Scarabaeidae > Chrysina > Chrysina gloriosa. Next base: position 54,355,107 of record CM076087.1, read on the forward strand.
AAGGGCGTAATTATCTACTGTAAGAAACTCACATTTTTATCGGGGATAACAAACGGTGCAAATGGTACCATCTACAAATTCAAAACTGAATTAGAATGCTTAATTTATACTACTACTGTCGCAAGGGATTCAAAGCAATTACTCATTCTTTACTTTATAACTTGTCAAATTGCTACAAAAATATGAAAAATGAGCAGGCATGCGTGTGGTATATTTCGAAGTACACAAGTAGGTCGGCAACATAGCCTCCTAATTACCTCAACCTGTAGTAGATATTTTTTAATACAAAAGTGAAAAGGTTGTCAAACTTCTGGGGATCCCAGCCCAGTGTGAGTTCCAATAAAATGCTCTCCTTTTACACTCTAAGCTTTCGAATTATATTAAATTCATCTTCAGAGAGTCACATAAGAGCTGAGAAACAGCAATACAGCATCAAGCAGAATAGAAGAAAACCATCACACAATGGAGATATTGTAACAAAGTTAAAAATTTAATATTTTAAAAAATTTAAAAGTTTCCAAAGTTTACAAATTTCCTAAAAATTCTCTCCAAACACAAAACTACTGAAACTAGTTTATTACACAGCCCACCAAGTTTCAAGCAAACTTGACGTGTTAAAAAGAACGTCGAAGTTCTTTCTCACATGTCGAAATGTGTAACATTCGGTCGTCGAACAACATGTGGAAAAAATATATTTTTAATACCATCCTAATCTATATACTCAGCCCTGAATTCTTAATGTTTAACTAAGAAATGAGGGATACTATCCACGTTTGCGTAGATTTCTGGAGTCTGTTTTGGCTAAAATTCTCAACTTTCACTCTCCGGGGCTTATTAAACATACCCTCGAGGTCTTCGTCCAACTTCCATGTTTAAGAATCTTAGGGTACACCTGCCCGTAGAACATCATCGAGTGTATAAAACCGCAGGTCGTCAAGTCTTTGGAGGTAATGAATGGGGTTATGAGGAACGTATGTCAAGCTTTAGGTCTGTTCCACCTACTGTGCCCCATAACAAAATTTCCACAAAAAAGTACTGCTGGTGACGATTCTATTCCCAGTTCTTTATTGCACGATGCGAGATTTGCTTTGGATAAACCTCTAGCCCTGATTATCAATATGGCTATTCGTACCGCTACTTTTCCCACAGTTTAGAAGAGAGCTACATTAAGTCCTGTCTTTAAACGTGACGATGTTTCATGTGTGGAGAACTGTAGACCAATAGCAATTTTGTCAAATTTTGCTAAAGTTTTTGAAAGAATTATTTACACTTGTTTGTATACCAATACAAAATCCTACATCTCACCCTATCAATGTGGTTTTGTTCGTGGGAGGTTCACGGTTACCAACCTCGTAACAATTTGTCAGTTTCTTAGTGAACAACTTGATACTACTGGACAGGTGGATGCTATATACACGGATCTCAGCAGTGCTTTTGATATACTTGACCATCGAATTTTACTTAACAAGTTATCTGCTTTTGGAATGAGTCCTTCCTTGCTGCGTCTTCTAAAATCCTATTTAAACAACAGGTGCCACTATGTCTTTTAGAATGGCTACAAGTCTTTTGAATTTCATACTACTTCTGGTGTTCCACAGGGGTCTCATTTGGGGCCTCTATTGTTTATTCTGTTCATTATTGACTTGTTAATGTTTTTATCTGTTCCCGTTCTCGCCTATGCTGATGACATCAAGATCTATCATTCTGTTAAGACATGGGATGATGTGACCCTTTTACAGCAAAATTTAAATATTATTGTTCGTTGGTGTTCAGTAAATAAACTGAAATTAAATATAAAAATGCTGTTCTGTTTCCTACACTAAAAGGTTAACTCCATGGAGTCAACCTATTCCGTCTTAGATTCTGTCCTTCCTAAAGTTCATAGTGTAATGGACCTACATAGGTGTTTTGTTTGACTCCCGCCTTAGTTTTGCACCTCACATTAACCGTATTTGTGTTTCTGCATCTAGGACATTGGGTTTTGTGTTACGAATCTGTAAATTTTTCAGTAGTGCATCGTTGTTTAAGATCTTGTTCTTTAGCTTTGTCGTCAGCAAATTGGAATATGCTTCACCAGTTTGGTCTCCCTGCTTTCTATATCTTCAATTATCCATTGAAAAGGTGCAACGACGCTTTTTAAAATATTTATCTTTTAAAATGGATGGCATCTATCCCGAGCGCGGTATTGACTATGGTGTACTGCTGAGAAGACATGATGTGGAGTCCTTGGCAAGTCGTCGTGAAGCCCAGGAAGCTAGATTCTTGTGGAAGATTGTACATGGTGTCATTGATTCCTCGGATCATCTTTCCTCTATTAATTTCCTTGTTCCTCGGATATCCACTCGTTCCTCTCCTACTTTTACTTTACCCCTTTCTAGGACCAACTTGCTACTGCATGGCTCTCCGTTTGCATCCATGTACCATTCTGCCGATGCGCTATATAATGACATTTTTTAATGGAATAAAATTAATGAATTTATTTAATTGTTTTCTTTTCCTTCTTTTTCTTTGGTTCTTGTTTTTCTTTTTTTTTGATATTGTATAATAATTCAATCAATTCGACTTATTTGTTGTATAATATATCTATATGTATGCGTGTACCTATTGTTAATTTGTCCTGTTATTGGTCTAACCGTTGGACAATAAACACTATTATTATTATTATTATTATTATTATTATTATTATTATTATTATTATAACTAGAAGTACCAAAGCAGAATTATCGAAGGATATAGAAATGTAAAGTGAACGGAACTTACTTCAAATTGTATAACAATCTCTCTCACTCACTCACTCATCTGGAATCTTAAAAATATAAATAATCGATTCTTCGGTTTTTCAGACATTTCTTATAAATAGCTACTTTATGTATAAAAGTAAATCCAATAGGGCCGATATCTCCTTCACACTTTCGCAAGGCGTTAGTCAGGTATGGTGAACAGCAAATTTGTTATAAATGCCACCAAAAATGACAATTTTTCACCAATATTGCACCAAAAACATTGCAGTGTATGTGATATTCGCTTACACAGCAGGTTTTCATTGCCTTGAGCAGTGCTTATCCAGGAGTATAGCCGTGGGCATATTCTAAGTAGACAACTTATGTATATTTGTGAAGTAACAAAGTTTTTCGGAATACCATAATAGTTCAGTTTTTATAGTTTAAATATGATATAAAGATTAAAAAATATAACAAAATTTGATTGCTTCCGCCCAGTGGGATACACAAACTTCTGAATATACTTATATCTAATAAGAAAAACAATTGCAGTTTATCAAAATTTGAAAACTGCTAACACAAATGATTATAACTAGAACTAGAAATTGCTATGGCAGTTTCAACTTAAAAAGTAGATGAAGGTAGGCTGTTTGGATATAACGTAAAAATTAAGGATCTTAGTACAAATGATCAAAATTACATAATTTCTACGATACTTCAATACATTCCAAAACAAATAAGAAACAATGCCAGAAAGAATTGTAATTCTAAAAGACTATAAATCTTGTAGAAGAAAATACCAGAATGAATTATGTCAGAATTGGAAATTTGTGATGGTACTGGTATGATTAGATGATTAGAGTCAACGATGAAATAACCAAGAGTACCGCTCAGTATATCTGTACGTTTACGTAAAAGCGTATAGTAATAAAAATCAATTAAAAGAAAAAAAGCGAAATCTCGCGAAGCAAGTTGAGACGAAAGCCGAAGCGATATAACCGGGACAGAACACTTTCTCCAAGATCCACCTGTTCCGTATCTGGAGCAACCTCAAGTCTTCCCTCGGTGGTCAGGGCCCTGTAGATTGGGTCCGTTATACGATGCCTCGGGCCTACCAACAACTCCACAACTATCACGAGCGTGACATTTCAGCGAATCAGCGCTTATATTTTGTGTGATGTAATACCAAACAGGCAGAATTTCTCTTTGCAATGCATACTCTCTTAAAGGCCGATTTAGATGTAAAATACATTTTTGTGATATTTCAATTTGTAGTGCAGCGCTAATAATTTAGTGTGAATTTATTTTGTAATATTGTGGCCTCCCATTGTATCCGCTTCGCACCTATTGCGTTTTCACGTTTCTGCGTTGCTCCATGGGGTGGCCTGTGGTACGTCTTTCAATTTGGAAAGGCGAAGTGAAGGGGATGTATAAATGTTAAGGTTCTAAAATATTTCTTTTCTTACATCTATATAACGGTTTCTGAAATGACATGTTAAACTAGTTTCTTTTTGCTGACATGTCTTCTATGGAAACAATGGTGTTCTTGCGCGTTATGTTAGACAATAATGTAATTGATCTTTTTTATGAGCAGCGAAAGTGTCAAGGTAGTCAGCCTCGCCAGTGATGAAAACTGCTTTGAATGACAGCTATGCTCTTGAAGATCTGGGTGTTGATTCTAATTGTGATGTAACAATACGATCTGTTATTGAAATAATTAAGCAATGTAAGTAAGTATTAGCACATATTTTCTTTTCGAAGCTCTTTTATGAATAATTAAAATAGCGAAGACTAATGGACTACTCATTATATTTCCGTCGTTTAGAGCTTTTATGTAGAAAGTATTCATTAAATAATATAGACATTGAAATAATAGCGTAACTGTATTTTAATGTTGTGTGAAACAAAGGAAGTGGCAAGCCAGCCATAAGCAAAGTATCCCTCGAAGTTTTGATTGCCGTTACTCCATAGTTGTAGCAGCATGTATAATGAAGTTTACGAGGTAAAAATTTATGAGAAGAATGATCATAATAGCAATCTTGACTAGATTAGTCATTAGAGTAACAACAAAATATCTATGGCTAATTTGTACAGTAATATTATAATTTTTCTCATCCCGGGACGACGAAATAACTGAGCTTGAACATAAAGCTTTTAAGTTTAATTCTATTTTTTTCCACGAAATAATTCAACAAACAACACCTAATCTTATTTCGAATACCTAAAAGGCAACCATACAAAAGTAATAATGACTAGTACTAAACAGTTTAGTCGTATCCGGAGTCAATTGATCGGAGAATAGATAAGAGGGGAACTATGTCGGTTAATAAATTCGCGCTAGACGCTCTGTTCACCGACATACGCCCTTCCCCGGTACCACCTTTTTAACAAACTCTAATAATAACCATAAAAAATAAGAAACACAACATCTGAGGAAGAATAATGGTAACCAATTCGATCAAACAAGTTTGTCAAAATGCCTTAATTCGTATTCTGAAGCGCCGACAAGCTCTTTGAAGCAGATACTTTTTCATATTGGCAAATGTGAAATGCCTTGCTAGTCATGCATTTAACTGATTCAAATCTGAACTGCTTGGAGGTCAGAATTTCTTGTACCAAAACATGTTCACATTATCTGGGAGATAATATCAAGCGAAATGACTTGTGTGCCTTAGTAAATTGTTCTGCTAGAAGACGAGCAGTCTACAGTACACACACGGCGTCCACAGTATCTATCCACAGCTTAAATACCACCAACGAAACACGTAAGTACATCGTATTTGTAATTTTTTAAACGAATATGATGATAAATAACATGATCTTAACTGGAGACGATGCGTAGGACGTGACCAAAAACTTTGTTTCAGCTATTGTGAGGGAATCGTGGAAGATTGGTGTATGGACCATTTCATTTGATTAAAGACAGAAAGAACTTACTCCTTCGAAAGAAATTTGTTACATTCCGCTGGTTTGTTTTTCAACGAACATAGCAATAAGCAACAACAACCTCTGTTCATCTTGGCAGTTTTGAAGAGAATTTTATCGGATGGTGTGGGAAGTGTAAATTATATTCACCAATTCAACGTATTGTGTTATCGCTCACACGCTCTTCAGTTTTTCCCATAACTGCTAGGGCCTTAACCCATTTTCCCATCGAATGAATCCTCTCCGCCTTTCTTCAAACGTTTTCGTAGTGGAGTCGAATAGATTCAGTCATCGCAGAACACAATCTTATTTGCATGACTTGCTTAGACACCAAATATAATGTACTGTCGAAGATAAATCAGATGGGAAATTCAAATTGTAGGTGATCCAGATTTTGGTTGGGAACTCTGCATTTAAGGCCTCCCAGTACACATAAGATCGGCTTTTATGGTTATTGCTTGTAGTAGCATCCTTTTGCAGGAGATATCAAATTCAAGAAACGCATTAATACCTAAGTACAAACTACAGTTATATGCCAGATGATAGCTACTCAATTTTTTATATATTTTACACAAGTATGTACATATATGCATATGTATGTCTACGAAAGGACGACGACCACTTGCGAGTTAGGAAGCTAGTTGTGTCGCGATATTATCTACGAGTCAACATAGCTATAATCATCAATCACAAAATTCTTATCCAAATAATCTAAGCACAACGATTTTGATTTCTGTCAACATTAATTAGACTTGAAATACGCAATGAAAATAAGCAATCTGCGTTCTCTCATTTGCGAAAATGACGAACTTTCTAGAATGCATCGATAAACAAGCAATAATTTTTGAGTTAAGTACATAGTATACAACATCGCTTAAAGTGATTATGCGTATGGGGAAAGCACGCATACGATTGATATATTAAAAGCGATTATGGCTGGAGCTAAATATGGGCGTATTTTGTAGATTATGCGACCGCCTGGTTCTTCAATACACACAAATGACATTTAAGTAAAAGCTCTTGATGTTCGAAAGCCAGTAGGAAAGAATTGAAAGAATGAATGGCTACGTGCCTTAACATAGTGGAAAGATTAATGTAAGGCACTTGGAAATCATGAGTAAATGCTTGTGTAAAATTATTCGCACTATAGAATATTCTCTTGCATCTATGGGTGTTCAATCTGTAGTTAAAGTACTTTTTACTTAAACAGTAATGTACTAAACGCATTACCTACACGACATTCAAGGAATAAACGTAAGACGATAATAACTCAACTAGAGAATGTAGAGAAGATTGACTATTAACTTTAGTATTTATGCATTCCACGATAGCAAATTTTTTGAGTAGGTTTTTTATTATGGGTTCTGTCTAACCTATTTAACAATAGGTGCAATGGCTTTCAAACATTAGATCTGAGATAGTACTTACATTGATTATCTTTTAAAACAGTTAGATTTTGCGCTTGGTATGACAAAGTTCTGTGGATTCCTATTTCAGAGAAAATTCGTAATTCATTGTGTTAATAAAGCTCTGGAGATTTGTATTCACCAAAAATATTTAGGATTTCACTGACAACTATTCGTTGCATTCCCGCAAAAAGGAAGAAACTTCAAAGTTTGAATATGGATATGAAAGCTTTCTTAGGTAAAAACGAGGATACAGTAATGCTAAGAAAATGATTGAAAGGGAGAAAGGTTGTACAACAATCCAGATTGCAGTACCAATAACGCGCTTTGCTTCGGAGACAAAAACGATTCTCAAAAAAGTTAAACTATTAAGGTGGGGTGGGGTAACTGGACCGCGGGGTAACTTGGCCCCGGGTTTATATTTCTCGGGTTATGTAGGATTTGTTAATTTGAACAGTTGGTTACATTTCAGTATAACGTAAGCAATATTAAGCAACAAACATAACCCATAGAAATATATTTGACGCTGATCTGTTTACGAACAAAGTTTCCGCTCGATTTACTCAGTTACAGCGTGTAAGGAGGCGTTTTTACACGAAAATTTATTACTGTAGGTAAGTGAAATGCGCAATTTTAAAGACTATAAAGACTTCTATGTGATATTTAGTGTCATCGAATTAAAACTCTAGAAACCATTGACCGGATCTCAGTTACTCTGAACATTCAAACAGAACGGACAAACTGAGTACAATGCTTGGGGCAATTGGATATAGGTGGAGTTCAGTTACCCCAACCGTAACTGTCATGGTTTCCAGTCATTTACTTTCAATCTTTGGTTGTTTATGACTTCAAATCTGTAAATGTTGAAATTATTTTTCTATTACATTATCTAAAATTTAAGTTGCGTGTTTTACCTTCTAGAGAAAATGGTACAAAATTACCAAAGAAAACCGGAGAAGAGAGCCGGACACTCATATAGTGAAGATTTCCACAAAGCTCTTGATGATATAAGAAACGGCAACAAAACAGTATATGGAGCATCAATTACTTATGAGATTCCTAAATCCACGCTGAAGCACCACCATCGAGGAACAAGAGGGAAAGGTAGCAAACACGAACAAGTTATAGCCAACTGTCTGAAAATTATGGACAAAAACGATTTTGGACTCTCCAGAGAAGAGGTACATGATTATGTTTCGCTGTACATTAAAATGAATAATATTCAAACCCGCTTCAAAAGCCAACGTCCCGGTCCTGATTGGTTCAGATTGTTTGCGAAAAGACATAATTTGTCAATTAAAATTTCTCAAAGCATTGAACATGCTCGGACAGATCAAGCTTATCCCTGGATTATTTATGATTATTTTAATAAGTTTGAGAAAATTGTTGACAAACTAGAACTTCGCGGCAAACCGCATCAAATATATAAGTGCGACGAGACATCCTTTTGTAGTGACCCTTTAAAAACTAAAGCCGTTGGAGCAATTGGTGTTGCTAGCCAGCGCAAGAAGTTTTCTTCCGGTCGAGACAATACAACTGTTTTACTTGCCTGTTCTGCAGGAGGTAAAAAGTTGTCGCTTTTGTGTGTATTTAACGGCAAGTGGAACATGGGTAATTGAATATCTGAAGAAGACACGACTCAAATAGCTGTAGCTACATCCGAAAGGGGTTGGATGGAAACAACTCTTTTCAATAACTGGTTCTGTTTTCTTTTTTGAAGAATATCGGACTAGAACGATCCGTATTACTGATCTACGATGATGATATTCCGGTCATGAAGTTGCCACCGCATACTACGCATATCTTAGAGCCCCTAGACGTGGCAGTTTTCAAAAGTTTAAAAAGTAGATGGAACGCGCAACTATGCAAGTGGCAACACAAAAATCCTAGAAAAAATTCCAAAACCTGAATTCTGCAGAATTTTGAAAGAAATTTTTGAAGAAATGCCACCTGAAAATATCCTTCATGGATTTGAAGCGACTGGTATTTATGATAATGACTTGATAGGTTCCAATCGAAATGCTATTCCAACAACTGTTTTCAAGGCGAATGATTTACGAAGATATAGAGAACAGTTGTTAAATCAGCAGAATAATGGAGCCCGTCCTCAAAATCCTGCAACCGAGAGAGGTGTTGAAGTTCAGCCTCTAAATTCGATCATCCAAAAAGATGAAGTTGGACCTCAAAATCATATAATCCAAAATCAAAATAATGCAACTCAGGAAGCAATTCAACCTCCTAGCTGCCTATCTATCGGGAGTGGACCTTCCACATCAAGAACAGTAACTTTTGAAGAATTGCCATTATAGTTCTTATCACCAAATCAAACCGTAAGAAGGGAAGTAAAGCAACGAAGAATAGCGACAAATTGTAAAATAACAACTAGTTGTATGTAGTTCACACGCAGTAGAAGTGAAATTCACTAAAATAAAATGAGACGAATGCAGTATCAGGAGTGGGATAATTGTAGGGTATATTTATTATAATATTGGTACCAAAGCTTCGTAACACGCAGGCGCCCACACACACGTATTAACCAGGTACAAACATACACACAGAACGCTTTGGCCAAAGCAAGTAATGATGGGAAATGGGAATGTTGGGAAAAATCGTTATTTTAAATATTTTATTTATTTAAAATTACAGTTTCGACCATTATTGTTATTTTAAAATAACGGTTGCAACATAACAGGTTATCGTTATTTCGTTGTCAACCGTTCTAAACGATAACAACATTGTCGTTTCTGAAGATTAATTCATATTATAGGATGAGTTTTATTTCTATTTATTTATTTTATTATTTATATCGGAATTATGTTACTTTGTTTCATATTATATAGTTTCTTTTTCTAGTTTTTATAAATACCTTTTTGTACAACATTGATCTTACATCTTACATTTGATAATTGCAATGCATACAACTATTTAAAGAAGAAAGTACACCGGTAATGATTTGAACACGCACCACCGGACTAGCAGTCGTGAACCGCAGGCGTTGCGCTATTGTCGCTTACTTGCAACCCGAGCAAAATTACAGGTACACAAGGTACGCATAATACTTCAAAATCCATTTTTAGACAAGAGTGGGGAGGCTATTCTATCTCATTCTCTCGCAGGATAAATCCTATAGATGTATATGTTTGTTTCTTTTTAAGGTCGCGTTTTCGTTTCATCGAATTTCAAATCACTCACAATGGTGCTAAAGAAGTTTTCGCTTCAAGAACAAAACAGGACAATGAGGAATCAGAAGAGGAGGTTAGTGCCAGCGATGATGAAATGTCGCTTCACGACAGTGAAGAGGAATGTTTAGGTTTTTCGGATAAAACGCATACCGATGACATTCTAGATCCTGGAGATTACTGCCTCACTAAAGTTTATGAAAAACTGGCCAATTTTTTTAGATTTTACGTCGTTTGTATTTTGAAAGGTTATCATAATTGGTTAGATGTTACGTTTTAGAAACGACATAGTGAGACTTTCAGATTTCTAGAAACGGACGAAGAATCGAGTGTTTCAAAGAAAGATATCGTTAGAAAATTAACAAAATCAATACAAAGCAAATCTGCCCGATATAAAGCCATAATTAGCTTTGAAAACAATCTGTCTCAGTTCACAAACCTCCTTTAATTCTAAAATGTTTAATACATTTATTTAATTTCTGGTGCTTACCAGTAGTTTCACAGATTACCTTTTTGTATTCACAAATATATGTTAGTTCTATGTTTTTTACAATAAATTTGTACAGTGATGGTGTTTTTCTTTAATCAATTTTAGATTCAAGCTCTTACATCGTCATATCAAACCTCTATGACTTCTTGAATGGATTTGGTAAATCCTCTTCTTTATTTTTAGGAGTATAAGAATATACCCAGTTACCCCATTGCGCAATATATTGCATAATATGAAAAATAAAGAGGAAGCTCCAGTCACCCCTTCCCACGGGATAACTGGACCTTTAAGCTCGAATTTTTTAAATATCTTTTTACGAAAGTTGAGCGTTGAATTTGGATTTGTGACGTTTCATTTTAGATTGGATAATAATTTTCGAATCTGTGCACTTCACCTTTAAGCGCGAATGTTTACCAGTTCCAAACAAAATAGATTATTGTCAAAAGCAGTACCAACCATTTTTCCTGGAAATTAAGTTATTGGCTCTGAATCATCCAAGAAAATTAATATTTTATCAGGTAGATATATGTAGTTAATAAACTTCTATTCTTAATACATTCTTCTAATGGACGTATTCTTATTTCTAGATGTTCCACTATACTCTGGAGACCAATCTTGTTTACATGTAGCAATTAACCAGTTGTAAGTTACAGATGAACAAAGTAAGGTTAAGTAGTGGTCACAAATATTATTCTAACAACGAAATTACGAAATTGCTAAAGACATTTCACAACTATGAAAACATTTGTCTTTACTAACATTATGTATAAGCGGGTGTGACTTGCCAGTTAGAGCTCGAGTACGCCCAGGGCTCAGATACAGAACTGGGCGTTTCTAACCGGCTTGTGATGATATAGTCACTACCTTGGGTACTTGCGTTTATTGTGAACAAAAGGTAATAATAAAGGTTTCTTAGGGCGTGATGTCCATACCATCATATGCTATTCCTGAATCGATTTGTGTGGGTCAACTAGGTATGAAACACGACGTTTCTGCTCACAAGACATACTCCCTTGCAGGACGTCAATGCTTAGTCATTACCGTTATTAAGAGTAAATAACAGTTATATGCGAAAACTGATTAGACCAGATTATTTTTATATTTTAGTTTAAGCATGGAAGAAGAAAATCGTATGCATTTCCTAATTAATTAGGATGCAACATGCAAAAGAAAATGTGCAATTATATCACTGGTTTATGTACAACCAACGAATCATTGAATGTTCAAAATGAAAACGTGCACTTATGTGTATTGGAATGGACAAAAATGATCAATAACTGTCAACGTTAATTCACTCAGTAATATATACTGTACCTCCAGTGCAGACTGATTTGCATAAACTAATATTACACTAATTTGAAACAACTTCATAAACTTCAGGTTGATTTGCATATAATAAACAGTTCTCTGACCGACCATATCGCCTTTGTTATTTGCACGTAGAAACACGTACAATTTATTTTTGCGCTGTTTTTTGTCTCTTCCTTAGAAGAAGAGCACCAACTCAAAATAATTAAAGCAGCGAAACAAAGTGTTATTAATTCTTTCACGTGCATATATGTACATACATAGTGTGTACATATGCATATTTATAATTTACGGTCGCAATCTTGATTACAATTACAAAATATGGGCAACGTTTCGAATGCCCACCTACATATGTGTCTAACTACCTATGTAACATGTCGATGTCGTTTTCAGGAAATAATAGTAAAAATCGGTAAAACAATATAAATTACTGCATCGATCGGTAATATACTAGAAATGTCTAATTTATCTTTGCCAATTATCAGCGCAGTCAGATATAGTACTATTTATTATCGACTTTTACCTCTCTTCGTATCGTTCTTCCTTCATAACATATGGGATTTAAGTAATTCTATATTCACTCACGAAGGTGTTAACGATTTCATCGTCTTCTCGATTGTATTATATAACAACTATAAAACAATTAAACTTTTACGTTATATGCGTTTCTATCTAATAAACAGGAAACGGTCGTAACTAATAGAAAATTTCCAGCATTGAAATAGATTTTGGTAACATATAAATCTTTCTTATCCATGATTTACTTATTTGAATTGTATTCACCATTTCCTAATTCACAAAAAATGTAACATATTTATTAATTTATATATAGAAATTGCCAAGTATGGCCCAGTGAAAAATTCAGAGAAACAATCAAATATGTATATATATAATAGTTGTGAGATACAAAGGTTTGGTAAGTTCAATAGTAACAAAACGTTCATTAATCTCTTTTGCATTTTATCAATCAAGTATTTAACATATCAATCTAACGAGATCGGATTTCATATTTTCAAGTAATATTCAAGTTTAGATGTACTACAAACACTGAATCAACGTAATCCTAATCGTTTGTATCCATTCTGAAAAATCCAAGTTGTTTTAGACAGTCGGAGCAAATGCTTCCAATATATGGGTCAAAACTCCAATATTAGAAATTTTGAAGCATATCATAGGATTGCTTACTAGCCAGCAGGTCTCTGTATTTCTGTGTCATCGTTCGATTCGGAGATGCACAACGTCCATGATAATATGATAAACACATGCAGCACAATATTTTAAAACTTTTGGCATTACTAACATTAGAGATAGATATTGTATTCAGAGTTATGGTAGGTTGAAACAAAGGGTAACTAGCTTATTAGCAACAACAGCGTATTCTATCTATGCATACACAGATAAAAGGCTTAGCCAAATTCTTGGTTATAACGTTTGAGTTGAAAATACAAGTGATTTTCAAGAATAATTCTAGAATGAAAATAAATTCCTTTAAGAATTCTAAATAAACTCAAACGGGTAAGAAATAATAAAAGTATGCGAGAGTCTAACTCTATTTGCAACATAATATTTTAAGGACAGTAAGTTATTAAAACAATACTGCTATATTGGCAGCAAAATATAATCGTGGAAAGTTAACCTTCAATCGTCCTGGAATTAAAATGGTAATTTCTATTTCTATATCTGTGTTCCCTAGGGTTGCAGTAGAGTCATTGGCCAAACAAGTAGATGAAAATATCTTAATAGAATGTAAATATCTATCACATACTGGCGATGTGTTTGGCGATGAAAAGGAAATTTTGTATTTTGGATATAAGCATAATAAAAGGAAAAGGAAAACGGTGACCTAATATTAGGTTGTAATTAATGAAAAGGACCGACTGATGAAAATTGTATCAAAACACTGCCATTTTGAAGTACCTATAGTTTGAGAGGTCAAACAATACTGCTTTAACTTTTAACATTTCTATAGAATACTCCGAAGCAAGCGTATACTACCTGAAGACAATGCTTTCGACCTAATATAAAATAAAGGAAAACTAGAAATTTAGGAATTCATAAACATAGAACACTTAGAATCCAACAGAATACGGATCAGCTAGTTCCCGAGACATTGAATCCCCCAATAAATTTAGTCCCTGTACAGAAAATTCAAGTCTCTATCTACACGTTGACATTTAGTGCCCTTATAGAAGGTAAAATTGCCCAATACCCTAAACTGTAAACACGAGACTCCTGCTCTCCGTAGAAGCGGTTCTCTCCTCAACTCTTCCAAATTCCACTTCATGCCACCAAACTTACGAAATCGAGGAAAATTGGCGAAGCCCGCTCAATCCGACTGCTAGAAAAGAAACCTACTTTGTTAGGGCACTTTTCTGTCCACGAATTCCACCGCATTCTTCCAACTTCCGAATCAGAAATATTCTTATACAACGTAATTGTCGGACACACAAATATAACTAGCCAGCAATTATTACAGATACTTATGAACAGTATCATAGAATCCAGAAATCATTTTTACACATGAAATAAAGATGCCGATCAGGGACTGGATGAGGAATCACTTGAGAAACTCAAGCACCAGCATCTGGTTTACGGACGGATCGCAATTCGGGGCACAGGGACTATGAAACAGGATATCACTGAGCCTGTGGAAACATGTAATCGTTTTTCAGGCTGAAGTATTTACAGTAGCAGCCTGCGTTGAAGGGTTCAGAGCGGAGGCTGTACAAATAGACTATACACTATGACTGATAGGCGACTATTAAAGCCGTTATGAAACCTGTTACCAGGTCAAAACTGGTAAAACATTGCACAAAAGTTCTCACAGCTTTATTTCAGAACGGTAAATAAATTGTTTTCATACAAACTTTTTCCGACGAAGTGGTGGAGGTAATGCAAAAGTCTTCTGTTAAACATGCGTTTGGCTGTATTTATTAGTTATAGTTTCTCTTATTTGCTTTGTGTCCTACTTCTGTTATTTGTTCGAACCGAACACGACGTTATAGCACTTACTATTACCATTATCATCATTATTCTGTGTAATTTGATGTAAATTCCGAAAAATAAATAAAAGATTGTGTTTAAATATTGAATATAGTTTTTCACGGTTAATTTATTTATAGCAATTGTATACTTAAGACTGTAGGCTACATCTTTCCATGCTTCCGTTGCTTAGTATAGCATTCGCAATGCGCGTGTTGAATCAGTATGATGTAGCTTTGCATAATTAATTAGGGGCTATATTTTCTACAATGTTAAATTGTAAGTGATAATCGTAATGGTGCTGAATTTTCAGTTTTATAGGTCACAATGCAGAATTTTTACAGAAGAAAAACAAATGCTTAATCCGTTTGTCAGATTAGACTTTTCAGTATATAGGTCTACTATAAATATTAATGGCAAAGTTGTATTAATTAATTACAACATAATGACGTAGCCTTCCTTTGCAAGTTTTTTGTACGTACTTCAACATAATTACACAATAGACAAGCTACAAATAACGTGGAACTAAATATTTATGATAAATTCCAGTTGTAACGGAGCACATTTAAAATTAATAACGCGAACGTTTATAACAATAAATCATGTTCGCATTCGTATGAAATACCGCAAATCCGCATGGATATTATTGCTAGGCACGAATAAGTTAAGAAACCTTGTAGTAAATATCAACGAGTAATAATAATCATTGAGAAAGGTTATGTGAGTGCATATTGTATGTATCTAATCAGTCTGCTATAGTATTAGGTGACCGTGAATGTTAAGTTATTTCGATAAAATAATAATGCGTATCTAACTTACGCAAACGGGTAAGAATTTTTTCAGGTCATTAGTGATGCATTAATTCAATGTTTAACAAAAGTTGTTTTTCCTTCCATTTATATCCTTTTTATTACTTCACCTCTCGCATTCAGTCATTTTAAATGATAACAAACAGTTGACTGAAAGTGCTCTATTGCTTGTCAAAGTATTCTCTACAGGATTTATGACTTGTCTTGGGATAGCACGAATTGCCAATTTGAAGATGTGGACTGCTTCTTCCAGCGACAATGATCCCGCGGAGAATGTAACATTTGAATGTTTTGCTATTCCAAAAATCCAATTGCTTTGCAGCTGTACATAAGTTCGCATTCTTGTGGTGGAGGGTGATTCCTTATTCTGGGTTAGTTTTTCGGAAAATGGCGTTTACTTGTAGCAAAGAAACGGTAGTGGACACTTTCAATTTTGAAAGGAATTGTATTGTATTATTGATGACACCCATTTTTAAGACAAACGTTGTGATCATCGTCTTTGATACCTCGTACCGACGATTTTTGTTGAACAATCCTCAAACTGCGGAATAAAACGTTTTGACTGAGCTAATTTGTGCAGTTCTTTCAAATCTTTTCAAGAGGAGCATTTAAACGTACCTAAGTCCTTATTGCGGTTTGAGCAATTATTTAGAACTGGCACCAAGTATTCAGTACTTGGAGGAGAAATCACTATTATTATTGTATGAAGGGTTAGAAACGGATTTAATGTTTATACAAACGCCATTAGAAACCTAGTATGGATGACTAGGGTATATGGAAGAATTACATAACAACTCCCCCTGTAGATTAACCCACAGTTTCGTCAATTGGGTAAGGAAGAACTGAGGTGTCATTTTCTTGAATATAAACTGTACGGTACGTTTAGTGGAAAGATAGAGAGTTTCTTTGTTTTGCGTACCAGCAAACATTAATTTTATTTTTGTCATAAATAGTCAATATACAAGTTGTTTAAAGCATATAGCTGTAACTAAGCATTAATTAAAGATGCTGAACAAAAGCTATATAGCGTAGTAATATTTTAAAGACAAATATAATCACTACAATCTAGAATTATCTATAGATGTCAAAATATGGCATGCCATCTGACTTGATGGCGATAAATTTGTTTATGTATGGAATTAATTTATAAAACTTTTAACTTGACAGTATTTTTTAAATACCTTTTTGATTTGTAATGTTAAATCCATAAACAAATTAAAAAAATATTTTATAAAATTAATTAACACATTTACCTGGAATAATAAAAAATTTAGAAAATAATGGAAAAGGAAAAAGAGAAAGAAGTAAAGTAGAAGAACAAGTAGAGAAGAAGCAGAAAATAAAAACAATAAAAAAGAAGTAAATGAAGAGAAGGAAAGATTAGAGTTAAGAGATACAAGGAAAGCGAAATAAAAAGGAAGAACAATAGAAAGAATTACACCTTTAGTAACAATGGGCACACTTTTTATTTATCGTTATCATTGCATTTTGGAATAACTTTGTTGAATTAGTTGGTGCGCCGCATATTACACAAACATACGGTCTCAAAAAAATGTTTCAGCATTTGTTAGCTTTAGAATGGATTGGCACCGAAACGTGTCAGCGTCAAACCGGCCGCACTCAAACGCCCTAGACCGCTCAAATTGGCCCACGTAAACAGCAGACTGATTTAATCTTTGGATTTACAGGAACTAGGATCGCCCGATGGTCGCAATTCGACCACAACATCTATATATTAATACGCAGTCAAATACAAACAATCACACCTGATGTCCATTGAATTTTTATTATATTTTCGAGTAAAGTAAAACAAAAAGTGCGCTCTACTTTTTGAGAAAAATTTTAAGTGCTGTTCAACGAAGAGATCGTAGCGCGGGGGATAGGATCTAGGCTTTACACCCGTGGGAATTTTTTAATCTCTTCCTGCACAATATCAACAAATATATTTTCATTTTATGCAAAATAATTCAAAAATAATATTTTTCGCCATGGCAATTTTCCGAATAAATTACCACGGCGAAATATATTATTTTTGAATAATTTTCCATGAAATGAAATATATTTGTTAATATTGTGCACGAAGAGATTAAAAAAGAAGGACATGAGGAGAACTTGAACACACTTCCCTCATGGGTGTAAACCTTATCCACAGCACTACGATCGCTTCGTTAAACAACACTTAAAATTAACGATATAAGGGACAAATAGGAAACTTCAATTCCTTTTTCAACAATTTTCTCAAAAAATAAAGCACGTTAGGACAAAACCTTATACCTAGATATATGTATAAGATCCATGAAAATCCTGGTGTTCCGCTTGTTAGCGACGAATACACAAATGTAAATGTTTGGCACGAACGGATGAGCTAAACATACAAATATTTTACTCACTCGCAATGTATTGAGACGCCAACTTAATCCACTTAATCTGCTTTTGTGCAACAATATTATGCCACACAATTTTTGTCCGTTTCTCGAACGTATTTACTATAATAATATGTCATTACTTGACGTGGTTGACGTATATCACGTTGCGTATGTCATTCTGATTACAGATGGCTTGATACCTGTTACTTAAGCTCAGTTACAATATGTAATATATGCAATATGTTACAGACTCTGACTCTGAAACATACATTCGACAAATCTGCATTGTGATACGAAAATAACGATATGTATATGTACCATCGCGATACATGGAGGGAACACTAAAATATGTACGAGAAGACGACCCACTGCGTATTAATATATAGATACATCTAGGATTCGTCACTACTTACGATGTTATAAGCATTCTTTGAGCTTTCATTGTTGAATAGGTTCAATGTCATTCCGTGTCGATTACCTCCTTAATTAAGGGGTACCACCACTGTAACACCTTTAGGAAAGCGTGTCTTTGACAATTTCTTTTGGATAGAAGAAAAGGCGATAGGACAATAATATTCTAAGAAGTTATTAAGCATATATCAAAGTATTAAACAAAAAATTATCATTGATAAGTATTAAATAATGGCGACGTTGGAGCCGTTATCGCGAGGCATGTTGCATTTGAGGCGCTCTGCGTTACGCAGTGTAGCTGGTACAAATTTGAATCCGGAGTAATAAAAAAAACAATCACTTAATCTATAAAGTTATAGCTAGTGAAGTGTGTTGAAGATCTTAAAGATATTGATTTTTGTGTGATTGGCGAGTATTTGAAGTAAAACATTCAATTAAACTAATGCTTAAATTAACACATCTAAAATCCCGTACGTATTTCACTTCCATTTTATTTTAAAGATATGGTCTAAAATTCAAATGAATAGAATAAAAATTATTGTAGTTATACTGCGTGCCGTGCTTATTTCGAGAAAATCGCGTTTAAAGTTCTTACTTCGTACTTTGCAGTTCTGCACTAAACACGGTAATGCCTCTAATTGAAGTTAAACACTTTGTAACAACATCTGTTACTGTATTAGAAGAATTAGAAATCAAAAGGTAAGACATTAGGATGTACCTTCCCACCAGGTATTTATTTGGTGCAGGTAATCGTTTCGGAGATATCCGACGCGCTTGGGGAGGAGCCCAAACTTTTTGGGTAATAAACCGTTTTCCTCAATATTCTAGAGGCATCAAAGCATCTATTAAGCCAATAAAAAACACGATTTTCTGAGATTTTCTAGTGGTTACCCCTAAAAATTTGGGATCCAAAGGGGAACTCACTTTCGCACACTTAATTAATCTAGAAAGATCTGTTGGATTATGATGTTTGAAATGCAATGTTTCAATCGCACCATATGTCGCATATATATATGCATATCGATCCTCTCCGAGCATAACTTCGATATATTTGCTTCAATGACGCATTTTCTTTACAGATATCGGTAAATAAGACCTTCGTCTTGAATAATAATAGGAATGAGCTAACTAAGTATTTAGCTTTGATGCTTGATGTCTCATTTCTGGTGCGCTGTGGTCGGTTATATTCTACCCTAAAGCCATCCTCCGTATTTATTCTCTAATACTCATCGTTATTCTAGTTCGGGGACACCATATAGAGCATGAAGTGTCAAGAGTACACCTATCGCAACAGCAAACGTATTTCAAATAATTCTGATGTTACTTATATTTGTACAAAAGCAGAGATAAAAGTAGGATATATTTAGCAAGCAATGTTACAAAGGTGTAAAAGCTGCAAGGAATTACGCTTGTTGATAGCTTTCTCCATTCCCACATCTAAAAGCCCTCCCCATTTACATACACTCGCTTTTAATTCAATACATGTAGCACGTTTTTTCTTACTTCATTTGAATTCCTTTTCGACTGTGTACTAACCAGTACGAAGTAGTTCTTAAAGTAATCAACTAGGATATTAAAATGTTACGGTTATTAGTGTCCAGTTCCTACATGCATATGTACATACATACATACACCTATGCGCAATTCTTCCGGAATGTTAGGCGTTCTCGTCCATTGTTTATAAATGAGATAGATAAATTTTAAATTGCCTTGTACTTACGTGGTCTTTAAACTGTCCAGTATGGAAATTATACCTACTAATGATGCAAATTTTATGCTTTTAACACGAACGGTATCATTCAGCGATAATAAATTTATCAATTTAGTGTATAATCCGTGTCTATACCAGCGTAAATAAATCACTGTAGAATTAGATGTTACTTCAACCTTTGTATCGTAATGCTCCACGGAGTACTACTTTGCATAAAATAAAATTTAGAAAAAGTCTACAGTGAGGAAATTAAATAAAAAGAAAAGTGTAGGGCTGAACAATTCCTAACAATAAGTGAGCACCGAAAACAAAGTAAAGTGTGAAATATGGTAGTGGGAAATAAAAGGAAATATAAATTGAGTAAACACAAAAATATGTAATTGCTCATTATTATACTTTTCACTTATGTACCTTCGTCGGTCTTAACTACGTGATGTTGACATGTGTTGATGTCAGTGAATGGATGGCTTCAGGGAATCATAAGCAATGTAGGCATGGCTTCTCGACATAGCCACTAGTCATCAACACTTCCCAGAATTTAAACAGCCTGAGAATACAAGACATAATAAGTAGTAGTTAGCAATAAATATATTTGTAGTAAGGGCTTTCGATAAATCAGTTTGGTCGAGCGACAGAGATCGTTGATTTGGAATATAATCAACTTTCATGAAATACATTTTTTATTTGTTTACATATTAGATAATAAAGTGTGCGGCTAAAGTATTAGAAGGATATTGTATGGTACTATACTATTCACAACAGGATCGTGCACTTTTCACAACAGAATTCTAGTTTTTCAACATTAAACGTATTACACCGAATAAAAATCCCACATAAACCGCGTGCCTGTGAAGGCTTAAGATTGCCAAAATAATAATTTATTTGAAGCAGTAAAGGTTTCACATTTGAGTAAACCTAATGAGACTCTTTTATGATTGATCTTTTATATTGTAAAGTTTACTATTTCTTTTTTTCAAACGGTGCTTTAGCACTTCAAAGTATTTTTTCTGTCCATTATGTTTGAAACCTTCAAATGCTTTCCAAAATTAGGATAACCACTACAAGCCATTGGTGACAATAGATAGTACTAGTTTTCTCCGCCTTATTAAATTTGTTTCCATTCGGACAGGAAATGTAGATCCTTTTTTAACGCTTGTTGTTCAAATATTTTTTCGGATAGGATTCCTTTTACAAACTTAATAATGTAAATAATATTTATTTAAGAAGTAACAATTTTATCGATACTGCATAATGATAACTAATCATAGTCATATGTGTAGTACATGTTCTAAGCGTCAGCTTTGTTAACGATTGTGCAAGCTTCAATTGTTTCCGGCAAAGTGGGTATGTACTTTCAAATATGTATTTACAATAAACTATAAGCTACCACTTACTAAAGGAGATGTAGTCTGTAGTAGTAGGAACTTAAGTATACACTTGCGAAAGCAAAAAAATGTGAAAGAAATGAAGAACGAAATATTATATATATTCGTTCACAGAAAATAAAGATCTGCATACTGACATTTCTTTTCACACTGATTCACGACTTTACATTGAATTGAAGTAGTAAGAAATGCTAAATTCTATAATTTCGAAATAGTTGAAGGTCAGCTAATAGTAGACAGCTTCTTTTAAAATAAATCCATATAAACATAAACTAAGATATTCATTTCAATATGTTGGGTTAGCGTGCAGCATGGAAATGCCAACCGCCTTCAATAACCCGATCTAAACTTGGACAAACTACATTAAAATTCCAGAACCGGTAAAGATGTGGAAATAATTATTTATTCTCACAAAATCTATTTTTGCATCTTCTAAATTTATCTGGTTGCTATTAATAAAAGTTTAAAAATAACTTTTCGTCAGGCATTCTAAAGTTTTTTAAATGCTGACATTTATATTGCTTCCACATAAAAGGGAATTTTTTCCACAGACAAGACAGAAAAAAATATATACTTTCAAATTCCTTATTATAATTATTGTTAGAAAACACTTTGGTAAAAGATTTGCTACTAAATATATAACAGATGTAACCTTGTATACATATACTTCTTTAGTTTTTATACAATGGCTGTCTATGAAATGTAATAATCTCAACGCCTACAACTATTAATAATACATACATATATATATATATATATATATATATTTCAATGAAGTTCAATTAAAGTATTGTATGAAGGTGAGCCGTATTTATCCGCAATGCAGTATTTCTGCTGGTAGCATTGTCACTTTTATGCGCATTGCAAGGTGTATACCCTGCATGATCGTTTATGTGCAGGTTTGGACACGGTTGGTCAGGCCGCCCAAATAGTACATATTTAGAAGAAGACCAATACTAGTTTACGGTCACTATTAATAAGATAGTAATCACACAAGACGTGGTTCTGTAAGGCAAACAAGTGACTATTGATTATGTCGCAAGCCAATTGTAAAGTGATCATGATTGTAACTACGAAATCACCCATAATAGATTTTCCTCTCATAAAGTTTGTGCAAGAAGGATCACAAAATAACTTAGGCGAGAGTGGTATATATGGTACAACTCCCATATTTCTGAAGGTACTGATAATCATTACGACCTAGCAGCAAAAATATAAATCTGTTAGCAATTTTGAACAGAAATTGTCGCCCTAAAGTGTGCATTTTATGCACAGTGATCAATTTTACGAAATTCAACCGGCTGATATAAAAGCGGAGAATAAAGGAGGAACCAGTATTTTATAGCACTCATATCTTAAACTACACTCTTTTAGTTACATTTTAAGTTATTGAAAGTTGATACTCAGTGGTCTTGAATTCAGGTTTATTTTTTTGTTTTCATCAAGATGCAGTTGCCTTTATTGCACTGCCATACAGTTTCTCAAATCGTCCTAGAACAATAAAGATGCTGTTCATGTGTGCTGTTTTCATCAGTGACAATTTTTTCTTTTTCATTCTGTTGCAGAATGAACATTAGAAAGGTAATACAGGAAATCGACGCACTACGGCACAGTACAAAAGAAAGGTCAGGAAAAGTATTTGTCCAATTTAAATGAAGATACGATCAATAAATTTCAGAAGTATTTCATGAGTTTTATTTAAAACAGCTTTCCTTTTCAACAATAGCAACCTGGTACCATTTTGGAAACCGCCGCGGCGGTACGATTTAGCAGATTTATGTTCTAAATCGTACCACGTGTAAGTATTTCGAAAAAAAAAAATACTGAAAAAGGAACTATTATTCAATACTGAAGAAAAATACATTCCGCTTGCAACATATCTCCTTATTTCATGGCACATTTTCATTCTTTATATCAAGTAATATTACTCGCCAAAGAATTAAAATATCTCAAGTGATGCGATACAGACAACTTTCCCTTACTTTATTTCATAAACAAACGCTATTGGGCATATGACAACAAACCTTCGATCGGTAAGATAACGAAGATAACGAACGTCTTCTTGATGCTTACATTATTTTGGGAATTACAAGATCCAATTCTGGAATACTGTAAAACTCGATTTTACAAAAACACTCGTGCTCGTTACAACGTCTACAATGCTTAGCGACAAACTTAGATCTGCAGTTCGGACCAGGGGCCAATACATACTCCATCCTCATACTCTACCTCAGGAATGGGCAACTCCGTTTAAGAAGGCAACTAAGAAGAGACAAAATCGAAAAGTTCAAAAAGAATTTAGCCGGTCAACATCATGAATTAACAGAAGTAAAAATTTTTATGAAAATGAAGGGCAAACACAAACTGGTCCAACCGTTGAAAGATGATGCATGGTTTAGCATTTTTGGTTGATGTCACTAATTACTTGAACGAGCTAAATACCAATATGCAGAAACAAGGACTATTTGCCCATGATATATTCACGCTTGTAAAATCTTTTCAAAACAAACTTCGGTTGTTGGAAAATCAGATTCGTGCTGGAAATTCACATCATTTTACAATCCTAGCTGCTCACAAAAATTTCGATGCAGTGCACAGGAATCATATTCATTACATACAAAAATTACATTCAGATCTAAGGATTTTTGTTCACGTAAACTTATATTCTAGATATTCATGACTCTTCCAAGGGGTGATGTTCTGAAAAGTCAGTTTCTGCAGGATTATTACGTGAGATAGATTTTCAAAGATAAATATCCAATTTTAATTAATTTGGTATGTAAGTTGATGTCTCTCTTTGGCGGTACTTATTGCTGGGAGCAAAGCTTTTCACGAAATCAAAAGACAGATCAAAGATCATCCATACTAATTTGGAAAACTCCTTACGCGTAACAACATCACTTGACCAAATATTGAACTTCTTGCAAAGGAAGGCAACCCCAAGTTCCGCACTAGTTAGAATTGTAGCACTATATCGCTATAAGAAGTTATTTGTTTAATAAAGTTTATTCATTTTAGTTTTATTCTTTTATTATTTTATTGTAAATCCGTATACGTATACCTACATATCTGTACCTTTTTTAAACAAATACCTGTAATCGGCGTTAGATCTATATCAATTCTTATGTATATGACATAATCTAAAATGTAACACATTCCACAATTGTCTAGTAGCAAAGTAAAAAAGAAAAATACAACAACTTCATTACCGAAACATCTGTTAAGTCGTTCGTATTATGTAAAAATAAAGCCTAGCAGCTTAAAAACGTTGAGATAGAAATAGTATAGCTATAATAATGTAGCAGCTAATATGGATCATATTATCACAAATACATTACTAGTAGCACAGATCATTTATTTATATCTTACGAACTGTTTCGTGGCCGCGAATATTTCAAAGATTTTGGCCTCTTTTACACTCCTCACCTTAAAATATACCACCTGCGGCTTGATTAGTCGCAGTTGCTCAACAATTTAAGAAGCTATTATCTTGTCCAATTTGGTGCTTATTAACATCAATAATTCACTATTAATAATGCAATAAATTCAGGAGAAACCAAAGTCTTCTAAGTCATTGTCTAACTCTCGCTGGGAAGTTCGACTAGAAATGTTTGTGATTAGCACATGAATAAGAAATCATTCTTTACGTTGAAATCTAACCAAATCTTATTTAGTACATATACATACCTCCATTGAATGGAAGTATGTATATTGTACTTTTTCTCTTATTTTTATTTACGGTATTCTTATATGTGTCTGGTAAAAAGAAATGCATTAATATAATTAAATATATTACGGATAAAGTTACTTTCGTTAATGATGTATGGTGTACATAGTGATTAACCTTCATTGGAACTAATAAAGTAAGTAATTAACTGACCGCTAACAGTAGTAAGACATTACCCGCACGTCTTTCTTGTAATATAATGCAGATCTAAACGTACACACTTTATGTGATTCTAATGTAACTTGCATCGTTCCCGTTTCTCATTTACAAAGATTTATGTCCCATTCGCTGAATTATGATAAAGGTTATTGTAAAATGTCCATTAGGCAGTATGTATAGTGCGCTACTTTTAAATATAATGCTCCAGAAATTTCTTATATAAAATATCTCCGTATTTGCAAAAATATTTAATACTGATTATCAAATTTTTGTGCAAAATTGACTTGTTTGCAAAATTTGGTGAAATGCAGATTTATCCATACGCGGAGAAATCTAACAAGGGGACCGCCAAGTATGGTACAAACGGATTTTAATAGGTCTACGATATATTGTGAGAGTATGTCCCCAGAGTACTAGGCTAAAAAGATTTGTTCCAATGGGCTTTGATTTCCCAGAAAATCGAAGTCAAAGTTCCATGCGTACCTATTATACCTGTACATTTTGTACGTTACCAAGCGAACAGCGTGGTGTAGGCAACAAGGCGCTTGGCTGGCACCCCGACGATCGGGTTCGCGTCCTGCTCGGAGTGTTTGCGCCGACTGTCCCCCATCCTTCTTTTGTTTGCGTCGAAATTAATTAACGGAAGAGATATTTTTTAAAATTTGAGCCACGGTGCACCTGTACAGAGGTAGCATTTATTAGATGTGCGTGGTGCTGCAATGTTCTGTGTTTTCGGTGTTTTTGTGATAATTATCACCCAGAATTGTGTACACCTTTTAAAGCTAGCAACAATAGTGACTGTGAATAAATAACGGTTCATTAACTTTGCATTAAACTTGCATTAAATAACATTAAATCAAATAATGAGTGAATACTGTGTTAAGTTTTATTATTTCCTGACCATTTATTACCTGTCTGAAGGATAAAATCCAGTTAGGACTCGTCGTATGGGTAGGCACATCATAAGCGGGCATAAAGAAAAGGGTAGGGGATAGTCAGCGCAAATACTCCGTGCAAGACGCGAACCCTGATCGTCGGGATGCCAGCTACTCGCCTTGATTCCTGCGCCCATTTTGAATTCAATTTTCTCCGAAACCAAGGCCCATTGGAACAAATCCTTTTAGTCTAGTACTCTGGGGACATACCCTCACAACATATCCTAGATCCATTAAAATCCATTTGTAAGTATGTATAAAGTTGTCATCTTCAAAAGACCAGAGGAATTAAATGTCGCAGATGACACTCCCTAACTTGCCGTGAATATTGCCAAATGAATATGGCGCAATGATGATGATCGTACCATGGACACCACACATGTACGCACACTATTTTCATTTATTTGGCGGTAATCACAGCGAGTTAACTGGTGTCATGTGCAACATTTAGTTTCTTAAGTGTATCTACTCGGGCTAATAGTTTAATTGCGGGTATATATATTTATTTTTTTGTTTCAAAGAAGGTGTGGTCTCAATTTCATTTATTTGTTAGCAGCATGATTTTTCCATTTTAACGAGAATTTATCAAACATTTTATACCCACTCACTAGAGTAAGTTGGAAATTTTAGAAGAAATTTGTTATGTATGCATATCAACAATATTTGGATTAAAACTGTTTTAATTTTACTAGAAGCGGTTCATGTATTTATTTACTTTTGCCAGTGTTAAGTACTTATTTTGATTATGAACACCTACCTTATTTTTAGTCTTAACATAAAAGTGTAAATAATTATCTCCTATAATTGATTTATAAGGTACTGCAACCAGAATTTGCATATGGTAGTTGAGCAATGAGTTAGTAAATAACTATAATTACAGGTATGAATGAATATCTTCAGAACTTCTTTAGAAACATTAAAGTGGCTCCTATAATTGAAAACTTTCCAGGAAAACATCTGAAAGTTTTTTAAATATTAAACAGTAATTAATAACTGACCATGAAAATACTAAGAGGAGAAAAGGAAGATTCAACTGGTTCTACTTTGAAAAAATCGTATACAGCATTGTTTATTTCTGTAGATAAGAACCCCAGAAAAATAAGTTTACTATTTCTTGAAAGCATGGTGTACCTAGAATCGAGGAAAAGTTCTTCAGTCATTTGATCAAACATATGCGCAATACCACTTTGTTAAGGTAATGAGAAAGAAAGAAACAATTATCCATTTTTGTAACTTATTGTATGTCAATGGCACGTGACAAACTATGACAATTCCAAATAATATCGTTTCTTTAAATACTGAGTGCAAAAGAAAACTGTATGTCAAGTAAGGGATAAAATTAATTTCTACGGTTAACTTATGTCGAAAGTTCTCGGCCGGTTCGATTTTTATTTTAAAATGCATTTTCGTTTGATATTAAGTAGGTATAACTTTGTATTTAATACAGAAGCAGCGCTAGAGAGAGCAACCCAATGTCTTTAAATGGTAAGGAGGATCTAGTAATATATTTTTATAAATATCCTTTCATTTACTATGCAATGGCAAAAATCGGCCCTGGAATTGTTATTATAGAGGTATGCCGACATCTCCTAATAAAGAAAATTATATACAACACCCAGGGCAGATATCACTTGCGCGCACGATAAGCATAATGAGGGTCAAACCTCAAATCAATAGTGAAAATGCATGCCCTTGTTCATGTTGTATTATGCTCTGATGGGCAGTATGGAATTCGCTCCCATAACAAGTACTGTGATTAATTCCGAAATAGGTCGTAGTCAAATTCGCTACCAAGAGAGCAGATACAGGATTATAATTCGGTAGCGAACTCGCAATACGCATATAGGCATAATCGACGCTACGTACTTCTCCTCTAATGACACAATACAGCTCTTTCTCCGTGTACACCACCACTGTTCGTGTACACCACCGTTGTCCGCAGTTGGCGCGCACGTGATCGGAACCTGTAGCTCTGTACTCTACACTTGATTCCCCAACCATTTAAAATTCTATTAAACATAATATTATGCGCAAAAAAGCGTATTTAAAAATAAATGTGGACATGTTCCAACATTTTTTACTAAAGTAAACCACATCTGTTTCGTGACAGATATGTATGTGATCACAAAAGGTGAATTAAGGAAATGAAAGAAAAATTCAATTACACTAATTAAACTTCTGTTTGCAATATTTTTCATGTCAAAAACGGACGAAAGAATGGTAGCAAATTTGGGTACCACCAAACCGGATGACCTTTAATGCAGGAAATGCAAGCAAGTTTAAAATTTAACATTGAACGTTACTGCAAAATACAAGGATACTAAAACTCTTGAAAGAGAGCAGAGTTGTATATTCCGATCAAAAGCAGTTTAGAGCAGTAATAGCAACTTGTCAATTCCCATCTCTTTAGTTCTACTCTGTAGTATGCAGAAAAAATTGATTAACTTATTATTCAATGACATATATCATGCTTCTGGACATATTAGTTATTTCTAATTCAATAACGCTTACAACTTTGACGAACTGAGAAAATTCCCAAATTGAAGGAGCTTAAAATTAAGTATATAGAAATTCTATAGATCGGTAACCTATCGCAGTGAGCCATATCCACACTATCGGTGTTGGTATACTATAAAAATTACTGAATTATGATTTTTGTTCGACAACTCAAAGTTGTGTATCTATGTAATCCGCGAGCTATTAGAGGTTTGACTTTGTGGCCGACGCCTGCTGTAGTTGATAGGGAGGCCTACCGGACTTACGCATTAAACAATTTGTTAGAGCTATTGAATTGAGACTTCACGTCAGTGTCAAAAGCTGGACAATTGAAGCCTGGAAATACTATGGCATATCTACTTTGCATTTCTCTTTAGTTTATCCGTAAACTGACTAAAACACTTCAAAAATTCGAATTCGAGATAACTTGTGTTTCTTTTAATTATAAGTCTGGAAGTGTACACGGAAGCTTTTGATTCCATTAAAAGAAAGACCAATATTAAATGGGAAGAATGTCAGTAATCAATTTATAATTAATTCTTTATTGACATAAAGAAAGTATACAAAATAACTAATAACTTTGTACGAACAAGAAACAGATCTTCACGAGCACTCGAAACCAATTTGGGGGTGAGATAGGGTGAATATCGAGCTTGTATTTATTCATGATGGTTATAAATGAAATAATAAGTTTGCAGCAAAAGAATTAAGCAGACTATATTGGAATATCATAATCTGGTCCTGTCAGCTAAGAAGTCTGAGCTACAATACAATCTGCGAATTTGGTGCGAAGAGCTGAAAAAATATAGCCTGGTGATTAATATGGATAAAATTAAAGCAGCGATGACTGTAGAGAACTGTAGGAAAATCCAGTTCAAGCGAAAAAACAAAAAAACATAACAAGTCAAGCAGTTTCAATATTTAGGAACTAGAATTGCAGATAATGGGAAAATAGAAGCAGAGCTTGACGAAAGAGTTATGAATACGACAAACTATACTTCGTACAAAATAAGCTGATCTTCACTAAAAAGCAAATCTATATAGTCACAAGGATTGCAAAAGGTACTACATACGAGGTGTGTAAATAGACTATTGAGAGTGTTGATCGGGCAACACTGGTGGAGAGGAGGCGAGGAGGAGGAGGTGTGGTACGCCATCAGTGCGAGTAGGAACCCGCTGATTTGCTTTTTTAATAATCAGGAAATCATTTACAAAAAGTTTGTGCTCCGAGGCCAAGGGGCTAATCAACACTTTTACCAAAAGGTTCTTGAAAGACTTTGAAAAAGGTCATATGTATGGAACCAAACATTACAAAGAGCTGGTCGTTTCATCACGACAATGCGTCTTGTCACACAGTAATTTCAGTAAACCGTTTTTTCGCCAATAACAACATTACTATGACTTATCTGCCTCTTTATTCGTCCGACTTGAGTCCACGTGACTTTTCCTCTTCCAAGGATTGAAACAACACATCAAGGGATATAGTTTTATGGAACTGGACAACATTCAAACGGTTGTAACCGACAAGCTAAAGGCTATTCGAGTATCCCAGTTCCTTAGGCTCCCCAAGGCAATTCCTTTGAAGACAAAAATGTTATATATTATATTATATATAATCTTATTGGAAAGAAATCGGTTTCATTACTTTATGGACACACCTTGTATTTATACCAACAATGATATACATATCAAAGACCTACACCCTGACGAAGAAACAAAGAAATAAGAATAGCTGGAGTGAGATTAATTAAAAGGATTAGGAATGACGAAATGAGAACACGATTTTAGAATTGCTTGGTTAAAGACTAAAGAAAAATACATTAAGATGGTATGGACACCTTTTCAGAATGTCTAATACAAGACTCGTAAAGAAAATGGATAACCCGGGAAAGACAACGAGTGGAAAGGTAAGAACGAAATGGAATAACGAAATCAACCAATACCTGAGGAATATGGGATAACGAGGGAAATGCAGTCGAAAAGAAAACAGATTAGCATTAGATAGTTGATAGGATTACGATGATGATGAAATACACACAGATAATTTCATCTTCACACCAGGAGCAATACCAAAGCTGACGGGTGCTTCTTTAGTGTTTATCAAATATTTGTTAAATTGTTAAAACCAGTTTAAGATGTACATAGCTATGTATATACAAAGATCTTTTAACCCATATAAATAACTGTACTCTGTCTTTCTTACTATAAAGACAAATTTGTTTTATTTCGTTTGTATTTCAATTCAGTATTCAAATAGAAACAAGAAGATTAATAATTTCCAAGATTCTTTCCGGCTGTTCCCACTATAAAGTTCTGTGTAGGGGAAAAAATTGCAACTATAATTTCACAGTCTTTCGCGTATTTATTTGTTACATCTTTGCCATATTTATGTATAATGTCAGACGGAATAATATATTTCAAAGTATATGACAGAAAACAATGTAGTAATTAATAAGTCCCTGATCAACTATTAATACTTCACGCCTCTCCTTGAATTATGCAGCTAATTATACAGCATGATAGCCCATAATAAGGATCAGACGTTGAAAAAGAAGGCCAATTGTTTTGGCAGAACATAAATTTAAATGAAGTCGTAATTCACGAATGATGTATCATTTTCCGCCTATCGTGTACGGTATAATCCAGCCATAAGGTTACTAAGAGAATGTGCATTTCAAAGGTGTTTACCTTATGCTTATGCGCGCAAGAAATCCAACAGAAATAAATTTCTTGCTTTTTGATTTTAATGATGTTGTATATTCTTTGTACATAAAATTACAATTCAAAGCGGGAGTATTCTATTTAGAAGCTCTGGCCCAAAATAATTTACGTGTATTAGTAGTAATGCACATATTTTTCTTGGTTCAAAAGTAAAACAACTCTCTTAGTTAGTTCTTAGCTACCTTGTTTTTTACGTTACTACATCGACTTTTATTTATATAGGTATGAAAGACTACGCTATCATCTTAAATGAAGGAAACAGAAAAGAATGAAAATTACTCCTGAACTTTGATTAATACAACTTTTGAAAATGCATACTTCACCGTTTTGGGAGACCATCACAATAGTCGTTTTTGCCTTTACCATAGCAAATAAATCTTTTGACAACTAAGTTGTCGTCATTAATGGTGAAAAAGAAGACAACAAACAAAACGTCACTAGTGAACTTTGTTAACATACTTTTTAAAAGACTGCGCTTGACCGTCTCATAAAGTCATAATTAGTCTGGGCAAACAGGGCTAATATCGTATAATTACGAAATAAGTTACAACAGAAACCTTGACTCCTCACTCTAGTCAGCTATATGCTGGTAGTGCTGTATATATGTAGGCTGTCGTAACTTGTTTCGTAATTACCTCTGTTTGCCCAGACTACTCATAACGTAATTCATAGCTTGTAATAGCTTTCTGCACAGTGAGAGAATTGCACTTTCTGTATAAACAATTCCTGTAATTGTGTCATATATGTAGTTTTTATTAATTAATTAAAACGGGAATCAATTCAATTGTATACTGATTAAACCAATGAACTTTACAGTTTAGACCCCAGGTCTAAACCTAGGTAATTCAAAGGGTTTTCTAATATTTATATGTTACTATAAGGCGCAGTGTCTTACTGAAATTCCAATTGGTGTTAGAAAACAGAAAGCAATTTAGATCGTCTCGTTTACAAGATTAATTTAGGTGCGGTTGCCTGCAATTTCTGTACAGGCTTCAAGAAGGTAATCGCACCTTTTATATAAGTTAAAAAGCTTTTAATAGAAGGCAAACAAAATTATAGATCAATCCGATTCAATTGACGAATGTGAATAGGAGTACAATGGAGAAACAAACTGACTATCCGTCATAACACCGACAGCTTATACAAAAGGAATGACAGTTTTCCATCATAAAATGAATATTATTCCAAGAAGTATCATAATCATTACGGTAACAATGTAGAAGAGATCTTTATCAACGTTCGTCGTTGTACCGCAACAGAGTTGCACTTACATACAAAGCGGCTTATGTAGTTCACTACGAATTTTTAATTTATATAGACATAATCGATGATAAATTAAGACTGTAGCAACCAGAGATCATACCACTGAATTGTAATTAATTAACAAACGTATTTACTATTGTTAATAACTAGATACTGGTTATGTGATTAACAGGTTGAAGCATTCATGAGCGTATACTTCGCCCTTTATTAAGGTTTCTTACTTCTATATACTTATACATATATATATCTAGTCAATATGCAGAAAGACACCTAACACATACATATGGCTATGATTGCGTTTTTTGACGGTTTCTAGTAAAGAAATCAATCTATTTACTTCTATTCACAAAACCGATCTGTATGTAGTATCTTTAACGTGGGAACTAGTTTGCAACAGCCGAACAAACGTAACGATGTATCTCATATTTAGTAATTTATAATGGTGCACTTACATTGGTTAAAATGTTTCGTATAACTTGTGGTAGATAGTTTGCAATTATATGAAACGAGTAACAAGCCTCGATTAGAATCAATATTCAGTTAGAAAATTGTAGTAGTTATGGCTACAATATTCATAAATATCAATAATTTTTTAGAACCTGATCTTCTGAAAGTTATACGTTTTATTAACGAGTAATTTTTATACTTTACGTATGTCAATTTTAAGCAAGCTATTATTTATTTTTCTACCGAAAATGTAAATCAGAGACACATCACATATGAAACTTAAACTTAAACCTAGCTCTAACGCGGACGCACTTCACCATCTTGCAATAAATATTGACCACATTGCGGATGACATAATACGAAGAACGTATTTGGAGATATTTTTTAAATTATATTTTAAACTTTAACCCACAACTGATATGTTTGCTGGCCATACCGAAGCTATCATGAGGTATTTTGACAACCTAAATTCACAACCAGGGTTTTTGTTAATGTGTTGCAATTGTTAGATTGGGTTAAAAATACAAAAGCGTCGTCTTTTTCTGTACTTTTAACAAAAGGCACCAAATTTTATTGAACATTATAATAATAGATTACTAGTCTTGTAAATGTAAAAGATTTGACATCAACTAGTCGTGTTTGGGATATGAAGACACTCAACGATACCAGTTCAGGATTAAGAATGTTTGAATACAACATTACAAAAGTGAAGAAAACCTCAATCATTTTTTCTCAAATAATGAAAAATGGAGAGTGATTTGGTTCAGCATACTAGAAATCTAGTAGGTTTCTTTGAAGTCTGTTTTCACAGACTTTATTTTACACAATAATGTTGTTAGTTAATCCATTCCAGCAACATTTTCTACTTGCATGTGTTAAAGCTATTATAATCGAACCATTATGCAGTCAAATAGAAACTAGGCAACTAACAATAAGTAGAAATTACAATGAAGAACGAAGAAAATTATCTAAGAACGTTTCTGTTGAAAAGACCGTGAGGGTAAATAAGATCTTGGACAAAGAAGTGTTCTAATAATCTATTTCTTAGGATAGTTAAAAGTTCAAAGTTCGTAATCAACGTATGTACATGTGACGGTCTGGTTACAAATACCAAAACTTCATTTCTTTAAGCAGAGGTAAATAATTGTTATTGTTATTGGGACTCCCTTCTACCATTTAGTGTAGAGATGTATTTGTTTATAGCAGGTAGTGCAAAACTGGTATGCGACACTGAATCAACTTGCCAATACGCCGCTCCCATTTTTCTAGGTTAGAGTGCGTTTTCGTGTAAATGTCTTTTTAGTTTCATTAACCGATACCTGAAAACTTAGTAGAACCGTCGTTAATTGTATATCAGCAGCCAATCTTCAGTAGTACACTATCTTGGCAAATTAACCGATAAACCACTTTAATACCTAAAGCAACAGGTAGTTTCGTCTACGACTTTTAAATTTATGTTAATCGTATCGGTAATCTGGGTAGAAATTTATGTTAAGAAGGCTACATTCACTTTCACTACACTTTTCACGATTTGGTATAGTGTGGATAGATTTGGTGAAATACTGTACAGCAAAGTGCTCGGACAGAAGTGGTTTTGTTTTGGTTACAAAAAGAGCAACTTGCGCTCGATTTTCTCCAATTTGATGGAGTTAGTATACCTGGAACTGATCAATTTACCTGGTCACCTAGTACGAACACCGATCCTACTGAAGTTACCACTAGGCCAAAAGCTGTTGCAGGTACTAGTCAAGCACATTATGCCCATTAGAAAAGTGATTCAAAGCTAAATTAGGGAATACCTACAAAAGATGATTTCTATTCTAATATCACATGTGCGGTATGTAAGTAAATATATGTATCTGTACAGATGTATGCGTGTCCGTAATTATATACATATGTATGTATGTGTGAATCATCTATCACTACAAACACGTGCACAATCATCATTCCCATTCCACTTTAAAGCAATGCTCCTGAAGACCTATAATTATTAACTTCGCTCTAGTTTTAGTTTACAATTTTGATTATTATACATATAATTAAGTACGGTTACCAATAAAATTATAGGCTACTTAATTAAGGAATGTGATTGAAAATTACACACTTGATTCGAATGTAATTACCCGATTTTGAACACATATAAATGTAAATAGCGATCGTGTTTTCGAGAGCCAAAATTTAATAAAATATAATACAATACAATATAATATAATATAATATATTAAATGTAGAAGACTCTGTATAAACGACCTAATAATAAAATTAGGTTCGTTAATGGCCAGTTAACAAGTAACCGTGCAAAAGCCTACAAAGTAAGCACAATTTGCATATGCCAATAATCCTGTAGGAAATGTTGACTATGTCAATCGCAAAACGCAACTGCAGACTAATTAGTTTCGTCCTCATTAGGACTCGTCAGTACAGTATATCGTTCTGCGAGTGACACAGTGAACATTTCCAGGTGATACGTCGAAAACTCGGCGAGATGGATACGGTCGGAAGATGGGGTCATTATTTTGACCGTATCCGTGTTTTCTGTTTTTTTTTAATAACTTCTGCCGAGTTCGACATTTTTTAACTTTTTCAAACAGATTTTAAATCAGCATATACGGCTGCGAAACATATTCCATTTAGCCAAATCTCTATCTTCAATAATAAGAAAGTTACGCATGAAATCCCACTCGACCTGGAACATACTATATATATATATATATATATATATATATACAGTGTGTAAAGCGATGGGGTATACAAGAGGGAATTTTGTTTAAATATTGATTCGTGAAAAATTTATTCTCCATGATATTTTTGCTTGCTTTGAACGTACCAATAACGTCGAATCGCGAATCTAAAATTTATTTCTAGAAATCTGGAAAAATAATAAAATTAATTTTTTTATTGTAACTAATCTACACTCTAATCAAGTATCAATAAGAAATAAATAAATAAATTTTATTTATTATAAACTCTCATTCTACATAATCTCCCCCGTTTTCTGCACACCTTTCCGCTCTATTCCTGAATTCCATATAAACCTTCCCCAAAGTTTCCAAGTTAACTTCTCTAACCGCTGCAGTTATTCGTTGTTTTAAGATTTCTACATTATTTCCTACAGGTTCTTCATATACTTTTTGTTTAAGGTGTCCCCAGAAAAAGAAGTCCATGGGAGACAAATCTGGCGATCTGGCAGGCCAATGCATTGAACCATAACGGCCAATCCACCTCTCAGGAAATTGCTGGTCTAACCATGCGCGAACTAATAACGTGCTGTGGGCTGGACATCCATCTTGTTGATAATAAATGTTCTCCAAATTCACGTCTTGTAGTGATGGAATCAAAAATTTCGTAGCATACTTAAATAACTATGTTGATTCAAATGTTCGTCAAAAAAGTAGGGCCCAATAATTTTATTAATTAACATTCCGCACCAAACATTAACTTTTCGATAACGCTGATTTCTCGTGTTGATTTTAAAATTGGGATTGTCTCGTGACCAAAATCTGCAATTCTGTGAAGACACAACACCGTTTGTAGAAAAGGTACATTCATCGGAAAACAATATGCGTTTATGAAAGTTTCTCTTTTCCATGAGCTTCTCACCAATCCATAAGCAGAAGTCCAGTCTCAAAGCATGATCTGGAATCTCAAGGGTATGTTTAAATTTTGGCTTAAACGGATAAATTTTATTTCCTTTAAAAATTGTTTGTAATAAAGTGTGACTGACATTAAGCTCCGCTGCCCTCTGTCTTAATGATAAGCGTGGATTGTCTTCAACGGACTGCAATGCCATAATAGTTACCGCATCATTCTCATTGTACACCTTTCTAATCTTCTTTTTGTCGACCACCGATCCTGTTTCGTCGAATTTTGCAATTAATTTTTTAAGAGTCATTTTTGATTTACTTTTGATGAAACAAATTAATTACGTGCTGATATGAAACATCACCAATACCGTAACATTTAACTAAATAAATTCTTTGCTGTAACGTTAGCATTTTTGCAAGTCAGTTTGACACATGGAATGTTTTGTTTGTGGTTTGATAGCAATACGCTATCTTGATTATAATGTAGAATGATAACTTCCAATAAAAAAAAAAATAATTTTATTATTTTTCCAGATTTCTAGAAATAAATTTTAGACTATCGAAACGTTATATACGCCTGCCAGATCGCCAGATTTGTCTCCCATGGACTTCTTTTTCTGGGGACACCTTAAACAAAAAGTATATGAAGAACCTGTAGGAAATAATGTAGAAATTTTAAAACAACGGATAACTGCAGTGGTTAGAGAAGTTAACTTGGAAACTTTGGGGAAGGTTTATATGGAATTCAGGAATAGAGCGGAAAGGTGTGCAGAAAATGGAGGAGATTACGTAGAATGACAGTTTATAATAAATAAAATTTATTTATTTATTTCTTATTGATACTTGATTAGAATGTAGATTAGTTACAATAAAAAAATAATTTTATTATTTTTCCAGATTTCTAGAAATAAATTTTAGATTCGCGAAACGTTATTGGTACTTTCAAAGCAAGCAAAAAATATCATGAAGAATAATTTTTTTCATAAATCAATATTTAAAAAATTCCCTCTTGTATACCCCATCGCTTTACACACTGTATATATATATATATACTTATATACTGCTTGTGATCATTGCTGTTTCTATCTTCCTCTCGTTGGTAAACCGTGTTCTGTTTATTTAAGCAACTTTGAAGTTCACAATACGGAAATTGTATAATTAACTAGGAGAGTGTATCAACTTGAAGGTTTGCCTCTAGTCAGTACGTGTATCCCATTATTTTCAAGTCTACTAGTCCTGTCGGCTCTTTGTAAGTGAATTCGATTCGTTCGAAATGCAACATATACTTGGTTTCAAATTGTTTCGGATCTCCTTTTCATCGTACGTATGCGGTAGCATGGACTTAGTACCAGTGGCGCCACATTTAACCTTGAATTGATTTGCTATGCATTGTTCTGCATTAACCATTTCTTTAATTATACATTCAATTTTTTCTTTCTAATTGGATTATTATATCAGCAGTTTATATCCAATCAAAATTGCGACAGGACAGTGTGCAATAATCACTATTTACGTTACCGATGTGGACCCATGCGTATTTCAGACAATAAAATATTGACAACATAAATGCCAAAATTGTAGATACATACGTTGCAGTCAATTGTTTGTAGGCAATCGATCATATATATGTATGAAATCAATTATTGTGCTCAACTCACCATATTAGGAATTCGTAATACATTGCAAGTAATGATTTACAATTTACAATAATTAATTTCTAAATGGCCAAACCATTGTTTTTATTTAATTACCGCTTTGTCTCTGCCACATTAGTTTATAACTCTAGTGACACTAAAGGCAACCGAAGCTAGTACCACTATGTAATTGTGGTAGCGTGGTTTCTATGTTTAATGACGTAATCTCACTTGCGCGGTACAGAAAACATACATGTCTGTTCAAGTTCTTGCTAACAATTGTAGTTCCAGCAATAATTATTTTGAGTGTAGCATGTCCGAAGCTTCCCTATGATAGCATCTATTGTGATAAGATTGTAGCATTTGTCGTTAACATATGGTGTACAAAACCGTAAGGGAAATTACTTGTAGTCAAAAATGATATAGTTATATCTTAGCAAGCACCTTGAAAAGAAATGATTTATTGCCAAAAATTAAGTATATGAACCAGGACTTCAACTTTATTCAAGACGTGTTCTTCCAAACTCTCAAACGCAATCTGCCGATTTTTCTCTGCGTAAAGAAATTACTAGGATAGCAGCCTGTAGCATACATACTATTAGTTTCTTGCCCAGAGTACAACAAGTAAGGTTTCATAAAAAGGTGGATGGCGTGTTATAATTAAGTAGTGTAGCCCGGTCTTTATCCCCACTTACGTGTTCTTTCTTGTGCTTTACAAAAACAAACTGTAGAGTATTGACTACGAGGTCTGGTAGAAATGAAGCAATATTATTTAAAGTTTTAGTTTTGAGTTTATTGAGAACGTTTTTAGCCACCAGCAATGTTCGGGATTTCTTCTTAATTCATAAAACGGCATTCTAAAGAACTATTCCTCATTAATGATTGTAATATTTTTCCATAATAAAAAGTTTTAGCACATAATCTTCGATTAATTCAAACTTTTGCCAAGACAATTTTTTAAAATGCCATATACATACAAGTATATATTTGATTCATACTTTAACTTAAGTTAAATTTCTATATTTCGGAAAGTATAAATTAATTGAATTACCTCATTCTATTAGGGACAATAAACTTTTATGCTGATGTAATTTGTTTGATTCCTACGCTAGGTAGGCTGTAGGTAAATATACATACACATGCGTTTAAATGGTGCATGCTAATATATATATGTAAGTATAAGTCAAACCTTGTTTTCATGTTGATTATGTGTTATTGGACTAAAATGATGTAAAACTTTCCAATAGAATATTATTCAATTTGATAAAATCTAGTGTACTATAAAAAGATAAGCAGTTATCTGATTTCTTTACGTCGCGTTGTTGCTGATTCGCAATAGATCAACGATAGCCTAACCTAGAAGATTGACCTTTTGTTAATATACCCGCAGTATTTGAACAGTGGGTCAGCGCTGTGCTAAATTATATGTTGTTGGTTCTTCCTTCAATCTTGAGAAACAGTTATAAATATTAGATATTTTCATCCACGACAATCAACTAATAAATAACTACATGGGATTAAATCATAGTACGGATCTTAAATGCAAATTTTGATTATCAAGAAATCACCTCAATGCTTATGATATATCCTTAAGACATCTATTAATTATTGTATTTCTTTAAGACATAATTTTGATTTTCTTAAGAGCTACGTCAAGCGACTAACTGTTTACAACCAGCAACTAAATTTTACAGTTTCAAAAAGTTTTAAATTATTTTCATTAATACGAGCGTTCATAGAGAGAGTGAGGTTCTCAAAGAAGACATATATCAACAATTATCAACAGTATTTGTATGTAGGTAATATACATATAGTAGAGTTCGGTAATAGGGACATCAAAATTAGGCAATACTAAGCGAATGTAGTAGAAAATAAAAACAACCATGTGTATATATATCCGTTGCATGTTTCGTTATTAGGAAAAGAGACTATATCAATTAACAATACTTTTAATTGTGAAAAAATCAGTTACTTTTGGTCGCTTTTACTTTTTATTTGAATTAAAATAACAATCCTGAAAAGTATTGTGTAAAGAAGACATCGCACTTTTAATTTCTCATTGTCAATGTTGGTGTCAACAAATCGTGATAGAGTTGTTTCATTATCGTTTCGCACCAAACTGCGGGTTGGCTTCAATGGTCCTGTATACGGACCTTTTAAAAATATTGGGTTATTTTGGTTTGAGCAAGAAATTTGATTCGATGAGAATGTTTCGATCCTTTGGGTAAATATATAATGTACTGTCAATTGAAATTTTATTTGAAGCTTTGAAAAAGCGAACAAAACTGCAATTAAATCGTTTATGGTTAAGGAATATATGACGATAACAATAACGACAGAAACAGAAATGAGCAATAGTTTGTCGAATATTTTTGGGTTGCCAATGTATACAGGATGGTCCACCACCAACGCCTCGGATTGTAGCTCCCAAACTAATAATTTTTTGAAATCTTTTTTGATAAGATGGTGTACGTTTATAATGGCCATAATTAGAAAATATTGTCGTTTATACAGGGTGCTCCAACAAAGCGCTAAGTATCAAAGTTGTGTCTTTTTAAATGGAACAATATACACTTTTTATTTTTTCGAATTGTATAGGAAAAATAAAGGTAAGTTACTTCGATGTTCCATATACCTATCGTTAGCCGTTTTCGAAGCATTTGAGGTTTTTCCGAAAAGTAAGATGTTTTGAAAATGGACATAACAGACAAACTAATTGAAATTTTCAAATCATGTTTTTAGCCTTGATTTGGTATATCTTGAGCTACTTATTTTCAGGTATGTAATTTTACAATAATGTACAGGGTGATTTCATAGACCGGCTTTATTTGTCTCAACTTTAATAGTGTATAACTTTGTTATTTCAAATGGAACACCCTATATATTTTCAGACTCGGAGAAAGGTCTTTCAATTCCTACCCAAACTCTATTAGGTTTCCCTATACCTATCTCTTGTGGTTTCGGAGATATTTGAAGATATTTTAAATTTTACCTAGATTGAAATTAAATCGAAGCTGCTGAATATGGAAATGCAATTGTTTTTTATTTCAACGATCTGAAAAAGTTGCTAATGAAAGACATATGCCTTTAAATGATAAGTATTATAATAAATGTTCTACATGATCGCCATTTTTCTTTATGCATATTCTAATTCTCTCTTCAAACGATCTTCTAATCCTTCTCAACATTTCCGGGGTAATGGTAGCAAATACATTTGTTATTCTGATTTTCATATCATCCGGCGTAGTTGGTGTCGAATTGTACACAATACTTTTTACATATCCCCATAAGAAAAAATCTATGCAAGTTAAATTGGGTGACCTGGGTGGCCATTTACAGGGTCCTTGTCTTCCAATCCACTTATTTGGGAACATTAAATTTAAATAGTTCCTAACATCTACGTGGAAATGTGCAGGAGCCCCGTCTAACTGCAGCCACATTTTGCCTCTTGTAAATAAGGGAACATCTTCTAAAAGAGTCCAGAAATCTGCTTGTAAAGATTGTAAAAAACGGTGCCCATTCAATCATTCTTCAAAAAGTAAGGTCCAATAACATAATCACCAATAATTCCCGCATAGACGTTTAAACTCCAGCGATTTTGGTGATCAACAGTCTTAAATATGTGTGGATTTTCTGTATCATAATAATGAAAATTATGTCTACATACTAATCCATTATTATCGAAGGTAGATTCATCAGTGAATAAAATATATTCAGAAAAATCCTCCTCTTCTCCAACACGATCCAGAGCACACAAGCAAAATTCCAATCGATGGTCAAAGTCCATCCCGTATAAATCTTGATGTATTTGGATATGATATGGGTGATACTTGTGTTTTTTTATGATCCTCTGTACACTAGATCTACTTATATCGGTTTCTTGGGTAATCTTCCCTGAACTGGTACTAGGATTTTCAGCAATTGAACCTAACACTAGACATTCATTTTCCTCGTTGTCAACGACTGATTTCCTTCTTTTTCGTTTAGAGTAGGAAGTATTACCTGTCTCTCGAAACCTTGCAAAAAGTCTTTCAGAAGCCCGCTTTTCAGGATGTCTTCGTTCAGGATACTTTTGCGCATAAACTCTGCCAGCCAAAAACAGTTTTCATGACAATCACCTATGGTCAAAATCATATCCACTCGTTCTAGGATAGACAAATCCATCATTTTAAAAATAGCTCAAATAAAAGAAAATAACACTTCAATTATTTCACAAGTTCTTTTTTAAATTTCTCTAATAGTAGTTGTGTACCATTATCAAAGAATAAAGTATACTAAACTAAAGTAAAATTGTGCTGACATTTAAAAGGTATGTCATTATGACAATTTAATTGCTGTATCTAGTAGTAGGCTGTTTTTAACTATGAGGAATATCTTATATGATAGATCTCTACCACTAATAGGTCAATAAAACAAGGCTGGTTTGAACGATAGTTATATTTTCAGAACGTTTACAAACGTTTTCGGAATACCTTCTTCAGTGAAAATATAACTAGATAAATATATAAACAAACATTTGTTTTTATTTGGGAACTATCAACAAAATGACTAATGACTAGGATTTTTTGATATAGAGGATGTGTAACAAACTTTTATATATATATATAAATTATAAAAACTAAATTAATGTGTAAACATACATGCAAATTAAGTAAAAGCCTATATCAAAAAATCTTTGTCGAAACCTTAACAATTCTGTTCAAGGACTAGGGAAAACCCAAATTTAAAAACCTAGCCAAAGGTTTCCTTCTTAAGAAATGCAAATGTCATTTTAACAAATTGCTATATACATTACTTAAATTTTGAATATCGGTTCTGAAATTAATAGTTTTAGTGTCTTTTGTATATTTATCATTTCATATATTAGTCTTTTATAATTATTCTCTGTTTTTAATATAATTGTGTTTTCAAAATCAAAGTAATGCCCAAGATCTTTGTAATGCTTTGTTACAGCGGTCATTGCACCAAAATCATTATTTAAAGAATACTTATGGCTATACTATTACTTTGATTTTGAAAACACAATTATATTAAAAACAGAGAATAATTATAAAAAAAGACTAATATATGAAATGATAAATATACAAAAAGACACTAAAACTATTAATTTCAGAACCGATATTCAAAATTTAAGTAATGTATATAGCAATTTGTTAAAATGACATTTGCATTTCTTAAGAAGGAAACCTTTGCTAGGTTTTTAAATTTGGGTTTTCCCTAGTCCTTGAACAGAATTGTTAAGGTTTCGACAAAGATTTTTTGATATAGGCTTTTACTTAATTTGCATGTATGTTTACACATTAATTTAGTTTTTATAATTTATATATATATATAAAAGTTTGTTACACATCCTCTATATCAAGAAATCCTAGTCATTAGTCATTTTGTTGATAGTTCCCAAATAAAAAACAAATGTTTGTTTATATATTTATCTAGTTATATTTTCACTGAAGAAGGTATTCCGAAAACGTTTGTAAACGTTCTGAAAATATAACTATCGTTCAAACCAGCCTTGTTTTATTGACCTATTAGTGGTAGAGATCTATCATATAAGATAAGTATAAAAGGTCACGAAATATATATATATATATACATTTACTATGAGGAATGCAAAAATTATTAAAATATGTACGAAGGCGTTACAGTTAATGAAAGAATACAATACATAGCGTAAAATGGCGATCATGTAGAACATTTATTATAATACTTATCATTTAAAGGCATATGTCTTTCATTAGCAACTTTTTCAGATCGTTGAAATAAAAAACAATTGCATTTCCAAATTCAGCAGCTTCGATTTAATTTCAATCTAGGCAAAATTTAAAATATCTTCAAATATCTCCGAAATCACAAAAGATAGGTATAGGGAAACCTAATACAGTTTGGGTAGGAATTGAAAAACCTTTCTCCGAGTCT
Source organism: Chrysina gloriosa (assembly GCA_038088585.1). Taxonomy (NCBI): domain Eukaryota; kingdom Metazoa; phylum Arthropoda; class Insecta; order Coleoptera; family Scarabaeidae; genus Chrysina; species Chrysina gloriosa. Next base: position 54,399,681 of record CM076087.1, read on the forward strand.
GAAAATATATAGGGTGTTCCATTTGAAATAACAAAGTTATACACTATTAAAGTTGAGACAAATAAAGCCGGTCTATAGAATCACCCTGTACATTATTGTAAAATTACATACCTGAAAATAAGTAGCCCAAGATATACCAAATCAAGGCTAAAAACAGTATTTGAAAATTTCAATTAGTTTGTCTGTTTAGTCCATTTTCAAAACATCTTACTTTTTCGAAAATCCTCAAATACTTCGAAAACGGCTAACGATAGGTATATGGAACATCGAAGTAACTTACCTTTATTTTTCCTATACAATTCGAAAAAGTAAAAAGTGTATATTGTTCCATTTAAAAAGACATAACTTTGATACTTAGCGCTTTGTTGGAGCACCCTGTATAAACGACAATATTTTCTAATTATGGCCATTATAAACGTACACCATCTTATCAAAAAGATTATAAAAAAATTATTAGTTTGGGAGCTACAGTCCGAGGCGCTGGTGGTGGGCCAGCCTGTATATAGCGGTATCTCACTCATGTCATGGCTCTGTTGCCTCTGTTCCGTTTCATCGTCAAAATTCGGTGACTGAGTCGGTACCAAAGAATAGTGATGCAACTCTAACATGTCTGCAGCTTTCAATGCGTCTGTCTAAGTGTTTCTTCTTCCTCAGCTTTCTCATTTTCGTTTTCACTTTGGTGTTGCTCATTTATGATGTTCGTTCTCATCTGTAGATTCTTCAGCTGTGTGATGTCGCTATCAACTAAAACATAATTTTCCCACATTTCGGTTGAAGCTCGCATCTGTGCATTTAAATTTGCATATATTGACCTATGTTGAAAAAGATTTGCCCTTTCGTGTAGTATCGGGTCGCTGATTGGTATTCCTTTGTTCTTTATCGGCTTAAGCCATTGTATTAAAGCCCACATAATATTTTGCTGTGTCAATTTACATAGTCTCGTTAGTTTCAAAATATTAGAATTGACGCGAGATTCTTTGATTTTATTTTTCGGAAAATCATGGATATCGTTGAATGACGAACGTCAAATTCTTTTGCAAAAGACGAGTTTGAGGAGGCATTTTTGCATTTTTGCATTTTTTTCAAATCATTAAACTAATGAAATTAGACTAATAAATAAACAAGTCAAAACAGTACATACGAGACAACTGACACGTCACTGAAGTCAATCCTTCCCCGTTTAGCAAACTTTAATACCCATTTTACCAGCCAGAAGTTGACTACGTTTCTTAGAAGTCATTATAAGCAAACTCAATTCCATATAATTTCGCATGAAAACCAAACTTCCTACTATAATTGCGACGCAATTGGTCATTATAGGAGGAGTCACAATAACCGAATTGTACTGTATGTATATACACCTACAAGGAAACTACTAATGAATTAGACTTGAAAGAAATTACCATGAAATTATATTAAATTAAGAAAAGCAAAGCGCTAAATGTCGATATGTGAAGTGATATTTACAATTGAAATAATTTGTACCTACAGTGAATTACTGATATAGTGTACGAAAAAAGAAACGTTTGACTTGTCAACAAACAGTCTCAAAACGTTCTGTAAGGCTAACAGCATTGCAGAAATGTTCGGCATATCCAGAATATGAACTTTGTGCTTCAACTTCGTAGAAATAATGACAAAAAGGAAAAATTGCAACCTATTCACCTATTATTTCAACCTATTATATATATATACATATATATATATATATATATATATTAATAAAAACGGTCCGATACCACTGAAATCAGTCTTAAATTATTTACTTTATATCTAGTCAATATTCTTTACATAGAAACGAGCATGTTTTGGCAAACCCAGGATGTAGAGAGGGATTGAACGTGTTGGTTTCAAATATGAATCAAATTAAGGAAAGTTAGTTTGACAACCGTAAAATATAATTACAAATCACAACAAAGGTTATGAAAGTAGGCATAATCCATAAATATAATACACGAATATCTGGAAAGCATAGATATGAACTAAGAAATTATATTTTATTATTTCTAAAATTTGTTATTTTACTAGAAAGCTGTACCAGTATGTAATCCAATGAAATGAGAAAGATTATCCTTGATTTTCATAAAAATATAAAGCACAAGTATTAGAATCTACTGTGTTTCTTACATAAGCTTAAGAAAAGATAATCTGTAAGCTACGTTACTGTATCCTTTAAAAATAAATAACTTATTTAGTGAACGGCTATATAAATTTGAACTCTCATTTCATCAAGCAAAAGAAAGCTTCCTTACCTAATATAAAACGATACGTATTCATTTGCCCCAAAACTAAGAATGCTACATTACGGATCTAACTAAGTTGATGTTTCCTTAACGAACTAATTTGTGTAATCTGATTGTAATATGAGTAACACTCGGTGCAGGAGTACAGATAGTAATACCCAATAGCGTCATTAGCGTTATAAATAAATAGAACGCCTAGGAGAAATGCCAGGCTAGGCAAGCAGCACTTACTGTCGTTGTTTGTATTGCGCTTAGTGCGTGTGTATGTATATAATGCTTACATATGTATGCAGACAGAAATTATGGACAAGCTTTTTGTTCTCTTCACTTGGTGACACAACCGCGCAAATGAAAGCATGAGCCGCCCGCACTACGCTGGGTGATACTTACAAGGATAAAAAGCTTGCTTAACCTTATAAATGATTTGCTGTTATGTCTGTCATGTCTTTTATAATATATTGTAGTAAAGACGCGATCAAAATGTTGAATAAATAGTGGTAGGTGTCCTAGTAACCGACATAACATTAAATATTACAGATCTATCTGTTAGTCATGTTACGCCTTCTTCGTAAATAATAGGTATATATGCTAGTCTGTAGCTAGTAACTACCGTTAAATCAAATTCCTTTACACATCAACATTTGAAATATCTCTGAAAAAATTACTCAATGATTGCTAGAAAAAGTTTAAAGCCGACCTCGTTCGTTAAATCGAATGATTGACGGTTTCGTTAAGAACGCTTTGTTCTGATGTCAGCGGAAATGCTTGGATTTGAATGTCATATAAATTTTTTAAACAGAATGGAGTATCTGAAATTGAATATAAAACTAATGTAGTTGTCTCACCTTGCAACGACTACTGTTTAGAATTCAATTACTTTCAACGGCTTAGGGATTTATTTTTACTTGAACTAAAACAAATAAGAAAGGCCATAGTTTGAGACGAATTCAAATAAAATGCCTCGTGTCCATCGATCGCAATTGATTTGACTGTTTATAACACAGTTTTTGGTATAAGTAAATTGGTGGTAAAAGTAAGAAATATGACCTTGTCTTTACATTAAAAGCTTACTAGTTGTTATTTCTATTTTTGTGTTACTTAATTACTTAAATTGCACTAAGGGCGAGACAGTATAATATCTGATCTCTCCGTTGTAAATAAGGATGCTTTCGACCCTGGACTATTACGACTTAGCAATATAGAATTTCGTGAAAAATTTATTTCAACATCAATCTCATGACTATAAAGATTCTATGCTCATACCATCATTGTTATAGATTGACATAAGAGGCACTAAAAGCTTCTGATTCCATTCGTGTTTATCTGTGATATTCATTACTCTCTGTGAGTATCGCAGACTACCCTACTCTCATATATTTGCTTTCTCATCTCATATATTAAGATAACATAACATTTACCTAAGAGCATTACGAAACTATAAGTATGCAAACGATTGTATGCATTTAGCAATAGGATGGGATATAAGATATCAATACAATCGCTCCCGTTAAATTGCAGTCGATAAATTTTCAACGGTAAAACAATACGTTGCTATTAATAATTTTATGCACATATTAACTTGATCAATAATATACATTATTCCTCTGAACCATACCATTGAAGTGTACCACACAATCTTGCCTATTTCTATTCAAAGCGCCCGATGTTATTTATTATGTGCAGTTCCGTTTCACAAGGCTAAAAATCGTATAATCGTCGGCAATAAATACAAGTATGTGTAAATCGGTATCGGTGTTCATTTGCTTGTAACTGAAGCGTAAGGCGTAATGCTGATCCTTGTAAGTCGTAGTAGGCCGATAGATTAAAGATTAGTCGGGAATTTTCTGCGAAATTTCCGCCTGAATCCAGTAATTCATTATCCACTGAAAATTAGATAAAAGCTAGCCGCTTATGGTCAGAGTTCATTACGGATTAAATCTCGATGAAGAGAGTTTTATTATACGGCGGAATCGTTCCTACCTGTATTATAATTTTCCCAGCAAACAGTATTGCAACATCTACGTAGGCATAAACGCTGTTAACCGGTAGTCGAGAGCAATTTTATTTTTCCATAATTAACGGTTAAAATTGTGCTTAGATATGCAATTTGGTATGTGTACTTAACTGCATTATTTATGGTAAGCAGACATTTAAATATTCAGCATAAATAACAATAAATAGCTGGAGGGTTTCTGGATACAAGCGATATGAGTTAAAGGCACTTTTACTAGACTAGTAATTCCATATTTAGAGGTTACAGTTGACTGTTACAGATTTAGGTAGAAAATATCTCTATTTCGGTATGCATTTCTACAGGCACGTATGTAAATTATCTGTTTATTTTGAGGAATACAATTTATTTTTAATTGCACAATATATGGAAACTGGAATGTGTGCAGTAAACACATGGAAGCTGGACAATATATTCTGCCTATATCATAACGAAAGTTTATTGGTGCGTATACATAGTTTCATCATATTACAAAATTATATATACATCTATATATACCTATATACAATATATATATATATATATATATATTGTATATATTGTTTGATTGATCTGAAAGTGGTAGAGAGGATATGTCAAAGATAAGCGATTACAAACTCCACTGTTAACCATATAAATTTTTTTCTCATAAATTGCAATATTCGGCCTTGATTTCTTATTACTGGAGTCCTTTATTAGTGACTTACTAATCTGTTAACTTCAAAGTCTGTTTAGTGTCTAGTACCCTCCAGCAGACTTGGGCGTTACCAATTACATTTTGTAATTATTACACGGCCAATTACCAATTACGTGTAATTAGTAATTGGAAATCATCAATTACTAGTTACATCTAATTTGTAATTGGTCAAATCCAATTACCAATTACATGTAATTTGTAATTGGTGACTGCCAATTACCAATTATGTGTAATTTGTAATTGATGAACTACAATTACCAATTACATGTAATTTGTATTTGGCGATTGCCAATTACTAATTACATGTAATGGGTAAAATGTAATTGAATTTTAGAGTAATTGATGAAAATAATGTAATGATTACTTTTAAAGTATTTATTAAAAGAAATACAATGATTACAAAAATCTTCCCCTACACAATATATAAGAAAAAACTGAATATCTTATTGACTGAAACTAAATATCTTATTATCACAAAATAACAGCGTTTCAATTCATTTCAAGGTTCTCTGATTTCAAGTTTACGCCTCTTTTCTATACCCTCTCTATTTCACCATCACATAATGCATGCAGCCAATGACAGAAGAGCCGAGAATATTATTCTATTTTTCTTCTTTCGACATATTCAATGTTTGAGTGAATGAACCACTTTTAAAAATTCCTTTGTGTGAAAGATAAAAATTAATATGTAATTACCATTTGTGTAATTAGAATTACTTTTTTGCCAATTACTTCCAATTACTTTGCCATTTACTAATTGCATGTAATTGGTAATTGATATTTGCCAATTTCTAATTACAGTAATTGGTAATTAGTAAAAGCCAATTGCCAGTTGCTTGTAATTGTAATTGGTAATTGAGAATTGCCAATTACAAAAGGTCATTTAATTTGTAATTGGGAAAATTCAATTACAATTACCAGTAATTGGAAATTGGTATCTTTCAATTACCCGTTACAACTAATGTAATTGGTAACGCCCAAGTCTGCCTACCAGCTTATGAAATTTTTTGAAAATGTATCTACTTTTGTTGTAATTTAGCGATGATAAGATCTTTCCAAATATCCCAATCATTTATCACTTTAGCTTTCAATCTCTCTCTCTCTCTCTCCCTCTATTGTTTGTCTTATCGGTGTCCGGCAATTAGATTACAATTTCCCTTACATTCACATTAATCCCAACACATAGCAGAAGGTAGGCAAATGCATAACTATACTGCTACTAACCACATAGCTAGCACTAAAATTAGACATGTTTGTCGTTGGAAATGAATTTAAGTGAACTTTTATGGGCACTAGAAGCTGTGCATTTCAGGGAGCTATGCGTATGTGATTCTCTTTATCAATAATGAATTTAAAATACCAAGATAAAACAACAATCTATACTATATTTTATTCTTATGGCAATCGATATAAAGTGCACACCCTCTAAAAGGTACATTTATACACAAGTAACTGCTTCTTTTGTTTAAAAGGGCCTATATCTAGATTTCAATTTTTAGAAGGCAATATTACGTGTTGTTTACTTCCAGATCCTGTTAGAGACTTACAATAATGCAATTTCTTTACGATTACGAAAAAGTGTTCTCTATAATCTATTCTTGTCTCTGTTTTCTCTCTCGAATTTTATTTGGTGATCTATAGCAAAATTTGAGATATTTCCAAAGCTAATATCCGGTGCATCTAAAGAGGAGAGCTCTCTTTCGATTCAAGAAGAATTCAAACAATAATTATTTGAAAAAAGTCACCTTCAAAGCCTACATGGATTCATAAAACCATATTGTTGTAACAAATAGTGTTTTTTCATGTTTCACTGGTTACTTCGTTTGTCCATCCTCTGAATTCGTTTGTCCATGCTTCATTTCGATTGTCCAGTCAATAATAAATGAAAAAAAGTCGCTGGACAATCCTGGACTAAAGTTGAACAAACGAATTAAGGTGATAAAAGCGCAAATTTCCTTTTTTATTCTCTGTAAAAAAAAAATTTCCGATGAAGGGTGGACAAACAAAAAATTTTCATGGACAGACAAGGACAATAGATGAACAAAGGAATGACGTTTTTTTTTTCAAAAATTCGTATTTGGAGCTTCCAACTTCACAGAGCTAAACAAGTAAAATATCAACAGCAAGAAATCTACCGCATTTCTAGGTTATGGATTGTTAAAGCATAGCCTACAAGAGGAGTACTAAAGTCAGTTGATCAGAGAATAAGTAGGAGGACGGCCTTGTCGGTTAACAAATTTGCGCTTAGACGCTGCGCTCACCGACACACATACGTCCTTGCCTGGTACCACCTTTTTAACAAACACTAATGGTCACAGCTAGTTAATACTCTTTGTTTAATTCCATGATTTCTTATGCAAAAGGTTACGTTAGGCTTATGTATTTTAATATTCAAGTATATTTGACAACTGCCACAATTATTAAATATGTGAACAACAAGCTTAAGACGTGACACAAAATTTGTTGAAAAATATCTTCGCTTGCTTGGGAAGGTTACGAGGAAAAACGAGCATCCCTAATACATATATATATATATATATTAAAATATATTTCATTGTCATTTTCTTAGTACAATGATATATGTAAGCGTGTATGGTCTATCGTTCCATATCTATTATTAAAAATAATTTCGCCTTATACTCTGGAAGTGAATGATCTATTTCGTCAAAGCTGAAGGTCTGTTTTTCACATAATAAATAATAACCTACTTTGTATTAAGTTAGGGTAATCAATTTCTAATATATTGTTTATTGTATTTTTTAGATCTTCGTTACCTTCGACATTTAACTAAAGGTGAAGTTTCTAAAACAAAAGATTTATAGCTTTACATTAATTATATGTATATGTACATACATATCAAGAGGCATTGAAAACAGGACCAATCCTATAGACCATCGATCCTACAACGACGAATCTAATAGATAATATTTATTTGCCCTTGATCACATTATTAAGTACAAGCAATTGGGATACCATTTCATTTTGGCCAGCTTACATATAATTTCAACCTAATAGTCGTAATATGCTGTAATAATTTAATTGTCCGATCGTTATCGGACGGATAATTTAGAAACCCATTAAATAATAAGTCGACATTAACTGTAATTAATTCGCTCGTTATCTTTGATAGTGGTTAAGCACATTGTGACGTTATGAGTCATTAACAATGAACGGCAACGTATTTTTGAAACAGTTGTAATGCTTGTGGAAAGCCGTACATATTATGAAGATGTTAGCTGTCATTAGCTTCGTGTTCATCGACTGGTGTTCTATGACATATCGCCTATTCTACATATTCGCCATTACTGGTTTTAGAGATGACGGCTTTTAAATCATGCCGACTACGTCGTTTTCTTAAATGTTGCTGTAAATTATGGTTATACGTTATACTTACGTGAGCAGTCTCGGAAGTATATTTATATCTTAGTTATTCATTCCATCGAGTGGTGAATAACACAAGGTAAATTGTTTTATTTTTAGAAATAATTAAACAGACACTAAAGTTTTCTAATAATTTTATAACCTTTTGCTGGTGCTGTACCTAGTATTCGCGACTCTGTTTATTTTCTGTGAAGTAAGAACGAAGGGAGATCAATTACCTAACCATTTTCAAAAACGTACTTGTAAGTTTGCAAAAACAAACTGCGTGAATTTTCAGTCAATTAACCCATGATTAACTCGATTCTTATGCAACTTACAATCGCCTATATATCTTAAGTTGAAGTTTTTTCGAATTTGTTCAAAATAGCGATATCACCTTTGGACAACATTTTGTATTGCTCTAAAATATATATGTTTAAATCATGGGCCCAGTAGTTAAAAAGATATCTGCGATGGTTCCCATATTAGATCGCAAAAATTCAGGTAGCACGACAGTTTTCTTTCCCAAACTTTGAAGCGTTATAATTAAAAAAATAATAATAATAAATCAGCTTAATAAAATGTATAAACTGCGCTAAATGATCTGACAAGAACTATCCACTTAACCAATGATAAATAAGTAACTTCTTAAAACGCTAGCAGTATGATCAGAGAAACATCAAGTCTTTTACTAAAGCTAAATATTTCTATATCCGATAAGCTTTGATACAGACTAATTCAAAATATATATATAAGACTTTAAACATTTTTCAATGCACCCTGAGAAAGAAAAAGAGAGTGTCTCATTCTATGGAAGAACAGAATGTGGAGCTACAATCTAATGAAAAAGTGGATGAATTGGTCCAATTGGGATCACAATTCAGCGTCTGCGGGAATAATATCTAATAGCAACAGAAAATGGAAAACATACCAAGAGAGAAGAACACAATTTGCATATATGTCCCTAAAAGGGAAAAAGAAGCATAGGTATGAAAGAGTGCTGATACCAACATACCTTTACACCAGAATGGCTACAATTAAATTTGATCATGGAAAATTTCTAACCCATTTTTTGTACTAATAGTTAATTCTCTCGTATCAAGTATAGCAAAAAAGAACACAATTTGTAGGAGAATTAATAAACAGTTGCCTTTGAACTTTCAAATTGTTGACACTAATTTTATTAACAAGAACCCAATCCGCAATATCACTATTCATTCTATTCATTCTTGCATGTGAGGTACTTAAAGACGTACTATGATTAACTGTGGTTTTCATTGGTAAATCGTGATTTCGGAAGTTTCTAAAGTCGTGAAAGATTATTACATAAAAATATTTTCGGTCAAAATCCTTCTTTGCTGAAATTTGTGACTGGCATTTGCATATAAGCCCTACTAATTTTTTTATCCAACTGCCAATACTAATGTCGGATAAAATTTAGACTACCCCTGACTACACTAGCACTTGATTTCCTAAATTTATGCAACAATCTATATAAACAGAAGGTACTTTCAGCTAATTGATGTGAAATGGCATTTCCGGAATGATGGTGTTACCTTACAAACCATGCGTACTTATTGTCTTTCCATTTGATTTTGAATTTAAATTCTAAAACTAAATTAACTAGATGACATAAACAGAAAGCTGTTTCTTTCTATGTAGAATGTTCTGCAGTTGCGTTGTAAAGAAAGTGAGAAAGTTTTTCCGATGTAACACTAAAGCAAATAACGATGAACTAATGAATGCGTGGGTACTACATATGTATGTATGTTTTCCATCAAACATCCGTGTTTGCATCTTCGAGATGTGTAATCTTGTATGAATGTTATCTTTATTGGTTATGGTTAGGTCCTTAGTAAAACACTTTGTTGTAACGATTTAATATATACAATGTATATGGATACTATAAATGGATTTAGACGAAACAAAAATTGTGTTTTGTTTATATCTGTATGCATGGAAGCAAAAGAAATTAAATTAGTGATCAAAGAAGAAGTCAAGGAATAATGAAAACATTATAGATATCAGGCTTATTGTTATATATATTTTCATATGCCGGCTACGATTCATTATAACAAAAATCATTTATGTTAGGAAATTAAATTTAGATTAAAGGGTATTTCTCTAAAGGGTATATGGTAAATCCCCATGGTTAACGCTATCGTTATCCTTATATTAGATATATGTACATATATTTGTACATCAAGTAAATTAAAATATCTAGGAATTCTGTAAGCGAGTATCATCAAAATTTCGTCTTAAAATAATAATGACGCAGTCAACATGAAGTTTATGACATTTCGCAATCAAGGAAATTATCTGTGTAGCAACTGCAGCGGAATACTTCACAATTAAAATTTTGCCGGCCGAATACGTAGAAAACAAATCAGTCTGGACAACGAGAGAGAGTCCATAAAATCAATTCCCGATAATGAACGCAAACTCGGGCATGCACATAATTCGCGTGCGAAATCTGTGGAAAGCTCGCCTTGTCTGACAGTATGATGGTGGTCATGTGACGGTCAAAGCGGAGCTGCGCGGTCGATTTGTACATTATGGCGAATGTGATAACCATTTCGCGTCGTTCCTGTATCTACACTGCCATACACAGGGAGTTGGTTGTACTTTAGGGTGGTTCTTATTTACTCTTGCTGGAGGTTTTTTCTAGTTCCCAATTCAGGGTAAAATTGTGTATAAAGTTTGGGCTCGGATAAAGGAAAAGCTGCCCATGGGGCATTGAAAATCGAAAAGAAGATATAAACAAGCACAAAAAATCAATTATGTTTGTTTATCTTACGCAATATTAAACATATGCAAAAACAAAGTTTTATACAAAAGTTGTAAATCTATATTATAGCATCAAACTATCGATCGTAATATTCCTTGTGTTGCTTTACAGAAACTAGTCCTGAAATTTTCGCACTACCTTTCTTAGATCAGTTGATATGTTTAGACGATAAAATTTGGCACCGTTCTCACAATATTAAACAGTAGTATACGACTGTAGTACTGAGATAACAACTGGGTTATATTACCTAGATCATGTACATGAATGGAATATGGGTAAACATCAGCATTATTAAGCTTGTTAATTCACGTAAGCCGGTGTAGAAATATTCACTGTAAAGTAAAACACGACGTGCGGCAATTAAGTAACGAAACTTTCGTGTTTACAAACGTGTATATAGCAGTGTAAATTCATAACCTCCGACTAACTCGAGAAGGAGTCGCATGGGGCAAGGCCAGGGCTGTATGAGAAGTAGGGGCGCGTAGCAATTCTTTTCGCAGTCAAAGACTCTCGAATAATTAAGGCGGAATGCAACAGCGCGTTGTCGTGATGCAGCAACCATCCTTTCTTGGCCAATTTCGGCCCAACGCAGGCCGCCCTCAGTCTCATGAGCTTCAAAACTTCGAGGTAGAACGCAGAATTGACTGTCTGACCAGTAGCTACAAATTCCTCGGGTATTGAAGAAAGCGATAATCATGGTTTTGATTTTAGACTTTGATATACTGTCCTTCGTTGGTCGCGGTTCTCCTTCCCGCACTCCTCTGTCTTTTAACTTTAGAATGCCTCTCGAAGTTCACGGAAACCTTTGCTTTATAGTATGCAGAACTTCCAAGAGTATGAGTATTATTATAATTATTACAACACATTTTTTGCATTTCTAGAGCATTCTGCTTACATTTTAAATACTCCTGTCGTCACCTTACCACGGATTATCCACTTCTTATCCAAAAATTCTTTTGTAGTCGTGCCTAGCCTAGCCTATAATGATTCTTGCGGATGCGCCTGGCTGAAGAGCCGCAAAACCAGCAAACCGGGTCCTGCGCTTCTACTTAACTCATACATCTATACTTGTTACAGTGCAAGTTGAGGCACAATTCTCGAGCTAAATACAGTACAACGACCGTTGGGGCTTCTATCCGTTACTAGAATCACACCGAAAATTCGATGTTTACACAGAATTATAGTAACATTGTCTAAACTTCTTATTTGTGTACGCTGTGCAAAGAAGTCAGCTTTTTAATTTGAAATTACTGAATAGATTAAACGCAATAAAGGTATCGGCTTCATCCAGATTCGAAATCTACAGCCGTAAAGGAATCGACATATTGACTCCATTGATAACGTCCTATTTAATCTGTTTATTTTGACCTCCCAGACATCGACGTATAAGTAATATGAAATAATATTATTTCCTTTAACAAAAATCATCGTTCCTGAATTGAATGACGTTCTCGAAAAACTATCTTATACTTAGTTTACCAGATAATTCTTCTTTAACTAATTCTATTTCCCATTGTAGCAATTGTTCAAACTTTTGTAGATGCTCGTGTATTTTCTTCGTATCTGAATGCATATAATACAACACACATACAGAAGAAACCGGAATGAACGATCGCTTACACGGATGGCGACCTAAATACCTGGGGGATTTTGTAACGCCGGGTTGCGAATAGACAATACATCATGTCTGAATGGCTGCATTAAGATAAATCACCAATGCAATCATGTGGAAATGCTGATCGTATACATACATATTGCCTTGCTCCGTCTTACTAGCACGTAAATGTACGTGAGTTAGTTGAATATGTGTGACTTTTCCGTTTTTTACCTCAGCGTCCGGACAGGTGAAGCACCTATTGCTATCTTCACTAATTTCACAGTTTCTGAAATAAACCTTTAATGCAACATACCGTAATTAGCTCACGATAATTGCCGAAGTTCGGGTAGTAAAAAATGTATTCAAAGGACTTTTTACTAATGACATTATTGCCTCCTATAAAAAGGGAGTGGAGTATAAAAAGTTATTTTTCTTCCAAACAAGTCTACTCAAAAGATCTTTTATCATCTGACAATGAGTATAGTATATTGACAGAAGTAGGTATCCAATCAGATTTTTCAGAAGCATTTGTGATAATACGATTTTATTTATTCCTAAATTTCTGTTATTGGTCCTTTTTTGCTTGAATATGCAATCATACGCTGTGTAGTAAAGGACACTTTTGCCGTTGTATTTTAGTGGTGTCATCCATCAAAAAGAATATTTGTCAAATAAAGAAGATCGTTTGGTTCTAATTTCAATGTGCAAATGATGAGTGATGATTATAAACTTAGTGATCTCTATGACCGAAGATTACAATATTGAAAAATATGTAGCATTTAAAGAATCAGAAACTAAGCTGACAGAGGCATCTTATTAATCTAAAGCAGTAAATAATGGACGGATGTTCGAACATGTACACAAAATACAACCCAAAGGAAAATCGCTTCTTGTACCTGTTATAAATCGGATGAAGATGGAGAATAAAAGTACTTTACAATTTACTCTCCATTTTCTATTTTTATATTAACTTGGAGGCCTAGTGTTGTTTTCCAGTAGAAATAGTTTAGCAAACTAAAAACTAAAATACTTGCCTTTTCCTAGCCAATCAATTTATAGAATTTAATTGTGTCTCCACAATAAGTATTATTTACGTTTATAGTAAAATGCATCATTAGGGCACATCGGCAACCCGGACTCCCCAAAAGAATTGAATTTTTTGGATATGTGGAGAGGTCCAATGTAAGATAATTTCACTTAGTCTTATCGACGAAATGTCCAATTTGTGGAGTTGAGGGAGGTTTAATGAAAATATTATCTTTTGAAATTTGTGCAAATATCTAAAACTATTGGAGATATTAAAAAAGTTAAGATAGGTTGTTAGTTGTTTGAGAATTATACTAAATAATAGCATAATTGTCATTTCAAAATTTATTAATTTTAATAAAGACATTACTCCCACCTCAATTCTATTGAAACTTTTATTATGCCATCATCTACATCAAACAATTAAAAACCTACCTTAACTTTTTTAATATCTCCAATAATTTTCGAGATATTTGCACAAATTTCAAGGGATAGTCCTCCACTCCACAAATACGGGATTCCGCCGATAAGAATTGCAATTGCAATTACATTGGACTCCTCTAAAAGAACACAAAATTTCAATTATTCTGGGGGCCCGGTTGCCGGTATTCCCTTGTCAGTTAGATTTATTAGTAGATTCATGACATCTTTCTACTGCACTTCCTAAAATGTTAGTACCACATTCCGATTTGTGACCGTTTCGGGCGTTCCCTTTTCGTGCGTTTGACAAAATTTTCCCCTTTCGGGCGTTCAGTTTATAGATAGTAAGTTAATGTGCTTTTGAATTCCCGTTTCGTGCGTCAATTTTATATTTTACAGGAAATAGGGAAAAATAAAAACAAAATTAAGGGGTTTTACTGATTTAGTAGCTTAATTTCAAATTAAAAGAAATGTACGATAAGTCTTGAAGACACATGAACAATATTTATATATATGTATTATCTGAAAGTAGTACATGTATTAAAAAATATCAAATAAAAGTACCTTTAACCTTTAATATTTAATTAAATTTAAAATAAATCAATCTATAATTTTACAATATATTTCAGCTTGTCCAATGTGTCACGAAGATTTTGTCTATTTTGAATTAGGTACCTTACAACTATTTTTAACCGCCTATCTAATTCACAGTATTTTTTTGCTCTTTTTGGGGTAGTTATGCATACACAATTTTGCAGGAAAACGCTATTATAATAGTACATTTCTTCCTGAAGAACTTTCATTAATTAAAATATATTGGGATGTGCTTTTCCGATCCGTCTGTTGAGTCTGTTCTGCCATCCTTCTACAGAATTTGTAATCCGATGACGTTCTCCATCGCAAATCCATATTTGGCGAGAATTATTAATCCATTGATCCACAAAATAATCGTTAAATTTAACAATGGCTTCATCGGTAGGAGAATTTTCCACTGTACAGAGCCAACCATCTGTAACTTTATCTTCTGGCAGATGAGATAATGCAGCGCACTTCCTTATGTGGTTTCTTACTTCCTCGTTTTCTTTATACAAGTTTGTTAGACCTAAATCTTGTACGCCAAAGAGCTTGATTAAAATGAAAGTTACATCCTTTGATAACTGTAGCCGGAAAACTTCCTCTAGAGCATTAATTGCGACAACTTCAAAATCAAAAATACATTTTTTTGGTAAAAAATTCTTGATTTTATTTTTTAATAACAAAAAAATCGTTTATACGTCGCCTCTTTTTGTCGGGTAGCAGGGCATATACGGCAGGAATGATGCTTGTTCTTTCTTCTGTACTACCAATATCCACGTGAATTGTGTATAATTGGCAAAACAGTGAACTACAGCTTTTAAAAGTCCCATCGAATAGGAAGCAAGATCCTTCAACTAATAAATTACCTCCGTCCATTGCAAATACGAGAATCCTGTCTTCCATACCATCGTCAATTATGACATACTCTTTCATAAACTCAGGGACCTCTATATCTTCTCGTTTTTCGGAAGCAAGCTAACGCCTAGCGATTTGTGCCCCTCATTATACAATGCATGTTTCACTGATGTAAACTGTGGAATATTTATAACGAAATCCAAACCTCAGTCCTTAGCAACCATCATCTCTTGTCGATATATCTGCGATACTAGTGTCACTTCTCTTGTTGCTCTCTTTTTGGCTTTATATAAACACTTATCGACTTCATTTTTCGCAATATCTGGAACACAGTTATGGCTTTTCTCACTTATAACTTTTGATTTTACTGCCTCGGTAACAATCGCTCCTGGGCAGTTCCTGTTAATGCAAATCCATCGAAGAGTTAAGTTTTTGTTTTTGCTTTTAGGTTGAACTTGTATCCAGAATACAAGATGACTGGTTTTCCACGTTTTGATTCTATCACTTCCATCACAAATAAAAATTCACGAAAGCTTTCGAAACTGCACTTATAAGATCTATTTTTCAAAAATTTTAGTAATACCTACTGCAATATTTTATCATCCCTGGATTGGTGGAGGGGAAGGCGATATCTTAATATTACTAACAATAATCATTATAATAATATAAGTTGTGCTTAATTAGAAAACTACTTTCACTATTCGCAGACGCGCGTTTCGCGGTCATACCGCTCATCAGTGCGACTGTGTGAAGTAGTTTTCATTTCTATAGAAGCTCTATATAAGCCCGGGTGTTAGATGTTCGTACATATGAGAGTTCAATTACGAAATTCAGCCATAATGTACTAATATAAGTTGTCTTTCTAATGCTTTCACCTGCAAATTTCACGGACGAAATGGGGATCTTATCATTATCTCTTAATATAAGCTTAATGCTTTTGTTGATTTACTGTTACCTGCAAATTTTACGCACGAAATGGGATTCAAGAAAGAGAAATATATTTTGGACGCCCGAAAAGGGAATATTTCAGGTAACATTTTTCGAAGCCCGAACAGGGAACGCACGAAACGGGAAGATACCCCACATTCTGATCTGGATTAGCTTAATCATTCACCGGTTTAGCGATACCTGATAAGGATATTTTGAAAAATTTTCTAGTATAATTTATCTTTTTGCGATGTTTCTTTAAACGAAATAAAGTAATTTAGTCACGTTAAATGCCATTTTTGTGGCATTATTTATCGCGAATCAATCAACGTTGGTATTCCACTAGCGTTATTCAGAGAGATGAAGTATTTGTTTTTCTTTCAAAGGAACTCTACATTAGCGAAAGCAAAGTAGATATATGAAATACTAGTCAGACAATTTCTTAAAAATTATTCACTACGGCAACTGGAAATTTCACTATACTATTAAATACATTTAAGGAAATGAAGTACTTCTTCGCTATAAATGATTTTATAAATTAATCTGACATTAAGAGCAACAAAATTTATAGCTTTCACGCATCACACAATTTACATTTGCATCTCATAAATGATCAATTCTTTCCGTTTTCCATGTATATAGGTGCCTATAAATTTATTTGTCAAACGATGTGAATATGTACTCCATTTATACTTAATTCCGGTAATACAAGTATGAGACAGGTATTAAAAATACATACTTTTATCCGTACATTCTTTTGGAAGGCAATATTAAAGAACGTTGACATATTTACATTATTCATGAATTGCCGAATAGGAAAGTTCTCGAAAAGTAGAGATCAACGTTTCTCTTAAAAGCATACATATGTCAATTCAGGTACAAGATGATAATAATAATAAATAATAATAATAATAATAAAGTGGTTAACACCGGTTGAGGGGTAACACCGCTCAGAGGAGTTCTCTAAATCTATACTACAAGGAAGATTGGTCCCTATTTTCTTCTGCTTCAAATTCTTTTAAACGGATCATTCCATTTTTCCTATCTCGACCCTTACAGTTCCAATCGTGGATAGCTGCCCCTTTGAGGCCTACAATGGCTTCTTGTAACTAGGTTAGCCTTGGTCTCTTCTTCATTTACCTCCTGGCATCCATTTGTTATCGCGTATGCGGTCGCCCTTTCTCCTACCCTCTAAATATACCGGAGCTATTTTACACTTTGTTATCTAATTTCTGTAACTTCATCCCCACCAATTTCCCGTAACAATTGTTCGTGTGCGTTTTTACTCGTCATCAGTTATTTTGATTGCCCTTAGTATGCTTCTTGATATCTTTCCCTCTAAAATCCTAAATTTCTCTATTTGTTCTATGGTTATTATCATGCTACATAATATAACATAACCGGTCTTATAGTAGCCTTTATAGTATATTTTCATTTTCGTATTTTTTCCGATAGTTTTATTCTTTAATACTTTTTGTTAGCATGAAACGTTTTGTTTCTTCTGATTATTCTTTAAACTTTTAACCGTTACGCTAAATACTTAAATCTGTTTAGCTGCCAAAATCGATAATCTCCGACTTTAATTTTCTCGTTTTCTGTTTTCATTCGCTTATCAAATTGCACTGCCTTTGTTTTCGGTTCACTAACTTCTAATTATATGTTTTTCTTCTTCCAGCACAATTTCTTCCAACATTTCTATCATTAGTTTTCTGTTTCTTGCTATAATCACCATGTCATCTGCATGTGCATTATTTGTCTTTGTTCTGAATGTCCCCTTGTCAATTCTTCTCAATACTTATTCCAGTGCACGATTAAACAGTATTGCTGATAGAGCATCGTATACCTTACTCCTTTATTAATTTCAATTTCCTGTTTCCCCTTCTGCGCCTGCGGCACTAACCATCTTAATTTGGGCGTTATCCTAAATTTATTTGAAGCACCCGTAAATGTTCTTCTTTTGATGGTATCGAAGGCTTTCTGGAAATCTCTAAACAAAAACTCAATTTCAATGTTATATTCATAGGACCTTTTATTATTTGCTTACGTTTATAGCATTCGTAGTCTATGGTTCAGTGTGTAAATCCATACTGGTGCTACCCTATCAAATTTTTTGTCATTACTCCTGGTTTTCACTGTATTACGGTTAATATCATAGGCGGCATTTAATAGTGTAAAACCCCTGTAATTCTTATAGCTTTGTTGATCTTCTTTTATGGGGGGTGACAATTTGGCCGCTCTCCCATTCTTTCGCCATTTTGTCGCTAGCCCAAATATTTGTTGTTGCTTTGACGATCCAGTGTGTCAACAGCGTCTTGGTGCGTTACGCGCAGGCGTTCAGTGTGTGAGGTTCGTTGCGCGTGGTTTTAGAGTTGTACAGTGTTCGTTGTGTGGTATTCATCTTGGGCGTTACCCGTATAATTAGCCGTATCGCTAGTGATACTGAATTCCCCAGTTCTCCACTGAGGATGGCAACATAGTTGCCGATATACGCATCTGGAATTATTTCTGAAAGGTGTGGTAAGAGTTATTTTATTTATTTTATATATTATTGTAAGCATGGTCTCCTCGTTATATTTTGCAACTATAAATATTCAACTTCAGGAGTAACAACGTATTAGACTTTGGGAGGTCAAGGTGAAAAGACCTAAATTTTGCTAATACTTTTATTGCAGCTACAGAATTTTCGCCCTCAGATTAAGGGCAGTGTAATATCACGTTTGCCTATACTGAGGATGCCCTTAATCTGAGGGCGAAAATTATGTAGCTGCAATAAAAGATATTAGCAAAATTTTGGTGTTTTCACCTTGACCTCGCCGAGAGTCTAATACGTTGTTACTCCTGAAGTTTGCAAGTTACGTTGTACTCGTTACTTCTGCCTGAACTATAAATATGTTACTATAACATTCTATATAGCAAAAATGGAAAAGTGTACCAGTACCGACAAGTAATTATTCCTACTTGTAATATTGTCTACGCACAAAATGAAAAACTGGTATAAAGCACTAATTGTAAGCTGTTTAATAGGCCAAGTATAACTTCCAGTTTCCGAAGAGCTCGAACTAGTTAGGCACTCAACATAGTCTGGTTTATATACGTACGTCAACAATATGTTGGTAGTTTGGTGTTCCACATCGCAAGCTATCCCTGACATTGCATACGGGAGTTTCTTTCCTTGGCGTCAATCTATCGATTTAAGGAGCTGTGTAGCTTTTCAAAGCACCCTCTTAAAAAGATTGATACACTTGTATTCCTTCAAACCCATTGTCAAAGTAGTAATCTATTTTCCAGAGCTAAAATTTTAATAAAATAAAATGTAGAGGACTCTCTATAAACGACCGAATAATAAAATTAGGTTCGCTAATGGGCATTATCATACGTGTCTCCTGGTCGGAAGATGGGTTATTATTTTGACCATATCCATCCTCACCGAGATATCAACGTATCTCCTGGAAATTTTTACTGTATCACTCGCAGATCGATATACTGTACTGATGAGTCCTAATGAGGGCGAAACTAATTAGTCTACAGTTGCGTTTTGCGATTGACATAGTCAAAATTTGCTGCAGAATTATTGGGATATGCAAATTGTGCTTACGTTGTAAGCTTTGGTACGGCTACTTGTTAACTGACCATTAACGAACCTAATTTTATTATTAGGTCGTTTATAGAGAATCTTCTACATTTTATTTTATTATTATTGTCAAAGTAGTTGTTAGTTGGGATAGTCGAATTGCTATTTTGAAGACCTGGAACAATTAACAACGCAGTTCAATTTTGATTCTTAAGAACGTAAATAAATCGCTGGTACTAAGATCGGGATCGTACAGAGGATGATTTACTAATTCGATATGTTGTTGCTGTAAAAATTGAATTCCTTTTCGGGCTGTATGTGAACTTGCATGGTTGTGGTGAACGATGACCCATTGCGCTGGATTGGTTTTCCGGTGCCTGATGATTACTTCTGGCAAATGAACGGTGCAATATATGATTCCACGTTCAGCGTTTAACAATTTTGGAAAGCAACTGCAATTACCTGGCCGTTTTGGGATAAAGCTTACTACTATTTCCGTTGATACACTACCGGATTGTTGTTTAATTTCTGGTACATACGCATAAGTTTATGATGCCTCACGACTCACTATGCTGTAAACGCTTTCTTCAGGTTTTTGTTGGGCAGGCTTAAAGTATTTCGGCAGTAATAATCCTGCTCATTATTTAAAAGATGCGATATATAATGGGAAACTAACTTTCTCACCGCAATTCATCATGCAGAATCTTTTGAGCTGAAGCCTCTAAAATGACTTTGTATAGTCTAATCACGCGATATCTTACTTGTCGATTCGCCTTGATCTCTGATGATTATTTTTTCAAATATTTAACATTATGAAACAGTTAGAAGTCAGTTCCTCGGAAACATGCTTTTTGAATGAGGTTTTCTCAAACTTCTTTTTTGTTGAAAAACGCAGAAGTTTCTGGTTGATGAATCAGAAGTAAAACATAATGACTTCTGACTTCGAGGTTTTGTGTATTCAAATAACTTGCTTTGGCTGTGGGAGAGCTGAAACTGTTGCAATTTCTTTAATTTAGGGATGACATTCAGCAAATTAATTTGTTTAATTGTCGTACACCAATTCGCATTTACAATTTTTTGATTTTCTAGCGTCACTGTTCCAACACGATTTTATATTTTCAGAAAACAACCAAACATTTAATTTCTGTAAATCTGTAAACATTTTCTTCGAAGCGCTTCAAGATCAATTAGCTGTTGTTTATGTCACCGTTCAATATCCATAGTTTCGTCTTCTGTTATTATGCTGTACACGTGTGATAATGTACCATTACTGAATTTCTTGTACAGTCTCGTTCAATAGCAACCCGTTTTATCAACAGTCAATCTGTATGGAGTCTATCTAGCACATATCTTTATTGTTATTGCTCTAAGACTATCATAACTATATATACATCATATAAATCATGGTAACAATAGGTGCTGCATCACAGAAATCCGAACGAAATCAATCCATTCATTCTTGTTGCGGCCTTACCTAAAGCTGCAAGAAATCTGCGAAAACCATATGATTTCACTACTTTGGTTAAATTCGTTTCTTTAATTAAATATGTATTAAATATGTATAACTGCTTGGTGTTGTTTGCTTTTTACTAACTTCAGTGTTAGGTTTCACAAAGAAATAAAACATTTGTAATATACCACAATATATATGTATGTATGTACTTGCATATGCATTTAAAATCATTAATAGAACAATCACAACGAATAACAAATGTCAACTTACCAAACAATCTAAACTTGTAATAGAACGGATCGTACCTAAAACAAAATTTTACTATTAATTATATGTACTACTCTACCCAAACGGTTTATTTCAACGTTCGTGATATTT
This sequence comes from Chrysina gloriosa, assembly GCA_038088585.1. NCBI lineage: Eukaryota > Metazoa > Arthropoda > Insecta > Coleoptera > Scarabaeidae > Chrysina > Chrysina gloriosa. The sequence goes on from CM076087.1 coordinate 54,421,562, forward strand.
TCTAATTTCGACTATTTGGCATAACTAAGACACTACCAAACTTTTTAATCTTTTAGTTGCAAGTACTATAATAATTAGGCGTGCTCCTGTAAAATTAATTTAATTAGCTAGTAATTCAATTCGCATATTAATGGTTTTGAAAATAAAAGCTGGCATACACATAATCAGCAACATGTTCCATTCGCACTCGGCATGTGCTACTTGAAGATTATGCTAATAATTTCGCAAGAATCGTTATTAAAAATAGTCTACATGGGATTTAGTGTCACCATAATGTTTCTTCAGTATTGCTATTGATAAAACATACCACCTCGGATCAAAAAACGTGGGACTTGTTTCACAAGTTAATTTGCTCGAGATTTACATTCAACGCAGTTGATAATTAGGTTAAAGTCGACTGACCCGATAACGTTCCGTCTATTAGCGAATTTGCGAGAACACATTTCTCAATACCAATCGACTTAATTAAATGTACATGTATGTTGATGAATTACATCGCAACATTGTAACAAATTACTTATTTATTACTTACATACGTATGCATATCCCAAGGGAAAGTCTAGAGCATCTCTCACGACGAAGGAAAAATTAACACACTTAATTCGAATTCAATTTACGTATAACTCTCAAATAACGTTGCTTTATCTCTCTTCTTTATCAATTGTGAGCAATAAAACATTCTTTCTTTATAGACTGCTTATTATTTCAATTTTAAGCTCTTGAGGGTTTAGGATAAAACAACATTAGGTACTCGAAATGAATTCTATTTCGTCAGAATTGTCTACAGCACTGACAATACCGCAAAGCTAAATGCATTAAACGTAAATAAGCAGTACAATAATAATAACAATAATAACTTATTCCCATTAGTTCAATACAAAAGAGGTGGACAACGTAGTGTCGTCCACTTCGCTGTTAATCGCAGGGAGGATTCCCCTCAATGAATAATTCATGACAGCGAGAAACTATTGGCCTTCACATAATGTCTTTCTTCACTTTATCTTTTGCCGTAAAATACGAACCATATCACGAACTTCGCAATCAGCGGCAGGAGTAAGTAAAATCTCCATGGTTGCTGGCGCGTGACTTTCCGAGCGGTGAAGGTAGATGAATAGAAATTTTACAGTAATGTCACTATGCCCAGACAAAACTTCCCTGCGAATCCCGGACTTTTACCGTCCACCGCACAAATTTAAAAAACAGTGTAACTTACCTTTGAGACGTCTTGTACTACTTGTACTATACTGTTTTCTCCGTGAAGAAATAATTGGTTTATGCTATGCTACAGTAAACTTAATAAATAATGTTTTAACAGTTTTTAAATGTATATATAGGTTCTTGTTTCAAAGTTGCAGGAATATTAATGTAAATTTTAATATTCATACAGAAAGCACTATTTCAACTTAGAGAAAGCCTATGTGGTCACGATTGAATTTGTATGTAATATCATAGTTCTGTAAAGAGTTAATATGAACAAAATGGTGCTTCTTTTTATAGACGTAGATAGCTGCTTCCAATATGTATATAAAGATAGTACTGTTAGTAGTACCATTTCTTTAGGAAGTAGTCTACAAGATATTTTCTGGCAGAGCCTTGCCAACGCCCAAATCGGTTGTTTCTGACAGAGTAGAATTTTATTTATGTATATATCGGCTAGAACCCCAAATCAGAATACCGTACCTTTGTTGGGATTCCATATCTGCAACATAAACCAATTTCAGAATATCTGTAGTAAGCAGATCTTTTAAACGGCATAATTTTCGAATTGATTTACTTATGTAGGTGTTAGGAATGTGTATGAGATTGTCCCATTCCAAATCATGCGCAACTTTAATCCCTAAGCTTTTTATAGACAAAATTTCTTCAATTGGTGTATGGACTAAGATTAGGTCTAAATTGGCTGGTAGATACAAATTTGTCGCTGTGAAAGGATATGAAGTTAGGTTTAGATATATTAACAAATCATGTATTTGAGGTGAACAATATTATTAATAGAAAATAAAAATAAAATCGGAAATAATTCATCTAAATGTTTCACGCGCGGTAGAGAATGTCAGAAAATATTTCGTGGAGTACAAGTTCAAGTACTCCCAGGCCACAACATCGACAATAGCTTAGTCAGTGAAGATAATCATTGCCCCAATTTAGTCTTTGATCTTCAGTCTTCAGTCACTTGAAAGAAGCAGTTGAAATAACGTGGTCCGTACCTGGCCGAAACGAAAGAATATAACAAGTGTTTCAATTATTATATTTTCCATGTCCAGAAATGGTCCACCATATAATACCTATAAAATTAATCAATTCATTAATGATGTTAGATTAGTAACACCGGACAGGGGAAAAGGGAGTTGAAGATCTAATTCTATGAAAAATTGAACGAGCATATCGATTACCCATATCGTTTTACTCCTTCGCCGCTTCTGAGTTGATGAAATGTGCTCATTTAAGATCACACATTTTCCGCAAACATTGGTTTGCGGAAGATAAGAACACGTTCTTAACCTTGTGAGGATGACAACTTAGTTACCGAAATACATACTTGGAGTTTTTGGGAAATCGTTGTGGCAAGGATAAATGCTAATTTGCTTAAGTCCATTCTAGACTACATACATTCTTACTGCTATCGTTTTTCTCTACCAAGCTTTCTACATTGATATGATGTAGTAAAGCAATAGTTTCTTCCGTGAATTAAGATGAAGGTACTTTTGAAGGTGTATTAATCTTCTAGCAGTCTGCCAAATATGTATAAAATTGCTCCTACCTGTCGGACATACATTTCACTCATTTTAAGAAAATTATTTCTCCCGTTATATTCGATCCCTCGAAATAATTTGTCGTCGTAACCGGCCTGACCGAGAAGTGAACCTGGGACCTCATGTATCAGGAGCACTTCCATATCTCGCCATCGCTGCGGACGTTTTATTTTTTACACTTGTTTCTTTTGTTTTAGTTGTTTTTTTAAGTTATTTTGTTCTTTTTAAATAAGCGCAATTTTTTGATTAAAATTAATTGTGTATGCCATCAAATAGCATTACCATATCAACTGTGACATAGTTTTGGTAAATTGAAAAAGATTGGGATGGTGTTTTCAAAAAGATCAGGAAATATATGTATATTCTTACTTTTGTATAGAACGCACAATTTTCTGCAGGAAATCTAAAGGAACAGATTATTGTGCGGCTTTACAGTTTTCTTCCTGTTGACTAACACTGGTTTATATTTCGCAATCTCTAAGAACATCCAGATTTGATAACGCGTTAGACTAGTCTAGACAAATTCCTCCTAGAAGTACAATTCTTTGTTTTCAGAGTTGTTATATCATTCATAATCAAATGATTCGGAAAGAATAGTGGAAAAACAGCAAATAAGTTACTACCATAGTCAATATATTTAAATTACTACAAGATGTGTTCACTTTATTTAAATATAAACCACACCTTACAAAACTTTTCCCGAAAGCTCTGAATGCCAAGTGCTAATGTTAAGGATTTTCACCAAAGATGATACAAATTTATGAAGTCATGATGCAATAACTTTAAAGACTGAAGAAGGCGTAAAAAGTCAAAAGTACAACCAAGTACATGGTAATCAATTTTATCTATATACGTGGTACTGCAAACGGCAGATTTTTCCCCGTGGACCAGACTATCATGCCGTAACGATTTCATACGACATTCAGAGCAACAAAATTTTGAACTACAATTAGGTCGACACATCACGACAATGCATTTATCCATAATGGCATTCCAAATCTTTGACTTTAACAACAGGGTGACGAAAACACCTCACTCCTCACAGTTACGTGACGTGGTTCCATCCAATTTTATTCTCCTCTAGAAATACAAGTTCTGGCTGAAGCGTTAGTATTTTAACCCTGCTGCACTGTTCGGGTCTATTTGACCCAAACAGAATTTTGTTTCGCTGTAATATGAATATTTGTCAAAAAAGTGTTCATGGCGTTCACTGACTTTATTTGTTACTTTGTTTACGTTAATATTCCATAAACATTTTATTTTTTTTTATTTTTGTTTGAAATATTTATTTATATGTTACCTTTATTACGTTCGGGTCAATATGACCCGACAGTCATCTACGTTATATACATATTTCTAGTATATGTTTTTCGCATTTATATTGTTTATTATTATATACAACACAATTGTGCATATAATAACGACCCATCACTGCGCCTAATATGTTAGAAAGTAATAAAAATGATTTATTTGTTTTATTTTTTTACTACTTGACTATCACGTATTACCTTCTTGCATGTTCTTGTTTACGCAGGGTTATTCAAGCTCAAACGTGTTAGCGTCTGTTTTTGGTTTCTGTAAGGGAACGTCTCGGATGTTGCACGCATGCGTGATCCCTTAGTTATAAAACGTTGCACTCAATTTGCTTGTTAGTTTCACTCTCGATTTCAACATGGCAAGTCAAAGACCACTAAGTGATGCAGAACTGCAAGCTCTTGCACAAGCTTCCGATAGTGATGAATCTGTTTCTGAATTTGAAGATCATATAAGTGATGTGTCGGAAAGTGATAGTTCTGATAGAGAACAAGACCAAGAAAATCTTCAAATGCCTCAGAATGTTCAGACAATTTTCTCGAAAGATGGTAAAATTTAATGGAATTTACTTCCACCTCTGCCACGTGGTCGCATTAGTTCTGGCAATGTGATTCGCACTCCTGCAGGAATTACAAGATATGCATGTGCGAGAATTACAGACATAAAAAGTGCATTTGAAATTGTTTTTTTCTGCGATCGAGAAGGAAGTGATAATGATGACAAATATTGAAGGATTACGGGTTTACGATACAAAGTGGAAAGTTTTAGATAGTACCACTTTTCAAGCCTACATTGGTCTTTTGTTACTTGCCGGCGTCTACCGATCGCACGGAGAAGCTATAAGAAGTCTGTGGGACAATGATACCGGTCGAAGCATTTTCGAGCAACCATGTCTCTTGAACAATTCAGCATGATACCCCGTGTGATACGCTTTGATGACAAGATTACACGCCAGGAAAGAAGACGTGCTGATAAATTAGCGGCCATTAGAAACATTTGGGAAATGTGGGTAGAAAATCATCCCATGTTATATAATCCTAGAGAAAATGTAACGGTGGATGAACAGTTAGTTGCATTTAGAGGTCGCTGCCGTTTCAAGCAATATATACCTAGTAAACCAGCGAGGTATGGTATCAAAATTTGGACTCTCTGTGACAGTGAAACATCTTACGCATTGAAAGTACAAGTTTACAAGGGAAAGGAAGAGGGTGCTCCACCAGAAAAAAATCAGGGCATGCGGGTGGCTTGTGATCTCACCAGCGAACTAAGAGAATATAATGTGACGTGTGACAATTTTTTCACATCATACAACTTAGGACAGTTACTGCTGAAAGAAAACTTACGATGGTAGGAACTGTTAGAAAAAACAAGCCGGAACTTCCTCAGCCAATAACTAACAAACAAGGACATAGCACTTCTTTCTTTTTCACAAATGATACAACCGTTGTAAATTATGTGCCAAAAAAGGGTAAGAACGTGATCCTTATGAGCACATTGCATCACGACAACAAAGTCGCTGAAAGAACTGATCAGAAACCTCACATAATACTAGACTACAATGCAACTAAAGGTGCCGTTGACACACTCCATCAATTAGTGGGCACATATACTTGTAAAAGGAAATCCAATCGCTGGCCTATGGTAATTTTTTATAACATGCTAGACATTTCGGCTTACAACGCGTATGTATTATGGACTGCTGTGAATCCAAATTGGAACAACAATAAACTAACAAAAAGAAGATTATTTCTAGAAGAATTAGGAAAATCACTCATAAAATTACATATGGAGTCAAGAACGTACCTACCCAGAGGAGAAGGAGCTCGCAACATGGTGGTAAAAGCTCAACAATGGAAAAATCGAAATATAACCTTAACATCAAATGAACCCTCAACAGCAGCGAACATTAATGCAAAACGTGCACGATGCAAATTTTGTCCGTCAAGTAATGACAACAAAACAAATATTACTTGTGTAATGTGCAATAAACATCTTTGTAAGAAGCATGTAAAATTCTTTTGCCCAAATTGTGCTCCATAGTTTTTTTATAAAATACATTTTTTTATGTTTAAGTGTAAATGTTTTTATTAGAAGATATGAATTTCTATTTTTCTATAAATAAAATATTTCTTTTCAAACAGTAGACTTATTCTTTGTTGCAAATAATGTTTCGGGTCATATTGACCCAAACGATACACGTGTAGAGTAAATTTTAACAGTACAGCAGGGTTAAAGTAAAGTAAGTAAATGAAAATCGGCGCAGTTATAATAGCCATTCGAACAACGAAAAATTCTGACACCTACGTTTAGGACAGCAATTACTTGGAAGACACTAGTGACCAAACAAATCCAATATGTTCGTCCTTGTATAAACAATCGGTTTTTAAAACATTTGGTACCACTCACTCAATGATCTAAACATTTATATATGGGAAGGTCCTCCATAATAAAATATGTAGAATGACCTTTGACATTCATTTTACGTTATAAGTTGTAAATCTCACTCATGATTACATACAACACTAGCGTCGCATACAAATATTTCAGTAAAATTGTTAAGGTTTCAAATAAGCTTTACTCTAACAATATCGATGGGAAAAGTTAGTAGCTATTATGAGTTTGTACATGTACAGACATTCATTGAAAAGGCGCGATCTCACACAAGTTGGGTCGAACGTCCCCCATGCCCTACTTTAGCTTAAATCGACTGGAAAATTTCTGCGACTTGACCAAACAGAAAGTGACGATCCTTGTATATATAATTGCAATAGTAGTAGTAGTAGTAGTAGTGTGATGAAATCGGATATTATATGCATTTTTAAATACAGCACAGTCCCGACAATGTGAACATAAAAAAATCAAAAAAGAAAAGAGCGGCTGTTCAAATTATCGCACAAATATATAAAAGAATCTTCAATTTAAGCATATAAAGTGTGTATGAAACAAATCGTAAGTTCAACATACACCGAACGAACCATACACATATTAAATAAAATGTATCATATGGTTTCCACTAAACAAGTCAAAATATTACCAGAAATATTGGTTGTTTGAGTTTACTATTGCATTATAACAACCTTATGATTTATTTGAAAGAAATTTCTTTGTTCTGCCTATTTTTTGAATTAAAAGCAAGATTTCATCATAAATCAATACATACTTTATATTCAAGCAAAGTAAGGAAGACCATAAGATTTGATTTAAAATTATATATTCAAATGAATGTATATATTTCTTTTAAAATAAGATGTTTCTCTGTGCATACTTTCATATTAATGAAATCAAGTTTGAATGACTTTTAAAAAGCTTAGGCATAAAACGAACACTGTTTATTAATTTACCTATTTGAAACGAATAGCAAATTTATTTCTTGGAAGCTTATATCTGAAAGATTATTAGCATGGGACCGCTACACTATGAAGTACATCAGCCATATCAAATTCAAAGTTACTGGTGAGCCAAAAGCATTAAAACCGTAAGAATCTTAACCAAAAAGTGCTATTATAAGACATTATAGAAAGGACATTGCAAAAAAATACAAACATTAACTGCTTTTGCCAGATATTTGACATCTTTTGTCTTTAATTAAGTTGTCTATCTGTGGCATCAATTTATCGGCGGAAATAACTTTTGAAACTGCGTCCAAGTGTGCGTCCGTGAATCGCGATCTTGCGGGAGATTTGTTTCCTTTCATCAAAGAAAGTAATTGTTCACACTTATAGGCACTATGTGCCAACACTATCAAATTTTTGTTTTATATGGGCCTGACACTGAATCTCAATTACCTCCATCTGTAAGTGAGGGAGAACTTTATCGATATCGACGGTGAAAAGACCACTAAATATGGAAATTGTTTTCTTGGTACTTAAAATCTTGAAAACGCTTTTCAAATTCGCCTAGAAGGCTTTCCATTTTCTCTGTATACATTTTGTATGATATTGGGACATTCGCACTTTCCTGATACATCTTGCAAGTCGGAAAATGTGACAGATTATCCACTGCTAAACGTTTCTCCCACAGCATCATCTTACACTTGAAAGTATTCACATGATCATGCATATCTGTTATAACTTGACGTGGTCCTTGCAATTTTTATTTATTTATTTAAGTCCGACAAGTGTTTTGTGATATCTACCATAAATGAAAGATCTTGTAAAAAGGATACGTCGGATAATAAGCTGACATCTTGTTACTTCACTTCCATGAAAAAGCTTATTTCTTCCTTAAGTTTTCAAAACCGATCGAGAACCATAGAACACGAAAGCCATCGCGCATCTACGTAATAAGGTAAACCAGTTTACTCACTTTCTAAATCACGTAAAAACGCAAAAACCTGTAGGTGATTCAAACCCCGTGCCCTTATCAAGTCTATAATTTTTTTCAGTGATTTTAAAACGCTTTCCAACTTGATCCCTTTTCAGCACAAAACTTCTTGGTGGATTATACAATGCATATGATGAAAATCTGGTTTGACCTTTGTCTGTAATATTTTAATAAAGCCATTATTTACTCCACTCATGGTCAAACTTAGTTTTTGAACAATCATCGTGACGTTTTATATTATATAATTTTGGGACACCGACTGTACTCTTACAAATCAAGCAAATAATTTTGTCTTTTACTTCACAGCAAAAACTCTAATTCCCACTTTTCTTGAAAGATACGATGCCTATCTACGAGTTTCCTCTGACTTCCACCTGGTTTTGAAAGAGGTGTGTTGAAAACTTTATTATTTATAACAGTAAGTACTGTTACGTGTTGTAATAATAAGTACGCAACTAAACTCGCAATTCTACAGCAACTGACTGAACTCAACCGAGCGGTCTTATATACAGAAATGTGATTTACCGACAGTTCTTTTCTAGAATGTTCAGATAACGTCAGCTGTCTTTTTGCGCGATAAAAGTTTCTGGAACATGAAGAAAACTTACGTACGTACATAAGGCGCAAGGACAATAAAGCGATTGGGCAGCGGCAGACGGCGCGGCGGGTGCGAGAGACGAATGCGGCCGATCACGGCCGAGATAGATCGAATCGATCGTGATACGTGTGTGTGCGGGCGACTTGTTGCAACGCGCGCGTTTTCTAATACGGTTTATCACATGCTTGCGGACCACATTATCTGGCTGTTTTCAACATTTATTCGGGCCACAGGGAAATGCTTAGTGGGCCGCATGTTTCACATGCTTGAAGTACATAATGCAAACTATTCCTGTTCACATTAGCGCATTGTTCACGTTAACGTCTGTTTACCATATTGCTACTGTACATTAAATACAAATTTTTCGTAAATCAAAATTCAAATAGACTCAACATCAAGGCCCTACAAAAGAGAATATGTATGGATTAAAAACATACATAAGGCTAGCACATAGTGATTTTACTCATTCTGGGTAAATGTGTGTTATACAAATATAATTTTCTATTAAAACACTTTGAATCTCGTTTTAAGTATATATGGTAAGCTGGAAAAATTGAAGTAGCATTTTAAAATATTGGTATCTTGTTATTTCTTGAGTAAAGTTACGTTGAAACAATCGAATTTATAATTTCAAGTAAACTTATTTGGGGTATTTTCTTTTGCCCTACAATTTTATTATTTAGTGGTTAGCCTATGGGTATTACGATAGCATGCTGACATCATTATTTAGGTAATATGATGCAGTAAAGTGCTTATCATTAAAAGTTAAAAGCTTAGTCGTAACTCTAACTTTCAAAATATATTGAGATTACTGTTGCAGCCAATATATCAGAGATGAATCTCATTAGGTTTGCACTTTAGTGAACTAAAGTGATACATCTACATATCACTTTAACAGTGTTACTAATGCTCTAAACAACAGCACGCTTTTGAATTACGATTGATGGATATTTTCCACTATCAAGTATGAAAGTATTTAAGAAATAGGTACTGCTAAACACATTGTATTTCTATACAAAAGGAAAAGCTTGTAAAGTAACTGCAGGAAAATTTTAAGCAACAAGTTCCTGATTCAAGCTTCTGGAAAACTAAGGTATTTTTAATAAACAGGTAATTTGTGTTATAATCACTATCTAATATTTGCTTGGATATTGAAAAATAGACAGTGCGTTAACCAAGTAAATCAATTTTCGTATACAAAAAGCGCACAACGTAACACTATTAAAACGGAACGAAATTGTATTCACGCACGACCCTAATTATCGTATGCACGTTTCCAGGCATTATAACGTCCAAATTGTGCATTGTGTGGTCGCCATTGTCCATAGAATTAATGGTCAACCGCCATTGGCCCTCCGGTAGCGCAAATAATGAAGTTATTATGCTAGAGCATGCCCCGGAACAACGAATAATAATAATAACAGCGCGTATGTTGATTGAGCGAAACAATCAGGAAAACTACTAAGGGTATAATAAAGATTTGTCATGTAAACATCGACTATGTTGATATTTAAATATGGCGGATAAACAGTACCCACATTATGCCTAAAGGATAAACTTTTGCATTCCTTGAGTATTGGTGTTTACAGACACGGAACTCGTACCTGCAGTACCAGTAAGGAATGCTTTTGTTTTCAAATACGTTTAATTAGAATATGCACATAATCGTATTGCAATGTATTAGAATGTAATAATAGCGAGTAATATCAAATTAAACTCGTTGTATTCATTGCATTCTATTCGATCACCCACATTATCCAGTTTATCCCACGTGATTCTACTAACATTTAGAAAATTAAAAGTAGTTTCCTTTCAATTAGATCTTCCAGGAACTCATATCATGTTAACACGATCTTATGAAATTATTTCATATTCAAAGCATTACATAAGCGTACCTCGCGGTGGGTTAGAGTCCATTGCGGCAATCCATAACCTTTTAACGAGTATTGATGGCTACCTTCTGCGTGATAATTTTGTATGATGTACCGCTACATCATCGTTATGGAGGAATCCAGGGGTTAAAAGCTTTAACCTCGCCAATATTAAGGAATACATATCTGTATTTATGTGACCCTTTCAACAATTGGTGAAATGCATGAATCCATGTTATGTAGCTCATTATATATATAATATATCTTGGACAATGTTTTCCAACACTCATATACATATAGTGCAAAATATTGGAAACTGCAAATGAAATATCCTAGTGAATTTCAAATTACCTCGCTTTATCACGACTATTATAAGCGATGCAAGTACAAATGTATGTAATGTATATGTAATATTGCAACATTTACAACTTTACTGTTCTACATATAGTATATATGCCTCAATACGTTACTGCCATTTAGTAATTGGAAGATACGACAGAGACGTCCTAGAAATATTAGGTATCAAATTTACTCTATCAGAAATTTCTCGTCTAACAGTACTATGAAAATTTACGTGGTAGTAAATTCTAAAAAGAATAAGGAAACTGTGGTTAAAATAATATATAGAAGAAATAAAATTACCTCGTGTGGGCGTTCAGTGTGTGATATTCATTGTGCATGCTTTAGAGTTGTACAGTTCTCTTTGCGCTGTGTTCGTCTTGGGCGTTAGCCGAATATCGTTGGTGATACTTAATTCTCCCAGTTTTCCATTGAAGATGGCAACTTAGTTGCTGAAATATTTATCTGGAATTACATCCAAAAGATGTAGTAAGGGTGATTTTATTTCTTTTATATAGTAGTAAATTGTTTAATTAAAAAGAGCCGCTACGGTGCAGTGCCTTATATTCGTATCGTCCTTTTTCATTTGCTCCATGTCTTCTGTTGATGAAATTATCTAATTTTGCCACCGAGAGACCGCGAGATTGTCCCGGTCGCGGTAGTCCCTTGCCGGTTGATTTCTGGTTCTTACATATTTTTCACAAACATATTCTCCATCATACATTCCTTCATATTCCCATATTCATATTCATACAATTGCTTCATATTCCCACAGACTCCTTCATACACTCCTTCAACGTGTTCATTGCAGTCCTCTCTTCTTGTTTTCATCAATTTCATAACGTCCTTAGCTTCGTACATAGTATATATAACGACATCTTGTTAAGTTGCGTATGTTTGGTTGTATTACTCTGGTTCTGGGCCTCCATCATCAGACCCTTAGCTCTAGTTAGCTTTTGATGTTGAAGTCAGCACATTGTACTGCTATACACCTAAATTAAATAAGTGTATGCAATAGTTTCTGCAGATAATATTCAGTATTGACCGCTAACCACACAACGTAGTTCATCTAAATGTTTTGTTTCTATCTTATACTCATTCATCACATTTTGCACAAATAGGATAGAACATCTCCCATGCCTTCTTTGGTTTGAATCGCCTAGAAAATTTCTCCTCATAACCAATCACTTTTGTTCTTTCTGTGTCTATCATTCAATAGTTTAATTTTTGGCCTAAATATTTGTGATGCTTTGTTATCGAATACATAGTAGGGGAAGGTGGGGTAAGTTGGCGACCTTAAGAAAAAGAACAAATAGAATGCAAACTTCTGCATATTAAACAGTACAAAAATATTCAGTGTATAATATGATTCTAATCTGTTAGACACCTAGCATATTATTGCAATAAAACCAAACATTTTACAAAAAAAAAAAAAAACAGACTGCATTTTCGTCATCTTACCCCACGGTTGGGTAAGATGGCTAACCCGATGGGGTAAGACGACTAATCAGTCAAGGTGTGCACAAATCACAAATAAACTGCCCAATACCTCAATACGATGAGCAGTTTTCATGCCACCATAAGTTGCATTGGTCACAAAGGATAGGCGTCAAAGTTATAATGCGATATTTTACCTTCTTTCTGGTGCTTGAGCTTGACCGGTCATATTTTGGAAGGCGTCTTATTTCCCATGGTGACTTTGTTTTTGACGTTTACATTCCTACGTCGCGATGGGCCAGGTGTAGGATTTTCAAATATGTTATAATATTCGAAATACATATATAAAATTAAATTACTGCTAAACGCTTTTATTTACCCTAATTCGTGTAGATCTTAAAGCGTTCAGTTGTACTGTTGATAGCTATCGATATGCAAAATCAAACATATAACCTGGTCTATGGTAGTAAATCACAATTTATTATCTATACCTCTGCTTAAAATATATTTATATTCCTGCAACTCTTTCAAGTGAATCAGATTTCTTATTTACAAACAAATTATTAAAATTGCTACTGCGTTTTACCAATACCTTTTAATCTATTATCACATGTTCTTTCAAATGAAAATTGGTTTAATACTAGAATTATAACAGATGCTGCCGTTATTTTTAATTGGATTTCCTTTTATTAAGTTATTGTAAAGCATATATACGTAGCGCAGAAGAAGGGAAACTAACATCGTAATTACTTTTCTTTTTAATTAGAGTTATGTTGACAGATCCGCACGGGATATTTACCTAATACGGCGAGGTTATACGAGGAATAGGATATTAATGTACCCAGTGCGCCGGATACACAATTTAGACACGAGCTTTTAGTCTAAAGTTACAATCGTATACTGCACTGCGATGGCAACATAAACATATTATTACACTAATTGTTCGGCATCGTAACTTAACACTATGGGCGCGAAGTCGGCACATTCGATCGCATATATACCTATGAACATAGAACGCTGTGTATACATACATAGAGATAGCTTACACATACACACACATGTATATAAATGTATCGGTGCAATGTATTGTGTTGTTTGACAGATATACGGTCTCGTTTCTGACAAATACCCTGACCGTTATAAAAATTCGCGGACGGGAGCCGCAACCCACACTGCCCTTTCTATATACAGGGCATAATAATGTTGATATCGACAGTTGCAACAAGTACACTATTTATTGTTATACCGCTACCGAGAATCAATATGTCAGGATTTACATATTCGCTTTCTCGGCGATCTTCTTCATATTATATGTTACATATGTAAGTTACATTACTACGTTAACATTCCGAAAGCAATAGCTGAAAGAATTACACATAAATATTTGCCAGCTAACGCCTTTATTTCCTGAGCAACATCGTTTTTTCAAGTTAAATATTTGTCCGGTAGAAACACTATTGATCTTGCTGTTACCGTGCACCATCTCAAATGGATACTAAATACAAAGAGGACAAATATTGTTGAAAAGTTCCAAGTTTGTATGTGTATCCATAAATTAATGAATTGCTTAATTGGTCACACGAATTGACCTAGATCATAATAAAATTCATCAAAGAAATTGCTTAAGAACATATTGCCTGAATTTAAAACAATATTAGTTTTAGTCCCCATGTATTAAGCGCTGATTGTAGATACGACAAAACTAAATGATAGTCTTATTCTTCATATAAGTGTACCTATTTCTAACGTATTAGAATATTATGGTATTATATTGCCGTATTGTCTGCGACATAATTTTTCAAGTACTGGAATACATTGATACGTCAGTTAATCAGTCGCAGGTCCAAACCAGATCGAGACAGGTAATTTTTAGTTTCAAGTATCCAGTGGTTACCATAATCAAAATCTCTGTTAGTGGTGCAGCTCCACCAGGTTCAACTGAATTCTAGTTTCCACAAAGATAGGTAACGTAGAACAGTACGACGGCCACGCTACATATTTTGAGATACAATAAAACTACAAGTCTTTTTGCGAAAATAATTTTATTTATGTTCAAAATAATCTCCTCCTGCATCAATCCACTTTTGCAACCGAAGTTTCCACAACGTAAAAGCTTGATGTCAGTCATCTTTCGGAATGCTCTCAAGAAAATAGATGAATTGCTTTATCTATCTCGTCCTCCATTGCGAAACGTCAACCACATAAATGTTTCTTTAGGTTAAAGAACAACCAGAAATCACACATGGCCAAATCTGGCGAATAGGGTGGATGTTCAATGACATTTACCTTATTTTCACGTAAAAATTCAACTGTCTGCTGTACACTGTGTGAGGATGCATTGTCGCGATGCAACATTAACCCGCGAATGTTGACTGACTCAAAAACTGCAGGTAAACATTTTGTACCAATTTGGTGTGACTGTACGTTGATCTTCCACCTTCATTGCTTTTACTAATCCGGTACTACGGAAGAAAACTGCCTATATAATTTTCTTGATAGCCCTTTGCTTTTTGGCCATTGTTGGTGTTGGTGCATCTTCGTGGATTCACACACGGCTCTCCTGGCGGGTAGGAATATCGTAAAATTCGATGTAAGTTTCATCACCTGTTACTATTTTTTGATAGAATGCGATGTCCACCACTATTTAACATATCCAACGCGTCCCGAGCGATTCTTTCTCGCTC
Source organism: Chrysina gloriosa (assembly GCA_038088585.1). Classification (NCBI taxonomy): domain Eukaryota; kingdom Metazoa; phylum Arthropoda; class Insecta; order Coleoptera; family Scarabaeidae; genus Chrysina; species Chrysina gloriosa. The sequence goes on from CM076087.1 coordinate 54,436,881, forward strand.
TGCTGAAATTGTTAAGCGTGTGTGGCACCCAACGAGTAATAATTTTTGCAACCGAAGATGATCATGTAAAATTGATTTTACTCTTCCGGATCCAACATCAGTTTGGCATTATTGTTTATATCTTATATGATAGAGATCTACCACTAATAGGTCAATAAAACAAGGCTGGTTTGAACGATAGTTATATTTTCATATAAGATAAGTATAAAAAGGTCACGAAATATATATATATATACATTTAAATTATTGTTTATGTGCTTATTAAATCACTGACAAAAACAACACTTACTTTATAAGGATTCGCTTTACGCTTACGCTTTCCTAGTAATTGCCTTGTGATTAGTTCACACAGAAAGCCCCAAGACTAATATTATTGGGCTAAATTTAAATAAGTAAAAAGAAATTTCTAACCTGCTAATTTTACCACTGACTTGTGAGTCCTATGGTCCACACAAACTTGAATATCATCGAGCACATCCTCAGTGAACTTATTAGATCTAGCCTTGGGTTTTTGTTTGCAAATGCAATTTTCTTGTTCAAATCGATTAATATTATGTCTTCGAAGGCATCCTAATCAAGATTAGAATCAGAAAAGCTTTGTGCAAATTGAACGATGCAGTTTTCAACTAAATTAATGCAATTCCATTGATAATCGAGATTTCCATGTCGATAGAGCATTGTTAAAGATCTTACAACCTAAAATCCATTTCTTGGGACGGTAATCAGTAACAATACAGAAAACTTCTTCATACTGGCTCATTGGTTCTTAAGAGAACTTTTACTGAAATGGACTGAATACGAAAATAATGAATATAAGAATAACAAGAAACCTAAATTCTAAATTTCACTCACCCTATTATTTATGTTTGTCCGAAGATTTAGTGAAAAACACCAATTCTACAACTTATAAGATAGGCAACTAATATTACATTGGTTACGTAGTTTTGTTCTTTACTGAATCATCTATATATATCTACATATATAAACCACGGACGCTTATAAAGGGAAACAAATGATAAATTTCAGCAGATATAAAACCGTGCGAGAACTTCAGATTTATATGCTTATAACTAAGCTTATGAATATTTAAAATTATAATTTGCATATGCAATGGCATATCAATACATTCAATCATAAATAGAAAACATACACAGTTGAAATATATCTAGAATCATATCGTTCGAAAAGAATGTAAATGTATTGCCTCTCAATGTATTAATACCAAATCAATTGCTATTGGCTCTTCAGAGAGTACATCGAGTAGAATAATTGTTGGTAATACTTATATTTATAAAAGAGCTCTTGGTAGGAACTCTCCCGTCAATGGAGAACACTCATTCAAACGTTTTCGGAGAGAGGTGTTAAATGGACGGACACGATTTTTGTTTGCACTTCGGTATCGTGTATTAGTTGCTCAAACAAGGAGTCTATATTCCCGGGCAATAAAAATATAATTTGGTGACTAGGTATCTTTGCCATAATGGACGGTCACCACGAAAAACTTGTATTCATTTGAACGTTTAGTGAAGGTATTAGGGAAATTGTAAACCAAACATGCGGAGTTATTAAAACACAAATTAATGGTAAATATTATCAAATGTCACGCATTGTACATGAATATGGAAACGGTTCTCAACTCCGTCTTCTACGTATAGCTGGTAAAAATTTACGGAAAAAATGTTACAGGCATCGAAAGTGCTAATTTGAGGATAAAAGGAAACTCTTCACGGAATATCACAATAATTTTCACAATTCGAAAACATAACTAACGGTAGAAAAATATTCCACATTTCGATAATACTGTTTGGGGTATACTTAATTCAATTATTATTCTTGACATTTGAATCAATTTTTGAGGTAAAGAAATGATTTACATAATTGTAGATACCTGCAATATATATTTATGTATGTATGTATTTATTCGTTAATGAACAGAAAGACTTGGATCTACGGTTTGGAAAAAATTAAATGAATCCAGTTTGAGGTAAGTACGAAATAAGGAAGTACATGCTCATTTCCAACTTAAAACGACATTTGTCATCTTCTACGATACATGTTTTATGCAGCATGATTTACATTAAGGGATGTCATATTTCTTTATTCTACCCACAACAAAAATTTTTCAGGAGGCTGTGGCAACGCAAGTTGTCCACTCCTGTAGAAAAATAACTGCAAAAAAAATGTGTAATACGTGCATAGTGAGAGAATTCATATCGAATCCCTCTCACATGTACAAACATCAAAAAGAATTAATAGCAGACTAAACCAAAATTAATATAGTTATACAGGCTTTCATTTTTACATTATTACCGGTAACTGATTATTAATAATTTTTCCATTTCATGTTTCTTTTCGGTGTTTCAGCAATGAATACCTCATTTAGTTTCAATAAGTGTTTTTGGCATGAATAACCTAGGGCCTAACAGAGAGTTCTATTAAAACGTTAACAAGTTTAAAGTACATAATTCCCCATTTTTTGCAGAAGAGTTAGATTACTAATTCTTGTTTTCCCAACCTAAGTAACTTAATTTTGATCTGATCAACTTGTCGGCTTATTTCGTAGTCAGTTTTCCCCTTCTTCTTCTATGTTTAGGCTTCAGCCTAGTAAACAATCCCCAGCTATTGTATTACTATTTTTGCTCACAGTACTTTTATGGAAGAAGATAAATTAATACTAGATGTGTATAAAGAATTTTCTGTTTAAAGCGGTATATAAGGCAACACATTAACATGTGAATTATATTACTTCAGCATAAAATAAACTATTGCATACGATAGTATGTTAATTATTTGTTACCATCTACAACAAATTGTTCGTACTTAACGCAAGTAACTAAAAATTTAGGCAGGGTAATAGGTGAGCTTGGTGTGTAAGTGAACATTAACAAATTTTCTTCAGTCCGCCGTATAATGGATATACAACATATATATCTGGAAATTCATAAAACTAACTTATTTAACTAAATTATTCCAATATTAAATTACTATAAATATACATAATTTAAACATAATCAATAAATCAAAGGAACAATAACAGGACTTGCAAAACAGTACGTACCAGCAGAATTATCTTAATACCTAAAGTTGAAGTAAAAAAATTGTTGCCAGAGGACCAAACGAGTTTCGAGAAAGGAAGAAGTGGGATTAAGCAGATATGGGTTCTTAATTATATTGCCAAAAGAGATTACAGGAAAAGAAAGGAAGGCATACATGTGAACATAGGAAACTATTGAGTAAACGTCTGGAGAAATCAAGTATATCGTAGGAACTCACAGGAAATGTGAGGAGGACGAATCAAAAGAGATACAATATAATGACGCAGAAGAAAAATGGGCAAATTGTTTAACATATAAAATATACATACATAAGAATGTAAGTGTGATGGTGGTAAATTTATGAAAAAATGGTAGGCGGAACTAAGGTGAAAATAATAGTAATACAAGCGTTTCTGAAAGGCTCATTTTCGTATGGAAATGCGATACGAGGAATGAAATAAGAATGTGTGAAACTTGAATGAGAAGTAGAAGATGCTACAGGAAAATCAGCAAAAGAGCAAGTACGAATAGTAAATGAAGAAAGGAAAATCGGAAAGAAGCGTGAACCGGAGAAGATGGTTCAGCGGAAATGCAAAAATACAAAATGGCATTGTGAGGATCTAATTATAACAAGAAATATGAATATATGCGAGTATGAACATATGTGGGGGCGTTTAAATTGGAAGAAAGTAGAAGGATAGTGTTGGTCACCGGGATAAGAGCCAATATTATACACAAAGAAGCAGACACTTGACAGCATTATACCCACGATTGTAAGGGAATAAACTGGACAAATAAAGAAAAACTGAGAATGTGGATAACATTGATTGATAACATATTTCAGTATAGGGACCAAGTCATGGAGAGATAGGTAGAGAAGTTATGGAAAGTATATTAAAATAATATTAAATTAAGAAATAGATTATTTAGTATTTAGGTATTATATGAAAATTGTTATAAAATTAAATATATTCGCGAAACTACATCAACAAATGTTTAGCTACTAACAGATGTATGTCAACTAATACTTAAAACATTTAGCTATCTTAGACGACCTTTGTACCACATAAAAGCAAAGTCTGCACATACCCGAAGGAATACTGCTTAAAGTAATAAGAATAACAATTTACGAATGTATTTAAAGCAGTTGTGTTATTTAACAAAGCACACAATAGTCACAAGATAATACAACACACGCATTGCTTTCAGAATATTTGGTTGTCAATTATGATAAGACTTCTGGTGCGTGCCACCTTCTTAACCCATTTGCATCACACGGAAAACTGGAAAATTCGTTCCAATCACCAATTTTTTTTTATTGTATTCATTCATTACAGATTAATGATGATGAAAGCAATGGAACCTAATTAATTTGCACAACATGATAAGACTTGAAATGGTCAATGCATAATGCCACATAGCAATTACCGCATTGATAGAATGCATGTTTTCTTTTTTTTTTCTGATACACAACCTACAGAACGTTTGCAAGCTTTCTTCTAGGAAGGTGTTTCGATAAGGGTTGGAAAATGTTGACCGATAAATCTTCGTGGTAATGATGAACATGGTGTACATGTTCTTTTTCTTTGTGGTGTCTTTTTTGGTATATCTTTTTCAAGTATTTCTTCCGTTAATTTTTCCTTGAAAACGTGAAATGCTCTGTCCTTATAAATAGTTTTGAAAACAACATAACTATTCAAAAGAATCATGGCGAGACAATAATAAAACTCCTTTTTATATACACCTTCTGATAACGTTGCATAGTGTGGAATTTGCTGAGAAGTGGATCACCTCCGTCAACTCCACCCATGTTTTTTAATATAGTCTAAGACAACTGTTTACAATATTTTCTTTAGTTTTGTAGTTTTGTTTCCTCGTATCAGCAAACTAGAGGTTATGCATTGTTGATAACATGTTGACATCTTTTTGTCTTTCCACTTTATTGCGGAAATATTCTTACTTTTGTAGTAGAGTTACTTCACCTTGTTTTATTTTTTTACTTTCTAAAGCTTTAGGCATGTGTTTTGTATTTGTTCTCACCGTGCCACAAACATTTGTTTTTAACCTTTTACAAGAATTGTGGATCTCGTACCAGTATTTCTGTACGTAATGTCTTTACAGTTTGTTGAAAATTACTTAGATTAATTAGTTTAGTTCGGCATGATTAAAAACACAAGTGTATGTACCACGTATTAATCACGCTGTAAACTAAACAAATTTTCAAGTTGTTGTGATGATGATATATGTATATCGAAATATTTTGTCGGTAATGTTAGCTAATATATTTTACGAGAATGTTTCGTTACAACTAATGTTTACAAAAGGAACGCAATGAATAAATTTCGGCTTTATTGACGAGTAATAAGAGCGACATAAGCAATTAACTGTGTATGTATCTATATGTACACACCTACTATCACAAGAACTGCAGACAGAAAAACTAAAGGCGAATGTTTCTTAATTAGACGAATGTAAGAATGTAAAGAAGTAAGAATGTAAATGTAAGGTAAAGTGGATACTAGGATAGGTCGCGTTGGTTGCTGCCGCGTTTGCCTGATGTAAATTTGCTCGAATCCTGAGTAGTGAATCTTTACTACGTTAGGTAAAAATATGTATCGACACTGGCGGGAATAACCTCGAACATCTGTTGCGATAAATAAGTCAGTGCACCCAAAACTAAAACTTTTCTTTGCACATTTTTTTAATAGATTTTGTTCTTTGACACTCATTGACTTACTTTTACCTCATACAATCTCATAGAAAGCATTGACACCAAAATTGAGAAAAATCTTGTATGAGATTATCGTGTAAATGTTTGGCGATACACATTTCATTTTTTATGAAAAATTTGACATGACTAGCCGCTTAAGAGCTGCTGGGGATGATAATTATTAAATTATATGTTAAATAAATCTAAATATCTTTCATTTAGATTTATATCTTAGCGTCAATTTTACCATCTGTAGGACGTTTTATAAATCACGAATCCGGAAGTGCAACTAATTTCGCAATTTAGTACGTAAAGTTTTATATTTATTGTTGTTATTTTTCCAATACTCTTTCAGACGGCATCTGATATTCGCATTAGCATAAACAAGGAAGAGGAAAAAGCAGCAGAATACGAATATATGTTAGCAATTGAACCATCAGTAGACAATACACTGACTGTGAGTTCGTACATCATTACAGACAATTATGGATACAGAACTAGATCTGTACTGAAAGCTGTAGGCATTGTATTAAGATATCCCTTGTGCTGCACGCTCCCTACCCTGTGAAGTGTGAATACTTGTGGTTGTTCATACAAAACGCCAAGTACAAAACACATATCGTTTGGAATAAGAATATTCCAGTGATAAATAGTACATTTGTAGCAGAGTGCTCTTTGTGAAGAGTAGAAAGAAATTATTGAACATAAAATTAATTAGTAAGTATTCCTTACTTAAGAAAACTGAAATTATTACAATGTTTTTCTATTCCCTTTGTTGACAATTACATTTAAATTTTAAAGGCAAGGAAGATACTTATTTAAAAGAGTTGTCGTTTAATCGCAGATTGCTTCTGCTATGTAAATACATGTGTATTTTTGCGTATAATACATGGCTTTAAATAATTTTAATTGTATCAGTTTTAGATCCTAAAATTACCAGTACCTTCTAGCTTTATGCAATTGTGTATGTTTACAGAATCATTACGTGATGTATTACTTTGCTTCATAGTTGCAATTAAATACACCGCTTAATAAAAGTGCAACTTATTTGTGCATTACACCAAAAGGTAGGTTAACCGATTTTTTATAAACAACCCTTCCGTTTTGTAAAATTAACAAAGGTCTTTTATTCATTCGAGTATGATAAATTATATTAACAGCATCATGCTATTGATTCAACAAAAGGTTCAGGTTGTCTCCGTCATTTTATAGTTCATTCAACTAATATAAAATTCTTACGAATTTTCGTTGAATTGAAGTTATCTCCATTGTTAATGTTCGTGACAAGACTGTTTTACCAAAATATATTTCGTTCAAGTAAGTGAAAAGTTCGTTTGACTGTATTTAACCAAAACTTTTTAGTCAAGCGAACGTTTTTTGGTTAAATCAATGTATTTTTCTCTCCGTGTAGTGGTCCTCCTAATACTAAAAGCAGTTTTTATAAAAAAATTACTACTTACAATAATGTATACAGTGCATATGCAAAACGAATTACTACAGCGTAGTTTCACTTTGAGTTGTGATATTGCACTGAAATATGTATGATGATATCCAAACGACTAAGTAATCGCTATATTATATACTATTCAGCTATTTTTAACGTTGTTTACTTTATCTAACACCTTTCTCCCTAATAAATTCTAGTAGATGTGCCAACTTTTAGACAACAAAATGCAGAACACCTATAGGAAATATAAGAGACGGTAATCATGAAGAAGCAGTTTGCCGCTGTTTTGTATTTCCGTAACTTGCAAACTTCAAGGTTCTATTATAGTTCAACAAAGTGCATTTATTTCTTCCGGTACTCGGCGTTAAATTGAATACAAATACAAAACAGAATACCTTCCAGTTGAAACTTGTTCTATATTGGGTACTTAACTTCACTATAGTTATAAATATAACCACCAGAAATGCATTTACATACATAGATTTAATAAATATGTACATCAATTGTGATAGATTCATTTTCTCCAATTGACCATTAAAAGTGAAGAATATCTTTTGAAAAAAGTTATGTATGTACGAATTTCGGGCACTTTTATTATCTCTTATTTACTACTAAATGGGAAATGCTGCCTGTATCTAATGAGACTAAATTGAAACAATGCAATGTCATGTTTAATCAATACATCAAATGTCTTTTGTTTGACTGTTCCGTTTTGCACACGCAAAATGGGTACTCTACAAATTAGGTACAGGATTTTATTAAAGCGGTGCCATAAAAACAGAACAAATAGATACCTATAATATACCTATTGCATTAAAGAGAAATATCTGTAATTTGTTTTCTTTTTGGTCTCACTCTGTTAACTTCTTTCCACCTTTGGCATTTGGTATTTATCTCTTATCCTAAACACCTTCATTTATTAGCGTACACACCGTAGAACTGAAATAGAGCACTTATTCCAGTCAACCGTATAGACCATTGCAGTTATACTTAAAAACACCATACTAAAACATATTCAAGTAAACGTGTCATGTTTCAAAACTATGCGTAGTAAGCGATAAGGATAGTAATTATGGCATAAAAGCATAGAAATAGATCATATTGTAATTATCAATGCCTGGTATAACAGCAGGTTCGTATTCTAACCCAGCGTTCAAATCACCAAAGGTTAAATAGCGTTACAATGAATTTACATATAGTATTATCGTAGTAATGTTTATATTAATCTACCTAAAACTATTTGTTATAACTATAAAATCATATCAAAGATAAAAATTGTGCAGGTTAATACATAAAACGATGGTAGGTATTATTTCAGTATTTCCAAAACGAATCAATTAAATACATATGTAGATACTTATTTAAAATACATTATTAGTTTCACATTCTACGTATTGGATACAAAATTTCTGGATAAATGTACAGTTCTACAACCAAATACTCCACTTCTACTCGTATTAAGAAGGAACAACCAACGAACTAAAAGGTGTGATCAAATTGTACAAAGTGAGCAACCGAAAGTGTCCTGAGTTGGCAGCAATATAAGCCCTAAATACGAATACTTCCATTTTCCAAGCTTCCCAACCTGTCTTTCACTTATTTTGTCCGGTTCACCTTGTGATTCGTTGTTTTATCTGTTGCTTGTTATATCTTCCCTTTTTCCTTGTTTTCTTTTCGTGCTTCCTAATTATTCATTCGCATAAAACACAGTCATCTTTAAAACATTTTTACTCCCGTTTCGAGTTGAAAAAAGAGATTTCCACTGAACACAAAACGTTTTATTGGACTGTAGAGGATGCAGATGGTATATGAATATACTCAACTCAGTCTTGCATACCTATGTCCGCTTTCTGCTGGATATCCTAGTGAACAGGTTAACTACTAAACGTTCATTAGCGATCGAGGTAAATTAGCAAGCAGGTTTGTGGAAATAGACAGCATTTCAAAACGTACAGCACTAGCTACTCAAGTTGAGGGTATATCGAATCGAATAACTGTTACTCCCCAAAAAATCTATTAGAAAATTATTTGCACGAACTGATACATATGATGCAATGATATAATTTATAGCTATATCGCATAAAAGTACGTCAACAATCATTGTCAATGGTTTTCCTCAAAATGTACGTAATAATGTAGATTTAGATTTGACATCCTATTCTGTTGAGGCATAGTTCCAGCGTTCGGGCTATATTAGCAGCCAGAACTTTCGTACAGGATCAACTGAAAATCCCCATATATTTAGAGAAACAAATAATGGTCCAACTAAAATTGGTGCGTAGCTAGTAATCTCGCGCAAACGAATCATAAGGCCACTATATCTTGATAGCACTCTAAATGGTGCATGTTATCATGACATTATTTTAGAATCGTTCTTAAATAATTTCCATGATATATTCAACATAGGTATTTTCAATACGATGGAGCTGCTCAACATACCGCTGATGCCACAATTGCTTTTTTACAAGAATATTACTATAATAGGGTAATAAATACAGAAAACTGACCAGCACACTCTGCCAACTTAACACCAACAAATAATATTTCCGAAGATGTTCTGTATATGTATTTGATGTATTTTGATAAATTTGAAAATGTGAAGAGGCGGATAAACTTGTGCATTGCTGATGATGGTGTATATTTCAACCATTTGCTGTGAATATATTATACAAAATATGTAACAGCATGGTTCTATGTTGAGTATGAATCTCGTAATTACGCTATAAATATTTCCCCCTTATAACATCTGAAATATAAAAAAATTAAACAATTTGTTGCTGCTCAATCAGTGAAATATGATTCCATTAAAAATTACATTACAAAATTGTAAGTTATAATTAGAAACCGAATTATATGTTCGAGAGTTGACTACAATATGTGCATACATATGTCTTACATGTGAGCAAAATATTTTTAAAATATTCGTAAAATATCTGGAATATGTAAAATATGTTTCAAGAATAATTACAGAGTGTCGAGTGTATTTTGAAGTAACAAGGAAAAGAAACAAACACTAAGAACATTTAAACAGGTTTATTAAACAGATACCCATCACTTACATTTCTACATTAAACATTACATTGTTTGCTGTAAAAACAATTTACAATCAAATGTTTTTCAATATTTTCAATAGTTAAATTGTCTGCTATCCGTTAGTAGCGATTTGTACGCTGAAAAACATCGTTTGACGTCAACTAATGTGACGACTAAGTTTTTCCTTAAATTTATCAGTCAAATGAAGACAGTCTTATAACGGAAGTGATTCAGTTTCAATAATAACAACAGTTTTATGAACAAAATCATAATTTGATGTAATGAAGCAAAGTTCATGGTGCAGTGAATTATTTTCTAAAATTGATTTTCACTTTGAAATTGCACCAATATTTTCCTCTTCAAAACTTAAAATAAGTTAATAGGGACCAGTGATCAGCAATGAGTAGTGAAAAAGTGAGTAGAGTTGAATCATGACTTATAATTTATTGTACTTATACGCACTCATACTTATTGCAATGTTGTCCAACTTCATATCCACTCGAAAGTTTGAAGTACTCATCGAACTCATACTTAACAACATTTATGACGTTGTTGATTTCGACTTTCCTTAACTCAAAGTGTATAGACGATGCAAAATAAGTATGGTTCGCATACGAATATTAATATACTCATTATGAGGTTGTGTGTTTGCTCTGTTGCGTTTTTTACTGTTGTCTTTTTACTAAAGTTAAACAAACAAATATGTGTAGATTTGTGTTGCTTATTTCATATTATATTGCGCTTTTACCCTTACGTTTTTGCACTAATTGAAAAATTCCGCTATTTATTTTTCCTCAATCTCACTATTGCTATCCATTTTTCACTACCTGCTCATAAAAATGATAAATAACAAAAAAAAAATTAATTTTCCCGAAATGTTTCTATATAAACTTACAATTTTATGCTTTTGTATATTTTTATACACTTTATACTGGTTGCAAACTGTTTAATGACTAAACTTTTAAATATACATGGATGAGTCGAGTGAGCTGAATCAATGTAAGTAGTGTAAGTATTTTCCTGACATTAGAAATCAAACTGAGGTGATTTATGAGTGTGAGTATAGTATGTGTATGATGTCGCCGTCGCATTCATATTTATTGCAACCTGTACTTATGAATCAACGTTATCGGGAGTATGAGTAAATCAGAGTAGTTGAGTTTAAATGATGCCTACTCACTTATATTTAAAATTTCATGAGTCAGTATGAATAGCGAAAAAGCGATGCATTGCCGATCACTGATAGGGACAAAATTTTCTGCATGCAAACTGGCAGCTTTCAACCATGTTCGCCATCTTGTGATAATTGGTTCCGGTGGGAAAGGACTATAAGGTATTTCTTCTCTGTAACACTGAATCCTCAGAGGATATTTTAGAAATATTTTCTTTGCGTTACTAATTAAACTATTAACTGCAGGAAATGAATCTCTAATATTTTCCGCCACACTGTTTAAACGGTGTGCTAAACACGTCACGTGAATTATATTGGAATACAAAACTTTAAGTTGTTGACCAGCTTTGACCATGTATTACGCAGCATGCTTTCCGATGCTAGCACAATTTTATTAGTTGGAGCAATGTCGGGAACGAAAAGATTCATTCAAGTTTCATTAATAAACCTAAACGTTGTAACACGAAATCAAATAGGATTTACCAAAAATAATAAATAAATAATTTTATTCGACAATCCAAAGCAATTTTTTGAACCAATTTTATGGCAGACTAGAATTTGCAAAATAAACATGTAATTTGAAATAAATAAATAAAATAAAATTGTTTTGTAAAATTATCAACTCACCATGTTACCGCACGCAGTACGGGATACTTTTTCTTCGTTCAAGAGTAATTCTGGAACGGTAGCCTTCTGGATGGCTACTAAATCGCTTTTCACTTTTGGCATTTTTGGATAACACTCGGTAACACTTCACTTTATTCGGTGCTCTTTCTATACATACCATCCCTAGCTAGGTTATCCGTTATCTGAGTAAATTACATAGAATCGAAAATCTTATGCGTCTTATTTCAAGTTGTGTGCTTTTTAAATTTGCTGTCAAATTCTATTACTTCCAACATCTCAGTGGTCTCAAGTTTCAGGGCACGTGGTGGACGCTTCCCGTTCCTCACTCACTGTATATTACCGCTCAGAAGTATTTACGCACTCATATTTTTATGGATCTTACGAATTGATAGGCAAATTTATTCTGTAAAATGATTTTCGTATGTTTTAATTAATACTACAAGTGCATCTAGAAAAAAAAGTGCAGCTGTGGTTATAAAATTTACGGAAGGGTGCATACGTACCTAATGCAATAATCATGTATCGTTTTCGTATGCGATTTACCGAAGTGGATAACCTAATCCATTTTCTTTTTAATTACGTAAGCGATATTATACTATAGTTAGGAGTGCGTTGAATTTTCATATGGGTCAGATATTCTTCACCCCGAATTTACATTTCAGCACTATAATGACTCAAAACACTTTTCTAAGCTATGCAGAGGATGTTTGAGCAAATTATCAGCTCAGAGAACGGCTAACGTTATGGCTTGGCCACTACAGTTCCCTGATCTCAATCCCATGGAGCTCTTAGGGTGTGAGTTCGATAGAGACGTTAGGAAAGGTTTCCCTAACTTTACTGCACACTTTTTTATTTAGAAAATCTTTTTGAAATATTTTGTGGTGGGCAAATACTTTTGAGCGGTAGTGTATACAATTTACATATTCTTAGCGAAATGTAGTAATACGTATTAGAGCCGTAGATAAATATATTTTACAATCCATCTATTTAAATAGCAACAAATTTGATAAATTTGGTTGCTGTGTGGCAAGTGAACATCTATGTATGATGATTTAATTTCCATTCTTTTCAATTACTTATCCTAAAGAGTGTCTTTACAGTAAAGAGCCAAATAGAATTTTGATACATTTTCAGTAATCTTATTTCTATTAAAATCTGTTTTACATTGAACTTCTATTTTGCTAAATATATAACCACAGGTAAGTTATTCAGTCACTCCCTGCCATTTCATCTTTCTAAATTACATATAAACTTCTTATATATTAATAGCACTAATTCATTTTCCTTACGTTAGCAATATACTACAAAAATTAAATACTAATTCGTTTCCCAACATAAAATCAACACATTTGCGCATATTCGTTACGAGCCCTTATATTAACACCGAAATATTTCTCTTTTTTAAGGCGGTGCACGATTTACGATTTATATGGTTTCGTCATAAATCATTTTTAACGTGGTGTGAGATTCATAAGTACTGAAAACATCGACATAACTTTGCGGTCGGCAACATAATTCGTTATTCAACAGTTTTCGTGTGTATTTTTTTTTCTATGTTTATTTGTGAATAAGTTAAGTTATATTCTATTTGCATTTTGAAATCGTTTAGCATCTGGTCTGTTTCTTTGCCTATGAACTACGGAAACCTGTACAAATGTTGTAGTTCATATACAAATAAACGTTCTCATTACCATAAGATTAATGGCAAGAATTATCGCTGATTCAAATTTATTCGTTCCTACAAGGCGCCAAAGAAATTAGCAAAATAGATTTGTAACGTATTTCGACTGTATGATATTAGCGCTCCTAAAATCAACTTCAATTTTGGGGAGTTTTAGAGACGGAAAAATATTTGTGAAGTGTACAGCGGTGAATGAAAAGTGTGTAAATTAAGATTTTGGAGAAAAGCGTAGTTTTTGCAAGGTAGGAGTGGAATATAAGCTATTAAAAACATAAACAAAGTCACACTGAGAGGAACCAACCTTCCGAGAGGTCGACTCGGGGTGAGTTTTTATCGCGGTGTGACATAGCGGTGAGCAGGGACGTATTCAGGAGATAGAGCGGAGGATTATTTTGACTCTTCTCACAAACCATGAAATGGATAGTGACGGCGGATCCACGGATGAGGGAAAAAGAAAGCGAGCAGGGACGGAATTGGATATTTTTCAAAGAAGTAAGAAAGCCGGGAAAGCGCCAGATAAGAACTACAACAAGGAAGAAAGTAAATTAGACAGAGTGCTGATTCTGTGACGGGATTTGACAGAAAGAATCGCCAAAATAGAAACTAAACAGGATGTAATCATAGGAGAATTAAGAGAAGTAAAAGTGGAAAACGAAAGACTGAGTAAGGAAAATATAGAGTTGAAAACGGAAATAAAAATTATAAAAGAGAAATTTGAAAGAATAGAAAGTGAAAATAGAAGAAGAAATATAGTGCTACAGGGTTACGCAATAAACGAAAGGGAACAAAATACTTTAAGAGTATGTATAAACAACTTTTGAAAGAAAAGGTAGGCGTAGAAGTGGACATAAAACAAATAAGGAAGTTGGGACCAAAAGTTTGTTTAATAGAATTGTACAGAATGGAGGATAAGATAGCTGTAATGAAGAACAAGAGCAAGTTAAGAGAGTATAGAAATGAAGCTGTGTACATTAACGATGATATGACGAAGGAGGAGAGAATTACACAAGGAAAATTAAGAGCAATAGCAAGAAAGGAAAAGCAGGCAGGAAAAAGAGTTCAAATCAGATATCAACAACTAATAATGGACGGAGAAGTGTGGAAGTGGAGTATAGAAGAGAACAATATTGTCAAACAACATGCAGGTAACAGACCTTTTAGAAAGTAAAGCAAAAAACTGATAAGAGAAGGAAGCGAATATGGCTCGGCAACGACTTTGGCAAAGTATACGGAAGTGAAAATGTTGAAGAAAGGAGAAATAATAGCAAAACTCTTAAACGGAATAATTCTATGAGGATATGCACATGGAATGTGCGAGGCATATACGAAGAAGGTGCAATAATTAACCTAGTAAACACTATGAACAAGTATAATATTGATCTTGCAGCACTCCAAGAGACACACTTAAAGGGATCAGACATACAAAAACTTAAAAACTATACATTATTTACAAGTGGAAATGAAACTCGAAGACTCGGAGTAGGATTTCTGATAAAAGACACTCTGGAAGAGGAAGTAAAACGCTTTGCCCCAATATCTGAGCGGCTGTGTTCTGTGAGAATTAAGACGGTATACGGTACAATAACAGTGATCAACATGCACGCACCGACCGAAGAGAAGGAGGAGGAAACAAAAGATGTATTCTATGAAAAGCTAGAGGAAACGGTCGAAAAAATTCCTAAGGAGGATATTAAAATAATTCTAGGCGATGCGAATGCTAAAATCGGCAGGGAAGAGGTGTACACAGAAGTTACGGGAGGAGAAAGTAAGCATAACACAAGTAACGACAACGGAACAAGACTGATCACCTTTGCAATAGAACAAAAGATGAAAATTATGAGCACCCACTTTAAGCGAAAAGACATTTATAAGGGTACATGGATGATGCCAGGAAGATACGAAACGAACCAAATAGACCATGTGCTAATAGAGGAAGATAAAACAGAAATTATTAAGAACGTACGTTCATGTAGAGGCGCGGAAGCGGATTCTGATCATTTCCTGGTATTAGTCAAAATGAAATTGAAACAAAAGGAAATGAAAAGACAAAATAGTAATCGAGGGGAACCAAAATACAACTTCGAAGACCTACAAAACGTGGAAGTAGCACGAAAATACAGAACAAATATCGAAGGGTCGTACGGTGACGACAACGAGCAAGAGGTAGAAGTGAGCGATCGATGGGAAAAACTTGTGGGGGCAATTGACAATGCGACCAGGAATAACATATCGAAGAAAACAACATATAAGAGGAACTATTGGCTAGACGAGGAATGCAGGGATAAAATGAACAACAAGACAAAACTATGGCAAAAATTCTTGCAAACCAAAAAACAAAAAGCCAAGGACGAATATAATGAACAAAAGAAAAAATTAAACAACTGTGTAGGACAAGGAAACGAAAGTATTGGGAACACATTTTACAAAAGATCGAGGAAAGTTACACAAAAAAAGAAATTAGAAACTTCTACAAAGATGTAAAAAACATGAGAACGGGAAGCAAAGGGATTCAACGATACTTCAAGGATAGGAATGGAGAACTGCTGGGGTCTGCAAGCGAAATTAATGGAAGATGGAGACAGTACTTCGAAGAGCTACTCAATGGGAAGAACCAGGAGGAGGACAACGACGTAAAGAATCAAAGAGAAAGTGCGGAAGCGAGGCAAAACGACCAAAATACCGAAGGAACCGAAGAGCCGTCAATAATAGAAATAGAAGAAATAGTAAACTCAATGAAGAACAACAAGAGTCCAGGAGAAAACGAGATGACAGCAGAAAATATTAAATACGGGGGTGAAGTGGTAATTCTAAAGATATATGAACTGGTTAAGGAAATCTGGAACACAGAGGTAATGCCGCAGCAATGGAATAGAGCTGTCATAATCCCGCTATTCAAGAAAGGAGACCGAACCGAGTGCAGCAACTATAGGGGAATAGCCTTATTGGACACCGTATACAAAGTCCTGGCCACGCTGATTAAAAAACGGCTGGAAATGTTTATAGAACCTGCTCTCGGAGAGTACCAGCCTGGTTTCCGGAAAAGCAGATCAACAACGGATCAACTTTTCACGCTGAAACAAATCCTCATAGGAATGTATGAATACGAAATTCCGACTTACATGCTATTTATCGATTTTAAGGCAGCATACGATTCGGTCAACAGAGGAGGGCTTTTCGACGCATTGAGAATACTGAATGTTCCGGACAAACTAATTGCACTGGCAAAGATGACACTGCAGAACACAATATGCGCAGTTAAAGTAAACGGAAAGACATCAGAAAGTTTCAAAGTGAAGAACGGGGTAAGACAAGGAGACCCGCTTTCTACCCTGCTATTTAACGCAGTGTTGGAAGTGATGATCAGAAATAGCAACATAAACAGAAACGGAACACTCTTCAATAAGAGTCACCAGTGTCTTGCATATGCTGATGACATATTGCTGCTGACCAGAAATAAGAAACTCCTAGAGGAACTAACAGAAAACCTAATAACTGCGGCAAGTAGAATGGGACTGGAGATTAGTGAGAGCAAAACTAAATATATGGAACTAAGGAACAACAACAGGTTAAACGGAAAACAGAAACTACGCGTCCAAGCTAGAGATAGGGAGTTATACGAATTTGAGGAAGTGGAAGAATATATGTACCTAGGAACTTTGATAGACAACAAATGCAAAGAAGAAACGGAAATAAACTTAAGGATAGCTAAGAGCAACAGATGCGCGGGGGAATCTCAAACATATTAAAATCCAAGAATATATCAACGAGATCGAAATTACAACTGTATAAGACCGTTTTGAGACCGACATTGCTATATGGTTGCGAAACATGGTCGTTGACAAAAAGCTCACAAACAAAGTTAGAGATATGGGAGAGGAAAATACTTCGAAGGATCTTCGGAGGGAAGAAGGTGGACGGCATGTGGGAGAGACGCACCAATGATGATACCTATGCACTATACAACGAACCATGTATAACACAAGCAATTAAAGCCCGAAGAATGCAGTGGGCGGGTCATATGGAGAGAATGCAGGAGGACAGAATAGTGAAAGATATAGGATGGAAAGACCCGGAGGGAAAGAGAAGGAGGGGAAGACCGAGGAAAAAATGGAGAGAAGCAGTGAGTGAAGACTTGGCAGAGAAAGGATCCGCGAACTGGAGAATAATTGCAAGGAACAGGGAAAAATGGAAACATTTCACAAAGCAATGGGCCTAGAAGGCCTGTGAACGCTGCTATATATATATTTCGACTGTTGGTTACGTAATTTTTCGACTAATAAATAGATAGATAATAAATAGATCAAAGCGCCATTAATAATGCAGACAGTTTTGTCCCCAGTTTCAACAATAAGTCTAGAGCGGTGCGGTGTGGAATCCAGTAAAGTAACTTTCCAAAACAAACTCATTCCTACACAAAACCATAGTAGGAACTAATTTTAACTGAGGACCGGTTTATAATTGACTCGTGTGTTTCGTCAAATACTTTCAACATATATTTTCAATCAGCCTTTGAAACAGTTACGACAAGTGTCCCTTATTTCGGATTGAAAAACAAGATACCTAAGACAAATACTTCAATTTCTTTATTCTTCTTACAACATTTCGAAGACTAACAAGTAAATTTTTTTGTGGTACGGCTATAATCAAATAATTTAAAGATTACTTAGTGGGTGTAGTAATATCTCTAATCAATTTATCTGTAAACGAAAATATTTTCCTAGATGCCCTAAAGACATCGACAATGATTTCAATATATAAATAAACTAAACGTAACAATATTGTCAAATACAGACAATGAACTGCTGGAAAGCGTTGCGATTGGTTGCGTCCAACACATGGACATGAAAAGTTATACCTATATATGTATTCGCAGAAGTGCTAGTGATTGGTTATTATCCTACTTGATCAATAGGGTGCAGAACAAGCTTCAGGAATTCGGGGTGTATTGAAGACACAAAGTATTTATACTACCTTCTAATAAAAGCAATGTACCGTAAGGCGAGGAAGAAGCAAATAATATATTAACAATTGTTTCCAGACGAAGGACAATACAGCTTTTTTGAATTTGGGAAAAACGAAACTTTTGACTTCTCATAGTGGACAGCGAAATGTTGACATTCCCAAATTATATGTTAACAAACATGTTTGCAAACATGTAGTACACATCTCAGCCACCGCCAAGCTCTTAGGAGTTCAGCTTCACAAAAACATTCAGTGGAATGGGTGTTGTGAACACCTTCCAAGGCCGATATCAGTAAAGACATATTTTTCTCGCACTTTAAGAACTAATTTATTTCTTCCTGTTCTACTTACCACGTACTACGCAGGAATAAAGTTACGCGGTAAGATGTATTTTCTCGTGTTCAATCCTCTGAATCTGAATCTTGTCGGCCCCTTTTTATTTCTTTGAGAATTGTCCCTCTATCCTTTATTTATATTTTAGAATATTCCTGCTAAGTTTATAAAGACAGGGATCAATTTAAAGATTGCACCACGATTTGCAGTTATAATACGAAGATAATTCTATATAGACCAGAGTGTACGCTGGAGCCTACAGGTAGAAGTTCAATAAATCTAATGATAGTGATTTGTAATAAGTTGCCATTACACACAAAATGCTAGAAATTAGTATAAAAATTATTAAGGAGGAAATCGTGATTGGCTATTCTAAGTACGTCATAGTAATACATGTTTCAACTCCCTATAACAAAAGGCAATCATGACTATTGGAGCGAGCTTATTACAATCAAGAATAACAATAATGTTTTATGCGCTGCAGTTTTATAGGGAAATAAAGCCCTTTGATTGAATAGCGGACAGCTTATATAAGACATGGTACCAAATCTATTCATAATTCACTTTAAACCCATTTTTAAATAATTTTCCAGATACATAATGCACAAGAATAAAATTCCAGACGACAGATATTCACACTTCCATTACTATTTACTATTAAATAATGAATATGCACTTCGGTTATGTAAAGCGAATTTTATAATGGATAGCATTATTTATAAATCAATACAGTGGACTGTTTAAATTGGATAAAGTAAAATTCCGAATGAAGACTATACGAAAAATATATATTTGAATTTCAACAAAACAAAAACGTTTTCTGTCATCAATACACTGACACTATATTAACATATTACACGCATTTAGCGTATATATATAATTTTAACGTATCAAGTTCGTAAAAAAGGTTAAGCGTTCACGAAATCAAATAAATATCGTGTTGTTTTATGTGATGCTTATAGTTCAGTAAGAGTAGTTGTATATTTTATTTGGGCTAAACGAGTGTTATTATTGAGCGGGACCCCATATGTGTAGAAGCCCCATTAACAATCAGCGGGTGGTAAGCGAACGATCTTCTGGCCAATGCCGCCCAATCTTGTACACCACATATTCACATACGAGATGATAAAAGTATGACCATGAAATAAAAATAAACATATTTTTCGTTCTCGTGATGCAACGATCCAAGGAAGTCGAGTATTCAAATTAACAATACTGTGAACCGTCCACATTCCAACATAAGAACGTTTAGCAATCTGCAAGTCTTCATTTAGGAAGCTTAAAAATATACAGAGGCCATCACGATGGACGATTTTGGCTATCTGAATACATTACATTTTCTCTGTTTTTCTTACGGTAGTGTTTTGTATCCAAATGCACTGCGTAATCAATTGCAATGCAACAATTCAATACTTTTATTATAGCCCCGATTAATATGGTATCGATTATTGTTTGGTTTGTATAACACAATGTATGAGCCCAATGTTGTATTAATTAGGATCAGTTTTCCATATTACAAATATTTAAATACTCATAAGTACTAATTTGACAAAACAAATTAATTCCAATTAAATCAGCAAATAATATTTTTTAAACACACCCTATTTACTACCCATTTAACCAAAGCGTTCTATTAGTAAGCGTATGCTACGTTACATACGTCATACATTACTTTGTCACGGATATTTGTCATTTTTTCTATAAAGCGAGTAACATAACGTGTTACAAAAAGTGAAAACGGGATTTGTTGTAAGTCCAGTGTATTTTTGTCGAATTATAGTTTATTTATTATATAAAGAAAATAGAATTACCCCTTACACTTAACACCTTTCGGAAATAATTCCAGATACATATTTCGGCAATTAAGTTGCCATTCTCAGTGGAAAACGGGGGAATTAAGTATCACCAGCGAAATCCGGCTAATCCCCAAGACGAACACCATGGAGCGAGCATTATACAGCTCTGAAGCCACTGCACAATGAACATAACACACTGAACTCCCGCGCGACACACCCTGTTTTGGTTTTCGTGTCTTGGTCGGATATCACTGGTGATAATTAATTTCATCAGTTTTGAAATATTCTTGGTTCTACTTTATTTCCGACTAAACAAAACGATTTCTTTAAAATGTTCTGGTGTTTTCTTTGTTCATTCTGCAACAGAATGGAACAAAATTTCATCATTGATGCACAAAACAAATAAAGTTTTTAAAATAAGTTAGATGTACCTTTATTTTACCGGTACGATTTGAGAAATTTTGCGGCTGTACGATAAAGCAAATGTGTAGTGACGAAAACAAAGAATAGAAACCAATAAATAAAATAATGCAGACCGTAAATTTAACATTACTCTGAATTGTGGGAAGTTCATCACTGTGACTAAAATATACCTTCTAGGGCGACGATTTCTGATTACAATGGCTAACGAATGAAGTAGTCCATATTATTGTGGCTAGGTTGCAATAGTAATCAATATCTTCGGAAATATGGCAATGGCAATTTAGACGCTGGGTGCAATATATGTAACTCTCACCTAATAATCACAGTGCTAATTGCTGCGGAGTTGTAAAGATATGCAGATATGCAGATATGCAGTAGAGTTACGCCCATATTTAAATACGGTAATCGTTCTAATGTTTGTGATTACAGGCCTATCAGCATATTGCCAAACTTTGCTAAAGTTTTTGAATATTTGCTCTATACTGATATCTACACGGCTGTTAAGCCCTTTCTGTCTCAACATCAGCATGGCTTCATGGTGGGTAGGTCGACGACCACCAACTTGACCCACATCACCCAATACTTGAGTGATGTGCTTGACAGTCGTGGCCAGGTGGATGTCATTTATGTTGATTTCTCTAAAGCGTTTGACAGAATAGATCATGGGATGCTCATTGGTAAGTTGGATAACTTCGGCTTCAGTACAGTCCTTTTGAACTTTCTCTGGTCCTACCTCACTGATCGTAACTGCCACGTTTACTATAATGGTTACGCATCTAACGTCTTCTCTCCAACGTCGGGTGTACCCCAGGGTTCTAACCTGGGTCCCCTACTATTTAACTTGTACCTTAACGATCTTCTATGCCACATTAATTGTGATTTGTTAGCCTATGCAGATGGCTTAAAAATCTATTCAACAGTAAAGACCTTTGCAGATTGTACTGGGTTGCAAATTAATCTCACGGCTATTGACGCATGGGCTACTGCAAATAATATACCTCTGAATATCTCTAAATGCGCGGTGGTATCTTACACAAACACCCACACCTCCATACTATACAGCTATACAGTAAAAAACACACCTATTTCCAGAAAAACTTGTGCCTCTGACCTGGGAGTTCTTTTTGACGCTAAATTGCAATTTACGCAGGATATCGACTCCATCTGCGTATCGGCCTCTAAAGCGTAAGGCTTCGTCATTCGCTCTTGCAAGCAGTTTACAAACATTAATGCAATAACATCTCTGTACTTTGCGTTTGTCCGATCTAAACTTGAGTGCGCTTTAAGTGTGTGGTTTCCATATTACCTGTACCAAAATTTAGCAGTTGAACGTATTCAGAAGAGGTTCCTTAAATACTTATCTTTTAAAGCGGATGGAGTTTATCCGGAAAGAGGTACTGAATAACAGGGGTTACTTCTTAGGCACAACAGCGTATCTCTCTCTGATCAAAGAAACAACAACAGCGCAAATTTTCTTCTTAAACTCCTTACCAATAGAATTGATTCTTCTGCTCTTCTATCGCAAATTAATTTTACTGTGCCTGCTCGTAATACTAGACATGTTAACACTTTTCATCTTCCCAGAGCTGGGACGAGCTTGCTACTAAAGGCGCCAATAACACATATGATGAGAAATGGAAATGGGCTGGAATTTGATCCTTTTTCCTTTTAAACATTTCTGCTACCGCATAATTGTTATGTTTAATTTATTTTCGTTTTTTTCTGTTGTACTATTTGGTGTATAGTGTGTATATTTGTATCGCAAACTTGATGTTTGATACTGTTTTGTATTCATTTTGCTCTGTAAATAGCTTTTGGGCTGTTGGGCAATAAATAAATTATTATTATTATTATATGCTCACAAAAATGTAACGATTTAAATTGTTGCGTTATCTATAACTAATACACCGAAAAGGTATACATAAAAACACAAACGGAGCATTCAACTTTTTACTGTTATCCAAAGAAGGAACACGGTTTAATTCTACTAAATTAGATATTAGGTTTGGATAATATTTTCACAGGTCTTTCGTCCGTTCGTTGAAATCAACATTTGTTGGTTAAACTGGATTACAATTTCTTCATCTATTAGAGAAATGACCCCCTCCGGTTGTTGGTGTGATTAATTCATTCTTCTGTATAGACATATCCTCGTTCTTTATAATCAATGACGGAATAACGATGAAAGATTTCGAACATTAAAAAAGAATACTGTGATTGTGATATTTTCGGCTCTATGTAATTCCATTTTTGATCAAATTTGTTTTCTATCTTAAAATTTACAGGATTATATTTAATATTTTACATACAAAGTCTCCCCAAAATATGCATATGTTGTCTAGTATAAGATACAAAACAATATAAAAGTATGGTGTAAATTACAATACGCCTACGCCTTGTATTGTATCCCCTTGTACTGAAACTAACTGGATGCTGTAGTTTACGATATCGCTAAACATGATGAGTTACCAGTTGCTTTAACTTTATTGGTTCTTCGTAGCCGTTCACGCGTCCACAAGCTTTTGAACCGAAGATGATGTCCATGTCGTATTCATATACATCTGTCTTTCTACATACATACATACAGATAGGTACTTACAAATAAATATATGGCGGTTAACGATTTTATAAGACTTTCAAAAATAGGAATGGAAAATGCGTGTGAAGCAAGTGCGGGATGATAGGAAAAAAGACTAGAATCAAACTTCAGCACCGATTCAACTGCATTAATATTTTTCCAGTCGTTCATTTTTCATACAAAAAGTTGCCAAAGTAGTATACCGGTCTGTAAATCACAAAATCTAAGTATTTGAGAAATGTAAAAAGGAATTTTCATTCATTTACATAAACAATTTGTTAATCATTACTATAAATTGTAGTCATTTATAATAAGCAAGTATGCATTTTACGTATATACCACATAATAGGAGTGTTATATTATTTAGCAAGTCCATAATTTTTAATAGTCTTTATATCTTGGAGGATAAAAGAATAAAACATGCTGCTCTTTACAAGTATAAAATTCAACTATTCAAATTACCTACGCAACTCACTCCCGTCTTCCATATTCCCTGTAATCCAGTATATTTCTCCAATTTAATCATGTTAGATATAAGTTTATAGAACAATCGATATTGTTGAACATATCTATTTCAAAAGAACCTATTTTTAACTATTTTTATAAAATAATTTTAAATTGCACCAGTCACATCGACTTAAAATGAGGAGATGACTAGAAAAGAATGACTGTGTTTTTGTAATAAAGTAGATATGTATTCAAATATTTCCAAAATATTGTATTTTAGTTTTCTACGATTTATGTAAATTTTATTTTTACATTAAAGGAATATCTACATTTTAAGAAATTAATAAGCATTACATTTTGCACTGAAATATTATGTAATACATATAAGTAACTGGTAACTAGATAAATATCGGACCAAATATTATTGGTCTCATTAATATTAATGGATATTTCCTATCGCAATACTATAAATCTTTTTGATCTTGATAATCGAATACTTAATTGATGCTGGTAGGTTTCGAATAATTAACCTAAATATTCGTAAATTAGATCAATACGTAGTCTTAGAATGTTCGATTGATATATCACGTATATCTATTAGCATTAATTTTGAGTTAGAAGTTAACTACAAAGCTCAATACACATTTTATTACCTTATATATGTACATATATGTGTATGTATACATATATATATGTAGCTGTAATTTTGTCAAAATATATGAGCACTGGGATGACAGTATATTTAAGAACTCGCAATGTTTGAATCTAATGATTCAGCTTAACTGTCGCAGATCTTGAAAGCCTATCTGAAATAATATGACACTTTCACTGAATTCTATGTCTACTTAAGGCATTGATCACAGTTTGAACAGTTCCCCTACAAATTTAAATGGATATTATAGAATATTGTGTTCTGGGAAGGTTTTCTCTGGTATTCGATATTTAATACACTATAGATTCCGTAATAGCAGAGTTGATAAAAATTTTCTCTTCCACCTTCACGTACACTTCAGCTTTTCATTTTATTACTTTTAATCGGTATTTCTATAACTTCTTGCTACTTATCTGATTAGTATATTTTTACAGTAATACAGTATTTATTAATACCACATGTAACTTTATGTTTTGTATATCGATAATACACATTGTTCCGCTTAATTACATGTTACTATGTAAATAAAGTGTGCACGTAACTTCAAGTTATGATAAGAGTATACATTAACTTTTAAAAGTAGGTCATGTTCATACATTTCTCCAGTATTAAGTTATTCGTTAATTATTTTCATAAATAGCATTACCAATGTTAAACGTTTTTAAAAAGAATTCCACATTTAAAAGTGCCTAAGTTATGCGTATACAATTTACCATGCTTTCCAGCATGTTTTCTCAGTAAATTCAATTTGAACATAGTAACTGTATTTCAATTTATAATATTATAATATATAACGGTTTCTTTGATTTTTCTATCGGACATACGTGGACACCGGTTAAGTAATGGCAAGCATACCTTTGCGCAGACATAAAATACATTGTTTTGTAAATCATTATACGCTAATTACAATAAATGTAAATTATGCATTTGCGTGGTGATCTGAGACATTTAAAAATGAAAATGTATGCTTGGCATACATATACTTAAAGGTAAATTATTTTAATGTGTTATTGATCTACGCTAATGGAATTTATTTCATTAACATAAGCTGATTTACAACAAAAATAGCAAGTTCAGTGTTTATTATTTCACAAGTGTTGCGGGTATTAAACAAATTGATTATGTTATTACGAGGGTATCTCCAATATAAACGGGACTGTTTTTTAAGAAGCTAAGTTTATTTAAATGAAATTACAAATGAACATTACTTTTCTACATAGTCTCCCACCCTAGATATAAATTTTTCCCAACGGATTGGAAGCTTCTTTATTCCAGCTTCGTAGAAACTCTGTGCGCGTTCTCTTAGCCACTGGAGCACAAACGCTTTCACCGCTTCGTTGTTGTTGAAACGCTGGTCTCCAAGTGATTTCTTGAGGGGTCCAAATAAATGGAAGTCACAAGGTGACAAATCGGGACTGAAGGGGGTTCCAGTATTTCCCATCTGAATTCCTCCAATTTTTGCCTCGTGGTATTGGCCACATTTCCTGTGAAACGGCCTCCAATAAATCACAATAATATTGTGCATTAATTATTTGTTGCCCGTGCAAAAAATCAACATGAAAAGCACCTTGCCAATCAAAGAAAACTGTTGTCATTACTTTTCCAGCAGACAACCGCGTGTTTGCCTTCACCGGTGCCCTCTCGCCGCTCTTTCTCCACTCCATACTCGCCTGTTTCGACTCGGGTGTGTAGTGGTGCACCCACGTTTCGTCGCAGGTGACGATGCGATTCAGAAAGTCGTCACCCTCCTGTTGGAATCGATTGAAAAGTCGCTAGACCACCAATCGATGCCGCTTTTGATCCTCCGATAACAGACGTGGAACCCATCTAGCGGACAGTTTGCGGTCAGCCACGATTGGTTGGACACTTCCGTAGCTGATTTTTAGTTCATCAACAATTTTGAATAGAGTAGTGCGCCGATTTCTCTTCATAAGATTCCGGACCGTCTCAATATTGGTATTGGTCACACTCGTTGTTGGGCGGCGATTGTGACTCTCGTCCTCGACCTCTTTCACCCCCTTGCTTGGCACACACATCGGTTTTTGACAGGGTGTTATCGCCGAACTGTGCTCGTAACTGTCGCAAAATTTCGATTGCGTTTCCTCCCTCTTTGGCCAAAAACTTGATTATGATGCGCTGCTCCACGGAGAAGGCACGTCCTTTTCGTTCGATCTCGCGTGATACTACAGGGGCCCGGCAGAGTTGTGGTCGTTATGCTAACCCTAATGGTATAGGCTACCTGCTCATTGACCCGTAGCAGGTCTAGGATCATTTAAGAATTTTTAAATAACTCAGTCCCGTTTATATTTGATATACCCTCGTATGTCCATATATAGATTTATTACATAGTGCTAGATTACCGCAAATCTATCTTCCACCAAAATAACTTATATTATAGTCGCTGACAAGCTGACAAAGGAAATGTTGAAGTGATGTTGGGGATTGCGTAGCAAACGAATAAATACCTACATTATTTCTATTAATATTATATTAATGTATGTATGTTTAATCTATACCTACGTAGAAGGTAGGTCATATAGTTTGATAAGGATGAAAAGGCGTCTGAAATGTCACTCCACCTATTTCTGAGATTTACTTAATTTCGTTTCAGTTTTGGAAAGCAGTTAAGTGTGTGTAAAGTTTATATAAAAAGTAATCGTTTGGATGTATATACCACATCAAATTAGTAATCGAAATAAATTAAAATAAACAATTGGTTCAACCAAACAATGAAAAAATGCCTGATGCCAACATCCGGTTTATTTGAGATCACCATTATATATGTAATCTGACTCAATTTTGTTCTAAATCTAATTAGTCGTTTAAATTACGTTGCCTTAAACTTCTCTTCTGAACACTTTAGCTCGGAGATAATCCCAGAATACTTTACACCAGTTCAGTATCTTCTTTCATGTCTGATGTCCTCTAATATTGTAACAATTCTGTTTTCTGAACTTGTAAATATTGTGTCCATACCCATACACATGCTCTTATCCTACTTATTTACACTAATAGACTGTAATATCGCTAGTGTATATACTAAAGCATACACTATGGCTGAATATTACTAGTAAATTAACCTGCAAATACAGTCTTTGTTGTGTACTTACTTATTCTAAATATTGTGTAGTCAAATTAACGTTGATTACTGTTAATAACTAATTGCGGTTCTTCTCAAAAGCTAACTAACACCGAATGGATGGAAGACGATAGCGGAATAAATATTGATATTTCCCATTGATAAAATACATAATTAAATTAAGCAAAAAATTGGGCGATAAATGTCGAGAAGACATAAAAAAGGGGATTTATACGCGGTCACGCTACGTTGGCTGACTAGCGTGCGTTCCGGTGGATGTCTGAACGTTTTTCCACATTGTTCTTGCTAATACATCATTTCCGGTGCCACTTCCCCCATCCTACCTTAATGCGCGTTCCTAATACGCATTACATACGTTAATTACATTTACATTAATGCACGCACAGTAATATAAATATTACATGCTTGAATTGCGTTTTCACAGCGCTCTACGTCAGTCAAGCTTTTTAAATTTCTTTCCCCCGCGCCGCTTGTTCCCCCTCATGCCTTTCTTTCTCTGCGATATTATATAGCCGGATTTACTCCATTATAGAGTCATTTGTGTAATAGGCGGTAAGTTTTGTCTACGAGAAAAATTGATCCTGTTAGTCATTTTGCTGTCATTTGAAAATTAAATCCTAAGGAATGCGCTACAATGACAGATAGATGGTTAGAAGATATTATTTCATAAAGTCATCGTCGATTGTTCCGAAATATATACTTAGGCAATAAATATTCATATACCTCTTGACTCATCCTTATTTCTGTTTTAGCGAACTCGTCAATCCACTCTTAAGTCACACACTTTAATAAATTACACAGTAATGAATAAATTATTATTTGTTATTCATAGAAAACTTTGTCAAACTAACTAATAACTATGGATTCTTTTACTACTCTAAGTTCTTGTAAACCACGGTTAGTAAGTTATAAGCGATCATACTGCTATGTTTAAGTTAACAGTCTCGATACATTTATTTCAATACAACGAAGAATTTTGCAATTAGCGGTTTAATTATTGATTCAAAGGAATAATGATCAATTTGAACATACAACTTAAATACATCCTTATTTTATTATAGATCAATACATACTTTATATTCAAGCAAAGTATTCATAAAGGAAGACTCTAAGATTTGATTAGAATGATATATTCAAATTAATGCATATATTTCTTTTAAGAAAAGATCTTTCTGTGTGTAAAGCGTTGTATCACGAAACGGCAAAATCTCCGTTTCAGGCAATTCTAGAGCAATTCCAACCAACAATTTAGACTGTCTCCATTCAACGTTTTAAATGACTGTAGTAGTTGAACGAAAGCTGGGGTACAGTTGTTTTTAGTAACCAGTCTGGGTGTATTTAGAGATGCAGGGTGGAAATGAATGGATAGGGAAGCGTCGTACTCAAAAACTCGATCCACAGTTTCCTATGGTCAGGCACCAGTGATCGGCAATGCATCGCTTTTTCGCTATTCATATTGACTCATGAAATTTTAAATATAAGTGAGTAGGTATCATTTAAACTCAACTACTCTGATTTACTCATACTCCCGATAACGTTGATTCATAAGTACAGGTTGCAATAAATATGAATGCGACGGCGACATCATACACATACTATACTCACACTCATAAATCACCTCAGTTTGATTTCTAATGTCAGGAAAATACTTGCACTACTTACATTGATTCAGCTCACTCAACTCATCCATGTATATTTAAAAGTTTAGTCATTAAACAGTTTGCAACCAGTATAAAGTGTATAAAAATACACAAAAGCATAAAATTGTAAGTTTATATAGAAACATTTCGGGAAAATTAATTTTTTATTATTATTTATCATTTTTATGAGCAGGTAGTGAAAAATGGATAGCAATAGTGAGATTGAGGAAAAAATATATAGCGGTGTTTTTCAATTAGTGCAAATACGTAAGCGTAAAAGCGCTATATTATATCAAATAAGCAACACAAATCTACACATATTTCTTTGTTTAACTTTAGTAAAAAGACATCAGTAAAAAACGCAACAGAGCAAACACACAACCTCATAATGAGTATATTAATGTTCGTATACGAACCATACTTATTTTGCATCGTCTATACACATTGAGTACAATATTGCAATAAGTATGAGTGCGTATAAGTACAAGAAATTATAAGTCATGACTGAACTCTACTCACTTTTTCACTACTCATTGCTGATCACTGGCAGGCACCCTAGTTCTTATAAAAGAGCAGTACAACATTTCAACGCTATATACAAGAAATTGGCTAGCCTCGCTTTTAACATATCTTCAAACGATTCTTTCACAAAGATTTCGCAAACCTTTTCAGAAACTCCAAAGTTAATTTAGTTCAGTACCATAGCGAACGAGGTCTTTCAATCCTTTACCAATTGAACATGTACAGGTTATGTACATATGTAGATTGTTTGATAAAAGCATCGGGGCATCGACTGCTATATATTGGTCCTTCTTCTTGACAACCGCCAATACATTGTTTTCTCCAGAGATAGGGGTATGCGAAATGTTTCACTTTGGCCGGATAACAAAGTCTAGCATGTACGTTATTGTCTTATACTTTTTACTTGTTCCTTGAAATAAAATGTCATTGAGAAAGGTATGAAATAGTAAGGGTAACTATATTTAACTTATACTTTTCCGCATCTATGAAATTTATCTTTGTTTAGAAACGTTCTAAAGTTATATATACCCAATTCGAAATATTAACAATTTAACTACCTGAATTAAAGAGAAGGAGAACTTACCATCAAAAATCACTTGGAAGGATAAATAATTAGGCAGAAAAATAAATGCGCACATATGTGTAAAAGTCATTGGAGACTTCAATATGACAAGTAAGACTAATTTTTGTATGACTAACTTTCTCGACCTCTTTGGTTGTGTAAGAGCACAAACAAATGTTATCATTTTAGAATCTAAATAAGTAACGGGAACGTTAGAATTACAAAATTTCAATAGCGCGGCGCGAAAAAGAACAAATCGCTGTGCGACACGAATGCAAAACCGCATGACGGGTAATAAAAATTATCCGCCGGCCTCCGATGTGGGCGATTCAAAACATGTACATATGTACATACGTACATAATGTTATACATGAATATTTACGTGTTATGTGTAAAGAAACCAACTTATCTATGAATACTTATGCTCTATGCTTAGACGGTCAGTCGACATCTAATTTCTATAATCTATCGGATAGTATTATGGTGTATTCTCCTATTGCTTATCCTACTTCTGGAGGATGTACTTGGAACTTCAATTCAAAACCTAGGGTTAGCGGGGAAAACCGCCCTGCACCCTCCTATCTCAGGGGAAAGGCTGGTGCAGTCTTGCAGCCTTGGGGGTTGATGAAGGAAATTTAGCTTGCTGGGTAAGCTAAATTGGGGGATTTATCGATCTGAAAATGGGAGAATTTGCTTTCAACTTACTTATAATTTTTGTCGTCTCTTATAGAGAGATTTGATGGTCGTCGAAGGACCTAAGGACGTTGCCTCAGCCGACAGTGATGATATCTGCTGGACGACTGATCTTTACTAGGGAGGGGGTCGATCTTGGGGATCGACGACCATCTGAACTGTGGGATTATCGCTGGCGTGGGCTCTATATAGTCTGGAGGATGTCTACGTAGTGCTATCTTAAAGACACACGCAATTACGTTTTGCAAGTATGAATGCTTCTTGCGTTACCACAACTCTGCCCTTCTTGATCAAAGCGCAAATGTCAATAGATTTTATCGACCGTAATCCTCTTCCATTGCAGCAACTTGATCCGCCATTTACTTTCTGCCCGATTTACAAAGTTAAATATAAAATAAAATAGTAGAACGTACAAGGAAAAACATTAAAGACACATTAACTGATCCTCTTTTACCTCTATTTGAATATATTCCATTCAAATATCACATTATACACAATGCATTAATTTCAATTTATCTGAATAGTATATCAACTTCTTCAGCAAGTTGACAATAAGTATATCTGTACTAGAAAAGTAAAACTACTGATGATTCTGAAATACGAGGAATGTTTCCAAAGTTCTAGGAATTTGGCTCTAAGTTTTTATTCCGTCAATCTTCATCAAAATTACAATGAAGATTTTCAATATAATCTCCACTTAATTGGGTACACTTATCTTTAGGTAAACTAAATTTTTTGAACCGTCCTCAAAGAATCTCTTCATAGTCTCTGCATTTCACATATTTATAGCTGGTGTTATATCTAACAGCCCGTAGTAGTTCTTTCACATTTGGGGATAGATTAAAATCACTAGAAGCTAGATATGGTAAATAGGGTGGATGTGGAAACAATTCATTTGAAATATCCTTCGTTGTTTGAGCGGTTTGCGGTCTTGCATTGTCCTGTTGTACGCTTATACGAGGACCGTTTCTTCCAAAGCACAATGAACCTTATAAAAGATAAGTAATCCATAAAGACAACCCTTTGGCAACCCCACGACATACATAGTAAACTTCTTGTTCTTGTGGTATGTGCTATTCCTTTGACTGATTTTTGATCCTAGCATTAAAATAAGGTGTCCATATTTTATCAGCAGTTATTACTTATTACCAAAATTGGTTGCCGCAACGTGCTAAAAGCATGAAGTTGACGCCATGTCTCGGTCTTCTTGAGTTTCTGTACCGGTTCTGTACCGGGTTGAAACCTTGTTCACGCCCAAGCGTTGTAAAATTTAGTGAACCTGTCGTGTATTTATTCCCACACTACAACTAATTTCGCAAATAGTTATTCACCTATCATCTTTCAGTAGATTCTCCTCGGCAACAATGTTTGTTTCATTTATGGGATCGCCCTTTAGTGACATTCTGTGAGCTTTGAAAACGATCCACTAATCGGTAGGCTTTACTTTCAGATTCTGCATACTATCCAAACATACCTTGCAGACCTTGAACGATGTCACACCCTCTTTAAATAAAGGAAAAATCTTAGCTCTTTGTGATTTAGTCCCATCCTCCATGTTTGCAAACTCAGCGATACGAAGATACATCTGTATCAGTTAAGTAGCAGGGGTATACTAAACAGTGTCTGGCCACGGGATGGTTGCATAAACGTCAAAAGGCTTGCCTCTATGAGATTTAGGCTATTCAACTATAAGTAAAATCGCAGTACATCCGAAACATCCCTTGTAAATTAAGTCATTTAGCATCCCTTATGCAATAAATCTTATAGATCCACCTTGTCGGGTTCTTTATTATCAATGGTATTTGCCCTTCGTACATTGAGCTGCAGCCCAGTTATGACTAACCAGGTAAAATATCCCAGTAAGGTCCAAGAAAACATAATCCAAAGTATAATCGCCAAAAAGATCAATAAAAGCGGCGCAACCTAAATCCGAAATTAAGAAACTAAGGACAAGGCCAAAATCCACAAATAAAAGAGCAAGAAACAAGAAACTTATGTCTATAGCAGCTTTCTCAACAGATGTGATAGAGTAGTCAGTGGTAAAGTTTCGAACTTAATACGATTTGTTTCTTTCCTCATTACATTATGCATCGTCATAACCTGTTATTTGCAGATAAATATATCTTATAACGTATATATTTAACTGATATTGAATTGTATGTATGTAACATATTTATTATATTATTGCCTTTACTGCAATATGAAATGCAATCCTTTGAAATATGAAAGAAATATACCCTCATCATACCTCCGGAAAAACATTCAAATACCTATTTTAGCAACTAAATTGCCATCCTCAGTGGAGAAACTGAGGCAATCAAGTATCACCAGCGATACCTGACCAACTGTCAAAACAAACATCGTGCAACTGACACTGAACAACTTCAAAGCATTGTACAATGAATATCATTTGAGTTTGTTAAAAGGTGGTACCGGGCAATGGCGTATGTCGGTGAACGCAGCATCTAGCGCGAATTTGTTAACCGACATGCGCCCTTGCCCGGTATCACCTTTTAACGAACTCTAAACATCATACACTGCGTACTTGAACGAACTGCGCCAAAACTCCATTAACACGGAACTCCCTTTTTAAAGATTTATTTTAAACCCAAAAATGTATGCCTTATCGAGCGATACGGTTGAGTGATAATGCACTAAATTAATCTAATTAATCCAATTAATCCAATAATAGTACAATTTTGAATTTGGAGTAGATTCTCCATCTGCATTCATAATTCTCTTTCTATTTTTTATTAATATGTATCCTTTCGTAGCTCTCCAATTCATTTCAACCGCCTTAATTACTTTCAAATTCTCTATTGGAAAAGCTTGTCCTTTGTCCAAAATATGCCGAGCAACGCTTGATTCTTCAGCCATGTGCTTCGTAGAATTGATCACTCAGTTTGCCCAATGTATTTTATGCCACATTCCTGACAACCGCCTTCGTAAATACCTGATTTTTTATTTATTGTATGCTTATCGTTGGGATTTCCCAAAAGATTACGTAATGCATTAATTGATTTATACACAACTTATAAATTGATTTGTTTGAATACTTTGGCAAACCCTTTGGTAGGATGATGAAATGTTTAGTTGACAATTTTTTGGGTTGTGTATCTAAAATTGGGCCCGTAGATTCCCTAATCAGAAATTTAAATTATTTTTTAATTAAGTTATCAATTAATTATCCCAATCAATTCAAGTTCTTTTTGATATCTTTCTTTTATGAGAGGAAAATGTAATAAATGATGTACAAAGAAATTAAAAGATGCTATTCTTTGTTGATAACTGTGGTTAGAGTCCTCAGCTATAAACTCGTTGATAGTTTCATAATTCCGTGGAGAACACGGTATTAAAAAAAGTTACCGCCCGGAAATTTAAACCACCAAAACGTACCACGCAGAAGAAATTATTACAGTAAAAATGCCTGAAAAGCGTTAAATCTAATGAAAGGTTATAAAAGTTTTAACTTCCTTAACTGAATCCAATGCAAATTGTAAGTTTTTCCTTTGCCAAATTCTCCAAACAAATTCCCACAGCTGCTCGTCGAATTAAATGAATACAGCCTTAGTAAATTTAATGCAAATATTAAATTAAATATTTACCACCTACAGCTTATGTCATAAAGTGCAGTAAAACACCATTAAATAATTAGCAATCAAAAAGTTAGGTTAATGCAGATAATAATTAAATTAAGGAGCTTATACAAAAACGAAAGCTGACATTTGCCTTCGTTACATCATTTATTCGCAAAATTTACATATTTCGCATGTATATTTCAGATTTTATGAAAATACAATAATTTTGCTAATTATACACAATATTTAAGCTCTAAAAGATAAAGCAGTTTTCGATTCTTACTCAATAACCCATATGGCGTTTTGATCAAAACAATTAGCGAAATATGTTAATGAATGGAACAGATATAATTAAAACCGCAGCATTAAGTACTTTTATATTACAACTGCAACTTTGTTGAACAATAAACCGAACACATTATCATATTTTAACTTTACTGGGCAAAAGCAATCGTCCTTGGAGAATATAAAAGCGTCCGTAATTGGAGAACGAATCCATTTCTGGAGAACATCAACAACACATCTTAGTTGTGCACATTATCAGTTTCGAAATGTACGGAAACAGTATTAATAGACCGGAAACTAGGCAATCAACAATCATAACATTCTGCAACCAAATAGCTAAAATGGTATAACTTCAGGTAAATCTGACAGAGTACCTCACTATTTATTTAATACAGTGCTAGAAAATTGGTTGACATAGGTTTGAAACTCAATTTAGATTGACATTGTGGTATAATGGCTTGCATGTTGGTCTCTAGACCTAAAGACTGAGACCCAACTGAGGCCGATTATGAAAAATTATGATAAAAATCTGACATGCCTTCTTCTCAGATAGGTAGTAAAGCCATAGGCACCATGTCAATACGATGTTTGATACGTTAAAAATTCATGTTGGAGGTGCAATTCCACAAGGTTCGACCAATTTCTAGTTGGGTGTACAAATGATGCGATGTCCAAAGTACATATAAGTGCAAAAGATTTCTGCATACCCAACACTTAAGCACTAACAAACAATAGTTGATGGGACGCCAACGAACTTAGGTGTTTTACTAAACAATCGCCCAATTGAAGCCAACTAAATCGGTAATTTTTGTTCGTCCTGAAGATGTACAGTAACAGCTATGTGTTTAGTAATTTCCAGAAACTTTACCCTATAATTTTGGTTGGATCATTTCCGCCTAATTTTCGAAGTACAGCGGAAAGTAGAAATCGAACTAATTACATCGTTCTGCTAGGAATAATGCAGAAGATCTGAATCTAGCGTTAGAAGTATTTGGTATCGGGTCATTCAAGCTGTTCAAAATACCGATAGCTTTTAACTATAACACAAAATCCTTGCGTGATGGAAAATAATGGAGTTCAGATTCAAATTCAGGGTGAAAAATTCTGTACGATTACCCAACAGCGTTTTTGCATACTTTTTTATTGCCTAGTTTTGTTAAAGCATTTCTGTAAAATGTGTCTTTGAATTAAGTTCACTCTCGTAGAGTTGTAATTTTAATTATTCTTCATAATTCATACTGCATCCTAATTGCAGATTTAGTGGATACAAATAATCATAAAAAATAATCATAACCTTTGAAGTACTAAGATAAAGTTTTAATTTGAAAAATGCACGTGTATATATGCTTCATGAAATCTTTATTTTGATTGTGGTTTTCTATTCATTCTTGCAATGTAATGAAAAAAGTAATCGAATTTTAAAGTGCAGGCCTATTATTACGCCGATATTCTCAATCGCGTTAGATAGATAATATACTACATCATAGCATGAAAGTCAGTGGTATTTGCAGCCACACAATATGTTTTAACCTGCGACATAGATCTTAACGGTGGTATACCATCTAATGTTATTTGAACTATTTCCGTCGTTTCAAGCTACCAGAATTCCATTCTCAAGGCAGCCAATGAGAACAGATAGTCCTTATCATAGCTATCCTGAGGACGAACACAGAGTAGCTTCCAGAACGTTGCAATTGAAAATTCTGCCAGACGAGTGACGAGAGGACACTACTTAGAAGGCAGTTTTTGCATGCTACTTCAACGTTTATAACAAATTTATAATAAACTAGGAGGCTGATACAAAGCATCTTGGAAAGCCATCAACATTATTGATGAAACGAATCTAGAATTTAATATAATACGTAATAGTATTATATTCCCAATCGTAAGATAAAATGAATAGGGAAAACATTGACATCCGCACTGATGCAAATCCAAAATAATTTATTTGCTCTAGATATATCTTTACTGTTATGCACACAGGAATTTTGGGAAACACTTAAAATGTACGTATTTGTAGGCATACATACATATGCATGTGATTCATGTAAGCATACAGATATGTTAAGCTAATATTTATTATTCATATAGACATTTTTCAAAGTTAATGATAAAATCTCCATATATAGTTTTCTCCATACTCCTATGAATATACCTATGTACGTACGTATATATGTATACAGTTGTAAGAGTACCAAATACATAAATATACCTATATATGTATTTAAAGGGCAAGTGTGAGTTGTTTATTTTATCCGAATTACCTTTCACTTTATAAAATCAATCAATAAGAGATGATAGGCTGTATGCAAGACGGAATTATTTTGTCGTCCGTCTTGTACGACGTAATACCTATACAGTCAAGGTAATTAAAGATCTAAAATCTGCAGTGTTGGACAATAGTGTAGTTGCTATCAATGAATTCGTTAAGGATACATTAGGTAGGATGTATTTTATGCCGGTGTGAAATATCTACCATGATTTTTCTGTGGTCCAAGACATAAAGAGTAGGGCAAGTCTGTTAAAATAAAAGTTTATGCATTATAATAATGAATAAAAGACCTAGAGTAAACCTCCTAAACCCCTGTTGCACGTCAATTTATAGACGCCTCATTTTTTAGTATTAAGTACTAGTTATATTTGTGTTAGGTATGTTTTATGTGTTTATGTAAATAATTTCAATCTGTATGTGGCGTATACCGGCCGTTCCTCCAATAAACGTATTTCAGAACATTATTCTTCTTTTAAAAACAAGAAAAAGGATTCTACTTTTTCAAATCATTTCTTAGAATTCAACCATAACTTTAATCACGATTTCCAAATTTTACATTTAGAAAACAAAGGTAAGAATTTGAACATTCTTGGATGTTTAGAAATTATCAAATTAAAGGATACATAACTTTTACTTAATGACCAAATAGATATTAGTCATTCCCCATTACTAAACATGTGTATGGATCATTATCTCTGACACATCCAGGTAAACTCTTTCATAGCTTTATGACACTTTCTTTCCCTTATAACAATTTTTATAAATCCAATAATAACTTAACCGGAAGGGGTGTTTATGATTGGCTCTTATAATTTTGGTAGTTTCCTTTGCACTTTTCTTGGAAGCCATTATTGTATAAGTAAGGTTATTAGTATGTATTCAGTTGACATCTGTGTAATACAGTTAGTTTGATGGTATAGTCTGACAAAACCACTATGTTGTTGGAACGAAGGTTATATTTTTTTATTAAAAAGTGAAGTGTTTATTCTACGACTTTCATTCATTATGACTATGGATCTTTAGCAACTAAGAGCCAGTCTCATGCAATTCAACCATTATCTTTTAATGAATATCGCCAAAAGAAAATCCATCCTTCATTTACATAATTTATCGCCGAATAAACCTATAAATGTGACAAGTAATTATAGTTATAGTTATAGCTTCCGGTCTCCATCAAATACATATGGCATTTATAAAATACATAGTTATTTGAAAGCTGTATGCCGTGAAATCGTAAAATTGCCAAATAGGTACTTATTTTTAAGATCGCTTAATTTTTTTTTAATTCTATTTTTTGGTTGGTTCGATAACTATTTTGAATGCTTTATATCTTATCAAAGAGATATATATGTAACGATAAAATAATTTTTTACAATTTTAAGAGCAGATTTCATCTTTTGTCAATAATAACTGAAGAACAGTAGTTAAGATTTGTCAAAGAGAATTTTTCTAAATTCCTTTGTTACCGTTTCTTGAAATTTAAGAAGGACGATAAGACAATGGTCTTTTTTCTATTTCTTGATTTATAATAAATTTAGCAGCAAAGAATGGGTTTATAAAAAGTTTTTCAATAAGTTATAAGCGTCGATATTAAAAATTTTGAGCCTGTAAAAACCTACTGATCTCTCGCTTATTACTGGCAAAAGATTAAAGCTGTAGAAGCTCATTGTAGAAAGCTACTATTGTAGCTTTAAAGCTAAAATATATACCTATCAAAATAGTTTTGAAACCAATAAAACATTTTTAACTTTAGGTGATCTTGAAAGTATAGCCTTAAGCAATGACATATGTTTCGAGAGGATGCTGTTGAAAATCATGTGTCGTGTAACAAACATAAATTTATACTTTTCCTATAAATTATTAACGTATCTAATCTGTGCACACATAGAATTTAAAAAACAAAAAGTTTCCGCAAGAGTTCCAATTTTCGCAACAAGTTCCATTCAAAACTTGCATCTCCAAATTTACCGAAAACATACACTCAAAACATTTAGGTAAGCAATAAAAAATCGCAGAATATGCAGATGGTAACCCAGGCAACTATTTCATTAGATATTTTCGATGTTCTACTATTTATTTATACTTGAAATTTTGCTATCGGTACCTACGAGGGCCGCCAATTATATTTTTACAAACGACCATTAATTGGTGCTATTGATGGGTGTGATTACAGTTTTCATAAAATCTGACATTTGTGTTTATGACAACAGTAACAACCTAGAAATTGAATGTTTAAAAAGCAATTTTATGAAAGGATGGAAATTTCGTGTGTTGGTTTCCGATGGCTGATTTTTTACCATTGTAGGAAGGGCCTAACTCAACAACAGTGCACACAATCGCTTCGTGTTACTTTTGGTAATGAAGCATCATCAGAAAAGACTATGTATAATTGGTTTGCAGAATTTTGCCGTGGTCATACGTCGATTCTATGCGCAAAATGGGTGAAGATGATTGGCCTGTAACTTACAGTGCCGTAGGGGCTTATTAAACATATCAAAGACTACAATACATTTGGTTATGCATGATCATTAACCAGTGAAAAAGAGCTGTTCCTGATGGATTCAGTATAATTTTACCTAAGCTCAACAAAAGGCTCGTATTAATTGTTCTGAGGAAATGCTCAAAAAATTTGACCGAGAAACTGAAAGATACGTTTACAACGCTGTACAGGTAACGAAATTTAAATATATCCGTATGAACCGACAATTAACAATAAGCAACAATCTACTGTTTGGGTGTTCCCGAAGCATTTCCAACAAAAATATCGCTTGCTTATTCGGCTATTTGTCACAATAAATGCAGATTTTTAAGATATTGCAGCCTTCCATAACCGCAATGTAAATACCTTAAAATCTTCCTCGTGGTGCCAAAACGGTTAACACACACATGACCAGCTTTCATTCGAACATGAGCAAAACTATTCCTGCCAATAATTATAATCATCTTTAATAATTCAACTATCTGTCATTTGTTAGGCAACTCTCCTAAAGGGCTGCCCACAGATTGCATACACCAATATAATGACAAAATGATGTTAATGTTAAATGGCGTTAATGTTTTATTAACAACAACAAGATTAATATGGTATAGTTAGTCAGCGAGTAATAAAACAAATTCCCTCACAGTTCATAGTAATATATTTCACCAAGTGCGAAGAAGAAGAAGAAGAAGAAGAGGAATATTTTTAATTGCGCAGCTGCAACAAACATGACAATTAGTATGTCATTACGGAGAGTCATTTATACATCCTACTTTTTTGTTTGAATTGTTGTGGCTCTCGTTGGAAACAACATCCTCTATTCTGTGATTATTCTGTATTCTGTTAGAAATTCCCAAAATTTTGGAACCGTCCATCATATTTTTAATCAAGTTGTCATCTTAATGTATTAATATATTTCACATTAGCTCAAAACCGAGAACACGGCATACAGCTGCACTCAGTTAAATTTAAATCAAAGTTCTTTTGGTGTAGTTTGGAATTATAAAATAATAGAAAACTACAAACATTTCTGCAGTAAAAGTGAGTTGAATGGATGGATGGATTGTCTCAATGATGTCCCGATGTTGACGCCGTCGTAATGTGAGGGACCAATATTATAGAATATTATGTTTATTATACAAAGTAAAGGACCAATTTAGTTTTAACAACAGGACAAACTTCACAACACGTTCTCCGTGACTGCCAAGGACTGAGCAGTGTTAAACTAAAACACTTTGGATTAGGCAGTAGCCAGAAGAGATAAGAAGGAGCCCATTAGCAAGATGGTAGATTTCATTGAGGATATCGCTCTAATTTAGTAGGCTAATTGGAAGGCATATAAACGAGCTTCAGTGCAACTAAGAGTCACGGCCTAAGGAGTAAAAGAAAAACAGTCCAACATATTTCAACAACCAGTATGGCTGGCGTCGTTCTACATTTAAACATAAAAAATGTTTACGGATCATTCACATAAAGTATTTCTACTCACAGCATATAGTAGATCTTATTATTAGAAGTCTCAATTTTCCTTTAACTACTTAGTGAATTTGTACAATTCGATTCCACATCATCCGTTTGAATAAATAAAAAATCGTAAAAAATACTTATCCATTTGTGAAAAAATGATACAAGAAATGCGTTTACTCATATTCATATTCTCTTATAAACATACATACAACGCACACCACAAAATCGTAATTATTATGTAAAAAAGATTATTTGCTAATGCTACATGGTGAATGAAGAACCATAGTTACATTCCACTGATTTATTTTAAATTACCATTCATGTATTCATGTGCACAGAGTGTTTCTTATCGTCTGTTTGCTACTTAAGAAATTACTAAAATTGTGATACTTTTCCTCCTGTAGGTGTACTTCCTTGTCTTACCAATTGTTAAGACTAAAACAATTCTTGCACACATTTATAATAACTGTAACTGCAGCTTATGTAACAAAGTCTCTGTAGATATAAAACAGAAACACATATGTAACAAGCAAAAAACTTGAAAAACAAACGACATAGAGCAATTGGTTGATTGCTAAGTGTAATATCAACATTTCTTTGCACGACGTCCGAGTAAATTTTGCAATAGGTGTGTACGACCCAGCACTTATTCAGAAATAAATAACAACTAATTGTCATTGTGTAGAAAGTCGAGTTTTAAAATTCAATAGATAACTAAATTTGGAAAGTGTATCAATCAATATGTGTACACTACCATGCACTCAAATTGCAATATTTACAAAAAGTGACCCGTCCATTTTTAGAAGCGTTTCGTCTGGATTAACTGGAGAAAGAGAAACGTTCTAAATCGACAATTGAATTAGAAACAACTAAATGACGAAGCGTGCGATCACTTTCCAAATAATCAGCTCGTGTTTCTTGTTGAAAATTTATTTTGATGTATAAGAAGTTTTAGAAAACCGCAATGTTCGGAGAATACAATTTTAACATACTCAGCAACTTTTATCTTATATTATATTTTATATAATATATAAAAAGTAATTTCTTTTAGAATGTTTACCTAAGTTTTTTGTATACATATTTAGCTTACGTATTTTCTATTAAATACATTACCAACTTGCGGTATCTTACATTAATACAACATACGGGTATTGAAATTCTTACTTTTACCATTAGGCTACGTAAACAAAATTAAAATACATATTTGAACTCTTCCGGTTTTCTGGCGTACAGTTACTCTCCGTTGTATATTATCTCTCTCTCATCAATCAAACGGTTACTAAAGAAAATCGCCGAAAATTTTTTAGAATAGTAATAGGCACTTCAAGGTGACCTATATGGCATACGCACACACATAAATATTTACGTATATAAACCAGTTTAGAATTGAATTTCGCTATTTTTTATTGGAGTTAGTGACGCAGAAGTTTCTCCTTTTATAATTGCCACACATACAAAGCTGTATATGTATAATGATGTTGCCTTTAGGGATTCTATGTATTAATTTCTTTCTCCGCAGTAGTGGTAAGTTCTACTTTTCGATCATATCCATCCGTGCAATATATTTCGACGTAATTCCAATTGTACCGCCTGCTTATTACAACTTTTGGAACTAAAACATCAACATATGTATATTCTTAGCGAAACCAATTATGCAAAACCTCCTATTAAAAAGTTAACGTTTTTATTAATTGTTAAGCATTTAACGCAATCAACATATGTGAAACGTGTAGTGATGTGCAGGAAGATTGAAATATTAAAGAACAACGGAAAGTTTATTTTAATGAACTTTCTTCTTTACACTATTCAAAAAAATGAATATAATGAGAATGCAAAAGGAACAGAATACCATATTCCCAAACAGAATTATTATTAGTTAAGAATAGTTTAAATAGAAAAAAATAGCAAATTTGAATTTTCCGGGTACGTAAATTATATAGCAAATATTCTACATATTTCTCAATACCGAAAATTAGTTTTAGGCACTATGTTGTATATTATATTGATTGTGATGTAGATATTCATATATATGTTTCGCGACATTTTTAATTATTATTAACAATTGTTTGATTGACCTATTAGTGGTAGAGAGAATATCTAAAAAGTTGATTGTATGTGTTGAATGTAGATTTCATGATTGTAAAGGCTATAGGAAATGGCAGAAGTTTTTGCTCCAGTTCGCTCGGATGTAGTTAGATTTAATTTTTCCTGTATACGCATAAAATATGTTTTTCCAGAGGAAAAAGTCATCTGAAGTTTTTTAAATATGCTGAATCAGATTTTTCATCGAAAATTTATTTTAGAATAGCCCGACAAGTTAGAGAAAAACAGTTCGCGTCTAGCTTCTAAAACATAACTTGATTAATTTTTCAGTTTACGTATAAGTCAATAAGATACCAGCATTCGTAAAACAATGATAAGTTAACTTCTAAATTCCGTACAAGCTAGACCTGTTTCGGCCACACTTCCTGAATTTTTTATTAAAAGTGTTTACCAAAAAACCAACCAGACTCTCTAGTAATTTTTTTCTTCTTCTTCTTCATCTCTATAAATAACCCTACAGCCTGTGTACTGCAACGGTTCCCTCAATCTTTTCGTTGGTCTCCGAGGCAATCTTCTTTTCCGCTGGCTTATCTCTTACCATATTTGCTTCTCGGCCCTGCGTCATTCTATTTAGGTGTTCGTTCGAGTCATGTCTTTTTCGCAATACCCAGCTTCCTATATCCTCTACATTGCATTGACGTTGTATGTCTACACTGCGTATATGATCTTGTCTCTTGGTTATTGGTTGAGTTATGTTGAATGCCTCGGGTGAGTCATTATGGGACGGGTAACGGATTTGTATATTACTATTTTTCGGATCTT
This sequence comes from Chrysina gloriosa, assembly GCA_038088585.1. Classification (NCBI taxonomy): domain Eukaryota; kingdom Metazoa; phylum Arthropoda; class Insecta; order Coleoptera; family Scarabaeidae; genus Chrysina; species Chrysina gloriosa. The sequence continues at coordinate 54,481,239 of CM076087.1, forward strand.
GACGTTGTCATTTAAGCAGGTAATTTTTGAACAAATTCAATCACTTCTATCTCCCGATTATTCGGATTCCCAAATGAAATAAGTTTTGTCGAAATTCCAGAGTCAATTGAATCCAGTATAAACCTTCCTTGTACTTGCATGATCGATTCATAAAAAACCCGAAGGTATTTTTTAACCTATAATACCAGCGAGAAAACGGCCAACCAGGAGAATAAAAATAACCATTCTTCTTTGTTTCAAAGTCGGGTAGTTAGTGTATTAGCTTATTTAGTTAGTTTACAAACCAACTTCAAAAGACACGTGTCACCCCCGATTTGAATGAAACTTCAGTAGACGCCATAAAGTATCGTAAATCGTCGCTTTTCATTTAGGCGGAGTCTATACTTAGGAGGTAATAATCAGCCTTAGAATTTCGATTTCCAGTTATTTGCAATTTAGACCGTTATTATGACCACAAAAAGATTTAGTTATGTATCACCAAATGGGTTTCTCATTCATTTCTAATTGGTCTAAATTTGTTTGTCTTTTTTTCCTTCTCTTCATGAATACCATTTCCTACCCCTACCTATAACAGGGTTAAATGGAGCAATGAAAGAAAGGCTCGTATACAATCTTCTGAAAATATATACACGTATTACACATTTTACGCTGCTAATTCATCCCTTTCCACCTCGACTAAATAGAAAATGTGGAACTTTTAGATGCAGCATGGATATATAAAACTTTAGGTGTAGGTGAATGAACACCTTCTGACATATTTAGTTTTAAACACTTTTAGGGATATATGCACAAAATATGTACGAGGGTATTCCAGAAAATAGTACCCGATTAGTTATACAGATCGTGCTATTGATCCAATTAAAAGCAAACTGGCGTAAATGCCAATAGTACCATCTTAGTTTTGCGGGAAAAAAGAGTTGAAGTTCTTCCGGTGCATGCTATGATTTTTATGACTGTTTACAATGGCGCATAAGATAGAAAATTCCGTGAAATGCGAAGTGCGATCCGTGATTCATCTTTTGAATGTAGAAAATGTCTGTCCAACCGAAATTCATCACCGGATTACTGAAGTATATGGTACGGGAATAGTGGATGAGTCATCTGTAAGGCGCTGGATTCCAAATTTCAAAGAGGGAAGAGATCATGTGCACGATGAAGAAAGGCCAGGTCGCCCGTCCCTTATCACGGACGAACTGAAGAAACGTGTCCATGATTTCATCTGCGCAGATGGACGCATAAAACTGAAAGAAATGGGTAAGCAATTTTCTGAAATTTCAGAATCATTGCTCCATGAAATCGTAACGGACCATCGGAATTCCAAAAAAATTGCACAAGATGAGGGCCCAAAATGCGACGAGCACAAGACCAACCGCATGGGCTTCACATTATTGACTCGTTACGAGCAACAGGGTAATGCTTTCTTTGACCAAATTGTACGAGGCTGCGCAAGTTTAAGCAGTCGTTTTCTATCAAAATGGCTATGGCCTCAGTGTTCTGGGACCGAATAGGTCTGTTGTTGGTTGATTTCATATCCCAAAGAACGACCATCAATGCGGACACGTATTGCGAAACATTTCAGACGCTAAGTAGGGCCATCCAAAATAAGTGGCGAGGAATGCTGACAAGTGGCATTGCTCTTTTGCATGACAATGCTCGTCCCCATACGACTTGAAAGGGCACTACTTTGAAACTTCAAATGGGAGGTTTCTGACCACACTGCGTATAGCATCGACTTGGCTTCAAGTGATTATCGTTTCTTCAGTAAACTCAAGGATTTTTATCAGGAGAACGTTTGTAAAGTGATGATGACTTAAAAGCAGGTGTACAGCATTAGCTGGCTACTTTGGCGGTAGATGTTTACGCGGAAAGCATAAACAAACTGATTTCATGATACAACAAATGTCTTAAAAACGTCGGCGATTGCATTGAAAAATGAGTAAATATATTACTTTGATTTAAATAAAATCATTATTTACTCTCCTTCATTTTCCTTTTAATTATATGTAAACGGATGCTATTTTCTGGAATGCCCTCGTATATGCATATGTAGAAGTTATCACAAATACATATTAGTTAATGCATATAGATAATGAATAGCTATGCATTTACCTATTATTCTCGCTCATGGTAATAAAAGTCGCCAAAAAATGTTTGAAACAAAAATATTTTTACAGTGACAACGGTTTACAAAAACAGTCTCCCCGCATACCCAACATAGGGCCGAAACTCTTTCATATTTGCCAAGCATAACATAATCGGAAAAAGTTCTCACATACTCGGGAACCATACTCATCGAGAGATTGAACTAGTCCAGTTGTTTTCTTCGGAATTGTTAGAACATGCGTATTTTTATCAGCAGGTATATATTTTTGCATTGTTACAGGACAGTGACCATTCCAAGACTCCAATAACAAATTTGATTGTACCCACTTGTAATTCGATATAAAGTCATTAATACAAGAGCGTTGGCTTAAATTCTTAGAAACATACGCAGGTAAATCCTCCTTTCCGGGAAAACCAATGATGGGATTAATGACTTTACGTCGCACTAGGCGTAATTTATCAGTTCAGTTGAAACTTTCGTCTACACCGTACATGTATATGATAAGTGCTCATTGCGTTAAACTCAACAAAAAACATCGACGATTTTGAAGACCGTAGTAAAACGCGGGTAACAACAAAACAAAGAAAGCTATTGCCAAGCTTTTCGAAGAGAAACCGGCGTTAACCCTGCATCAAGCCTGTCGAATGTTAAAGAAAAAAGGAACATTGAATATCGTAGCACTATACTAAAGCAGTTGCTGTCCGAAAACCACAAGAAAAAGGATTGCGTTGGGCCCAGGGCAATGTCGGTCATGATTCAACTAATGTTATCTGCTTCGATGGAGCGTTTTTTAAGAAGGGGTACCCAGGGGGCGCGCTTGGACATTGTCCGTTCGCCGACTGGTACAACGAACTGTTAAATACCCCAAAAAGATTCATGTTTGGGGTTGTTTCAGTTTCCTCGGTTTTCAAACTTGTTCATGAGCGATTTAAACGCTCAGAGTATGCTACCAATTTACCAAAAAGTATTATTGAAATCGCATCAAAATCAATTATGCACCAACTGGAAACAGGACATTTAAGTCTTAGATTGGCCGTCTCAGTCTCCAGATAAACCCATTGTTAAACGAAAGCTTATAGGGAAACATGTAACAACTTTGGAACAGTTAACAGCGCGCATTCGTGAGATATGGAGATCACTTCCTGAAAAGCTCGTAGACAACTTGCGGATGCTATGTGAAGCCGTAATCAATAATATTGGTGATTATACAATGTTTTAGTTAATTGCGATCAAGTATTGTAGATGTATTTTCCATATTAAAACTTTCTTCTTTAATGCCTTTATCAATGTCCAAAACAAACCCATCGCTCCTATGTTAATGATTGTAAATACGTTTCGGAAACATTTCGTAAATAATTCGGTTATTAATTTTCCCGATGTAAAAGTTCAACTTCAATGTTCTATGCCTAATAAATAGTAATAGTAATAATATGTCTGATAATTCAAGCCAGGACGAATTTCCAAATTAAGTCTACTGTCATCTGTGTTGTAAACATTATTCCACGGTATCTACAAAATCCGCGACAATGGTTTTTAATTCCTTTGTATCCTGTCTATATTATCGTCCTACAAATTCGGTTATTTTCCTAGATACTGTCCCATTATTTCTTTTAAACTGCTGCATTCGTTTACTGGAGGGTGAAGAAAAAGCAAGTTTGGTACAATTTGATAGATCTATAAAAAGCGGATTTTATAATATATAATTTAATTCTTTTCGCTTATAGCAACGGGGTCAATTGCAAATCGTCGAAATTCCTACGGTGATTCTTACCTCCTAAATGTAGGACTACGGAAAGCTGCGATTTAGAAACTACAAACTGACCAAATTTCATTCAAATCGGGGAATGACACTTGGGAACGTTCCTTTGGTAATTGGGTTTTAAAGTGTACTTAACTTTGCTAATTGAACTTACAAAGGTAATCATTTATTTCATTGATGGCAGTATACTACTTGTAATTACTTTGTCTGAAGATTTCCTCTGAAACTATATTGATTATAATGCAAATACTTATTTTCTATTTCTAAGGGTTCTTTTAACCTTCCTATACTCACGCATACGGTCTGGGTGACCGATTTATATAGCATAGTATATGTCTTTCATTTTGACGCGAGTATAGGAAGGTTAAAGAGCTCACCATCATAGATCTAAATTATTCAAGCCAGAAAAGAATATCATTTGAGCTTAAATTTAAGATTTTATAGGCATACATACTTCCTTCAAACTAAAATTGTTTACGGTGGTTCTTTTAGGCTACGTAATACAATATTCTATAAAAATACTATACAATTTCTTTATTTTACACCGTTATATGAGACATTAAATATGATTTAACCTTGCGTCTAGTAGTCACCATATATTAGGTATACTTAAATGTCTACGGATGTTTTGAAACGTCAACTTTTATTATGTTTCCTACTAGCGGCTTTAAATTTATGCAAATTACTTCTAGTTTCTATTTTTAGCAAAAATGTTGTAAAAATACCAACTGAAAACAGCTTCCTGCCAAATAAGAATATGGAAATATTTTAAATAAAATACGTAGAATATACATATGCATAAGTGGAGATTTATGGATGACATGTATATTAATAAAATAGTTCGTATTGAAAATTACTACTGACATATTAACAACTTTGCAGGTATAAGCGCGTCTTCTAAATGTAACCAAACATAAATCTAATTCAGTTTAATTAGATCTGCGTTTAATTTCAATTGAATGGCGAAGTCTGCACGCGAATAGATGAGATTATATTCTAAACAACAGGTAAAAGTCAGTTAAATAAGTAACTTCTTTAAATTCCTGTTTACATCACTGCTTAACCTAATTTCCCTTGCGTGGTCACATTTTCAACTGTATTAAGAAATTAAATGTAGCTATTGTCCTTCTATATCAGCTTGAATAATCTCAAATATGTATTTCGACAAATACGTAACATTTGTAAAATTATCTAGCTATAGTTCAAAGTAATAAATTGGAGATCACGGAAATGCAGTATTAGAAAGGCATAGAAAAACAAAGACGAAGAAAAATAGGAAATTCAGAAATAGTGTATACGGATATAATAATACAGAAGAACCAGTTTAGATGTGTATATAAAGTAAAAGAACAAGCCAACTAGGCCGAAAAACAAACCTTAAAAGGAGAAGTGAGGGGAGGACCAGAAACCAGATGATTAGTGTGAACCGCAACTATCAACGAACGAATCGCCAAAGGTGGTAGCAGATATGGAGAATGAAACCCTAATATTCACGTGGATTAGAATCAGTACCTACGCTACTCGAAACAGTTAACAGGCATTTTAAACCCTGCTAATAAAAGAAAATTGTGAATGAAATACGTTTTAGAAACATTTCTTCAATGCCACTGGAACACTGATCATCAAAAAACCAAATATGTTCAAACCGCGTTGTAACTGTTCAAACATATATTTGATTTGTATCTACTCGTTGCTGGTAAGTAAAAGAGAAATTGTCATCTTCCTGCGTAGTGATTGTCAGGTTTTATCTCAATTAGAGTTAACAATGGAACGATATCACGATTTATCCTAATAGGAAGCTTGGACAGCTGAAGGCCAGCTCGAAGGATGGTCTATCAAACAAGATATGGCTTAATTTGTAGATGTTAAGCAATATGTGACTTTACGGTTTTCTTGAAAACCGGAAATGCTCAACTAAGACTCACAGAAAGTTGGCGCTCGGCAACAACGGTCAGATACGATCGACGTCTTGTACGAATGACACGTACAAATAGTTTTAACTAGTAGCCGACCGAACATTTGGTTTCGGTTTCAGCCAAAAACATCTAATTTCGGCCAAAAATCGGCCGCACCGAAACTCAATGTTCGTGAATTATTGCGCTTCGTTCGGGCGAGTTCGTGTCTCGTGGTCGTCAGGATCAGCAAATTAATCTATACATATAATAATTTCCTTATTTGTCTGTTCCTCTTTTTTTGTTGTCTATCCAGAGCTTTTTGAAGCCCACTGATGGACTAGAAAGCTGAAAATTGGCACGCATATAGTAAAACGCCTAGGCCAAATCCTAACGTAGCCGTATTTTTGATTTTTGTCCTGTGGGCGGAGAATTAAGACGAAAAAGGGCCATGGCAAAATTCAATTTCTTAACATTGTAGCTTATATTTTCTCTTTCTTCCTGCCTGGCAAGGACAGGCTTAGCAGCTACTATTGCATAAATAAATATCTACTTTTCTTACATACCGTAATTGTTTTTTTTTTTTATTTCAGTTAAGACAAACGAACTATATAACATGTAAAACATACATTAGATTTCAACGTACAATTGAAATTTTAACATATCTAAATAAGCTTCGGTTCGGGTTTCGGCCGAAACTGAGACCGAGGCCGAAGATTCGGTTTCGGCTGCAAATCATGTTTCGGTCGGACATTAGTTTTAACACAACCCAGCCCTTAAGTGAGTTTGCTGCTGCTATTGAAAAACTGATTTAGCTGCAAACTATAGTAAATGGGCTACATGGCGTGGTATGGTATACATAATGACAAGTGGTATGTCTTCCACTCATTGGAGACTACAAAAGAAGCCACAGAATAAAAGTATAAACACATAGTCACTGAGAACGCATGATTGGAGACACGTATTGATCAGTGATAGCTCATGATTCAATCTCGAATCATCATCATTTCTTCGAGAAAAAACAATATGAAAGCGAAGCAACGAAGGTGAGGGCTACCAGATATGGACCGGAATAAGTGATGGATATCACAAGCATAGCCATATCACTTTAAATGGTGTTCAAAAGTACCTCAATAAAACCCTATAGCCGATTGTTCTCCTTATGCTCTAGCAATGGGAGAGCGGTCCATTTTTATTAACAACAATGCCCGTCCATGTTGAGCTCGCACTGTTGATAACCGGTTGAATTCAGAGCCAATTTCCTGATGGCAATTTAATCGAACATGTTTGGAATGGATTGGGCAGAAGCGTTGTTGATATATACACCACCTACCATTCCAGAACGTCTGTGAAGCAAGCATCTTCAACAACCGTATAAACCGAAGTGGTTAATGGTGGTTGGTAAAGTTGGTTAATGAGCACATGTACAATAATTGGCACATTGCAAGTTGGTGCACAATTCTTGATCTAAATATAGTCCAATGACCGTGGGTAGTGCTGTTCAGATAGTAGTTGTTTGTAGATGATAATTTCACTTCGGTTTATACGGTTGTTGAAGATGCTTGCCTCGCGCTAGCGAAACACGTGTCACCGAATTTATTATAAACAATTGTGTGGTGAGGAGCTTACCGATGTGATATTTGTGTCAGTAAATTACACCACAGTCCTTGCAATCACCTTTATTGTTCTAGTAAATGACTTAATCTTGTAATTAGGTGGTAGGAAATTACCAACTAAAAACAACTACGATCTGAACAGTAGTACCCACGGTCATTGGACTATATTTAGATCAAGAATTGTGCACCAACTTGCAATGTACCAAGTATTGTACATGTGCTCTTTAACCAAGATAGAAAAAATATTAAGTATTTTAAGATGTGTGATTCGGTAGTCCGTTACTTTGTGGTACATTGTGGAACATGGTCACTTATGAAAAGAAAAACACAACTTTGTTACACTAGCACTTTGTCACAGATAAGTGATTAAGTATTTTGTTTCTCAGATTAGAATAATTCCCCAAAATGTTTGTCCGCAGTTTATACGTCAAGTTGTGCATCTCTTTAATCTTGAAGTAAATAATGAATGAATAAAACTCATACATTTCGTAAGATTCGCAATTCTGTTATCAGCTATCCAGGTGATTTTGTCTTTGAAATTTACATTTATGTTGCCATCTTACCACGTTAATAATAGAAATCAACAGTTTATTTTAATTGTTATGAGGCAGCGTAATAGGTGTTAATTTTGAGATTGTCTGTGTTTGTTCATATTTTTATTATTTAAATGCCCAATGTACAAACATGGATAGCATGCGATAACTTCTCTCACTTTATTAAAATTTTCTAAAATCTAAACAGCTTACAAGTGTATTACTACAAAAACAAATAACCTAATAAACACTTGGTATATTTCACAAAATTAAGATTTAATACTTTATGTACATATTTTAAAATATACTAATGATCCTATAAATTACATCATTACACTAAGAATCCTAACATAATTTCTTGGAAGTTATCACTTGATAATATTAGGATCGATTAGTAGTGATGGGATTAAGTCCAACTTGTCATTAAAGATATCTGGGGTTTCCAGCAGATTCTTCTAAATGTAGTATGATTCCAAGGCATTGAGTTTGTAACCCTTACTACCTGTATACAATATTTTTAAATTACTGATATTACGTTTGTGACCTGTATCTATTAAATGAGTCCCTTGATGTAATATGTAAGCTCTCATGTGTTCATCAAATCTAATTTTAAAGGATTTCTCCGTTTGTCCTATATATAATTTACAACAATTATATCAATTATTTTGATAAATACTTCAACTTGTTAACCAGTGATTTTCTGAGAGTATTATTATTATAGTGACCCAGTTTGTAATTAATTAAGTTTACTTAAAGTATTTCCCATCTTGTAACTTACCTTACCTTGTGGAGTCTATTTTTTTCCATATCTTATCCTTGGATATCTGGATCATCAGTAAAATATTTGACGAAATACCGGCAGTAAACTCAATATTTAACCTAAGATGTATTCCACTAACTGATGACAAAATAAGATGTACATGAATTACAAAAGGAAGCGTTTACTGAATGCAGCAATACTTGAAGGTACATATTTCTTAACTGGTCAGATGTCAAGTACGTAATGAGATTGTGGCCGACCATTTTTTAGTTATTTGTATACTCACTTGGTCTATAGTACAATAATAGTTGATGACACTTTGGTATTTGCGAGCTTGAATAAGTAGCATAAGTAACAAGTGCATGACCAATAGAATTAAGTTTACGGTCCGAACATAATGTGTCCCTTAAGTTCGATAGGTATATGATACATCAGCCCTACTTGTAGTAAAAGAATTACTTAAAAAATGTATACACTAGAATGATTTGAAGTACCTTTATTTGTGGGCAGTAAAATTCGGAGAAAAAGGGCGTCAGTCCGGTTTACATTACCTAATGATAACACGTCATCCATTCTTTTATTGAATCTTAGTGATCATATTATGTTGAGCATTCATTATTGCAACACATATGTCGAAGGATGTGATTGTCTATGTTACTACTTCTTTTGTGATAAGAAAAAAGCTAATCAAATGCAAACTGCGTAAAATACAGGCAAATACCTAACAATTAAAATAACCGTTATATTTTACTTAAACTAGATAATATTTTTAATGTCAAAACCAACATTTGTTGTCCACTTAAAAAACATCAATCCAAATGAATTACAAGTAAGATCATAGTCGCGTATTTACATTCAATTCTCAGAATGATGATAGCATTCATACTTTGGAATCCCACACATAGAGTAAATCTTTGAACAGGCGAAAAAAGATACAAAGGTAATTTCAAACTCAAGCGCTTAATTCCGTCTTTTTATCGAAACCAACACGATGAAATGGTATGTATGTACGTATATACATACATACGTAAATATAGAGAACACATGAAGTAAGTATGTACACACTTACTAGTATATCACACAGCTTTTATCTCCAGCGTCATTCAAAAGCACCGACAACCTGAGACAATAAAATAATAAAACCCATGTTCCTTTTATGTGTAAGGATTTTCCATTAATAGAAACGAAGGTGTCGTAAATCGTGTTTGAATGTTTGAATACTCAGATAAAAGGTGGAGATTTGTAAAATACTGCGTTTAGTTGAGAAAAGTTATTTATGGGGTCAAAAAGTTCTTTACGCACGAATGAGAATATATATGGGCATGTGTGCGAACCTTTCTGGATCGTCCGTCGAGTGTGAGGTACACAATAAAGAAAAACGATCGGCAATAAATTCGAACAATAGCCGAAATAAATTGATCGCTGTCCTTTGCCGGAAAAGGAAATTGCATGCGACCAAGAGCGGTGATATGCCGCTTTGTTTTGTAATCATAATTAAATATTGCCTCCTAAATAATAGCCCTTTGTTATCATCCCCATTGTAAATTTGTAATTATTATTAATTATACTATACATATTTTAAATAATGTAAATCTTAGATTACTAACTTTAGTTTTGCGCGTGTTTGAATGAAACATTACATAAGTTATTTATTGAATTCTTATTTGTTCATTGGCAGAAAACAATACCGGATATGACTTTCTTCCATGTATACAAATGTATCGATTATAAATTTTGGTATACTCAAAATGGACAATAATCGTCGTCATTGGATGCATCATCTCTAAATAAGAGAAGCATACATTTTTCTGTTGTAGAACTACATTTATTAGGTTGAGTTCTAGATTTTCTCTCTTAGTCTATTAACTTGAAAACCCATATTTCATACATAGTGTTCCTACCAATTCCCGAACACCAGTAAACCTAATATTCGTTATCAGTTTAAGTGAGTCAACCCACGTGTTAGTTGCACTTCGCCATAATGGTAGACGGCTACTAGCAGCTGGCGCTGTTTCGTGTTTTCTCTGGAGAAAAACTTATTTGAATTATAAAAACAAGAGCCATGATTAAAGAAATAAATGATGCCGAGAAGTTCGGCTCGGTCATTTCAAGGAAGGTGACCGGCCCTGAAGACAAACTAAGATCTAGATAGTACTCTGATATTAATAACACAGATCTGTCGAAGTAGTCGAACAGCAGTTAAATTTCAGCACGCGTACATTATCAAAAGAATTTGATTGACATATATATGTACACAAACGAAGTTTACTATGAATTGACATCCTTGCAGCAGCCACGGTGAGTGCACGTTTGCAAAAAATTGCTTATCAACATCAAGACATAGAAAACAAGCTGACAAAATTACAGCATACACAGCTCGATTGACAATGGTAGAACTCCACAAAGTAGAAGGTGTATTCCCCACTCCGCTTACAGCCCACACCTTTCGTCATCCGATTCAATCGTTTTCGACCTTTGTTTATGTGGATCAGGTCGAGAATAGGAGCCGCGAATTCTTTGCCTCTAAATAAGCCGAGTGGTATCAACATGGAATTGAATTTTTAGCAATAAGCCATAGTTCATGGTGGAATTTACTTCGACGAATAAAATCTTTTCGATGTTACTGTTCTACTTACATTTACTTAGATGAAAATATGAAACAACTTTTGACTCAACTTGGTACTTTTGGGAGTTGCACGGAATATAATGCTTACTTAGAAGAATGAGTTGTAATGATTTCTTCCAGTGCATGTACTTCGTTTAATTACTTTAACATTGAATAATTGCTTGAGGTTAAACAATTTTCAGTGTATCTAACCATTTCCACATGATGGCCCGTCCTCTTCTTTTGTTCAGACAATGCTTAGAAAAGTATTTGCAACTTCTGTAGGAATGCGGCTTTGTGATAGTAATAATCAGTTAATCTTGCAAGAGAAAAGCGATTCCATGTATCATACCCGGAAGCTCGAAAGTGGTATTATTATATTAAGATGTTCCTTCCACATCAGATACAACTCCAATTAAAAATGTGTGCTAAGAAACTACGTACTAAATCTAGCTATACGCTAGAAGTGTTATTAAGTAATGAATGGAAATTGAGCTATCGTATTAATTATAATTGTAATAGGTACGATATAGAGTGCAGCAGAAGAACGAAACTGGAAGAGTACCACGAAGATTACGTACCGATATTGCTATCCAGTGCGGAAACCTGGCCTTTAATGTTCAAGCATAGAAAAATGTTACAAGCATTTGGCATGAAGTTTTTGCAAACGTCTTGCGTATACGAAAAATGGGCGAAATGATAAAAAAATAGGACAGATAGCGATGGAAGCGCTAGAGATAAAAATCGAAAAAAACCAATTAAATGGTCGGAATATATGATGATATGCCAGAAGAGCGTTTAGCGAAAGTAGTATAGAAAAAAGTGTCAAAAAACATGAAGGAAACAAGAGGAAGAAAATATGGGATGAGAATATAGCAAGAATATTAAGAAGTGCGAGTAGTGAGTAGCGTCAAAGGAAGCTACAGACAGAAAAGTAGAAGATATTTGGAAAAGCTCGAATCTCTCTACACTGAAATGTAGAAGTGAGAGAGAATAAGTAAGTGAATATTAGAGCACAAAATGTGGAATTCATTTCACTGCAGTTATTAGCATTTTCTCTTGTTATGCAAACAGAACTGACAATGAGAGTAAATATTTTCTACATCTTTCAAATAAACTGTAATATTTATTATTATTCTACCCCTTGTTTTATCTTTTAGGTTATGATGCTTTAAGAAATATGAAATATTGATCACGATTTTAAGTTCTATTCGTACCCGTTAAGGACATTACCTCGAACAGGAATTTACATTGGTTATTGTTCTAAATTTATATTGAGTTGTGTTGAGTTTGCCATGACACCGTGCATTTTATTAGGAATGTTTTATCTATCTTATATAACCTAAAATACCTTATTAATAAAGAATACGCCAATAACAAAATGGTATTTATTTTTGGTAAGACTAATTCATATTGTTGCTCTTGATGGGTCTTGATTAACTGGTAGGTTATGCCGAATAATTGTATAAGTAATACTTATCGATAGTATACGTATTTAAAACGTTGAAACGTAAACCAATCATGTTTCAAATCTGCCTACTAAATTTATTTTATACTCGTAATCAAACAACAACCGTGAAACTGCTTGCTCGGTAGAAGAGGAACTAGACCAAGAAACAATCTAGCAACAAATGCTTTATACCATTACGTTTGTTTGTGAATGAAACGAACGGAGAATGAAGAATTATATACAGTAAAGATCATAAAGAGATTGTGAATACAATTAATAGAAAATACACAGGCAAATAACTCCTTTATTGTATGTATGTTTTCAGAACGATAAAAACCGTCGTTGATGGTGCAACAGGTAAATGAAGTATAATTGACCCCTCACACAAATAAATGTCCGCACTTTCGTTGACTTAATTTCCGGTAGAAAATTGATCTGGTAATAAATATTTTGTATAATACCGGAAATTTCAGTTTAATTCTCAAATGGCCGAACAAATACGCTATAAAGAGCGAAAACAAAAAATAAAAATAGTCGGCTCGATTCCCATACGAACTATTATGCATGGATAACCTCGTTCTCGTCTGTCCGAAAACAGGACTATGCATATAATTTATAAACGTACATGTAGATGGGTAGACTGCAACAAAAAATTATTCAAGAATTTAAATTATATAGCGGAATTTAACGGTATGTGATTCCAATTTTTGGAATAAGTATACCTTCATTAAGTATCTTTCTTTATACATCGCCGAAATTTAAATTCACAAAACGCAAATGGTTTTCCACGTTTAGTTTTATAAGGTTTACTCGTTACTGTTGCAAATAATATTCGGAGATTTGATAAAGAGCTTTATAATTCAAATAGCTTATATGAAAGCGGATAAATTTCAGTTCCACCATAAATCTTTTTTAGAAACTGTTTCTGTAAAGATAGAATGGTCGTAAACTAGAAATAAAAAATATGTTATTAAACTTTCTGGAACGTTTGAAGAATTAATTCTACAAACGATGTAAATTGTAAATACCGATTTGTTCCTAAGTATGATATTTTTATCATAAACATAATATTAGCAGTAAAACGAGATCAATTAGGGGAGAGTGGGGATACTTGAGCATATGGGATACTTGAGCATATGGGATACTTGAGCCAGTCATTGTATTCTGCCTGTAGGTCAGTCCAACTTTACAAAGGTGACATCAATGTTTAGTGTTGGCTACTATCTTGATGTGAAAAAAATCATCAGCTGTCTTGAAGCAAATTTGAAGTGATGTTGTATGTTTGTTGTATTTTACCGTTCTGAAGTGAATAATTAGGTAAGTGGTTTTCAATTTTTGTTTTATGTAACTTTTATTCTCTATAAAAATAGGCTTAGTGACTGAAATCATTGCAGTTTAAGCATTATTTCTGTTGTATGAAAATTTGAATAGAGGCATGCATAACCTAAAAATAGCCATTAAAACGAAAATGGTGAAGATGGGGATACATGTGACACTCATATTGGGGATACTTGAGCCATGGCTCAACTATCCCTATCTATCCGAAATAGTTTTTGTACTGGTTAACCTAAAATGCATAAACGCCTACATGTATTATTTATAAAAAAAAAAACGCATGTGTTTATTTATAATGATTTGTTTCTCAAAATTGTCAGTTTAAGGTACTACAAAAATGCCTTTTTTCATAGAATGCCGCAGTTTTACAAGCGAAAGGACGGTGCAAAGCAGAGAAAGCCCATCCCTCCTAACATCACGGAAGCTGCCTGCAAGGAGGTTGTTGAAGGGCTTTGTACAATTAGGGGTTCAGCTAAAAAATTTGACATAGATAGAATGACATTGACAAGATATGTTGCTAGATATAGATTAAATCCAAATGACGCGGGTAGTTTAAAGCCAAATTTCAAAGTTAGACAAACTTTTACTGAAGAAGAAGAGGAAATGTTGAAAGACTATATTATAAAGTCATCAAAATTAAACTATGGACTATCTAAGAAAGGGGTGTGTAAATTAGCATATGATTTTGCTGCAGTAAACAACAAAAATGTACCCCATACATGGGATACAAAGTGTATTGTTGGGATTGATTGGTTCCGTGGCTTCATGAGAGATAGCCCCAAGCAACAAGCCTGTCAAGAGCCACGAGTTTCAATCGCACCAATGTAAATGCTTTTTCACAAACTTGAAACAAGTGCTTGACAAACATAATTTTGGTACCGGTTCTATCTGGAACATTGACGAGACTGGTGTGACCACCGTTCAAAAACCTGGGAAGGTTGTAGCAAAGAAGGGGGAGAAAGAAGGGGGTTAGCTAAACAACCTCTGCTGAACGAGGTGTTTTAATCACCTTATGCTGCACAATGAATGCAACAGGCAATACTGTTCCACCATTCTTCATTTTCCCCAAAGTTAACATGAAAGATTGTTTTTTGAAAGGTGGTCCACCAGGTTGTGCAGCATCTGCGCATCCATCTGGCTGGTTGACGGCAACTAACTTTGAACTATTTTTGAAGCATTTCATGAAGTATGTTAAATGCTCCAAAGACAATATGGTGCTCATACTTTTAGACAATCATGAAAGCCATATTTCAGTTGCTTCACTCAATTTTGCTAAAGAGAACGGCATTGTACTCCTTACTTTTCCCCCACATACCAGCCACAAATTGCAGCCATTGGATCGGACTGTATACGGTCCATTCAAAAGATATTACAACACTGCTGCTGATGAATGGCTGTTAACACATCCTGGCCGGCCTATTTCTATTTACGATGTGGCAGAATTAGTGGGGAAGGCGTATCCACTAGCATTCACCAATGTAAATATCTGCAAAGGTTTTGAAGCGAGTCATATTGTTCCCCTAAACGAAAATATTTTCACTGACGATGAATTCCTAAGCTCATATGTAACTGATAAGGCACTGACAGAGTTTGCTGTCCCTGTGAAAGCTACTGAAGCTTCTTTAAATATGCCAAGAGAAGGTACCAGCGAAACTAAAACTGCAATAAGTGGTGTTAGGCCTCGGGTCGTCTTTTTCCCTCAAGTCCTGCACTGATGAACTGTCCAAGATTCTCCACAAGTGAACCGATCGTTTCTCCCGAAATTGTAAGACCTTACCAAAAAGCCTTGCTTCGTCTGACGAAAGGTGGTAGGAAAAGGGGTAAATCCACAATTTTAACTTCCACTCCTGAGAAGTTAAAAATTGAAAAGATTTTTTTTTGGAAAAGAAAATGAAGAAGGAAGAATCAATGAGAAAACCTATTTTAAAACAGAAAAAAGTCAAAACACAGCATTTCGCAGAGAAATCACGGAGATCATAGCCTCTGACAATTATTCCAGAAAAAGGGTGTAAATTTTAAAGGATAATCTGTTTAACATAAGTTTATATGTTCTAAATAAAAATGTTTTTATAACTTTTAAGTTATTTTTATTTTCCAGATCAAGTATCCCCATTCTCTGGATCAAGTGTCCCCACCATGGGGATACTTCTGCCATGCTGTAAACTTTTCTGTAAAGTGTTTTTCTACTTTTAATATATTAAAATTTATAGTTTTTAATACATCATTTAATAGAGAACAAAGCAAAGTTTATCATGACATTTTCAGATTGATTTAATCCAGTCACATAAAAATTAAAATAATCAAAAATAAAAAAGTGGCTCAACTATCCCTACTCTCCCCTACAGTAAATCCTCGCTTAACGTTGGGGTTTGGTTTTAAAATTCAGGACGTTAACTAACGCGACGTTAAGCAAAACATGTTTTCTCATAGCGCATTTTATAAAGTGTTGTAGCCTAAATAACGTTAACCTTCCTATACTCACGTCAAAATGAAAGACTATATATACTATACTATATAAGTCGGTCTCACAGACCGTATGCGTGAGTATAGGAAGGTTAAACCTAAACCAGCGACTTAACATTGAAATAACGGTGAGCAGGGGGACGCTAACCTAGGACTCACTGCACATTAAGTGTCCTGAGTTTAGAGAGTTGAGAAAATCGATTTTTGTTTTTTTTTTCATACATCCTTCGGCCATAAAACTAATCTATATAAATTCAAGTGGTCAAGAATGGTTAAAAATATGTTGGGGGTCACTCTCACACATCGCGACGTGATACCAATCGATTTCAACGAAACCCGTTGTAATAAGTAATTGGTAATTATGTCTAGTATTTTTGCATTGTTTCCGTTTACCCAAAAACCCTCGACATAATTACCAACCGCTACAACCAGTTTCGTTAAAATCAATTGGTAGCACGTCGCGATTTCTCCATGTCAGAAGAACAATGAAAGCTTTGATGTCTTTATACGGCGAATGACCCTAGACATATGAACAGTTTATTTGTAACATATTTGGCATCATACTTTTTCAATTTTACATGTGTGTTTACATGTGCAATAGAAAAAATTAATCAATTAAAACTTCAAACAGAAGAATAGAGATGATGTGATAGCCCAGAAATCACTAAATGAAAATAAATAACAAATAAGGAGAAATTAATTTCAAATTTTAAAATCGTTTCTCTCGAATGGTAGTCGTTTAACATTTGAAATTTGTAATGATCCTTGCAATTTATCGCTTCTACTGCATGAAATACTATCCTGCACATATGTTTGTTATTCAAAATCTGTTTGCGATGCAAAAAATCGTAAAATTGTGTGTGTAACTGATTTCTTTTCTTCTACATGTCGCCATTTTGTTAATTATGACCATTATTTTAATTTCCACAATTCATACAAAAGAATACCTATGAATTAAAAAGCTCATTCATATTTCTTTCCAATTAAATTCATATCCTGGTTAATATCAATTAAAGTTTGTATACAAACATTTTGCATTTAAATATTACCCAATAAATATAAAAATCCTCAAACAGCTTGGTTTCATCCTTCATTCAAGTGACATTTTTTAAAGAATCTCTTGTTTCATTAGGTTCTATGCCTAGGAGGACCCCGTGGCATTTGGACTTTTGTGGGAGTTTGAGGTGAAAATCACACGAGGGAATACATTAATTACACCTTTTCAGTTTAATTCTATTCAATTTAATAGAAAACTTGCAAACTAAGGTAGACCTATCTCTCCCTCCGTAGTAATAGCAAACGTTTCTATTTTACTTGGTAACTGATTCTTTTATTGATTTAAGACCTATTTCAGTAATATTGCCACGAATGAGTATTAGCTTTTAGCACACGCATGCCACAAAAAATAATTATAATAACAGGAATACTTCTTATGAGTGTTTATAGGATTTCCAATAGTGAGATTATTCTACACAATCCACACTAGCATGATATATGTTGGTAACCAAACACAAGAGCCAATTTTATCATGCTACAAAGAAATGTTAGTCACTCTATAATTGCCTCCTTTTATAAAGACTGATACACAGGAGTCTGAAGCGGCAGGTTAGGAACATTTTACTAAATATTTCCTTAAAATATATCTACTACTTACTAAGGCGTTATCCAATTATTTTCCATTAATACACCTAGTATACATATATATTTGCAAATATGTCGTTAGTTATATTTTACTTTAGAACATCACGATATAACAACTATTCCTAGCCATTTTTATTCGGACTTTAATAGCTGTTCTTTTAACATTGGATACTTTACTCCTAACGAGGTTACTAGTGCCTTAAAAAAACTTAAAGGGACCATGACTCAAGGAGATGACGCTTTACCTAGTTTTCTTATTCGGTACTGTGCTCCAATTTTGTGTGAACCGCTATGTACGATTTTTAATATGGCTATCAAAACGTCTACCTTTCCGACTTCTTGGAAAATTAGCAGGATCACCCCCGTCTTAAAAAAAAGGTGACCCGCGTAATATTTACAATTATAGACCTATAAGTATACTTTCAAACTATGCTAAGGTTTTCGAACAACTTCTTTGCGAAAGATTGTATAACTCCATCTAACCTTATCTATCTATTCATCAACATGGATTTACTCGTGGACGATCAACTGCCACCAACTTAGCTGAGTTTACCCAGTACATTAGCGAGAACCTCGATAAACGAATTCAGGTAGACACTATTTATACAGACTTCAGCAAAGCCTTCGGTACTATTGATCATGGCGTGTTAGTATCCAAACTCTCTTCAATTGGATTCTGCCCTGGTGCTGTTGCGCTAATGCAATCTTATCTTCACGATCGTACATATTACGTACACCATAATGATTTTCTATCTCGCTCTTTCATTGCGTCCAGTGGAGTCCCTCAAGGCTCAAATTTAGGTCCACTTCTTTTTAATATATACGTGAATGATCTATTGCTCTCTTTGGATTGTGACTTTCTTGCTTATGCAGACGATCTCAAAATTTATAACAAGATTACTTCAACGTCTGGTTCCTTGATTCTACAAAGAAACCTCACAGCAATTAATGATTGGTGCTCTCTCCATAACATTCAATTGAATGTTGATAAATGTGCAGCACTTACCTTCACTCGCTCTTCTCAGCCAGAGATATATAACTACACAGTCTCTAATGTTATAGTTCCTAGAGTGAGCCAATTCAGAGATCTTGGTTTACTGTTTGATACACAATTGTCATTCTCTTTACACATACAAGTTATCGGTTCCTCAGCTTCTAAATCACTTGGGTTTTTATTTCGAACTTGCAGACACTTTTCCGATGATGCAGCGTTAAAGGCTGTTTACTACTCGCTCGTTCGCTCCAAGATGGAGTACGCCTCTATTGTATGGTATCCTCACTACCATCATCATCAACTGCAGCTTGAAGCGGTTCAAAAAGGATTTTTGAAGTACCTCCCTTATAAATCTGATAGTGTCTATCCTCCTCGTGGCATTGATTATGGCAGCCTACTTCAGAGGCACAATCTTGAATCATTATCTCGCCGCAGGGAAGTAGTTAGTGGTAGGTTTCTCTTAAAGTTGATCAACCATGAGATCGATTCGCCGTCTTTACTTTCCCAAGTATCTTGTGTTGTTCCCTAATACAATTGCAGATCTATGGATACATTTTGCATTTCACGAGCACATACTAATGTTTTACTTAAAGCGCCACTTAATCATATGAGTAGGAATGCGAATGGTGCGTATCCTGACCCTTTCAATTTTTCTGCCGCACATTAGTATTTATTTATTTTTTGTGGTGAAAAGTTTTATTTGGAAGCTTCTTTTATGTTTAACATATTGTAGTGATCAGTTTATCAACCTTTTTTGTTCAAATTGTTCCTTTTAAGTTTAGCTTTAGTTTAAGTTTGTAACACTGCATTGTAGTTTCTTTTTTTGTAAATTGCCCTGTTATTGGATAATCTGTTGGGTAATAAAGTTATTATTATTATTATTATTATTATTTATTGTGAGCAGTATTCATTCACCTGAGGAAGCCACAGTGTGGTGAAACAATATTGTAGTGGTACTATAATTAAATATTTTTCAAGTGATCAATCCATTTCAATGTAAGTAAAGAAAGCAAATTGTTATAGCGTCATTTCTGAGATAATGTAATTTTGGGTGTCGCTATTGAGCTGATACAATTGTTTTAACAACGTTAGTAGTTGTAATACCACTGCCGCGATTAACTTTGGAGAGCAGAAAGCTATTAAAAATATTAGATTTGCCCTTCGTCTTTCATCCGTTCAGTTATAAGCCGCTTCATTTAGTGACAGTTTCAGTAGTAGCAATGTCATTAGACTTGAGTACCAGTTTAAGGGTTAATTAAATTCCATATTTTTCAAAGCAATCATTAAGACTTATTGTAATAAGTAGTTTTTTGTAAATTAAATATCAGGTAGGTCATAAATTTCGAATGCCAAAGAATTTTAATTATATTCCCCGAACAATATAAAACTAGATTAAGTAACACGAAAAGATTTTTTGTAACTTTACACTTCTAAATACTGTTTACAGTAAATAATTAACCCGAGCGTGTGCAATAAATACGAGAAACAGTTCACAAATGAGCATGAGAGTGTCTATTATAACGCCAGTTTATCAGAAAGCAGAGTGTAAAACGTCGGAAATGGAACTTTGCGGGCAGCGGTCCGTGAAGAATCCCATGCTATTTACACTATTACACGATTTTTATGCTATTTAATTACCACGTGCTTCGTGCCTTTGTTTCCAGTAGAGATATTGTTATCGAGATAGGGGTAAGCAATACACCGTTTAAAGTATGTTTCGTGCTCGTTTGGTACTCAAGAGTCTTCATCTACCTGCTCGAAATGTTTTTCCTTGTGTGATGAAACTTATCACTTTCTATACCAAAATTAATGGCGGATGATTTTATTTCTACGCCAGCATCTAATGAAACTGCTTTATTGCATGCAAAACGTGATAGAAGTATGTATTTTGTAACTTTGTTTAATTCCTTTATCGCAAGTAAACCTATCAAGTATAAAGTTTAACCTGCTCATTTGGAACGCTGAAAGGAAAATACTAGTCGTTACAGCACAATGTGGCGATTTGATCTAAAGTATAAACAATCATGTAAATATGTAACAGGTATGTAGTTTATTGCTCTATTAAATGATTTTTACTATTCGTGCAAATCTACCTAACTTTGTGATGAATTGCTTAAATATCTACTAGACCCACTAAAATACTGTTCCCCAAAATATGTAAGCGCAAATGCCAGTATTTTTCATCAACTGATAACACTAAGAAATATGAGCTTTCAGTCGGTTTCAATTGAAGTAATTATTATAGAAAGAAATTAAGTAACATAAATCTAATGCATTACTAAAATATGTATTAAATGTAAATAATTGAAAAACATTTCCCGACACCAAGTATCAAGTAATTAATGTAAGAAATTGCTGCAATGCACTATTTTGTCTCACATAGATATAATTCGCTCATTAGAAGTGTTTCTGTACGGCTGATAATTGTGTTGTAGATGAAGCCATACTTTGTGCCTAGGTATTTTCTAAGTAAATTAAAAGCTAGCTCTACATTGACTATTGTTTAGGTCAAATAGTTACTTAGAAGCTTTCGGAGATTCGAAGATTAAAGATTTAAGACGACATTAATACTTAACACTAAGATGGTCGCATAATAAAAGGCAAAAGCAAAACCATCATGTGATCTAAGAACGAAATTCTATGTATTAAGACAATTACCTCCAATTTTGTTTTATTTTAAAATATCTGATTAACTTTATACATTATATTTTGCGCACACATGATTCCTTTAGACAACTCGTTCCAAACAAGTCGTTCCTACGCGATGTGGATTTAGATATTTCTGGTGCTTCTATTCTAGTTGAATTTGGTGTTGAATGTTGTTCACATACTTTAAGCTAGAGAGATTTCTACTTTTGTTGGTTGGAGTTTTGTACAAATTTCCTCCAATGGAAGTTTTGTCATGCTTATTGCTATACTTTCTTATCAATATTTTTTGATAATTGTTTTGATCGACATGAATGTAAAACAAAACGCAATATATCGTTTCAGATTAACACAGTTGATTTAATAAACTTAATTAAATGGTAAATGTTTAAATTTCATAGAGGATTCCAATTAAATTTGCAAATACAGTATATAATATACTATGAAATAGAAATTCGCTACCCTAGAATTTCCTTATTCCACTGTTGTTATCTGCCTCCACCGTAAATTTAACAAAAAAGACACCTAAGAAATTAAAAAATTGCATTTTTCCTTGAATTTCACGTATTTTTCGCATTTTTACCTTCATTATTATTGAACAAGGTGCCTCGTTAAGATTTCTTAAAACCTCCC
Organism: Chrysina gloriosa; assembly: GCA_038088585.1. Classification (NCBI taxonomy): domain Eukaryota; kingdom Metazoa; phylum Arthropoda; class Insecta; order Coleoptera; family Scarabaeidae; genus Chrysina; species Chrysina gloriosa. The sequence goes on from CM076087.1 coordinate 54,503,670, forward strand.
GACTGGGTTTCAAGTACACAATCTTTGGACTTATTTTATTTATAACGCCTCCTGTAAAAATTGTAGTATATATTCTACCTACAACAAATGGAAGAAATATTTATCTTCTTCATACACAAGATACTGAATTCCGTTGCAGGTTATACACGCAATACTTTTCACAAACTGATGGAGTGGTTTGCTAGCTTTGCTTTTTTCATTATCTTCTATCTCATCCATACCTCAAAAACATTTAGCTTTGTAATTATATATATATTAGTGCTGGAAGTAATTCGAAAAATAAGTTTCTTAATTATGCAAACTTCATTTATGAAGAAAAATAGCTTTGAACGCATTTTAATATAATTGCGTGCCTTCAGTACCAATACAAATTCAAACATCAAGGAAACATATCTATATATATATATTATAAACAAATCTTGACAAAACATAGACTAATACTCGCAATTCATAAACCCACGGGCTGTTGCTTACATCAACGTTATTGCCAAGTGCGATTCAAATGATACTGGTAGCAGTTGTAGACACTAAGGCTACTGATAAATACAAGTATATTTTCTGTGAAAACAACAAAGTCGACAGAAAACCGTCGTACAGTGCTTTACCTAGTATGTTATAATTATGTAACCTACACAAAGCAGGTATAGTAGATGACAAACGAGTTGCGTACACTGCCACAAGGGAAAAAAACCTAAATTCCTACACTAGTGGAATCATTAATTATATGAAGATAGTTAGATTGACTGCAATTTGGCCTAGATGATCAATCATCTGTGGTGTACACAGATAAGCGTGCTGTACACGGAAACCTCAAGGATAATAGGCTAAATTGAATTCTCGATGTGTGTAGCATCGAGGGCAATTGGTTAGCAATGTGCCGTTTGGGTTGGAATTTGTTTATTATTCATTCTGTAGGGATGATTAGTTGCACTGGGATTCTGTCTAGCTGGCCTGTGGTATACACGGACAAAGGTAGTGTACACGAAAATCTGAAAGATATTCTCAATTGTCCTTTCGAAGCGCGGCTATCTGCGATTTGAGTTGCCATCTATTAATTATTATTTCTATGGGAATGATTACCTATTTGTACTGCGACACGGAAGGGTTACTTTAACGCTATCTGGGAATTCACACATCTAGTGTAGGAATTAACGTATCTGCTGTTTATGTCATATTTATCTAACCACTGTCGTGTACAAATTTACACTTCGTGTACTTTAACCTTTACCTGCTTCATTGTTTTGTCGTACGAGTAAAAACAATCTAGTCATTTGACTATCTTTCTAAAGTGCTCTCGGTGAAGAAAGATACAAAGATCTATGGACAAAAATTGACGACGTAGGTAAAAGTCTAAATAGACAAAGTGTACTTACGTCCATTCTTTACATTCTATTCAAAGCACGTGTACGATAGCGTAATACACTCTGTGTGTAAAAATATTTTATGCGATATGCATTAGTTTTAGTTATCTTGCTTTGGACTACTTTTAAACCATTAATCTGTTCCCTACGCCTATCGAGAAGTATATGCAAAGTACTATATTCAGTCGCAATGATTAGTGAACTTTTTCCACATTTGTAGTCTGCAAACTATCAAGAGAATTCACAATTTGGTTGCCCTTTATTTGAAAGAGCAGCATGTTCCAACAGCTGCAAGGTAGCGAGGAATATGGGCAGCACCCCGCTGAAAGCTTTTTACAACCGTCCGTTTCTAAGAATTGGGATTTAGAGATCCTTATTTAGTTCTGAGAATTTTACCCACTCAAATTTTGAATTGCCTGTATAGTGTCAGATGCTTGGAGTATTTATAAAGGAATTCGGACATATCTGTATGGTTTATATTCAAAATCTACTTAATGTAATTTTTTAATCTTTGCGCTCTGCAATCAACAGAATAGTTTTCTTAAGATGTATCAATACTCCGGCCTGTAGAGGCCTCAATATTGTCATATGGTATCTTGGAGCAACAATGCTTTCGTGGGTCATTATTACAGACGTTAACGTTACTGATTATTCGACTTTTATTATATATGGCATTATTTTATTTCGAATGAGTTGTGAGAAAAAGCAGAAAACACTATAGCACCAAGGGTAGAGGCTGAAAGCTTAGAGTATTTTCCCACAGATGTCGATAATGCAGAAAATTACATGTAATAAACGTTTACGAAGAGACAGGTACAGCTGAGGATAACCTGGATTCTGGATTCTGGAAGCAACTAGAGGAGAATTAGACATAATTTATTTCTGTAGTAAATTCATACGGAATTATTCAACATTGCCTTTACACTTATAAATAGGTTATGGTAGCCATTATATGTATATATTTCCCTTTATAGTTATGAAATAAAACCGCATTGTAAGACAAGACAGCCAAATGACAACTGTAGGTACACAGATTTGAAAATAATATCTAAAAGTATTTATCCTAAGTCTGCAATGCCAATACCAACTTTAACCTGAAAGATTAAGAACATTCGTCAATTTGCATAGAACATATTCAGCTTAAACAGCTTAAAATTTTATCAGGATTTTTACGACTACTACCACTAAGATGTTTTACTCCGAATTATGAACAGAAACGAATAAGTAATTTAGAACTTGTTGCATAAGATATCTCCACTCATCCTACCTTCCTCCGATTACTAGTTACTAAATCGGGAAAAATTTTATACATTATATAACGCATATTGTTTGAGTGAAGAGCAAACGTTACCTAATTTTTATATCAAATCAAAATTAAACAAACACAAATGCTCTAAAGTTTTAAAGCATCGCAAGAATTTATCAGAACGTAGAAATAAAAAAATAACATTAACGTAAATTCAGCTATTTATAGGTTTTCATAACTTTTATTTAGGTATAACTTTTCTAAAAAGAATGAATATACATGTATATCTCTTTCAGACATGCGTAAACACTTCAGCACTTTATATACATATGTACATAAACGACTGCAAGACACAAAATAGTTACGACAATAAACAAATATTGAATAATTTCAACTAAATATCAAGTACCCTAATAGGATTCTATGCGCATACCTTTACTTCTCCAAAGAAATAAAATATTTTGAAACTTTGAAGAACACCTGTATCATATCACACTACAAAAAGGTATAGCCTCCCGTTGATGCAAACAAGATCTAAACATTCAACCGAGTGATTCCTTAAATAATTCCACCCAATAGAAGAAAACGTATTCAAAATACAAACAGGCTTATTGTTATGGGTGGTGAAGCCCAATGATAAAGCAATAATTCCAAATACATTATGCAGGATTGAAATTAAAAAAGTGTAACTGAACACCACTCAGAGCATTAAATGTTACATTGTAAGGATAAAGCATAAAAAAACCTAATAGAATGAAATTGCGCTAAGATACTTTCAGAATGAGCTATTGCAGAGATACTGTAGACTCTGTAGAGTATATCTCACGCCTAAAAGGACACCAATACCTTCCCAGCGGGTCTCCATTTATAAAGTCGTTTTATATTCAGATGCACTTTACGCTTCAATTACTATTATTTATTGCTGTAATGCTCATTGTTAATTTTTTGATTATCGAAAGCAATTTCGTAATCTGTTGTTATTTCATTTTCGCATATTAGATAGGCACATACTTTTTTATTTAAACATCTACGCGTCGGAGCGATTTAGAAAGGGATCTTTTAAGCGCCGTTCCCAGATAAGAGTGATTAAAAAATAAATGTCAGCCGCTGTTCTTTCATTTTACAACACAGTCATTTTTGTTCATTACTTAAATGAATTTTGTTACATAAATCTAACCTGAATATATGCACGCACTAATTTCAACACTATTTATTAGATACAACGAAAGTAATCTATTACGACAACAAATTATGATTGATAAAGCAGCCTTCTTGATACACAGGTTTGCATGTATGGGTCGTAATCGAGCTGAAAAAGATGAAACGTTTATTACTATAATGATTGTAATGACAAACAAAATTGCACTGATTCCAGTTATGAACAGTTAAATAAACAACAGTCATGTACTTTTCGAAAATACATTTTTACGATTGTGTTCTTCATGAATAATGTAACAAAGTACCGTTTACGATTACTTAACTGCTGTGCTTGTTTAGGCAGATACATTTTAGCATTATGCAAATGTGTCAAAATACCTGGCACACTGCTGTATTGGAATGTTAAAGAAATAAGACCAAAATCCTGGCAAAGCTTAAGAATCATGAAGCACTAAGTTAATTGTTTACGATCGATTGAAGAGAGATTGTAAAGAGTAGCTTTGAGTTGCTTCTAAAATGCGTACAAATACCGTTCTCTCAATTATACACTATAAGGTAGAAGACTTTACTTGGATTAAGTAACTAAGTTTGTAGGTAATAAATATTTTTGCATTTTCTTATCTAGATGAATCAGAAATAAACTCAATCCATCAATGGAATACGATATTATTTGCAGCAAATTCTAAGAATTTTACCTCTTTCCCGAAGATACCATTTTAAATTTATCAAAGCAACACTATGATATTCCATATAATAAAAAGACAAGCGGCTATTCAATGTTATGTATGTATGATAATTAATTAAATGCCTAATGTTTATTAATTTAGGTACAAACAATAGTATAATGTTAGATATAGAAGCAAGTCGTTCTAACACAGTTGCTAAATTACAATTAGGTTTCTTATGAGTGTGCACATTGCATGAATTGCAGTTCAGTCGATTTACTTTTATTGTAGTTTGCTTAACCCTGTCACCAACTTTCTCAAGCAGTCAGTTCAATCTACGTTATAATGCGCCAGTAAATGCAATCCTTCTAACTGATGCACACATTTTCTATTATAAAAATGACCACATACTGTATCAGTTCTTACTAACAAACTCAGAATGTACCTTATTCATAAGCTAATCAAAAATTGTACAGAAGTACTTCGTCATATGCTCCAATAGTAGCAAATATTTTAGTATTATACCCATTTTATTTTAGTGTTTTACAAAAGAAATCTGAATACCAAAAATTTCTAATGCAGCCTGTGTATTTAATACCATTAACCCTCATCCCAATAACGAGATACCCGAGTACCTTTTTGATTTTCATAGGGAGAATTTCACATCTCAGAGATGCATTTGAACGCTAGGCCTTCTTGACAACTTAAAATTAAGTAGGAGAAAACTGTTTCTGCGTAATAGAGCAACTTAATGACAATAACATTCAATAGTTTTATTGCTAAAGTTTTTTATGCTCATTCTCCACGTTAAAGGTACCCAGATACCTCTATGTGTTTTGTATTGTGGTGAGTAAATTGACCGGCTTCTTTTATGGAAAATGGAAGAATTTGAATTTATGTATGAAATGTTCTGTAAAAGAAATAATCGATTTCTCAATTTATAAAATGCATGAGTAACATTTAGAAATGTTTTCCGTGTGCTCATCGCAAATAGGCCGGTTACATACACGGCATGATCTTCTTGCTTTTCTCTGCTTCCGCGAATTCGCTCGGCATATGTAGCAACTGGGTCTATCACGAAATGATTATTAGATACACATAGATATTCAAAATAGAACGTGGAACTTCATTAAGTGGACGCGTTCTCCACTTAAATAAGATATTGATGTACATATAATATACATGTAGGTACCTGGGTACCTGCGTCGCTGAGGATCGTATAAAATTTTAGCCATAGGGAAGAAGGTTAAAAAGTAACTACATTTTCATCTAAGATAATGGGAAGCAAAATATATATATAGGGGTCTTTGGGAATGTAATCTCTAGGAATTCCACACATGTTCAATAGGTCAGAAATTGACGAGGTTATAGAAACAGTGTCATTCCCTTATAAGCAGGTTATAGCAACTTTTGCTGTATGAGGTGTGTTGTTCAATTGACGTAAAAACAGAAGTACAACAACATGTTCATTCAAGTTTCTATCAATAAAAGCAAATTTTATGTACATAAAATTTGTATACGAAATTACAGCTCTTGCAAAGCCGTACTGGCGAGCGGTATAACCGCGAAACGTACGTCTACGGATGGCAGGAGAAGATCAAAATTTTGTAATAAAAAGCAAAGGTATTTCGACACATTATGTTATTATACCAGCGATAGGTACCTCTCATGCAAGGGTTGTATGATGCTCAACAACGAATTAAAGCATTTGCAAGTGTATTATATTCATGATTTAAGTTGGATATGTGATTACACCATCCACCCGATAAGTACGATGTCGAATTGTCATTGGAGGTTGTGTTGTAGACTCTTTGAGTGATTTCGAGTATTATAGATCCTTCCTCGGGGTCCACTTTACCGTTTGGTAGGCCACCATAACCAAAAGGGTAAAACTGTTCTAATTGAAAAACTGGTTTTCAAAATACAGAGAATGTACTCTCCATTTAAAATTACTTAGTACATGACAAAGTAGTATAACATGTCCACTAATTATAACTAAATAGTAATTACAAATATTATTTCTAAGTGAAAACAGGTGGTAAAAACGAATTCTACAGGATAAAATACACACGGGTATAAACGGTAAAATGTTTTTCCTTATATTTTAGTCAGTTCCTCTAACCAGCGATATAAAGCATGTTCAATTTTGTTGAACTTGCTGAACTATTCTTACGTATTCGGTTTCTTTCTTGTGGATTACTGGATATTACCCTGTAAGTGACTTATTGTTAAATTAGACATTCTTTTTACGGCAAAACAACTGGTAGCTCTTGGTTAGTATCTTAATATTAAACACGAAGCATATTACAGTTAATAAATAGTTAATATTTCGAAAAAATACCTCCAAAGTGCTGACAAAAATGTGTTTGTGTTTACAAAAGAAACGAAAGAATTATCGAATTGGCACGAAAGCTAAAGATAATAAATCCACCTCGAAGGACACATAAAATACTAGAATTTATTTTAATTTTAGTTCTTTGTTTTCGGTAAAAATTTTGTGAAGAAACAAACCGAAAATGATTTAGTTATTCAATGAAATTAATTTGTTACAATTTAAAAAATATGTTTGCCAATAAGATAAGGAATAACATTGCGAACTGATGTCACAGCGGAATGTGAATCCGATAAAGATCACTTGATTTAAAAACAACTGCACCTCATGAAAAAGACGAGAATAAATGAGAACTATGTATAACAATGTTAAATACAAGATGAGTGAAGTCACTGCATAAACTAATATTTTAGTTAAATGATTATTAATTCTACTTTTGAGTTTCTGAAAGATTTGACGCATATGAACAATGAGTCCCAAGAGAAATATTATTTCTTAAGACTGCACAGATAGTTTTATGTTTTCCTATTGTCATTCATAATTATAAGAGTAAAACTTTGCCTATGGTTTTCATCATTTTGCTTTTAATATTCTTCATATCCTTTATATATTCCCTGTTGTTCTTTCTCAATAAATGTATTTAAATATTATTTTCAAGTTTTGCATCTTCGTGATTTTGTTTGTAATGTATCCATTCTACACTAAGAAGATACATATATGTCGATTATTCTTAAAAAACTCTTACATAATATAAGATACATATAGGGATTAAATACAAATGTATATCGATTTGAATAAAAGAAAGTGAAGTATAATAAGGACAACCTTCCTGTAACGAAATGTTTAAAACAGCAGCACTTCATACGGCTACGAAATTAAGCGTACATAGTGTTAGTTTGAAACTTAATATTTAGTATCTTCTTGGTGTCGAGGCAGAGTCTTTTAAATGTTTGTTTTCTAAATTGAAATATTTTTCATAAGATTTCTAGCCCCACTAGCTGCCATATAACCCCAAACTAATGAAACATCCCCATTGTGTGGTTGCAGTAAAGTTTTCGATGAACAACCGTAACGAATAATGAGGTCCGATGTTTCACAAAAATATGTTTATACTCGTACACATGTTTTGAATACATATATTAAATATATCGGACGAATAGTTTAATCACCGTACAAGTAGTGTTTTAGCATCAATAATCAAACATTACCATTTGTTCGTTGTATACCTAACAATAAAATACATTACTTTCAAATTTTTATTATCTACTATTTTAAAGAAGTCTGTAATTTCTTATTTTAACTATTGGTTACAACATCATTTCTACTAACCCTAGTTTCTTAATAAGTCGCATATTTCTTTTATAAACTTGATCGATCTATGCGATAGATTATATAAAATTTTCCTTTGATGTTTCCTAAATTTAAAATAAAATGAAACGACATTACTGTTTGGAATGTAAAACCACTCTTGGAATTTGTGCCCCGCGTTGGTACATTACTATACATCAATTTTATGCGTTTCGGTCGTTGAATAATAATATATTTGCAGTACGTGATGATTATTTCAATGCACGTAATAAATAGCGTTTATGTTTGACAGTAAATAAAACGATATATTAACCACAAACAGTAATCTTTTGCGAATAACAAATTTAAACTATGCCAATCATTTACAGAAAAACGTTATTAATTCAATATCCTAACTAGATCATGATGGAAAAGGAAGAATTATTTTTCCTGCAATTGATGGATTGGTAAGAAGTGCGCATTCGTTGAATTTCATTCAGTTTTTACATGTTTGTATACATTCACTGATGGGAATACAGTATCTTTACTAATTTCATATCCCATACATACGTAGACCCAAATCGTCATCAGATGATATATGTAGTATTAGGAAAAGGAAGTGATTCTTTGCAATAATTGAACCATAAACAATCGCCTGCCACAATAAATAATAATACCTATAGAAAAGGATAAATAGATCAAACATTATTAAATTTCATATATAAACAATTCAATTCGGCACTGTTTCTATAAAGAACTTGAGAATTAATGATATTAGACAGACTTACGCAAAATTTAAAATCAAAACTTGTACGGTAACATCAGTGTGATAGTACTCTTACTACCATAATGAGCTATCAAGAAACGAAAAAATCGAAAGCACTCTTTTAATCAGAACATCTTAAGCTAAAATCAATTTATGGGCTATGGAGACAGCCTCCTTTTCTACATTTCTTACCGTACTTTTGCCAAATTTGTGACCACGTGTACCGTGATTGGCGTTGAAATCTCGGTCTGGACGCGGCCTTACATTTGGTGCCCACAAACAGAGTTTAAGAAGCAGGAGATCAAGTTCCAGATAACTTTCTTTGAAAGAACGCGTAAGCGATAAATGGTTTGTAGTCGTAGTAACGAAAAGAGAAAAGGAAATAAATTCTAGATGAATCACCAAATCTTAGGACGGAAAACATTCTTGCATGTTTTCTAAACCTATTTTAGGGTGAACTGCCCAATAAAAGAACAGTTTACTAATAAAATTATTATAACAATTTACAAACGCTGCGAAATATTTTTTTTTTGTTTGAGAAGAAGCAATAATATTTCAGCTTTATTTTTCACATAATTTTTGTTTATAAAAGTTTAAATGTTTGCGGTAAAAAAATATTGAGGATCAACATTTTGGAGCGACTCGCTCATTTCGTGGCCGCTAGTAAGAGACACGTGCAACAGAGACAGTGAGTTTTACACAAAAACAGCAATTTAACGAAAAATCGAGTTGGTAAGTAATATATATTTAGATTCTACATAAAAGTACGATTATTTTAGTATAAGAATCATGATGTGGAAATATGTACAATTCACATAATCATGAAGTTCGTTTATTGGTATGGTTTTCTTACCTAACCCAGTAGAAAAACAGGCATTTATCCATGTGAATCAAATTGATTATTAATTGTTTTCTAAAGTACTGTGATTCAAATGAGAATTGAAACTCATTAATTAAAGAAGATTAAAGAAGAAAATATCAAGGCTAAACAGAAAAATAGTCAAAAAACATTGAATTTAATTAGTAACAGAACTCCTCTTATTCCATTAATTTATTAGCCCATGGATTTGAGTTTTAAAATATAAATAAATGAATTTTATTTGAAATACTTATTACTTCCTTATTAAAACAATGTTTCCTCGTTATTTAACCCTTTATTCAGTGGCCATAACAATATTTTATAGCCCTGTTCTTTTACTGGGCGTCTGATATCCTTCTACTGGACAAGATGTTCTTTTAATGGTATTTTCTCGCTTTCTTCACACTTTACTAAATTACTAATTTTCAACTGATTTTTAAACCATAATTCTTTTTTACTTGATTCCTCAGTTGTTTCCGAATACAACAAAAAAGTTTCAAGATGAAATGATAATTAGGCTTAAAATAAGCGACTATAATATATAGACATTTCCTTAACTGTTTTTTATTGGGCACTTCACCCTACTCCACTTGGAATATGTGAAAGTTCCTCCATAATTATATCATCATAATTTGGAAATGTTTAGCTTCGTAGATATAAATAGTCTGGGCAAACAGAGGTAACAGCGTATTAAGTTACGACATCCCCTTATCTAGTCAGTACTGAATCGATGCGGTATGCGACTCGTTTTGTGTATATGTAGGCTGTCGTAACTTGTTTCGTAATTGTGCGTTGTTACCGCTGCGTATCCAGACTAGATATAAATCGACTATTTCTAAATATAAACAAGAACATCTAGGGATGCACTTCTAAATCAAAGCAGTATACATTCATATGTACAAATGCTTTAAGACCAAAGTTTCAATGCGTAAACGAGAATACTTGTAATACAAGGTCCTTTCTTTTTCCTTAGATAAAATAAGATCTATGTATATGCGGAAAAAACGACTTTTTTCTTGGGCAAATTATTAGAACTGCAAAAACAATCCTTGAATTTAGCGGTTTCATAATTAAACGCACTGAACTATGTGACCGTCAAACTTCATTGGTTTTTTTAGAACATCATATAAACTTAAGTATAAATACTCAAAATATACCAACAAGAAATTCAGATTACATAAAATTACAACGGTTAAAATAATTTGCACGTCATTTACTTAAGGGATGTCATTAACATATTTCATTGTACCTTATTTGATAAAATCAATCACAAAATATTACTAAAGGAATTCTGTTATTTTGGGTTTGATAATAATTAATCTAATACGAGAAACAATGTCCACTACCATTGCATTAATTCGAATGAATATGCTTCCCTTTCCGCCGTAGCGTAGGGGTCTTTTAACCACTAGTTTTTCTCATTTCTATAAACAATATTTTCAACAACCTCACATGTTTCAAATTGGTGTACGCCGATAATGTTAAAATTTGCGCACGAATTAAAAATTACAATGAAGCCCAACATTTGAAGCAGAACAAATCAGACAAAATCTGGAGTTGGTGCAACAAGAATAAACTTCAACTCGACATAGATAAATTCTTCACTGTTAGATATCGAAGAAGCTCATTATATTTGGTTACCATATTAACGGAAATATACCTGCATCTAAAGATTCAGTTTCGGATTTACTTGTACTTTTTAGCAGGCGGATGTGTGAAACTGCCATGAAATGTCTTGGATTTAGATATGTATGTATAATGAACAGTTAGCAATATTTTAATGATTGAGATATTATGAAGCATCTGTATTACTTACATATCCAAAGTAGATTGGAGGATGCGCATACCAGCCGGTATGGTGTTCAATATGTTTGTTACATATTGAAAATTGAAAAAGTTTTGCGGCGTTTTTTGGAAATGTTTAATTTTCAACCGCGACGGGACTTGTTCCCAAAAAAACTTGAATCACTCTCAACTCTTAGTTGATCACGTTATAACTCACGTGCATTGAGATATATCCAGTACTAATCTTGTGAAAGACTCAATAACCAACAGAATCAGTTGCTCAAAATTACCTTGTACCACCAGTTTCTTTGCGAATTAGTGTACCTAAACTTTTACGTTCCGTACTGCAGAACTAACACTATATGTAGTAGCCCAGTTTTTCAAATATCTGAAAACCCGAACAAGCACTTTTAATAATATTTGATGATGATCAACTGTAATGAATATTCAATAAGGTACCATTATTATCCATTAAATCAGTAATAACTGGAATATTTTTGTGTAATTGATGACAACTATATATAAATTACACACCATTATTATTATTCTTTGATATAAAGTCGGCTTTCATTAGGAATGATGCACGGAGTTTTGGGTTTACCCATCAGTTTTAAGCTATTTCGACTAACCTCTTACACATTATTCGGCCTCTTCTCAATTGAGAAATATGACTTTACTTCAATAGCAACGAATTCATTTGACATCAACTATTAACAATCCATCAACAATTTCGCATATTTACTAATACTATAATCTTTAGTAAACCATAAAAGCATCCAAAATAAGAAAGTCAAAATTACCTTAACTAACATAAAATATATAAAAACGTATTTGCGCCCTGTCAATAATCTTTTATATTTGTATATATATTTTTGTAAATGCTCTGTACGTGAACCATTGCTAGTACCTGTTCCAAGGATGAAACTGAATAATACTATTAATCATTAAATTCACTAAGCGGTAGATTTTCATTTTATGAATATGTAATTATGAAGTATAAAATTTTAGAGACCGATCTTAGTTATTGGCTGGAAATTAAACTCTGTTATTTTTAACACAAGTGTTAGTAAAAGCGTATACCATTCTGAAGTAATAGACTATTACATGTTTCACTGAAGAAGCATTAAGGGAACGTTACATAATACTACGACATATGTATATTCTATTAAACTGAGTTTTAATTATTTTAAAGGTGGCTTGACAAATTACGGAAACGAAGTTGAGGTGATATAGACATTTTAATTTAAAAAGGGTTTAGCAATGTACCGTTTCCATATTCCAAACATTTTTATAGCTTTGATATCCATAATTTGTTCATTATTTCATTAATATCTTTCAATTATAAATTTCTATCTTCTATTACTTGGAGTAAAGTAGTGAGGGTGTATGATACCTGTTACTAAATTTCTTCTTCTTAATATGCAACTAATTTACGTTCCACTACGGAAAACTATATACAAACCTGCATTTGTAACCACGCGTCCAAAAACGGTTGTTGATGATTGTTTTGGTGGGTATTCCAGCAATCTCCAGGATGGGCCGGTACAATTTGATCGTCCGAACGCTGTGGTGCCGTGGGGGCCACACAGCATGCCCCCGTATCCATATCACAACCACAACCACACGATTCCTGGCACAAACCAGGAATGAGTCTCAAGGAAGTTCACCACTATCACTGTCAATACCACAAAATAATTATTTAAAACGAAAGACTTAACTGTTCACTTCAATTCGTCGTTCTTTAAATTTAGTGCATGGGAATGACTTAATTTTCTATTCTCTAAGTATTTATCGCTCATGAAACACTAAGACGGTAAAATTCCTGCAACCTTTATAGTTTAAATGAAAAGTATTTGATTGGATACCAATTGTGTTCAATTTAAAACTTGTCCTACAGTTATATAAGCAGTGTGTCGATTTTAAATACCTCGATTTAATCGCATAACTGGGTTTCTGAATTTGTTATTCTGTCAGCGTTCTTCTTGATACATTACCGAGAACCTCTTTTGTTTGGGCCTTTCTTTCGCGCCGGTTAGGATCGGCCTGTTTGTGAAGAGTACATCGCCGGCTATACAAATACTTGTTTCGTGTGCCTTTTTATGTCTATGCTTTCTTATTGCACCAATTGGTATGAGAAGAATGCGACGATTTTAACATGTAAATTAATAATTAACTTTTTGCTTCTCGGCGGATAAAAAACACACGAAGATGGCCCAAGAGGAACTGGAGAAGGAAAGAGATCAGTGAACGCGCACCACGTCAAAACAAGTCAATTCGAAATCACTAATTCTGATGTCCAATGACTGTATGCACACACAGGTGATGATATGAATATAAAATAGTCTGACTGGTGGCATTCAATGCACGATACTTCAACGGTTCATCCATGCGTAACAAAGAATTAATTTCAGATTTTATACGATACAATACCGTAGAATTTTTCTCAGCCTTTTATGTAAATAAATAAACTAAACCACAACTTTAACAAGGTTACAATTACAAGAATCCACTAAGTCAATAGTCACAAAAATCAGGCGATATTGCACAAATCAACTCAGAGAATCCACAGTTTTCTCAATAGTTGCAATATTAAACTATTTATACTATTTTAAAGCACCATACTCATACAAATTTCTTTTAAATTTTAAATGTCTCCACTGACTCTACACACTAATTATCAAAAAGCGTCAAATTTTGTATGCAGAAGCAAAGCATTGGTCCATGAATAATAAGTTTTTAAGACACCGTAAGTGACAAACGTGAGTTTATCGTAGATTACAAGCCATGCGGTGGGTGTACCGCTTGTTGCGTAGTTACCAAGACAACGGTTATATGCGGACTGCAATCTTGTACGTTCCGACGCAAGAGCAACAGAGAGATAGGTTCGGAACTATCCGATTAGCTTTTGTGTCTGTGGCAGAAGAAGGGCGCAAGCTCTATACGCCCACGACACGCGACTCGCAATGAAACTAATGAAATGATGAGCTTTTTATTGATCCATCTCTTTTCGTTTCTTTTCCATTTCTTCTACAATTTTTTGTTTAGTCTCCGTTCTCTGAAGCAATTCGATTTTATAATATACATATGTATGTATGTACTTCTCCTTTGTGGGAACTTAAGTAACGATATTCTTTTCTATTTTTCTGTTATGATTAAATGTTTTTCAAGTGCGTTTAATTTCAACCAAATGTAATAATCAAATAGCAAGTTCTTAGAAATAATTTATAAGTTTGACATATCAACAATCTATTTTCTTCCCTATAAATGCAGTGGGGTCTCGATAATGTGAACACAAGAAGCACCAGCTGCTCAAACTATGACGTATGTTCATACCAATGAGGTCAACTTTGAGGTGACTTCTTGAAAGGAATGATATGTATAAAGCGAACATTGATTATTAATTAATGTGGGAAACGTATGGCGAATAAAATGCAAAGCAGTTAACATGTATTCCCTAATAATCTACACTTAAACGATAGTTCACATTTCCGAGTAATACCGCTGTTCACACTATCGAGTACATAATGCAAATATTCTGTGTTCACGTTAGCGCATTGTTCACGTTATTACGGATATTATTTAAAAAATATATGTTCCAAAATGTATTTTCGTTTTTAAAGAATTTTTATGAGGGAGACTATTACAACAAATGATTTTTAATGATATTTGCGTAAATAATTCCCATTTACATTTTTGGGTTTGCCGATTTTCTAAGGACTAGCCACTACTCTGAAGAATATTCAGTCATCTAAAGGTATTCTTCAATTTAGCAGATACCATTTACAATTCTCTTGCCTCATTAAACATATAAACGTTAATTGATTAACATTTTCGAATGTTAAACATTTATCTGCCCTCGAAAGTAGTGTGTTATTTCAACAAATGATATAATCGTTATTGTTGTCCTATTATTGCACTACGACCTGATATCTTGCTGAAGAATAAAGATAAAAGCCACAGCCTACAAATCCGATTCAACAAGATCAGCACGCATACGAGTTCACAAGGCCTGATAGAGGCGTGACGTTGGAACTGCGGGAGCTATGCAAACCGGATAATGTCCAGTCGACATTATCCAGTGTTCAGAAACAAATGTGAGGTGAAGACGGGAACTGGAGTAACACTATTCCAAGCAGAAACAGACAAACCCGAAGGAGGGGGCATGAGTATGAACATAACAGTACATAAGTGCGCAAGCACTTATCTACAACCTCTCCCCAAACAATGTAGAGATGAACTACTATTTCTAGGAGAATACAATAGAGTTAATCTGTGATGGATATCTTCCTTAATAAATAGTACGAAATGAAATGAGGAACTTGCGAAAGAAACAAGATATAAAACACTATAGACCGCACCGGAATTGAGAGAGTCTTACTTTTTCATTACAAAACCGTTGAATATTAGAATACAGCAGTCGCTATGAATAACTAGTAGATAACTTGTAAAGGCAGTAGAACTGTTGACGGCGGACTGCCATCTTAACAAACATCTCCACACCATAGAGCAAGTGGGCGAGGGGGAGGAAATATTACAGCATGTCTTTTGTGAGTACTAGGCGCTAAAAGTGCGAGACTTAACCATTGGCATCCTGATTCCTGCAGCCAGAAAAGACCAAGAAACTTCTCATCATCTACCTGTTAGAATCAACTGGTGAGAGCCCAAAATAGGGTGTCATCTTTGCTGCAGTGAGACAGATACCACATTCTTAAAAGGAAAAAGAAAGACTGTTGAGGAAGAAGACGTATGTGCCATTCAGGTGTTGTGAAAGATGTGGCATTCTATTTTGTTATTGGATCATTGGATTTCTAACCTCTCCAAAAAGACAGCTATCTAAAAACATTATGATTTTATATTTTATCTCCCCAATTTTTACCACTTCGTTCTATTTTTGATTTCATTCAATACATTACAATAGTATTACTAAATTCCGAAATATTACGGAAACTGAAAAATGGTAGAACCTTGGCATAGTGTACACAACCTTTCGTATTGCTTTCATACCATATAAAATCTCTAGTGCTTGAACAGACAATTTATATTTGCTATCACCAGTTATCACTTTAGTTGGTATTTAGTGTAACGTTTAGCCCGCAATATTTCCAAGGGAAACCTATTAGGATTCTCGCTGGATACCTGCCATCTTGGACTGTGATGTCCTATGATAGTAACTACCCCTGAGACATATGGCTTACATCAACGTCGAAAGATTAAGCGAGTATGTGCCTTTCTGTTTCCACCTTCCTCCATTTCTGGCACCACTCGGAAAGAATGCAGACCGGACCCACAGAAATATTTCAATACTGCCAACTTATCAGCTATCCCATCGTCTGCGGTGCGAATATTTAGAAACAGGACCACATTATCCTCAAGGCCTCTGGAGGTTTTCCAGTGAGTTTCGAGGAGATAATGGGAGAATTCAGCTGTTTAATAAGCGCATGGTCTTTTGTTGTTGCTTGAAATTGTACTTAGAGTAATTTGCATTAGTAAAGTGAGACCACAAGGGACACGGATGTTAGCTTCTCTGTATCGATATCTGATCCAAAGACTTGATTACTAAGGATACTGATGCACCACCGTCATATCTATTAGAATGTTGCTGTGTCGACCAATCGTAAATGTTGCCAGATACCAATCATGCTCAGTAAGTAATTTAATTTAATACCGAAGACTCGTTTCCCAACCAACAGTTTAGACCTTGGATTGTGCTGATATGTTGCAAATAGGAAGAAACTACTCAACAGTTATCATTCGTTAGTAGAACTCTTTGCAATTAGCATATCCAAGTAGCTTCTACTTACTACTTCTTTGCACGACTTCGTTGCATATATAACAAATAATCTTCACGCAACATCTTTACTTTTCACGTTTATCCATTGCATTAAATAATCTTTTTGGTGCAGTGCATTCATAGCTAAACATTGTTCTACTTGCGCTTGCTTTTCTCGATACATTCTAACATGGATTGATGATGGCGTCTCACTGAAACATGGATTGAATGAATACCGACAGATTGGTAGTGTATTTCTAATATTTCTTATAGATATTACTTGAAACTAGTTCTTCTATTAATCCTTTTCTACCTTTAATTAATGGGGCCTAGGATACATTTCACAAATATTCTTAATTAGTTTGAAAACTTGCCAGTCCCTTAGTGTTCTATTGCATCTTATACACCATACTATAAACAAAGCCTATACTCTTAAACCTAAGTTCTACTTTTATTGAATTTCATTAAACTAATTTTGTCGAAACTTATTGACTGGTGTAAATACGTGAATAATTTTTTTGTCGTTCTTAACCTAACAATTGGGTGAGCTTTCTATTGCTTAATTTGTATGACTAAATAAATAATGTAATCTAAAAACTAAAACATGGGAATTTGATGGATGAATGATCATACTATTAATATTTTAAATGTCATTGAAGACAGGGCATGTTTCTGAAGAACTGTCCACTACGACCAATTTTTTTCCATTACTTTAGCGCATTATGTTAAATCTTCATAAGCTATTTCTGTTTCTCTATTATACCGTACGGAAAATTTCATTTGCGACCAGTAATAATAAAAATAACTTCTTCAACTTGGTGGAATCATGTAAATTGAAATGCATAATCAATACCGCTGATTTAATCTTGCTGATCAACCAAATTGAACCGTATGAACGTGCCTTTATATAAACCTTACTTGAACTACAACACGTGTACGCAAACATGCGGACACTCTGGAAGAAATGGAGAGTTTGCTTTCTGAATTATTCATAATGTTTTATTATATTCTCAGAAGTAACCGATACACGTGGTGAACGTATTAGTAATTTTGCAAATACCAGAAAGACCAAAAAATAGATCCAGTTTAGTACAACAATTACCTGGCGACTACTAACTTAAATTGAATTTATTATTAATTTGTTTATTTTGTTATTCTACCTATATCAAAGAACAAATGACAAAATAGTGATTTTTCGCATATTTTGCACCACAGTATATTAAGATTTGTCATAACTAGAGTTTAGTAAAGTGGCGGATGACGTGTTACCATTGAGTAGTGCAAAACGGACTGACGCTGTCACTCCTCCGAATTTTATCACTTAATGGTAACTTATCAATGACAACTTATCATTGAATAATAAAATTTGGAGGAGTGACAGCGTCAATCCAAATTACTCTACTTAATGATAATAAGTCATCCACCTTTTTAAAAATCTATTATAGCTAAGACTCAGGACTCTGTAAGAGTGAAAGCATCATTGGGCTTTTAATGTTCTACTCTGTGTTCTATATTAACAAGTTAAAACAGAATATTAAAATGAACACAATCCTTGGTCTATCTTGTCACTACCTTATTTAGATATTTGCCAGATATATTTTCCTAACTATAATAATTTGTGAATCTAGAATTTCTGGTTAGAGATAAGGATTGTATACACATTAAGTTGAGGATGGAACTTTAGCATTAAAGAAACCATCAAACTAAAGTTTTTCATATTTTTTGCATTTTGAATCCTACAAATTCGAGGCTTAATTTCGCCAAGTAATTACAGATTCAATAGATGAAATTGATCTCCAGCAACTAAGTTGTTAGGCATAATAAACTAATATGTTGGCTTAGTTCAATATTTACTTGGATAGTAATCCAAATTATCAGTTTTACAGTTACTATTTTCATTGATTCTCATCAAACATATGATAAGTATAACTCCTATTAATTTGATACCAGCCCGCCAAGCCTTTGTGATGAAAGAATACCTTGGCTTGGAATACCCAGCTTTACCTTTGAATATGTAGTCTTATTATTGTAAGTACTCTAAGGGGCGGTTATTCTAATATGAGAGTTGAGCTGGATCAGTAATATAATATGAAAAGTATAAGATTCGGTAAACAATGTTTTTTATAAACTTTCCCTTACTATAAACTAGTTTTTGCTGGATAAAATAATCATTATTTTGAATCAGTTAAAATTTGTCAACAAGTTCTGATATGTATGGTATGTCTGCACACACATACATATATATACGTATGCATTTTACATATTTGTCTTACTTCTTGATTGCCTTGTAATCTGAACAAATAAACACTTTTAGTAGTGCGTATACGTTTTCGTTTGTACAATTGGTAAACAGTATTTATTAACGAACCATACAGGAAATATCTCTATTATACAGAAGTCAACCTTTTGTAGAAGTTGTTCAATGTACACAAGTGAAGTAATAGCCTTAAAGCAAATCTGAAACTATTTATATTACATGATCAGTGGAAGATTATTAATAACATGTGAATAAGGACGAAAACTGACAAATTAAGAATAAATTGACAGCAAAAATCCGATTGCAAGTTATAATAAAAGCAAAGACGACATATACGCGTAGGAAGAGAAGAACTTGCTTCATTAACTTTATCCGATTACTGTAAACACTCCAGTTAAGCTCTTTTTCACATAAACAGCCTACCCGAATGATTGTCTCGTTTTATGAGGGAGAACAACCGCACTTTTGAAGACGAAATCATATACGTACATATATGCGACACAGACGAACAAAATAAGAGGAGGTAGAAGCCATGCACAGTAGGCAAGATTAGATGTAATAACAAAATCTACGAGTTCACTGTGTAACCAGTGGCTGCGCAGGAGGCTATCTTGATCGAAATAAGACCACATATGACAATCGAAGATTGAGAAAAGTCTCTACTAAAAGAAAGTATTTCGATGTCAGATTTAGATTATGACATTGCAATTTTGTCAGCATAGCAGGTATACAGATTGTATTTTGAATAATTTATTATAGGGCACCTTCTTAACTTCTGCTTATTTATCATTTACAATATCTACGATTATAAGAAGACTGGACTAGCAATGGATATATACTATATATATATATATATATATATATATATATATATATATATATATAGGAATCCGTATGTTTTATATCAGGGATTTCGGTCACAAAGCAATGGAGTATTAAAAGATACTCATTTATTATTGCTCAATATTTCGGTAATGTTTATTGCCTTCATCAGGAGCATAAAACTGAGTTGCTAAAAAACGCCAAGCGACAAAGAACTCAAAAGTGTGTTAAAAAAACCGCATGTCAATTGTGTGTAGCTCGTCATCGACACCTTTGAAATACCATTAATTTATTGAAGTGACATTGTAACATTGTAGTGTAGTTTAAAGGAATAAAATTAAAAATATTAAAAGTAAAATATAAAATCACGTTAACATGATGAAAGCCGAATTCGAAGTCACTTCGAATTCGGCTAAATGAGTATCCTTTAATACTCCATTGCTTTGTGACCGAAATCCCTGATATAAAACATACGGATTCCTAACTATTTATCGGTCGATAAATACCCTCCATTCCTATATATGTATATACGGTGGATAATGCTGATGTATTGGACATGTACCGTTACCATTATTATTTATTTAGGATTGCATTTCAGAAATAGGAGTTAACATTGATTCCCCAGATTGATCGGCTGTTTAAAATCTAAAATTAGTTTCGTATCTACAGTCGGCATCTTCACTCAGTACAAAAAAATTAACCGACTTTGTGGTTATTCGACGCTGCTAAGACTACTATAACAGTACAACAGACCTTAAAGGCCCAGAGCCTGTTTGAAGCCACAGGGTCGTATACATAGGTACTTTCTTACTTTTTTCGCAACATAGAAGTAACAGAGTCATTCTACGATTTTAAATGATTACGTTTTGCTGCGACCAGGTTTCGATCCCTGAGACCATTCAGCCAATAAGCGGGTTAAAACTACTGTTATAATCTATGGAAGTTGAACACCTGTGGCAAGACTCGCACGCACGATCAAGTAGATGGAGTCAACGTAAGTTTAAAGACGTCTTTGGTCGAATGGGCGACGGGGCTATATGCTATTAAAATTTCAGCACTATTGCTCAGGGAGCCAAAAGGTTCATATGCTCTTGGGCTCTCATCTGGCAGCCGCTTATGCGAAATATTATATCAGAATGGCTCGCATCCTTTTTCCTATCAGAACAACCCTTACACGCAGGACGATTGGGACTTGAATATTCGTATTTCATCTAAATCATTTCTTATCACTTGTCCCATTAATATGCCGAGTCAAGCAATACAATTCCAATTACGGTACAATCGTATTGTACTACATTTGCACAAGAATTTGCAATTTCGTTAATGATTCACTTGATTAATGTTGGAACCATATATAGATTTGGTTATGCTAAATTCTGACTGGAATGATAAGGAAACATTTATGGAAAACAGAGAACTGTGCATTTTAAAAAGAAAATTGTGCGTTTTCATAGTAGAAGTATGCAAATTAGTCATTTCTTAGAACTTCACCAAAATTTGTGTTTAGATCAACTTTTATTACATTTACCTATGCTATGTCATATAATTAAGACTGGTTTAACATGAGTAGTATTTATTGAACGAATCTGCTGCAGTTTCAAGTTTTTATCCGGAAAGGAAAATGTATAGTAAGATACCAGATAGATTCAGTAGCGGCAGTTGAATATTCGACAAGCCACACAATATTCTGAATGCCTTCCCTTGTCATTTCTAAAGTCTGAAATAATGTTCTTTTTCATTAATCACGCAAATTCATTCGTTTTATTATTATACCTAATATGCGATGAAAGAATGACTATCCTATTGCCCCTTTTTTGAATCCTATCATACAAATTTCAATTTACATTTGTCAAGATAACTTCAAAGAACATCTTCAGATTAATAAGGGCATCATGTCTTATATTCAAACCAAATTGTAGCCAAGTTAGTATTACGTAAAGTAGCCCAAATTATTAATTTATATTGCAAAGGAATGAAATAATAAGATAACCTTTCTCACATTTTATTTGAATAAATCCAAATACGTATTTCTAGAACAAAGTTATCATTTCCATTTCCTTTGCCCCAGTTTTGCATTATAGTGTTGAAAATTATTGACTATAAGCATTCAACAATCTTCAAAATCAATCTTGTAATTGGGACACTCTTTTGTCACATCGTATGTTCTCATCTTTTATTCAATTATCTCCTATAAATAAAGCCATCGAAGTCACAATTGGGTCGTAAATTTCAGATACTCTTGCAGAAATGGAGCAGCACTATTATATTTTGTGAAGAAAATTTGGTTTACGAAGTTTTACATATGATAGTACTACACTGGAAAATTAAATACATTGCATAAGCGCAGAAGACGTTGTGAGAACTAAGCGTTTTAGTCACCTTAGCATTGCCTCCTAAGTGTTCAAGAAACAACTAGAAAATATCAAATTTTGTAACTTGAATTATAATTCACTTTCTTTGATAGAAACTTTCGTGTATGTTAGATAACTTCTTGAAATAACACATACATCAATAATATTGAACGTGTCTTATCTGTAAATGCAAAACTAAAAATTATTGAAGTAACCATCATCACCGAAGTTTAGATCTTTATGTAATTTCTGTATGTGGTGTAATTTTCGGTTAACATCTAAGGTTGTTAAACAATATCCACAGCAAAGTATGTGTACGCAACTAAGCCTGTTAATATTTATAAATAATATAAAATTTCCCACCAGATATGTAGGATGATATCTATATATTACATCTGTAGAAATATCAGCAAATTGAGAAAACTAACTCTAATTATATCATTTACTTTTCATATTCCATAAGCGTACAAATGATTATTAACACCGTCAAAAGAGTTAACCGAATAACCAAAGCGCCACTCGAGTCAGTAGTTGAGTGATGTCATCGGCCATACTACAAAGAAATAATATAGATGTACTACTTACCATTTTAAAACATGTTATGCACGTAAATAAAACTAGACTTTAGAGCACGTATCAAACTATATCAAAATAACCATTAAGCATACAAAATACAGGTGTATGAGAATGCAGTTTTATTCAAGATTTTGCGTGTTTTTGTTACGTGTTTGCCAAAATATATATTGCGCTTGAATAATATTCTCAAGAGTTTCATTGAACTTCGGTAATTTGAGATTTTTCGCCTATTACTTGAAATCAACTTTTAGACAAACTGAATGTCAGTTCACTGAAATAATAGGAAAATGACATTCATCAGTTTGTTAATTTTTACTAATTAATTTTTCCCTGTCAACCTATTGCACTCACTTAAAATTACTACCAGATGGCATGAATACATATAATTAACAGTTAGGAATTAAATTATCCAGGAAGATTTTGTATTGCATCTCTCAAAATGTGTCGTGACATTCTATCAAGATAATCTCGTAATTATAACTGCAGTCAAGGTTGATTTATCACTGTAGTAAAAAGTCAGATTCAGGAAACATTTCGCGTATTCAGTTCAAGTCGTAATAATAAAGAAAACAATAAAAATTAAATTTAGTAATATAAACGAATCTTTTGTTTTACGGGTATCCCTCTATACGTTTTGAAATAATACTTGTTCTTATATAACTGATTGTCATCACAAATAAATAACGAGATATGTATAGTATGAATTTTATTGGTTGTACTTTATTACAGCAATAAACACAGTCACAAAGTTTTTATACGGAGAGAAGGAAACGCATAATGCTATTTCCACATTTCACAACCTCAAATCAACATTAACAATATTCTGAAACGAAAGTGGTAAGGATGCTATACAGTTACCTAACACTAATATAATGGGTATGCATACCCAAGTTCATTTCTCATAACTATATGTAAATACACAATGTAATAATAGTAGACAGATATAGTGCTGGAAGCGATGGTAGACGATATTGAACAATGAATCTCCGCACTTCTAATTAAATGGTATTTACTACGTAGTCACCTATAAAACTCTTAATCCTTATTTCGTACAAACAACAAACCGTAAGGCATAATTGTATTTTCTTCACATTAATTTTGCATTAGATAATTCGCTAGGATAAAATAGTTGAACGTTATACTTATAAATGCAAACTTTTCTACAATTTTACAAGAAAATGTATATTTTAAAATCTGCTTAAGAATTAAGCAACTAAAATCGGATGCTACTCCAACAACCACTAATTTTCTTCTTTCTACTTTAAACAATTCAATGGAACTAACAAAAGAATTGACTGCATTCGAACTTGCTTATTTGTAAAGAGAAAAGCAAAATATGAGATTGAAACTACATACTTAATGATTCAAGTAATATTTGAATATGCTACGTTCATCATTTATATTTAACTAATTAATTAGTATTTAAACTCATTAGTATTAATTTATAGCGATGAACTACGCTCTCATCATATTATCGTGAAAGAAAAAATAATGTTATTAGATGGCATTGCAAATTTAAGGTGTAAATAGGTTTAATGCGTATCAAGGTGTCGGCATGCGATACAGTGACCGCGAGACCAAGTTACCAAGGCGTGGGTGGGACCAGTCCTCTGTCTCGTTAGTGTTACCTGCCTTGAGATATCCAGATACACTTCACTCGAATGGTCACTTCTACTAAATATGCATGTGTGTGTATACTTAAATACGTAAAAACAAATCATCATCAAGGAAGGAAAATAGAATAAAACATACGTTGAGTTATAAGTTCTCTTAGTGGGGATAAACTCACATTCTCCAAAACTGCATATAAATATTAATTAAATGTCTTTAACCTTCTTAATTAAAAGCGTCTTCAGTATAACTATTTAACGTCACTATTTAAATAAGGTGTATAACTTTGTTTAATTCGTAACTTGCAAATCTTATTTTTAAAGAAATCTTTTAGCCGCCAAGCCACCTCAAAACTAAACATTGTGAAACAATAATAATAAACATAATTACATTCTCAGTTAAACAATAGCGCCAAAGGGAAATGGTTTGAATACGGTAACTGCCAGTGAAGGTTTATACTACTACAAGTAAACAATATTTTCTTATACTGTATACAGTAACAAACTTAGTACTATGACTGATTCTTAGTTCTTACTTGTTCTCTTTTTGCCCTTATGCCGTTTTGAAGCGTCGAGTGGGAAACAGTTGCCCATTTTCACAATATGTTTTAATATTTGGGTCGGTCCATATATCTGATATGATGCCTCAAGTGGCATTTAGTATTTAATATGATCATTACGGTTCGACACACACGCGTCTTGTTCGCTGAAAGAACGGTCTATATACAGCGAACGGACACGCGTTTATCGAAAGAAAGTTTGATATATGTAACGGAGCAGAGACATATTAAACTCGTATAGGATGTACCTATAACAAGGCGAGCGTTTGTCGAATCTTAATGATCATACGCCGATAGTACACTATCCCGTGCCAGCGCAGTGCCACAATATCGTTGAAACTTATTATATTATATAATCTGTTATCTAATAGTAACAAATAAATTATACCAGTCCATCTACTTCTATAAATACACCTTCAATATCCACGCAAATCGCATGGAAATCTATGCTTTATTTTCCAGGTCAAATGAACGTGACCAGAACTAAGAGCCAAAATGGTACCAAGTAAATGCAAAATGATACTGATAATAAGTACGGTTTGATAAAAGAGTGGATGACGTGTTATCATTAAGTAGTGTCAACCGGTCTTTGTGTCCATTTACGTGCAAGGCGCGACATTAAAATCCGGAGAAGTAAGGGCGTTAGTTTACACTACGAAGTTCGGTTTACACTACTTAATGATAACAAGTCATCCACCCTTTTATAAAACCTTAGTCATAAATGACCCAGATGAAATACAGATAGTGTTTATCGGAAATCAATTGTTACATGGGTCACTACCTTAAGACACCCCTCGAGTACGTCAAAACTGGAGTCCCTCGGCCAGATCACCTGAGAACATTGAGGCAGTAAGAGCTTCAATCTTGCAATCCCTACAGCGTTCTGCGCGCAAACATGTGTTTGTCCTTGGATTTTCAAACCGTTCAGCGAATTCTTCACGACAACCTTCATTACCGTCCATACAAGTTGGCATGAACTCTCCGAACGCTTCTTCAATTCTCGGGAGAACGCATATGAGGTACTTCTCGAAAACGTTCCTGAGTACGCAATTGTCTTTTTCAGTGATGAAGTGTGTTTTGACCTAACTGAATACGTCAACAAGCAGAACATGCGCTACTGGGCCAACACCAATCCCCGAGAATTGCATCAAAGGCATTTCCATTTATCGAAAGTCACAGTGTGGTATACAATGTCGTCAGCTGGGATTGTTAGTCTCTGGTTCTTTGAAAAAAATGAGGTCACAAGAGTGAATTCAGACCGGTAGGTAAACATGTTGGAGAATTTTTTTCACGACTTGATGAATTGGACTTAGGAGACATTTGGTTCCGACAGGACAAAGCAACAGCTCACACTTCAAGGACGTCAATGGCTGTTTTGAGGGAACACTTTCCAGAGCGCCTTATCTCAATAAGAAGCGATTTTAAGTGGTCAGCTAGCTACCCGGATTTGACCTCTTGCCACTTTCTTGTGGGCTTTTTTAAAGTCCCGCTTTTATGTCAACCCTACAAGACCTGAAGGCCAATATCCGGGCAGAAATTGCCAACATAATGCTAATATGTTGGTAAGGATCATGAGAAACGCCAGAAATCGGCTTATTCAATGTATGGACAATGGGGGCGCCGCCTACCTGATATGATTTTCGAAAATGTGTAAAACAAAACCTTAGATATTTATATTATTAAAAAAACAATAAAAAACTTTGTGATTTATAAAATGGCTTTTATTGTGTCTTGAAATCAGGAAGGTGTGCTGCCCCATCCTATGTAAGTGTTGGATATAGCACTACCCACAACATGCTACTAGGACGAAAGAGTTTCCTTTACTTAAAGAGAAAGTTTCATACTTCGGCAACTGTTGATCGACAGCGCTGTAGCCCGATCCGCAACTGCCCTCACGCACGTGAATGGACTGCAGGTCCTACAAAATAGGACTCTTTCGTTTTCCAAAAGGGATTCATCGCCCAACAGATTTCTTTCGCACCGGTGCAACGTCCAAGTTTCCCTGTGACGATCAACATCATGATTTTTTTATTGCCCCATTTAGCTTTCTACTCATTACCTGCGCAATTGCAGCAGTTTCAAATGCAATGAAAGATTTTAAGGGATAGTCTGACCATAGGTTAAGAAAGAAAATAAGTTTCACAACGGTGCTCTGGGACGAAGCTTGATGGGACTGATATGGTGGTTAACGAACTAGTAGTGTGTGAGCCTCCACAGTTTCTAAGACAACTAATGATTGTGTAAGGTTTAGGTATTTAAACCATAGTAAAACCAATATCTTCTCAAACATTTCTTTTCCTTTAGTATGTGCCGAACAATGAAAAACACAGTTTGAACCGCAACTATTTATTTTGTAACCAATTAATATTATTAAACCCCATAGTGTAAAAATGAAATTCGTTCTTAGAAGTTTATAGTTTGCAAACGATACAGACGCGCCGCCAATAAACCGCAATTCCTAAAGCATTTTCAGAATATAAACCAGTTTCGGGCCAATAGTGAAAATTGAGTTACAGAGGTACATATATAGTAGATAGTAATCAGAACAGAGGACGTGAAAGTTGTGAACACATACATACACAGATTTTCTCAGATAATTGTAAGAACTGTACAGCTCTCGCAATATAAGTTGGCGAAGGGTGGGAGTGAGTTCGCGCAGATAGAGGAGGGATAGATTGCCTATCATTCGTCCTTTCCCTACGGAACTCATATTGATACGACAATGGTAATTCCTATGCACTATTTGAATGAGACAGGTGGGAGGTACGTGTCCTAAATACGTTTACGGCGCATCCCCACCGCTCGCCAACTTATATTGCGAGAGCTGTAGTTCATTAATAATTACACCTACTGAGAGTGGTTTACAGTCCTTGGTCAAATTACTTGGAACATACTACAAATTGTTAAGACCTGTTTACCTCTCAAAGATACAGATTATAGTAGAACCTCTAATATCTATCCCTCGATTATTTGCCGTCTTCTGTTATCCCTCACATATATTTATATATATGTATATTTACAATATATTTCATATTTACAATTAAGTAAATAATTATATAGTCGGTCCTTGGGGAACGGCAATGCTGAAAGTTTTAGGTTGAACAACTACATTGACTTCATATTCGTGTATTATCACTATCTGGCTACCACAGTTTAAGTATGAGGCTATCCAATTGTTACTTGACCCACAAATTTCAACATCTTTCCAACAATAAATCAGAGTAGAGTTCTTTTTGAATACAGGAGACAACCTTATAGAAAAAACGGTATGGCATTGGTAGAGGAAGTGTTGTAAAAACCTGGTTAATTGTCACCAACGCCATTGCTATTCAATATGCCGTCCTATTTCTCTAAACAAGAACTGCGTACAAACTATTGATATTATCTGTAATAATGATACGTTTATAGAATAGATCTAATGCGTACATTGCATTAATAACTATTTTGTAAAAGATCATTTATGCATACCAGAATCTGGAGTCGAGAATAGGCACCTTGCAAATTGCTGGCTATGTTGTCAATTAATGATTTTGACTGAGTACCCCACATACAAAGATCATCCTACTAACCAATAGGAATTCATCCAGAATACTTTTAATTTTTCAAACAGTTTACGTTGTCTGATGCTCTATAGACACAAGGAGTTATCATTTGCATACTGTCAATACCCATTTCAGTGGCAATTTGTTCAAAATCTTTGTTGATTAAAGTCACTAAACCTTGAAGACTTGTTTGTGAAACTATATTATAAATTAAAACTTATTAGAACAAGACCTCTCATTTTCATGTACCTACACTTGATGTTCGAAGTATTTTGGATTGGAACTGTTTATACTTGGGAGATCCATCGAATCCATGAAAGATGTTTACTTCGATACATATTTGATCTAAGATGGCAACTTCATGAATTAATTCCGAAATGTGAAATGTAAAATAATAAATGATGATTTTTCAAAGGAGATTCTCTGACCACAAAATGTATTCTAGATGACTAATGAATTATCATTGTTGTTTAATTTGGAGCATGAGGAAAGATAGACTCTTACAAGCTGACGGAGAGAGTTGGTTTAGTGTAGATTGAAATATGTAGTCCGAATAAAATGATGCACTGTTATACCACTGCTGGAATTCGTTAGATGTAGGACCAGATGACCATCCACTAAAGAAATGAGGGGCGGAATTTCTACAAAAAGGTCAATTGTTGAGCCACACTATTCAATTAAATATTGAAGGAACTAAGTCGTGAAATATTCATTGTTCTTATAGATGCGTTTCCACGATGAGAGTTTTTTTGGATAATTACTATCACGACAGTAACTACTATAAATACTCTCTTTTTGTAGACAACGCCATAGCGGCAATTGCACTGCCGCAATAGCTCTCTCACAGTATCTCGGTCGGCTAGATAGTTCACAAAACTATCGCCTTAGTTATAAAATTTTCTAAACGACTCGGGTGATGTGTATAGAACTGCGTACTGCCGCAAGACAGGTTCATACTTCACGCTTGATTTCAGTCATTTTGACACTTTTTGGAACTATCACAATAACACTTGTGAGAAGATTATCATGATAGAACTCTCATCGTGGAAACACACCTAACGAAAGTAGCATATATGTATATATATATATATATATATATATTATAGGGCATATACTTAGTTACTATGTCTCTCATTAACAACGTTTAGGTAATGAATTATATCGTGAACATGAGGTGACATCACAATTTATTAAACTGAAATTAGAGTTAAAATAAAAGAAGAAATTTAACATAAATTTAATTAAATTTTCAACGACATTATTTCATCATAACCAAACATAACAAACAACAATTGAAAATGAAAATCATAAAAGAAACACCTTCGGGTAAAATAGGGGTGTGATTTACAGGCTGTTAATGACTACATGTTACAAATTTATAGATTATGCAGGGGATGCAGAATAGACCAACTTTTAATACAAAAATTATTCCAATCCAGAAACGCACCGTTTTCAAGCTATAAGTTCTGAAGCAGTAATGTTTATGTGAAAATAGATTGTATTGGTTGTGTTAGCAGTTATCAGTGACCTGTTACTTCAGTTTAGTTTGACTTGTGCAAGTGCACTGTGTTGATTTCCTTCGTAATTAGTTGAAACCCTTCGTTTTAGCTTATTTTAACATTGACGCATCATGAGCCGAGCTGTTCTGCAGTTGTACAGAGGAGGCGCTTTACGGGATTGAACAAAATTCATCCAGTAGCAGTCGAGCCGTTGAACAGGAAATGGGTGTTAATCATATAAACATCTGGCAAATTCCGTACGAACAATAGCTCTACCCCCATCATCCGCAACAAGTTTAAGCATTAAATCCAGCCGATTTTCAACCACGTATTAACTTTTCTCGTTGGTTCGTACAACGTTGTCGTCTTTTTACTGATGTCCGTCAATAGGGAAGGTATTTTTGACTTCCACGTTTGGGCGCTCGAGTCCAACATAAGTTCAGCATCAATGTGTAGGCTGGTATTTTCAACGATCGTATAATTGGGCCGTACATTTTACCACCTCGTCCACCTGGCCCCGTTTATTTGACCTTCTTCAAAGAAGTATTGCCAGAATTGTTGCAAGAAATACCATTAAGGATTTGTCAACAGATGTGACTGCAATAGGAAAGTGCGCTAGCACACTTTTCGCTTGCCGTCGTAGGTCATATGAAGAGTGTGATTTACGAGACGCCTATCTACTCTGAAGAAGATTTGATAGCACGTATTCTGGCTGCAGCGCAAGAAATCCAAGCAATACCTGACACTTGTGAACGAGCATACCACAATATGCTTCGGAGGTGCAATGTTTGTATCGAAATTGGTGGTTGTCATTTTCAGCAATTATTGTAGTCAGTTGTTTTTAAATACTCGATACTCACCTGTTTTTCTGTTTAATGTCATGTTATAGAAAATTGATGTTTGTACATGTGAGAGGGATTCGATATGAATTCTCTCACAATGCACGTATTACGCATTTTTACAGTTATTTTTCTACAGAAGTGGACAACTTGCGTTGCCACAGCCTCCTGCAGTAACTGCGGTCGCGCTCTTCGGATGGTCGGACGTCTACGGATGGCAAGAGAAAATCAGAATTTTGTAATTTGCAATGTTCCCACGGCGGGTAGCCGACGAGCGCGACCGCAGTTACTGCAGGAGGCTGTGGCAACGCAAGTTGTCCACTTCTGTAGAAAAATAACTGTAAAAATGCGTAATACGTGCATTGTGAGAGAATTCATATCGAATCCCTCTCACATGTACAAACATCAATGTTCAGACGATATATACATAAAATTTGTATACGAAATTACAGCTCTTGCAAAGCCGTACTGACGAGCGGTATAACCGCGAAACGTACGTCTACGGATGGCAAGAGAAAATCAGAATTTTGTAAGTTATAGAAAATGAAATGTACAGTAACATCTTAAAATAGTTATGAGCATTACTCCTAGAACAAATGAAGGATCGTCTTAGCTCGAAAACCGTGCGTTTGCGTATGTAAGTTTCCTGGTTGGTCTATTTAGCATCCCCTAAATTTGTAACACGTATTCATTGACACCTATATATATATATATATATGTATATATATAACGTTTTCTTCTGTTTTAAGAATAAATGTGAACCTTGCATCGTTGTAAATATTTAATTTAACAAAATTTGGCTGTCAATTGTTAAAACATATTTCGTTAAAAAGGGAGAAAAGTGATTAAAAGGTAGGTAACTAGGTACTATGTATTTTCAAATTCTAAACTATTACGTATCCTACATAGAATATTCCACGTTGACAGAAACGCGTATGTAAATGTAGACTTTAGCTTAATTCTAATTCCTTCTACTAAGTACACTGTACTCGTATGGAATGTCAATAGACCTTTAAGCGTATTACGAAGAAAGTACGTATTTGCGAAAGTATGTGTACATCCTCTGAAGCAAATTTTAATTACACATAAAACTTTGTAATTATAAAAGCAATGACACTTAATTACCGATATCTACATATAAATTTTATGTAGAGGTTGACATTTTCAAATAGCGTCACGTCTGATGTATCCATTGTAATATTCCTTCAATTAATCTTTGTCGTGATGATGAAAATCTCGTAAAGTGCGAATAATTCCGAGTGCAAATGTAATGATCATTTTATCCAAACAATCGTGCGCATAATATTGACACAGATTAAAATGTGTGAACAAAAAAATATCTCGCATACAACAAATATTTATTCAAAAGCATATACTACGTATTTGTTTATATCCGGCAACGATGCCATAATTTCCGGAATATCTTTGTTTGCAAATACTTGTAGACGCACTAGTGTAAAAACTATTCTAAATATAGTTCGATGAATAATTGTCACTGCTTCGAACTGTAATGTTAATATTTAAATAAGTATTACAAAATAAAGGAAATATATATACAAATGGAACACGATATAACGATTACTTAAAGTAAGAGTTAATCATATTGTATATATATTTTAACGTATTTAATTAAATTATCAAGTGAATTACTGAATTTGGAAAAATAGGAAAATCTGTGAGTTACAATAAATTAGATTAAAACGATTTCCACTCTTATCACATTGACTTGAAAATTTTATACGTATGTATGTACTCTAATAAGTAAGTTATCATCTTCAGTGTAGAAGGCACTCGTGAAACTTTGTCACACAGATTTGGATACTTTCAAATACAGCTTGAGTCTTTGAAGTTGGCTGCTAAATGATTACTATTTCAGTTTTTGTGTGCCACTATGTGCCGCCAGCAACCTTGAAACACAAACTTAGATGTGTCAAGCTGTACGTGTGCTAATAACTTAGTTATTTTATTAATATTCATCGTCAGCTGCAAAACTGTAAATTGTGCTTCTTTGATTAAATATTAGTCAAACTTTATGAGTTATCCTGTGTGTTGTCTTTATGGAGAACAAAAACTTAATTATCAGTACATGTTTGAAACCAATACAATCGGTGTGGTAGAGCTGGAAGTAATGTTATTTGAATGAATGGCCTATGGTATACACCTCCAACTTAATCACCTCCCTTTTATTGCTGACCGTGAATTTAAAGCCCATAAAGTTGACATACATATGAATTTGATTTGAGGAAACATTGAATTACTATAATTCATTCGGTTTATTGCTTCTGCGTGAAAACTACACATTCGCACTTTAATTGCATAAACATTGTTTATTAAATTCTCTTTTTTGCCAAATCTAGTAGCAAATTTACACAGATAAATTATGTCAGATGATTGCATCTGTCATAGAAATGTCCTTTCTTCTTCTTCTTGTTTACGTTTCCGTCAAATTTTCAGTTGATGAATCCATTCGTATACCCCAATCTGAGGTAAAGGCAATGTTAGTACTACACAACTGACACTCCAATAACGCTCGGAAATTCAAGGAAGTTTATTTTTAATGCAGCCTTCCGTATGAAAGGTTCTAATAAAAGCAATAGAGTATATGATGTACGATCTCATTCAACTGACACATACATACATACGTATGACCAACCATATGTTTAGTAGATTACATTATATTTAAGTAAATTTTGCTCGTGGATATCTGACCATAGAGTGCACAAAAAAAGACCTTGCAATTTTCTCTCCCAGCGTTAGTGCTACAAGGAACGAAAATAATTTTGAATGTTTCATTTATGATTGCTAAAACTGCAGGTCTCACTGACACCCCAAAACTTTAAAAATTTGCGATCTCCTATTGGCCTTTGGGAAATATGGTGCCAGTCACGACATTATTGTTAACAAAGATTAGTTCGACCGCATAAAAACATTATTGTATAGATGTTAGATTACTTGAGATGGCACTGATGCCTGTTCCACTGCGACCTTTCCAGGTCTATTGTGGTCCTCATGCCTCCTTAGAGTACGTTCTCTAGCTTTATTCCTTTAATTAGACTTGACAGCTTTGAGAGCGGTTCTTCCGCATATACATATATTTTTAAAAGCGGACTTGAAGACCTTGCTCCGTAATGCTGTTATATGCCTCCATAATAGAGTTCTGGTCTGCCTTAAGCTTTGCCGGCTCCATCTGGGTGGCAGGATAGTCGTTGCATACTACCGCGATTCTCTCCAAAGCAGCCTCTTTGAAGGTAAAACCTTCTGGCCCCTTTGTTTTCGGAAGACCTGCGGGAGTACTGCCCTCCGACCTCGCCTTTTCGGACTTCCGTCCTTTCTTTACATTTAGTAGCCTCGTTGAGGCCTAACTTCCTTATCTAGATTACCCTGGCCCTTTGCGTATGCCTAGTGAAGTTGACCTTGATTATGGCCCTTTTAGCCTGTATGAAATCTTGGCCCTGTTTCACAAGCTTTTGCACTTTAGCCTTGGAAATTCTAGATAGCGTAGCTATACGAGGAGTAGCAGGGGAAGCATCTGTCCGCCCGATCAGAACCCCGCTTGATCGGGTAAGGCTAATTACAAGAGGGTTTCGCCTGGTGCCCCCGGGGAACGTTAAATACCGCACACGCCTGCGGCCACGCAACTCTCGGCACGTTACCTTACACCTTAGTTTGGGTTTTAGCTCGGGTACATCAGGAGCGCTAAATTCCCGAACTCACTTATTAAACTTGTTAACACTGAGCCCCTGAGGCACTGTAGCACATGGTACTAAACATAAATACAAAAGTACATCAACTTATTGTGCTACTACTGAAACTTTCACAGGAATTACAAACGGTTACTCAAGAGCATGGATGTACAGCACGAGTTTGATTGGTAATTGGGCCAGTAATTTTTGGTATAAGATACCCGAGAGAACGTTTATCAGAAACAGTTTTAGCAAGCTATAATAAATCAAAAGATCGAGTAAATTTATAAATTCCTCAATTTCTTGATAATAAATAATGGAATGAGAGCATCTGGTATATAGAGTAGCAGTTAACTGGGTTTCTCTCGAAACAAATGTTATATTGTTGTAGCAACTGTGGAAAGCTATTTAAAGGAAGGAAGAAAAAATTTATATGTCACCACAAAGTCTGTACTCAAGTTCATCGCTGAGTGCAATTCCATGCAGATGATAATTATTTATCCCATATCCGGCAAGGACACGAGTTATGACCCCAACTGGACTTCTTTTTAGTTTTAGGAACTTTATGGTCTCATTACAATCCAAGAGAATGGAGAATTTGGGGTACAATTGATTTCAATTAGGGCTTAATGGTCACTGTGTCTACCAGAGTAGCCTCTATCGAGTTTCTCGTGTGTACATGTCATAATAGTAATACTTTGAATAAAAGCTTGTCCTCGTCAAAGTGTCTAATAAAATACTAATAATATATTTACTAAAGCTTGCTGTATTTATGACAACAAAGATTTTGTGTATTACCGCATATCCTTTCATTGTATTTATTAGAAACGTTTGCAAAAATAATATCCGCTACATATGTTAAGTACAACAAACATATCCTATACACTTTACAAATTTCAGTTGTGCTGCCGCTATTATGTTTATATTAAAACGCCATAATGAGAATTAACAACTGTCGTAACGTAAACCGTGGTTGCATGTAACAGGCGTTAAAATCAGTTAATGATGACTTATGCGCGTGTCGGAGGTTAATCTTGTTAAAGGGGCTTTTAACAGAACGAAAGGGGGACCGCTACAATTATGTTCCATTCAAAATAAAATGTTCGTTTCGATTTATCTATGTTCTCGTTACGCTACGTGCTGCTCGCCTATCAAGAGACCTTATTGAGGAGCCTCTAAAGCAGTCAACTGGATGTGCTTGAGTTTTTCCTATAATTAGATTTTATGTATGCAGGCCTACATTCTAACAAGATAATTTTTTAAACAAAATTAGTAATAAATTTTCCTCTTCGTTTAAATATTTTTATTTGTTTCCAGATTCAATGTACTTGCTTAATTTTTTAATTTCTTGATTTGATTGATACTACCATAAGATAAACACAAATAGATAACACAAATGAATCTGCTTGTCTGCGCATATAGGTATATAACTAAGGAAAAGTTGCACAGAAACGATATAAAAAAGAAGAGTCGTCTAGATAAACAACAGGAAGAAAATAGGCACAAATAAAGAAAAACTGATAGGAAGTAATACAAATACAAAGCGATCGGAAAGATATACGCAATATAAATCAAAATGATAAACGAGAGACGCGGAGGAAGAAAGGAATGGAAACCAAATAAGGAAAATAACAGTGTTCTAAAATACAGGAAGTTATTAGTTCTGTGTAATAGTTCTGAAAAACTAAAAATTTTCAAATATATGGGGTATATCACTATATGAAGCAGAAGCATAAAACAGAAGCAAAGAACATTACAGGAAAGTGATCATAACTAGATGCTTAGGAATTTTATGCAGTATATTCAAAATAACGGATGAAGAACAAATGGAAACAACAATGAAAAGACGCAAATATAAATATGGTTTAGAACTCAGTATCTCTAGAAGGAAAACAATGGAAGGCCAGTAGATACCGAATGTAACAGCAGACAAATGGAGGAAACGAAGAAACATGGGGGAGAGAGATAGTAATAGCATCAGATAGAAGAAATGGGAATCCTTGTAGATATAATTGTAAAGGGATTAGCAATTGTACCATCCAATATATATTCACAAGAAAATCATTTCGTATGCTAAGAATTAAAGAAAAGATATGGTGCTAGACAGCCGTGCACATATTTCTCACACTTTAAATGATAATTTGACTTGTACTTCTAATTATACTACCTGATACAGAAATTACACCATCAAGAAAGCGATGGCAATTTCTTACTTTTCGGACAAATCTCAAAGTATTGAAAAATAATAAATGATCAAAATTTGAGAGAATAATATGAAGTTGTGTTCTATTTTTCACTAAAAAAGTGAAGTTGCCTCGGTTATTTATGCATTGAGTAACACATTGTGGCATCGCTCTAATAGTTTATGGATGTCAGCTTGGTCTGTTGCATCGCAAGCAATCTGCATTTCAGGTAGCAAAGCTTTCAAAGTGAACGGTAACAAGTAATTTACCTAGTTTCCCACACATGTCCTGTACTACATATATTGGGAAAACATCCGGGCATCTTGGTGATCATGGAAAAAGGTTGTGGTGGTTCTCTTCATAACAGTTCAACGCCGTTCTTGAAATGTGAAGATGAGCATTGTCTTCTTGAAACTATGAGTTCTCTGGTACTGGATGGAATGGAAAAACGTAGGGCTGGACTATTTCGCCAATTTATCGCTCACTGGTCATATTGCCTACATTGGAAACCAAAGGAGATCTATTGCCATAAACAATACAGGCACATACCATAACCTCTATAGTGCGGTGCACATATTTCTCGGCTGAAAATTGATTGCTGTACCTTTCTTCGCCTCTTCGCCTAACCTTCATGAGGCTGTCATGTATTCCCAAGTAGTATCTTGATTTATCATTGCAGGCGAGATTATATTATTCCATACCTCACTAGAGTCTGTCTCTGCATCAGACATATTGTTGCCGGTGTATTGTTGTAAGGTCAAAAATTTGGGGCGTGAAAATTTCAAATACGCAAAAATGATCAACAATTGAGAGAGAAATGGAGGCTTTGGCCCCTAGTTACACTTCCACTCAATTTCTCTAACTAACGGCCAAAATTTAATCAAATTTGATCAAGGTAGAATAATGAAGACTTAGGCCGAACGATGTTATTTACAAATGTTTTCCAATAAAATAATTGGCAGTTGATCATTGGCAATCAATTGATATTTTTTGATAAAAGTTTCAAATATAAAATACAAAAAATTGGAGTAGTAATTAATAGTCGACATCATTTTCTGCTTTCGTAATTAAGAAAATTTTAAGATTCCTTTGAAATTAGAACAAGAAAGATGATAATTTATCTTTTGTTCAGAAATAATTGAGGATTGCACAAAGTTTTTTTTTTTCTAATAGATCAGATCCTCGTTCCAAAAGCTTCAACTTGATTGAAATAAAAGATGAAAGAAAAATTGAGATTACAGAAACAATTCCAAACCACTAAATGTGATTGGTAGTAAAGCAAACTAAGCGATCCGATTAAGCGATAAATGGTATGAAGGCCTGGAAATACACCTGTTCTCTAACCATAGTGCCACATAGCAGTCATTGACCGCACAAGGAGCGGGTACAGTGAGTTATTTACTCAAATAGGATGTGGTATACAGAACGGGTGAAAGGCGGGGCGTTTTTATCTCTTATTCCGTGCCCCCTAAAAAGGACAACCTGACAACCAAAAATACGTTAAAATAAACTAACAGACAAAAAGAAATCGAAAAAGGCTTTAACACCAACGACGCAGTCACTTAACGATTACTAGACCAAACATAAACTGCAGCTACTTGGTTAAACGTTTTACCAATTTAATCCTTCATTACTTTTCAATAGCTAAAGATTTCTGTCAAATTTAATCAAGAAATTCCAACGTTTTCTAAATGATACAATTTCAATTAATTTTCAGATATGTATTTCAAATTCTCATGTGCAAATTTGTCATTTGCCCTTTGAAATTAATTAAATATAATTATCTTCTTTACTACCAATACCAAGAATATGTTTGGCTCTCATTTTGTCCAATAAGAAGTATCTTTAGTGTAACTTTCTGTTGCGTTGTAAACACCACATTATTATTATAATAATTTACAAAAACTTAACACAGGACCTACACCCTCTGTCCCAAAAGTAACCGCAATAGTTCGAAATAAAGCACGCTATGTATGTTATGTCCACAAAAGTCATTGTATTTATTCGAAATATTCTCCATGTGCTACAATACATCGATTTGCACGGTCAACGAGTGCTTCAAACGACTTTTTCATGTCGATCTCTGGGATGGCCTTTAGGATGCCGGTCGTCGATCTTTGAATGGCGTCTACGGATGCATAACGAACTCCTTTCTGCTTCAAATGAAGACGAGGGAACAGGAAATAATCGCATGGGGACAGATCAGGCGAATACGGTGGGTGCTGTATCGAATATATTTCATTTTTCGCCAAAAATCGGTGACAATCGTTGCTCGATGACACGGTGCGTTATCGTGCAGTAATCTCCAGCTGCCTGGCTCGCGATATTCGGGCCGAACACGACGAATGCGACCCAGCAAACGCCTCATAACATCGAGGTAATATGCACCATTAACCGTTGAGCCGTATGGAACGAACTCGTTATGGATAATTCCCTTCGAATCGTAGAATGAAATCAGCATTGACTTGATTTTCGACTTCTCCATTCGTGATTTTTTCGGATTTCCTTCTTCTGGTGACCTCCACTCTGCGCTTTGACGTTTGCTTTCTGGTTCGTATTGAAAGCACCACGTCTCGTCACCAGTCACAATCGTTTTCAAGAAGTTTTCATCTGCACGGGCTCGTGCAATAATGTCTTTGGAGTGTTCGATTCGAAGCGTTTTTTGGTCGTCGGTCAATTTGTGCGGACCAAACTTCGAATTGACTTTCTTCAAACCAAGGGTTTCAGTCAAAATGCGCTGAATAGTTGTTTTAGGGATGCCAAGCTCCATTTCCATAAATCTCACTGACGATTTCTTCGAAATTTTCACAAATTCGCGCACTTTTTCCACATTTGCCTCGGCCAAAGTTGTCGAAGGACGACCGGCTCTTTCGTCATCGTTAACATCTTCTCTGCCTTTACGAAATCGTCGATGCCACTCGAACACTTGCCTCTTCGACAAACAATCGTCGCCATAAACAATTTGCAGCATTTCATACGTCTCGGTTGCAGTTTTTCCAAGTTTAAAACAAAACTTAATATTGACTCGTTGTTCGTGACTCATTTTCTGACCGTTTACGAAAAACACTCTCACAGGATGCGTGATGTATCAGCTGACTATGCACCAAATGTCATGAAAATTTGTCAGGTTGGTAAGGAAGAGTCCCACTACAATAATCAATCAACTATCAAGAGATGACGCCACTGGTTTCTGATTTATAGACGCATTGCGGTTACTTTTGGGACAGAGGGTGTATATCTTTCATATTAATGGATACCTATGAATTTTTATAATCATTTGAAGCAAAAAATAAAGGGATAGAACAGATGAATCGTGAAACTTATTTTTATTTTCTCGATTAATTCTTATTTAGATATTATTGTAGATAAAAGTAATGATTTACCTCTAAGTATACAAATGTATAATTTAAAATATAATTACAAATCGATAAGTATTGAATAAATAATTGTTACATCCCAAAACTAACAGAAAACTTTCATTAAAAATATTTAACTGAATATGGAATATTGTTTCAATAAACCACGACCATTAATCGACTGAATGTGTCACGTACAGTAGATTTGTCTAGTTCAAACAACATAACAATCTTTATTCAAATGTAAGCTATATAATATGTATAAATTTATATGTACTAGTTTTTAATTGCGGTTTTATAACATCAATTATCGGAAGCAATCTTTTACAATTTGGTATCGATGAATATCAACAAAATTGGCCGGATATGACCCAGTAGGGAAACAATAGCTCATTTTTTAATGAAATCATGCGTTAAAACGTCACCAGAAATAGTTGTGTAACACCGATGGTGGCTCATCATTTGCCAATGTCGCTGTTAACTAACAGATAACCTATTTATCCGGAAACCGGCACGTTTAAAATGTCCATTGCACAATGATAGTTTATTTTGCAGAATAATTAAAATTATGATACGGACAAAAATAAAGATAAAACATAAAATTCATCATCACGTTTAAAGTAGGTAATTGCAGTGTTTGAAAACAAAGGACTTGTATTAATGAGGCCTTTATTTTTAATCTTATCAATTAATTGCAGCGCGAAATTGACTGACATGCTGTTATTAATTAGCTATTGTTCCCGTGTGAAGCTTCCAGAAAAGCATTTACATGGTCTCGAATCAAAATCTGGCAGCAGTTTTTACAGGCCATCCTTATTTCTTCTGATTTTTTTTTATTCTGCATTTTATTTCGCTAACTGCAGATGTTTATGACTTCGGCCTTGATATATGTTTTCTAGCCGCTGGTCTTCTTTAATATCTACTGTTCACGTTTCCCATTTCGTTATAACAGGCTGTGGTGTTCCTGGACACAATTTGTAACATTCTCGAATTCACTTAGGAAATAGAGAACGTTTTGTGTTTTATTGATTTTTGCTTGTCTACCCATTTGCACTGTTTACTTGAGCACACCATTTATGTACATGATTACTGAATAGATCCGCGTTACAAAAAATACTGTACATCTGATTTGCTCTACAGTCTAAAGAGCACACGTTTT
The DNA here is from genome assembly GCA_038088585.1 of Chrysina gloriosa. NCBI lineage: Eukaryota > Metazoa > Arthropoda > Insecta > Coleoptera > Scarabaeidae > Chrysina > Chrysina gloriosa. The sequence goes on from CM076087.1 coordinate 54,545,336, forward strand.
TCACGCAATATCGATAAGTATACCCAATGTGAAATACACAACACGAGTACCTCGTTACAACTACAATAAAAAGCGACGTACCAACAACATATATGTTTCGCGCAAGCAGCCTAAGTTCGTACGGACGAGTACAGATGTAATTGAACTCCCTGATCGAATAGGTCCTATATCTGTAGGTTTCAGATAGGAATCTATCTCCCAAATTAGGACCCTGTCCCCAATAGCATCAACTATTTCGATACAAAATCTGCACTCAGCTTTATTCCAAAGTCTGATTGTATACACTTGATAGTTGGCCATTCGATGACACCATTTAAGTTAGGTATTATGTTGCTTGATTGGCTTCCTAGATAAATGTGTAGCGAAATCCAATTTTTCACGTTGGTTCAATGCAGAACCAACGTACTGATATCAAATTACCACCACGTGATAATGGAAAGACAAAGAAAGAGTAGTAATTTGGAGATAGTTTTAATGATCTTTTAATATTGTTTTAATAACCATAAAACTGCGAAATATTATTTACTATCGCAAAGAGACAAAAAACATTCTGATTATTTGTTGAGAATATCGAACCTAGTTCAGAAAACCTCCCGTCTATATCTAAGCTTCCAGAATCTGTCCACTTATTTGCAGCCCATTTAGAAGCTGTAAATCTAAAAATGGCTTTGTAATCTGTCGTACATCCCTTAAAAGACCTAGAGAAAGATTACATGAAATAAAATTTCGATAATTCAGGTCAAATTATCTAAATTCAAATTTTGACTTTGTAGTTATCCACTAGGATACAGAGGTACTCTCAGATATTACTGGGAAAAAGAATGCTGACAGACTTCCTGTGATAGCTACAGTTCCAAACGTTGAACAGATATTACAGATTCCTGAACTTCCTTCGGGAACTGGACTTGGAATCGTTTCAGTACAATGCTATCACAAGCAATATCCAACAATATCCAACACACAGTCGAGAGACATTAAAGAAAGCATAATTGAGATATTGTTTCATTGATTTCATTCCGTTGTGTTTTATAACTCGTATGTATATCTCTTAAGTAGGATATAGTCTTTAATTCTTAAGTCTTTAGTTTCATTTCATTGTGAATTGAATATAAGTCCAGGATACAATGATATTGTACGTAAAGTATAAAAAGATACACACATAAGTATTCTTTAAATAGTGATTTTGGTGCAATAACCGCTGTAACAAAATACTACAGAGATTTAGGTCATTGCTTTGATTTTGAAAACACGTTTGTTTAAAAAGAGAAAATAATTAAAAGAAAAGACTCATATTAGAAATGACAAATATACAAAAAGAATTTAATACTATTAATTCCAGAACCGATATTCAAAATTTAAGTAATATATATAGTAATTTATTAAAATGAAATTTACGTTTCATAAGAAAGAAGCCGTTGATTAGGTTTTTTCGGGTTTTCTCTAGTTCTTGAACGGAATCGTTAAGGTTTAAACAAAGATTTTTGATGTAAGGATTTATTTTGTTGAATGTGTTGCATAAATGTGCAGACGAACACAAACAATAGAAAAAGAATTAGATGTAAAAACTATTACAGATCCTATATACCAAGAAATCCTAATCAGTTAGTTAGGCGCCATTTATTGCATTGTTGAAACTACCCCCAAATGAAATGAAATTTCTTGACAACTATTCCTAAGCATTTGACCTATACACACTTTTGCCAAATTTTCGTCCCGATAACCGTCATATTGGATGAGTAATGGCGGATTACGTAATATTCGCTTTTCGTCAATTTTAATTGAACTAACGATGCGAAAATTCTGAAAAAAATCGTAAGAGTGCTGTACATGATAATACACTCGTATGAATTTTTCGCAAATTTACCATTGCAGAGTTCGCCAGAAAAGAATTGCTATTTTTTACAATCAATTTTCTTATTGTAAAGAATCTCGTTCAACTTTGAATTTTTCTACTACCGATGCGTCTTGTAGAGATACGTATTCCATAATTTTTTCAGATTTTTTAAAGGAGTACACGATACTGAAATAGATTAATATCTTCGAAGATCGCTATTTACCATGATGTCGCCTTTATAGTGAACTAAGTGACCCGACAAACTACGTTTTGCCCAACGTCTTTTTCGACTTTTCTTTTTTCCTAAACCTTCGCGTAGCAATTACGAACAAACCCGCAGAAGGAAATATCCAATTTGATCCAGTCGTTTTCAAGTGTTAAGCATCCGAGCAAACCACGATCCATTTTTATATACAGATTTGGCCTTCCCACGCTAACTCATCTGCTCTCTGGTTGTGTTGAATACCTCGACAAACTGGTGCCCGAATTAATTAATTAAACCCTATCAGACATACCCTCTATAGGGTTCATTCATTGTCAAGTGTTAATGCCGATAGTTAAGCTATACGAGGTCTGTTCAAAGCGTATCTGATCTACCATGCTTCCCGCGAGTGCGATCATATTTGGTAGGGAATTGTGGTGTACCTTCGTGCGCATGTGTGTAAAACATCCTGTGCGCAGCTCGTGATCTTCGCTCGTGGTAAGTACGTGAGTGTGATAGTGTGCTGCTGGCTCGTCGTGTTTGCAAATTTCGCGAGATTGCTAAAAGCTTGGTGGTACTCATGCGAACACCATTCGGAAGATTCACTAAGCTTTCGGCGTCGATGCCATGCGTACTACACAAATCAAGGACTGGTACAATCGGTTCCAAAATGGCACGACGGCCGACAGTGACGAATATTTTGGCAAAACCCCAACAAGCCAAAACGATGAGATGCTGATAACCCAGAGTTCATGAAGACTGTTAGCACTGGTGATGAGTACAGTTTATTAAAAAGGTAGTACCGGGCAAGGGTGTATGTCGATGAATGCTGCGTTTAGTGCGAATTTGTTAATCCAGATCAATATCCCAATTTCTCTTTGTAAGCGATTATTAAACAATTATTAAAGCCATGAAAGCCAACAGGTGAAAAAGAAATAAAAATTCCTAGTTATAGAGTCCTCAAACAAACTATAAGATAGGTTCTCGGAATGCTTTCACCTCTCAAAAAATATTTCCATTGGTGGATCGATGGTCATGTATATGAATTCCTAAGGTGCATAATGGATATTGTCACTTTAAACAAATATGTATATATGTATGTATGTACAAACAGGTTTTGTGCTTTCCTATGCGCAGTAGTGCGGCAGTTATGCCACCAAAAACTAAGAAGATTGTTTTCGAAAAATTTACATGTGAGTATAATCTTCTACCCTCGTTGAACGCTTTTATTGACAAATGGCTGTCCCTTAAAGAGAAGACAGAACAGGTATATCTAGTACGTAGCTATTATCACAATCACAATATATGAGAAAATCGTTAAGAAAAGCTTAGGACTAATAATAGAAGGGAAGCTTTCGAAATCATAGAGTGGATTTAGACCAGGGAAAAGTGTACAAGATCACATATTCACACTCGAGACAATAATAAACAGCATTCTGCAACTGAGGAAAACAATGTACGTAGCATACTTGGATATGGAGAAAGCGTTTGATAGAGTGCCACGAGGGAAAGTGTGGGGAGGGCTGAGTAAAATGGGGGTAAACAAAAAACTAATAAGAATATAGCGAAATATATATAAGAACAAAAAGTGAAATGATAGCTAAACACAAAATATCCAAGAATTTATAACTAAGCAAGAAGTTAGAGAAGGAGGTAGTTTAAGCCCTCTACTATACATTATATACATGGATCAAATAATAAAAGAAGAAACAGAAAAACGAGACCTGCAAATATTGGATACAGAAGCATGAAACAAGTACTGATACAGCAATGCGTGTTTGCAGATGACATTGCAATATTAGCAAACTGACAAGAAAACCTACAAGAAAAACTGTCTGTTTAGAATGAGGTACTAAGAAAGCATGACATGAAAATTAATGCAAACAAAACCAAAGTGATGGCAATATCGGTACAAATAGTGAGAATGCATATCAAGGTTGACAAAAATGAAATGGAACAAGTAAAACAATATAAATAGTTGGGAGTGTCTATACAAGACTTAGGGCAACAAGAAGAGATAAATAACAGAATTAGCAATACAATTCGGAACTGAAACGTGGATAATGAATGAGAGACATAGAAGTAGAGTAAAAGGGGTAGAAATCAAATACCTGATAACTTGATACTTGATAACTGAAACGTGGATAATGAATGAGAGACATAGAAGTAGAGTAAAAGGGGTAGAAATCAAATACCTGACAAACACGCGGAGTGACCCTTCGGGACAAAGTTAGAAGTGAAAAAATAAGAGAAAAGTTGAAAATCGGCAGCGTGGAAGAATACATAGAAGAAAGACAACTAGGATGGTGGGGACATGTTCAAAGAATGGATAAAACAGTGAAAGAAGTATACGAAGCTAAATGGCAAGGGAAAAGAGGAAGAGGGAGACCCAAGAGGACGTGGGACGACTCTATCAGTGCAATCCTGGAAAACAGAGGTATCAAAAGAGAGGAGGTAACTAGATTGGCAAAGGATAGGAAGACATGGGAAGAGTTCGTGAAAGGATAGACAAAATCAACTTGCCTACACCCGAAAGGATGATGATGATATTGAATATATACAAATATTTCTGGAACACAAATTAACATGAAGGTGTGGTATACCTTTATGAATTACTTACAATTAGTGCATTATAGTAACAATAATAATAAGAACTTTATTGGCCAATAATATCGCCATTTAGAGGATAACAAGAAAAATAAATAAATATAATTCATACAATCAATTCTACCGTGTGATCTGATGAATCTTATCAGTAATTAATTAATTGATTAATTATTGCATACATTCTAGGATTTACGATATTAAAATAAACATAGTGTAGGAACTCGAGAACAAACAACAAGCAACTTATAATTCGACTATAACAAAAATAATTACAAAAAGAAAAGCAATAAGGAAAACGTTTGTACCCTAAGCGATAACATAAAATATATTACAATATTTATGGTGCTGCAAATACAGAAATAATTCAGCAAAAAGAGTCTGGATCATGTTTGTTAAAATTACGTGTCATGAGATAAAATGGATATCTTATCAGAGCATTTATTTTCGCGCTTGGGGTGTATCCTATACGCAGAAAAGTTAAATGAAGTAATAGTAATTAGATTGGTTTCGTCACATAATGCAATACATCTAATCAATTTGTTGTTTTCCTGATATCCACAATCCACCTCATTTCACAATAAATTACCATACAGCAATACTTTATTCTTACATAACACATATTAAATTAAAATTAGCTTATTTGTTACAAAATCTACTGATATATACAATTGCACAACTGATAAATGTAAAACCAGTAGCGCAAAACTATTATTAAAAGTACGCTTATTGTTTGGAGTTATGCAAATACAATTACTTGCTACTTCATTTAAAACCTATTGAAAGCTAATCATAAGAAATTATTTTATTATTAAAGGTGAAACATTTTCTGCATCATACAGCCTTTAATTAAGTGTGGGTATTTATATGTATCCAACTATATATACACATGATCACATTGATTTATAAACAAAAATCACTTGCCAATCAACAGCGAATATCATACTAATGTCCCCCTTTTCTTCGTATTCTAATATTTATTACTCTGTACAATTAGCATATCGTATGTTGTTATCTCACTCGATTGCACTGAAAGCTTCCCAACTTGTGTTATTCGCACCGGAGAAACATCAGTGACAATCAAACCATGAATGAAGAGTATTTAAGTTTCATTGGATGCCTGTTGGCAACCAATAGCGAACTAGGCCGTAAAGCGTTGCTAGGAAACAACGAGAAATGTGTGAGTGAATACTACGTTTCTACGTCTACATATGTGTAAATGATGTGTACGCAACACATACGTATATATATTTACATATTTAGTGTATATCTAATATTTCTAAGTTGAGCTAATTATAATTCAAAACGGAATGATCTAATTTGCAAATTTAATTCTAGCATTGCTACTATAATCTATCGGTGTGCAATGTAAACCAATTACTTTGGATAAATTCCGCTTTTCCGAATTTTAAAATTAATACATGTTATTTCAAATATCAGAAACACCTGAAATACTTTATAGAAAAACGTACTGTGAAATGGGGTATCAAGAGTTTTCAACCCAATAGAATTCTGTGCATAAACAAATACATAGTTAAGATTATAGACAGCGCATTGATTGTTGCAGAAACTAAAAGTTAATAATGGCTATGGTACCTAGTAGCAATTAAAACGATTAGGCATCTTGTTAGTATGAATTCAATCAGATTATCAATGGCAGCCTATGTACCTTCGCCCTTTGCCCTGCAATAGAATATACAGTGATGAGCAAAACTGAACACACAGTCATATTTAGGGAAACCCTTTAAGTTACATTCAACAAACAAGTTGTTGACTGTTTTGTGTAAATTGTTACATTATAAAATAAATTAATATATTATTGTATAATAGGCTGAAAGTAAAAATATATCTTAACATAAGTTTACATATAGGTTTTTGTATCGTACCTAGTTTTGCTGCTGTACAGGTATCACTTACATAGAAAAAGTTAATAATGTGTCCAGAGACCTTTAGCCGCTAGAACTTCCTTTATTCTTCGAGGCATAGATTCTACTAAAGCATTGCAATAGGCTGGAGTAAATAATATACCATTCGTCCTATATACGAGCCCATAAATTCTGATCGTTTGACGGTGGTGAATGGTATTCCACATGTAGACGTCTTTTTAAGTGAGTCCACAGGTTCTCAATTGGATTGAGGTCGAGGCTGTGTGCAGGCCAATCCAGTAATTGAAACTGTTGAGATGTTAATCAATTTTGTATAGATTTAGTTGTGTGACTTGGGTCCCGATTTTGCAGAAAGATCACTTCGTTTTCTGGTATAGATATGTTTTCTACTGTTTCGAATAAATGATCTTCCAAAATACATTCGTATGTGTATTGATTCATGATTTCGTCAATTATATGTAAACTATCCACACCATACGGTGTCATACACCCCCATATCTTAATTCAGCTTCATTATTGTTAACAACACGTACGATCATCGGAAGTACATCTATTTATTTTCGTTTCATCGGACCATAAATTCGTCGCCATTGCTCAATCGACTAGATTTCATATGTGTTTGCAAATTATAAATGAGCTTTCATATTTTTATCAGGTAGCAAAGGTTTACGTTTCTTTTCTAGTAATCGATATTTATGTCCTTACAATGATCTTATTGCTGTCCATTTGCTAATTAGTTTTCCTGTCTCTATGTATCTCACTAACTGTCGACTTTCACGAACAGACAGCAATTTTGGCCATCCGCCTTTAGACGCAGGCACTTCTGAACAATACTTTTTTCGTAATTTTTGTACAAAACATTACCTAACTTTACATGTTTTGGCAACTTTCCTTGTTGATAAATATGTTTTTAGTAAAAATATTACCTTTTTTCTGGTTTTATTGTCACTTTTCTTAATTTTTTTAATAGCTCGTTGTTACAGCACTATTAGTCAAGAATTGTAACTAAACTTTTATGCTCGAGGTGAACTACCAGAACGATGCAGCTTAGATTACATGGTCATTCCCCTGATTGCATGAAGGAATTTATACGTAATAGAAACTGGTGCAAAACTGAATACAACGTGATATGCTATTTCCATAGTAGAAATAAGCATGGCATTAATGGTGTATAACACAAATAGAGAGAAGAAATTGTTATTTCTAACGGTAGTAATATTATTTATATATAATTCATAGTCATAATAATAATTACGGAAAAATGAAAGTGTTATCTTCTGTGTTCAATTTTCCATGATGTTGGTATTCAAGATATATACATCATTTGACATAAAATAAGTAGCACACACTTAGGTACATTTCTTTCATTTATAATAAAGTCCTCCAGAAAATAACTTTGTTCCCCTTTAGATACGTATGTATACATATTATAAACAACAGCATATCTTTTAGAAGAATTGGTTATAATATACTATACTATACTACTATACTGGCGTTCATAAGCGATAAGAGTAGTAAATGTTGAAACTTCGTTTTTGAAAGTAACAAATGGCAATTGGGAATTCAAAAGTTATAACTAAAGGCCGGATAATATGCAGTTTGCGAAATTTGCATATTTGCATAATATATGCATTTTGTATATTATTTGCATATTTTGTAGTAATTCAGCATATTTGAAGTATCCGAGTTTTATTTATTTATTGGATGTAATTTATGATAGGATAGGCATTACTAAAAATATGTCGTGGTTGTAACAAACAAAGAGTTAAACAACCCTCTTTAAATTAAAAATAGCATTCTATGAAGCCTCTTCTCGATACTTTTCCAATAAGCGCTTCCAAAAATTTATTAATGCTGTTCCCATACATCTAGACCGGGACAAAATTCAAGGAAAAGCTAATTCCCTGAAACTACTAAATAAATACAAAAATACATTTTACCAGAAAATTAGGAACACAGATGTTTCTTTGTTATTCGGAGAAATTTATTTCCATATTCGAAAGCAATCTTATTTATTTTAAACCTCATTTTACGTTGTTTTTTCGAAGTGTAAACTTGTGGGTTGTTATTGATTATAATAGCAAAAATGCCGAAAATAGCGACTGTGCCTGGATGGATTGCACCTTATTCAGAATTGCGTATGGACCGAGAAAAAGTATTTTGCGTAGGATGCAGCAAGATTGTAAGTAAAATTTAAGTTTATTTCCTCTTATTAATCTATAGTTTTTAAACGATGTTTAACAAAATTACCAATACAACGCTTCGACAAATAACTTTATTTTAAAATGAGTAAAATAAGATGTATATTTCATGCGTATTTTTCGCATATCATCAGCACAATACGGAATATCTGATATTCCGTATTCTGCTGATGATTTTTAAATAAAAATCATTTTAAAATAAAATTATTTGTCGAAGGGTTGTGTTGGTTATTTTATTAAATGTCGTTTATTCCGATTGCTTTGCAAACTCTTTACACATTAGTTTTTTATTACTCCTTTATCTTTTACTAACACTTATTTTATAAGAAAACAACTGATGATGTGATATTTTTATGCAGGTTACAAGTGAGAGAAAGTTTCAGGTCGACCGGCATACTAAAACTCCATCTCCACCTGCAAAACTATCAAAGATGAAATTGGCGAAGACGGCTCAGCAAACATCACCGCAATGTTTGCCATCAACCTCCACAAAATCGGAACAAGAACAATTTAATGAAGATTTCTGCCTAATGTTTGTGTCGGCAGATATTACGCCACACTACATAAAATAAACAATTTAAATGTCAAGTTATTTTTGCAAAAGTACACCAGCAAAAATAATATTCCCGATGAGAGCACCTCAAGGAAAAATTATATTCACCATATCTATGCAGAAACATTGAATAGCATTAAGAAGGCCGTGTCAAACTATTACCTTTACAGATGCGCAGATGAAACTACTGATAGTGTGGGCCGATACATAGTTCACATAATGATAGGTATCCTTAACGTATCGGTTCCAGCAAAATCTTATTTAATTTCATCCAAACAGTTGGAAAAGGCAAATAATTTGACAATAACAAGGTTTATACAGGAAGAACTGGCAACCTTTTTCTTACCGGAATCGATTCCAACAGAAAAAATTCTATTGTTTTTAACGGATGCCGCACCATACATGGTGAAGGCAGCTTGCAACTTTGAAATCTTGAAATAAAGACAATTAATTATGGATCTTGATAGCGATACACAATCTGTGCTAGACGCCCAAAAGGTGTATTCGAGTAAAGAAATGCCTCAACAGTTGGCGTTTATTAAAGCCAACTACAGTTTTATTTCCACTTCTACATTGCAATTGGAAAAACAATTTATGTCGCTAATTGAGAGCGTTGAAATAATAAACAAATTTGTAAAGTTATGTTTTGATGTTAAAGGAAGGGTGGGGAAATCCGTGTATGAAAAATTTTTAAGTGTAATAGAAAAAAATGAGGGTTTTAAAAAGCTAAAGGATATTGCTAAAATCTTGTGCGGTGAGTCAGTAGAAAATATTTAGTTGACAATAGAGGATATTTCTAATTTGAAATATGCTCCTATAACAAGCGTGGACGTAGAGCGAACCTTTTCAATATATAAATACATGTTATCAGACAAGCGCCACAATTGTCTTCGTAGTTAATTATGTTGTAAAATGTTATAAGTAAACTTGTAGTAAACATACTAGAATTTTATAACTATTATAGCTTTCTTGAGGTTCTGCTCAGTAAAATTTGTTCTTTTCGAACTGAGAATATCTTTAAATCTAGGAAAAGGGCATTCTACATCACAGCAAGTTATAGCTGCGTAATGAAAAGTTTGTAACATTTGAATATATTTTACGAGCGAAGAACCACTTTTAATGGAGCTTTTCGAAATGTTGTTTTGAAGGAAGAGAAAAGTTTATCTACGTTTACCAATTACAACATGCACTACACAGTGATCTAACACATCGACGGTTTCATCCATGTATACTGATTTAAAACATTATTTTTAATTTTCTACGAATGTTATAAAATAGGGCAAGACATGAGTGTTACAAAAAGGAGCAACTATGGGCTTGCATTAGTAATATTAAACTATAATAAGTGTGATAACTCTTGCTCCCATAAATGCGTGGGTTATTTGCTTTTATCGGAAGTTTGATGGTATAATTTCAGCGTCTATAACTAAAAATGTCTCTATATGTAGAAAAAGAACTTTCGGGATCAATCGAGGTAAGATTTGCAAATTTTAAATACAGATCAATGTCACCCGAGCACACACCAAAAAGCTTGACATAAGCAGGATTTTTGCACAATTTTTCAAGCTACTTGTTGCCCTGTAGAATCAATTAATTTATTTAATGTGGCTTTGAGCAGTGTTGCGGAATAAGTTTGTACATCTATTGCAACTTGCAAATTCCCAAACTATTGACTTTCTTTAATCGCGTTCCTCTCTTGCAAGTTTAAAGTTAAACAGCACAAAAGGGGCAGACGTTTTCCACGCGACGTCGCTACGTTTACGAAATGTGGAATATACAACACGAATACCTTGTTACAACTAGAATAGAAAGCGAAAAACTCTGGTCATAAGTGCCTCTCAATTTTGGAATGGATTTGTACAACAAATTTACCCGTAGCGTTTCTTGTGGTTGTTTCCATAAAAGCTGTTGTTGCTTCAATTTTCTAATTCTTCGGCGGATTTATACTAGAACATTTATGAAACCTAATATTTCAATATAATTTTACAAATCCATCTGTTAGATTTATAAGTACGTACATATGTATATATCTTCTTTGATCGCTGCGATAAATTACTATTTGTTTTCCGCACACGTTGTAAATCACAAAGTTGATGTGTTGTTAAAACACAATTTCGAAACAGATACAGATCGTTTACATAATATGATAAAAAATTTCTATTACATGGTATGTAGATATACATACATGCACTCAACGTATAAAACTCGATGGAATAATTTCCCAAACGATTGTCGTAAAAGCAACTCGTATGTATGCAACTTATAAAAATTTTATTTTCGAAACGCAGTGAGTACGCGAAGGCGAAAGTATAATATACGTTTATGCTCCCTGTATTCAAACAAATGCAATAAACTAAATATTATATTTTATCGGTAGTAAACGTCAAAGGAGAAGTAAAAAATACGCTGTCTCACTGACTTTATAACTTAAGTAATTGCCTTTATGGTCGTTCCGGTTTGACCCTAAAAGAAAAATAAACTAGGAAAACTGCTTGCATTATTTCTGGTGTATAGTACGTGTCTCTGCATATTTGTTTACATAAGCATCAAATTTTACAATTATATAAATCATGATGACATCTACGGAATTAGAAGTTATTTAACTGCTGCTTCCTAAAGTACCAATATATTATACATTCTTTAATTTGATTGTTATGTCCTTTTAACAAAGAAATAGACTAGAAATCATTGATAACCTAAGTGTCGGGTAATAACATTATGCTCTGCTATTTGGTTTCTTCATGTTTTCAGTTGAGTTTATAGGCTTATAGTTTATTTGTCAAGTTTGCACACGTATAAGCTTATAAAATGTATGCAAAATACTTCATCACGAAGAACGCGGTATGGATCATCACTGGCAGTATTTAATGCAGTTACCTCAATGTTAAAACTGTCACTTCAATTTCCTTCTACTGGTTTAGATAATGAGATAAATCTAGATATGTATTGAGAATTGTTAATAGCTTCGAAAGCGAAACGACGTGGCTAAAAAGGAAGCCTCTGTATTTTGGATCAAAAAGTGAAAGATACTTGCATCTATAGGAATCGGAGGTTATGTGAATGAAAATGAAGGTGGAACATAAACTACAATGTCAGGCCAAAATTATCAATCTATATTTACAAAAGAGGCAATGTTCCTTCATGCAGCTCATTGTCAATTCTATAATGCTACACTTTGAGTGCTAGATTTCATGTATGTACTCCAAGGTTTGTATCCGGACAAAACAAAACATTGCGCTTATACTCTTCTCGATCGTAAACAATGCGTTAGCGGTTCTTTCCAATACTAATGTCCGGCGCTCTGCATAGTTTACCTTGAAAGTGCGCTCTTCATTCGCAAATATTTACTAGTGATTGTTGCAGTTTCCTCTAATCATCAGTGTGCTTAGGTATTTTATTAACGGTTATTGAAGTTTTCGCATACTACAGCTTTCGCCATAATTTACCAACTCCATGTTCCAACATTAACATCGCGTTTACTTTATTAACAAGACCCTCACGGGTTGTAGACGTGGATTTAATTCGTTAAATATTCCTAATCTTTAGTTGTTGACAGTATAGTTTAATATTAAGGAATAGAATAATTCTCATATTTTCTTATATATAATATAATCGAGGTGTGTATCTGCATACTGATAGTCCATACATTTGTGACTTTTCTCTATCTGCTAAGCGTTCTTCTACCGCCTCTGTCCAACTCCACTGTCCTACCTCTTTTCATTTTGCCGTACGTATGGGTATGTCATCGTACATGTTTTGTTTTGTCCGGATACAAGCGTTGGGCACTGTACAGACATGAAATCTAGCACTTAAAGTTTAGCATTATAAAACTGACAATGAGCTGCATGAAGGAACATTGCCCCTTTTGTAAATATAGATTGATAATTTTGGCCTGACGTTATAATTTATGTTCCACCTTCATTTTCATTCACATAACCTCCGATTCCTATAGATGTAAGTATCTTTCACTTTTTGATCCAAAATACAGAGGCTTCCTTTTTAGCCACGTCGTTTCGCTTTGGAAGCTGTTAACAATTATCGATACACATCATGATTTATCTCATTACCTAAACCAGCGGAAGGAAATTAAAGTGACAGTTTTAACATTGAGGTAACTGCATTAAGTATTGCCAGTGATGATCCATACCGCGTTCTTCGTAATGAAGTATTTTGCATACATTTTATAAGCTTATTCGTGTGCAAACTTGACAAATAAACTATAAAGCTATAAACTCAACTGAAAACATGAAGAAATCAAAAGGCAGAGCATAATGTTATTACCCGACATTTAGGTTATCAATGATTTCCAGTCTATTTCTTTGTTAAAAGGACATAACAATCAAATTAAAGCATTTATAATATATTGGTACCTTAGCAAGCAGCAGTTAAATAACTTCTAATTCCATAGATGTCATCATGATTTATATAATTGTAAAATTTGATACTTATGTAAACAAATATGCAGAGACACGTACTATACACCAGAAATAATTCAAGCAGCTTTCCTAGTTTATTCCTAATCTTTGGTTGTTGCACAGTATAGTTTAATATTAAAGAAGAGAATAATTCCCACGTTTTCTTATATATAATATAATCGAGGTGTGTATCTGCATACTGATAGTCCATATATTTGTGACTTTTCTCTTTCTGCTAAGCGTTCTTCTACCGCCTCTGTCGTACGTACGTATGGGCATGTCAGCATACATACACGATACAATTCCACTTTTATTTGTCTTCCCAACTCTCTTCTGATATTTTCTTTCATAGACATTTGGAGAGTTTTCGTCTCCTATATTTCCAATCTTTCCTTTGTCCTTTCTGTCATTGTGCTTTTTGTTATCCGGATCTGGTATATTAGTGTGTATACCACCTTTTTTGGTTTTTTGTTTTAATTTTTTTCTGTTATTCCTTTTCTATCTATACTTGCATTTCTCTTCATCAACTTTATTATTTCTTCTATTTAACCCCGCCTTCACCCCGCCCCCACTAAAACTGTGATATTTATTATCCTCTATACTGTTTTCTCTTCTCTTCCTTTGATCTGTATCCTATTTGTTTCTTTTCGTAGTGTCTATTCAAAATATTACTTCCATCTTCTTCACTTTTTAATGTTTTTATCTATTGGATTTTTTTTTCGCCGTCGTTTATTATTTTAATTATAATTCTTAGTTCCCATATTTTTTACGTTTTTGTAAAAATTTCTTATTTGCTTTTTTATATTCTCTTATATAATCTTTACTTGATTTTCTACAATCTTCTTTTTGATTCCAAAAATTGTTTATTATATTCTCTTATTTCGTAGTGGTTTCATTTCTATTCTGTAACGTTTTTATTCTAAGTTTCTTTGCATTAGGTATCTCTTCTTTACTTTGCTACTCATAAATGTAAAAATGTATCTATATACAAATCCAAACATCATAATAGCGTAGTACAAATCTATTGTAATTGTAAATATTGAGGCTGGAAGCGAAATTTCAATAACTATTTGCATACAGTAATACTTGAAGCCTACGTTTTCCATTCTATTCAGGAATGCATATAAATATCCAACTATAATAGACACCATCTTGCTAAGGTTTCAGAACGACGATATTGTGGTTACGTGACTCATATAAATCTAGGATGGTTCCGATAGTTTGATTTTGTTATTTAAATTAACCTATCAATAGACAGATTACTCCTCTTCAAATTGCCATCGTCCACCATAAATTTGTCTAGGGAATTATTATTTAGAAATCGTGCCGTACCAACGCTAATAACTATTGTATTGAATAAAGGATTAGACGGCGTTCAACAATGCAGAGCTGTAAAACCAACATATTTGCATTGATGATTATTAGATGTATGCGCGATTTATGTGGTGTTGAAATTAACAGTTCATTAAAACAGAAAAAGGTTTAAGCTGTAATTGCTAGGTATTTCAAATTTTGTGGTTCATACATATGTATATATACTAACACATAGAAATTAGATACACCTCTTTTCGTTGATATAGTACATATCTATTTCAGCTTCATATACATATGTACAGTCTGCACCATTTGCAGCGACACTGTGTCAACACAGCTAGACTCTTCTCCTGCGCGTAACGATTGGTCGAAACGTAAGATAACTGCTACCAGAGTTGTATTTGGAACGCTTCCAAATTTCTACGTGTTTGAATTATATGTAAACCGAGATACCTACCACACTAATTGTAAGTGTAATAGCGCATCTCTATTCAGCGTTACGGCAAATACCCCGAGTACTATGAAGACTGTAGAAAAAGGTTGATTATGGCACTCTGAGTTATAGGAAGTATGATAGTACATAGTCTATGACAGGAAAAACGCAATAAATATTCTGCAAAATAAAATTGAATTGTACAAATATATTTTTTATTTGGCAAACCCCCTTTCAGTTTTTACATACAGGTATATAACTTTTCTCAAGAACCTACTGTTCTACGAGCTCTATTTTCATCTCTTAGAATAATGGCTCTCCCTAGAAAATGCAGAATAACAAAAACGTCTTCCCACTACCTTAAATCTTTAGTGTGGTGGATACAGAGGCCAGAGGTCGCGTACAGTTTAGAACGCGCACAAACGCTCTTCCTGGCTTGTCAGTTTTTAGATTTCATCAAAGGGAATTCGTACTAAGAAGTTTACGCGTACGAATGTGAGTACTCTAGTTAGTACACGCCTGAAGGCAAAACAATTTAACACATATATTTACGGAAAGATATTAACTATGTAAGTGCGGTTTCTTGCTTTTTATTGCTTTAAAATCTAAAGATTATTATATCTCCTTGGTATTTCAAATATACAACAAAGTTAGATAAAAAGAAATGGGAACGAAATAAATGAGCCAATTTTGGAAAACCCCAAATAAGTATTTTGACCAAGAAATACTACTTTTGCTTATTTGAGGGTAACCACTGCTTGATCGAAATACTTACTTACCCCTTTCAGTAACTCATATAATCAAGATAGCAATTACACCTATCAGTACAATCCAATTTTTCTAACATTAATTTTGATCCGCAATAAAATTCAACCGTTCCTATTAATGAATATATTTATTTATGGCCGTTTAGCTACACATAAATGTTTATTGAGCGGTAATGTATGACTATAAAGGAGTGCAGTAAATATATATGCATACAGATCAGATAATATCATTCATATTATTATCACCCAAGTATTGAAGATAAATCAATTGATACACTGGCTTACCATGCCAGTCATAAAGAAAAGGCGCCGTATAATTATGATATATTAATATCTCAATCAAACCCGTTCCATTTGTTCCCTTGTTATATTCGCACAAAAGGTACGAAAACAATAAAACCAGCAACTAGCGAACATTAACCGTTTCATTATATCCGAGTGTATAATCACAAACATCCATAATAATATTGGTGAAGCGATAATAAAACGTATTTCTTTTGTAACTATTCAAGAGAATTTGTTCGCTACATGTGACTGGTCTTGTCTTCTTTCATTAGGAGTTCGAATGTAACACGAGTACGACGTGACTCGCTTTAGAATACAAATATATTCGAAGTATGATAAAATAAAAGAAGTGCGTTGAGCTTCTGGTGGTAGATGGCAAGCTGATATGGCAGGTACGAGTACAGTGGCTGCCTTCATTAGTCAAGTGGATAGCGCTGTGTGCGGCCTTCTTCGTAACACCCCCTTTGGAAACGAATATACTTCACCCTTTGTACCTGTCTTACGGATTACTTTAAAAAAGATGAAAATAAAAGATGAGTAAACACTACACCACTGGCCTATACGAAAATAGAAGAATTCTTGTGTATTTATTTTGTTTCAATGAAAAGTTTTTAGATGTACACATATACTGACACATGCCTATATAAAATGTATTCTTTTGTCAGTTGGTAACTTGTAAGTATTTCCATTGTTGGAAATAACATAGTCATTTGTATATGGATTGCGTCCGACTATCTTTAAAAATATCATTTGTTTTCATTTTGTTCGGTTGATGCTATATACAATCGCTGTTTGTGCAGATTCCTTGAAAACACTTCGTGCAGGAAAGCATTTCTTACATATTCAGAAAATATGAAGAACGACATAATAAATAAGGGTAATAATGTGTACCTATGATTCTCTGTGCCGTTTTGTGCGACCAACAGAAACTTGGTTGGTTGAGCTTCTAAAAATCCGCAAATAGTATGTAATTAAGGGACTCACTAACAATATACCTAACCAATTGGCTGAGCGACTACGTAGTGTGACGTAAACGAAGAGTACCTATCGAGACAAGGACACTTATATTGTTCAGAGGCGATATCTTAACAGTTGATCTTCTATTTAGTCTAGAGTAATGCCTACGTTGTGACTTAACCTTAAGCCCGTGTATAGTCAGTATGCGTAACTTTCTTGAGATTGGTTAAGGTAAGTAGATTGTCGAAGAAGAAGTGGTAACAGAAGATTTGTTTTACACCATTTCACTAAATAGTAGATACAGGTGATAATATTCTGTGACAAACATTTGTGAAAAATTTGGATCAACTGCCACTTGATATATAGTTACGATTATCATATCTATCACCATTTCTGTTATTTTCCCAGAATGGCCAAAAATATAATATCAAGCAGTCAACCTGAAGAGCACATCTACTAAGGTGGTACTGACTAAATAGAAAGGACTGTAAAGTGAAATTTAAGTATTTATTAGCGGAATAATGGAAAGCAGTGCCGATATTTGTATCATCTACAAAAGCAACAGTCGCAGTTTCACTAATTCAATAAGTATCCTAGATAACCTTGAAACGAGATATCACCTGGTTGTTCTTAGAAGAACAATAGTATCATAGTTTAATTTAATTTACTTTCAGATAATTTAGATATTTTTGTATCATCATTTAGAGAAATCATGAATGTAATAGATATGTTGTACCTATTTTCAAACACTTAGAAGGTTAGATGTTTTTGTCAGGTTTTACCTGTTAGTCTAAATAAATAAATAAAATAAATAAATAGTGCAAATGACACCATCTCACATCTCAGTCTTTGCAATCACTGTCATAGTACAAATATTTAGAGATTCTGAAAGTACCTCATACATTGGGTACAAACTCCTGTAAGATTTTGGATTTGCTTGTAATATCTACTTCAATATATATTTCTGGCAGGGTATTTCCGTTTTACGTTTAGTTAGCAGTTGTATGCGGCAAGCGTGAGATGCTATATCTTTCAAATATTTAACAATAATAATGGTAAAGTCCATTAGTGTCTAACAACAGATAAAAGAAACAAATATTTTTAACAACTATAAATAATACAATAAAGAGAAATGAAACTAAAGCATTAATAAATATGCAATATATATTGTACACTATATAGACGGCCATCTTTCCACAGATTTACTAACTCTTAATACGATGTAGAAATGTAAACACAACTGAAACAATAGTTTTCTAGGTTGTCTCATGAAAAATATCATAATAATTTTATTCTTACACCCTGGCGTAGAACCAGAGCCAGAAACATAACGTTTGTGCGTATACGTGGTAAATCACGCATCACCACAGTGAGACGCAGGCGGCTCGTTGGGTTGTCAACCACTTAAAAAGATTTAAAGGTTGCTGATTAATAAATAAAACTACGCTACCTTCCCCGGATTGAGACGTAGCCTTGCTAGCATTGCTCTATTCGACAACTTGATCTAAACCAGGTATGGGCAACCTCCGGCCCGCGGGTCACATGCGGCCCTCGAGTACGGTTTGTCCGGCCCGCTACTGAATTCTTTCGTTGCATATTAGCACGGCCCGTCTAAACTTAATTCATAATGAATTATAAGGATACTACAAAAATGTATATTTTTGAAGATTAGTCACAGCATAAAACTTCTACAAAAAAGGTTGCCCATGCCTGATCTAAACAATACAGCAAAAAGGAAATAATCAACATAATGTGAGCATAAAGTCGACAATCAAAATTGCTATTTTATATTAAGGAACAGATGTTTCAAATTCCCCAGAAATAGTTCAAAGTTAGTTAGTAAAACTGAACAAAAGTGACTACAAACGCATATATAAATCAATAAATCAATTAAAGAGACCAATGAAGTAATTGAAGTTGAATTTATAACATATAATAGTATTTATATTATAATATATAATAGTATTTATTCTACTTTTCAGTGTTAACGTACAAAAGTAATACAAGTTGAAAAATGGATGAATGCACAATGAACATTGAAATCTCGTGGTTTTTGACAACAGATGCAAACTCTTTAAAAAGGGAATGCTCAAAAGTAATGATGAAGTTTGTTGGGTGTGATATATTGTAATGCAAAATTCCATATGTTTAGGTACATTAGCGAAGGAAGGAGGACGGCGCTTATGGTATAGTAACAGCAATTTAGAACGTTGCACGCCTATGAAGCAACAACTGGAAGCACCCAAAAAAGATGCATCCGACGCAAAAATAGGAAAGTATTCTCAGCAATGAGGTATGCGATGATAGTAGTGACGAAAATTTCAACTCTGAAATTTGTATCATATGTGCGGATTTTGGTAAAACGAAATGGTGGTGTAGGTATACAGTTTGTGGATCATGGGTTCGTGCTGAGTGTAGCGGTAGTGACATCCAAGAGCTACGAGTGTGACAACTGCGCAGCCAAAAATATTACCAAAACTCGATTGAGGCTATAGTACTTACCTCTACCTAGAAATATGTTCTTGTGTAAGCTATGTTGAACTTTCCTGCTTAGTTTAAAAGTTGAAACCAATAATCTTTACTTTTTATAAAGGTTTAGTTCATTGATTTCTTAATGCCGGTCATTGGTTGAACATATCATAGCAAACGAAGAAACTATGAAACCATACAAACATTTTTGATAAATTCTTACAATTAAGGAATTTATATGAAATTTCCCTATCATTTCCCCATCTTCCCCTACATTACATTTGGAAATGCAGTCGAGTCTCGATTATCTGTAGTCCTCTGAAACGAACGAGTTTCGTTTATCTAAGTCGTCGGCAGGGCAGGGGTCCCCACTACCGCCACCGTTGCCATGCCAACCGGAAACTCCACCCCTCCCATTTCTTCCAAGCTCACTCTAGATTCTAGCGTGATGGTGAAATTGTGGAACATGGAGGGTAGCGTGGAACTTAAAATAAACGAGACTCCCAAGTTAAGATAAATGAAACTAAAAATACATGAGGTTCAAGATAAACGAGACTCGGCTGTATATACCAAAGGCCGCATACTAGGTTGGCTAATGTTCATAAAACTATCGAGAAGTTTCCAAACATATCAGCACGTACATCTACAACGGTGTCTATAAGTACTTCATAAGGATTATTGGTTTATGGTAGGTGCTAACCCCTATTAAATTTTCGGACGTTCTTTAATCGGGTACAAACAGTAAAATTAATACGGGTAGTTCTGACCTTATCTGCAAGTCGACTCACGTGCTGAGAACACTGCTCTTATCATTGTTATTTGATGATGGTACTGTTAATGTGGCAATAAATTATGGTTTTAAAATGACAGGCAAACTGCAGACCATCCGTAATTTGAAATTACTCTTGCAGGGTAATTAGAAACCAACTCACAGTACGCATATGGGTATAACGGCGCTCCGCGCTTTTCCCCGATGAAGAAATACCTCTCCTTTATTGTCGTCCGTGTTCACTAAAAGTGATAGAACAGCTTGTACAGATCGTAATATATAATAAACATATTTATTAAATTACATCAGTAGTTAGCGCAATATTTACTTATGACTAATAAATTTGTATTTATATGCAATAAACGTATTTGTCATCTGCAATTTACATACTTGTAACAAATATTTCTTCTAAGAACACACAAATAGGCCTTAATCTCTTAATCTCTCGAACACTGCTCAATTTTTGAGTAACCTAATACCAGTTGAATATTTGCTACTCAATTCGTGCCCGCCCAAAATTATTACCCAATCAACCGGATTCGTTGTCTAGCCTGGCATTGAAGTTATTACGCTTGTTGGTTAATAATTTACTTTAAAGAGAGAAAATATGCTTTAAAAGGGAATTCCGATAGGTTCACTGAATCGCATGATTGCCGCGATAGTGAGAATATAATAAAAAATAATAACGAATAAGAAAACATGTATTTGACACAGTTGGTTTGGTAATATCTTCCTTGTTGTATCTAATGTATTACGAATTTAGCGAGTTCTTCCTTTAAGTGCGCTAGATGCGGCCTTCTTGAGAAAGAAGTCGTATTTGATGATCCAACTTTACAATTACAATGATTGGCTTTTTAGAAGCAGAAAAGTTTTCAATTCAATTCATGGTGTAAGATTGTCTAATTTATTCTTTACCCCTAAAGGTAAAGAAAGCACTCAGAATATCTACACACATGAGTTAGCACCATCAAGTTCCTAAACTATACTTCCAATGGTGATTTCTCCTTGGTCTTGCCTTCCTCCTTTTTACCACATGCATTAGTGGTCTGGTTTTCTTACTGTTAGTATTTCTTTTTATTATTGTATTGGCATATTCACGAAGGCAAAGCGTTGGCTGCTGTATGGTAACAAATATAGCCATTTGTGTGTTGCGCTTATACTCTCTCGAAAGTCCATAATATAAAATCGAAACGTGATCTTACCTGGAGATTTGAGTGTTATGGGAGATTCGCCAGCGTGATGGACACGAAGATTTTCTTGTGAATGGAACTAATGGCCGAGCGAAGAATTCCTATTAATAAATATGGTTCACAAAGTTTTGAGTTTGCTTTTCATTAGATCTACTTGCACTATTACGCGTTTGAACATTTCTAATAAACCACGAACCAGCATTACGTTATATAATAAACAGTTCATACGACACATGATTTGTAAGTCCAGGATCACAAAAAGTTCTGAAGAATTTGGTTGCACCTATGTTTTCGGCCTTTGAAGGTTTAAACTGAAAATCAACTACAGTCAAATCAACGTACAATGGACTCACTTGAAATATAAGTTCGCGCTTATAATGAACTGACTCCCGCAGAATTTAGAGAAATGCTTCATTATAAGTGAATAACTTTTAGAATCGACTCTACTGTAGGCGGATTTCACTGTAGATTAGAGATATCCTACAACTGTGTCTTTGAACTAAATTTGTCCAAACTTATATTACTGACGTTAGAAATCTTTATTGAATCTTTTGAACAGTTGATTGTTCATTACGACAATGCATTAATTTTTTGGTCTAGAACGTTTCTGAGCCGCCGGTGCATCGCCGCCGTTCCTTCGCTTGGCCAATTCTTCGCCGGCCGATTCATCGCCACTTATAAGTTATAGTAACAAAAAAATAGAGGAATTCTCTTTGAAAATA
Source organism: Chrysina gloriosa (assembly GCA_038088585.1). Lineage (NCBI taxonomy): Eukaryota > Metazoa > Arthropoda > Insecta > Coleoptera > Scarabaeidae > Chrysina > Chrysina gloriosa. The sequence goes on from CM076087.1 coordinate 54,567,937, forward strand.
AGTAGTCTTTAAGACTACACACTAGACCGGTCCACATATATGAAGAACATATTTTTCTAAGCAAGCGCTAAACATTTCGTTTGGTGTCAAAAAAATACGAAAAAATTTGAGCATGATTGGACAATTTTTAGCCGTGTCTCAAGCCACTCTTTATTTTTATTATTAGAAATAAAACGAAAAATCTTTTTTTTTTTATTCTTAATTCAAAATTACTAGAAAATGAACCTCCCTAAACTAAAATATTTTTATGAATTACATATTAATATTAATTTAATTTAATAGTGAAGTGAAAACTGGGATAATTATATTTATCTATTATATTCGTTGATCACCTTCATTGTGTGTTAATTTATTATTATAATCTGTAATGAATTTGGCACCTCGTTCAGCAGCATGATTCACTACAGATAGGTTTTGGCAAATTTGGGATCCCTGAACGTAGTCAAATCTTTCATTCCAATTCGATAGATCGACTTGCAAAAATTCTTTGGAAATTTCTTAGCCATCAAAGAACGCGTGTGTATTTGAATTCACAAAATCGCTTAAATCTTTTTGTGAATATGTTTCAAGGATATTTGTTGGATTAGCTATGCTTCGCTTGCATTTTTCTTTATTTGCTTGAACATTAATTGCTTCATGTTTCTCTTAATATCAACACTAACATTAGGATCGAAGAATGAAAGACTGACTGCTTCTTCGGACAAATACCATAAATGATTGCAAACTTTTTGTAGCAAAGCAAAAGATATATCTTGTTCAGGGTAAGCAATTATATTTTTAAGTAAATTTAGGTTTTGATATGGTACTTAAATTGCTTTGGTGCATCCAAACCAGGCTTTTTTATAAATACGAACTACGAAAAGACAGACACTACGTACGTCGTTCAGCTCTTGTTTTCTCATATTGAATTGATCACGGAACAACTACATTTTAAGTGTATAAATTGCTTTTGACATCCATCTAGCATGAGAAGTTGTAACGGGTATTCGAAAGGTGTTAAAATTCGGCACCATACCACTAAGAAAAATGATAACTATTTACTTGTAATAATTCTTTGTAATCATGTCTACGATGAGTTTGCTTCAAATTATCAAGAGAGTAATTTAAGATTGCATCACGTCCTTCAGTAGTCAATACTTTAACAGTATGCCCATCTTCCAAGCAACTTTTGTAATTTGTCTTATCAATATTATTTCAATGTTTGCTAAAGCGACTAAAAATTACTGCTTCTGGTGCGGATGTTGTAGCAACAGTAATTTCCAATACTTTTCGGATTAACAATTCGTAAATGTGGTGTCTGCGTGGAAAATATAATAATTCACGATCTAGTTTTCCTTCAAGCAAAGCAGCAGCACCTTTTTCTACATTAGTATTATGTGAAGTTGTGCCGGAGCAAATAATTGCAACGAGATCAGGGATTTTATATTCTTTTACTAAATTAAACACGGCTTTTGATATTTCTATTCAGCTTGATGATTTTAACTTTGGAATGCCAAGTAATTTATCGATACCTTGACATGTCATAATGACAATGGCAAGCGATCAACTTTTTCTCTACCACTAATTTCTGGTAACATTGCATCATCCCAGTGCAAAACAAAACTAAGTGGAATCTGTAAATAAGAAATTAAATTTCTTAACTTATACAGATAAAATACATAAATAAATAGAAGATAGAAGATGAAAGACGATCCGAAAGAAGAAGAAGAATAGAGACAAGCATAGAGACAGAGACACATTAAATTACATCGAAGTTTTCTGCAATGTTCTGTGCTGTTATTGCACGATGTTTCTGACGCATGCGACGAATTGATGCATAATTCAGTATGACTTCTTCGATTTGATGACGTAGCATGTCAGCGGTTGCACTTAGAATATGAACTGCAGTACTATCAGAGATTCTCCGCATATTCAAAGTTGAAAACAATCTTGGTGTGAAAAAATCTGTTCTACCTCTTGATACACCTGATGAAGTTTTGTTAGATTCATTTGCATTTACATTTTCTGCTGATATCGATGCTTCAACTTCAATGTTGTCTATGTTGTCAAAGTCAATCGTACCTGTTTTATACGAATAATTATCATTTGTTTAAAAATTAACATTTTAGTAAACATAATTTTATACCTCTTTGAGTCTGTTATTCATATAACTATCTTCGTTTATTCTCCTTTAAGTTACGCTGATGTTCTTGCACTCTCTGGACGGCTTTTAGTTTCTTTTGCGTAACCATTTTATCTGTTCCTATCATACAACCTGGTCTTCCTTTTTCTCGTTGCTTTAATAAAAAGTCTTTGTCTTCTGGTAGTTTTATTAATTCAAATACGTCTGCGTGTGCGATATCGAATAAATCATCCAATTTCTCTTGAAATTCAGTTTCCTTCTTATTTTAAGTTTCAGTTTTCCAACCATGATTCTTTATGATAGACGTCCACTCATTGTATAATTTTTCCAGTTTGTCAATGCAGTGTTTTTCGTGGTGTTGGAATTCGTGCTTTCTGCCAAAATGTTGTGTTGATGCTTTCGGCTTTACAACTCAATCTTTGGATTTTTTGCAGTCATATCTATCAGGACGTACCTTATATGTCTCTTATAACGGACACAGTTCCTTCTCCTTTTCTGCTGCCTCCGAGGTTGTGCAAAGCTCCAACCTGGGTCCTCTGCTTTTAACATTTATTTGAATGATTTTTTCCCGTTACTAAATTGCAACACCCTGACCTGATCATCTGAAGATATTCAATCGAATTACTAATGTGAATGATGCTATGCAACTTCAAGAAAATCTAACAACTATTAGCAACTGGTGCTCTGCTAACAAAATTTTATTAAATATCGATAAATGCTGTGCTGTATCCTACACAAGATGCGATGTCTCTGTCATCTTCAATTACAATATTGATGGGCTTCCAATTCCTAGGGAGTCTGCGGTGAGGGACTTGGGAGTTCTCTTTGATACTAAACTAAAATTTAATCTCCATGTTGCTGCCGTTTCTGTTGCTGCCTCTAAATTTCTGGGTTTTATTTTCCGCACCTGTAAAAATTTTTATAACTTGTCTGCGCTGAAATCTCTTAATTGTGCCTTCGTGCGCAGCAAGTTGGAATATGCATTCCTTGTGGGGTATCCGAATTATGTTTACCTCGATCTAACCCTCGAGCGTCTACAGAAGAGATTTTTAAAATACTTGTCGTACAAAACTGATCGAATTTACCCCCAGCGTGGCGCATCTTATGTCGACTTTTTAAATCGTCATGATTTCCCATCTCTTTCTGATAGGAGGGGGATTCCAGCGCTAGATTCCTGGTAAAACTTATTGCGAATGAAATTGATTCACTCCATTTGTTATGTAAAATTGTTTTTTTGACTCCGCTACGATCTACTCGCTCCTCTGAAGCTTTTTTGGTTCCCAGAGCTAGAACAAACATCCTAAAGAAAGCACCGATCACGCACTTATATCAGAACGCCAATGAGTTATTTAGACGTTATTCTCTATAATATTAAGTATTTGGTGTATTTTATTATGCAACATAATTTTGATCATTTTACTTGAATTTTTATTACTTTAGTTGGCATACACTATTTTCTTTTCTTTTTCTATTTATTAACATGTTGTCCTGTAATTGGTTCAATTGTAACTGTTGGACAATAAAGGCTATTATTTTTATTATTATTATGATTATTATTATTATTATTAAAATGTGCTAACCTCAGCAACAACTAATTTACAGATAGGTTTTGGCAAATTTGGGATCCCTGAACGTAGTCAAATCTTTCATTCCAATTCGATAGATCGACTTGCAAAAATTCTTTGGAAATTTCTTAGCCATCAAAGAACGCGTGTGTATTTGAATTCACAAAATCGCTTAAATCTTTTTGTGAATATGTTTCAAGGATATTTGTTGGATTAGCTATGCTTCGCTTGCATTTTTCTTTATTTGCTTGAACATTAATTGCTTCATGTTTCTCTTAATATCAACACTAACATTAGGATCGAAGAATGAAAGACTGACTGCTTCTTCGGACAAATACCATAAATGATTGCAAACTTTTTGTAGCAAAGCAAAAGATATATCTTGTTCAGGGTAAGCAATTATATTTTTAAATAAATTTAGGTTTTGATATGGTACTTAAATTGCTTTGGTGCATCCAAACCAGGCTTTTTAATAAATACGAACTACGAAAAGACAGACACTACGTACGTCGTTCAGCTCTTGTTTTCTCATATTGAATTGATCACGGAACAACTACATTTTAAGTGTATAAATTGCTTTTGACATCCATCTAGCATGAGAAGTTGTAACGGGTATTCGAAAGGTGTTAAAATTCGGCACCATACCGCTAAGAAAAATGATAACTATTTACTTGTAATAATTCTTTGATTTTAGTGTATCACTAAGATACACTATTTTCTTTTCTTTTTCTATTTATTAACATGTTGTCCTGTAATTGGTTCAATTGTAACTGTTGGACAATAAAGGCTATTATTATTATTATTATTATGATTATTATTATTATTATTAAAATGTGCTAACCTCAGCAACAACTAATTTAGTACTTTCTCTTAAATTTAACCCAAGTATTCGTAAATTATAAAATAATACTTGTAATACTTGTTTTCTTGATGGTAATCGAACACCAGTAATTTGATGATCAATTGAATCTATTAACAAAACATCCAGAACTTAACATGATGTAGTATAAAATGCGGATAATCCTACCATTGACGAAAGACGATTTTTAATTCGCTACATTGTTTTCAGTACTAGGTTTAGAAAGTTTGTGAACCCAGATGTTGTCGTTTTTAAGTTACTAAAAGGAAAACAAGTTTTGAGCGAAAAACGTATGACCCAAACAAGAATTAATTAATAAATTAATATGAGTACTATTTTATTTTAGCACGCGAAGTGTAACAATCCAACGATAGAAATTTTACAATTTCTATAACATAAGACAGGTTTATTACTTATTCGTAACCTGTAACTTTCCGTTTGGAATACATGTATTTAAAAATAATAAATTGTTATATTTAATTGACACCATACATGTAAAATGTTTACAACCAATATATTATGCCGCGGCGATGAAACGGCAGCGATGAACCGGCGGCGCAGAAGCGTCCCATTGCTTTAATTTTCTGGGATGTTAATTTTTTAAGCTGATAATGTTGACAAAAAGGTTCAAATTTTGAAATCATCTTTACATTTCAAAAACCTCAAGCAAATAACTACGAGTTTAACCCTTAACCACAGACATCAGTTTGTGTAACATGTTCATGGATGGAAGTGAAATTAACTCTGAACAATATTCACAAGTATAATTTAATTACTTTCTTTTTTCAGCTTTCCTTGAAGTTTTGAGCAAATATAGAAAGACATTCACTGAGAAGAAGTTATTTTATTATTACGCCAATAGAGTAAGAGCCCGCGCCGGCCAGACCTTCGTTATTTTATCAAAGCTGAAAGTTTTTCTGTGCATGTCCCCTATACAGGTAAAAACTACCAGCGACCATAGAGTTTGGGGTGTGGTTACTTGGGCAGGTAACAGGAGTAGAGGTGTATAAAATAATACCTTAAATTCGTTAAAGTATAAAGCTCAATTTTTTAATATTTTTTCGGGATAACTTTAGAAATCTCGTCATCCATTGCCGGACACTTATGACAGTTGCTACCCCCGCCAGATACCCCTAAACTTTAATAAATTATAATTATACTTTCGTTATAGTATAAAAGCTAAATTTTATACATGTTACTTGGGGACCTATAAAAATGTTACCTCAATAGCTGGACAGTTTTAATGGTTTTTACATCTTGACAGACACATTGAAAGTCCGCTGTAGGTGCGAGCACGAGGTAACAACTGTCCAAGTGAGCGAGTGAGAGTCGACTGCAATCTTTTACTGCGCATCATCTGTCGTTTAGTGAGGTATTGAACAATTATGCGTAGGTACAACCAACGCACATACGGGTATTTGGATTATCTACGCGGCCAAAATTATTTTATGCTTCATAACTATTCTAAAGAAAACAATTTAAAGAAAAAATCCATTTATTAAATTTATTAACACCGTTTATTAAAGAAAACGCAAAATATATTTTTAAAAACTAATTTTCATCTTCGTCGCTCTCTGAAGATTCGTCACGAACATTGGGGTTCGCTGGTATGAGCAGAGCAATTGTTTCAGGCGAAAAGGAGTTTAGTGTTCTTTTTTACGTTCCTCATGCTACTTATAAGAGAGTCTGACGTTAAAAGAAGCCTGTTAAAAATGTCTTTGTTGTAATCTTCCCTAGAGAATTTTCGTGCGAAGTCTTGGCGATATAGCCTGAAATGTTTATCTCGTGCTTCTGCGGCCTCATCTGAAAGCTGGCCAATGGGCAATAATGCGTTCTTTATGATAACCGCGCCATGAATTAATATTTTATGTATTGTTGGAGTCATTGGATGTCACCGGTACAAATCAACATATAAGCGAGCAGTATCTAATGCATATGCGTCGTATTTAACTGGATCAATGAAATGTCCGCTTGAAATCGTCTTTAGAATGACTTTTATTCGTTATATTAAGTAATAACTAATTTCTGTTATGTCAGAAGCTCATTTCGGGTCTTCAAAAAGCCTCCTGCTGGTGTTACCGTGATGAGTATTGCCAAAATGCGCTTTTGGTATGTCTTCTAATAAAGCAGTTTCTTCGCGAAATCTTCTCTGAATTTCGAGCTTTTTCTCCAGTTCAATATTTTTCTCTGCTTCAGTCTTCTGCCATCTATATTTTTTACTGACAACTTGTAAGCCAAATGGAGAAGGCTTTCAAAAAGTCTAATTCTGACGTGTAAATCGATAGCTTCAGAACTAATTTCTTTTCGAATATCAAGTTCTTAGATGTTGCACCACATATGCAGCAACGGCTGGTGGATTTTGTGCCAGTGGCAGCGTTGCAGACTTTACCATCTACCATTGTCATGATGCAGACATGACTGACTGAGAAAATATGTTCTTTAAGAACACTATTTACGATAATCTTTTTTTTTTAATTAGATGAACAAAATTCGAAATACCTCCACAACACACATCCGCACTCTTCCGCACCAAATTTTTCGATTTTTCGCTACTCATGGCTTCTAAGTTATAATTGGGCTGAAAATTATGACGAAATCTGAGGTTATAGTATAACGAATACTAGATTCAAAAAAATTATTTTTTAAAATTTCACTGTAATGAGAGCATACCTTCAGACTACCTTAACTTTTGCTATAGTAGTTCTTTTTAATATGTCCGCCATGGAAAATAAAGCTAATTATCTGATATTTTAGAATTAAAAAGAATTATTAAAAAGACTATTCCAATAAAAAGTTATACGCTTTTAAACATCAGTAATTTTCAGTGAGTGTCATTGTTGTTTTGAATTTTCTCAAAAACACTTAAGTTCAAAGTATTGTTAAATTGTTGGTGTAGTTAAATTGTACATAATTTTTTCATTTACCTATACGGTGGGAAGTTCTCTTTTACATTTAGTTTTAATTTTTACTAAAATCGCGCAAAAATCCATTTTGTCCAGCAACATTGAACAAATACCCGTATGTGCAACGTTTTATAATTGATATTTGTGCAGTTTTTTGTGAAATAAAAGTGTAATTTTAGTAAAAAGTGTTATCATGGGAGATACATATATTAATTTGTGTCGTTTGTAATAAAAGTGATGGTCAAATAATATTGTTTTCGGAGGAAACGTTACTAAATGTCAAACTGTTTTGAAAATCAGAAAAACATAACCTTTAATATAAAGACATTATTTTGCCTGATGAGTATACAGAAAATGGTTATCACCGGCGATGTTATAAAGCATTTACAGGACTTATGAAAAATACTTCACTTCTAAACCTGAAAATTCAACAGAAACAGTGAAAAACAAAAATCAGCCAGTGTACCTACGGACAATAGTTCAACAACCTCGTCGTTGATACCTAACTTGACCACAGAACCATCTCATTTACAGTCTTCCTCCAATGTCCCTAATGTAATTGATGTTGATGCCGCTAGACTTCAAATATCCATCGACTCGTATACAGTCTACGATGTAAACGAAGCTTTTGACCGAAAGAAGTAGCGAAATTTTGACGCTACCAATCTACGACCTTGCAAAAGCGAGCTATTGCAGAAATTTCTGCGAGCAAATTATATATGTACCATTTGGAATAATGCTCACCTGAAAAATCCAATCACATATCAACCAAACAATAACGGTTGGGTATTGAAAGATGACAAATATCACTTCAAATGGTTTGAAGGGGATTAATTACCAAGTTATGTTAGTGATTAGCTCAAAACTCAATCAGGTATGTAATTATTATGACAAATTATTGTACATAATTTTTTAATTATTCATAATTGTATAATATTATTGCTTATTTTTTTCAGAAACTGACGAAGAAGGCGATATTGACGACGATCATGCCATCGACTGGAGGAGTAGTGACGAAGAAAATGAAAATATCGACAACAATGATGAAATTTATAAAAACGATTAAATATTCTTTTACATGTAATAACACTTTTTTTGTATTGTATAATATTAAAATAACATTTCTTACTTTATATAACATGGATGTGAACGTAATAAAATTATTTTTTATTGGATATCTTAAAAGATCGCAATCGACTAAACACTCGCGCTCGCACCTACAGCGGACTTTCAACGTGTCTGTCAAGATGTCAAAACCATTAAAACTGTCCGGCTATTGAGGTAACAGCTTTTTATAGGTCCCCAAGTAACATGTGTAAAATTTAGCTTTTATACTATAACGAAAGTATAATTATAATTTATTAAAGTTTAGGGGTGTTTGGCAGGGGGTAGCAACTGTCATAAGTGTCCGGCAATGGATGACGAGATTTTTAAAGTTATCCCGAAAAATATAAAAGAATTGAGTTTTATACTTTAACGAATTTAAGGTACTATTTTATACACCTTTACTACCTGTTACCTGCCTAAGTAACCACAACCCAAACTATATGGTCGCTGGTAGTTTTTACCTGTATAGGGGATATGCACAGAAAGACTTTCAGCTTTTATCAAATACCGAAGGTCTGGCCGTCGTGGGCTCTTGGGCTACAGTGTACATATGATAAAAACAGCTATATTACTTGTTTGAAATGTACAAAAATGAATCTAAAAGAAAAAAGTCATATTAGCAGTATTGCGTACAATTAGCACAAAATTCCAGCTAACTTTTGTCATTGTTGTACGGGTTGCTCCTCATCCTTTCCTGACATATTTTTGTTCATATTTTAATTTCTTGTTTGAGACGAAGATTTGATTATTTTCCTTCCAATTCTTTGGTGGTAAATTACTGTGCAAAGCTTTATAATAATAATAATATAATTTATTTTGTTCAACGTTTTACATTTACAGGACAAAGGTAAGGTACGTACATATATTTACAAAAATAAAAAGGCATTCTTAACAATCGTGGAATAGATTGGTTCTGGAAAAAGGAATTAGAAATGTGGGAGAGGAGCGAGAGGATAATCTGGGAGTAATAAAATGAAGGGACGAAAGAAGAAAGGAGCAGTCAATAAATCCGTTAGCAAGCTTCCATACAAATTTTTTCATAAAATATATTCTCTTTCTGTGCGGGCTTTCGTTTACGTACAATAATAAAGCGTTCGCTGCGTATATATCCAAGCTGAGAGAGGAAATTAGAATGAGCAACTTTGAATTCTCCAAATTGTACTATAACTGGCGCATTTTTGATCTAGGCCAGCAATTCCGAATTTAAAGTTAATCATTTCTGATTTATTCTTTTCTAGATCTTAAGCTGAAGAAGAATGCATTGATGAAAGGTCTAATACAGCCTTATTTCCTTTAAGTACATGAGAAAGTAAACATCCATCCTGTACGTTGACATAAGTGTGTATAATACCATACATCGATGTGGTATGTGTGATCTTCTGTTAAAATTACATTTTTATAGAAGGTAGAAAAAAATTACGTAGCCAAACCATATTTCCGTTGAAAATAGTTACTATGTAATAGTTCAGTATTTATACTTGTCTTCTATTTATGTCACCTACTTACAGATGTGGAACCAATTTGACTCCAAAACTCACCTAACACTTCGATAAATGAAATATATTAGCTTGCGTAATTTACCCACAATCAGCTTATTGATAAAAGTTATAGTTGAAGGTGAATATATGAGCAGGGTAACTGTACAAATTATAAGTTATTGGAGCCATGAAGCTCCTGTCTGTGCTTAAGGCTTAAAATTAGTTTTCAGAACGTCAGACCTATGTTTTCAGATTTGAATAATCTGGTGGTCATGAATTGGCAACTTTGCCCCAGATGGTAATCACCCTGCCATTACGTTTCAATTTAGTGCTATTCCCAACGCTTTGCGTAGCCTTTCAAATAACCTCGACAAGACCTACAACTTCCGCAAGTCCAATTTTCTAGCAGTATATGTGTCCGATACGATTTAATTGTACTGTTTCGTACTGGCGCTTTAGTCATTTTTGATCAAACTCAATGTGTTATGTGCTGATTTGAAGAAAGCACCAAGCGTTCTCCGCTTGCGTGAGGATATATAAAATAAAACAGTTTTAATTTATACAATATAAAATATAAAAATAAATATATATCCCAGAGTAATAAATGTAAATAAAAATGTATATTGATGATGTACAATTTGTTTCTGCGTACAATAAGAATATATGTATCGCTTCGTTGGCTTATATTGTACAACAATTACACTTGGCTTTTGTTTTACTTTATACCTTCAGCGTGTATTGTGTTTAATAATTGTATTTGCCCATTTAATTTAAAGAAGCTACGCCTATATTTAATCCTTGGCGCACAGAGCATCGCGGCTATTGACCGATAAAATATCGTAATGCTTGTAATTTACGCAGGGTGTGTCCTCGAAAAGAGTTTTAGTGCGCATATAAAAGTTGACAACGAAAAATTTCATGTTGTTTGTAGGGTGCGGTCGATTAAGCAGTTTTGAAAGCTCAATGGTCCACTTTGGAGTTCGAGTGATGCCGAGCGTTATGTCTCAACATTGGAAAGTTTTCTGCGGGGTCAAAGTTGAAGAGCTTATTGAGGGTGGCGAATTGTGGGAGTTGTGGTCTCAAGATGATGGCGCTAGAGTTTACAACCAGAAGTTTACTTAATGTTTTGAGAGAAACGTTTCCTGAACGCCTGGTCTCTTTGAGAAGTAATGTGGGATGACTGGCGCGGTTTGAGACATGAGAAACTGCACTTTCTTTCTTTGGGGATATCCAAAGAAAAAAATTCAAATATCGACTACACGCCCTACCACAAATAAGGAAGAGAATTATTGAACAAATTCACGCTATACCCCACGATATCTTTGAATGAGCTCTACAAAACTTCCGAAATCGTATTGAACAATGTGTTGCTATTAAGGAGCGCCATCTCGAAAATATTATTTTCTAAAGTTAATGGATATAAAATGGTATTTACGGATGAATTCCAAAATAAATTTCGTTTTTGTCTATATACCTGCGTTCATTTTCTATACCCCTCAAACCTGCATAATTAGGTTTGCCGCACCCTGTAGTATCTATAAAATTAGGAGATCCGAAGTTTGTTAGCGAAAGTTCCATTATAAAATCGATGTTTAAATCGAAAACTGAATGGAAATCTGGGCCTAATAAAATTCCAAACTTTCTAGTTCAGCACCAGGATTACATTTTTACAACAATTTTGATAACAAATTTATCGTGAAGGTTTGAAGTTTCATTCTGAAATTTGGAAAATAGGACGCATTAGTTCTAAAAGTGGTGATTCGCACGATATGAGAAACTATAGGCTTATGGATTTATGGAAAAACGGTCTATCCATTGTAATTTGTCGTATTTCAAGGAATTCGTTGTTAATGTTATTTCTTCTAGAGGATATATATATATATAGTGGCTAGACGCCCCATGGAGGGGCAACGCCGCTTTCTAGAAGCTCCCTAAATCCAGCGTTAGGGGCGGATCAGTTCCCATCATCCAGTCCTCTCGTGGTCACACTCTCCGGCTTATGTCTCTCCATCCCTTCCTGTCCTTTGTCTTATCTTGCCATTTCCTGATTCCGATTTTGCTCAGATCCTTTACCACTTCCTTCAATCACCTTGTCCTCGGTCTACCTCTCCTTCTGACTCCTCCCGGTTCCCATTCTAATAGTGTTTTTGTTATCGTATTTTCCGCTCTCCATACATGTCCCAGCCATTTTACCCGTTGTTGTTTTATTTTCTTTACGATGTCTTCTTCAATTTCTTTTTCCAGCTCATGATTCATTCTTTGTCTGTATTCATTTTCTCCAACCTTAACTGGTCCCATTATTGTTCTCAAAATTTTCCTCTCCAGTATTCTTAGATCTTCTTCATCTTTTTTCGTCAGTGTGAGTGTTTCGGCCGAGTACAATATAACTGGTCTTATTATTGTTTTATATGTATTCGTCTTGAGCTTTTTGGATAAACTATTATCTTTTAAGAGTCTTTTATTTGCGTGATACGTTCTGTTCATTGCTATAATCTTTTCTCTAATCTCCTGTACTCTACTTCCATCACCAGATATCATAATGCCCAGGTACTTAAATTTTTCGACTTCTTCGAACTTATATTCTGCCACTATTACATATTTGTTTTTGCTCATTTGTTTACCAGGTCGCATTATTTTTGAATTTTCTTCATTTATTTCCAAACCCAACTTCTTTCCTTCCCTCACAATTTCCTCCACCATCTCAATCAAAATTTCTCGTCTTTTTGCTATGATCACAATGTAATCCGCCTACGCTATTATCTGTCCTCCCTTTGTTCTGATTGTTCTTTTATTTATTCTTCTTGTTACGTACTCCAGAACCAGGTTGAACAGCATTATGGCTAATGCATCGCCCTGTCTAACCCCTTTATTAACCTCAAATTCTTCCATCTCTCCTCTTGCCGTTTTAATTGTTATCTTAGTTTCATTCATTGTCATCTTTGTGAGCCTTCTTAGTTTTGCCGGTAGTTTGAGTTCTTTCATCGCTAATACTAGACTTTCTCTTTTAACGGAGTCAAAGGCCTGCCGGAAGTTCACAAACAGAAATTCTACATCTATCATATATTCATGCGTTCTTTCCATGATCTGTTTTAAATCATGTATAGCGTCTGTTGTTGATCTGCCTTTCACAAAGCCACATTGATATTGACCTATGGTGCCTTCCATTGTAACTGCAATTCTCCTGTAAATTATTTTTGCTAATATTTTGTATATTGTGCCAAGCAATGTGATCCCTCTGTAGTCTGCACACTCACATTGGTCCCCTTTTTGTGTATGGTAACCATCTGTCCGCATTTCCACTCCAATGGCATACATTCTTCCCTCCATATCTTCAAAACCAATAAATGTATATATTTCATCAAAAGCTCTCCTCCATATTTTATCATTTCATTATATGTTCCATCTTTTCTTGGTGCTTTACCATTACCCAAACTTTTTATAATACTTTCGACTTCTTCTGGTGTTGGTTCCCGTATCAGTATTTCATTAATATCTTCTTCCATTAGCTTTTCATCATTTTTGCATTCCTCTGTCAGTAAATCTTTAAAATATTGAACCCATATTTCCTTATATTCCTGTTGATTTTCCGTTATTTTACATTCTTTATCCCTTATTCTACTCAGTTTATGTTTATGTTGTTTGCTTTGTTCTGTGACCTTTTGATAAAATTGCTTTGTATTTCGGTTCTTGTATTCTTTTTCTATTTGCTTTACCTTTTCTTCAGTCCATTTCCTCTTTATCCGTCTTAATGTTTTCTTACTTTCATTCCTTATTTGCTCATATTTTCCTCTATCCTGACTTCTCCTCGTTGCCATCCATTTCAACCCTGCCTGCTATTTCGCCTTTACTATCTTTTCACAGTCATCATTATACCAGTCTTTACTGCTCTTTTTCTTTTTTTCCCAATCTGGTTCTCTGCTGCTATTTTGACGCAGTCCTTAATGTGTTTCCAGTTTTCTTCTATGTCACATTCTTCCGTCTTTCTTGTTCTCAATTTCCTTTCAATTTCTTCCGCATATTTCATCCTGATAGCTACTTGATTGATTGTCTTTTTATTTTTTGTCTTATCTTTGCAGTTACCATATAATGATCTGTATCAACACTGGTGCCTCTGTAGCTTCTAACATCTAATATTGTGGATTGTCTTCTTTTTGAAACGAGTATGTGGTCAATTTGTGTTTGATATTTATGGTCTGGGGATATCCATGTCACCTTATGCCATCTTGGGTGTTGGTACTTTGTGCTACTTAGAATCATCTCTGTTCTTACTGCTAGATCACATAGCCGTTGTTCATTATTGTTTGTTTTCTCGTGTATCGTATGCCTTCCCGCTACATGCATACAAGTCACCCAACAGTATTACTATGTCTTCTTTCGACATTTTTCCCAGTTCTACCTCCACTATTTCATAGCATCTGTCTTTATCTCCCGCTTCCTCGTTTTCAGTGGGCGCATATACATTCAGTAATGATAATTTAAAAGGACTTGTATCAATTCTAATATATGCAATTCTTTCATTTACTGGTTTAAATTCCATAGCTTTTTCTTTGTTTTGTGCTGATATCATAAATGCTACTACTTGTTGCCCCTGCTGTTCATTCCCTGAGTAGAATAATGTAAAATCTTTTCTATCTATTCTACTCTGCCCTGCCCATCTTATTTCCTGTAGCGCTACAATATTTATTTTGTAGTTTTTCCGCTCTGTTTCTATTTCTTGTAGCTTTTCCACGTCTAACATCGTTCTCACATTCCATGTGCTGATTCTAAGTATGTCATTTTTTTCTTTTTCTTTATTCTTTCTTTTATTCGTTTTCTTCCATTTTTTATTCACTCTATCTTTTTCCATTTTCATGATGTTAACTGCTGTCCTTCCAAGTTCTTTTCTTTGCCCTGTCGTTACCATTTCCATTTCTTGTTGTCCTTTAATTCCATGTATTAGTTTTTATACTCCTTTCTTCTAAGCTGTTATTTCTTGCATTCCATAAAATTTTCTTTCCATCTATTATCAGCATCATATGTCCTATTTTCACTTTCTTTCCTTCCTCTCTTAATTTTATTGCCTCCATTCTTATTTCTTTCTGAATGTCTCTTTCCGGGCCCGTTAAATCACTGTCTATATAAATTGTTGTTACCTTGTAACTTCCTTTTATTCTTAAGCACCACCACCTAGAGGATAGGGGGACAGCATTTCTACCAGTTTTGAAATGTTTTTGATCACATAGAACATTCTGTTCCTCTAACTACTGTAAGTTCAATGCGTTTGGTTTGAGTACACCTTTAGTTTAGTTAATCTTAAACCTTATTGGATTAGCAGACTACTTATAACAATTTCTCTTCCACATAATTCCGTGCGGTATCTAGACTCGAATTTTGGGCCTTTGTTTTTTAACATTTTTATCAATAATCTCACCGCACTGTGTACTTCAGACAAATTAAATAAAATTTTTAGATTGGGTTTTACTTCGACATTGATGGGGTCCGAGTTACATATTAACTGGTTCTCGCTTCTTTGGGAGGAATCTTTGCCTCTTGTACATTTCTTTCCATTTTTATGGCTTCCTTGCTTTAAAAATAATTAATTACTCAATCTTCCTAGATTTACTAGTGTCATATCATCATTGACTTCTAATTTTTCTATCAAACCTCGTATGATTGATTAGTAGTGCCTGAGTTTAACTTTGGAGGGCATAGAGTTGTTGTTTTAGACGCTTTTATTGAATTGGTATACTATTTTCGTGTTATTAATTGTTGTTAAGATGATCTTCTTCATGGAAACGTTGCGTTCTATCTACTCTCGTAAGTATTTCTTACTTACTTTATTATTGTCATCATTATCTCCTAATGCAACTAAAGTATTCTGGTACCATTATTACATATTGATTAAGTACAGCGTAGTATATATCCAGAACCTTGCAACTAGAAGAAAAACATCACTCTCTTCCATTTTGAAACACGCTTTTGTAAACCTGCTGCTGTATAAATTGTTTAAATATACATTTCAAATAGTACATGTGGTTCTTT
Source organism: Chrysina gloriosa (assembly GCA_038088585.1). NCBI lineage: Eukaryota > Metazoa > Arthropoda > Insecta > Coleoptera > Scarabaeidae > Chrysina > Chrysina gloriosa. The sequence continues at coordinate 54,583,992 of CM076087.1, forward strand.
ATTTATTTTAACTATACATTTCTGCACATAATAGAAGGCAAGCCACGATAATGTCTAAGAAATTAAGTATAGACTTCTGTTGTATCAAACACTATTTCGAGTAATACCGTTAGTAACGTAAGCCATTATTACTGAGAAGTGATGCGAAAGACACCATAAGTCGTCACCAGCCACACGAATATGGTCAATATCAATATGAAACGTGTAGACGATTCCACATTAATTTTACGTTCTAACGTGGCGATATCGCAACTGTCCATAAGTAATAATTAATATGAAATCAATACATAATTATATTTAGGAACATCTGCGCTGGAAAGGTCGATAACCTGTTAATTAACGACCCACGATCGGTTTAGTTACATCAATGGTAATTAATACACCTTGCGTGAAAAATCTAATCTTTTCGGATGTATTGCTTTTTAAATTAGATTGGTAATAGATATGTACGTGGATACATTCCTCTCTATCTTTCATTCAATATTCTTCCAGTTTTATTGATTTATTCTTTTTATTTTTATTTTTAACACAACACTCGATTTTGTAGAATTGCTCTGTTGTCATTTTTGCCACTGAGAACTATTATTTCGTGGAACATTTTTTAGTATGTAGATAGCTTTATATCTATATTCGTATTAGCTTATTCAATCGCTTGCAATGTCCAAAATCTGTGTTTTTATCACAACACTGAGAGATAATATGATCTATAATAATATATAGAAGTGGTAGCATCTGTACTGTAAGTCAGTGGATCATTGACCTCCGTTTAATATACTATTGCTTAAAATACGGCATTATGGATCATTTTCACCTGGGTAAGATACAGTAGTTTAAAATTTATTGTTAGACGCATAGTATCAATACAAACCTTAAAATTGCTATTGGTCAGATTTTCAGTTTCAAACAAATTCGGATTCAAGAATTGTAAGATATTGTGAGTTTGTTATAAAACATTAAAATAACCTTTGTCATCATATTGTCAAAATATTGTTTGATGGTATGTAGTAGTATTCATCGGTTAAAATTGACTGTACGTTGTGAATATCATTACTTTCTGAAATAAGGATGACAACTTTATGGTCAATATATTTATATATTCCGTTAGTCATTCGGGCCGAGGTAGAAGGTAAAATTAGTTATTAGAGTGAAATGGCATTAATATTTAGAGTGTTATAGGCAAGAAATGAAGTTCGGCTGAACAAATAGTATTTCGCGAAATAAGAGATAAATCTTGAAGACGGAATCCAACAAGATCTAAATCAGATAATACTTAATACAGCTGGAAAGAAACGATGAGGAATAAAAGGGAAATCCTTGGGATCTTGGAAGCGCTACTTATCACGCAACAATAATAACAATAACTAAGGTTTAGATCCTTCTTTACTTAAACGTTGTTTCTGGTTTAAAATTGAAAAGATCGTTTAAATTCGCTGTAAGAATATTTTGCCATTTTAGCGGCTAATTAACAAGAGTGTTTGTTCTATATAATTTCAATCCCACGCAAGCGTTAGGCTCATATTGTTTTAATCAACTATTTAACGAAGAATCTTTGGAATATTGCAATATTTAATTCTTCATTTTCTTTGGAGAATCACTAATAATATAGGTACCAATATCCGTAATCTGGTTCTGCTGTATGCTAAAAACTAGCAATTGAAATTTCAATAATGACCCACTCATTTTCTAATAATGCACTTAACTTTAATGTTCACAGAAATATATGACACCGGGAAAATATTAAATTTGTTCTCACACAATTAGATAATACGAACATTTAATTAATGGGTGCTATTCGTTATGTTATTTGAAGCGTTTACGGCAATTACGAAAACAATTATACGCCACCTACGCGTGAATGCATCCATACAACCAGTGTAATAATAACACCAACGATAAAGCTGAAAAGGTCATACCATTTCTATCGGTATTTAAGACCGTTGTTCAGAGAACGTTAATTCCAATCGGTTATTGTACAAATAACATTTTACCATTTTCAAAAATCATCAGAACTAATGGATTGAGGCATAAAACAACAGAATTAGAAATAATTTTGAAAAACAAGATATCAAAATCCTGAACATCAAACATATGCATGACAAAAATAATCCTTACATTAGGATGGATTACCCATTTTACTGAGAACACAGTTTACACCACTAATCATACATTCTATCATTTTATAGAACAATTACATACCCAATACATGCCGGCGTTTATAACCTGTATTATCCCCAAAATTTTGTAATTCGAGACAATTGAAAAATAATCAGGTGAGATAAACCAAAACAAATATGAATAATTGCCGGATAAGAATCAAATGTTATTCGAATTGTATCCTTTTACTTCATCTAATCAGAAAAAAATATTCAAGTTCATTATATGTATGTATCGAAAACATCAACAGACACTCGGAAAAATAATGAAAGACCACTTTAGCGAAGACAGTTGCAATTTTTGATCTGGAAAATCCAAGCATTGCCAGAGTTTTATTCTATAAATTCTCCATATTCTTCATATATTTCTTACAATGGAATTATTTACATGGCCAAGGTAATCACGAAAGTCAAAATTGATATTTAATTTTACACGTCCTCCATACACTTTAAACATTTCCCAATGAGTCCCAATATCTGCACATTGACACACTAGAAATCGTTTTACGAACAATCCGCAAATTTTCGTAGGGGCAATGTGTGTAAAAGTTATTAATAAAATCGCATATATCCCATTGTATGCTCCATTATGGTCATAACAATTGAAAATGATATTGCACTTTGTTTTCGAAATAATTACACCACGCACTTTTATAAAATTTGCTCGCTTAAAATGTATGTAATGGTAATGGGGTAAGCAGAAATCCTGCACAATAGTCTTCAAGAACAAAGTCAAGGAAACCTTGTTATACCTGGCAGGTAATTTCAAAATTAGATATGGGATTTGAGAGAAGTGTGATAGAGACAACACAAAGGGGAAGTATAAAGATAAAAAGAACGGCCTCCAGGTGTCACCGTGGACTCCACTTCCTTCCCTTCGTAATATTTGCATCTATCCAAAACACCCGCACTTCTTAATACACAGTTATTTGTGGCCATCCACATTGGTAACAGCGGTTATTAAGTCTTTTTATAGATTATCTGGGCCAGAAAACTACTGCCTGTACTGTAGAAAATTTATCCAATCGAAAATCCATCCGTCCTGCATATCAACAATGCGTCATTATTTAAAGTAATTTTGCGGTTAGCTGTTCCCTATGTGCTGTATATACATACGTATAATAAAATAGTTACTTATTACTTATTATAATTAAGCAGCAACTAAAATAAAAATATTTAAAAAAGTCAGTATGTCCAAATACTATTGTTTATATATTTTCCTGGCAATGTTATCTGGCCGCTTGTTTATTATCTGTTGAACCTATTTCCTATATAAATAACAGTTTTCCCATACCAAACAGCTATCGCAAAATTTTACATTCATATCTTCGACAAGTGCATAGATATTCCTTGAGAAATAATAAATGATCGAAATCGTGATTAAAGTGTACTTAGCACCAACTAGTATGATACAATGGTATATGAACGTATCATACCACCTCTTAATAAGAGCAACTAGTCACAAATCCTCATAAACGTCGTTAATTACAATTGAAATTTATTATAATGGTAAACGCTTCTCGGTAATTATGGCTTACAAAACTATACGTAATATTCGAATTTATTACGCTGAACTGCAATAAATATTAGTTTAACGGTCTCTCGCTGCCATCTCGAAATTATTAATCAATTTCGCGTTACGATGCGTTCGTCTTTTCTTACCTACAACTATGGCTTTCGTAAAGGATACCTTGAGGAGTAGTACTGCTTTGGCTACTCACATTAAGCGATTTAATGAGCTTCATAAGAATCATATAATACACCTATGTTCACTGCCGGATAAAAAGTATTCGATTGCGCAATGTCAGTATAAAATAAATTAAAAGAAAACGATGAATAACCTGTCATATTGGTCTTTGTGAAATTTTAAGTACAGTAGAGCGTCGATTATCAGAACTAATATTGTCAGGGGTGGTTCCGATAATCAAAAATTCGGATAATCAACCACGTTTTACAAAAAAGCATCTTTATTTAACTGCAGTACATAGTGGAACAACTAAACGGCATAAAAAAAACATATAATTTTACTTTTGGTATTTGGTTTAAAAAAATCGTAATACTGGTCTACTTCAATGATGACTTCCTGTTTATGGCGAGTAGATCTTTATATCTACAGCGTGTTCCAAAATTGCTGGGACATAGAGCTACTACGTATTGTAGAGGTCAAACTAAGTCGAATGGGCGCAATTTATATATATATCAAAATATCGTTTGTCCGTGAGAAGAGTTCAAAGTTTACTTAAAAAATAACGTTTTTGTACGCTGTTTAGAAATGCGCGAAGCAAATTTAATGAAATTTGGGAAAAGTACATTTTAGAGGATTACCCTACTTTCAGTAATCAAAGAAACCGAAAGGAAATTGTAGAAGGGTTAAAACCACCCTCACCCCTGATAATGTTTTTAAATTATTTCTTAGGGAGGGGGATAATACGATTCTAAGCCTTCTTTTAGCGGGAAGGCTTATTCATCATCTTCATTTTTTGACTCTTATAAAAGCTCCGTATTTCGCATAGTTTCGAAGGGAAAAATGTTTTCTCAAATACTGATCACCTACATTCTTAGTACAGGGTTAATAAAATTATAATACAAAATTTACTTGGCGATGGACACAAAGACATAAGTCATGATTTTGAGAGGAAACAAATTCATAATCGTCCCAGTTTATTGTTGACAGTAAATAATTTCAATAATGTGTTCACTTTCAGTTGCTTTTGTATTGTTTTTTATCGCGATCACCGTTATTGCTTTAATTGCTATTTCTATTGTTGTTCCAATTATTTTGGCAGCTATCAAATATGGATTTCCCTTTTAATGAGCAGATAAACGTGCTATTAGTTCTTGGATACTGTCAAGGTAACTGCCGCGAAAGTGTCGGGCGTGTATCAAGAGAGGTGTCCATACCGGACAATTCCAAATCACAAAACTTTTGCCCGAATCGAAAGACGTCTTCGAGAAACAGGAATGTTGAAGCCAATCAGAATTAACGCTGGAAGATCTCGACAAGCCCAAACACCCATTGCGGAAGAAACTGTTCTTCAAATGACTGATAACAATCCTGAGACTAGTACCAGAACATTGCAACGATAGACTGGGATTTCAAAAAGCACTGTAAGACGGATTCTTAGCGATCAATTAATTTGTCCATTCCACATCCAACTAATCCAAGGGTTATTACCACTTGATCTGGTTCACATATAAATTTTTCACAAATTGTTCGGGAGCGCTGAGTAGTCGTTATCGGATTTCACACTAATATCTTGTTTATTGATGAATCTTGTTTTACACTTCGTGGCATGACGAACCTACACAATGAGCATATTTATGCAGATGAAAATCCACATGCTATTAAAGGTAGATATCAATGAGAATTTATAATTAATGTCTGGGTCGGAATTATTGACAATCTTTTGGTTGGGCCGTTCCGATTGCCTGATTGTTTAAATGGCGCTAATTACATTCGTTTCCTTCAAGAAATTTTGCCAGAAGACTTGTCCCTTAATTTGCGTCGAAACATGTTCTTCATGCACGACGGTGCACCACCTCATTTTGCACGTGCCGTAAGCGCATATCTTAATGAACAATTTGCTGGTAGATGGATTGGTAGGGGACAAGAAGCACCCATTCAATGGCCTCCGCCGTCTCCAGATTTAAATCCTTGAGACTTCTTCATCTGAGGAGCGTTAAAAACACAAGTGTACCAAGTTCAAATTAATAATTCCGAACAACTGTGGGACAGAATTCAAAATGCTGTAAACGCACTAGGAGATAACGACGATGTTTTAAGAAGGGTGCATTTCAAGTTTTTTCCGCCGAATTGACCTCTGCATTAACGAAGATGGAGGTCACATTGAACACCTGTTGTAACAAAAGTTTTGTCTTTGTGTCCACCGCCAAGTAAATTTTGTATTATAATTTTATTAAACTTGTACTAAGAATGTAGGTGATCAGTATTTGAGAAAATATTTTCTTCCTTCGAAACTATGCGAAATACGGAGTTTTTATAAGAGTCAAAAAATGAAGATGATGAATAAGCCTTCCCGCTAAAAGAAGGATTAGAACCGTATTACCACCCCTAAGAAATAATTTCAAAACATTATCAGGGGTTAGGGTGGTTTCACCCTTCTATAATTTCCTTTCGGTTTCTTTGATTACTGAAAGTAGGGTAATTCTCTAAAATGTACTTTTCCCAAATTACATTAAATTTGTTTCGGGCATTTCTGAACAGCGTACAAAAACGTGATTTTTAATTAAACTTTAAACTCTACTCACGGACAAACGATACATTTTGGTATATATATAAATTGCATCCATTCGACTTATTTTGACCTCTACAATACGTGGTAGCTTTATGTCCCAGCAATTCTGGGACAGGCTGTATATCTCTAATTTCGTCGTCCGTCAGCATTTGATACGCTGGATCATCACTGTCCACAAGTAGCCACTGGCTCACGGTCTCCTTATTGCAACCAGTGAACACAACAACGTTACTCAACGTCAACATGTTGACGGAATCATTGTCAAGTTTGTCGATTTGCAGTTCTGATTCAAACCATTTCGTCAACAAATTGCTTTCATCCGTGCGTTTTTTGACTCGTATATATCAACGGAACTTTCACATTTTTAAAAGAATAAGTTTAAAATAGTTTTCCAAGTTTTCCAATTTTCTCATCAAACGCAGTGGAGCTCTGTGTGTCCCAGTTGCATTAGTGCACACCACGATTATGACACGCACTTTGCTGATCTTGTGGTCTGGAGCTGCAGATTCTCTTCGAGATATCAACGACTTAGATGGTAAAGTTTTCAATATAGGAATGGCCATGTCATGTTCTTTTTCTTTCAAGAAATCAGCACTTAATTTTTCAGCCCATGTCGTAATTTGAAATTTTTCAGTCACCACCAAGGTTCATCTTTAATTATGAGATATGGGCTGCCCAGAATCCGATTTTTGCAGAAACCAAATGAATGCAGCATCTTCCAACAATTCGAGTTAAGGTTTCTTCATAGTTTTACGACATGAACTGTCCTCCTCACAGTCAAGATTAAGTGCGAACCTAATGATTGAATCGGAATTATTTCTTATTTCCGTTATCGTTGATTTACCAACACCTAACTTGGTAGCTAGCGTCTGACACGTTTCACCTTTCTTGACTTGCGTAATAATTTCCATTTTATGTTCTTATGTAATCACTACTCGTTTCCTTTTTGGCGACATTTTGCAAGTTTTACTTAAAATATGTGACCACAAGTTCAATGTACACCACATAATGTATGATTTGAACCTGGGAGCCTTTATTGGTAACCGACCGTATGAATGGAAAGGGATTCAGTGAAAAGTCTAGTGAACAAATACATCATTCTTAGTAAAGAAATATTAACACTGGTTACAACCCTCTTTCTAAGAACGAATTAAACTTTTTATAGGCGAATCTACTCAGCACTTTATTATACCTAATTTATTTTTGTTTTCAATAACTTCCGTAAATAAAATTCCGAAAACTGAAGCAAAGACTGAACGCGTCTTTCCTAAATACCGCTCTCAAAAAATACTCGCTAAAAACATTGAGTGCTAACGATCCTCCGTTAAAATCAACATTTCCCGTTTCAAAATAATTTTACCCTTGTAATTCATTGTGTCCCTAACAAAACTTAGAGATACATGAATATGATTGCAGTATTACTTACAATTACTTTCGAGTATACAGATTGATCCGTATCGTCGTGACAATTTAAAGTTTTGTTTCTTCTGTTAGAACATTTTATATGCTTTTGCAAATTCCCTAAAGAGTTTGATATACTGTGACTAAAAAAGGTATATACTACATAAGATACTGTGCACCTAAAGTAGCAAATAAGAGTTACTTACATTACTACAAAAAAGAAATTGCTCCTGTTAATAATATATATAATGAGGTGAGACCGCTATAACTTTATTGCGGTTGTTGCATTACGAAATACTTCATTCTAAATTATCTGCCAATTATACAGGGCAATAAGTGCCCATCACAAAATGATATAGAATTTTTCAAATGAAACATGCTCCGTATTAATATGGCATCGTGCGCAAAACTCAACGTACTTTTAATACTGTACACCAAATCTATGGCAAACTAATGAAAGGTATCGAAGTAAATTGACTACTATCTTGATATTTTAAATTTTATTCGTGTTGTCAGTTTTATATCAATAATAATCGCTTCAAGTTTATAATTAGCAAATTTCATAAGGAAAACTATGAGAAAATGGCATTATTTTAAATTTTATCGTGCATACTCGCGTCATTTTTTGTTTATGAGCTTGCAATCTGTTATTGTTTTCGGGGAAATAATTAAGGAAAATATTTTTCAAGCGAATCCAAACAAAAACTACAAAATCAATCGATATGTTTTTCCTAAACGATAATTGAAATAGTATCTAAGGGATATCAGTATACATAGGTTTAACAGTTATATATTATTCATTTTTTGATTTATAAAATTATTGTTCTTGAACCTCGTATATTAATTCGTTTAATTAATTAATACATACATTTTGCATTTTATTCCCGATTAAAATTAAACTACTCGTATCTAACCATTAAATATATATCCAATAATAAAAACGTATTGTAAGGAGCAGTTACCTAACGATTTTCTTTTACAACACTTAATGCCGACAAACGGTAAATAGAAGTAACCTACTTCCATATAATTTTCTTATTTTCTTTCCCATATAATATAATTTGATTTTCAGAATCAACAGAATAATATATAACAAAATTGCACAGTGGAAGTGGAAGTAAAGCGGAAAAATAGAAAATCAAAAAATCAAAATACAGTTATTTTTAATTGACTGGCTCAGAAAATCATTGGTTAAAATTGAAATTGGAAACATTTTCGAACACGTTTCTATTCGACAATCAATACAAAATTATAGTGAAATCTAGTAAATATGAACATGTAATTTAGGATGTCATTTAGGTACATATCGCGTTCACTTATTGTTTGAAAAAGATGCCGTTAAAGTTATTGCATAATACACACTACAATACTATGTAAGAGTGATATGTATGTACTACATATGTACATACATTTCATCCATTTTGTAATAGATGCATAACTAAACATTAACTTGTAGGTACCACACCGCTCCTACAGGTTGATGGTAAATAAAATGAGTAGTGAATATAAATGATCACCAAAACAGTACGCCTTACAGTATGCAATTTCTTATTTTGGAGATTTATGAAAAATTCGCTATACGTTCCACCATTATGGAACATTTCGGATGATTTGAAGACAAGCAACATACGTTGTATGAAAATTGGAGACCAAGAACTTTGCTCAGGGTAGCTAGCAAAATAATGATAAGAATCATCCTGGCGAGAATCACGAAATCCCTAGGTAAAAAACTGTGAAAGGACCAAAATGAATTTAGACCAAGGGGGTCTTTCCAATAAGTATTTAAACAGAAAATATGCATGTTCTAAAATGATTTTTAAATATACAGATTATCCTAACAAAGAATGTCGATGGTCAACTCATTTTCTTAAATGGGACATCCTCTATCGTCTTTGAGTTTTCTTATTAGCGATATCCGCTGATGGGTTGTCGGATTACAATATTAAAAAGAAAAAATATATTTATTTCATACTTCTATTTGACAAATCGATCCATTTTCAAACACGAGTTCAACAAATAATATTTTTAGTCTGTTTCTGCGAAGAGTTTAGCAGTTAACTTTTGCGAGTTCCGTGCTGGAATATTATCTAGCATGTCCAAAATTAATTTTTGAATATAGACATATTCAGTTCCATTTTTCTCAATTATTTTAAATGAAACACCTTATATTATGTTTCCATACTATGTAGAATTAAATTCAATGCCAGCTAATATTAAGGTTGGTTATATCTAGTCTGGGCAAACAGTTGTAACCGCGAACACTTACGAAATAAGTTACGACATCCTACATATACGCAGGACTACTCGCCTACAGCTTACTGACTAGAGTGGGGAGTTGGCGATGCTGTCGCAACTTATTTCATAATTGTACGCTGTCACCACTGTTTTTCCAAACTAGTTATATCTATATGCTGTAGGTTTAAAGATGTTTAATAAAATTCGTTTAAACTTATACAAAATAACTGTAATTTGAAGTTTACTGTACTAGGCGCTGTGAGGCACTGGAGTATACATTATACATTTGTATATCAGCTGCTATTTGTTATTACATCCCAACTAACGTTTCTAGAACGAACTATAATAATGCTTTGCGCGAATTGATGCCTTAACAAAATCTACCAAATTTACAAAAATACGCTTCTGAAATTTTAAATTTTAAATACCTGTTAGTCGATTTTGTATATTGCTGTGTTAACAACGTTTTAGTCACTAATAATGAATTTGAGTAAAATTGAAATTGTTGACATGACGTTTGTTGTGGGTCAGGCAACACCACCCTACAGATTTTGGAAACGGGAAACGTTGCATACCCCAAAAGGATAATGATTTTTCATCCTCTTAGTTAGTCGGTGAGCATCTTCATCTTCATCATGTCGTTGATGGTCGGCTCGTTACTTGCAGGTTATTGCTTTTGCTTCAGTTTGATTGTCGTTAGACCCTTTGGTGGCGTTAGCGTAGGTGCCAGAGGTTGAAGGCTTCGCTAATTCTTGTGGTTCATTGTGCACCATGGTATGTGACGTTGCAGGCTCGTGTGGCTCGTTGGCTACTTGCTGCAATCGTTGTACCGCTGTAGTTATTTTTTGACTGCAGTTCCTTCCTTTTTTGGTACACTGGACACGCTTTATAGTTGGCTGTGTGCCCTTTCTCATTGCAAAGTGCGCATGTCGCTACACTATTATGTTGTTTCTTACATTCTTTTGTATGGTGTTTATCAGCACACTTGACGCATCTTGCTTCTCTGCTGCAGAAGTTTTTGTGTGTCCAAGCTGTTAACAGTTAGTACATTGGGGAATATTATTATTCTTTTTAAGCGGTTCTATAGTTATCTTGCAGTCAACAAGTTCTTTGATGTTATAGATTGGTTTCTTGTTTTCCTTTTGTACAAGGTCGACAGAAAACAGTGGAAATACCTTAGTGGTTTTTTCTCCGCTTTTGTTTATACACTTCTGAACAATAGGAGTAATGGCTGCTACTTCATGACCTAGGACATTTATGTCTTGCTTGATGTCATCGTGCTTGGTTGACGCTGGTAGACCTCTAATCACTATTCTGTACCATTTGTCATTTTTAAGTTGGTTTGTATGGAATTCTAACTTATTAAATGGGTTGTTTTCTATTCCTCTATTAGCTTCTTTTATTTCTAGAAGCTATAGTTTGACTTTCCGGTAATCAGTTTCATCATCAACGGTTATGTTGATATCATTGTTAGACACAAAGTGTACTACCCTTTTATCTGTGACCTGAAAACATTGAAAATATTGAAATCATTGACGTTACTCAGTTTGATAGGCGGTGGCAGTGGTGTATTCTCTCCTAGTTTCTTTTTTTTTATGACTTGATTTATCAGGGGGAGATGGTGTTACTGCGGTACAGCGGAGCAATCGTTTGTTTTGGATGATTTCTGTATGTTGTTTGATTGGTCACGTTGCCATTGTGATCGGAGAACTGCAATTTCATTATTTAGCTCTAGTAGTTGTTGACTTAATTGTTGATTAATCGTTCTTAATTCATTGTTTTGTTGCATAAGTACGTTTGAATCAAGAATATTTATTGGCATTCCAGGCTGCATGCTGGTGTTTTGCGGGTTCACTTTATCGCACGTTTATTGTATTATCACTTAAACGGTCAGTAAGCTCGTGACGCACTCGTTACTATCAGACCAAGCCGATAGGGGTGGAACACGTCCACGCTCCCCGAAAGTGAAGCATATACCTTTCCGATGATGTAATATTCAACAAATAAAACTTACACTTAGTATTACTTTAGAAATAAAAGAAAAAAGCTGCAAAAATATGTGGAGTGTTACGTTTTTTTAAAAACGAGCTGACGATCGAAACTCCTCTTCAGGCTAGTCTATATAATTGAAAGTAAGTTTCATGTGCATATTTTATTCTAAAATAATTATCGAAAACTTTAATTAAAGTCTTCAATAGTAAGTGAGAAATAGGAGACCAAGGTGTGTGTTGTTGCCAACCATATTAATGCTGGTGGACTGGATTATGAAAAGGAAAGAAGATACACACAATACAGGAATAAATTGGAACACCTATGGAAAGCGCAAATATAACACAGATGCAAAAGGAGAAAATAGTCTACATAGTGGTGCAAGAAGAGTGTGACTTAAACTTAAAAAGGGACTGCTAAAAGAACAAGATATGGAAGATGGAATACAACTAGCTGACAAGATTGTGGAGGTAAAAGAAATTCACCTAGGCAGTGTATTAAGCACAGTAGGAGGTACAGCAAACAACATACAGAGAGAAAGAAACATATTTCCTGTAGTGAGCCGCACGTGGTCCGTGTCAACGGCATCGAATATCAGCGAGGAAGCTAAGCTAAAACTATTTCTTACTAACGTAAAAAGTATGTTTTTATATGGATGTGAAACACATTTTATAAAAGATGTTGTTGCATTAGACCTTTTGGCAACAAGAAAAATAAGACATAAAGAACTATGGAGTGTACTAACAATAGGTAAAGGAAAAATTGAGAATACGATTAGAAAATGTGAATTGAAATACATTGGTCATATTGTACGGAAACTAAACACAGTCATATCAAGACAAGCAGCAAGCGACAATACTACTGGCGGGAGGACACAAGCAAGGCGTATAAACAGGTGGAAATATAAATCTTGAGCAAATTACAACATATTGGACTAACATGAAATGAACCTACAGGAATTGCCAAATATAGGGGATAATGGAGTTCACTGGTAGACAAAATAGTAGGTTGTACGTGGGGCATCCCACTATAGTTAGAATATTGGTTTGTAACAAGGTGTTCCAGAACATACATATTGTTATGGACATGGTATGGGATTGTTGTATGAGGACAGTTGGACTATCTACTATATATGCACTGGAGGAGGCTGTATTAAACATTTGAAATCCTGTAATTATTTTTAAATCGTTTTAGAATATAATTTTTGTAGGGCGGCAATTAAACATCTAATATATTACATTACATTGTTAAAGCTTCATATTATCTTTCAAAATTAACAAGAATATTATGGTTGTTGTACCCTTTTAAGCTTGGAATGGTACAGTATTGTCAAACTAACATTTCCAAATATATCTTTTCACATTTTGACACATCCGTCAAAAAATCTAAATGCGTATTATTGTTTTATTGGGTTTTTTCATGGTTCTATAAAAGAAATAAAAGTACTCTTACCACATCTGTCGGAAAAATTCCAGGTATGTATATCGGCAACTACGTTGCCATCCTCAGTAGAAACCTGGGGGAATTAAGTATCACCAGCGACATCCGGTTAACATCCAAGGACGAACATCACGCAACGCACAACCCTTAAGCATGCATAACGAACATCACACACTAAGCGCCCGTGCGAAACACATCGAAATACTATTGACACTGTGTCAGTGTCGTTGCGTGGTGTTCATCTTGGGGGTTAGGCATATATTGCTGGTGATACTTAGTTCCCCACTGGGGATTACTACTTATTGTTAGTTGCCGAAATACGTATCTAGAATTATTTCCGCAAGATAGTGGTAAGGATAGTTTTATTTCTTTTATAGATTATTTTAACCACAGCCTCCTTGTTCCTAAATGGTAGAATCTATTTATTATGTCGTCTGTGTATCTTTTTTTTCCTCCGTTTTATTGTTTACTACTATCATTTTATTTAAATCTAATAATTTCGTATCTTGTATAGACATATTTTATATTTCTCTTATTTATTTTACTAGAAATCCTACCAGGCCTAATTTCAAAAGTATTGAATACATATTTTTAGAGTATCAGTACCTTCAATCGAAAAACAAAAAGGACTATTCACCGTACACTCAACTACACTGATAATGTGTTACATGCAATGTGTGATGTCCTGAAGCCATGTGAGAGCTTTGTTTACTAGCACTAACTCATATTAGATATTTTCACGATGATATAATGGCTGTTAGTAAAACTTCATCAGATCATCATTGATATGCTAAGGGAAGATGTCGCAAACATCTCAATTACAAGTGGATGATTACATTTACCTAACTCCTAACATTCTCCTGGAATTTTTGCGCTTCTAGGGTCGGCGGAAAATCATGTTGCACCCATTGGTGCCCTTGCAGGGGGAAAGATGAAGATGGTTATCATTGAACTAACGAGCAAAGAAGACTGTTTCACCTGCAGCAGTAACAAAAAATAAAAATCTCAAAAATAAATACATTTGTGGATTCTTGATGAATTGGTGGTCGTCAAGGGACCGGCGGAATTGCCTTAGTCCAGATTGATGACGTCTGATAGGCGACGGATCCTCACTTTAGAGGATGGTCGAACTTGATCTACGACCATCTAAACGCAGTGGTTTTTGCTGGCGCGGACTCCTTCCCACGCGGACTTCAAGAGTTTTGTCAGAAATTCACCTAGAGTCGGAATGTTCAGTTCCCGATGAATCTAAACATTCCTTACGAAGAAGGGGGCATTAAATATAAGACAGAGGTTCGATTCTGGAGTGCTTCTAGACTCTTGACGTTCGTTGCACCCGTTGTGGACCAGGCCATACCGCCATAGATCAAAAGCGGCTGAAGCGTCGTCTTATGGATGAGTAATTTGCTCCCTAGGTGAAGGGGACTTCCTCGCCCTAGAAGGGACAGAAGCACATTGCGGGTCCTGATGTAACGATTTCGCGTTTCGCCGATGTGTTTTTAGAAAATGAGTTTTCGGTCGAAGAAGATATCGAGATATTTCACTTCGGAGTTCCAGAGGAGTTCGAAGTTTCTTATCTTGACCGGCTTGCCGGGGATTTGAAGTCTAGCAAGAATCGAACGCCCACGCACTTATATCCATTTATCCTTAGACCCCAACGAGAGATCCAAGTTAGGAAACCGTCAGTTGCGCTTTCAAGACGTTGTCTGATGAGTGTCTGCTTTTTGCAGGCTGCATAGACTACGGTCTTTGTGTTGGGCTCTCGAGGGAGATCCGATGTGTAAATGAAGAAGAGTCGCAAGTCCAGAAGTGATTCTTGAGGAACGCGGAGTGGATTTGTCGCACGCTGAACTTTACCGATTGGGATTTGCTGCAGAAGGATTTGCCAGCCAAATAGGACCTAACAAAATTCACCTTGGAGGGGCTAATTCATGGAGCTATCATCTTATAGGCCAGATCGTTGTGCCAGATTATGTTAAAGGCATTCTTTAAGTCGAAGAGAATTGCTCCTACGGGTGCTCGCCTTTTGAGCCCGTTTCGGATGTATTTCGAGAAACGGAATAGTTGTAGATCGGTCGACAATCCGGCTCGAAAACCGAATTGTTCGTCCTGGATGATTTCCTCGCTGATTTCAGTTAGCCGAGACAGGATGATCGCCTTGGCTATTTTCAAAGCATGGGAGAGAAGGCTGTGGTCTTTCCAAGGCTTAGTGATGCTGGGGACTTCGGCGTGCTTCCAGCAGGAGGGAAAGTACTGAGTCCGGAGTATCGCATTGAAGATTTGGCAAAAATACTCCATTGTTACTGGGAGTAACCATTTTAGGGCCAGATAGGTGATGCAATCCGATCCTGGGGACTTCTTTTTCCGTCCTCTGATGAAGGCGCGGATTTCGTCGGGGGAAGCGGGGTCGAGTGGGGTTCCAATGAGCTCGGGGATCCCATGCACCACCGTATTTACTTCTCTATGGAAATCTCTTTCGTTATCATCGATGGGGGGTGGAATACCGCGGAAAACCTCCTCGATGTGGTCCCCGTGAATTTCAATTTTCTCCTCGGGGGAGAAGCCTAAACCGTGGGCGCCGCTAAGAGGCCGGTTTGGGTTTTTTAGAAGAGGTTTCTTAGAGCTTTGGATAGCTTCCATAGGGAGCCATTCTCCGTCGTGATGGACTCGACGTTGTCATTCCAGACCTCTTGGTCGAAGATTTTCAAGGCTTCTCGGAGCTGTCGAGCAAGATGACTCGCTCGTGGATTGGACCCGTTTCTTTACTCGTCGTCGTTCCCTAATTAGCCCTCTTACATCGGGTGGAAGTTGGCTGAAGTGGCTACGGGTTTTGTTAGTGGAAGATTATTCTAGGCTCTGTGAGATCGCGTTGGTGAAGTTACGCGTGGTGTCCTCTAAATGGATTCGCAGCGATTAGTCTTATATATAGAGAAATATAGTCCGAATATACTTCAACACTAAATTATGTTTGCATCCGTATGCCAAAGTTTTACTTAACTTAATCGTAGACTGCTTCTACTTTTTTGGTGTAGAGGGTATGATTGGGTTATGTTTCTCTCCATCTCTCTTTCTATTTCTTTCTATATTAGTGTAGCTTCATAATATCTGCTCCGCGATCCCATTCATTACAGTAGCTTCTCCTACTTCATCCGTCCAAGTTTATCGGAGCTTTTCTCTGCTTTCTTTCGCTAATTTCTTTTTGTTTTATATATCTAACCAGTCTGCTATCCTCCGTTTCTTCAATATACTCTAACCAAAATACTTAGTTGATTTTATTGTATTGTGGTCTATTCTAGCAGTATTTTTAGTTACTTCATGTGTGTGTCATTTCTGATTCTGCTTTGTTTAGTATCTTTCTTTTCTATTTGAAGAACCCATACTACATAATTTTGATCTTTATCGGAAGATTTGAACAAATCATTAATTGGAGTTCGAGTAAGCTTTGTTAAGGATGACAGTTATCGAATACAAACAAGTTCAAATCTATCACTTTACATTTAAATTTTTCACATATTACATTATAAGCTGTGGGTTAGAATTATGTCTTAAAAACTCATCTACAAGGATTTTCGTAAATGGTGGGATAATTCAAGTATCCAGTATTATACAGGAACATATAATTTGCATTTTATTAAAATGAGCGAAGAATATTTTTGCATTGAAGAAATAAGCGATGATTCAAAATTTTATCAAGGTAAGAAACGTCAAATATCTGTCATTTAACAGCATCCATATTTATAATTGCAAATACTAATTCTAATTTAATTCACCCTATAATTTACAAAATATTTTATTCAGTCTGTCCTATTGTTTAACTGTATCAAGAATTTGTCATTAATAACTTTCGTGCGTTGTGTAACAAATCAAACAAGGTACCTATTCTCTGATATATTTTCAATGACGATAATATAGATTTCTTAGAAATAAAACATAATATATGTATATACATATTTATGGCTTCCTCTTTTCAGAATGCCATGATAGTAATACTAGGGGTAAAGGTACCGAGAATCATTCAAACAATAAGATAAATCAAGATGTTAGGCTTCATGGTAAGTAAAGATCAAACGTTTCAATTCAATAACATAACTTTCATATCAAAGAATATAATTAGCGGAATATTACGAATTGCTTATACATACCACAAATAAGCACATTTCTTAAAGAAGAAACGAAACACGTATTTTTTGGTCTCTTCTCAATACGGCAGTATGGATGTACTACATATTGTGTATAATTTATTAACTCCTAAGTTTGTGAGTCTTGAAGTATTCGGATTCACAGGATCGCAAGTGTCCAAAGTACCCTGAAGCGTACTACCCTACTGATAGAAATTATTATACTATATAATTCTGAGAAGAGAAACTGTGAGAGTTACTCGTTTAATTCTTTGAACCCTGCAGCCCACTTATAAAAAATGGAAGAATAGTTTTGCGCATCATCAGGCCAGGGTTCAAAAGGTTAAAATATAAACCTGGTTATTGAATTCACGTTCTAATTTTATTATTATTATAGTCAAGGGCCCGGTCGATTTTTCTACCTTGAATCGCTAGACGATTCTAATGTTTTCTAATCGATTCATCATGAAAACATGGCCCTAAAATGACAACGGTGCCAGCGAAAATCCTGCCGAAAGCATTTTATATTAATTAATAATTAGGCGAATTTTTAAAAATATATACCTTTTTGTCCTAGACACATAAAAAAGCATTGGAGTGTGCATTGCAATGCACACGATTAGGAAAACTCACGGTGCCGGGTCTCATCCTACCGAAACCCTCGGCACCGTGGCAATAATGAGGGTGGTAAAACGCACCGTGAGTTTTCCTAATCGTGCGCATTGCAGTGCACACTCTAGTGCTTTTTTATGTGTCTAGGACAAAAGGTATATAATTTTTAAAAATTCGCCTGATTATTAATTAATATAGAATGCTTTCGGCAGGATTTCCGCCGGCACCGTTGTCACTTTGGGGCCATGTTTTCATGACGAATCGATTAACAAACATTAGAATCGTTTAGCGATTTAAGGTACAAAATCTACCGGGCTTTTGGACTATTATGCTAATTGTGATTAGTTATGTAGTTGTTTTTATTATCGAGTTAGCTTCCCAACCAGGCAGAGGCAAACGTAGTTACGGCAAGTAGTGCTATTTATATGCGTATAAATTAAGGGGTAGCGTTATTCTGCTAATAATAATAATTTCGATTGCAACACACTTTGTTCAACAGAAACTTGAACAAGTACTTAGAGCTTCTAATTAATAAAAAGAGAATAGATTCGTTTCCACATTATATAAATGAAAAGGATAAGGAAGAAAGAGCATAATGTAAATAAATATGATGATTTATTTAATAATAATCTAACAACAAATGCAAGGCACTGATATACCTCCTGAATACAACCAGAACAACGAACACAAAGTTCTTCAACGATCAATATTTTATAACTAACGGTGGGTAATTCTCGTGTTCCTTATCAATTCGGATAGAGAAGATCACATCCTTCTTACTTAAGTAATCAAAGGGAAGTTTTCTCCAATTTAATTTCAGTTCCTATTGTAGTTTTTACCAGCTATTGTACCATTTGGCATTGAAATATAATAATTAACAAACGTTCTCTAGTATGTTTAGGTTAGAATAAATTGAAAGCAAACCAAAAATATAGATACATACATATGTACCTTTTTCCTAAACCAGATTTCTACCATGTGAGTCGAATGAATACTGTCTATCATAAAATTTAAATTCATTTTTAGTCCTTCCAAAGAATGGTGTATTACCCGTTCCTCATCGTCATTAAATCGACATGTTAACTTATGACGCTGCTCTTAATTATGTTACAATCTTAACGTTATTATCTTATGGATGTAATTACTTCCTCTTTCCGCAAGTCGTACCAATAGTAACATTTTTTACACTAAACATTTTTCGTTTCAAACATTGTCATACTGTTATGTCGTCTTCTTTTCACTAAACTAATTGTTTTTATTAATTTGGAGCGTTTTCGGGGCGTGGCCAAGTTCCATGGTGAAATAATTTATTTTTACTTAATTGAGAGTGAGAGATCTTGGAATATTCTTTGATGATAAACTTTGCGTCGATCAACCAGTAACATCGCTGTGCTATAGTGCTTTCAAACTTCTCGGTTTTGTTGTTCGTAACACACAAACATTTTTAAAATTCTCTATTATGGATTGATTCAGAGTAAACTAGAATATGTAGCAATCATATGATACGCTCACTATGCATCTCACCAACTACGACATGAGCAAGTGCAGTGGTGCTTCTTAAAATGATTAGCATTCAAAGGGCTAGTGACTATCCAGAGGGGAATTAACAACTTACACAGCTGCTTCTGTCGCAGGAAGTGTCATCACTCCGTATGCGCTATCAACGCACTAGTGCGGTGTTTCTCATTAGCAAGGAGATTGGCTGTCGTGTGTATCTTTTTACACGTTTTAAAATCACGAAACACATGTTCATATTATTAGAATCCTATGAGGACTAACATCATTTACCAACCGTCAACAACACATTTGTGTCGTTGTGGCGATTTGTTATATAAGGATATTTTCTGTGGCGAGTTGGTTTAACGCTACGAATATATACATATATATATATATATAGGGATATATATGTATATAGGGTAGCGTATGTATGTATCTATATTTATAGGAATATCTAAATATGAAGATACGTGTATCTCTTTGTTTAATTTATTGCGTCATCATACTTTTGCTTACTGTATATAAACTGATTGTATATGTCCATTGTGGTTTTTACTGTTCGGCACAAAATAAAATATTATTATTATTGTAGTTATATATGCCTTCTTTGTTAGAATTAGTCTTATTATGTATTACTAACAATAAGTTACGAGGGTAAGTCAATAAATAAGCCACAAAACTGGATAGAGGCAATAATAACCAAAATAACTTCCTGAGATTTATTTCGCTTTTCGACATATTCACCCTGTACATTCAGACGCTTACAGACCATCTCTTTATAAGTGCTTGAAAGCCGGGGTCACATACGTCTTTTTGTTTGCTGTTGCAGCCAGCGAGTAATTTCTTGGCTTACGACATTATCAGTTTCAAAATGGCGGCCAACCAAACGATTTTTTAGGGGTCCAAACAGATGAAAATCACTGGAGGGGTCGGGATCCAATTTAATACGGCTTTTCGTGAGAAACAGTTGTCACCATACACGGAATGCATTGCGCGATATACTTCTTGTGTGGACAGTTCTTTGGTCCACATAAGACGCACAACTGCACGCTGTTCTGCTCGTGTACACTTATGCAATACACCCGCTATCGTGCATTGGCTGCGTCTGACTAGTCGCGTGCTTACGAGATGTCACGCAACCTATGCGACAAGCATACATATGCTGAATCTGCTGTCAAAAAATGTGCTTGTAATCCCAAACTGTATAAGGTAAACTGACGTTTGCGTTATATATCGACTCACCCTCACAGACTAGTATCTTTTTCAAGCACTTAGTTAGTAGTTTCAGAAAATGTGCATAAACTATATCTGTCTATCTATTATAAGAGCGGCTAATTATTCCTGCATAGAACATGCTCAATAACGGGACAACGTATGTAGTCCTCCACTACCAGATTCAATAACTGTTTCCGGGATTAGACCGTGTCACGATATGGATAAAAAAATAACGAAAAATAGCGCACAAAAAAATTAATGTATAAAATAACTTAACGCCTTGCCACTTTCCTAAGTGATTTCTTCAGGAGCAAAAGAGAACAGAGGATCTACCACCTTATTGGCAGTTCAGTATTTCTTCATCGCACAGCATTTCACTATAATACTGTATGATACACGGTAAATTACGTCACTTTATTACACATCGCAATTTATAAACACTGAAAGATGGATAATTCTGTCCTGGTGGAAACTTAATTAACTTGCACAGCTTCTTTTAGCTAAGTGAATTATTGTCGAGTTTGGCATTTAAGTAAGTTATCACATCAACCATATTTACATTATCCAACTGGAACGTATATATATGCCTGACCTACCATCACATGGTTAAACTTATTTTTTAAGCCTTTTAGAAATTGCATCTATATACCAAATGAACGAACTCATTGTGCAAACTCTCTTCATACCATAACAGCTCCGTCAACTCGTTTTCAGGACAAACGTCCTTGAACCTCTCGCAAATCCCTCCAATAACAAGAGAATTCATCCAGTCCTACGGTAATTTTTTATACTACTAAAAATGATATGTTTACTCTTTTTATACCGCAATTATAGTTATGAGACATTGTGATGTATTAATTATGTCAGAATTTCTATTTGTAAATACCCATTGAAAAAAGTAACATATTTATTTTCTTATGGAGTTGAGTATTTATAACAAATTTTCATAAAAAATATTCTAATTGAGGCTCGAAGGAATATTTTACTTGAAGTCTTCGTCCAGTTTAAAGAAAATCCATTCTCTTTAGTAAAATATTGTATATTTGTAAAAATGCCACTTAAATGTTACAAAATTATTATTTTTGTTCATCAGATATTTGCTTTAGCACAAGCGCGTTAATTTTTCTAGATACGCAGTCGAATGAATATTCTTTACGGAATAAGTCCGTGGCCATTTCGCTTATAAACATTTGTACCATAGGATTAACAACAACTTTATGCATCGCTGCTGCAAATTTCTGTGGTTCTGGATCCAAAAGTATACCATTTATTCTATGTGTTAATGCTTTTCTGGCAAAACCTGTATTACTCGCTATTATAGGTTTCCCCATCATTAGTGCTGAGATGATAGTGTTCGGAAATGGATCATGTTTTGCAGGTATTAATAGAGCTGCAGATTTCTTTAGTAAGGTTTTCTGGTAAACAATTGGCAACTGCCTAAGGAATGTGACTTGGGATCCAAACTGCTTCTCTTTTGCTATATCAATTAACTCATCGTAATATATTAATTCATCGGTATCTGTTTCGCTGCAGCTGCCACCTATAACCAAATGAAATTTGTCTTTTAACGGCTCTTCTGATATGAATATTAAATTATCTAATGCTTCTAAAGCCAGTCTAAAATTAGATCTCTTTTTATAAGGACCAAACACTACGAATAAGTTTGCGTTTGCTGGTAAATCCGGGACAACTCTGTGAACGTCGATACAGTCTTCTTTCCATAAGCCAGTGTCGACACAGGGCGCTATATATCTAAGTTCTTTCTCAATATTTGGAAACGAGCGTTTGAATATCTCTCCTAAACATTCCGTCTCAACCAAAATTTCACTGGCGTGAGGTAAAGTTGTTACAGTAAATAAATCGGGTGTCACTTTGAGATAATTCGTGAATAAGTCGAGCTGTCTTATTGCAGAAAAATGTGTCAATAAAATTGTCTTGTAATGCGAAAGTTTTGAAAATATAAAGAGTGCTATAGTGTTGGTGTCCAAAATTATAACTTGGGGTCTTGGTTTAGGCGGAAAGAAACATACTCTTAACGCCATAATGAGAGCTTTCAAACAATACCAATCTTTTGGGACATATGACGCTGAGTATTTTACATCTAAAACTCCATGAGAAGGCTAAAATGCGTATAAGTTGACATCGTGAAATAAAATAAGCAATTCTCTTACAGAAATTTCCGGAAAACAGTTTGTCTTATCCAAAGCAGTAGTTATTATAGTGACCATGTGTCCATATTCTTTTAACCCAGTCGCTAAGTCAATAATATAACGGTCATCTAACTTCTTTCGGAATTTGTTATGTAAAAATACAATGTGGCATTTTGGGCTCGAATTTACTGCCGGATCTTCTATCATCTTTTTCGGTCTACAAAAGTTCTGGTAATTTCCTTGTGAGCTGTAATGAAATACCGATTACCTTTCTTTACATTACATGATTTTTCTTACACAATGTCAAATTCTGACATTTAACGAAAAAACAGTTGGCTAAAGTTTATATCAATGGCAACAATACTAAAAGTTGGGAAAAAGTAAATTTGCTGAATTTTAAAAGCAATCCTGAGATATACAACAAAATTAAAAGTGCAAATTTCAAAAACCAAACAACTCTTAACGAAAATGAAAAATTTGGATCGACATTACATGTTATCACACCATACCAGTGAAGAAGTGTGGTTAATGTGGAATAATAATTTTAACAATATGCATGAGAAAAACTATAGTGAGCATTATGAGATATGCACTTTGTGGTACCATTACTGAAAATTCAGCTTGCTTTAAATATAATTATCCAAAACCCTTCATTCATGGCAGTGGATGCTACTTATTTACTTAATTCGAAGCTCCTATCTTTCGATATAAGATAGATGTTGTTGATTCATGTTTCTTTCCATCTCCTTTCCCATTCTTCTCTGTCTTGGTATAGCCTCAGAATATCTCCCCAAAGCGAATACTCTAATACTAACTTCTCTTACATCATTCTTCCAAGCTTTTGAGGTCTTCGACTCTTTCTTTTGCCTAATTCTCTTGTTTGATATATCTCTCTTAACAACCTTCAATTTGTCCTAACGCGTGTAGTTCGATTTGGTAACATATATTATTTACTGGCAATATCTTCGTTGGTTCCTGAATCTCTTATTTCCGGTTATTCTAGTTCAGCTATTTAATTTCGATCTCTGTCTTTCTGCTCTTGTTCATGTGTTAGTACAAGTTTTACTAACGTTTTAATCATTTCCGTCGTTCCATGTTTTGGAAATTCTTTCTTTGTCAGAAACTGTCTTAATACATTCTCATTTACCCCCTTCTAACTTCTCGTTGATTTCATTATCGGCATTTCCTTCACTGGTTACTGTTGTATCCGAATATTTAAACTTCGTTTCCACCTATGTACTTTAATGCTGTGTTTCTGGTCTGTATTTCCAATTATCATGCTCTTGGTGTTTTTGTATTTATCTTTCTGGTAATTTTTTCAAATCTTCAGTCAGTGCATTTACGTTATGCCAATTTTCTTATGTTCAGTTTCCCGAAACGCACGTCTAAAATACGGTTGAAAAGGATTGTGTTCAAGATATATCTTGATATAATATATATATTATCTATATATATATTTTTAATACCATTGCATTTATCAAGCTTTCTGATTTTTCACTTTTTAAACGTACATAATTTATGAAGTTATGGTTTTTAATGCAATTAATTAGTTCTTCTTGAATGTTCCAGTTTTCTATGTCTTCTCGCTTTATATGGTTATATGCTTTATTGATGTAGAGTAGACTTTTACTCCACGTCAATAAAGCTTACATGTATTTCCTTGCTAATTCGAATAGCTTCTTCACTAGTGTGCCTAATGATAAAGTTCTGTTGTTAAATTCCTCTATTTTTCCAAAACGACCTTTATGTTCCCCCTAAAGTTTCATTCAGTTTTTGCCGTAGTCGCCTTTTCATATAATTTTCCCAGTGCACTTGGTAAGGCTATGCCTTTACAATCTCTTTTGTCTTTCCTTATTTGATGCATCGGAAGCAATAGTTCTTCTTTTATTTCTTCAATTAAATATTTAATCATTTCGACCGCCATCTCGTCGGTTCCTAGTATCTTTTCGAGTTTCAATTTATGAACTATAGCTTCCATTGCATTTCTTGTAATCTCTTTCATATACATATCCTACTTTACCTTGCAACTCTACATGATATCGCCGCCATTCTTTCATGTCTTTCTCTTGTTAATACAGTGCCAATTTTTTACCATGGTTTTAGGTTTTTTCATTCGTTTTAATAAAACCTTTTTAGTAACTTACAATAACTGTGTAGATATTGTTTATTAATTTTAACATTTTACAAGTATATTCTTTCTTACTTGTATTTATTGTAGCTTATTTGATTCTTCCACGTTCCTTACTGTCTTGCGACCACCACATCTTTTTTTTTTTTGTATCATCATTTCCAATTTATTCTGCTTCACAAATATTTCTTGCAGCCACAACATACAGTTAATTAAACAGACCTTTATTACTTTACTTTGCAATTATTTTGTTTTCCTTTTAAGGTCATGTTGCTATATTTCAAATGACTTTCTATACCTGTTGCCACCTATTGTGGCAACCGAAAGCCGAACGGTTAAGATATTGTAGTATAAATCTGGCTTTGCCTTGTCAAATGGTATTATATTTTTAAATCATTATTGACATATGTTATTACACTGCATTTAACTGCCGCTAAGAAGACGCAAGCAATTTCATTACTTGGGGAATAATGATCGATAAGGAAAATAAGTAATAGATTTGGAGTCTCCAAAGGCACTATTCATGACATTAAAAAAATAGCTACATCAAAATTGAGATGAGTATGATAAACGGTTGGTTTACACTGCTAAAAAATAGACAAAATAGCCTATAAGACTTGTTCGGATTTTTGTTGCCTCAATATTACCTGAAGGCACTTGAAAATGAAGTTAGTGTATAGCTGGAACATATTTTTGTATATTGCTTTTTGTACTTATTATTACCATTATCGTTATTATTATTATTACTGAATTTTAATGTTTCCTGATGTTACAGAAATGGAGGAGCAGCTAGAGGTTGCAGAAAACCGATGCAATACTTTGAAAGATCAACTTGACCATATGAAGAAACTATATCAACATAAGGCCGAAAACACCAAATCTGTAAAGCAACACACTAAAATGACTCTTCACAGTGCTGGCAGTATGTCCACCAGACGAAATCCTGTAGAATTTATAAGTCTGCTTACACTCCTTTTTCCGCACTGTTCTTTTCTATTTTATTAATATTTTGCAGGTGCCACTAAAGGTTCATTTGTCAAATCATCGTCATCGCTTGGCAGACCCGAGAAGTGTGTTATGACACCCGTTAGACAAAATTCAAATGCAATTTCCACGGACAATTCAGGAGCGGCAGTTCAAACGATAAATAATATATTAAATGGGATAACGGATTCCGTTAATCGTTTATCGCAGATTCATGTTCATATACAGAAAGATAGGCCAAGCAGTAGAAAAGGAACAAAATTATGTGATTCATCTTGTGGAGACGATACACCACGTAATTATATATAAAATAACTCAAGATGACAAACAAACATAATTGTCATAATTTAGTTTTTAATTACATGTCGGGATGGTACATTAGTCGTCTATCAACGTTGAATATTGGTTTCCAAAGTAATACTAACAATAAACGTGTAGCAGAGAAATGTTATACATACATATATATGTACATAATATACTACTCATTTAGTAGACACATATTGCGAAGTATTTAAAGTCAACATGTGTACTGGAAGAAGGGAGGAACGAAATTTAAATAAAATGGGAATGTGTATTAGGATGTGTTTTAAACTTTAATATTTCTGTTTAATATAACTAAAAGAGTTGCATTGCGCATCTGCGCATTATTTAGTCATATTACCTAAACCGCTTCCCTACAACTAACTTCGCTAGTTATGGGTTAGATGTTTCTTCTGACAATGAGTACTATAAAGTTTCTCTGGTCTTCTGGTCCTTCTAGCACGTACAGATAGTCATAAAACTGTTCGACCAGTCTAGTATGTGTTAAGGATTATTTAGACAGAAAGCGACAGAATATGAAAAATTCAATTAGCTTTATTCCAACACTTAAATTTAAAACATAACATTAATATTAAGGGCCACAAAAGTTGTCGTCCATGAAATGAATGGTACAATGCTCCAGTACTAAATACCATTTTTTTTAAATATCGTTACACAAGTTTTACTCTTTATAACTTCGTTTTGTCTATCATTGATTTGACCAATTTGTTAGCTGCCAAACTTTAATTCTTTTCTCTTTGAAACTCAATATGTTACGAATTAAATGTTTGCGTTGCTCACGTTTCAAATGCGCCTACGTACGAACATCCATACAGCTATAGAACTGGCAGTTACATCTAGGCAACGATTCCTAAGGCGCGTTGTACAATATGTAATTTTTTCTATTTGAATTTGAATAATGTCATAACTCATTTGATTAAATGAAATAATTTGATTTCTGATAAACCATTTTGTAACAAAATAATAAAGCAGCTATGTTTTTACATAGAAGGAACTGGCCAAAAATTATATTTATTTTTATAGGAACGTAGCAAACCTATGAAAATGCTGACAGTAGAATACTGTACCCAAATTAAATGATATGTACTCTCAAATGTAGAAAGTAATTCTGTTTATCTCTTGTACAACTTTGCTGTCAATGAAGAGCATTTTGATCGTTTTCTATTAGCAAGAGGTAAATTTTAAGAACGTCAGAGTTTGCAAATAATTCGTAACCTTTCGAATGTTTTATTCTACTTATACTAAGTATAGGTTTTTGTTTTGAGAAAAAAAGTTCTTTGATACAACTAGGCAAGGATTATCGTTTCTTAAAAAGACGTCATGACGTCATCAAAGCAATTGAGATATTAAAGGAAAAATACATATCTGCGTAAACTTTCTAGTGTATAGTTGTAGAAAGAATCAAATTATATTCAATCAGCCCCACAAGCTTTATATACCTAAAGTTTTAACTACAATAACAGTATTTGTAAATCAAAATAAAATGCATATTCACAGAATTACCTAGATCATGGTGGAGATACTCCGAAAGATCCGCGGAAGGTCACGAAACACATATACTACATACATTTAATTTACAAAATAATTATAATATTATTCAATAACATTTATAATGATTTTGATAACTAAAATTCTAATTGTTAGACGAGTAATACACATTGTTATAAGATATACCAAACAATATTGGCATTTGTTTAAATGTTGATTTGTACATAACATATGTATACGCATATTTTATCACATCGTCTTTTAGTTATAACTTTGGCCACACCGTTACCTGAAAATTCACCGAAAGGGTCGGGAACTATGACGGAAGAAGGTACTCGTACTTTAACTCAAGAAATCCTTCATCAAAGTTCGACTGTAATCAGTGTTAAATCCAAGCACAAGAAAAGACTTAAACGACGTAGTCAAAGCAATAATGCTGCCAACAGCAAAAACATCCACAACTCAACGATAACAATTAACATCACAAACAAGAAAAGTTTGAAATCCGCAGCCAAGCACGTTGAAAAGAAATTCAAAATCGATCCCGTGAAGATGATCAGTAAAGGATTCATCATCAATTCTGTCTCCTAAAAAATCTAAAAAGCAAGTACAAAGACCGCGTCGTAGATCTCTTGGGGCTATAGATAGACTAAGAACAATTACAAGGGCACAAACGACAGCAGAAACCGATAAATTAGTAGAAATTTACCATAATATTGCAGCTAAAGGAAGCGAAACCGAGGAAAGCTCTCCGGATTTACAAAAACTTTACCCAAAAGAAGAAAAGCAACCCAAAAGTACTAGCGAGACGGTGCCCTCTTTACCCCTTGAGGAAACTTCAAACTCTTGCGTTGCTAAACAACATCCACAGCAACAACCTTACAATGTACAAGGATATTACAACTACAATAATACTAGATTATCGCCTATTGAAGAACAGACATACACAGAACCCACAGCACCTCGAACAGAATGTTACAGTATGTGTTCGAAAAATTACGAACTTCCCACTATTGCATCAAAAATGAAGCAGGTCGCCAAAAGTTACTTACGAAGATTTAATTTTCATTCTATACCATTTTGTGCGGCAAAATCAACTAGTCCAAGTCACAACATCGGTATTAATATACAACAAGTGATGAGTATTATAAAAACGAGACAACCGATTACGGGAATATCACCTACTCTAGCTCACAATATCAGTTTAGCTGCGGAGAAATTGCAAGGATCACCCTTTACTGCCATGGTGCCATCGTTCGGATCACGTGTTGCGTATGATGTATATGTATATATATAATATTGAAAATAACTTTAAGTAATACATTTGTAGATACAGACGATCATTGTGTCCCCTAATAAAACCTAACTTAAATTACCAACAATTACAAGAGATGGCTAAGGAGATTCCAGAAGAAGTGGACGAAGAAGGTTCTAAACAAGTGGCAGAAGAGGAAATGGCATGCGGAGATAGAAATGTAAGTTTATTAAAGATTGACAAGTTGACGGACATTGAATATTTGTGGGAATTCACGATATCTCTTGCTATATGCAATGAAATGGCTATGGAAATATTAAGAGATGTCTACTAGTTACTCACTAAATTAATTAAAACTTTTAATTAACCCGCGGGCGTAGTCTGTTTGTTACATCACGTGCCACTAATGTAACCCTGTATTTATTCTATGTTGCTAGTATTGACTTGATTGGGGTTTCGTATATCAAGTTTGTGTTATATTATATTACATTATCCCGGGACCTCCTATACCCTAGGGCCTAGGCGTTGAGGTAATTGCATTTCTCTACTGCTCTCGGTCTATTGCCATTGCTCGGTTTCCTTCTGCTATTTCTCCCCTGTAGTTTTTTTCCCATGCTAACTTCAACAGTTTTGTTTCTCCCATACTAGTTCAAACCATCTGAGTTATTGTATTTCTATTTACTTTAAGATATTCCTTATTTCCAGTTTCGGTCTAATTTCTTCACTTTTCATTTAGTCCTTTTTAGTCACCGCCTCAATCTTCCATGGTATTTTTATCTCACATGTTTGGATTTTACTTTTCGCTTTTGATGATGGTGTCTCGGATTCGCACCCATACACAAGTATTGAGAGTTGTTTTGCAGATTTTTGTCATCTCCTACTGATTTCTCG
This sequence comes from Chrysina gloriosa, assembly GCA_038088585.1. Classification (NCBI taxonomy): domain Eukaryota; kingdom Metazoa; phylum Arthropoda; class Insecta; order Coleoptera; family Scarabaeidae; genus Chrysina; species Chrysina gloriosa. Next base: position 54,614,125 of record CM076087.1, read on the forward strand.
TCTGCTAAAACAGTTACTGTAAAGCACACTGTAGATCTAGTTGACTATTTCCTCTTTATGCCAGCTTTTGCTTCTACTATTGCTGCTAAGTATTTGATCAAGTTGGCTTGTTATAGGGTCTCCCCTTCGTATTCCATATTTACTTCTTCTGTGTCTCTTCCTATACACATTATTTCCGTCTTCTGAGCATTAATCTTTAGGTTGTTTTCTCTTAGGATTTAGGACGGCCAATGCGACTATTTTGTTTTTAGCTTTTCCTTGCTGTTGGCGATTAGTATAACGTTACCCGTATATAGTAGTTCGTCTATGTAGGTTGGTGTAAGTTTTTATGTCCCAGTTGCGAACTATTCTATTTATTTTTGTTCTCGGCACGCTGTCGAATGCTTTCTCCAGATCAATGGCAGTGATGTACATTTTTGTATTGGTTACTATAATCTTCTCTGATAGCTGTCTCAGGACGAATACTAAGTTCTGGGAGTCGAGTGAAGTTGGTTCGAATCTTTCTCCTAATCTATTCTCGATAATTCTTTTTGCTTAATGCTTCTTCCAATTTGATTTCCACTTGCTCCCTCCATCTAGCTAATGTTTCGTTGTCATCTTTGCTTTTGGTATTCTTTAGTGGGTTCTTCTTTTTTCTTCTCAAGTTCTATAGGGTCCTATATAGCAGCTTAGAGTTTCCTCCGGCGTTCTCCTCCATCTTATTTCCGAATTCTGCCCATACTTTAGATTTGGCATGTCTTACTATGGATTTTACATTGTCTCTTTATTTTTTATAGTCTTCGTATGCGCTTCTGTCTCTGTTGGCGTTCGGGTATTTCTTTCAGAGAGTTTTCTTCTTTTTAATTTCTAGTTTTATTTCCAGGTTCCACCACATCGTTTGTTTTCATTTGTTTGTATTTTTACTAGCTCCACGGATTTCCGGCTCTGTCTGTAGATTTCTTTAAAGTATTTCCATATGTTCTATGTTTTCAGCGTTTTCTTCTATACCGAACCTATTATCTACTAATTCCTGGTATCGCCTTTTGATTGTTTCTTCTTGGAGTTTGTAGATCGTTATATGTTAATAATTCAGATCTCGTCTCGTTTTGTGGTTGAAAACTTTTACACCAACTTTATGTAGTCTGAGTTGTGCTTCTACTAGGAAGTGATCGCTCACAATCCTGCCTCCGTTTTTCACGCTAACATCTGACTTCTCGTTTCGCGTTCTTACTTCTCGTGTATATTTGTGTGATCGTATCATGTATTTCCCACTATGAGGTTATTCAGTATACAGAAGTCGATAATATTTTGACCGTTGCTGTTAATAGTATTAGTAGTAATAGTATTTTCTTCGTACTTTACTACAATAATTTTCCAGGCCTCTGAATCCTACGGGCCCTATGCTAGTTTCGGTTTCTTCCAAAATCTTCCACTTCTTTTTGTACCTCCTTCATTTGGACCCTACACAATCAGTATTTTATATTTTTTATTTTCCTCTACTTTATGTTCTATTCTTAGAATTCTTCTGATACGGGTTTTGACCCCTTTATTTCACATGCTCTTCCTGTCTTTACAGGAAGCTGTTTTTGCGCTTTCTCCTCTCCTTACACTACTGTAATTCAAAATATGTCCTTCATTTAGCGCTGTGCATCCACTTTTATTTCTTGGTTTCTTTAAAGGCAAACAGGGCTATACTGGTTTGCTCAGTCCCTGAGACCAGTTCCTCCTTTCCCCCATTAATTGCCCTCAAGTCCGACGTACCGATCTTGTATTTCTCAACCGCCTTCTTCTTTCGTAGCGATTACTTACCGCACTTATTTTTTCAGAGATCTCGTTCTGGTTTCATTACATATTTTATCTTATTTACCTACTAGTTTCCTTGATCATAGGCATTTTTGTCAATATTATCTTTCTGTGGTTCTTCCGTATTCAGTTTCTTGACTGTTGCTGGTTCACCACTTGCGCTTGCCGTAGATAATGTTTCCCTAATATTTTTTTGCCTGGCATAACTATATAGTCTTCTTCTTTTATCCATCTCATATACTTTATTAACAAAAATTTATTTATTGTATTATAACTGTCCTTTGAGTACTTTTTCTCTTGCGTCCTTTAGTGTTGGTATGAGCTTTTTCCTTTCCTCCTGTACTTCTGTGTTTTTCAATCCAGATATTTGTTCCTCTAAGGTTTTTGCTATCTTCAGAATTTCAGAGTTTTTATTTATTTTGGTTAGTTTCATTAGCATCGGTCTTCTTTGCTTCGGTTAATATTTCCCGATTCTTGCAATTTCCTCCATATCCTTCTCTTTGTCGATCGGGACCCCCGTTTTTCACAATCTTATTTTCCACCTCTTCCTGTTTTTCATTCTCGGAATCATCTATTCCCTTCACCACCAAGTTCTTTCTTCTTAGTTCTCTCTTCAATAATTACATTCTTCGATCTTGCACTTTCACCTTGACATTTTTCTGCATCATTGACTCCACTTCCTGCAAAACAAATTTCTTTTTCTCGAACATTCATTCAATGTTGTCCATTTGGAAGGTGATGTATTGCTTTTAGTTTATATCGATTGTCAGTGCTACCGGCTCCGATATCCTTTAACTATCAATTCAGTCGGTTTTATCTGCACCGCGGAGAAACCTGTCAGCCGGTCAGTCCTTTGGACCTTGGGTTTAGTGGGTGTTTTATGCTGTTTTAATTAAATCTTCAAATCTTACTTTCGTTGTTATTCTTCTCTATTATCACGTAATTGAAGCTTTTAAATACTCATTGGCTCACCCTAGTTTATTTAACTGCTCGCAGCTCCCAGAAATTGGGGTTTACTACGGAACGAAAATCAATCACAGCGTACTCCCCATACTTCATGGATTTAAGATTTTGTTACTGAATGATAATTCAGATTAACTTCTAAGCATCCAACATATCTTTCTGAACCGCGAACCCAGCTGCTTTCTTCCCATAGAAATATGTCTGCCAGTTTAACTTACGATCTACGGCTTTCTCTTTTAATAGCGAATGTAAAACTTTTTATCGATGTTTATTAGGTGGTTTTGGTTAGCTAGTTCAAAACACAATTTAATTGTGTATTACTTTTTATTTATTCCTATAATTCGTAGAAGTTAATTCAGGCGGGTATTCTTCTACGGTCACTAGGCCCAGTATGTGGGTTCGTCAGTACCTAGAAAATCTAAATTGGTGACTTGCATGGCTGATAAATAAACCCCGGAAAGTTTAGGAAGATTGATAAGAAAAGCATCCCTACCACTTGTGAATAGCCCGAATTGATGTAGACGCATAATGCAATTCGTCGAATGCGTGGCGATAAACCTCTCTAACTTTTCAGAGTCTACTGATAACTAGAATTTGTTAAAAAGGTGGATGACGTGTTATCATTAAGTAATGTAAACCTTTCATCATTTCTATTTGTTTCTTGCTGATAATACAAGGATCAGATGTTTAATATCGTCTGAAAATATTTTCAGTATAGCAAATAAACTACTTTTAACTGGTCTTGCTTTTACATATAAGTTTGTTTCCTCTTCAAAACTTATTTTGAACTGCTACGTATAATAAAACAAACGAGTTCAAATGCAAGGTATATTAGTTACAAAACTACCGTCCTGGATACCAAACCTATTAAAAAGTGTAGTAAACTAAATATAAATGCTTGACTGTAGCTAATGTTTGCGTTTCTTAATCGGTATTGCTGTAGCAAGAATGTTAGAAATTTAGAAACTTACTAACCGAAAAGTATCAACTTCAAATTACCACAGATAAATGCTAGATTTGCGTAAACTATTGGATAAAATTTACAACACGAAGACAACATGAGTTAGAAAATAATGTGATGACCACAATTTACTTACGCATCTCATTAACCTTCCTATACTCACGTCAAAATGAAAGACGTATACTATACTATATAAGTCGGTCACACACCGTATGCGTGAGTATAGGAGGGTTAAATAGTGCTTTTCCCGCAATGAAAATTGTAACTAATCTAGCAACAAATTAATATATCATTTACAGCTCGCGAACAAACTGTAATTCATATTGTTAAGAGAGCGTTCTAGCATTATTATTTTGTATACTCATCAAATTACATATCTATAGGGCCCAGTATGGACCGCTGATCCTGTAAATCAAAAACATTGCACGTGTGTTCCGCAGCAAGGCGTTGGATTTCAACAAGTTCTTAGTCGGTATAATGCGCAAACGTATTCAACGAGTACAGTTTCGCAAGTAACATTAAAACAACTTTATTTTCCTGTAATTTATTCAGTATAATATTTCAGTGGCAATACAGGACAAAACCTCGCAACAACAAGTTTTCAGCACTTGTAAAGGTACGAAATAAAACCTTACCGATAACAAAGCAACAACAACAACAAGAACAAAACGGAAAAGTAACGGAGAATAAACTGAGTGGATCGCTTAAAGGAAAAGAAAGGAACATGAAAGAAGTTCTTACGAATCTGCACGACGAGTTTTCCTATTTAAATCAGTAAGCCACTGTCTTTAATTTAATAAAGGTTTGCTAAGTTTATCGTTTTAAGACAATACGATCTCTTATCAAAAAAACTTGAAGAGCTGGGTCCTAACGCGGACGAGGAGACTGTAAAACAATTGGAACAGATGGAGCGATGTTTAAATAATAAGGAGGAAGAAATTACTATGGTAATGACATTGTACAAAGAAGTTGTGGCATTAAAAAGACAAGTCAAAACTCTCAAAGAAAAAGCAAGCATAGCGTCATTATCACTTAATGTTCAACAAATTCCACAGCAACTTCAGCAAGTACCTCCACACCGAGCTTATAATGATACTCATACAGCTGTTCATTTAACTAAGTTACTTAGACAAATACAAATGTACCAGGACATGAATAGAATAGGACGCAGAAATTAAATTCATTGTATACTGAGCTATAATATTAAAATTTTAGTAAACAATCATTTAATATTTTATATTTATTTTCCTTGTTGGCAGAAAAGATGCAAATCGTTAGATAACCTGATTGCAATCGATGTTTCGTCCTCTCCTTCGGAGACATGCAATCTATTCCTCTATTTAGTCATTCTATAATTAATACAACGTTTGTCTCTATCAGCATGAGGAGATTGTGGTTAAAATCATATATAAGATAAATAAATAAAACGACGAAGTGTTGAAGTCCGTGCAGGCATTCAGTGCGTGTGTGATTATCCTTGTACAGTACTTTAAGTTGTTGGGCAATGTTCGGTACACATGCTCATTGATGTGCTAAGAGTACACACAGAAAAATCTTTCCTTAAAAGAAATATATACATTTGTTTGAATATATAAATTTAAATCAAATCTTAGAGTGTTCCTTTAAGAATATTTTGCTTGAATATAAAGTATGTATTGATTTATAATGAAATAACGATGTATTTAAATTATATGTTCAAATTGGTAATTATTTCGTTGAATCAAAAATTAAAACGCTTATTGCAAATTCTTTCTTGTATTGAAATAAATTTATCGAGACTGTTAACGAAAATGCTTTATGCATATGCTTGATTTTAAAGTTATATTGAAATAAAATATAGCTTGCTTTTAATTAAAAAGGTAGGCAGAACAAAGAGATTTCCTTCAAATAAATTATAAGGTTGTTGTAATGCATAGATTAATAGTAAAGTCCAACATAATCAATATTTCTGGTAATATTTTGATTTGTTTTGGTGGCAACCATATGATACATTTTATTTAAATATATGGTTAGTTGTGTAGTGTATATTCAACTTACCATTTGTTTCATACACACTTTATATGCTTAAATTAAAGATTTGTTTTTATGTGTGTAATTGTTATTTATTTTATACAAAGCGTTTATCAATTAATGTAAATAGATAATAATAGGTATAACCACAAATTCGTGATTTATACTTTACAAATGGTTATTGGAATCGTTTGGAAAGTATGAATTATAGTACCTGGTAAATATCAAGATATTTACTTCTAATTACATTGACCGTTCGTGAAAGACCGGTGAGATGTGATTAATTGCTACGAAGAAATGGGTGCAAATACGTTAGTTTTCATACAATAAGCTGTCATTACTACAAGACGGGTCGGTTTGAATCCTTTGACAATAATAATAGGCGAGAGGTATTGATGAAGTCATTAAGTGGTAGAGATATAACACATTTTATGAATTAACATGTGTTTGTCTTTATGATATCATACTTCGGGATTATACTTGTCATAATTTACTCCATAATAGGCTATTAATCAGATTAATTTGACGTTTCAGTTATAATATACGTACATATGTGTTTGTTGGACATTTAATGAGAATAGCAGTTATAGTGACTTAATACAACATTTGCTGACAATTGATCTGCTGACGCGTCGTCAGACGTCTTTCCTTCTTAAACAAAGACATTTTAAATTAAAAAATTACGTTGTATTACATCTATGACAACTCTTAAACTTTCAAGAAAGCAAAATTATCTTCATGCTATTGTTCAATATTTTCCCTTGTTTGTTTGGTGCAAATCGCATGTACCAGGTTCGAATTGTATTAAATTAAAAGTCACGCAGTTATTCTTTAGTACTATTTCACTATCATGAACTATTATAAAACTTCTTATGAATTCACTCCACTAATAACAATGAATGAAGGTTCAGTACTGATTATTGTTTTCAGGAAATATTTCTTTAACGCCTCTACGTAAATTCAAAAATAACACATAAGTAATTTGTAAGTCAAATTGTTTATGGTTTTGCAAACAAATCGCTCGCACGTTTGGCACTTGCAATAGAGTATTCCAGTTATAAACCTCTCGTATCTTCTACTGATACAAACTACCATTGAGTGATTGTCTACTAATTATAATTCGCTTCTGTTTTGTATTCCAAAATAGGTTATTTTTATTGTTAAGTTGTGGATTACAATGATGTATGTACACAGTTACATTTGGTAAATTGTAGAATTGTACATAAACGACACAAAGTACAAGGTGGACGTGGAAGCATTTCGAGGATATCAGAAAGAGACTACTGAGTCATCTTAGAGTTTATTACAAAAATGCAGTTAGAGTTTACATCTGTACATGAAACTAGATCTCATGAAGCAATTTGTTAAAGCTTTGCCAATCGAAAGAGACTGTTTCAAGTATTTTATTTTTTATTTGAAAAATAAAGGCCAGTGTGTTAGGTGGTTCACAGACTTTAGAGGTCATCAAAAATGAGCAATTGATTGCGACATTGCTTGGTTGTCATGGATAAACCTTGTGAAAGACTTAGAAATACACCAGCCAAAAATTACACCGAAGTTTTAGAGAATGATGATGAACAAGTGGCATTTTATGCGTAGTTATGTTACTCACTTTCCGAAAAACCTTGGTGCAGCCAGTGATAAGCTAAACGGTTGCACCAAGCTTTGTAGGTCATGAAGGGACAGTATCGGAGTACATGTGTTGGGTGTGTCATGGCTGACTATTGTTAGAACAGACGATATTATCCATAGATTGAATATTCTGCTGAAAAGACTATAAGCGTAAATTTTCAGCTTAATCTAACCTTTATCAAACTTTGGTAAATGGGCACAAAATTGATTTACGGTAACAATACATCCTTGAGATAAATAAAGTAGCATGAACATTACATTACATTCAGGTAATTTTATGAGTATTTTTATTACATGGACAAAAGGAAGCACAAATGTTAATCAATGAAAGTTGTGTGTTTCCAATGTAATTAATATTACATATCAGAGTGCAGCTGCAGTGCTCAAAAATTAAAAGTTTCAGGTCCTGAGTTGGTAACACTAAAAATCTCAAATACCAAAATTTTGGTATTCCAAGATTTCCGACTCTGTCCTTCCCTCGCTCTGTAAATTTCGTCTTGTTATTCGTTGCGTTAGCAAATTCTATTACTAGCAACATTACAGTGTTCTCAACTGAAAGTTTCAGGTCCTGAGTTGGCAACACTAAAAACCTCAAAATACGAAAATGTTTGTCTTCTAAGTTTTTCGATTCTAGTCTTTCCGCATGCTATCACTTTCGTCTTGTTATTTCGTCAATTTCTAATTGCTAAGAAAATAAGTAAATAGCAAAATTCGTGAACAGAAAAAAATTAAAGAAAGAAAATAAGAAATTCAGTTGATTCTAGTTGGTATTTTTCCAAGCAAGATACCACATAAAGTAATATAGAGGAAACATACCACTTAAATGACATCTCTATTAGAACTTACAGAAATTTTGAGTTTCATATTGAGTTTTTTATTTTGAACGCCGTGTACACACGTCGAACGCAGTTAACTGATTAAGGGGACCAACTGAGATTTTATGCTCAACAGATGTCACCATAATCTATAAACAATACTAATTTGTAGGATACAAAACTTCAAAAGCAAATATTGTTTTGAATAAAATCATTTATATTCTGAAAGTAATGGAAGTAAGCTACGAGTTCACTATATTTTCAATCTAAAATATGTCATATACCCTAATGTTCCACACATTATATTTTGCACGATCATCATGATAATCTTTAAGCCTTTCTACCCTTCGATGTAAGGTTTACAGATTTTTAAGGTATTGGTATGCATACCAGTGTGACATTGACATTTTTCTTCAAATTTGCATTGTTTGGAGCTAGCGTTCTCGGAATATGTATGCGACATAGTTAAGATTAAAAATATAGTTAATTCTTAGATTGTTTCTATCAGTTTCGCAATGTTAATGATAATGATGTACAATTCTATATTTGAATAAACAATGTATAAAGAAAAACTATTTCATTTCGAAACCGATGGTAAATAAGTTGAAGTTGAATTTGAAGCAAATTCGAGTCCGAAAGAGAAAAGAATGAAAGAAAGAGCGTCTAGTGACAATTTCAAGCGTCTCACTTTTTCCCAGTTAACTCTCGCCATAGAAGTCCAATAAGAGAGCTTCGCCCTAAAAACAAAAACCGACATAGAGAATTAGAATTGAAAGCAGAATGAATAATCTTTGAGAATACATTACTTATAGAATACATGAAACACCGTTTCGGTTGTATGTACACTGTTGCAGTGGTATTGCTGTCCTAACCTCATAGAAAACTTTTCCGTCTTAGGTGACATAAAACTTTAACAACTTGTAACTTACAATTAATTAGATTTTACGGCGTTTGAGTTGATTTAACACAGAAAATTATAAATGTCAACTAATATTAGTAGTAAATTTTAGACTTTTAGGTAAGTTTTTAACACCGTCCCATTGTAAAAATGTTGAGTGTATTACTAACATTAGAATGACTATCAAAGTTACCGGAGCTTAACGAAACTAACTTTAAAGTGTTCTTTTAATATTCACAGAAAGCATTAATCTGTTATAGATATTTATACAACAATGAAATGCAGCAACAAATTTCTGAAGCTGTAATTATTAAGGTTTGGTAAAAGAATGGATGACGTGTTATCATTAAGTAGTGTAAACCGGTCTTTGTCTCCACGTGCAAGGCGCGACATTAAAATTTGGGGAAGTAAGGGCGTCAATTAAGGGTTAACTATTTAATGATCACACGTCATCCACTCTTTATCAATCGTTAGTGATTATGCTATTAAACAAAACGTAGAAATAATATGGCAAATTAAATGATCAGTTGAAGGTCTTTAAGCAAAACAATTCAAGTAATAATGTTATCTAGCCAGTAAATTATTATAATTATGTAATTTTGGTAGTATTACTAACCAAGAAAGTTTTCAACTAAGAAATAGTATAGGCCAGAGAAATACTGTCGTGCTAAGCTCAGAAAAGTGTGACTGCATGGGCTTGGCTAGGGAAGCTGTATGTTTAAACTCACATCCATTATTTTTTGGGAGAATTTTAAATAAAAGTAAATAGAATTTACTATAAACAAATAACCAGAAATACATAACGAACAAAAATCGAAGACAAATAAGGAATATAAACAATTCCTTAATTTGAAATAAAAGAAGTTTCAGAAATTCTTTAAGTTTATATTAATTTCAAATAAAATTAAAATATCATTTTTACTTATTACATTGGCATAGATATAATAGTTAACTGAAAATGAGGAAAACAGAACGTTCTTAGAATGTTAAAAGTACATTTTGTACAAAGAATGTTGTATTTCTTATTTGACCTAATAGTGGTAGAAAAACAAAAAATAAAACATTTGTTTTTACAAGTAAAACATAACTTGATATAAAAGAATACATTTGCGACATTGCGCTGTTTATTAAATTATATGGATCATGGAAATTGAGAAAGTAAGAAAAGTCTGTTTTACAGTGAAACTTAAATTTTCCATAATTTTGTCCGTCTTCCGTATTTTTTCTGGAATATGCTTTACGTCATTATATTTCTTTTTCCGATCATTTTACTTAATTCTTAATTTCTGAAAATACACTTCTAATTAATTGGTCAATGTCGGCTAGAGTGCAACACAATATTGGTAGAGATCTTTCTCTTCGTCAAGTTCCCAATTTCCTATTTTCACTTAAATTGCAATGAAAAAGTGGTAAACGTACAACAACGTGGCCATGTTGTTTTAAAAGCTCGTGAACATAATAAGTTTTAGTGATAAGGCATTGTTTTATTAACATCACATATTCTACCTTTGCATGTTAGGTTTAGATATAATACTCTTTGCTTCTGGTCAAACATCATCTTTTCGATTATTTCTTGTAGGTGGTTTATTTATTTTACTACTGTGATACGGTACATTCTCCATCACAACAATACTATACGAAGGAAAGTTTGGAATGAGTTGCTTTTCCAAGAACTGCAAAAAAAATTCATGTGGTCATAATAATTCCCTGTTTCGCTGCTTGAATTTAAAACTAACAGCGTATTATTATAGTTGTCGCAACCACCTGCATGTACTATAATACTATATCTCCGATCAGCTCGATCACATTTACACATTCCAGGTCCTTCTTAAGTTTCATCTAAATACGTATATCACTGATCTTTTATTATTTTCTAAATTTTCTATTTGTCGTAATTATCTCAAGTGTCGTTTCTTTCCATCGATATTTTTCTCTTATTATGACACTTCTTATGTCGAAAACCAAGTTCTACTAAATATTTGCGCAATGTTTCCCGTCTTCCTATGTAATTTACTTTGTCTCGCATTTTCGCTATTAATAACTTCAATGTTGGAGCTTACAATACACCCATATTTCATGGACGATCCTTCCTGATACGTCGTGATCTCATCTAATTAAATTTTCATTGAGGCTGGAGTTTCTTGCTTCGTTTTTAAGATTTTAAAGAAGGTCCCTGCAATATCAGATTCTCTGCGAATCTACTGTACAAAACTTTTCGACTTTTTTGTCGCTCTAGGTTTTTCCAATGAAAATACCCAATGGCCATCTAGTTTCTATCAAAGTATCAAAGAAATTTACAATAGTGCGATCAATATTTCGCCCTTCTTAGTGAACAAGTTTGGGTTCTGTCGCGATTTCTAAGTTCTGAAATAAAAAGAAACTGTGAATTTGCCATAAACTGCTCTTTTAAAGTAGAATAACGCTTTAAGGACGGTTAAAAAATTTACAATATTTATAATCTCAAAATCTGAAAATTTTGCAAATCAATAACTTAAAACTAATATATATATATATATATATATATATATATATATATATTTGTCCAATATATATATACAGGTGGCCCACCACCAGCGCCTCGGACTGTAGCTCCCAAACTAATAATTTTTTTAATCTTTTTGATAAGATGGTGTACGTTTATAATGGTCATAATTAGAAAATATTGTCGTTTATACAGGGTGCTCCAACAAAGCGCTAAGTATCAAAGTTATGTTTTTTAAATGGAACAATATACATTTTTTACTTTTTTCGAATTATATAGGAAAAGTTACTTCGATGTTCCATATACCTATCGTTAGCCGTTTTCGAAGTATTTGAGGTTTTTCGAAAAAGTAAGATGTTTTGAAAATGGACATAACAGACAAACTAATTGAAATTTTCAAATCATGTTTTTAGCCTTGATTTGGTATATCTTGGGCTACTTATTTTCAGGTATGTAATTTTACAATAATGTACAGGGTGATTCCATAGACCGGCTTTACTTGTCTCAAGTTTAATAGTGTATAACTTTGTTATTTCAAAAGGAACACCCTGTATATGTTCAGACTCGGAGAAAGGTTTTTCAATTCCTACCCAAACTGTATTAGGTTTCCCTATACCTATCTCTTGTGATTTCGGAGATATTTGAAGATATTTTAAATTTTACCTAGATTGACATTAAATCGAAGCTGCTGAATATGGAAATACAATTGTTTTTTATTTCAACGATCTGAAAAAGGTGCTAATGAAACACATATGCCTTTAAATGATAAGTATTATAATAAATGTTCTACATGATCGCCATTTTACGCTATGGATTGTATTCTTTCATTAATTATAACCCCTTCGTACATATTTTAATAATGTTTGCGTTCCTCATAGTTAAAAACAGCCTACTACTAGATACAGTAATTAAATTGTCATAATGACATATCTTTTAAATGTCAGCACATTTTACTTTAGTTAGGACCGAAATCCCTGACATAAAACATACGGATTCCTAACTATTTATCGGTCGATAAATACCCTCCATTCCTATATATATATATATATATATATATTGGACAAATATGTAGTATGATGAGTCATATGTCCTTTGTCCTCTGCAATATAATACATCATTAAGAAAAGGACAGATAACTCATCATACCGCATATTTGCCCAGTTTATTAATATATGTCTACCACTACTACTTTCCTGAAAAAAGGACTATTTCCACGTTAAACAAATGGAAATATAAAAGCGGGTGTGAATTCAAAATAAAATTGATAAAGCAGCAATACAACCTATCAGATAGTGTAACTCCATGTGTGTTCTTTTCAAATTAGGCCTTTTATTGGTTGATATCGTATGACAACGTGTATTACTGAATTTAGTTCATATATTTTCAGGACTTTCCTGATCTTAGTGGCACATACATATATTAATTTTAATCTCATTCCTTTATCTGTACTTTTATTATTTGTATTACCTATATAACATACTATGGTTGGATAAAAAACTTCCACCAACAGTAGTTATATTTTCTTTTATACACTCGTTGCTCAGTGCTATTCACATGCACAAATGTAGCTCTAGACTTATAGTCAGAGGTTCCCTTAATTTAATTCTGTACTCGTGTCATCACTTAGTGTACAGGTAAAACTGCCCTCGGTAATAGGGGTCGGTCACCCTCTAAATATCCTGCGGCTGACCAACAGTCGTTGGTCGCGTGTACTGCTGACATCGCACATCAATCTACATTAGGGTTAAAAGCTTTCTTAATGAATTGCAAGTTGGCTGCCGTGCGGCGAACGTCCCGTATAACCAGATAGAATCCGATAATAGACTCAATAAACTAAAAAGTTTTCAAAGGGGGCAACGACGGCGCCGCGTCTTTACCGTCCATCAGGGCATTTTAAAACCATTTTAATTGTCTTACATGACAGCTAACGGTTACATACTACTAATATAACAATGTATGATCATAGATACGTACACATTTGTAAATTATTAGTATTAATATTTAAAATTGCTTTTACATATAAACAAAGTTGTTTACAACAAGGAGAATGTCCATATACAGTGAATTATTCTCAAAAGGTTTCCTCGAAGCCGATAACATGAATCATCACGTAGTAGGCGTACTTATTCCGTAGAACAGGCATTTATGTTTAGCCATTGTTATTATTTGTGATGCAAACTATAAAATCAAGGGCAGTTGCTGTTAAATTTTTTCAGGAATGGAGCCAGCATCACCAACCACCATCCTCTACAGCAGGCATAGACAACCCCGCGGGCCACATGCGTCCTTTGAGTAAGATTTGTCCGGCCTGTCAAACTTGCTTCATTAGTATCAATTGCTTTTGTTTTGGCTGGTGGTTCATCCTATTTTTTTTTTGGCCCTCTACAAAAAAAAAAAAAAAAGGTTACCCATGCCTGCTCTACAGTCTATATTATTACTTATACTACTTATGCATCAACTACATTGTAACGAATGAACAACAAATTCTGTCGTCACGTACTGATCTACCTTTTGGTTATACTCAAGAGTTCTGAAAACTACTTACCTGTATCGTGAATGCAATATAAGTATATTGTTTCGAAAGGATCTTGCAATTTTCCCTTTATAGATGATATTTACCACAAACTAAAACGGTACTTAGGCTGGTTATATGATTTTCAGGGAACTTTCAAAACCTTGCAAAAAATTCTTTGAGAGTAAGTCTTGATATATTTGGGAATGATTTTTCATGTAACAGAATGTAGATGCACAGGAGAAGAGTCAGTTATTACTTCAGTCAGCGAAATGTTTTCTGGGTATAGTAAATTATTTTTGAGAGCCAAAATCTTAATGAAATGAATTATGTTATGGCCTACATATGTATATATACTGAGTGACATAGAAATTGCAACACCAAGAAGGGGTTGGAATTTTTGAATGAAATTCGGTTGGAATATTCACCTGTGTTATAGTAATAAATGATCACAGTTTGGAAGGAAAATCTTCATTAGTTAAACAAAATTTAATAATTATTGTTAATAATGTGTGGAGCGACCTCTTTGATTTATACATTCAGTTACACGTCGTGGCATTGATTGAATAAGGTGGTTTATTTCGTTTTGGGGTATTGCGTCTCCATGCAAGCTGCACCACATGTCTCAAAGCTTCCAATGTCAAAGGAGGGCGCTGCAAATTTTGCAACCCTCTACCCATTATGTCCCAACCATGTTCAATGGGTGAAAGATCTGGAGATATTGGAGGCCAGGGTAAAACATTAATCTGGGCCTGTTCAAAGAAGTTCAAGGAAATTCTTGCTACATGAGGACGTGTATTATCCTGCTGGAATAATGGATCTTCAAGCTCTTGTAAGTATGGCAGAAGATGTGCTTCAACCACCTTCGCAATATATCGTTGTGCTGTCATATTGCCTAGAATGAACACCAAGGGAGACCTGCTACCGTAAGTAATATATAATAATATAACATAATAACACCCACAGCGCGGTGTACGTGTCTCTCCACTGTAAATTGAAGATTCTGTCGTTCACCCCGTCTTCTTCTCACTCTCTTACAACCGTCGCGCATGCCTAAACAGAATCTAGATCATCACTAAAGACAACACCACGCCATTCAAAATTCCAAGGAGTTCTTTCATTGCACCATTGTAACCGTTGCTGACAATGTTTCGCAGTCAAAGGAAGCTCAAGTTGCGGACGATATGATCTTAACCCAAAACTTCGGATTCGGCGATAAACTGTTCTAAGGGTTACATGGCGTCCTTCTTTACCAAACCAATTGTCATTAATTGCCTGAGTAGAGGAAAATCGATCTCTAAATGACAGTTGTCTTAAGCGACGATCTTGGCGCTCATTCGCTTCTCTTGAAGCACCGGTTTCCCTTTTACGACGTTCCTGACCATCTTCAAACCATACACGACACACTCGCATTACAGTAGACCGGTTTCGATTTACACGGTTATCAATCTCCCCAAATGAAAGATCAGCTTCGCGCAAACCAATAATTCGACCTCTATCGAATTCGCTTAATTGATGGTAATTAACTCGTTGCAACAAAACACGTAAACAACTGAATAAATATCGAAATAATGTTAATTAATAATGAAAAAAAAAAACAAATCGAACGATAAATACAGAGCCAAAAAACTCGCAAAAAATTAATAATAACTGTCAAATGCGATGTTATTACATTATCACTTGATCTCAAAAGTTAATCAATTATTATTTAATGGTAGCCCAACAAATCTGCCAGTTTCAATAAAAATATCCTACTCCCTCTTGCTGTTGCAATTTCACATGTCAGTCAGGATATGTTATTGAATGTTGACATTCTTAAAAAATCATGGAATTGTGTTGAACTTGTTATTGTGAAATTTTTCTTTTTCCTTTTATGATTAAAAAGATTTCAAAATATAAGCACACTTTTTTATCGCGACGAACGCAGTTCAGTGAGAAAAAACAGGAAACATAGTTAATGCTACAAACTTTTCAGGAAACTTATTCAATTTCTGCTTATATAAAATACTTATAATTTAATCAATAAATTTGGATTACTCTTTCCCGATATATACTTGCGTTATACATACATACATACATATATCACGTGTACGAAGCTTACAATTGGCCTGGCCTGCCGACGAAAGTTGACCACTCTATAGATCAGTATAGAAAAGGTGTACTTATAATAGAAAGATATATTCACAAGTGTAAGGCCAACATTTTATAGTGATAATGTGCATAAATCCAGTTTATCTGTGTATGTGTGAGTTAGTAGTTTTGTTGCGGAAATCAGAAACCAGTCAGAGGGGGCATGGGTTGTCTAAAGAAATCACAAATAGTTTACAAGCGATTTTTCTGAAATCTTATTGGTGCTAACTGAAATTTACTAGAAAAAAATCATAATCTAACGTATGAACAAAATTAAGGGTTACAAAGGAACCATTTCCCTACGGTGATTACCCAAAACTAGGTCGTTCGAAATAGGTTCTTAAAAGTTCTATTAATACCCTGAAAATTATGGAACACGTTTCAAAGAGTATGTAGTTATTGCATTTTGAGAAGTGTTATGAAAACGATCAAGTTCTGCAGAGAACCGCGATATAGAGACTGCGGCATCTATACACCTGAAAATAAGAAAGCTGTCTGCTTTGAAAGCAGTAAATAAAATAAAAACTACGATACAAACATAACCAAGCCTAAGTAAATGCAGAAATAACCAGGTCTCCGAAAAAGAAGCCGGGTGTGTAGGTCTTGGTACGAGGGCATTTGAAACGCTATGTAGGCAAGATACTTGAAAAAAGAACAACAAACTGTGAAGTTTGGACACGATGAACGGGATGGCAGCATCAGCAGCTTTCAGTTATGTTCTATCAGTACACTGAAACCGTAATATGTATTTACAATGTTGAGCAATTGTATGGGATACACTCTATCTTGATAACGGTCTATACAACTCTGACAGAATGTGGTTTGTTTATCTGTACGACGAATTTAAATTTAAATCAACAATAATTTAGGAATACTCTATACATGGTTACTTCTTTGGATTGTCTGATCAATTCTGAACAAGTTCTTTGTAGCATAAGCTACAGCTAAAATTACTTATTAGCGATTTATAGTGATTTGTAGTTAACAATTCCTAGCGAATAATTAATTTTTACGAGGTTATAAAATAAAAGAACGAACATGCCCATAATTATTTGCACCCATATGCGCATGTTCGCCACACAATTTGTGATGGAAATAGGACCGGTTACGGGATAAAGGTTTATAATAAAATTTATGAGACAATTCCGAAATTTCTGTATTACACGATCACAAATCTTACGTAAGATTGTAATACAAATTGTATCCGCCCAAAATAAACTTTAGCTATGAAAACCATAATAATAAATCCAAATTATTCTTTTCATGACATGCTATCCCGTATTTATAACGCCATAAGTTGCTAATGAGTACTAGTGCTACATAAAAGTTCTTTAGAACTGATCAGACAATGCGAAACGGCAAAAATATATAGGATGTTCAGTTTAAAAAGATTGTTGGTATAACCATACCAATAAATAAAGGAACGCCATATTTTATTAGAATTACAGGAACCGTTATCAAGATGTTAGTGTTTCTATACTTTTACCAACCAAGCTATTTGTACCATCTAGTGGAAGATTATCAATACATATATATCATCGTATCTATGTATACTTATGTATATGAGTTTTGAAATAAAGAATATAGTGAACGAATATTAGAAATCGGGAAACTTTTTATATTATTTCCCTCTATATTTGCTGGAATATGAACCATAATTATTAACTATGAAATATTTAATAATTTACAAATACTTTTAATAAAATAAAATCTGGAGGACTCTCTCTAGCTCTCTCTAGCTAGTGAGCACCTATTAAGTAACTGCGCAAAAGCTTACGAAGTAAGCACAATTTCCATGTGCCTATAATCCGTGAGGAGAATCAAGCTTTGTAAATCGCAAACCGCAACTGCAGGACTAATTAATCTCACGAATTATTGGCATATGCACATTGTGCTTACTGTGTGAACTTTTGCACAGTTACTTGATAGTTGCCTATTAACGCACCTAATTAATTAAGTCGTTATATGCAGGGTCCTCCATACTTTATTTTAGCAAAATAGTTTACTATTTCTAAATGCTTTTTTGTTTAGAACATGAAAGTTAAAGAATGCTACCTTCACTATGATAAAAGATGAACAAATTCTATATAATAACACTACAATCTACATATGTATGTCATAATCTGAAAAATAAAAGGAAACGAAGTTGTGGCAATTACGAGACAATTCTATACCGTCTAATAATAGTCTGACATGGGTCTGTGGTTTGAGTCTGGCATGTGAAAACGCTAAAACAACGAAAAACTGTGGTTACAAGCATAGTTTTTTTAATTTTGTCTACAGTGATGTTACGTACGAACATACCTTATACACAGATTTGTACCTGGAAAAAAACAATCCATTTTAAATGAGTCTATTTGCGAAGTTTGGTAAAGGAAGGAATGCTGTTATAATGTAAAATTGATAAATGTGGATAGGCGAGCTTGGTGTAAATTCAATCTTTAGAAACATTATTAACAAGGTTTGAAAAAATTGAGGCAAGACAAAATAATGTGTGTGTAAGGTCATCAACTACGTACTTTGAGGTATGGGAAAATGTGAGCGAAATAACTCTACAAATACAAGAAGACAAATATGCGAAAACAAAAAATATGATCACTGAACTAAAAAAAATAATAATAAATAATGCTAACAATGTAAAATATTAACGGTTTTGTTTGATTTATTTCAAATGAAGTGGCGGTACATTCTTTGTACCACTACAATAACAATTATTTGAGATGTCAAGACTGAAAACGATTTGTTTTCCCCCAAACAAAGCAGCACGATGTGCACACTGCACGACCAATTAGTGCGAACTTTCAAACACCTTTGTACTATTATACAAAGTGCAAATCTATGTCTATTGGTACGAACAGGCTGATGAGCAGTTTGCGCAAAACTGACAGCTTCTATTTCACATGGTTTGCTCTCTTTAATGGGTGCCGATAACTGATTCAATGATTGTAAAGAGAGTATGATCTTATAGGCGATTAAATGTCCCTCTGATAAGTTGTAGCTTAATTTAAGGTCATGTTAGAAACTTAGCTTGAGTATTTTTATTATATTCTATAATTAATTTTTATTTTCTATATCTATATCTATATCTGGATGTATGAAAATTTACCATATTTTCTATAGGTGGATATTAAACTTGATTTTTTACAATTGTCGGCCTACCCTCTGTGCAAGTCTTCTTTAGGGTTTCCTTATGTGCCGGACACAAAATTTCGATCCAGAATGATCCTGTAGGTCCAAAAAGTAAATTTCGTCTATTTTCTATTTAATACGGCGCGGCGCCTGCCTTTACGGACTTACAGAGACGTTTAGTGCCCAATTCATTAGTATCGTATTTGGAGATATAATCATTAGTCAGTTGAAATTTTGCCTGAACAGGCCCCTCTCCTAGAAATTCACAAAATTTGCCCATTTTCATCAGTTAAAAGATTTACAAACTAATTCTTTCTATTTCCAATTGTAAAAGCTTAACCCATTAACGCCTAGCGTTGGGTTTTCACAACGTACACTTTAACCTCCTCTCAGACTTCTTCAGATTAGTTTATAAACAAACAAGACACAAGACAAGAAAATTTCAAGATTTTTATAATACATTGGTTTTTCTCATAAGAAAAATATAATAAATTTCTAATTTTTCTTATTTTTTGGGTGTTTTTACAAAACATTTAGAAAATGTAGTAATATATGATATATCAATCGATAACTTTTGGCAGAGGTAGCCAACACTTCCATATTGTAATACCTACTGTATAATCCAACGTTTCTATCCATTTACTAGACTTTTTATTACTGACAATATGTATGATGCAAAAACGCAACGCTGGCCCTTAATGATATGCAAATGTATAAATTTGTCAAGTAAGTAAAACAAACATACATACTAAAGTGTTTTGGAATTGAAGGGCGTCATACTGTCGCATGTAAGTAACGGTATTCTGCAGATGAAGGAGCTTATTGTAGTTAGTAAGAAAATTATTTTATGATGATCAGTCGGTAAACTGATTCTAAGCGCAGTGGAGTGATTATAAACTAAAAATGTTTTGCAAAAAGTTTTTTAATTTGAAAGAGATTAACGATATTTTAACTGAAAGCTCCGATGAGGATGAAGTAAATTTAAAAAATGCTAGCGAAATAGATGTATCTATTTTGCCTCCATCAAGGATTGATGAAAAGTGATACAGAAGACATTGATGAAAACGAACAAGTTTTAAATAATGCAGAAACACTTCCAGCTGAAATCGCAGGTGAGGTGAAACTGTCATATAGCTGTAATGTAGATGAACAAAATGCACCTGAAGTACAACCAATTCCATTATCAGTGAAGTGGTCTAAGCGTCTGATAATGAAATTTCAAAATCGCCTGTTGACGCTTCATATGAACATATTCAAAAGTTATATGATTCCTGCAGTTCTTTCAATCCAATGGAACTGTATAGGTTGTTCATTGACGATGGAATTATTGATTTTATTGTCCAAAATACTAATTCCTATAGCCATGTAGACAAAAACAACTCGAGTTTTACCACTAATTATGGTGAACCGATGTGAAGTTCACACTGTGAACACAATGCCAAATATAAGAATGTATTGGTCGGAACGTCCTGCTTTTTTCTAACAAGCTTTGGAAAATTTTACAAATTATTATATCGTTAAGGCCCAGCTTTGCGTTTTCGCAATGTGGGGTATCTGGGCACCCACTGATCCTATTTATCTGAAAACTTTTCCCTTCACGAACAGGCAAAAAATATAGTAATTTCAAAAGTTTATCATTCTAGCTTAACGAGAACACAGCTCGGGCCTTAATGTGTTAATTATCTGCATGTTAATTTTTCTTCAAGGTCAGGATTCTAGGACCGTTTACCATAGACTGTACGACATTTTAACCTCACTTCGAATTAGTATGAATTAACTTTCCTTAAACCTTTCCTTTATCTCTTATATGATAGTTCTCTACCACATTTATTATGCTATAGAAATATATCATTTTAAACAAAATGTATCATCAAATTATTTTGAAATAAGCTATAAAGAAAGTCACCCAAAACATTTTCTGTTTGAATATTACTGAATACGTTTCTTATCCTGTAGTAACGTACATATGTATATACATATTATTTGGTATAATCGAGATTATTTAAAAATTAAATATCGTACTCAGTTATTATACCAAAGTAAATTGTTAAGAAAATTAAAGCCTATTGACTAGCTTGTCTCTAAATGTGCATTATTTTTAATGCGATGGTCGAATGTATAGAATATTTTTCTTTAATTTATCACAAGTAATGAGTATTTATATACACGATTGTGAATAAATACTAAATTGCTCGTACATGATGTACTATAATTTCATCTGAAAGAAACATTACTCAAAATAATTGTTTCAAAGATTATAGACACATTATTGCATTAACACAATGATTATCATACTGCGATGTAAAGTGATTTTCTTCTTGAACTGGTAATTTGTAATTACAGTACCTATACTTTATACTTAAATATGTAGTAATCATTCTGTTTCTTGGTATATTACTAATCCCCACAAATTATACCTACATAAATGTTAATTGAATCATGTGACCAAAATAACAAATTGGCTGCTGACTATAAAAACGAGCTTCTATGCGGCGACACGGGACACCCAACTTAAATTATAAACACACAAGATGTAGTAAAGGACAATAAAGATGACTGGGGTGTATACATATGTACATAGAAAATCGTTCCTTCCAATTTTTAGTCGTAACAAATATCACTATAAGGATCAAACGAGGAATGTTTGTGATTTTGAAGTGAAATAAACCAGCTCTTGCCTTCACCACACCGTATATCCACTTAGAGTATTGTTAACCAATTTTCACGGATAACTTCTCTTTCCTTTGTGCTCTCCACTGAAGATGAGCTATAATTTTGAACCGAAAAGAAAGTACAAAAACAAATTATCAACATTCAAAATCATTAACATTCAAAAACATGCAATTAATATCAAAGGACACCACACACCCATAATCTGCATATCAATATTTAGCGGCTTTTGTAAACACGTGTTCATCAACTACTTTTATTTTGAGAACTTTTGAAAGTGAACTGTTCCGAGTTTGCTATGGAAAAGAAATCATTCCATAATTTTTAAAGGAAAGATAAAATATCCACATAAGTTTAATTACGTAGGTACATTTCATCACAATTCTGTTGATGCTCTGATGCACTATAACAATAACTAATATTTTCTTCTCTATGAGAATAGGCACTTAATAATAATATATAAAGCTAGGTATAGGTAAATCATAAAACTAGCCACACTTCTGAATTTTCAGACAATGGATGTCATACTCAACCGTACCGTACGTTTCATGTATTGTAATTGAATTTGTACTTAATTCTTGAGACGATTAGCCTTAATAACAAACCATTATTGTGTTATTGCTATGTATTGGTATTGGTATATGATGGAGTACTTATACACTTCGAATCCTTCAGAGTATATAGGATATAATGCCCGCAGAAACTCCAAAATCCTGAGTGGATTCAGTAGTGATAGATTTTTATCATCAAGCGGGTGGTTTGCAACACTGTTTTAGAATATGTTGTAAAATCTCAAGAGAGTGTCACCAGTCTCTTTGCAAAAGAAGTATCGTTATTCACTGTACCTACTCTATGTAGGTGTCCATTCAGTCTACAATGTCCGGACATAACACCTGCTCGAATTTATAATTGATTCTCATTGAAGCCGATAAGGGTTCTAGATTTTTCGTGTTCCACTCTTCCCCTCTCATTAGCATGTCATGAAATGCTCACAGCCCACAAAATTGTTTCGGTCCTACGCATATTACTGGTAAAGTCGTAAACTTATATAATCGTTATAGTACTCTACACGATTACTTGTACTGACAAGTAATATGTCCACAAATATGTAATATTTAACGTCAGTTGGTATAATTCATAAGATTAATTTATTCTATATTATATTAGTGTCTATTTTTGTTTAAAGTTGCTACAAACATATTTATGCATCTTGCGCATTATATTTGAGCCAGTTGTAAGCATTAATATTCTATCATCATTCGAATGGCATCACGTACTGTATTTTTACCACTATGCAACCTAAAGATTACAATCAAACATACTCAGAAGCATGAGTCATTTGTATACTACATAAGTAATAGCGCCCAGTAAACATGCTGACAAGAATTCGATTACGTATCTTTGTGATTATTTTTTACCATATTAATTACATTTCTACCAGAGAAACTTAGAACACTTAACTTTTATACTGCCCTAAAGCAAATATTTTCATGAATCTACCTTTGTACCGTTCAAACGACCTTACTCATAAAATAAATTATTTGCAGCAGTGGGGTCATCAACTTACATCATGCATTATTTCATACAGCCAGAAGTGAAATTTCGACCTGTGGCACAAATTCAGTTTCTGGAATTTTGAAAGCAGTTTTTCGCAGTAGGTTTAGTAACAAATCTTGATAACAGGAATTCATATTCACAAGTAATATAAAACGTAAACATTTCTGTTTGTAAAGCTTTCCTCTTCGAACATATTTAGTAAAATATAGTAGTAGCAGTAGGTACATGACTTCTGTATAGAGACAAAATTTAGTAATATTCTTATGCTAAAGTTTGATGTGTACTACTTAAAAATGCTTTTGATGAAGAGTACACAAGGTTCTTCGCTGAAAACAGTAAATCTACATACTTTACAACAAATGTTAAAAGGCAGCAGACAAGGTGATGTTATAAGTTATAACTTAAGAATGAACTCAGTTGAATATGAATACTGATTAAAAATATGTTTTTTATAGGCCTTAACAGTTGTGTTTGTTGATAATTAGTTATTTAAATTTTCAAAGCTTTGCTGTTGATTAAAGCAATGTACATCCCGCCTCTAGTAGTGACACCTCTAGTTGTTAAGGGTGAAGTAGTATAAAACGTAAAAAGAAAATGATGCGGATGTGTAAGTAATAGAATATAAAGGTAAAATGGTTATTAAACTATAAAGTACGTTGATCATTTATTTATAATAATATTTACGCTTACAATCTTTTCATAAATTTGTTAGAAATATCTTTTTCATGAATATATAAATATTCAAAATTTATAAATTAGTTGCACACTTGTTGACGACAGCAATCCAGGTCGGATTTCGACAACTCGCTCTTAAGTATATATCCTGAGACAACTGCTATTGCGCCGCATCTAAAAAAATTGGATTTGAAACTATGTCGACAAATATATTGAAGTAAGTCACTACTTACGACACATAAATAATTTCACCACCATGCATGCATGTAGTTTTTACCCTCTTCGCCTTCCTTCATTAGATCTAACTCTTTATGGCTGGATTTACAAGCATATCTGTTCGTTTTTTCGTCGTCTGTAACTCAAGTGTGA
This sequence comes from Chrysina gloriosa, assembly GCA_038088585.1. NCBI lineage: Eukaryota > Metazoa > Arthropoda > Insecta > Coleoptera > Scarabaeidae > Chrysina > Chrysina gloriosa. Next base: position 54,638,710 of record CM076087.1, read on the forward strand.
AGGAAGATTTACTTTACGCATCTTTCGGTGGAGTTGATGACTACAGTTTTGACCTGTTTTCGTTTTATTCAAAAAAGATAGTCAACCATCCGTATGTGCATGTCTATAAAGAAGGCTAACTTCCCTACATGTGAGTCTGGAACGTACGTGAGTGCCAATTTCTGGGCATGCGGAGGTTGATGCAGATTTCGAAGTTAGAATGAGTTGACCCACTCTCCAGGCATGAATCCACGGGTATTGGCTTACTTTTCAGGCATGCATGTACGAGGGGTAGACTACCTATTGTAAAAGGTCGAGGTAGAACCCATTATCCCTTTCTACTTACAAAAAGTTTTCAGATGATGCAAAGGCTTATAAGAAAAGCGTAATTCAGTTTAACACGATTGTAAAGATCAGATCTTTCAGCAATTTCTAAATCGGGCATGGAAAGAATTGTAAATTATAAAAGGAAGAAAGGTGTAAAGTCAAGAATGGTTCCAACAGATAAATATTGTTATAGGTCAAACATAGAAATTTGTTTACTTTTCACTTTAGTTTATTATTATTTTATATTAGCAATAAAACTCTTTTGAAAAAATGCTATTTTAGTGTAAGTGACAAGGACACGAAAAAGGTACAATATTTTAGTACCCTTTACAAAATTCTTGTAGAATTATCCTTTTATATTTACCTTTTCCTATGTTGAAAATTGGACACTTTCTCGTCCCAGTTAGTAACATAATAACAAAAATAAAAAAATATATATGTATGTAGGATATACGGTACATTTATATATCTATTCTTTCTATGTCCACATGCATGCAATGGATATAAAACAGTACAATACGAACTTAATGTATATGTATATATGAAATCTTTCTTAAAATCCTAACAATTCTGTTAAAGAGTTATGAAAAACGTTGGAAAACGTAGTCAAACGTTTTCTTCTTACAGAATGTGTACATCATTTCAGCAAATCACGTACATATGTACCATAGATATACGAGAACGATTTGTAAAGTAAGTTCCGTTTCCGTTTAGTGAAGAGAGGAGTGGGGATATCGGCGCGATCGCAGCGCTGCAGTGTAATATTGTTCAATGAGAGTCTGGCAGTGCTAGTGAGAAAATCGTTCGGACATTTTTTTGTCCTATTTTCGCCTCAGGGGCTCACTGTTAACAAGTGAGTTCGGGAATTTAGCGCTGCCCAGGTACCCGAGCTAAAACCCAAACTAAGGTGTAAGGTAACGTGCCGAGAATTGCGTGGCCGCAGAGGTGTGCGGTATCTAACGTTCCCCTAGGGGCACCAGGCGAAACCCCCTTGTAATTATCCTTACCCGATCAAGCGTGGCTCTGATCAGGCGGACAGATACTTCCCTAGCTACTCTTAGTACAGCTACGCTATCTAGAATTTTCAAGACTAAAGTGCAAAAGCTTGTGAAACAGGGCCAAGATTACATACAGGCTAAGAGAGCCTTAATCAAGGCCAACTTCACTAGGCATGCACAAAAGGCCAGGTTTAGTTTAGACAAGGAAGTTAGGCCTCAATAGACGGCGGAGGCTACTAAACGTAAAGAAAGGACGAAAGTCCAAAAAGGCGAGGTCGGAGGGCAGTACTCCTGCGGGTCTTCCGAAGGGGAGGTACCCAGAAGGTTTAACATTCAAGGAGGCTGCTTTAGAGAGGATCTAGGGAGTATGCAACGACTATCCAGCCACCCAGATGGAGCCGGCAAAGCTTAACGCAGGCCAGAACTCTATTATGGAGGCATATAACAGCATTACGGAGCAAGGGCTTCAAATCCGCTTTAAAAATACATGTATATGCGGAAGAACCGCTCTCAAAGCTTTTAAGTCTAATTAAAGGAATAAAGCTGGAGAACGTACTCTAAGGAAGCATGAGAACCACAATAGATCTGGAAAGGTCGCAGTGGAACAGGCATCAGTGCCACTTCAAGTAATCTTATCTAATCGTCCTATTTTAGTCGTTTAAAATGGCTGCTTCAATTGAAAATCCCGCCGACTGTGAATTGGGTTATCCGATTTCTGTGTGCAACGAACATAAAGGCTGCTGAGATTCATCGCGAACTTTGTTCTGTTTATGGTGAAAATGTCATGAATGACAGTGTGGTTAAAAGATGGTACCGTATACAAGGACAAACTAATGCCCATGATGAAAAACAGAGTGGAGGATCAACTGTAGGAGGATGTACATGTACATGCATCATATCATATTTCATTGTTTTGTAATTTCATTCTTCATATTTACTAGGAATACTGTAATTGGTAATAAGAGCCAATAATATAATAAGAATAATAATAATAATAGCATTAATATTATTACTTTTTTATTAATTTTTGTTCACTTATTGTTAGACATTTAAAAAAATAATAAATTTTACCCCCACTCGAACCCCTTGAAAAGGCAATTATAATACCGTTTAGTATTTCCTAAACAATTATCAACTACACTAACATTTTTCTATATCTCTAATAGTTTTGGGGAAATTTTCATAAATATAAATAGGTTATATTTTATTTAGAGCGCTATTCAGCTCATCTACGGGTGATTCGCCCCGGAAGAATATGTGCAATGTTCTTACACCGAGTCCACGAAATTTCTTTCCTTAAACTTTTGTTGGATTGCCGGTGTTCCCCTGTAGGTTTTCGACATTTTTCCATGACTTTGGATATATGTAATTGCTAGGACTTTAACCATTTTTTTGCTTTCCAATTGAGCTATAGTGGTATAACTGATCCAAAGATAAAGAGCGTTAGCAACAAGAAATATTCCTATATAATATATTGAACCAGACTACACCACAGCGATGTGATCGCGCTGATATCCCTAGCCAAGTTTCAATTTGATAGTATGTTCTCAATAGATGTTGTTGAGTAGCTGCTGCGGTCGGTGGACGACAACTGCATAGGCAAATTCAATGTAGTGCACTTCGCGAAAATAAAATATCTGTACTTATCAATTGCAGTCTCCGCTTTAGAAGCTCCGTACAAAACTAAAATATATCTACCACTATTAATGAGAATATCTACACTAGCATTTTCTGATTAAATGCCGCTAATGCATTCCGTAAATCTGGCCTTTCTATAAGCGTCTTGAAGGCGTTAATTTTTGCTTTTCGGAAAAAGGCACTGGTATGATCAATACAACTTGCATATTTCCCAATTTCGCAGGGGTTGTAGATTTTTGATAAGACGTTTCCTCTTCCAGGTTTGAGGGAATATATAATATTATCAATTTGATTTTTCTAAAGCAGTTTCAATGATCAGAACATCAGCATCATCCTGTGCTTGTCTATTATCAATATTAAATACCCTCAATGTGGACATCAACATGAAAAATGAATCTATTTTTATTTGATTTATTAGAAAAAATTGTTCTTGATTGCAAGTTATTCCTGTCGTCGCTTCAGACAGCATATCAACTGATTTTTGTGTAATTTTCATCGACGAAGTTGCTCCATTGCTTTAATATTTTTACTATTATCGTTGTAGCCATCGAATATTACGAATATATTATGACCATAATGCCTCGGAAGATAATTAATGTATTGATCAATAATAGCACCGAAAGCCGAGTCGTTTTGCCAAATAACACGATGGAGAAGAAATCCACCTACTAACTAGGTGAAAAAATTACTTACTTTACGAATCACCCTCGTTATACGATTTTTTTGATAATTATTTATTGTCCTCATCAGTGAATTGAAATTATTAACATGATCAAAGTTTAACATATTACAATTAACAAAAAGACTTACCATTGGCGTAGCGTAGTGATGGCGGCAGGCGCGGCCCGCTCCGGGTGCCACTTTTAGGGAACGAAATGTAACAATAAATAATAATAACAATATCTTGTAAAAAATTTGAACCATTTCCTTTCATATTTTTGTCGCACCGACGATTCAGACCGATTGAAATGAGCACGGAATTTTTCATTACTTTCTTGTGACGAAATAATTGTTTTTGCCGAGAAGTTCTGTATACCCGTATTTTAGTCTTTTAAATTGAAATATCTAAATAAGAGGGCGGATGACACCCACGCCACGCCACTGAGACTTACATATTTTTGTAGTACTATAATTTATCAGTATGTCGGTTAAAGAATTTATGTACATATGTATGTGTATATATGAACATATTATCTGTAATGTAATTTATATATTTATTTATATCTGGATATTATCGCTTGAATATAGAAATGTAGATAAGTTGAAATTAAGAACACCATTTTTAATGTACACCTTATTATACAAACAGATGCAATAAATTATAAAAGATCAAAGAAATCGAAATGGACTTTTCAAAAAAGGTTGCTTTAGTAACTGGTGGTGCTGGAGGAATTGGAAAAGGCTGCGTAGAAGAACTTTTAAAAAGCGGTATCAAGGTAATTGCTCTGTCGTGAAAAGAAATAATCAAGAATAACTGTTCCACTTCACTTTTCACTTTACATATTTGAATATCTGCACAACCCGAAAAATTTAATTTACCAGTGATGCTTTATTGCTGATACAGTGATTAGTATACATTTTAGGGAATTACTATTGCTGATATTAACGAGACACTCGGTGAAGCTACAATTAAAGAGCTTACTAACAAATTTGGATCTGGAAAAGTAACATTTATTAAAGCGGATGTTGCTAGTAAAGACAGTTTTGAAGGTAAGAATCCTAAGACGTCCAAAAAGTGAGAATTTCATGTTATTTTAATTTCAGGTGCTTTCCAGAAAACTATAGAAAAATTTGGCGGTATCGATATTTTAATTAATAATGCGGGATTAATGAATGAAATTAATTGGGAGATATCACTCCAGGTCAATTTGGTTAGTATTTTAGTGTTGTTTTGAAAAAATCTGTAAAAGAATATTTCGCGGCTGCTCTGAACAATTACAATTACTGCTATTTAGAATCTACAAAAATAAAGTGGGCATGAATAAAACGATCTTAATACGACTAAAGATAAATTTGCTAGAATTAATCATTTATATATGTATTATATATATATTATAACTACTATCGCACTTTGTAGGTGGGAACTATCAACGGAATTCTTTTAGCAGTTGAAAAGTATTTTCCAAAATATAAAAGGCAGTGAAAAGGCTTATATAATCAATATTTCTTCTATTGGGGTATAACTCCTGTTGAATTTTGTCCCGTTTATAGTGCGACAAAACATGCAATTATTGGACTTACAAGGTCATATGGCATCAACAGACATCTAATTAAAGATGGGATCTATGTTATGACCTTGTGTCCATCTGCAACAGATACACCAATGTCACAGTACATGGAAAATATTGTACGATATAAGGATATTTATGAAGAAGCGCACAGCCAAGTTGCACCACACTTACAAAAGTAAGAACACCTTAAATAAAGTCACCTGTTTTAAATAGAGCCTCATTTAGGGTGGATGCAGTTGGTAAAGCTGCTGTAGAGGCTATCATCAATCCCGATAGTGGTTCTGCCTGGTTTATTGAAAATGGAGTGATTTATAAAATCAGATTCCCTTCTTTGCAACAATTGATAGGAAGCGAATAAATAGAAACCTATAAGCATATAGCACCCAAGTATATGCGCATATGTACGTATAAGACACTGTAAGAAATAAAATAACTAATGAAAACGATGGATTGTTATCTGTCTATCCCTAAAATAATCCAGCACTCCTTTCAAAACGGAAATCTAAGTAACGACAAATTGCTTGTGCCAATAATGATTACGAAAGGAATTATGCTTTATTAGACACGGATGAAATTATTATTAGATTATAGTTTCGTCTGCATTAGGACTCGTCAATACGGTATAGCCGTCCGTAACTAATAAAATAATTCCCGGAGGTAGAAACTTCTTCATGGCAATATATTTATATAACAAGTGGCTCCATCTCGTAAACTAGAGTGATTGACATACCCAAATATAGTCGGTGAATTTTGTTAATGCATCTATGCAAAAGCGCTTTTATCGTCGATGAGAATAGATGAGGAGAAGGTGGAGCATAGAGAAATGATAGAGCGAGAAAGATACATATACTCATGTGCAGCACAAATTCAAAATATGAGAAATTTACATATCAGTCGTCAATCAGCTGGTAACTCGTTTTTAGGACAAATTCTAATTTTGTCTTGCTGCCTTAGCAAAACCTGGTATAAATAAAAATCGATGGCGGGTGGTATTGGGGGACTGCGGCAGAAGCCGTTACAGTGGCAGCCTATTGTGTTTCAGTTCTTTGTTCATAGATTAGCCATTTAAAACTCAACATGTGTATTTCCATAGAATTCTAGATTCTTATGAGATCTGCGAAATTCAAGATTGCGGATCCAATAAAGCAGATGGGAACCCCAACAAATCCATAAACTCGATATTTTTGGCTGGATTTATTGAATATTTATGAATATTTTATTCATAAACATCATACATTTATAAACGTAAATGTTATTCGATGGAGATTAAATCTAGAATAAGCTCCCAAAAGACATTCATCAAAATTAGTATTCATTTTCGTAGTATCGAGCAAATATCCCAGTAAACAATTTTTAAATTTCGCGGACAGTTTTAGTTGGTCGTTCGGGCAATTGTGGACATATTCGACAATTTTGAATCACAATGCATGCAAATATGTTCACTATTGCCGGAACGACCAACTTAAACTATCCGCGAAATTTAAAAAATGTTTACCGGAATTGAACTTATTTTCTTGAAATTCGTTAACATAACTCCACTCCTCACCGGGAAGGGACGAAATACACGTGGTGCGTTTCTCTCTATAGCAAGGCGTTGGTCATATAAGGATAGTATTTTATGGAGTTATATTTTTCACTAGGGTAACATAATCGTTCGTCGCGATATAGGCGTGCGGTTTCTTCAATATTTATAATATAATATTTATTTATAATACCGGAAAGGAAGTAATAAAGCGAATAATAACAAAAAACTAATCAAGAATTATAATATCTGTAAGGATGTGAAACACTCACCTTCTTAAGCAGCGTAATCAAGTAGATTGGCGGATTACATTGGAATGACTAAACTTGAGAAATAGAGGCACCATCATCAGTATTATAACCCAATGGATAAGAATCGTAAACAAAAATGATAGCATTAGATATGTTTCAATAGTGGAACCATGTTCGCAATGGTGAAAAAATGTGTTTACATTTGAAGAAAAATCGTTCGACATTTACCCATATATGTATTACATATGATTAAAATAAGCTTTGTACTCAATTAATGGATTAGTTGAAGTACCATTATAATTTTGTTGTAATGTGATAAAATTGATATGTTTCTCTAACACACTTTCCAACCTTTTTAAAACGCGAATATTTTTTGCGTCATCTATAGTGCACAGCAGAGTATGTACTTCGTACAGTATTTGCAGTGACTTCACCAACGACAACGCTCAATTTTGTAATTGTTATAGTCCGTCATGAAAGCATTTATGGTAGCTATGAATACTTGGTAAATCTGTTTCAACAGAAGTATCTTGAAATTTTGACTGGCTCTCCTTAATAGGTGCAGCTTCGCCATGATTGAATTGTAAAATAACAGCTTTGACTTTTTGAAAATGTTCAGCATAATAAAAAGCTGCCTGCAACCAGGTTCACCAACGTGTAAGAAACAGCTGTGGTGGTTTACGAATACCGGGACACTGTGCGTGAAATGTCCGAAGACGTTTTGGAGATTTGGGAAACACTTTCTTTATACTTGACATTAATGCATCTACCTCGGGATAACATTGTCTAATAGTTTGTGCCGCAAGATGTAAAGCACGCACTTTGCAAGTTACAGGTAAACAGCCGCAACTATGTTCAAGAAGAGAACGGCCTACAGCACGCATTGTCGCTGCATCATCGATCATAAACATCGACACTTGACGTGTTAAGACTTGAAAAGTTTTTAACGTAGTATCACACTTGTAATTACTGCACTACTACATCCTTGTAATCTTTTGCTAGCAAGTAACAGTGGAAATGTTGGTTTAAGTTGATCCAGTACACGAACTGTAACATTATACAATACATAACATAATAGATTTTTCTTAAATATTTATGGTCTCGTCAACACAACCAAAGCAGCTGATTTCTTAATGTAGATATGATTAGTTAGCAACTTCAATTCCGTATCCAATATGTTAAGTGACAATTTATTTATTATCATCCTGACAAATAAATTTAAAATAAGATAATTTCCGATTGCTGCGCTGTTTACATGAATCCTACATTTGTTATTTTGGTAGATTATCTAAGTTTTCTGGGGCTCTTTACAAACTATTTTAGTCGTATAACAAATCTGAAAACTCACAGATAAAGTTTTTTACTTTATCAGCAAAGGGGTGTGTTTAGCCTTGCGCACACTGGACATTTTAAATTAAAAAATGTATTGAATAACTAGTTTACTGCTCGCATGATTTAATTCACACCCAGACAACACGTTAGTGATGATGAATGTGTACGAATTTGAACTACTTTGCCGCCCGATGTTTACGCATCGCATCAGGCAGGCGCGCGCCGAGTTCCGTTGGCTGCTACAGCTGTTACGACTATGCTGGGGCGACACCTTGGAGATCGCATTTGAGTGACAGGCTGACGGATTTATGAATAATATTGATATAACAAAACTTCGTTCTTTAAACTTTTTTGGAAGTCCGGATTGCCAGTGTTTCCTTGTAAGTCTTCGACGGTTTTCCTAGGCTTGGGATATAATTGCCAGGACTTTAACAAAAGACATTTTTGTGATATGGGAATACATTAATTTGTTATTTAAGGGTTATGTGCCATCCACATTCTCGTAAGTGAACATAATAATAGTAGATGCATAAATTCACTACAAATCCTTCTTCTTCGTACTTTCTTGTCCGTGTGGTCGTGATCTCTTCTCCTTTTCTTGATATTTAACATAACAACTGAAATACAAAAACTAAGGTGATCTCATTTTCTGTGATATTGATCTTGCTTGTGACGCCAACCGTCAACAATTGTAACAAAATTTTTCTGGTAAATTTTAATAGAAAAAAGCACAACCACTTCACTGTACGCAGATTACGAAGGAAACGAATGAAGAAACAGCCAATAATAACCTAGACACCGCGCAAAAAGACCCAGGTATTAATTGAAATCTAAATCTACCCTTCTTTCTTTACACGGCGACAATTTTCTCAGAAATGGTAGATAGTGGAACCTTTTCATGAACAAATATTTACATGACCAATTAGGTAAGGTAATTACTTGAAACTTAAATTTCGTCTGTTACTGAAACCTTGTCTCCTAATATAATTAACAAAGCAATCACAACATAAGTATTCTTTCCAAAAATATTATCAGACCTTTATTAAATGAATGGGTACCAATTATTGCATCTGTTGGCAACAGGCAAGTTTGAAAAAGTGATAATGGGCTTCGAAAATTAAATGATAATATACCGCCAGTCAAACCAAATAACAGGCAGAAATTGGTTTCGAAGCTAGTTTTTTCAACAAAGTAGTAGATTTCACAATGTATAAAAACTTGAATTCGGCTGTAATAAAACTGTTCGATTACTTGTCGTCTATGGCGCATAGAAATTATATATACAGTAAAACTTCGTTATAACGCTCCCGTTTATATATATACGATTTCCCGGCTATAACGCTTTTTTCCTTGGGCCCGGTCCCAACGACTAATTTTCTGTAGTACTTTTATTCGTTATAACGCTCCAATTTGCCCGCTTATAACACCCCATTGAAGGATATTTTTTAATGTACATACATACCTCAATTATTAGTTTTTTAACTTTATTTTGCAAACACTAGAAAGAGATATGATTAAATTAAGATAAATGTTTAAAAAGCAGACGGAAATCGTCTACATATTTCTGGGAAGTGAACATCATTACGATTTCTATGAAATATTAGTATCAACAAATCCCACCAAGATGTTCCACGAATCTCGGCTAGACAATTTTCCGAGAATCTGACTTATTCATTTGGCGGTTGCGTAATCAAGGTTTCGTTTCAGTCTTTTACCTTTCACGCTGCTGGCAACATAAAGTCATATGTTGACCCTCACCTCTGGCTAGAATCCCTCAGAAATTTATAACGCGGATGAATTCGGGTTGTTTTTCAAATGAAAAATGCCACGGAGGAAAATTAAGCAAAGAACGCCTAACGGTCCTCGTATCCACGAATTGCACAGGCACAGACAAGAAAACCGTTCGGAATTGGAAAGTACGCTAAGCCACGTTGCTTTAAGAATGTGAAAACCTTCCCCTGCATTTATTCTTCCCAATCTCGTGCATGACTGACTAGAGATAGATTTGTGCAACGGCTTAATGAGTGGGACATCGAATTGAAAGACTGAAAAATACTTTTGCTTATCGACAATTGTGCTGCGCATCCGAAACAGATACATCCCAAAAGCATCAACTTGATTTTCCTACCACCTAACACCACAAGTGAGCTTCAACCACTTGATCAAGGCATCATAAAAGTTCTGAAGCAAGGTTACAGGAAAAGGATAGTCCAACGATATCTATCGATTATGGACAGCTCAAATTCGACTCCTCCAACAATTTCTGTTTTTGATGCTATCCACTTTTATACGCTGCATGGATGGACATTAGGAAAGAGACAATTTTTAATTGTTTCAAAAAAGCAGGTGTTGGTAACTTTACAAGGCAAGATGAAATCGATGAGGTAGAAATTGATGAAGGCTGACGAGACCTTTTAGAAATGGAAGAAAGATTGACTGAATTGGAAAGTTTTGGTGACTTCGACAATGAAGTTTTAAGCCTTGAGACACTAATCGTCGATTACAATACACCATCAGAAGTGGAAAATGAAGAGGATGAAGATCCATCAGAAATAATTACGCCAAAAATAAACGACGTTTTAGAGGCCTTGAAAACAATCAGAGCATTTTTTCTTGTACTGAGGTAGAAGAGGAAACTTTCAAAAATATCAACAAAGTAGAAAATGCCGTTAGAAAAAACCATCTATCACTATAAACAAACACAAATTAATTAATTTAAAAAAATTGTAGGAATGTATACAAAGTTTGTTTTATATTTCTTTTTTTTAACGTATAAGTTTTATATAAAATAGGTTTTGTTAACTTTTACTTTATTTAAACGAAGTAAAATATATGTAGTAGTACATATATAGTAGTAGTATTTATTGAAATTCAACCTTCCGGCCTTGAATTGGAAATGTAGGTATATATAAAGACGTTTTAAAATAAATTTTGTTCATTTTTAGCCGTTTTTAAGATTTCCCTGGTAATAGCGCTTTCCCGGTTATACCGGCCCTAGAAGAGCGCTATAACGAAGTTTTACTGTAGTTACTCGATATTTCGACAATTATTTATTGTCTTCATCAGGAGTAACTAAAATTAACATGTTGGTCAAAGTTAAACATATTAAAATTAACAATAAGACGTACATATTTTTTTGGTTATAAGTTATACAACTTATCAGTATTGGATAAAGATTTTATGTGTATATGTATATATGTGCGTATTATCTGTGTAATTTATATATTTATTTATATCTGGATATTATCGCTTGAATATATGGAATGTAGATAAGTTGAAATTAAGAACATCATCTTCAATTTACACTTTATTATATAAACAGATGCAATAAATTAAGAAAGACCAAAGAAATCGAAATGGATTTTTCAAAAAGGTTGCTTTAATAACTGGTGGCGCTGGAGGAATTGGAAAAGGCTGCGTAGAAGAACTTTTGAAAAGTGGTATCAAGGTAATTGCTTTATAGTAAAAAGAAAATAATCAAGAACAAATGTTCCACTTCACTTTTCACTTTACATGCTTGAATATCTGCCCGAACCACAAAATTTAATTTACCAGTGATGCTTTACTGATGATACAGTGATTAGTATACATTTTAGGGAATTACTATTGCTGATATCAACGAGACACTCGGTGAAGCTACAACTAAAGAGCTTATTAACAAATTTGGATCTGGAAAAGTGACATTTGTTAAAACGGATGTTGCTAGTAAAGACAGTTTTGAAGGTAAGAATCCTAAGAACAACAAAATTTGAGAATTTCATGTTATTTGAATCGCAGGTGCTTTCAAGAAAACTATAGAAAACTTTGGCGGTATTGATATTTTAATTAATAATGCTGGATTAATGAATGAAATTAATTGGGAGATATCACTCCAGGTGAATTTGGTTAGTATTTTAGTGTTACTCAGCTTATCTTTCGAATTATTTTGAAAAAAAAATCTGTAAAAGAATATTTTACGCTTACTCTGAACAATTACAATTACTGCTATTTAGAATCTATAAAAATAAAGTGTGAACGAATAAAAAAATCTTAATACGACTAAAAATAAATTTGCAATAACTACTATCACACTTTATAGGGAGGAACTATCAACGGAATTCTTTTAGCAGTTGAGAAGTACTTTCCAAAATATAAAGGTAGTGAAAAGGCTTATATAATCAATATTTCTTCTATTGGGGGTATAACTCCTATCGAATGTTGTCCCATTTATAGTGCAACAAAACATGCAATTATTGGACTTACAAGGTCATATGGCATCAATAGGCATTTAATTAAAGATAGGATCTATGTTATGACCTTGTGTCCATCTGCAACAGATACACCAATGATACAGTACATGGAAAATATTGTACGATATAAGGATATCTATGAAGAAGCGCACAGCCAAGCTGTACCACACTTACAAAAGTAAGAACACCTTAATAAACTCATCTCTTTTTAATAAAGCCTCATTTAGGGTGGATGCAGTTGGTAAAGCTGCTGTAGAGGCTATCATCAATCCTGATAGTGGTTCTGCGTGGTTTATTGAAAATGGAGTGATTTATAAAATCAGATTTCCTTCTTTGCAACAATTGATAGGAAGCGAATAAATAAAAAGCTATAAGCATACAGCACCCAGGTGTATGCACATATGTATGTATAAGACAGTATAAAAAATAAAATAACCAATGAAAACGATGGATTGTTATATATGTGTCCTTAAAATAACCCAACATTCCTTTCAAAACAGAAATCTAAACGACCTATCAATTAGGTCTGTTGTTAGGCAGCTGTCCAAGAAAGCTGTGCAATAATCTACTAAGTATCCGCAACATTCGCGTGCCAATAATTATCACAGAAGAAATTACGTTTTATTACTTAACTTGTTCATGGCGATATATTTCACCAAACAAATGTCTCCGTCTGATGAATTGGTGGTATTGGCCGACCCAGATACACTCGATGAATTTTGCTAAGGCACCGATGCAGAAATGCAGAATGCAGTATAGAGAAATACGTATGCGCGAAAGGTTCATGCACTCGTATGCAGTATAAATTCAAATTGGTCGTCAATTAACTGGTTAGGGGAGACCGGGGCTAGGTGTCACAAAATTTACCTTTGATTTGTTTCTCGTGTAATTTTACAAGTTTTTGACTTCTCACAATGTTTGTTGTATGACTACATGTGTTGTGCTTTATATGCAGAATAATTATTTGTGTAATTTCAAATGTTTTAAGTATAAGAAATTATTTCTTTCACGCGCATAATTTGTGACATGTCCCGTAGTGAGGTATGTTGTCACAGTATGTGGGGTATGTTGTATGTTGTACATTGAAAAAATGTAGAAAATAATAAATCCGAAAACCAGATATAATCTATTGAAAGAAATGAAATGCAAACAATGTAAAAATACAAATAGATTCAAAAATTCAAATATGTATATATATATATATATATATACATACATATATTTCTGCTGCTTTTCTAATTGAAAGCGGAGGATTTCCATTTCTTATTGCTTGTGCGGCCGTAACCAAAACGTCCGTAGGTGGTGTAGACCGATCCGTTTTCCTTTTGTACGTTCTAACCATCTTAAATATTAAGAAAACACCTTTAGTATAATTTTTTTATACGGTAGGCCGTCGCAAACTTTATGACAACTTGCCCCGTTACCAATGTGACAACAAGCCCCAATCCAAGTGTTATGATAAAAACCAACTCATCTATTTCAGTTTGAGAAACCATTCCATAATCTTGTATGAAATTGTTGTTGAATCATTCGGATTTTATAGTAGTCTAATAAAACTTACTTTAAATTAAAGCTCGATCACTGGTATCACAACAAAGAAGAACAGTAAAATTTAGTTACTGATATGTAAAACACAAAACTAAAAGTAATGTGCGCGTTATCATAGTGACAATGGTCAAACTATGTACGATAAAGAAGGTAGTTATAAGGGTTATGTGGATATCTGCAATGTTTAATAAAAATGGGTTTTACAGCTGTAATAGTGGCTGTGACAACTAGCCGCGGTCTCCCTACTAATTGTACCTATTTTAATTTTGCCTTGCCTTAGCAAAATCCAGTACTAATACATAACATAAAATGTGGATGACCCTCTAACAACCTAATCAAATTAGGTACGTTAATGGGCAGTTATCAATTAACTTGATTATGCGCATATGCAAATTGTGATTACTTAGTAAGCTGTTGCAGATTGACTGCCTATTAATGTACCTAATTGAATTAGGCCGTTATATAGAGAGTTTGTCTATTATTATGTTCAGTTCACTAACACCACACACAATTAACTCCCGTTAAAATAAGTTTCTGGTTCTGTTTTCTTACACTTTTGTATGTCATTTGTTCAACCTATAACTATAACAAAGTCTGAGTTGTCAAAATCATAATAACAACGATTCGACACCATTCACAACATCTAGCATCAGAGCATTTGGCTTACAGACAGTTACTACCTCAAACTTTTTCTTCAGGAATCTATTTAAATACAGTGCACCGCTGCGACCATGACTATCAGAAAGAATTAGTACCCTTGGACAATCTTTGCAGGGTTGCTGAAGTTGCTGAAGTTGCTGTTGTTTCTGTTGTAGTTGTGCGCAATCGTCCTGGCAATTCCTGTACGACGGCTTGTGCAGTTCTTGTTCTTCATATTGCCCGGGTTGCATCTGTTGCTGTTTGTACCTTGTTTATTAACCTTCCTATACTCACGCATACGGTCTGTGAGACCGATTTATATAGTATAGTATAGTATACGTCTTTCATTTTGACGTGAGTATAGGAAGGTTAAGGCAACTTGTACGCTTAAACTTGCTACAGTTGTAGTTCGCTTATCGCTTTAACCACTCATTTCTCAACTGTTTCTTTCAATATATCCATTATTATTTGCTTGGTTTCAATACTGGCCTTAGCCTGTTCCAAGTTCTTTGACAATTTATTTCTCTCGTCAATTAATTCACCGAGCTCGAATTCAGTCCTTGAGTTTATCTCTTTGTTAAAGTCTTTTCAAAATGTTTCCCTTTCGAAACAAAAATTGACCTGTCTTTGTATTTCTTAATAGTTTTATTGGTTTCGGATGTAGGACGCCTGGGAGGTTTTCAAATCAGCAAACGGTATAATCATGAATTAGTTTTCTAAATCTATAGAACATGTTAAGTAAAAATGCGTTTTTCAAATCAATTAATTTATTGCAGGTGTCAAGAATTACAAAATTTTGTGTTATAAAATGATATAAAGTTATTGTAAATATGGCAATATATTTCAATAAAGGTACTAGAGCAAAAATATCTTGCTTAGAATTATTGTTTTAGTTGCTGTTAATCTTGAAAGACAATGACAAATATCTATAAAAGGAGGTACAGCAGATATAAAATACACATATTTAAAAACTTAACAAAACTAGCACTGTTTACTGAAGTCTGGAGTATTTATCATAAATGAATAATCAACTATTTTATTCCTCTATAATTCCCATTTCTGATGAAGCTCAGGTTTTAGGTTGATAATTCTTACATGGACCGCTTGACATTTTTCATATTTTGGGGGATTGGACACAAGCGATACTTTACGCTATCCTCCGGAATAGGTACATATTCACCTTCAACACTGCAATAAACAAAGAATTTGTGAGGGCATAAGTTTACATAAAATGAAGTAAATACTTTTGTTATTAAAATTTTTACACTTAATTAAGCACATTTAAGCAAAAATAACATTCCTATGTTACATAAATCATGTGTATGAAACTGGAAAATTGTAAGAGAATCTGTCGTCTTATTTTCTAGACGTGGACCACTCTATGATATTGCATACATAGAAGAGAAGATTTGAGAATGCTAAGAAGCAATGTCTTAAGTAGAGAAATACACTAGTAAGTTAAAGATTCTTTATCGAAAAAATTAATTCATAAAGATAATTCTCCAGCAGCATCCTTATGCCTCCCATGGGTGGATGATATTTGGTTTTCTTTTATCAATTGTGTTTTCTTTCATTCTGTCTACTCATTGTTTTCAGTTTTCAAACACTTTCATTTACCTTATTGGTACATTTTTCTTCGATCCATTTATTGTTGTCTTTCTACATCTTTGGCTTTAACACTGTTTTCTTTCAGTTTTGTGCAGTACGCATTCTTGACCGCCATTTCTATCCATTTATTTAACAATTTTTTTTATCAATCCGAGTTTAATGTGTAGAGGTGGCAGGTAGATTGTTGTCTTTGCAGAAAACGTGTCTGGCGGATGATTCCCGACGAGAGATTCAAAATCAGCGTGCATAAGAAATAGTACTCAGCGTCCAAGAAACAAAAACATTGTTTACAAGTGTTATCGATGCTGCTATCATTTCAGTTTTTGTGTGTTTTTGTCTTTTCAATCTTGTTCTCATGCATATTTACATAATCTGTATTTTCAGCATTTCCTCATCTGTTGCATATCATTCAGTGACGCTAGAAGAGTGTTCCTATTACTAGATTGTTAGGTATACAGAATTTTATCGTTTTGTTCATTATTTAATGTATACTCTATAATTATCTGGACTGTTCAGACATCAGTTTGGGTCTCTGTCTATTTTTTCTTTCCCGTTTCTCACTAATATATTGCAATTTTATCTTAGTATATCTCAAGAAAATTTTAAAATTCAGTATATATACTGTTAGGTGCTTGCCTTTTGAAATGCTATGGATTTGCCTCCACTACATTTAGCGCGAACGTGGTGCCTTGTAAGACTAATCATAAGCATTTCACTAACTATTATCTGTTGAAACAAGACAAACCATTGAGAATAACTCAATTTTTTAGCATTTACTATATATGTGGGACAGAAGTATGCTTAGGTCATAATCAAACATTGTGTATATGTATTGTAGATTCTCAATGGATTGCTTGGTATTAAACCTTGTTATTATATATTAGTACCTAAATATTTATAACAACCCTACGCTGGAAGGTAGAAAGAGTAAAAGATTAAGAAGACTTAAAAGCTGTAAGCCATTTAAAAGGAATACTTTCTACTTCAAACAGCTTAGCAAAAACGAAAACCTAAACATTTGACCTGAGAATGCAATAGGGCTGCATATTTGCGTATGCATTAGTACAAGAATTGATTTAGTTATCATTGCTTGCCCTCTGTTTTTGAGATATAGTCAGGGATAATGATTAGTAAGAAACCCTACAATTAGTATTAAATCTCCTTTAGGCAGCTCAAGAATCAATTTCGCTATATTGATACAAAAGGTGATAAACCTTGGCATGTTTGAATTCTTGAACCTTTCTCATAATATGAAATATATTAAGGTTATTACTGAATCAAGAGAGTGAGTATCGCTAATAACTAACAACTGACAAAGTGTAACATATCTAAACTTTCAAAGCCACTAACTTAAAGTTTACATATTATAAATAATAATAATATAATAATCTTTATTTATTTCGCAGAGTTCGGCAATATAGTGAAGTATAGTGATATACATATGTAGCATGTAAAGGTATAAATATTATTACAATAACAATACAACATCAGTAGTTCTCAGACTACTTTTTTATACCATTTTCTAGAACCAATTTACTTAGAGCTTCGCCACTTGCTACAATGTGCCGATCTGCCGACCTGCATTACACGGATATTTTTGTTAATAGTATTAATGATTTGTAGTTACTCTAATATTTTGTATTTTTCTTTAATGTATGTATCTAATTATTATATTTTTTTGTCCTATTATTGGTAATTACTGTTGGACAATAAACTATTATTATTATTATTATTATTATTATCAGGTTGAAGTTATCATCAAATACCTATGCACCTGAATATCTTATCTATACTAGCACTAAAAGTTAAAGAAATCCGTTTTATCACATAACACTGTATTAGTGACATGCTGTTTGATATGGTTTTTAAAACATCTATGCTGAAGATTTTGCATTTTTTTTTTTGAAGGTGGTTGAAAAATTTGCATCCATTAACCAGCAACTGTTTCTGATGCAGCAAAGTGCTATGCTCACTGGGTATCAGCATTGTTTTATTACTTGTGTTATAATCACGTTCTAGCGTATATAATGTGGATTTGTTTGATTTCATGCATGTATAACGCATGCAGTTACGATGCTCAGATCTCTGAACGCTTGCCTACAAGAATCAAGAGGCCTGTTATTATATTCTCTGCCTTTGCAACAGAAAAGCTCTGCAAAGGTTTGTGGAATTACCCCAATAGTTTAACTAAAGTCCACATGACACTGCAAAAAAAGGGAGGGGTGTCAAGAGACATCTGGCAAGAGCAAAGCTCTAAAATAATTGATATCCATCCTGTCAAATGCAATATCATGACATCCAGTAATTTACATGAATCTTAAAACTAGCCCAGTTAACTCTCACTGCAGAATCCCAGTAAAAGAGCTTCGCTCTAGCAAGCGCAATATAAAGTTTTCAAGATACTCATATCTTAGCACTTAGATAATTGGCATTAACTATGTGACTTAACTGTTTACACAAAACACTTGTGGTCTTTCCAATTTAAGGCATCATCAACAGTCAGTTTCAGCATCTTAACTAAGGTGGCATGCTCTAAACCAAATGTATCGTTGGGTTTTGAGATTGACTTGCTACACAACGCAAATAAAATCACCTTTGTTCTAATAGTATTAATATGTGAAAGGTAAGGTAAACTGAGCTGAACAGACATAACACTTAAATCTAATTTAATCTATCTTAGAACTTATGGTATACAGTACCTAACTTATTTAAAAAAATGTGATTGTGGAGTTCATGTCTCAAACAATACATACTCAGAAACATGGACAAATATATCTTCTCCTCCATTCAGTGGTGTTATGAAACCATGGCCTTTTTGTCTACAAAACGTCTTGATTGTACCATCTAACTCTGGCGTTTTAAGTATCCTTTCAGACCTATTAACAAATCTTACAATTATTTTATTAACATAAGTGAAAAATTACATTACGTTGAAGCTGTCCTATTCCTCCTTGTTATTATAGGGCTTGGTACTTTCAAAATTGAGTGATTAGGGGACGAAGGAGAGTTATCTGCTGTAGACATAATTTTTATAAAAACAGGAGGAATGTGTTCACAAAATTTGGTTATTTTCCAATGTTTGCTGTTTGGGTAATTTGACTATACTGAAGCAGGCCACTTTAGGTGAAATGTTAATTATGAAATTTATTTATAATTACATTCCAAATGTATTTATTAATGTTTGTTTATGTCATAATATATATTGAACATAATTGGAAATATAACATTTTGTGTAAATCCAAATTAGATAAAATTCAGTGGCGTAACGTAATAGGGGCGACCCGCCCCTAGCGGTACTTTTAGGGAGCGGCAAAATTTCACAATAAATAATAAGAATATCTTGTAAAAATTTGAACCATTTCATTTAATGTTTTTGGCACATCTACGATTCGCACCAATTGAAATGAGCACGGAATTTTTCATTACTTATCTCTGACGAAACCGGGGAATGCTCTTTGTATTATAATAATGACTGGCAACACCGTTTGTACTAACTTGTAGGAATTCCCCATATTTTATTTTGTGCTTTTGCTCAAATCATTCGTTAAACCTGGTTTGTTTAGACGCTGCCTCAGTTGAGGCGAGTTCAGTAACTTTTTCGGCACATTAGAACGTTACTATTTATTAATTTTTTCATGTCCACACATCGTTGGGAAGGTCTGATAGTATCTACAGGCAAAAGTTTAAAAATACGCAGTGGAGTGCAAGAGGCGATGTCGTAAAAATGACATTGCATCATTACATAGCATTCTCGTCGCTTTGGAAAAACTGATAGACAGGTGAAAGCTTTAACACAAGAACAGATGCAGGAACTTGCTATTATACGATGGAGTCATTTTCCTTTCCTTGTTTTTTGGGCCTCTGGCAACCGGTGCTACATGAAGTGAATGATGCACAAAAATATTTACCAATAGAGGTTTTGATATAAGACTGTGGGCTCAGAAGGTTAATGCTTTGCAGATGGAATTAATAGAAAATCGAGAGGAATAGGCAGATGGCGCTGTAAATTATGCAAAAATATGTGTGAACAACCTGGCACATTTTTGATGACGGAATCAGACACCAGATATGCCAACTTGTCTTGTGAATATGAGTTTAGACGGAAGCTGTTTTCTTCGTTAGATAGAATAATTGTAGAAATTTGTGAACGTTTTCAGTAACTACAGAATTTGGTGGATAAACTTGTTTATGTAACGCAGGTTAAACTACCAGATTCGGACGATACTAAATGTAATCTAGACTACGCATCTGCCGAAATTGACGAGCAGGACTCAAGCTGGAACGACTTCGACTTTTATTGCTGCCACAGGCAACGAAAATAAATTAATGCTGATCCACTTGAATTATTAAAATTTATTGTGAAATCCATGCTGGAAAATTCTCTGCTCAGTATTATGATAATGCTCCGAATATTCCTCATAATTGCCATAAGCAATGCCAGCTGTGAGAGGAGTTCTTCAGAAGTGAAATTGATCAAAAATTATTCAAGATCAACAATGAGTGCTCTAAGGCAGTGTATCTAGCTCTCTTTTTATTAAGCAGGAGGTATATCATGCTATAGATATTGATAGCGCAATGAAAGACCCTTACACTTCAAAAAGTTAGTTAGTTAGTTAGTTAGCTTTAGTTAAAGCCTGAAGTTTTGCTTTTAATTCTAACCATTATATTATTTTTCAATAAAAATATAAATAGTAATATTATCATTCTAGTTCTAATTGGAAGTCGATTTTTTGGTTTATATTCAATAGGCTAATTACTTAATCTTGTCGATCTTCAAGGTATAATCATAAATTTTCTATACCTGTTATATCAATGCAAGTTGCATACGTGTGCACATTTTTGTAATAAATGTGATTATTATATTGCAAAACAAATATCCATGACTTTTTTATGTGTTACCTGTACAATATACAATAATGATAATTGTTTTTGCCGAAAAGTTCTTTACAATTATTAAATTGAAATACCTAAATAAGGGGGCGGCGAATTTTTCTCCGCCCCGGGCAGTGACACCCTCGCTACGCCACTGATGAGTTTGTATGAATATATTACCTTAATTTAGAAAATTATAAAAGTTATAGATTTATCTTACCTTAGTATTTCGTTTCATAAATAATAATGCTTTTGAATTTCAACTTTATTAATTTTACTAATATATTGGCTGTAATGCACTTTAGCTCGTTGGATAATTGGGATTTAGTTCACTTCGAGGAAGGTGTACGTCATATAATGGCGTCTGTTGTGGAAAGAAACGCATTGAAATCGTTTGAATCATTTATATAGTTTCGATGTAAAATTGTGTGCATATATATTTAGCAGGTTAGTATTAAATACTTATTACATAAATTCCCGATAATTGTATGTCTTATGTTTCATTTATTCTATTTACTGAATCGTACATTACAATTTCCAGCCATGTCTTTGCCGCCGTATATTTTGGGGCCCAATCCATGGGCCACCATGATGGCACAGCAGCAATTAGCAGCTGTGCATGCACAGGCGCAAGTAGCTGCTGCCCAAGCACATGCCCATGCACTACAACAGCAAATGCCACCACCGCATCCCAAATCAGATGTCATGACGGAGGACAAACTCCAAGAAAAGGGTAATACTTATATTTTGATATTAATATAATCCTAACATATTATTTTAATTAGCTCAAAAATGGCACCAACTTCAATCAAAACGATTTGCGGATAAAAGAAAGTTAGGATTTGTTGATGCACAAAAGGAGGATATGCCACCAGAGCATATTAGAAAAATTATTAGAGATCATGGCGATATGAGTAGTCGCAAATATCGACATGATAAAAGGGTGTATTTGGGGTATGTAGTTAAGGTTTATATTTATTAGAATATTCAATAACTGATGCATTGTGACCAGAAATATTTACTTAAACCAAATTATATGGTATGTAACTGTTAGTTGCATGTCAATAAATAAACAATCTAAGCGTTGAGTGGATGATGGACGAAGATAATTTGCAAAAGTTGAGTTTGCGTTTAAGATGGTTATCTCAACACAACCTCATGAGAGGGTAAAACGAGTAGGAAGTAGATATTTACGATTATGACAAGTAAAAATCGTCATTTACTATCAATTTGTACATATTTCTTTTAGCCACTATTAATGCTGGCATGTTTAGTTATAACAATATCAACCCGACCAAGTCGAAATGAC
Organism: Chrysina gloriosa; assembly: GCA_038088585.1. NCBI lineage: Eukaryota > Metazoa > Arthropoda > Insecta > Coleoptera > Scarabaeidae > Chrysina > Chrysina gloriosa. Next base: position 54,661,193 of record CM076087.1, read on the forward strand.
TGGGTTAAAATGCTCAAGCCCAGGAGTTGGCAAACTTTTCGCCAGATGTGGCCGCCATGCAATTTTATGCGGCCCGCGGGAAGCCATTCAGCATCGAGAATTTATTTTTCTTACTGGAGTTTCTTTTTGCTTGAAAAAATTCTACAGAATCATAATTTCACTGTTTTGTATAACATATTTTATGCAGTTCTATACTTTTTTAAATACGATAATATATGAGGGACGCCTTTTATGTTTTTACAAGAGACAAAATGGCACTATTGAGATATGTCATTATTATTTTCAATGTATATATATATATATTTCGTGACCTTTTTATACTTATCTTATATGATAGAGATCTACCACTAATAGGTCAATAAAACAAGGCTGGTTTGAGCGATAGTTATATTTTCAGAACGTTTACAAACGTTTTCGGAACACCTTCGTCAGTGAAAATATAACTAGATAAATATATAAACAAACTTTTGTTTTTATTTGGGACTATCAACAAAATAACTAGTGACTAGGATTTCTTGATATAGAGGATGTATAACCAACTTTTATATATATATAAATTATAAAACACTAAATTAATGTGTAAACATACATGCAAATTAAGTAAAACCTTATATCAAAAAATCTTTGTCGAAACCTTAACAATTCTGTTCAAGGACTAGGGAAAACCAAATTCAAAAACCTAGCCAAAGGTTTCCTTCTTAAGAAATGCAAATGTCATTTTAACAAATTGCTATATACATTACTTAAATTTTGAATATCGGTCCTGAAATTAATAGTTTTAGTGTCTTTCTGTATATTTATCATTTCATATATTAGTCTTTTTTATAATTATTCTCTGTTTTTAATATAATTGTGTTTTCAAAATCAAAGTAATGCCCAAGATCTTTGTAATATTTTGTTACAGCGGTCATTGCACCAAAATCATTATTTAAAGAATACTTATGGCTATACAACCTTTTCTTTAAATATTGTTTCGTCTGACCGATGTAACAACCATCACAATCTCTACAGTTTATTTTATAAACTACATTACTTTGATTTTGTTTAATTATTTTGGATTTAGTATTAGTAAAAGAGATCTGTTACTATAATTTGGAATGAAAGTAATGTTTATGTTGTTTTTATTAAATTCTTTTTTATTTTTCACTTAAACCTTTTTATAAGGAATAGCGCTATAACATTTATTGTTATTAATATAATAAAATTAATATAATATAATAAAATTAATATAATATAATAAAATTAATATAATATAATAAAATTAATAACAATAAATGTTATAGCGCTATTCCTTATAAAAAAGGTTTAAGCGAAAAATAAAAAAGAATTTAATAAAAACAACATAAACATTACTTTCATTCCAAATTATAGTAACAGATCTCTTTTTACTAATACTAAATCCAAAATAATTAAACAAAATCAGAGTAATGTAGTTTATAAAATAAACTGTAGAGATTGTGATGGTTGTTACATCGGTCAGACGAAACAATATTTAAAGAAAAGGTTGTATAGCCATAAGTATTCTTTAAATAATGATTTTGGTGCAATGACCGCTGTAACAAAATATTACAAAGATCTTGGGCATTACTTTGATTTTGAAAACACAATTATATTAAAAACAGAGAATAATTATAAAAAAGACTAATATATGAAATGATAAATATACAGAAAGACACTAAAACTATTAATTTCAGGACCGATATTCAAAATTTAAGTAATGTATATAGCAATTTGTTAAAATGACATTTGCATTTCTTAAGAAGGAAACCTTTGGCTAGGTTTTTGAATTTGGTTTTCCCTAGTCCTTGAACAGAATTGTTAAGGTTTCGACAAAGATTTTTTGATATAAGGTTTTACTTAATTTGCATGTATGTTTACACATTAATTTAGTGTTTATAATTTATATATATATAAAAGTTGGTTATACATCCTCTATATCAAGAAATCCTAGTCACTAGTTATTTTGTTGATAGTCCCAAATAAAAAACAAAAGTTTGTTTATATATTTATCTAGTTATATTTTCACTGACGAAGGTGTTCCGAAAACGTTTGTAAACGTTCTGAAAATATAACTATCGCTCAAACCAGCCTTGTTTTATTGACCTATTAGTGGTAGATCTCTATCATATAAGATTATTATTTTCACAAAATTTGACATTTGTCATTGTGAAAACGCAGCTTGAAATTGTCCCAGTAGTTTTTTAGCAGTTGCAAAAAATACCTGTACACAATAGAAAATGGTCTGATTTTGCTATAGATAAAATAGTGGTTATGATATACCTAAAAAAATATCAGACCAAATCATCCTTTAGCTTTTTTCTGCCATGATTGTCGAAAGATTTCTATTTTCTTTCACTGGGCTTGTAAGCCCATAGCTTTACATCGCTTAAGAACTTCCTTGTGCCATTTTCCATTGTTTGCTACCTTTTGCTTATTTTACTTTCAAGTGTGATAGATTGTCTTTTTAATTTTACTAACGTCCGGTGAAAACCGTTTCAGCTATCGTGCCCCACGTCATTAAATGGCCTTCGTATCGTGCTCCATATATTTTCCATCTGGGAATACGATGCGGTAGAACATCCTGCAAGCAAATTCACTTCTTCCATGAGCTTCGATAAGAACACACTGGTCCGAAATTGTTGCTTGAAATTAATTCAATGGATTTGCTAGTCAAAGTTAATTAGCACATGCGATCGCACTTACTATGTAGTAAAGCGTCGCACAATTCATTATTTCAAGTTTTGTCTAGATTATCAATTGAACCAGTAATGTTTTACAGAAATGCTTTATGTAAACGTGTAAGAAATATATAGACATCGTCGACACTGCTGCAATGCTCTACATCGATACTACCGATACAATTTACGTTTTTTTCTTTCAAACCTAATTTTATTATGGTTTTAGTGCATTAAAATATATGCCACATGCTGTGATGAAATTATTGGAAAATATGCCAATGCCGTGGGAACAAATTCGTGATGTTAAAGTACTGTATCACATCACAGGAGCAATTACGTTTGTGAATGAAATTCCTTGGGTTATTGAACCTGTATACATTGCACAATGGGGGTAAATTGTATTTATATATCATATATTCGCAGTATTTATTTAAACAAATTTTAGTACAATTTGGATAATGATGCGACGTGAAAAGCGAGATCGAAGACATTTTAAACGAATGCGTTTTCCACCATTTGATGATGAAGAACCTCCTCTCGACTATGCTGATAATGTATTAGATGTAGAACCTCTAGAAGCAATTCAGATTGAATTAGATGCAGAAGAAGATGCAGCTGTAGCAAAATGGTTTTATGATCACAAACCGCTAGTGGGAACAAAGTATATTTATTTTTTTATAGGTGATCTTAGTATTGTTTTTTTATACCTGTTTATTGTTTAGGTATGTTAATGGACCAACTTACAGAAAATGGAATCTTACATTGCCAATGATGGCAACATTATACAGATTAGCTAACCAATTATTAACAGATTTGGTAGATACAAATTATTTTTATCTATTTGATACTAAAAGTTTTTACCGCAAAAGCTTTGAATATGGCTATACCAGGTGGTCCAAAATTTGAACCCTTAATTAAGGATATGAATCCAGCGTAAGTATATATTTAACTAGGGAATTGATCATAAAGCTATAATCTATTGTCTATTGCAGAGATGAAGATTGGAATGAGTTTAATGATATTCATAAAATTATTATCCGACAGCCTATCCGGACAGAGTACAGAATAGCATTTCCATATCTATATAATAATATGCCACATTTTGTCCACTTGTCATGGTAAGTTATAATGCGGAAATATACTTATAGAGAAGGCAGCCTAAGTTCCGTTGCACGTCATTAATTGCAAGTGACGTTACATCTTGACAAGTTTGAAACCATAAAATTAAAACGGCGCCACCTATAATTGTTATTAAGAATTAAAAATGTGAAAGGTCATTTTTGCAATTACTACATATTTATTGTGTTGCATATCGTTTATTAACTATAATATTTATTGTTTGATTTATAATTTTTAAACGTATAATTATCAATATTGCGGTAGTTTTATTTTAATTGCAATTCACGCATAAATACTGACTATTCTTAAGCAAATGTTAAACAAATTGCCTATTTGCACATAAATATTTTCTTTTAAAAATGATTTTTATTGTAAGTATATTGACAAAACTTGCAGCCAAACCGCAGGTATATATTATAAATTTTCTTCTTCTTCGCTATCACTGTCACCCTCGCTGAGATTAATTATTATTATTTTCAAAAATACTGATTGTGCATATTCCTGACATGAGTCTGTAGGAAATTAACAAGTGCAATAGCTATGTGCATCCTTTTTCCATCGTAAACCAATTTCTCTTAAGACAATCTCAAGAGATGACAGACTTCTATTAAACATGCTCTTGCTTACATCCGAAGCAGTGTTTGGTGTAATATGTTCTAAAATTATTACATGTTATAGTAATGAATTATAAAATAAACCTTATATTGAATTTCCTCACTAGTTCGATACAACTCTGATGGAACATTGTGCAACATCATTAATTTGACAGATAGTTTTTTTTTTTTGGAGCTCCCAGTGGCACATTCTTAACAACACCTTGAGAAATTGTACTGTTAATATATTAAAATTTAAAGCTGCAGCAACACGCTGCCATTAAAAGGTTATATTTCTTGTGTATATTAACGAAAAATAAGTATTACCTTTCTTACAGCCTGAAACGGAATTAATGTTTGCCTGTGAAAGCGGTAATTGCGTCGTTCGTCGTTCTTTTTCAAACAACGTTATAAACCAAGCAGTCATTTCCCTTGCCCGCTTGCACAGCTTTCGGCATTTTTTTAATTACACGTAACGTAGCAATCGCTCGTTAGTTTTTCAAAGAACTGATTTTAATACAGAAAGAGTAATAAGTAAAAAAACGAAGGATAACAATATAAATAGAACACCGGAATGACAGACAGACACGAATAAAAGAATTTTACAAAAACAATTATGATTTGCTTAATTTATCCGTATTTTAAAATAAGGTGATGCACACCTTAAATATGAATACGTACAAAATATACTTCAGACATAATGAGTAATACCTTATGCAGGTGGTTATCAATTATTTTGTGGCATTTCTAAAGTTATATGAAGTCATATTGTACGGTTGGTAGCGTGACGTCATAAATACATAGCAGATGACGTGCAACGGAACTTAGACTACCTCCACTATATTATATATATATATATATATATATGTCTTATTCACACTAGTTTTTTTACCATGTACAGATATTATTGGTAGAAACTAGCAGTGTGATAGAATATTTGTGACTTGTTATTTTTTCTATTGTAAAGTTAAAAATAGATCAGCTAATGTTACATACACAAGAATGCGATCGGATGTTATTTAGTTATTCAATAGTAAGATAGAATTCTTCAAAATTACATATAATAAATATGAATACCTTTTGTTTAGAATAAAGTAGTGGCGGCTTGTGATACCGTATATTCGGAGCTCCAGTGAAGATAATCGTTCGTATATACACCCTCTGTCCCAAAAGTAACCGCAATGCGTCTATAAATCAGAAACCAGTGGCGTCATCTCTTGATAGTTGATTGATTATTGTAGTGGGACTCTTCCTTACCAACCTGACAAATTTTCATGACATTTGGTGCATAGTCAGCTGATACATCACGCATCCTGTGAGAGTGTTTTTCGTAAACGGTCAGAAAATGAGTCACGAACAACGAGTCAATATTAAGTTTTGTTTTAAACTTGGAAAAACTGCAACCGAGACGTATGAAATGCTGCAAATTGTTTATGGCGACGATTGTTTGTCGAAGAGGCAAGTGTTCGAGTGGCATCAACGATTTCGTAAAGGCAGAGAAGATGTTAACGATGACGAAAGAGCCGGTCGTCCTTCGACAACTTTGGCCGAGGCAAATGTGGAAAAAGTGCGCGAAAATTCCGAAGAAATCGTCAGTGAGATTTATGGAAATGGAGCTTGGCATCCCTAAAACAACTATTCAGCGCATTTTGACTGAAACCCTTGGTTTGAAGAAAGTCAATTCGAAGTTTGTTCCGAACAAATTGACCGACGACCAAAAAACGCTTCGAATCGAACACTCCCAAGACATTATTGCACGAGCCCGTGCAGATGAAAACTTCTTGAAAACGATTGTGACTGGTGACGAGACGTGGTGCTTTCAATACGAACCAGAAAGCAAACGTCAAAGCGCAGAGTGGAGGTCACCAGAAGAAGGAAATCCGAAAAAATCACGAATGGAGAAGTCGAAAATCAAGTCAATGCTGATTTCATTCTACGATTCGAAGGGAATTATCCATAAGGAGTTCGTTCCATACGGCTCAACGGTTAATGGTGCATATTACCTCGATGTTATGAGGCGTTTGCTGGGTCGCATTCGTCGTGTTCGGCCCGAATATCGCGAGCCAGGCAGCTGGAGATTACTGCACGATAACGCACCGTGTCATCGAGCAACGATTGTCACCGATTTTTGGCGAAAAATGAAATATATTCGATACAGCACCCACCGTATTCGCCTGATCTGTCCCCATGCGATTATTTCCTGTTCCCTCGTCTTCATTTGAAGCAGAAAGGAGTTCGTTATGCATCCGTAGACGCCATTCAAAGATCGACGACCGGCATCCTAAAGGCCATTCCAGAGATCGACATGAAAAAGTCGTTTGAAGCACTCGTTGACCGTGCAAATCGATGTATTGTAGCACATGGAGAATATTTCGAATAAATACAATGATTTTTGTGGACATAACATACATAGCGTGCTTTATTTCGAACTATTGCGGTTACTTTTGGGACAGAGGGTGTAGTCATATATCGCCGACAGTTACCAACCTGCAATTGCCGTCGATACATGAGCATATACGAACTGTTATCTTCGGCGGTAAACATAAGCAAAATAGTAAGCCAACAATTAACCGTCTATAAAAGAAAAATACTTATTGCTTACTTTGTTTTAGGTACCACACACCAAATGTTGTGTTTATTAAAACTGAGGATCCAGATTTACCAGCCTTTTACTTTGATCCTCTTATTAATCCAATATCACATAGACATGCCGTGAAAAGCTTGGAGCCATTACCAGACGATGATGAGGAATATCTCCTGCCAGAGACTGTACAACCTTTCTTACAAGAAACACCACTTTATACAGATAATACTGCTAATGGAATTTCATTACTTTGGGCTCCTAGACCGTTTAATTTACGGTCAGGTATGTAAATACATTTTGCTATGGCAGACTGATACCCCGCGTAACATATGCCAAGGTTTGTTGCCATTAATTTTCGTGTACTTTTCAAAAGATATGTAATTCTCATAATTTTGAATTGCACTTTGTTAAAACTAATGTTGTTTGCTTTTTTGTAATCTGCTGACAGGTTTAAAATCATATGAGAAGGCTCATTATTAACGTCTTCTTCCCGTTACGTTTGCATTTGTTCAAGTCCAGAGAAGGTGCGTAAATATAGTTGAATCAGAATGCAGTTACGTACAATCCAAGTTTAATACAATGATTGCCCACATTCACCGTGCGTTCACATGATTTTACATTTTATCAAATAGAATGGTAATAAAAGTATTAATTTTATCAAATAAAATAACGCATCTAGAGTGAAAGGACCATTTTCACGTATTTGGCTGGATTTCACCAACAGACAACTCGACAATGACAGCAGATTACTGCACAATAAACCCTGTGTAGCATATAACCGCACTTTACCAATCGCACTCGACCATTTCTTTCACTGAACAAAGCGTGCAAGCATGTAAATAAATTTATATACAGAACCCCATTTAAAATTCTAAAATTGGTATCCAAAATCACATTTATGCAATTTTGATTAATACGAGGTGTGATAAAAAAATATGGTGAATAATTGTATTACGAACAAAGAAATAAGCTTACATTAAATTTGAATTAATCTCCTTCAAAGTACTTTCCTCGGCTAGCGATGCACTTATCCCAACGTTGATTCCATGTTCCAAAGCATTTCTAGGTTTCTTCCGAAAGGGCCTTCAACTGCTCAACTGCGCCATCTCAATGTCGGGAATGGTGTCAAAACGTTTTCATTTGAGCACGGTTTTTATTTTTGGGAAGAGCCAAAAGCCGCATAGTGATAAATCCTGAGAGTAAGGCGGATATGGAAAGACAGAAGCCTTTTTTCTTGTCCAAAAACTCGCGAATCAGAAGTAAGGTATGGCATGACTCGTTGTCGTGATGAAGGAGGAAGCCATTGGCTCATTTTCTTGTCTCTCGTTCGACATCGTTTCGCAAATGTTTCAGTACGCCCTTGTAATATTCGGAGTTACAGTTGTTCTCCTTGGAACCAACTCTGATCGCACTATGCCCACACGATCAAGAAAAAAAATTAACATGACCTTAACGTTCGACTTTAACTGACGTGCTTTCTTAGGGCGAGGAGAGTCACTGCGAACTTTGAATTTTTGTCACAGGATCATAGCCATACACCCAACTTTCATGCCCAGTTATAATTTTTGCCATGAAGTCCGGATCTGCAAACTAACACACAATATCCCTTCTATTCGTTAGTCCAAAGTTTGGGAATAAATTTCGCAATCACTCGTCTGATTTGCAAATTACAGGTTACAATGCTTTGTACGGAGCCGTACGAGATGTTTCATTTATGCCACGTTTTCGTGGTTTTGAGGTCCTGATCGTTGCTTGTTTTCAATCCACTTATTTCCGCTTTTATATTGATCATACTACTTGTAAACAGTCTTTAGGATCACCACATTATCGCCATACACTGATTTTAACATTTCATCGACTTCTTTGGCATTTTTTGGCAACTTAAAATAAAACTTAATGATAACGGGGTGTTTGAAACCCATAATGCGCAATTGACCCGGTAAACACGACCTCATTCTTCTGGGGTCTGAAAGCGGATTGACAAGTCGCAATTTGTCTAACGTGGCACTGACTGTCTCATTGAATCGGGCTATTGGATTTATTCAAATAAATGTAGCGTCAGCAATTTCTGCTATAAATATTCATCCACCGTATTTTTTTATCACACATCGTATATATATGTATTATGTATATGTATTTCTCAATTTTTGCAGGTCGTTGTAGGAGAGCGATTGATATCCCCTTAGTGAAATGCTGGTATAAAGAACATTGTCCACCAGGACAACCTGTGAAAGTACGCGTGAGTTATCAAAAATTGCTTAAATATTACGTTTTAAATGCATTGAAACATCGTCCACCGAAAGCTCAAAAGAAGCGGTATCTATTCAGATCTTTTAAAGCCACGAAATTTTTCCAAACTACCACCCTCGATTGGGTTGAAGCAGGTTTACAAGTATGTAGGCAAGGTTACAATATGTTAAATTTACTCATTCACCGAAAAAATCTCAATTACCTTCATCTTGATTACAATTTTAATTTAAAACCTGTGAAAACATTAACTACGAAGGAAAGAAAGAAATCTCGATTTGGAAATGGTAATGTTCTCATTTTCTATATGGCTTATTTCAGTAATATACCTTTTGTTTACAGCTTTCCATCTATGTAGAGAAATTTTGAGATTAACTAAACTCATCATCGATTCACACGTTCAATATCGTTTAAATAATGTAGATGCATTCCAACTTTCCGACGGTTTACAGTATATATTCGCACATGTAGGACAATTGACAGGAATGTATCGTTATAAATACAAACTAATGAGGCAAATTCGTATGTGTAAAGATCTTAAGCATTTGATTTATTATCGCTTCAACACGGTAAAATACATACATACATCAAAGGTAGTACTATGCTAATGATTATTTTATAGGGACCAGTTGGCAAAGGACCTGGCTGTGGTTTCTGGGCGCCCGGATGGAGGGTGTGGTTGTTCTTTATGAGGGGAATAACCCCGTTGCTTGAAAGGTGGTTAGGAAATCTTTTATCACGGCAATTCGAAGGTCGACATTCTAAAGGTGTTGCTAAAACTGTCACAAAGCAGCGCGTTGAATCGCATTTTGATTTGGAATTGCGCGCATCAGTTATGCATGATATAGTTGATATGATGCCAGAAGGTATCAAACAGAACAAAGCTAGAACAATATTGCAGCATTTGTCTGAGGCCTGGAGATGCTGGAAAGCCAATATACCTTGGAAAGTAAGATCATTTAAAATTGTAATACGAATTTTGCTTTATCAATGTTTCCACTTCATACTACTAAATGGTACAACTAAAAATGGAAAATGTTAATATTTGCAACTGAAATTATAGATTCATGACATCTAAAATATTCGGAGAGATTTATTTAAAGCATTTTTTCGAAATCCTATCTTAGAAAAGCAATTTGTTTTCTTTAATGGTTTTAATAATGCCATTTAGTTATAAGCTTACCCTAAACTAAACTCTTAATAAAATTAATTGACTTATAATGTGCCTATTTAATTAGGACCACAGAGAAAATTATTAGTTTAACATTCTCACAAATTATTTTATTAAAAAACATTGATAATAAAACATATGTACTACTAACATTTTGTATGTTCCCCTTTTGCTGGAATGAGAGCAGCAATTCTTTTCGGTATACTCTCAACAACCGTCTTCGAACAGTTTGTTGATATGTTTAAATCGTTCTCTCGCAGGATTCAGTGAATCAATTATGACATATGTGACATTTGTCAGTTTTCGTTTACTGTTTTGATAAACCCGCATTGTAGTTTTTCTTTTTTGCGACAATTTTGTCTAGATGTGTTAGTACAGGGAATATTTTCATGAACTAGCTTTGTAATTTTCGGTACAGATTGCTGAAAAACATCTTTCCGTGCTATTTCACGTTGTGAATACATTCCTGTGTCCAATAGAACAGTGACTCTTGTTTTTTTGTCTAAAGTGGTACGTCACTTGTTTTATACATATCGGAATGAACTGTAAAAAATATTAATTGCAAAACAAAAACGAAACACTAAAATATATTAACGCAACACACAGTAATGTGGATTTTAATATCAGTGTAGGTAGCTATTATTCAAACTGGATCAGAGATAAACTAAACCACAATAAACTCGGATATCTCTACAAAGCAATGTGGTTGGTAAGTCTTGAGGACCAGGTTGTTTTAACAATAAATGACAAATTTGGAGACAACCATAAATTCAGTAATAGATAAAATGTACACAATGACAGTAAATACTTAGAAATAAATTAAATGTATTTGCTACTACAATTGATAAATTATTGTCAGAAACTTGAAATTCTCGTAATGGTCCTAATTCAATGACCAACGACTGTATATGCCATACTTTACTAACGTTTTTTATTTCCTGGTAATACGGCGGTTGCCATATTGATATTTATCAAAATTTGATAGAAAAATTCCCATATGTGCATTGTACATTTTGTTTGTATAGAATATATTTGTAGGTACCAGGATTGCCAATACCAATTGAAAATATGATACTAAGATACGTTAAAATGAAAGCTGATTGGTGGACCAACACCGCTCATTATAATCGAGAAAGGATACGCAGAGGTGCAACAGTTGATAAAACAGTCTGCAAAAAGAATTTAGGTCGCTTAACAAGACTCTATCTCAAAGCTGAACAAGAACGCCAACATAATTATTTGAAGGTATGTATTTATTTTCAATGATTTCGACTTTTTAACCCCTCAACACTTTTAGGATGGACCATATATTTCGCCAGAAGAAGCGGTTGCTATTTATACTACTACAGTACATTGGCTAGAATCTCGACGTTTTGCACCTATTCCATTCCCCCACTCTCGTATAAACACGATACAAAACTTCTAATTTTAGCGTTAGAAAGATTAAAAGAAGCTTATAGGTATATAACAATCCAGCAATTAATACAGATAGAAAGAAACATTTAAGTCAAAATATATTTTTAGCGTAAAATCGAGGTTGAATCAAAGTCAGCGGGAGGAATTGGGATTGATTGAACAAGCGTATGATAATCCTCATGAAGCACTTTCTAGAATTAAACGTCATCTGTTAACGCAAAGGGCTTTCAAGGAAGTCGGTATCGAATTCATGGACCTATATAGTCACCTTATTCCCGTATATGATGTAGAGCCGCTTGAAAAAATAACCGATGCATACCTTGACCAATATTTATGGTATGAAGCAGACAAAAGACGGCTATTTCCCCCTTGGGTAAAACCCTCAGATACAGAGCCTCCACCATTATTAGTGTACAAATGGTGTCAAGGTAAATTTACTGTAATTAGTTTCTTTAGATGTCTCATTTTGCATATCATTTATAGGTATTAATAACTTACAAGATGTTTGGGATGTATCAGAAGGTGAATGTAATGTTTTACTGGAATCGAAATTTGAGAAACTATATGAGAAAATCGATTTAACTCTTCTAAACAGATTATTGCGATTAATCGTGGACCATAATATCGCTGATTATATGACGGCTAAAAATAATGTTGTCATAAATTATAAAGATATGAACCATACTAACAGCTACGGCATAATTCGTGGACTACAATTTGCTTCCTTTATTACTCAATACTATGGTCTTGTCTTAGATTTACTCGTGTTAGGTTTACAAAGAGCTAGTGAAATGGCCGGACCCCCACAAATGCCTAACGACTTCTTAACTTATCAAGATGTACCTACAGAAACTTGCCATCCCATTCGCCTATACTGTCGATATGTGGATAGGATACACATGTTTTCAGGTATTTCATTAAAATCTGTTTTATGAATTTATCTTATATGATAGTTTTCTACCACAATTAGGTCAATTAAACAAGAATGATTGAAACAATAGTTGTATTCTCAAAACGGTTTCGGAACACCTTCATCAGTGCAAATGAAGGTGTTTCATAAACGTTTTAAATTCTTGTTTTAATTGACCTAATTGTAGTAAAAACTATGATGTAAGATAAGTATAATTAAAGGTCAAGAAATATATATATCTATATATATATATATACATATATGGCCATATGTCTGAAGCACCCACTTAAATACATCCCTTACCTGAATCTCAATAAAGCAATATTGGGCTATTACTAATGTGTATATAATGACAATTTACTAAGAAATTCTTGAAATGTAAGCAATTATTGGGTAGTTTTAAGGTATATTCGTGTTAATTTCTCTTTAATCCTTATTGAGTGAATAGTATCCAAAGCGGTCTCGTGTAGTAAACTTTATTAAACAAGTTTCATCGAATATTGTCGTGGATTGTGACAAAATGTCTAGAAATGCCTAGAGTTAGATGTCGTAGAGCGAAGTAAAGATGTTTTACTGCATTCTCAAGGACAATCGCAGACACAAATCGCGAAAACAACGAAGCGATCGCGCTATGCAATACAAATGGCAATAAAACGTTTTAAGAAGACAGGGTCATATGAAAATCGCCAGAAAAGTAGACGAAAACGAATAACGCATAGAGAGGATCGATTTTTAACGCGATTATCTCTCAAAAATCGTATGAAATCATCAAAAGTTTTATGTGGAGAATTAAATGAGTGACAAGAAACTTCTGCATCTGCAAGAACTGTAAGAAGACGACTAGTAGAGACAAATTTACATGGTCGTAAAGCTCGCCGCAAGCCTTTATTGACGGAGCAATAGAACAGACAACGACTTTTGTGGGTGAAAAAACATAAACATTGAACAATGGAGGATTGGTCCAAAATCATATGGTTAGACGAATCCAATATAGAGGCATGATTAATTAATGCGTTTTTTACTTCGTTATTACGGAAATACAATTTAATTGTAAATGTAAATATTGCTTTGCAATTTTTGAAAAAGCTAACCATTTTGTATATAGTATTCAGATTTTGCCTGGAGCACAATTTGTCCGGCGAAGAAAGGGGAAAGCATTTCAGCCAGAGTGTCTTGTGCCTACAGTAAAATACAGTAAAATAAAACTATACTTAAGAATCGCTGAAGAATGGGGAAAGTTTCACCCGCGATATGCAGAAAATTAGTTGCTACGATGCCAAAACGAGTGCAGTTAGTTATCAAATCTCGGGGCGGGACAATAAAATATTAATATATTATAAATACTGATTATTGAATTTGTATTTGAAATGTATAAATACCTGTAGTTTGATTTTTATGTTTCGTAATTTTAGTTTACCTACAAAAATTGAGGGTGCTTCAGACATATGGCCAAGGCTGTATATATAATATATAAGGCCAAAAAATATATATATAAATTTATTTAATATGAATGTAAATTGGGTGGTCTTTTTCAGATTTTCTGCTGAAGAAGCTCGCGAATTAATTCAGAGATATTTAACGGAACATCCGGATCCTAATAATGAAAACATTGTTGGATATAATAATAAAAAGTGCTGGCCAAGGGATGCAAGAATGCGACTAATGAAACATGACGTTAATTTGTAAGTTTGTTTTTTTAATAATTGATTAGAACTAGTAATTCTTATATAAATGTTTTTCATTCAGGGGTCGAGCAGTGTTTTGGGATATAAAAAATCGATTACCCAGATCAGTTACAACCATCCAGTGGGAAAATAGTTTTGTTAGCGTATATTCCAAGGACAATCCAAATCTGCTATTTAATATGTGTGGATTTGAATGTCGTATTTTACCGAAGGTAAATTGTTTATTTGAAAACTATAGGAGGAAATCATTTGTTTATCATAGGTTTCAGTTTGTGAACCGCTGGGTACATGCGCAGAGCAAATTTGGCGTTTCAAATTTGCTTTGCCCATGTACCCGACGATTCACAAACTGGTTTTGTTGTTTGTTGGCACGAGCCTTATGCAATCCTTCCGAACCACGTGTACAATTTACCAAATCTATCTCCTCACGCAGTAAGCTCCCTATTTATTTTACCAATCCGAACCGTGTTTAGAATCCACTAAATTGTCAGGTATATATAAAAACGAGATGGCATGAAGACAATTTTTTAACAACTTTTTGAAGATATAGTACTGCGAAATTAAATCCGAACACTTACTATTTTTACGTATACATGCCATTATTATTTCTGCTCGCAATTATATTTAAGTTTTAGGTGTCAAATTACCACGTGTCTTATACATCAAATAATACACAATTATTTTCTTCTAATTACATTTTTAAAGCGGTATTGTAAGAATGTGTATAAAATTGCGTAAATCTAGAAACAAAAAGTTAGATAAAACAAAAATACGTCTTATTTATACATATAAAATAAACTTTTATAAAAGTATTTAATACTTAGTGGAACCTCCCTGTGCTTTGATAACTGCCTTTATTCTATTGGGCATTGAATAAATCTAATTTTCTAAATAATCAGCCTTTTTTCCTCATGCCAATTTTGTTTAAGAATTTATTAACTCTACTTTGTTTCTGGGTTCTATTTGTGCCAATATCTTTGATACAAAGAACCAGCAGTTTATTATTAGATTCAAATGCGACCTATTACTTGTCCACTCTACGAGGGTAGATTGAAACATTTTTGGAATGACAACAAAAAAAATAATACGGCTTCAAGTTATATTTTATTTTTCAATATGATCCCCTCGAACGCACATGGCCCAACGTTTCTCAAGTTTCTCGATTCCCTCCAGGAAGTAACTTTCTGCGAGGTTCCCAAAATAATTGTATACAGCCTGTAACAGTTCTTCATTCGACAAAATTTGATTTTGGACCTTCAATTCTGTCAATTTTTACTGAACGATTGCAATTTTTCTGAATTGCTGCTTTCAATTTGTTCAAAAGTGTTGTGTAATACTGACCAGTAACAGTTTTGTCTTTTGCTAGATAACCAATTAGCAAAATTCTTTTTGTTTCCAGCCGATTGAATGGTCTTTGCCTTCTTTGGAACTGATTCATCGCGTGGAATTCACTGTTTTAATTGCATTTTTGTTTCTGGTGTGTAGTTATGAATACAGGTCTCATCCATGGTCGCGAATTATCTCTTGAAATCCGCTGGATTCCTCGTAAACACTTTCGGCTGTTGTTCGAGCTCGAATGCGTTTTTGCTCCGAATTGTGGCACCCATCTTCCAGAAAGCTTTTTAGACCGTATTTTTTTATATAAAATACGAATTACTCGTTCATAAGAGATGCCCATACGCAATTTTATTCGGCGTTCTTCACTCGTATGCTTGCGAAACGCAAAAACTCACGGTGGAAAATGAAGGTGATGGATCCTCCATCTAACCTTGATTTGATTTCCGTTGTAGTTTTTCCTTCCCAATAGAAAAATTTGATGAACGCTCGAACTTCTATTTTATCCATAATTGAAAACAGAAAAAGTACTTGACTTAAATGCTGTCAAAACCAGACTATTTTGATATGATTTTGATAGATCGATTTTTATAGTCAATTGATATGAAAGAGTTGCCAACACAACGACATAAAGTATTTGAAAAAAAGCAACCACCTAGTATCGATTCCGGAAACTTGTCAATCTACTCTCGTACAGGAACGATTTCCTTTTCATTGGTAAAATCTTTTCCCTGAAAAAAAAAAAAAACGAATAAAAACACGATACGAAAAAAAGTAACAAAGATTAAAAGTGATGGATTAGACCTTCTCTGCGCGATAACACGGGGCAGAATCGCCATGAAAATACATGCTTTTGGGTTCCGGAATCGCCATTCGAAGAAAAATAATAATTCATCTTCTAAAATTTTCACGTAATTGTCAACTTTTTAAGCCTGTCGGTTTTCATTTTTTTTTTTTGGTTAGTAGAGGCTTTTTCTAGGACGTCGGGTGCGCTACACAATTCTGTCGAAGTTGCGGGCTTATTCCGTAAACTCATATTTTCTAATAGATGATCTCGTGCAGTAGTTACGAGGTTTTTACCACTGCTTGTTTTGCGGTCGACGCTGTTTCTTAATATTTTTTAACAACTTGCACACACTTGAAACACTACATCTAAGACGGCGCATCGACATATTTTCATTACTTAACGCGACAGAAACAGCTTTTTTCTCATTTTAAAGTTTTACTAACGTCGGTATAATTACATATCTATTGTTCTGATTTCATTTCGCAATACTTTATACTGGTCAGGCTGAACCTCTGAAATTTTCAGCTAAAATTCCAACTCCAATATAACTTGATCACTCATTTTTGGCACTTGCTGCATTTAACTTAACTTGCTATACTTTTAGTGCCGCACCCAACACGAGGAATTTACGCACAGAGATGGTGTATGGAATTTACAACATGAAGGCAGCAAAGAACGTACTGCTCAGTGCTTTTTACGAGTAGATGACGAATCTATGAGTCGATTCCATAATCGCGTCCGGCAAATTTTGATGGCGTCTGGTTCAACGACATTTACAAAGGTTTGTTCATTACATTTGTAGTTAAAGTTTATCCAACATATACTTCCAGATTGTAAATAAATGGAATACAGCTTTGATTGGTTTAATGACATACTTCCGGGAAGCTGTTGTAAACACTCAGGAATTACTAGATTTGCTTGTGAAATGCGAAAATAAAATTCAAACTCGTATTAAAATTGGCCTTAACTCTAAAATGCCAAGTCGATTTCCACCTGTTGTATTTTATACACCAAAGGAATTGGGTGGATTGGGTATGCTTTCAATGGGACACGTTTTAATTCCTCAAGTAAGTTAATATCATTTTCTGTCTATTTTCATACTGAAAAAATTTTTCATCTTATATCTGTCTCAATTATAAATTTAATTTTATGAAATGATGGAATACTCGTTTTTGTAGTCGGATTTAAGATGGTCTAAACAAACAGACGTTGGAATTACCCACTTTAGATCGGGTATGAGTCATGATGAAGATCAATTGATTCCCAATTTATACCGATACATACAACCGTGGGAATCCGAATTTATTGATTCACAGCGTGTATGGGCAGAGTATGCGTTGAAGAGGCAAGAAGCTAATGCACAAAATAGGTATAATTTTTGGACTTCCAAATTGTAACATACAAAACCAGTTTATGGTAAAAATACTATAGCAGAATATTAATTTATCACTTCCAGACGTTTAACATTGGAAGATTTGGAAGATTCATGGGATCGTGGAATTCCTAGAATTAATACCTTATTCCAGAAAGATAGACATACCTTAGCTTACGATAAGGGTTGGCGAATTCGAACAGAATTCAAACAATACCAAGTATTGAAACAAAATCCTTTCTGGTGGACTCATCAGCGACATGATGGCAAATTGTGGAATTTGAATAATTATAGAACTGACATGATACAAGCTTTAGGTGGAGTTGAAGGAATTTTAGAACATACCTTATTCAAAGGAACATATTTCCCGACATGGGAAGGTCTTTTCTGGTAAGTTAAGGAAACTGAACATTTTTTGAAGATTATCAACTAATTTTGATGTCAACAGGGAAAAAGCATCAGGTTTTGAAGAGTCAATGAAGTACAAAAAATTAACAAATGCGCAGCGCTCTGGTTTGAATCAAATTCCTAATCGGCGATTTACCTTATGGTGGTCACCTACAATAAACAGAGCTAATGTATACGTTGGTTTCCAAGTACAATTAGATTTAACAGGCATATTTATGCATGGCAAAATTCCAACATTGAAAATCTCTCTAATCCAAATATTTAGGGCCCATTTGTGGCAAAAAGTACATGAATCAATTGTAATGGATCTCTGTCAAGTGTTCGATCAAGAACTTGATGCATTGGAAATTGAAACAGTACAAAAAGAAACTATTCATCCTAGGAAATCATATAAAATGAATTCATCCTGTGCTGACATTTTGCTATTCTCGGCATACAAATGGAATGTATCTAGACCTTCATTATTAGCAGACACTAAAGATACAATGGATAACACAACTACACAGAAATATTGGATTGATGTGCAATTGAGGTGGGGTGATTATGACTCACATGATGTGGAAAGATATGCTAGAGCTAAATTCTTAGACTATACCACTGATAATATGTCAATTTATCCATCACCAACAGGAGTTCTTATCGCTATTGATTTGGCTTATAATTTGCATAGTGCTTATGGCAATTGGTTCCCTGGTTGTAAACCATTAATTCAACAAGCGATGGCAAAAATTATGAAGGCAAATCCTGCCTTGTATGTATTGAGAGAACGTATAAGAAAAGCTTTGCAACTGTACTCTAGTGAACCGACAGAACCTTACCTTTCCAGTCAAAATTATGGCGAATTGTTTTCGAATCAAATAATTTGGTTTGTTGATGATACCAACGTATACAGAGTAACTATACATAAGACATTTGAGGGCAATTTGACCACGAAACCTATTAATGGCGCTATTTTTATATTTAATCCACGAACAGGACAGTTGTTCTTGAAAATTATTCACACGTCTGTATGGGCGGGCCAAAAACGTTTGGGGCAATTAGCAAAATGGAAAACGGCCGAAGAAGTTGCAGCATTAATTCGCTCACTTCCCGTGGAAGAACAACCCAAGCAGATTATTGTAACACGTAAAGGAATGTTGGATCCCCTGGAAGTACATTTGCTTGATTTCCCGAATATTGTTATTAAAGGATCAGAATTACAGCTTCCATTCCAAGCATGTTTGAAAGTTGAGAAGTTTGGTGATCTAATTTTGAAAGCTACAGAACCACAAATGGTTCTATTTAATTTGTACGATGATTGGTTGAAAACTATATCATCATACACAGCGTTTTCACGGTTAATTCTCATATTAAGAGCATTGCATGTAAATACGGAAAGAACGAAAGTTATTTTGAAACCTGATAAAACCACAATTACGGAACCGCATCATATATGGCCTACTCTATCGGACGATGAGTGGATTAAGGTAGAAGTGCAATTGAAAGATTTAATTCTTGCTGATTATGGTAAGAAAAATAACGTCAATGTTGCATCTTTGACACAGTCTGAAATTCGCGATATAATCCTGGGTATGGAGATAAGCGCCCCATCTGCCCAAAGACAACAAATAGCTGAGATTGAAAAACAGACGAAGGAACAGTCTCAGTTGACTGCAACTACAACTCGAACTGTTAATAAGCACGGTGACGAAATCATAACTAGCACTACAAGTAACTATGAGACACAAACATTTAGTTCAAAAACGGAGTGGCGAGTCAGAGCTATTTCTGCAACAAATTTGCATTTGAGAACCAATCATATTTACGTGAGTTCAGATGATATTAAAGAAACTGGATACACGTATATTCTTCCTAAAAACGTTCTTAAGAAGTTTGTGACTATTTCCGATCTTCGGGCGCAAATATGCGCTTTCTTATATGGCGTTAGCCCACCTGACAACCCGCAAGTTAAGGAACTCAGATGTTTAGTACTTCCACCACAATGGGGAACACACCAAACGGTCCATATTCCACACGTTCCTCCAAATCATCCGTTTTTAAAAGATATGGAACCATTGGGATGGATTCACACACAACCGAACGAGCTGCCACAACTTTCCCCACAAGATATTAGCACTCACGCTAGATTGATGACTGATAATCCAAATTGGGATGGGGAAAAGACTATAATTATTACATGCTCATTTACGCCAGGTTCTTGTTCATTAACGGCATACAAATTGACTCCTTCAGGGTATGAATGGGGTCGACAGAATACTGACAAAGGAAATAATCCTAAAGGTTACTTACCTAGTCATTACGAAAAAGTGCAGATGTTACTGTCAGATCGCTTTCTTGGATTTTTCATGGTGCCTGCTCAGGGAAGTTGGAATTATAACTTTATGGGTGAGTGAACGTTTAAAACATAATTTTTAAAATCCAGGAGTAGTAGTTTATATATTCACAGCTAAGAGGTCATTAATCAACTAAAAATAATTCTTTACAAAGAATTTATTTCAAAATATTTATTAAAAAATCAATAAAAGATGCACACGTTTGAAAACATAGAACTTAGTATTTCCAATGTTTTTAGTTCTCGATTTCTAAGTTTCAATATACACTAGAGCGTCGATTATTCGAATCAGTCAGGGTTGGTTCGGATAATTAAAATTCACAAAAAATGAAGTAAAAAAAGGAAGATAAAAATAATCAACCGCCTACTTAAGGAATTTGATATAAAAAGAAAATCGTAATACTGGTCTGCTTCAATGATGGTGACTTCCTCTTTATGGCAGCATCGGATTGTTGCCGTTCGTACCACCGGAATATCAAATCCAGCGTGAGATGGTCTTTAGTCATCTCCATCTGGATCGTCATTTGTACCACCATCCTTTGTGTGATCGTTGTCATGTAATATTTCGTGAACAATTTCGTCGTCGCTTAGTATCTGATACCCTGGATCACCACTATCCACAAGTAGCCACTCATTCACGTTCGCTTCACCACAATCAGTGAAAACACCAACGTTGTTCAACGCCTCCAACATTTTGGCGGGTTCACTGTTTGGGTCGTCGATTTGTATTTCATCTTCAAATAGTTTCAGTAGCTAGTAGCTAGTAGCTAGTAGATGTTTTTGTACATAGAAATAATTCTTCATCATATTACCTAAAAGCAGATGACACACCATGAACCTTATTCAAAGATTCAAGTAATGGATGTAACGGATCATTGTCCAATAGGAGTAACACATTGCCTTCTTTATCGCAATAGGATTTGTTTACTTCAGGAATAAAGTTGTGTTCAAAGCATTTCGTGAAAAATCGCTGTACATCCACGCGTTTTTTTGGCTCGTGTATCCCAGTTGCATTAGCACACAGCATGACTGATATGCTCCTTGCTGAGCTTGTGATCTGGCACTGCGGGTTGTCTTTGAGATATCAATGACTTATTTTTTCACCATGAATCTCGATTTGCCGAATCTCATGTCGTAATTGGAAATTTTTCACCTACCCAGAACTTGGGACGAATGACAAGTCACCACCAAGTTTCATGTTTAATTCCACTCCTTTTTTACACAAAATGGGTCCAGATATGGGCTCTCCAGACGCCCGTTTTTGCAAAAACCAAGTGAAAGCAGCATCTTTTAACAATTCCGGATTATGGGTTTTTCATTGTTTTACGATATGAACTGGCCTCCTCACTGTCTAGATTAAGAGCATACCTAATACTTGAATCAGAATTATTTTTTATTCCTGTTATCGTTGATTTACCAACAATGAACTTGGTAGCTAGTATCTGACCCGTTCCACCTTTCTTCTTTCTATTTTATCTTTTAATGAAAGCACTACTCGTTTCCTTTTTGTCGACATTTCGGAACTTTTACTTAAAATATGTGACTACAAATTCAATGTAACCTCACAATGAATGATTTGAAACTATGAGCCTTGGTTGGTAACCGGCCGTAATTACACGGACGTAATTCTTAGCGAAGAAATATTGGCAGCCCTTTTTCGAAGAATTGATTAAACTTTCTATACGTGAATCGTCTCAACACTTATGTATATATATTTGTTTTGATTTTAACGATTTCCGTAAATAAAATTCTGAAAACTGACCCAAGCAAAGACTGAACCTGTCTTCCTGGAATATCGCTCTCAAAAAATACTCTCTAGAAACATTGAGTGCAAACGATGTTTGACCATATCCGACATTTCCTATGATTTGATTTTTTCCCATGGAGCCAGTTCGAATAATTGAACATTCGTATAACTGACGTTCGGATAATCGACGCTCTACTGTATTTACGTGAATGTCAATTTAGAGTATGAAACTCCACATATCTAGCCGAAAGTGTTAAGTTAAAATTCGTGCACCAATGCTTCACTGTATAGTATTCGAACTTTCTTATGTTTAGGTGTTCGCCATGATCCGAATATGAAATATGAACTTCAATTAGCAAATCCCAAAGAATTTTATCACGAAGTCCATCGTCCAGCGCATTTTCTGAATTTCTCATCGTTAGAAGATGGTGATGGTGCTGGCGCAGATAGAGAGGATATGTTCACTTAATTCAATTTATTTGTTACATTGCGTTGTGTACGTTTCTAATTTCTGGATTTATTAATATGTAAATATATTTTTAAGAAACAAGTATATTTTATTATTTAGCATTCAATTTATACTATATTTCTATCGGACAGTTTACTAGAAGCATTGAGAGAAGAAATAAGTATGTCTAACAAATCAAAAGCAGATCTTACTGTATGCTATTCAAAATTTAATTTGTTTAGTTTCGATACTCTTTTCTAGTCATCTCGATCAGATCGCTACGCCTTTTGACCACCTATGAATCATGTCAAAATTCAGCCGCGGGCGGATCTCGTTAACGGCCGTATTCGAATTGAAAGCGAAAATGCCACTTGAGTCGATTAGTTGGGACTAAGTCAAAAAGCTCGGAGAGGTTATTTCTAGCGAATATTTGTGCAATAAAATGGTGACGTACAGTGAGTCCGTTTATTGTCGGCTCTGATACTCTGAGGAAGCTAAAGGGAGAGTTTTTTCCGATCTGTTAAGTTAGAATACCGTTGGCAACCTGTTTTGCCATCCGTTTTATTGGGAATACCCTTAGACTCCCCGAGCACTATTATAGTTTATTCCAGATAGCCCTAAATATATAGCTTATAAAAAAACAGATCAATGTTGCCATATCGTCGAAGTTAGGGATTGATTTACATAGTATGATCGGATTAAAACATGGCAACGAAATTTAGGAGAGAAAAAATGTTTTAGTAATCTGTATGCACATTTTCAAGGTCAAACCCTGCCAGCGAATTCGAAACCACTCTAAGTTAATTTTAAGTAACATCCTCACGAAGACTTTCTATCTGAAAGTCTACTCATAGTCTACTGCAGTCAAAAAATCTCTACAGCCCAACTATTTCCTCGTGAGGGGTGGGGATCGTTTTGCAGCGCAAAGTGCGGCATTATTGAAAGAGTAAAAATTGTAAAGTCCGCGTGTAACATATAGTATCTGTCCAAAGTACGGCTTCTTTTTCTGTAATACAAGATATCCTTTTGCTTTTTGTTTTTAATAAAATGAAAGAAGCTAGGGCAACTCCTGTTGTGTTTAGGTTTGTATAATAGAAATGTTTCTCTTTACATTTGTAATCAATGTTGTACAAAATCAACTAGAGCAATTTTTAAGTTAGAAGAGGTTTCTGTAAAAAGTCCGTGGTCGCAAGATGAAAGCGAATGTGAAAATTATTTTCCTAAAACCCTTACCAATATTTTGTTGTGTTTACGGCGAAAATAGAAAATATTACCACCAAATTTTGGTTACGTCCGAACGAAGATCATTACAACAAATAATGGCGAGAACTGCCCACCGAAGATTCAAATACTTATGTACCATCACGGACTTTGGTTATGTCCGGTCTTTTGAGGTACAGCCTGTACTCCTGTTATTGTATCGGTTTTAGCGTCACGCAAATTTCGCACATACACCCGGCCTTGTATGTGCGAAGTTTGCTTGACGCTAAAACCGATACAATAACAGGAGCACAGGCTGTACCTCAAAAGACCGGACATAACCATAGTCCCTGGGTGTACATATTAAATATGGTTACTTATGGGACGGCTTCCGCACTGTTTTTAGCGATATGGTGTCATGCAATGAGCCGAAGAATATCGCCATACTGTACCTGAAGTATCAGAAACTATTCGGTCTGATTTTTATGAAGATGCCTTGCTGAGTTGATTATCTGATGTAAACAACCTAATGTCTATGCGCCATTGCCTGAATGGCGTTCCAATTTTCGGGAATAATTTGAAAATGGAACCGAAAGAATCGCAAATCTTAGAGCTTGTGGAAAATGAGATAATAAAAATTTTAGGTTTAACCCTTTCATGCATTTGTTGTATGTGTACAACAACACTTTTTGAGAGCACATTTCTCATTTCTAAGGGTAAATTTTTGCAAAACAAAATTTTGCAAACAATCCTATGGTGCCTTATTTTAGTTTTGTTTTGTACTTGAACACAAGCAAACGGTTCTTGTGTTTCATATTTAGCTATTTGTTCTGTGAAGTTTAATAATTTCTTTTATGTAAAATTTGTGATAATAAAACGTTGAAATTTTTTATGAAAATTTTAAAACAAGTGAAGGGCAAATTTCTTTTTCATTAAATTACACAAAAAGAAGTGAAATAACAGAAATAAAAGGTCAGAATTTTATTCAGACAGTTTCTGGAGGTCTTAGTTCATTTGTTGTATATACCATATACAACATGGTGCATTAACGGTCTTTTTACTTTTTATAATTTTGCTTCCGTCCGGTCCTGGAGTGTTTGACCGTGTGTGTATTGTCGGTCTGCTCCGTGTTTATACCCGAGGTTCTTGGAGGATTGTGATCTTTTAATTGGTAACACAGTGATAAATATAAAAACAAGGTGAAAGTGATTATCTGGGAATCAAAATAACAGGTAAAATTAAACAATTTATTCCAATATCATTGATAAAAGCCAGACTTCCGACGGGTCGACCGGGGCTCGGCTTTTGCGCGGTGATAAGAAAAGAAAACAGAAAATACATATCCGTAGAGAACAGGGGCGGAGTAGGAAATTGTATATATCATGGATACGGGGAATGCAGCTCGGAAGATAGGAAGAGAAAAGGAAAAAGAGAAAAGGATGAAGAGAACAGCGAAAATATTTTCAAGAAAAGTAAAAAGATAATAAGATCGCCTATGAAGTCCCAGAAAAAGCTGGAAGAAAACATTGGTGTAATGATGAAGATGATTGAGGAAATGGGAGCGAAGATGAACAATTTATCAATAGAAATAAAAGAGATGCGGGAGGAACAGAGAGAATATAGAAAAGAAATGTCAGAGTTAAGAAAAGAAAATGCGGAACTCAAAAGGCAAAATAAATTCATTAAGGGGATAGTGATGGATATGGAAGACAGATTGGAACGAGTAGAGAATGAGAAAAAACGGAATAATGTAGTGATTCAGGGTCGAAAAATAGATACAGAAGATAGGGAAAAACTAAAAACGCAATGGAAAATCTCATAGATAAAGAGTTACAGATAAGAGTACATATAAAACAGGCCATAAAATTAGGTGAAAAACCTGTCTAGTTCAATTAGACAGGACAGAGGATAAGGTGGATATAATCAAAAACAAAAAGAAATTAAGAACAAAAATAGGAGGAAGGATTTTTATTAACGATGATCTATCTAAGCGGGACAGGAAGATACAAGAACAAATTAGATTTAGAGCTAAAACTGAGAGGGAAAACGGAAAACAAACAAAAATTGAGTTCAGGAAGTCGTATATCGGAAATGAAGAATGGAGATGGGATAGAGAGAAGGATAAGTTGATACAGATACAGAGATCAAAAAACTAGAAGGCGTGAATGAGCAGGGAATAGAGAGGACGTACCTGGCAATGAGAGCGGATACAAAACAAACTCGAACACAAAAATACATGGATGTGAGGATGGGAAATAGGAACAACAAAGTAGAGCCAGAGAGGAATGCTAACACGATGACGACCACAGCTATGAACAAGGAAAATGGAAAGATACGCGTTGGAACGTGGAACATAACTTCCCTAACGGGAAAAGAATACGAACTAGCAGAAGAAATGAACAAGTACCAAATTCAAATACTGGGAATAACTGAAACAAAGAAAGCCGGAGCAAGAAGAATAGGGGTAGGAAGTCAATATTTTCTGTACTATTCAGGAGTGAGGCCGGATCAAAGGAAAAAAGAGGGAGTAGGGATATTGTTAACAAAGGAACTGGATAGAAGAGTAACTATACATCAATCACTCTCATCAAGGTTGATGCGCCTGAGAATAGAATTGGAGAAGGAATCGGTTGACATCATACAGATGTATGCACCAGTAGAAGGAACAGATGGAAGTACAATGGAGGAGTTCTATGAAAAACTGCAGCAACTGCTGGATGAAATAAGAGAAACAAACTCAAAAGTAATATTAATGGGGGACTGGAATGGTAGAGTGGATAATGATACAAATAAGGGACTGGGCTGCTGAGCATATGGAGAAGAAACGTTAAACGGAAATGGTTGGAAAATGATTGATTTTTGTATACGTAATGATCTCCTAATAGGGAACGGTTTCTGGGACCAACCACTGGAAGAGAGATACACCTTTGTCGCGGAAGAGAGAAACGCGAAGAGTATAATAGACTACATAGTCTATACCCAAAGTATGAAAACTAAGATACGAAACATAAAGACACAAAAAGAGGCTGAAATGGAAACTCAACACAGATTGCTAACGGCAGAACTCCAAGAACAAATTAACACAGAACAATAGCTGAGTATCATAAAATAGCAATCAGCAAATTAAGAAACGAGAAGAAAAGAGCAGAATACCAACAGAAAACGAATGATTTACTAAAGAGACATGACCAGGAAGAAATGACACTAGAAGAGACGTGGAGAATTTTCAAGGAAATTATTTATAATTCTGCACTAGAAGTATGTGGTAAAATCAGATACAGGAAAAAACAGAAAAGAACAAAATGGTGAACTAAGGAAATACAAAAGAAAGTCAAAAAGAAAAAGATGCGTGGAGAAAATACGTTTTAACAAAGGAACAGCAATACAAAGAACAATATGTTAAAATAAGAAACGAAGTTAAGAAGAGAATCAAAGAAGCGAAAAAGAAAAGCTGGGATGA
This sequence comes from Chrysina gloriosa, assembly GCA_038088585.1. Classification (NCBI taxonomy): domain Eukaryota; kingdom Metazoa; phylum Arthropoda; class Insecta; order Coleoptera; family Scarabaeidae; genus Chrysina; species Chrysina gloriosa. Next base: position 54,688,685 of record CM076087.1, read on the forward strand.
TTTTGGAAATGATATAAATGAGGAATATAAAACAAATAACAGGAAATTTTGGAACCTAATAAGATCAATGAATGGAAAGAAAAAGAAAGAAATAAAACCAATTAGGAATACCGTGAATGAACTAAAAACAAGAACAGAAGATATACTTGAAATGTGGAAAGAATTCTTCACGAAAAATTCACAGATGCAGGAGATCATACAGATTTATTGCCAGAATCAGGAACACGAAATGAATATAATGAAGAACTTGAAGAGATAGATATGGAAGAGGTAGAGAAAGCCCTGAAAAGAATAAAAACAGGAAAAGCCTGCGGTGCGGATAATATAGAACCGGAAATGGTAAAATGGATCGGACAGGTGGGAAAGGAGTGGATCCTTGACATCTTTTGTAAGGCATGGCGAACGAACACAATTCCTGTGGATTGGGAAAATAACCTCATCACTCCCATATATAAGAAAGGCGATCAAAGTCAGTGCGAAAACTATAGGGCAATATGCCTATCGACAGTATGTTTTAAGGTCTATACCAAAATAATAGCGGAACGACTTACACATTTAATAGGTGACAAACTGGGAAAAGAACAAGCAGCCTATAGAAAAGGGAAACAAACGAACGATAATATCCATATAATTAAAAACATCATAGAACGTAAAATTGAGACAGGGAGGAAATCTACTTCAATTTCATAGACTTGCGAGCAGCCTTCGATACAGTAGATAGAGGGAATATAGATATCTGTCTAGAGAAACTAGAGGTTCCAAGAAAAGTGCGCCAAATAATCAATAGTCTATATTGTCAGGTTAAGGGGATAGTACAAGTGAATGGAAAAAGATCAGCAGATTTTTATATGCAAGTGGGAATAAAAGAAGGAGACAGCTTAAGTCCATTAATATTTATTATAGTAATGGATAGAATCCTGCAAAACACGAGGAAACGCACCGAAACTGTGAAGACACTGTTAGGATATAACAGACTGGAACCTGTAGCTGTGGATGCATTACTGTACGCCGATGATCTGGCACTAATAGCTGACAGATATGTGAAAATGGAAAAATTAACAAAAATATGGACAGAAGAAATAGAAAAGATGAAGATGGAAATAAACGCAGAAAAAACCAAACTAATGATGATAAATAATAAAGAGCCAACCAGTAATCTAATAATTAAAATAAACGATAAACAAGAAAAATTGTCGACGCATACGAATATTTAGGTACTATTATATCGAAGGATGGAAAAATTGATCTAGACATAGCAAAAAGAGGACGGAAAGCCACAAACATATACTACGCTCTAAATAAAACCATCTTTGGAAAAAGAGAAATAGAACCCAAGATCAAACAGATAGTATACAATGCAATAGTAGCCCCCACAATAATGTACGCAAGTGAGTCCTGGACAATACAGCAAAAACACGAAAGCAAAATAACAGCTATGGAAATGAAATTTTTGAGAAAGATCGTGGGGAAAACAAGAATGGACAGAATAGAAAACGAACAGATAAGGAATATGATAAATCAAGAAGATATACTAAAAAGAATTGAAAAATGTCAACTGAATTGGTACGGCCACATAATTAGAATGGAACAAAAGAGTTTAACAAAGAAAATAATAGAAGCTAAAAATAACGGGACAAGAAAAAAGGGAAGACTAAGGAAAAATGGATTGACAGAGTTCACGAATTGGGACGAAAGCGAGGGAAGACCATAGCAGAAATGAGAAGTATGAGTACAGACCGGACACAATGGAAAGAATGGATTAAATCGTCGTAAGATCCAAAAATAATCCGACGCTGAAAGGCATAAGGATTGACGAGAAGAAGAAGATAATTTTGCTTTTATGCATTGCAGTTTTCGTTGCTTTTACGTTATGTTACAGTCTTTTACCTAATTTTGTTCATTGATCTAGTATGAACCGACAGGGGTGATTAACTACTAATGAAATAAATCAAATTCTGGAGTTCACTTGGGATGATTTAGATGCTGAAGCAGATCCAGAAATAGCTTTGGAAATTTCTACCGACGAAGCGAGCGTGTTACGCAAAGTATGTGAAGACATAACGGCTGCAGATTTGCAGACGGAATTTCAGAGTTTAGAATTGGAGGGAGCAGGTGATAATTTTGGGGTGGAAACAGAACAACATCGAAAAAATAATAAAATGGGGAAAGAAAGACATACAGCCACATAACAAACTATAGAATGGTGTTATTGACAATGATGTAAAAGTATATTCTCCATTGCAATACTTTAAAATGTTCTTCGATGATAACATGATAAATATAATTTTTGAAGAGACAAATTTGTTTTCATTCCGGCAAAGTGGATCTTCGGTCGATGTAACGTTTAAGGAAATACAGCACTATTTGGGAATCCTTCTTTATATGGGCATCGTAAAATATCCCGAAATGAGAATATTATGGCAGCCAGAGTTTAGAGTTCCATTAATAGATGCAGCTATGACTGGAAAACGTTTTGAGAAAATAAAACAATACTTACATTTCTCTAGTGACGACAAGAAAAAGGTCAGAACGCTTATGATAAGCTCCAAAAGATCAGGCCGATCTTAGAGGGATTTCCTAAAAATCGTTTAAAAGTTCCTGCGGAGCAGCATCACTGCATAGATGAGCAGATTATACCGTAATGTATCCCTATCACCCTCAAGAAAAATATTTCAAAGAATATCATGAAAATTAATTAATATGTTATTTTTTAAACTTTTGAATTAAAATAAAATATTGAATTAAAATAAAAAATACATAAAAATATTGTTTTCTTATAAAAACATTGTTTCTTATATGAAAACAAAAATTAAAATTTTTGGTCTGTATATGCACCATGTTGTATGTGTACATTTTCTAAAATCTACATGGCGACAATAAAAAATTATCTTATTTGGCCCTAACATAGTTAAAAACAAAGTTTGAAAAAAATATAGCTGCTCCAACGAAGTTTGGTGCATGAGAGGGTTAATGTAGTTGAGGGCCACTGATAAGTTAGTGTTTAACATTAATTTCATAAATGAACCAAGAATAGTGACTAAGCGGACAATGCTGTCTTGGACAGCAAGGATATGATATTCGATCCTTTAGGTCCCCTTAATTCACTTATAATTATTGCAAAGGTTATGGTTAGAAAAATTTGCATGCGATGAATCAGTTTCAGAAACTTTAGGTGCCCAATGGAATAATTTAGATGTGATTTACCTATAATAAATGAAGCACAGGTGACCGTAATGTAATATGTCGAGCTTCATTTCTTTTCTGACGCATCCGAAACTGTCTACGGTAGTTGTCTATGTGCGATCAATCGGCCTACATGATAACACATTGTAAGCTTGTGTGTGCTGAGGTCCAGGTTGTCTTTATAAAACCGAGGACAATGCCTCGTCTTGAACTACATATGTGTTGTGTTGTTAACTAATAAAAACAAGCTTCTAACTTTACTTCAGGTTTAATATCTCTCTTAAATACAACTGTGTGATCTGTCTACTATATATGACATTTATTATTATGTTTTCTACCACAGCTCACTATTTAATACAATCAACTAACTAGCAAGACGCATCATCCATGATAGACATATTACAACACGCCCCTTTCAAAAGAAATTAAAACAAACATTTTTTTAAAATTATGTGCTGTCGTCAATTTCACTAAAAGTAAATCGACGCGGTTTAACAATTCTTCTGCCACTTCTGGTATATGTGCCAGCACGTGTGGAAATTTGACTGTCAACCAAAGCAGGACTATAAGGTTTATGATTTGGGCTAGATGGTTGAAAACTAGGAATAATATGAGGACGAGTCCCGGTCGATTTTTGTAAAAAAATTATAGCGCCGTAAAGGTGACCTAAAAAGTGATAAATTATCTTAATAAAAGTTTTGCGAGACGTGCCTACCAGAGTCACAATTTCAGAAAAACGGTCTTACCTTAAAGTGTTTACGTTACGTTCAAACGAAATCTTCTTATGTATTTAATCCCATAAGTATAATTTATAATACATTTATAATAACTTTTATCCTTTTTCTACAAATATACGTTCCATTATTAATATAATTTTGAGTAATTTACCAATAATTTTACATTTTCTGAGATGTTAAAATGTATGACTTTCTAAATGACATTTGACTAGTAGCAACCAGTACCAACTTAAATAGATGTATATTCATGTAATTCTTCTTATTCTTCTTCGAAGCGGTCCATTATTGAAGTTAAACGTTGGTTAAACGAATCATTGCCGTACACGCAAAAATTGAATGATGCACGAACTTGCGTATTCTTATGATTTTCTGTATTTACTAGTCGATAATTTAAGCAAATTTTTGTGTTAATTTATCTGTTATTTTACAGATTTAGATCATTGACTATCAGATGTGCGTATATATATATATATATATATATATATTCTTGGTTCGTTTAGTTGCTTGTTTACGTTTGTAAATGAATAATTGCCATATATGGAAAAAATGATTCATACACGAACTAGGGTATTCTTACGATTTCTTCTGAACATATTTATGTCTTTTTGTCGCGAGGTTGTTTTGGATGCGTATATCATACAGAAAGAAAAGTTAAATTATCCCACACCACCAGACCCAAACCAACCCCACAACATCCGGCCATAACTATCTCACACCACTAGACCCAAACCCATACCACACCACCAGACCCAAACACACCCCCACAACCAGACCCAAACACACCCAACACCATCCCACACAACCAGACCCAAATCCACACCACTACCACCAGATTCAAACTCACACATACCACCAGACCCAAATCCAATCACACCACCAGACCGAAACCCACCCCACAATATCCGGCCATAACTATCCCACACCACTAGACCCAAACCCATACCACACCAACAGATCCAAACACACGCCACACCAGCAGACCCAAACACCCCCACACCATTCGGCCCTAACTATACCACACCACCAGACCGAAACCTACCCACACCATCCGGCACTAATTATACCACACCACGAAACTCAAACCCACACCACGAAACTCAAACCCACACCACACCACCCGGCCCAGACTATCCCACACCACCAGACCCAAACCCACATCATACCACCAGACTCAAACCCACACCATACCACCAGACCTAATCCTAATCACACCACCAGACCGAAACCCACGCCACACCATCCGCCCTAACTATACCACACCACCACAACGAAACCCACTCCACACCATCCGGCACTAATTATACCACACCACGAAACCCAAACCCACACCACACCACCCGGCCCAGAATATCCCACACCACCAGGCCCAAACCCACACCGCTACCACCAGACTCAAATCCACACCATACCACCAGACCCAAACCCAATCACACCACCAGACCGAAACCTACCCACACCATCCGGCAATAATTATACCACACCACGAAACTCAAACCCACACCACACCACCCGGCCCAAACTATCCCACACCACTAGACCCAAACCCACACCATACCACGAGACTCAAACCCACACCATACCACCAGACCCAATCCTAATCACACCACCAGACCGAAACCCACGCCACACCATCCGCCCTAACTATACCACACCACCAGACCGAAACCCACTCCACACCATCCGGCACTAATTATACCACACCACGAAACCCAAATCCAAGCCCACACCACACCACCCGGCCCAAACTATCCCATACCACCAGGCCCAAACCCACACCGCTACCACCAGACTCAAATCCACACCATACCACCAGACCCAAACCCAATCACACCACCAGACCGAAACCCAAGTCACACCATCCGGCCCTAACTATACCACACCACCAGACCGAAACCCACTCCACACCATCCGGCACTAATTATACCACACCACGAAACCCAAACCCACACCACACCACCCGGCCCAAACTATCCCACACCACCAGACTCAAATCCACACCATACCACTAGACCCAAACCCAATCACACCACCAGACCGAAACCCACCCCACACCATTCGGCCCCTAACTATACGACACCACCAGACCGAAACCCACCCACATCATCTGGCCCTAACTATACCACACCACCAAACCCAAACCGAAACCCACACTATACCACCCGGTCCAAACTATCCCACACCACACCAGCTGTTGCCCCTCTACAAAATGTCCAGGATGATACTTTCTTTTCCAAATTTGGATTCGTCTATCTCTACGATTTTACTTGGCCCCCTTAACTTTTCTTTATGTATGATATACGCATCCAAAACAACCTCGCGACAAAAAGAATTAATAAATATGTACAGGAAAAATCATAAGAATACGCAAGTTCGTGCATCATTCAATTTTTGTGTGCACGGCAACGATTCGTTTAACCAACGTTTAACTTCAATAATAGACCGCTTCGAAGAAGAATAAGAAGAATTACATGAATATACATCTATTTAAGTTGGTACTGGTTGCTACTAGTCAAATGTCATTTAGAAAGTCATACATTTTAACATCTCAGAAAATGTAAAATTATTGGTAAATAACTGAAAATTATATTAATAATGGAAGGCATATTTGTAGAAAAAGGATAAAAGTTATTATAAATGTATTATAAATTACACTTATGGGATTAAATACATAAGAAGATTTCGTTTGAACGTAACGTAAACACTTCAAGGTAAGACCGTTTTTCTGAAATTGTGACTCTGGTAGACACGTCTCGCAAAACTTTTATTAAGATAATTTATCACTTTTTATGTCACCTTTACGGCGCTATAATCTTTTTGCGAAAATCGGCCGGGACTCGATCTCATATTTAGCCGAAAACTATTATTTATAGACGGCACTGATTTGTCTTGAGCGTTGTCTGGTAACAAAGTACATTTTTCTCTACTTATTCTCGGTTTCAATAAATGTTGACGGTTTCTACGAAACTGAATACCTTCAGGGGTTTCAACTAAAAAATCTTGGTTCAGGACCAATATGCACTACTGACGCAGATGACCATGGAGAAGTAGGCGTTTTCTTATAAAGAATGTCGTCTCCTATAGATAAAGACGGAAGTGGTTTTGTATGTTGGTCATGATAATTTTTGCTCTTTCTATTTTCTCCCTCACAAAATTAAGGTATTGGTTATAATCAATGACTTTTGGTTTCAAAACGTTATGAGAAATCGGTAATTTCGTTCTTAATTGTCTTGACATAAGTAGTTGGGCAGGGGAGTAACCATTATCTTGTTGTGTATTTCTATACTGTAGTAAAGCAATATAAGGGTCTGTACCTGATTGCATACATTTCTTGAAAAGATTTTTGACCGTAGCAACAGTGCGCTCGACGAGCCCGTTGCTTTTGGATAATTAGGACTTGATGTTTGGTGATTTATATCCCATTCTCTCAAGAATGATTTGAATTCTTCAGAGTTATAGGGCGAACCATTATCCGATATTATAACAGAAGGTATTCCATGACGAGCAAACATAGACCTTAAATTAGTTTTGACTTCGTTAGCATTTGTTGAATTAACAGCTACTACTTCAAAATACTTAGAAAAGTAATCAACGACTAATAGATAAGTATTTCGGTTAAAATAAAAAAATCTATACCAAGTTTTTGCCAGGGAAGTGTAGCAGGATCATGAGGTAACAATGGTTCGCTAGGATTAGAATTTCTGTATCCAAGACACGAAGTACATTGTTCTACTTTGTTTTTAATATCAACACTGATATTTGGCCAATATACTACATTTCGTGCTTGTCTAAGGCATCTATCTATACCTAAATGACCTTCATGAATAATTTCCAAAATTTTGCTTCTCAGTATTTGTGGAATAATTAAAAGATTATTTTTAAAAACTAACCCGTCAATTGACTGTATGTCGTGACGAAAATTGTAGAAGGGTTTCACAGAGTCCTCGACTTCCTTTTTTGTATCTGGCCAACCAGATTGACAATATTCAATAAGAATTTGCAGATTAGGATCATTTTTAGTAGCTATTTGAATTTCACTTAACTTCTCTGGAGTTACTGCTAAATTATTTACCAGCAAATTCATGTGAATGCGGAGCTCCTCCTCCAGAATATTATCTGCTTCTGGTGGATCTACTGGTGCTCTACTCAAAGTATCTGCTATATATAGATATTCTCCTGGAGTATATATGACATTTAAATCATATTGCTGTAAATTCAGCATCATTCGTTGTAATCGTGTAGGTACCCCTGCCAATGGTTTTAATAGAGTTACAAGAGGCTTATGATCCGTTTCTACTCTGACAGTACGTCCATATATGTATTGATGAAAACGTGAACATCCGAATTGAATTGCGTACAATTCTTTTTCAATTTGTGCATAATTAATTTGACAATCGGTTAGAGACTTGGAGGCATATGAAATCGGTTTATGATCATGCAAAATGACTGCTCCGACAGCAAATTTAGAACTATCAACTGATAAGGTTAAGTATCGGACTTTTACTTATTATATTTTTAAATTATCAAATTCCACCTGATGTACTTCATTCCAGTGAAAAGCAGTATTTTGTCTTAAAAGACCTCTTAGGTTTGTAGTTTTATCAGCTAAGTTATCAATATAGGTACCTAAGTAATTTATCATTCCTAAAAATCTTTTTATATCGGACACTGACTTTGGTATTTCTAGCTGACGAATAGCATTAATTTTCCGTGGATCTGGACGCATTCCAGAAGAATTGAAAATATGACCAAGGTATTGCACCTCTGGTAAATAAAAAGACATTTCTCCATATTGAATTTTAAATTGACTTTCTTAGCTTTTTCTAGTACTTTTTGTAGTGTTTCGTTATGACCTTCAACTGTATCACTGTAAATTAGTATGTCATCTATATAGATTAAGACACCCGGAATATCGGAAAAGATCTCAGTCATCTTTTTATGAAATATTTCTGGTGCGCAGGAAACACCATAAGGTAGACGTAAAAATTTGTACCTACCAAAAGGTGTGTTAAAAGTACATAGGTTTGCACTTTGTTCATCCAGTTTTATCATCCAAAATCCTGCATGGGCATCCAAAGTTGAAGAGAACTTAGCTCCTGACAATTTAGATCTAATTTCCTCAACTGTTGGAAGGGGATGATGACACCGTTTTATTGCCACATTCAGTTTACGAAGATCCAAGCAAACACGTAATGACTTATTCTTTTTCTCAACTATAACTATTGAGTTAACCCATTCACTAGGTTCATTTACTTTTGTTATGACGTTAAGTGATTCCATGCGCTCTAATTCAATTTTCAACCTTTTGTGTATAGCAAATGGAACTCTACGCGGTGGATCTACACTTGGTACAATATCTGTTTTAACAGTTATATGACATTCTGTAGGCAGACATCCAAGTCCTTGAAAGACATCTTTGTATGAATCTAATAAATTTTCATGCGACATTTTGTTTAAGTTAAGAATTCTTTTGATAAGGCCAAGTTTATTGCATGTGGATAAACCTATTATTGTTTGACAGTCAATTCCAGCAATTATAAATTCGACAGAGACAGATTGATTATTGATAATGCAGTTGATAATACACTTACCCTTGACCGGAATTTGATCTCCTGAAAATGACGTCAGCCTAACATTTGCAGGTTTAATTTTATTCTTAATATTTAGACTTTTAAATTTTTCATAAGACATTACATTTGTTTCTGCACCTGTATCGAGATGACACTCTATAACAGAATTATTAATTTGAACACCTAGAATCCATGCATTACTACTTATATTATTTACAGAATTTATTGACCTTATAGTAAATAGATCTTGTTCTACGTCTAAATGATCATTAAAATCTGTTTTTGTGTGTGAATTTGTACTTCACCAATATTAGCATTCTGAATTTTAAAACAGTATTTAGCGAAGTGTCCAACTTTACGACAGTTTTTACAAATAACACCTTCAGTAGGACACCGCCTGCGATGAATCTGACCACATCGTTTACAATTTCTTGTACTGACCTGTTTATTTCCATAATGAATACCTTGACTTTGACTTCTTGAATGTTTGTTGTGCGTATGCCCTCCTGTTTTATTTGACTGGTATGACTTTGACTGTTGGACTTGCTCCGACTGTTTGATTTTAAGAATTAGGGCTTCACTATTTGGATTTAATTGTTGAGCTTGCACTTGCGTGATTTCTATTGATTTAGCTATTCGTACGGCTTTCTCTAAATCCAGATCATCCTCTTGCAGAAGTCTTTCTTTTATTATTTTACTATTGCTATCCAATCTAGCAATGAATATGTCTTTTACTAAGCTTTCACGTAGCTCATTCAACTCACATGATAAACTTAGGTTTTCAATGACGTTATGAATTCATCAATACTTTCCCCTTTCTTTTGGGCTCTTGTCAGAAAGTTATGTCTTTCCACTGTTAGGTTCTTCCTAGGCTTAAAATAGCTGTCAAATCTGGAAACTAAATCATTATAATTTAGATTGAAGGAATTAAGTATATCTAAAGCCTCGTGACCAATGTAGTGTAGGAAAATGGCAACTTTGCGTTGATCGCTCTCATTTTCCAGTTCACTTGCCCTCATGTAAATTTTAAACTGCATTAACCATTTTTGCCAATTGTCCGCTAGATTACCTCCTTTTACTAGTGGTTGTAAGGACGACAACGACCATTTTGAATTGTTTCCCATTCTTGGACCAGCATCACCAGCACCGTTTGGATTCATATGACTAGACGTTGCCATTTTATTCTTTATTTTTATTTTACACGGGCTTTAACCTGACACCATGTTGTGTTGTTAACTAATAAAAACCAGCTTCTAACTTTACTTCAGGTTTAATAGCTCTCTTAAATACAACTGTGGGATCTGTCTACTATATATGACATTCATTATTATGTTTTCTACCACAGCTCACTATTTAATACAATCAACTAACTAGCAAGACGCATCATCCATGATAGACATATTACAACAATATGTATGTGCGGCATATGCGCTTGCTAAATTGCCAAATAAGATGTTAACATCTCTTCTTTCTGAAGTTATGGGTAGACGGCATTATATACTGGACTGATTTCAAAACTGTATTAAGCTGGCTGAATTCCACTGTAACAGCCTAAAAAGTAGTGTCTTTTTGACAACTTCTTTTGGATAGGAGGATCGGTAATAGGGTAATAATATTCGAGAGAGTTATTTAGCATTTGTTTAAGTATTAAAAGTATTAAACAAAACATTATTATTGATAAATATTAAAAAATGGCGACGCTGTACTCGCGATGCATGTTGAATTTGAGGCGTTCGGCGGCTCGCAGTGTAGCTGGTGCAAATTTGAATCCGGAATAATACAAAAAATCGCCTAATCTAAATGGTTATAGCTAGTGAAATAGGTAGGGGATTTAAAAAATATTGATTTTGTGTGACTAGCGGGTATTTGAAATAAGAAATTCAATTTTCGACACGAAAAAGGAGAAGATGAAAGAGGAAATGAAAAATTCGGCTGTTTACATTTTTTTATAATTAATCCACTACCCCAAAACCATAAAGCTGCGCTTTCATGTTTAAATATTCTTTCTCGTACTCGTTCCTCGAAGATAGTATGGTAGACCGTGCCTTTTTTGCCGCATCTATCAGACAGTTTGGCGTGCTTGATCCGCGTAGCATCGGCTTCAAGACAAAAATTGTATGATTGGACGTCAATATCCATCGCCAAAACTTTCATGATATTTATCAGACCATCGTTAAAATTACACATACCACTATTAGTAGCTATATTTAAGACCTTTTTGCTACTTGAGTAAGATTCTGGAGCCAAATTCCAAACAATAGTAACTCGTCTCGACTCAGCTCCTCATAAATAGGCAGAAGCACTGACTTCTTTCGAAACGTTCTGAACCTCAAATCTATTCAACGGTCCTCTCGATGAGGTATTGCTCCGATGAATACGATTTTTCGTACCTTTCCGGCCGAGGTACATTTTTGCGTCACTCACTGTAACTTCAAGTACTCTTACAAATTAACTGTTAAAAATGAGCACTACACACAAATACCATAATTTCAAGCGAGGAAATTAGGTCATTTTTGTATATGTACTGACGCTATACTAACGTTCTTTTCACTTCTAAATTAAACACGGGAATTCTTCTAACTGAACATAAACACTTACTAACAATAGTGTATTAGTGTATTAGAGGAGTTAGAAATCAAAAGGTAAGGCTTTAGATTGTACTTTCCCAGCAGGTATTTATTTGTAGCAGGTAGTTGCCAGATGCGCTTAGAAAAAAAAATTGTTTCAGGTAATAAACTTTTTGTCCCATAATCTAGAAGATTCAAACCAATAGAAAAAAAAATTGATTTTATGAAAAATTTACAGTGGTGTTACTCCTTAAACCCTTTGGTTTGAACCGTTTGAAAGGTTCTCAAACATTCACAGAATTAAACGTTGTTGTGCATATATTGTAAGATTCAAAAACAATAGTTCCGCTAAAGTCAGTGGACGATCAACTACCACTAATTTAGCTGAGCTTACTGTTAGCCAATATATTAGCGCGAACCCTGACAAACGCATTTAGGTGAATATACAGATTTCAGCAAAGCCGTCGACACTGTTGATCATGAGAGTATTCACACTCTCTTCAATTCGATTCTGTGATGTTGTTGCGCTAATGCAAATCATATTTCCTATAATGGATTTTTATATCGCTCTTTCGTTGCACCCAGTGGAGTACCTTTGGGTCCAAAATTAAGTCCACTTCGATTTAACATATACGTAAATGATCGTTTGCTCTTTGGATTGTAACTTCCTTACTTATGCAGACGATCTCAACATTTCTAGCAACATTACTTCAACGCCCGATTACCTGAATTTACAAAGAAAGATCACAACAATTAATAATTGGTGCTCTCTCAATAACATTCAATTGAACGTTGATAAATGTGCAACACTTACCTTCACCCGCTCTTCTTAGCCAGAGACTTTTGATTACACAGTTTGTAATGCTACAGTCCCGTAGAGTTAGCCAATTTACAGATCTTGGTGTACTGTTTGATACGCACGTTATTGTTCTCTTCGCTTATACAAGCTATCGCTTTCTCAGCTTCTAAATCACTTGGATTTTTATTTCGAACTTGTAGACAAAGTAAAGTTTTCCAACAATGGAACGATATTTGTGGAAGCTGATCGGGAATTAAAGGAATTAAGGGAATTTGTTCAGGGCAATTAATCGCATTTAGGAGAATTGTTGATCCACCAAGGCATTAACTGGTATATCGGTTCTGTTTATGCTCCTACATTCGGCAGTCTATGGGAAGTAGGTGCTAAATTCACAAAGTCCCACCTTACACAAATAATGAAAAATTCTCATTTTACGTTTGAAGAATTCACTATCTTATTAACGTGAATAGAAGCCATTCTGAATTCTAAGCCTATCACTCTTTTGTCTACCGATCCTTTAGATCCAACACCCTTAACACCAGCTCACTTGCTCATTGGAGTGACTTTGACTTCTACTCCTGAACCAGAGTTTCAAGACGTCAGTTAAAATCGTTTGTAAAGCTGCCACCGACTTGAGCAGCTCCGTCAGCACTTTTTCAGAAGACGGGGAAAGGACTATATTTGTGAACTACAGTAACGTGAAAAGTGGAAGTGTAATGGAAGCAGCTTAGAAAAGGGTGCTTTTGTGGTAGTGAAGGACGACAATCTTTCACCACTAGAATGGCGCTAAGGTCGCATTGTAGACGTCTATCCGGGAGACACACGAATGGCGTCAATCAAAACTTCGTGAGCAATAATCAAAAGGCCTTGTACAAAATTGTCTCCTCTATCAGTCTATCAGTGGAAGAATTATGATAAAAAACTAATGTTCCGGAAGTGATTTTTGTTAGCAAACTATCTTGGCAATTATGTATATCGAAACCCTTTGTGATATGGAATAAAACGCATTTTTCTTTTAAGGAATGAATTTATTTAAAAATCTGTAATGAAGTTTGAGGTTCTTGTTTTATTTATAAAGTGTATATCTATAACAAAATTGTTTCCTATAATGTAATATTTCAAATACAACTGTAAAGTACTTCGTCCCTTACTATCTAAACTACTTACTGTATAAAAAGAAGTCCTATGAATTCAAATGAGCTGCACGCATACATTTCACAGTAAAGCTAGTGGAATATGGTCGAAAATGCGATTTACAATTGAAGTATTAAAATGCAGTAGAAAGTGTAGTGGTGTATTATTAGTATCAAAATATATTAAACCAAAGATTAATTAATTTTGCGGCTATGTGGGATGTATATATATATATATACCTATATAAATATATGTATAAGAAGGTTAAGTGAACGATTGAACTAGATTGTAATTGTTCAAATCAGAGGTGGGTTATAGTATCACTTTCACTTTAGACACAGTAATAAAAGAGCTGTAGTTTTGCAGATAAGCAACTTATTGAAAACTTAAGGCACAGTCCTATCAACTTTACCGGTTCAATCTGTCATTTATCATTACCGCCTACAAAAGTAAATAATTTTTGTGTAACAATATACATGTATATATATCAAGTAACCAAATAAGTTTTTTGTATAAAATAGAGTGCCATAAATATTTTTATATTGTTGATCTATAGCACTTGTTTGTTATCTGCCAGCTTTAGTATGAATCCTTCTTCTTACGGATACACACACATTTTGTGTATGTGAACTTTAAATCAGCTTATGTATTGATTTCGTTCGTTTTATTAATATAAACGTTACAAGTGCATTAATGATTACATAACTCTACATTGACGTTATTTCTAACTACTGTCATAATAATTACGGTCGCCTACTTTTCTACATCCTCCCCGGCCGAAATGATTTAAGCTCTAGAGGGTAGAGCAATTGAATTGGTCTCTTTAGATGTACTCCTTTGCTCGTTTGAACTTCGCACGCACGTATTTTTCCATCTCGCCCAGGAAAAACGTTTATTATCCGCACGAGCTTTCAGAGAAGTCGAGGCATTGCCTGATCGTGCAGTAAAGCCACGTCACCTTTTGTGAAGTTTCCTACCTTTGTTCCAACTGTATGATGGTACGATCGTAATTGTTGTAAATAATCTAAACTCCATCGATTCCAAAATTTTGTCGACAGCTTTTCTCTGGTCTTCCACTTTTTCAAAACTTCTTGCCTAGTCAATTCTGGTTCTCTCATATCAATCGTAAGTGCTGAGTGTGCGGGACCAATCAAGAAGTGCGATGGAGACAAAATGAGTAGATTATCTGCATCATTATCAATGTAGGTAAGCGGGCGAGCATTAACGCATGCTTCAACTTCGGTCAAGATTGTTTGAAGTTCATCGAAATTAACGCTCGTCTTTCCAAGAGTAATTTTAAGGGTATCCTTGACAATTTAACCATGCGCTCCCAAAAGCCACCCCACCAAGCGGCACGTTCAACCATAAATTTCCATGCAAATCGTTGTTTTATGGAAATTTCTTGCACTGGACTGCTTCGTAATAGGGCAAATAATGTCTCCAATTCTTGAGATGTTCTATGGAATGTTTGGCATTATTAGAGTAAATCACTTCAGGTATTCCCCTACGTGCAATGAACCTTCGTAATGCTCGAATACAGCTCTCCGTTGTTAGGTCTGGAACCAACTCCAGATGTACTGCTCTAATTACTGCACACGTTAACAGCATTATATATACCTTTTTCTTTCCCATTGCCCGTGACGACATACAAAGGACCAGCAAAATCCACACCAGTTATCTTGAAAGGATTAGCTGTTTGCAGTCGGTTCGCTGGTACTGGTGCAAAGGGTTGATTTCCTGGCTTACTCTTAAGTTTTCGACATCTCAGGCATCCTCCAAGAACAGTTTTGATTCGTTGACGGGCGTCGAGAATCCAGTGCTTTTTCTGATAGCCGCTAGCGTTGCGTTGATACCTCCATGCAGTATCTTTTCATGTTCGCTGAATATTATCCTATCAGTGAGTGTCGTTTTCTTAGGCAATATTATGGGGTGTCTGGTTTGATACGATAAGTCGGCTTCAGTGAGTCTTCCACCTAGTCGTAGAATACCATCCTCATCCAAAATGGGTTTAGTGATATTATCGCTGATTTTGAACTTATCGGGTTATCGGCTGATAGCGCTGTTATTTCTTCTGAAAATTCCGTTTCTTGAATAAACCTTATCCAAAACATCTCTGCTTGGTATAATTCGTACACGTTTAGCTCGTTCGTTGTTTTGTCGTTAGGTCGTCGTGCGTTATGTATAAATCTTCTTATATAGGCGGTTATACGGTACACTCTTTCAATGCTCGAAAAACGATCTAAGCACAGCAATGGCTCCCGTTTTTGTTTTGTGTCTGAGGTGACGAGAAGTGTTCTGGAAATTAATTTGTCCTCATGTGTCATCAAATTTTCTTCATCTTGTGGCCATCTGTCTGGTGGTTCCTTCAGCCATGATGGTCCTTCAAACCAAAAGGTTATTTCTGTGAGCTTCTTTATGGTAATTTCCCTCGTAACTAGATCCGCTGGATTATCCTTTCCTGGGCAGTATCTCCAGTTCTCTGGGTTGAAATGTCGAATTTCGTCCACTCGATTTTGTACATATGGCTTCCATTTAGTGGATCGTCCTCTTATCCAACTTAACGCAATTTTGGAGTCCTGACCACAGTACCGTTCGTTTTATACTTAAGGAGCTGTTTTGCCTTATATAATGGTATAGTCTGGCAGCGCATAAGGCTGCAGTTAGTTCTAGTCTTGGAAGCGTAAGCTCACTTTTACCGTTTTGTGAGATCGGAGATACTCTATTTTTGCTATTAAAAATCTGCTTGTATCTCTATGTTTAACATATGCGACTGCACCATAAGCATGTGGACTTGCGTCTGCAAAGATATGTAATTGGACTTTTTCTTCTCGGCTTGCTACTAAGCTCCTTGGCACTCTTATTTCGTCTGCTTCTGCAAGTTCCTTGCACCATTTGTTCCATTCTACTTGCAAATCCATTGATATTATTTGATCCCATTCAAACTTCTCTTTCCAAATACGTTGTAGAAGTATCTTTGCGCTTATGGTGTATGGGGCTAAAATACCGATGGGATCAAATATCCTTGCTATTTTTGAAGAACATTGCGTTTCGTCGGTATTTTCTCGCTTTCATTTAGAATTGATTTCATATCGACAGATATTTCATCTGAATATGTGTGCCATACAATTCCTAACACCTTCCTTCGATTTAGGGGAAAAACTGTTTTTTCATCATGTCGAAAGTGTTTCATTAGATTAACATCGTTAGTGCACCATTTCCGTATGTTCATATTCGCTGATTTCAGTATTTTTCTGGATTCATGGTAGAGCTGCAGAGCATTCCCAAATGAATCTTCAGCAATAACTAAGTCATCAACGTAAAATGCGTTGGACAATTTTTTGGCTGTCTTCTTTAGCGCATCTGTTTGTTCCGATAAATGCTTCTTCAGGATCACTGCTAATATGAATGGACTGGTGGTCACTCCAAATGTAACTCGCTTCATTCTGGATTCACAAAGCTGCGGCAAGTTCGTTGTTGATAGGATGTTGTCTTCTATTGGCTCTTCATACCATAGAAATCGATGTGAATCTCTATCTTCTTCGCTCAGGGATATTTGTAGGAACGCCTTTTCAATATCAGCCGTTACTCCAATAGAACCAACTCTGAAGTTCATCAAAACACGCACCAAGTCTGGTACTAAATTGTCTCCACTCATTAGCACATCGTTTAATGAAGGGAACCCTGGCGCATGGGCAGAGGCATCGAACACTACCCTCACTTTTGTAGTCTCTTTATCGTCTCGATACACTGGATGATGCGGTAAATAATAGGTTTTGTCGGAATTCTTCTCGACCGGTACTACTTCCGCACAATCATTCCTTAGACGTTAATGTTTTTACACGCGAAACTGCACTTTGATAGTTCGAGTCCAATTTGTCCACTTTCCATGGTAAAGATACCTCGTATCGTCCCTGCTTTAACTTTATGCTATTTTCTATAAAACTTTCCGTAAAATTATCTACACTCTTTTCGTTAGCGACTATTCCGATTGTTTCTAAGTCCCAAAACCGTTGTAAATGATTGTCTTCGCACGTTATTTGGGCGGTTAACGTAGTCGTCACTAAAAAGTCATAAGTTTCACTCGCGGCACCCGAACCGTGTAATGTCCACCCGAGTTTGGTGTTTACTGCTGTCAACTCTTCGGTAATTCTCTGGATTTCACCTGTTACCAACTTCCAATAATGATCAGCACCAATAAGTAATCCAATTCCATCAGGCGTGGATAGTTGAGTTATATTTTTGTCAGCTAATTGATGTTCTGCCGCGAAGTTTTGAATTATTGAATCCTCTCGCGAAGGTGTTTTCAAAGATTCGAAACAAATTTCCGGTACTTCTACGGCACTGACTTCTATAATTTCATTATCGTATTGACTTTTCAAATTTAGTTTAACTCGGTTACATAGTTTGGCGGGTGTATTATTTTTACTTCCGAAAGGCATAATCGAAATTTTGTATGTTCCGATTATCGGTAATCCTATTCGTCTCGATAAGCTTTCCTTTATAAAAGTTAATTGGCTACCACCGTCAATTATTACACGAGCTAATATTTTGTCCCTTGCCCCGTTTCTTACTATTTTCGCGTACGCGGTTTGCAAGTAAATGTCATCGATACGACCGTTCGTAAATAAGTTCGTAGCGCTTTCTTTTGTGTTGATGAACCAGTTAGAGATAATTTTGTTTTCAGTTGTACTTAATTTTTCCGTTCGTTGTACGTTATTTTCGTTATTTGTTACTCGTGGTTCGCACATCGTTGTAGCATGTCTCCTTTTACATTTAGAACAAGAAATTTTTGTTTTGCAGAACTTCGAATTATGATTTCTCTTTAGACATCTGAAGCAACAATTGTTTTTCTTAAAATGTCTTTCTTCTCGCTTATCGTTATTGAACTTCTACAGTCTTTAGCTTCGTGGGAATTTCTTTCGCAAAAGAAACAGTAATTCCTTGCATTAGTGAATAAACCGGCCGCGGTGCACGTATATGTCTGTTGCTTACGAGTTTCACAAATACGTTTGTCTCTGTAATCGCTTTCTTCCTTGATCTGAGCTAGTTCCACGGAATCAAGTTCTATTTTTAGGAAATGCAATAGATCTTGTATTTCTTTATCATAATCAATATTATTATTTTGAGTAGAACCGTTTACAGAAATATTTTCGTTAAATGAGTTGCATCCTCTTATTTTCTCTTTATTATACGCGACTCTTAAATTGTATGGTAACGCATTAAATATAATAGATTTTACCATTAAACCATACTGATTAGCCGTTACTCCCAACGAAATTAAAGATCGTGTTATTGTAGACGCCTTTGTAAAGAGATTTCTTAACAAATTAGTGTCTTTTTCGTGTTTTATGGGGTTTATTGCAATTAATTGCTGTATGTAATTGTTTATAATGCTATCAGTGTTCGCGTATTCGTTTTTAAAAGGTTAATGGCGTCGTTATAAGATACTTCGCTTTGTGTTAAACCGGCAATTGTTGTTGCGGCGCGTCCGATTATCACAGATTTTAAATAGGTATATTTTGTCGATTCATCTAGGTTATCGTTTTTATGAATTGCGACACTATATTGTTCCCAAAAGGCTGGCCACAATGCTTTGTCACCGTTGAATTTGATTAACTCTATTTTAGGTAACCTTACCGTTCGTTCTATGTGTGTATTTTGTCGATTACCCGCGTTAATTTCTAACATCAGCTCCTGGCTGCTTCTTGGTACGTTATCAGCTGTGTTTGTCGATTCTCTAGCTTCAGACACCGCTCATTGCTCCAATCTCGCTTTAGCTTCAACCGCAATTTGTTCATATTCAAATATTTTTTCGCATTCCGCTTCGACTTGAGTTTCCTCGAAAGTATCTGCTACTCTTCGATTCAATTCCGTTAATTTTAATTCTAGTGAACTGATCTTGGCAATTAACACTGGTATTTCCTTTATTTCAAGTTGATTCGTGTTTAACAGGTCACTCACGCTATTTACCAGTTTCGTTAGCTGCGACCGATACGTTTTTCGTAGGGCTAAATCCATTATGCTTCGTTTCTTTTACGTTACTTTACGTCGTTTTCTCTGCAAACCTCCCGGGTTTCGGCACCAAAATGTGAACTTTAAATCAGCTTATGTATTGATTTCGTTCGTTTTATTAATATAAACGTTACAAGTGCATCAATGATTACATAACTCTACATTGACGTTATTTCTAACTACTGTCATAATAATTACGGTCGCCTACTTTTCTACAGTGTATTTCTTTTTGGTTTAATTCCTAGTTTAAAATAATTGAAAATGACAACAAATGAAATTGACAAACAAAAGCTGCAGTGGCAGCGTGAAAAATTTGTACCGCATTCGCATGATGCCATAAGTGACCGAACAGACCAAAAATCATTCAAAAAATGTTCTTCAGGAGATCTCAGCTTGACCAATGAAGCACGCTCTGGGAGATCGAAGATCATTAAAAACGAGGATATTGAACAGGTTGTGGAGGAAAATTCCAGTACATCGTGTCTAGAGCTTGCAGAAAGGTTGAAAAGCGATGAAATCATCCGTTTGCACCTTCATCAGCTAGGAAAGAGGTAGAAGTTAAGTAAATGGGTTCCACATGAATTGTCAGATGATAACAAATTAAGTCGTCTTGCCATTTGTTTGCCAAACATTTTACGCAACGGTAATGAACCAATTCTTGATCGGTTGTTAACCTGCGACGAAAAGGGGATATTGTACTCAAATTCTAACAGTAAATGTTCGTATCATTGGTTGTCGCCTACTGATTCGGTACCACACATTACCAAAGCTTCCTTGCACCCAAACCATATTTTATTGTGTGTTTGATGGACAACAAAAGGAATTGTCTATTATGAGTCTCTGGAAAGGGGCCAAACCACGACTGTTAGCTTGTGTTGTGAACAACTTCAGCGAGTACAAGTAGCACTTATCCAAAAACAGTGTTCTTTAGTCAATCGAAAGAAACCGATATGCTTACAGGATAACGCCAGGCCGCATACCCCAAGACTGACCCGGTCTCTTGACAACTGTATGAAGCATAGACACTTCAAAACTCGAATTGATGTAATAAATGTTGTCCGTAAATTTTTTGATTCAAAATCCATAGCATACAAATATTGTGTTACGTTGCCAAAAGGTCATTTAGTGTGATGGTAATGACTTCGACGAATAATAGTGTATTATTCTTTTTTAATAAATATTTTATATTTTACTATCAGAAACCGCACGAACTTATTTGGTTACCTGATATATATTGCATTACTAATCATATTATTTTATTTTTAAAGTTGCAGTCTTCGGTAGAATTTATTTTTCTTATTCGTTATTTGCTTGTCCTTAGATTAGCTTGTTTATTTTTGCTGAAACAAAAATATATTTACACATTAAACAAATAAGGGCGTGGGTCCACTGGTGCAACGCAACCGAAACCCGACCGCAGTAAAAGTTGCTACACGATTGGACAACAGCTGCTTGACCGTCCCAACCGTGGTATCTGCGTGGTATAATTGGCGATTTTACTCCGTAAATAACAGGATATCAGTACGAAATTAGTCGAAGCTGTGGAGAAACATCTTTTGCTTTTCCTCCAGTTTGTGTCATTTATTTAATGAATGGGTGGACTTCAACCATCTTCTCGAATCCTCAGAATTTTTGTTCATCCTTTTTAAAGTTCTCGCGCTAACACAAAAACCGAACGTGTTTGAATACAGCGAATGAACCCAAAATTACTTCCTTCTTGTAAGTTGGTTCAAGTATCAATACGCAGCAAGAACTTCTTCAACCGCACCACTTACCATCGTAGAACGAAGAACTGATTGACAAGAATATAGATGACTTAACTATTGCAAGAAAGTTGCGTTATGTTGCAGTTGCGTTGCACCAGTGAATGGAAGATGTATGTACATCTATAGCGTAGAAAATTAATATTCATCACAGATAATTTTGTTTGCATACTCATTAAAAATGGAGAACATCTTCAATATTAGACAGACAACATTCCGAATTTATTCGCAGGATGCTTGTAAATTATTAGATATGCAAATGTGTATAATGGGTAATGGGTATATTATACAAAGAGGTTTGAGTCGCGACTATATTGAAACCTTACCTTACATTGGTAACATCTTCACCAAATAATTGTATTCTAATTCCGTGCCACTTGTTTCGCTGGTAATGAAGCCAACGTCTTCAAACTAGTTATATCTCACCGAAAGAAAATCGATTTCTAATTTCACTCATGTGGCATCGTTCTCTACTTATAATTTCTATTAAAAGTCATGCAATACAGTACATATAACTAACAAGTAATGTAATATAAGAATGGGAAGAATAAAAAGTGGATTACCTTTCCGGTGAAAGCAAGGATCGATTTATGGAATAAGATGTAATGCGTCAAAACCTTCCAATAAAAAACAAGATCAAAATCACGAAGTACATAATGCTCTAATATAAGTAGAAAGATAAATCTCAATCGCTATTTCTATGGCAACACGTAAGAAAGAATGAGCTACTAATCAGAAACATTGCAGCAGATGAATTGGTTTCAGTTGTAAACCTTTTGTTAATTAAAGAACCTCCGTCGTTCGCTTTTCATATAACCGTGTCCTCTATTCCATTATTCGACTGTCTTCATTTGGAAGCAAAGATATACATACGTACACACATGTATGCGTTTTGCAAGGGAGATACATGTAGTTCCAACTTTTCATATAATTTAACCACGTCAGCGTTTTTAAAGATAAAATTTCGAGCGATATTTAATGCGTTGTGTTCTGATTGAGATGGTAACTAAAGAAAATCAGTACTTACCACTCTAGAATCCAAATTAATTGAATACCTATTCCTGAATATTGACAAGAATTCTTACTATTAGAGACATTCTTTCCTAATCAAAATTGTAAAATTATGAGTTGAAGTCATATGAGATGTTTATTGATTTTGAAGGTTGTTGACAAAGTTGAGTGATTAACTTATTTTAGATCATTAAAGATTGTGAAGAATTTCTTCTCGATTGTGAGTTGACATAAATGCTTGATTGCATTGTGTGTAAACCAGACGCTTATTACCTATTTTAGTCTAGTTTTGGTCATGGATTTCTAAGAATTCTAAGAACTGAGAACTATGTAGTCTTGTAAAAGGTGATCCAACAAATGGTAATGCCTTGATATATGTCAAATATAAACCATGGCAATTTTAGTCATGGAGTCGTTTACAGCTCAGTGAATCGAGAATCTGTGGAATAGTGCGATGATTTGAAGGAACTGGGTGGGTGGCAGGTCACAGAGAGTATCAACATTCTCGTCCAGCGTGTTCAAATAAAAACATTGCTGCCGTGAGCGAAAATCTGTATGACATTATGCAAAGAATTTTAACTAGATATCTTCATTTGTATGTTTACAAAATCCAATTAAGTCAATAGCTTAAGCTGTGCACCATTTACTGCATCGCACATTTGTTAATTAGGCGTTTGAAAGAGGTCATAGTTCTTTATCGAAAATTATTTTCAACGACGAAGCATATTTTGACCTTGCTTGCTATGTGAACAAGCAAAATTATCGAATTCGGGACTCACAAAACTCCCATGAGTAACCAATGCACCCTACCAAAGTGACTGTTTGGTGCAGTTTATGGGCTACCGTATTTTTTTGAAAATGCCAATGGAGCCACTGTTACCATTAATACCGGACGTGACCGTAATATGCTAAGGAAATTTTGGTGGCCAAAATGAAATGAAATAGATGAATCAGCTATTATTCCAACAAAACGGCGCCACGTCCCATGCAAATCGATCGCTCTATTACACTCGAAATTCGGTCGCATCATTTCCAGAAACGGCGAAGTCAATTGGCCTCCAAGATCATACCATCTAACTCCTTTGGATTATTTCTTTTAGGGTGATTTGAAAAGTAAAGTATATAGTGTATATGTTACCGTGAAAGACCGAAATCTGGAGAATATCGACTCTCACCGGTGAATGTCAACATTCACATAGTCGTTTGGTGTATGTTCGAAATATTTGCTAAATACCCTTATTTCTGACTTACACCGGTAAATGTCGACATTCACCATGCACTAATGGTGAATGTTGAACATGTTGAAGATTTATATTTTCTTCTCCGTAATTCAGTCGCTATAAAATGTCACAAGGGCGACGTAACTTTTTCGCCTCTCTTCCTGAGAAGAGTGACCAAGAATTTAAAACACACAGTACATTCTAAATGAGAAAAGAAAATAATAGTAATATGAAAATTACTTAATTATGTGATTCAAATCTTATTTATTGCAACAACTTAAACTATTGTGACACTTTGAATTGCACAAAAGTCCCTTGCTCTTACAACTGCATTTATTTGTGGAACACTTCCTTTTGCAATGACAGCGTGTATAGCCTTGCCCCCGCTTCTCGAATTAGCTGCAGCTGCTTCTCTCAGTGACATTTCTTCAAAAGAAATCTCCTTTATGGAAAGTAACTTTTCTTTAAAAATTACGAACTGATTACGTGTGTAATGCTGCTTGAGGGTATCATTTTTATTTGCCAGTTTATAGAAGTCGGAGTCTTCTATTCCAACAACAACCGCTAACACATTTCGGCTACCTGTACGACCACGGTCGACATCAAGAACTTGTATTCGTACAGTATCACTAATTTAATTTGAGCAGGGGGAATTGTTTTTGTGAGTTTCGTAACATTTTTGTTGCTTGCAGTAGAAGATTCTCTTTCGCACCCGCTCTTTTTATAGAAATTGACTCGTGTTTTTCAGACAGAACTTGATGTGAAGACGTTATAGATTGCAGGTCCTCTTCAATATTTTTCTTCGCAATATGGGTTTCGGTATGACCAACGCTCAAATTTCTTTCAGAAGTATTAACAGTTTCTTCGAGCTGTTCTTCGGTTTCAAAAGTATGGGCAATTTCTTCGAGCTGTTCTTCGGTTTCAATATTTGCGATTTGTTCGCTGGGCAAAAAGACGATGCTATGCCTCTTTTTGCTTTAACGCCAAACATGGCTTCATAAGGCGTATTCCTTCGTGGTGTGTAGTATTCTTGGCAAATTGAACAAAGGGTAAACCATCGGACCATTTATTTGTATCGTTATCGTTCATCCATGCAGTTAGCATATTCTGTATGTCCTGATTGGCTGTTTCAACTGAGCCTTGTGTTTGACTGTGACGAGGTTTTCCATGAACTACCTTAACATCTTTCCACATAGCGCATATTTCTATGAGTCGATTACTGAAGTCTGTACCATTATCTGATTGCAATATTGCTGGGGCATCAAATGTTAAAAATATTGAAAGAACGTGATACGCTACTTCTTCAGCTCTTTTAGTTTTCAAAGGTCGTAGCTGGATAAACTTAGTTAAATGATCCTGATACAGCATTATGGACTTATATTCGCCATCTCCGTTTGACTGCAGATCTATCAGATCAACTTGACATCTTGAGTTTAACTCAGAACTGACCATTGGTTTCACAACAATACCTTTCTTAGGTGCACTGTGTTTCATTTGACACTGTTTGCATAAATTTAAATACAACATTACAACTTCATATGTAACAGTTTTGTATTTCACTTGCAATGCTTTAAGCATACGTGCTCTTTCTCCGTCGCCTATTCTGGTGTGAGTTTCATACAGTATACTGAACAGTTCTTCATTGGTAACATAATACTGTATATTCGTTTCCCTGGTTTTAGTGGTACAATTAACTTCTCTTCATCATTAATTTTTAAAACGTTAAAACGTTTTAGTCGCCTGTAATCCAAAGGTGTGCTGCACTTAGTTTTAGCAGAAATCACTTCAAAAAGTATTTTAGAGTACTTTTCTTGAGAAAGATAAAAACAATTGTCTTCTCGTTTACCCACAATTAATGCATTTAACTTTTCAAGGAAAAGATCACGGTCTATTGCAGTATCCATTCAGTATAAATTACGGTATCGGATAAGAAGTTAAGAAAACGTTGCTCGCATCATCGAAGCTTGCACAAGACTGACAAAACTGACTAACTCATAGCAAAACAAAGGATTTGGCGGAAGAGAGCCAGTCGCCTCTTTGTCGGGTCCTCTCTTTTGAACCTAGGATTTGGCGGGAGAGAGCCAGTCGCCTCGCTTTTCTGTTTTGGACCTCCACCCTCCACCAGAGCACATCTGTGATTGCCGACATACACCGGCGAGGGTCCGAATGTATAAGAATTTAATGAAATATTTCGGACATACACCAAGCGATGATACGAATGTTGACATTCACCGGTGAAAGTCGACATTCTCCAATTTCGGTCTTTCACGTTAACATATATACTAATAATCTGGAAACACTTTAGCACCTGAAGCACAACATCCGAGCTGTCGTAGATGCCATTAATCCACGAATATTGCGAAACGTTATCGAAAATTTTCACTTTCGGATTCAAACTTTCATCTACAATACATATTTCTGATGATCACTCATAAAATGTGTGTTTAGTTAACAAAAACTTTAGCGTTAACCGTTGGATCACCTTTTGTAAGATGTGTAAATGCTTAGATGAAATATACTTTTTAGAAGAGATAATTAATTTTATACAGTTTATGTAACGAACGTCAATATTTAATACAAAAATTAATATACATTTAAGATAGACGATAGAAGACAGTTCTCTTAAAAATTTAATTTTGAATCCTATCCACTGTTAAAATTAAGGAAAATATAAAATAGATATCGAGAGGATAAATTAGTAGTGAGTGCTTTTATAACACAGAATATTGTGTTTTCATTAATTTAAATAAATAGGAAGGTGATTTGGTACACAATGTTCTGAGTAAGATACTTGAATTTTATCCTTCCTTTAAAGTTTTGTGTCGATAGCACTTTCATCGTAACGTAAACAGGTAGGTGTAATTTTTCTCTCCAAAGATTTCGACAAACTTTGTAGGCTCGCTGTTATCTGAAAGAGAAATTTGTTGGCAGCTCAATTAATAGCACTTGAAGTAAACTATACGAAACATCAGGATATAAGCATAAAAGGATCTGCAATTCAACTGAGTCTAATGTTAAGGTTTAAACAGTATTATCGTTGTATATTTCGTAACAATAGAGTACAGTGGTGGTCGGTACTGTAGTGCTGCGTGGTTGCAGCAGCCACTCAATTTAGATCACGAAATTATTAAATAAATCTAAATTACATTTAAACTATTGATGATTACAAACTTATAACAAAACATTGCAATGTAACACAAGTAGAACGTAGAACAGCGTGCGCAAGCGGCGAATCGTATCACTGGCATCCAACAGTCGTGCTTCGCTGTTGACATAACATATGGTGAATGAAATCTGGACAAATGCGTTGAACACAAAATAAAAGCACCGCTAAACTTGCAGCAACAACTTTGAATGTGGAAACCTAACAAAGGCAAAAATGAAATTGTTTACAATTTCAAAGAGGTGAGATATAAACAATCGAATATATATATATACAGGTGTCCCAGACTTCACTCCCCAGGCTTGTAACTTCGTTATTGTTAACAATACATAAAACAAAGTATATATATTCTTAAATGAGAGGAAATTCTCTATACGATAGGAAAAGCCAATTTACAAAAAGTGCGTTAGTGTAATGATAGCTATATTCAACTTTTTTTCAAATAGCACAGTATACTTTTTTTTAATATTCAGATGGTACCTTTTATTCTCTTTACAGCCATATAAATTAATATGGGCCTTACATGGGAAAATTTTCGAAAAAACTTGATCTAAAGTTTGCCATGCAAAAAATTGTGGTTTATAGTATTTATCTAGTAGGCGATGAAATCAACAGCTTTCTACAAACAAAAATGTGTTTTTATTCGAATAGCAATTAAATGTATGCTATCAACTACATCTAATAAATACAAAGGTTTGTTTTTAATGTATCCACATTTATAAAAGGCATTTATTAAAAAAACGCATCTTTGAATAAATTTTCACTTGAAGTTATATTCAGTTCAAATCAAATTATTTAACAATGGCACTTATAAAATTATCGAGATAAAAGCTATTAAATATTTTATCAACTGTCGTTAACAAAGAAAATATCAAGTAGTTAGGTACATGTGCTATTCGGACGGATAGCATGCTGATTTTCAATTGTTTTCTAAACAAAATTCTGTCACTTTATGTTGTTAAATTGATTGAAGTTATTATTCTGGACTTAAGTAAAGCATTTGACCTAGTTGATCACAGTATCTTATGTAATAAACTTTATAACTATGGTATCCAGGGAGTGGCTTTGTGCTGGTTTGAAACTTATTTGAAGGACCGTAGACATTATGTACAGATTGCAACTGGTAAATCGTGTGAACTGACGCTGAAAACCGGCGTTCCGCAAGGTTCTGCACTTGGTCCTTTGCTTTATATATTATATGTTAATGATATACCATCAAGAAATGTGGTAATGTTTGCAGACGATACAACCATCTTCGTGTCCACTGATAAAGCCGATAACCTCGAAACAACAACTAATAGCGAATTACACGCCATCGACGCATATTTTGTCCGAAACAGATTAGCGTTAAATAACGAAAAATCAGCCTGGATACATTTCAATATATCACACAAAGAAAGGGATGCTGGGTATGTTTTAAATACGCGTAAAAATGGTATTGCTCAAGTTAACCATACAAAATTTCTGGGGATTACTATTGACTCTGGATGTAACTGGAAAACACACATAGATCGATTGTGTAAAAAGTTGGGACTAGTGTGCTTTGCGATAAAAATGCTGAGATCAACGGTGAGGCCAGATGTTTTAAAGACCTACTATTTTGCCAGCTTCCATTTATTGCTGTCATACACCACTGTAGCGTGGGGTTCCTCTTGTGGTGTTGAAAGGGTGTTTAAGTTGCAAAAGCGGGCTGTTCGCAATATGGTGGGCGTGGGTAGTCGCGATGCATGCAAGCCTTATTTTGTAAAATTAAAGATTATGACTGTTCCCTCCATTTTTGTTTTCCAGATCTTGATGTATGCAAAACAAAATCACAGTCAATTTGTCAAATTGGGTGAATACCATAATTATTCTACAAGGAATGGTAACAGTTGTGAGATACCCAAACACAGATTAACGTTTTATAAAAGAAGCCCACAATATTTGGCCACTGTAGCATACAATAAGCTTCCATCTAACTTGCGAAGTCTGTCGCTGCCACATTTTAAAACAAAGTTAAAAAGTATATTGATCTTTAAGTGCTACTACTCTTTTAACGAGTTTGAGAGTGATGTTGATTTCGGATGGAAACCTTTCCAATAGTATTCTCTCTTTTTTGACGTATATATACATACATTTGTGTGTATATTAAATGTAACCTGCGACGCCATACTACGTATATACATATGTTTGAATTTATATTTTACTATTATATGTTTTTGTTATTTATATTATGACACGTTCTATATCATTATATGATCTCGAGAACAATAAAGATATTATTATTATTATTATTCCTTGTATTTTGATAGAACATAAATTATTCGAATTCCGAAAAGTGCGATATGATGTTAGTGTATGGTTTGTGTGGAAGTAATTCGAGGGAGGCAGCTAGAAGGTATTGCGAGCAATATCCTGAGAGAAGACATCCTGATCATAAAACGTTTAAAAATTTGGAAAACAATCTTAGGGAGCATGGATCTTTTGTAATAAATAAAAGTATATCGCTTCCTAGGAACATACATGCTGCTGATGAAGGACGTATTGTAGCTGTTCTTGCTTATACGGAGGTCAATCCCACATCTTCCTTAAGAGAAATAGCCGCAAAGTGTAATATTTCAAAATCGTCAGTGCAACGCATTTTAAAACGAAATCATTATTAAGCATACAAATTTAAGCGCATACATAAGCTTCACCCCGGAGATTCAGAGAGGAGACTTAAATTTATTGCATGGGTTCTAGTGCAGTATGATCACCAACCTGATTTTTGAGACAAATAATGTGGTCTGACGAAAGTGGATTCCATAACAATGGATTGGTTTCAACACAAAATTGCAGATACTGGTCCACAGAACAGCCACACTGGCTGAGAGAAACGAGTAATCAATGCGTTTCTTCAATAAATGTTTGGTGTGGAATTCTTGATGGGCGTTTAATAGGGCCACATTTTTACGATGGGACACTAACTGGCATTCGCTATTTACATTTTCTAGAAGAGATATTGCCAGAACTTATGGCAAATGTACCTCTTCATATAAGACAAAATATGTTCTACCAACAAGATGGTGCTCCAGCACACAACAGTGCGATCGTACGAAATTATTTGGACACTAATTTTCCTCAACGATGGATGGGAACACATGGCCCGGTGGCATGGCCAGCTCGCTCTCCCGACCTCACGCCGTTGGACTATTTTCTGTGGGGTTACTTGAAGGAACGTGTTTATAAGGCAGCCGTCATAAATGTGGATGACCTAAAAGGCATAATAAGAGAGGAGTGTGCAAACATTTCCATGCACACTTTATTAGAAGCGACAAACAAACATTTTCTGCATCGTCTAGAGATATGCTCTAATAATAATGGAACCAATTTTGAACAATTTTTATAATAATTTGTAATTATTGCTCATTAGTTTTGTAATTATTAGTTAATTAATTGCTATTCGAATAAAAACACATTTTTGTTTGTAGAAAGCTGTTGATTTCATCGCCTACTAGATAAACACTATAAACCACAATTTTTTGCATGGCAAACTTTAGGTCAAGTTTTTTTCGAAAATTTTCCCATGTAAGGCCCATATTAATTTATATGGCTGTAAAGAGAATAAAAGGTACCATCTGAATATTAAAAAAAAGTATACTGTGCTATTTGAAAAAAAAAAGTTGAATATAGCTGTCATTATACTAACGCACTTTTTGTAAATTGGCTTTTCCTATCGTATAGAGAATTTCCTCCCATTTAAGAATATATATACTTTGTTTTATGTATTGTTAACAATAACGAAGTTACAAGCCTGGGGAGTGAAGTCTGGGACATGTATAATGCAATTCAACTGCTTAGAAATTAAATGTATATATAGATATATTTCGTGACCTTTTTATACTTATCTTATATGATAGATCTCTACCACTAATAGGTCAATAAAACAAGACTGGTTTGAACGATAGTTATATTTTCAGAACGTTTACAAACGTATTAAAAGGTATTCCGAAAACGTTTGCAATAGTTCTGAAAATATAACTATCGTTCAAACCAGCCTTGTTTTATTGACCTATTAGTGGTAGAGATCTATCATATAAGACTGCTTAGAAATAAAAGACCACAGAAAGAAAAAAGGGAAAGAAAGCAGATACGTCGTGTCGGAGTGCAAAATCTTACCGGCGTTAGATTAGGCGAAATTATCAAATCTTGCTTACGATCGCTTTGTGGAAAATACTTCGTAACGAACTCTTTATATATTTGTGTGATGGAGGATGAGAGTAATTTGACTGCGGAAGGTAGCGAATGGCAGCCAAAACATTATTTTGAGTCTGCCAATCACGAAGCACCAGACAAAGTCAAGTACATCCAAAAAAACAAGTTTCCGGGAAAGTTGTTGTTATGTTTGGCAATCAGCGAGCATGGTATTAGTGAACCTACAGTTTTCAAGGGGGTTTAGCAGTTTCCCTCAAATTTACATAGAAAAATACATGCACGCACTTCAAACATTTATAGAAGAATACCATCGACACGATTAGTTTTCTGGCCAGAGTTAGTATCACCGCATTACGGGAAGGCAACCTTGCAAAAGCGTGGTATTGAATTGGTATCCAAGTAGTATAATCTCCCAAACGTCTCACAACTACGATCGATCTAAAGTTTTTCGCCCAATTTGAAAAGGTCTATAGTAAGGGATATACCGCTTAAAAGGTGGGCTGTTTAATTAAAAAGATGAAGAAAGAGCTAAAAATACGCACAAATGGAATTCAGGAGTCAATGAAGAAACTACTTGAAAAGATAGGAAAAGGAAACCAGTATGGTGTAAACACTTTTTGAAAATTTAGTTTAAATGTCAAATAATTGAAATAAAATATTCTTTTTCAAAAGTATTTTTTGACATTTATTTTTTCTATAGCAGATTTGTCCAAATTTCATTCCCCATATGTTACATTACGGGACCGCTTTCAAATAATCTTATATATATTTTTCTTGTCGCGTGGTTATTCTACAGGGGAGCAATATAGATTCTTGACAGAATTAGAAGCTGCGTATGCCGCAGTTTTGATGGTAATTCATAATTCATAATCGTACATTTAGTTCTCTAACATACTTTTTAACTTAACTGAACTTATACGTAATTTTTATATCGGTTTGCGTAATGCAAAATTAAATTAAATAATATTAATTAAAGAATAACACTTCTACTTATGCTAAGTAATACATATTAAAGTTTGTGTAGGAGACAAATACAGTGAAACTTAATTCATTTAATTTAATCCAAGTGGATTACACATTTGTTTTAAAACGTTTAACAGGACATTTAAAAAGTATTACTCGATTTTCTTCTTAATCTATTATCCTTTCTACCTCTCGGTGTAAGGATTTGGAGCCACCGGAGTAGTGTGTTTTTGGTAGCCTCTACGATTTTAAATATGATCTTGGTAAGATCTGCGACCCTTAAAATTATTTAAATATGATATAATTTTGGTGTACTGATTCAAAATCTTTTGATATAATATAAATATTATTGAGCAAACTATTTAAACTATAATTTGGATATAACATTTTTAAATACAAAATCTATAACAAGCAACTATATATAACACAAATTTTGATGCATCAATATTTCTTGTTCCAACTTCAATCCAGACAATTTGTTTCCGCGTTCAAGACACGCCTCATCACTAAAGGCCGGATAATATGCAGTTTGCATAAATTTGCATATTTGCATAATATATGCATTTTGTATATTATTTGCATATTTTGTAGTAATTCAGCATATTTGAAGTGTCCGAGTTTTATTTATTTATTGGATCTAATTTATTATAGGATAGGCATTACTAAAATATGTCGTGGTTGTAACAAACAAAGAGTTAAAGAGCCCTCTTTAAATTAAAAATAGCATTCTATGAAGCCTCTTCTCGATACTTTTCCGATAAGCGCTTCCAAAAATTTATTAATGCTATTCCCATACATCTAGACCGGGACAGAATTCAAGGAAAAGCTAATTCCCTGAAACTTCTAAATAAATACAAAAGAACATTTTACCAGATAATTAGGAGCATAGGTGTTTCTTTGTTATTCGGAGAAATTTATTCCCATATTCGAAAGCAATCTTATTTATTTTAAACGTCATTTTACGTTGTTTTTTCGAAGTGTAAACTTGTGGGTTGTTATTAATTATAATAGCAAAAATGCCGAAAATAGCGACTGTGCCTGGATGGATTGCACCTTATTCACAATTGCGTATGGATGGAGAAAAAGTATTTTGCGTAGCATGCAGCAAGATTGTAAGTAAAATTTAAGTTTATTTCCTCTTATTAATCTATAGTTTTTAAACGATGTTTAACAAAATCACCAATACAACGCTTCGACAAATAATTTTATTTTAAAATGAGTAAAATGAGATGTATATTTCATGCGTATTTTTCGCATATCATCAGCACAATACGGTATAACCGCGAAACGTACGTCTACGGATGGCAAGAGAAGATCAAAAATTTTGTAATTTGATGATTTTTAAATAAAAATCATTTTAAAATAAAATTATTTTTCGAAGCGTTGTGTTAGTTATTTTATTAAATGTCGTTTATTCCGCTTGCTTCGCAAACTCTTTACACATTAGTTTTTATTACTCCTTTATCTTTTACTAACACTTATTTTATAAGAAAACAACTGATGATGTGATATTTGTTATGCAGGTTACAAGTGAGAGAAAGTTTCAAGTCGAACAGCATATTAAAACTCCATCTCATGCTGCAAAACAATCAAAGATGAAATTGGCGAAGAAGGGTCAGCAAACATTACCGCAATGTTTGCCATCAACCTCCAAAAAATCGGAACAAGAACAATTTAATGAAGATTTGTGCCTAATGTTTGTTCGGCAGATATTCCACTACATAAAATAAACAATTTAAATGTCAAATTATTTTTGCAAAAGTACACCAGTAAATATAATATTCACGACGAGAGCACCTCAAGGAAAAGTTATATTCACCGTATCTATGCAGAAACATTGAATAGCATTAAGAAGGCCGTGTCAAACAATTACCTTTACATATACGCAGATGAAACTACTGATAGCGTGGGCCGATACATTGTTCATTTAATGATAGGTATCCTTAACGTATCGGTTGCAGCAAAATCTTATTTAATTTCATCCAAACAGTTGGAAAAGGCAAATAATTTGACAATAACAAGGTTTATACAGGAAGAACTGGCAACCTTTTTCTTACCGGAATCGATTCCGACAGAAAAATTCTATTGTTTTTAACGGATGCCGCACCATACATGGTGAAGGTAGCTTGCAACTTGAAAATCTTTTACCCAAATTTAATTCACCCAACTTGCTTGGCGCACGGACTAAATCGTGTTTCAGAAGAAGTAAGAAACCATTTTTCCTTGGTAAATACTTTAATTAGTAGTGTTAAGAAAGTGTTTTTAAAGGCAGTTCAGTTTTACAAACAACATCTACCCGGTATTCCGCTTCCTCCTCAACCAGTAATCACACGATGGGGAACATGGTTGGAAGCTGCTATTTTTCATGCAAATCATTATGAAGAAATAAAGACAAGACAAGACAAGGTGTATTCGAGTAAAGAAATACCTCAACAGTTGGCGTTTATTAAAGCCAACTACAGTTTTATTTCCACTTCTATATTGCAATTGGAAATATGTCGTTAATTGAGAGCGTTGTAATAATAAACAAATTTGAAAAGTTATGTTTTGATGTTAAAGAAAGTGTGGGAAAATCCGTGTATGAAAAATTTCTAAGTGTAATAGAAGAAAATGAGGGTTTTAAAAAGCTAAAGGATATTGCTAAAATCTTGTGTGGTGAGTCAGTAGAAAATATTAAGTTGACAATAGAGGATATTTCTAATTTGAAATACGCTCCTATAACAAGCGTGGACGTAGAACAAACCTTTTCAATATATAAATACGTTATCAGACAAGCGCCACAATTTTTCTATTGAAAACTTTGAGAAATATGTCATTGTAAATTGTTTTCATAGTTAATTACGTTTAAAATGATTAAATAAACTTGTAGTAAACATACCAGAATATTTTTTTCTATAGTATTATATTTTCTAGCATTGCTCCTATTTTTTTATCTGCATATTTTTCGTAAGAAAGTGCATATTTAGGCCAAGACATCTGCATATTTATGCGCATATTTCCACTTTCTTTTGCATATAATCCGGCCTCTACTCATCACCGATTGAGAACATTGTCTCAACGGATTAATATTATAGTGGTAATATTTTTATGGGCATTCGGAACATACATTATTGGCAAATATTGTCGTTCAATATAGCTTAAGAGGCACACAAAACTTGAAAAATGAGGGGCACAAAAACCATTCTCTGGTTGAAGGAACTTTGTAGTTTCTACCTATCATTTTCCCCTTTAAAGACATACGATAGACTTGTATTAATCGACAATAATATTTTGGAGAAAGATAGAATACGTGTGTTTACACAACTTACAAATTGCTTGTTTAAATATCAACCGCTGCTGAAGTCATACATGGGCGAGCCTATAGCTCCCAAATTGAACAGAAAAGATACAATAACTCCTAAAATATGGTTATTTTAGCCTAAAATACACTTGACATAATGCAAAATACACTAAACTGGCCACACCCACAGGCCCAAAAGATGGTATAATAGAGATATGAGCGGTGTTGTCAAGGCGAAAAATGAATTACACTAGATTTCAGCACTAAATGGCAAAAAGTACAGTAAAATCGACGGAAAAATTACCAAAAAAAGTGGTAGAGGATACGAGAGAGTTAGATAAAATTTTTCATTATTAATCGATTTTTAAGTTAATATGTATTATATGACGGAGTTTCAAGTCGATAACTTGAATATTAAGCAACAAAAAACATTAAAAGACAAAATTCGGTTATTTTGGCAAAAGAGGACTAAATCTATCGACCATATTAAATTTGATGATCAGCGAGCGAATTACCAAAATTATACTAATATTATATCAAAATTATATCAATTTTTTTACACTTTTTACAAATTACAAAATAAGAATATGATCCAACGCATCCAAACAATTTTAATATGATATTGACAGCCTATCCGAAATCAGGGATGGGCTCCGAAAATTATAGCAAAATTTATTTTAGTATACCAAAAGAAAAACACTATACCGGAACCGTATACATACATATATATATATATATATTTACTATATATATATTTATATATATCGCTTGTGGTCCGCTCAGTGGCATTTAAGATTGCAGATTCATTTCAGGATTTTAAACTTCTAGGCTCCGCTGCGATCATGATGAAGGAACTAATAAGAAGGTCCCCGGACCTTATTATTAGTTTTATCACTCACAGCCACTAAGCGAGTTTTATTAGATTTTGTTAAGAGGTGTTACACATTATATGGATTGTTATATATACAATCGTAGTAATCGCTCTTGCAAAATGTCGATAGGGACGAACGTCCCACTCGTAATTCGTCGTACGCTTATTTCGGCCATTTGCATTTCTAAAACGAGAATTCCATTGACAATTTTTTAAAAATTCAAAATTTCAACCAGTAATTTTGAAGAGAAACTAAATACATATTAAATCTTAAGGTCGCTCGCTAATATAAATTTAAGCTAAAGTGCGAGGAACAATAGTGCTTCTCATTAAACACCTTTTAACGTAAATATTAAAAGACAGTATTCTGCCTTTTGTGTTCAATGTATTTATGTATCTTTAGGAGCGCGAGTTGTTATTTCTATTCGTGTTAATACAAATATTGCTCGATGTGTACGTACACTAGACCTCATAATTATTTGCCCATCTGAATCATTGTAAATACTACGAAAGCACGTAATCAAAAAATAAGATTTTATTTTATAAGCAATATATCAAACAAATTCGTTATTTTAGACATTTATTGCAAGAATATACTTCGCGTAGACGCGTATAACCTTGACATACTTTCTATCAATTTAGCCATAATTATAATTATTGCCTAGATTTTATTACACAGTATATGCAAGGACGCTGGAATAGATTTCCGTACCTTACGATTGAGCTTTTTCCACAGAAGTTCAATGGAGTGCAGATCTGGACTTTCGGGTGCCCATTTCAAAACACAAAATTATGTCTTCCTGTTTCAACTGATCTAAATATGCGCGAAGTAATTTGACGATATCTTTGGGATTATTGACGTGTTGGAAAAGAGGAATGGAATAGTATATTGCTTGAGTATTTCTTTGTGGCGCTCTTTTCGTAGTATTGCGCCAATTCTTACTAATTCCCTACACCATTCAAAATTTAGCCAGATTCCATATTACGAAAACAAAATATATGGTGCTGTCCTGGTGAACATTAGCAAAATTGGTTGGGCAGTCAACGTGTTAACAAGTTAAACTGCTGTCCTTAGTCTGCATTTCATTATTCATTACCCAATGCAATATGCAATATTTGTTCTAATTTATCACTTATAGTTACCTCATGACAATGACTTTGATCCAGATGTAGTTTAAATTAGATATGATGCATTGCATACTTGCATTAAATTTGAAAAAGCTACCAAACAAAACAATAACGCAAGTATCTACAGGGAAACTTATTATAATTATTCAGTTGTATATTATATCAGGTAACCAAAAAAGTTCATGTTTGATGGTAAAATATAAAAATGTATTACAAGTCAGAACTACACCTTTTACCAACGTGACATCAATTTTTATATGCCGCTATTATAGAAATGTGCGGATTCTGGATAAAAGGAGCTAACTTGAATACTAAACTTTCTATGCCTCGTATAGTTGTCAGAAAACAAAGAACGTGATAACCACTTGACGAAATGCTCGGGCAGTAAACAGAATATAGTGACCGACCAAGTTCAGAAATTCTTGTTCTGGAGAAATAGCCCTTTTTTTCGATTGATTCAAAGCAGGCTCTTTCTACAAGAGCGTTGCTTGCATTCGCTGAAGCTGTTCACAATATATCTTAGCAGTGATGGTTTCCCTATTTCCAAAAGCTCATAATGGACAATTTTAACTGCGGTTGACTAAACACACAATAGAATCCATTGCTAATAAGCAATGATACCAACGCGTACAATTGCAATTACAATTAAATTACAGTATCCATTTCTAATCCAAAGTTCAAGAAATGGTTCTTTTTCATTGCGTAGAATATTTTCCGAACAAATTTTAAGACGCCTTAATTTGTTATCATTTGACAATTCAAATGGAACCACTTTACTTAACTTCTTAGCTGGTGAATGTGCAAACGTATGGTTCCATCGCTCAAAATTAAGCGTTTCTGTAACTGCTAAGCAGGTTTTATTGGAACTTATCTCCACAGCGGCTGCAAGGTCCTCGTTCTTTATGACATTCGGTCTCCCATAATGTGCCTTATCGGTCAAGTTGAAGTTTCTCGAAGAAAATTTTTTGAACCACTTCTACCCTGTTGATATACATATTCTTGGCGTCGCTTCAGCTGTTTTAGTGCTGAATTTGTACTCGTAGAAAACTAAAGTTTTGTTCGTTACCAGTATAAATTATTTTTAAAAGATATCAATTAAATAATTGGAACTAATTTGTATGTATCAAATGAACTCATAAAATAAATACGGTAACTAATGACACTATATAAACATACTAGCTGATCCAGTGAACTTCGTACCGCCTTAGAAATTAGAATTAATAAATGTTGTCTTCAGTTATTACCTGAGTTTTATTAACTCGTTTATATTAAGATAAAATTAATTAAGTTGAATAAAAGTTCAAAAAGGAGCAAATTCACGTAGAAGCAAAGCATTTGCTTTATTGAATGTAAACCAAATGACTCGCGTATCGTTGTAGCATACCTTTCTGTTAAACTATTTGCTGAATGGGTTGCACTCGTGTGGATTATCTTCATTGAAGCACCTTGTGATATACTATATTTTGCGACTTTATCTATTTTCGGAGCATTGAATTGTCGTTCCTGTGTTCCAGCGGGGCGCTTATTTGTTCTGATCACGACTTTATAGTCATCACGAGGCATGCGATACAACGCAGTTTTGAACAACCCAATCAACGCATGATGTTCAAGAAGTATTTCCTGCAGATCTTGAAGAATGTCTCTTTTCATTGCGTTATTGATCGTTTGACGCCGATCAAGTTGGTCTTCCATATTGGCCATGAAGTAAATTTGAAGCAACTTTATGCTGTGCGCCTTCAACCGGCTGCAATGATCCAATTCTATGGTGAATTTGCCCTTGTATCTGTATAGTGGAAAGGAAAGTGATAATTAGTGATTTATGATTACCAAAAATAAAGCTTACTCTCTTATTAACAAACATTACCTTGAATGTCTGACTGAACCCGCGTTCTTCAATAATATTTGCTCCAAATGAAGTCATTTGGAAACATGCGTTGTACCTTTAAGTGTTCGAAAGAAAATGTCGTGATTCTTGAGCTTCGCCACGAAGTAATGATTGCAATGGCTCAGGTGTACAGTACAGTACAGTACAGTACAATCCAGCCGTTTCCCAGCGAACTTTAATGCACTGCAATGGACGCGCACAACCTCCATAGGGTCCATTCTAACGAAAGAGTGCGAGCTGTAGTCAATTGTGGAATCGCATTGAAACGCTCCTCGATTCAAATTAACACTTGAAGCATTTCTTCTTGCGGCTCGACGTTGTTGATCTCTGTGTTCTGCTCGGCGATTTCTCATTGCCAACCGAGCCGTTGCACGTATGGCCTCTCTTTGTTCTTGTGTTTGTGAAACACGAAGTCGGGCCGTACTAACACGGCGCCCTTCTCTCGTGCGATTTCTTCTCCATCTGCAGTGAATTGGTTCGCAATATTCCGCAGTCTAATTGCACTACGACTTCGTTGTAAAAGATTCGATCTTCTCGTTCGCGGCGTTGTAAATAAAAGTGTGATGGATATTGCTGACTTTGCTTCTATTATGACAAAAGCAATTATTTATGCGCGCACAATCACAAATGTCATAACCTTAATTATCTTTGGGCGCACCATGACAACTGTCATAACCTAACCCACCAAACATCATCAATTTGCTTAATCTCTAATTTTTTTTTTTTTGATTTTTAAATGTTTTAATAGTTTTCTTTTTTCCTAAACCTTCACGTAGCAATTACGAACAAATCCGCAGAAGGAAGTATCCAATTTGGTCCAGTCGTTTTCAAGTTTTAAGCATCCGAACAAACCACGATCCATTTATATATGTATATATATAAGATGTTGTCAACAAATAACAAAAAAATGTCCATCGCAATCTGTATTAAAAGAAATCGCACGAACTTCTTTGGTTACATGATAGAAATTGCCTGAAGTTATATTGGTGTTATTGTGTTCTGAGAGTTAATTAAGCCCAATTGACCGCGCATGCTTTTCAATCGCTATGGTGTAAACATATTTTCTGTGATGCAAATTTTTCATTTCGATTTCTTTTAATCCCCATCCTAAGTTCAAACTAAGATCAAAGCTATTTTAACCCCCGTTGTGTCACGAGCAGATTTACTCATAAATTGCTTCGACCATATATCATAACAAGAATAATTTTGGTTAGTTGGAAAACCCGCAATGAAGGTTACCATTTGTCTCATCAATTCAGCCTAAATTATATGAACTTTGATTTTATTTCCTAGTTTGGTAGTAGAGACCCTTGAGGTCACTTTTATTATTAGCACTAATGCATTGTTATAGCACACTATTTTGATATGATTTTTTCATATACGTATATGCGTGTCAAGAGCCGGATTTCCCATTAGGCAAACGGCGCCCGACACAGGAACACCGAATTTCTGATTTCTTGTTGAGTACGTTGGGCGCCTAAAATATTTGTCTCGTGAGGCATTGAAGACAAATTCCACTTTGTGATGCATTTACATGTAGTACACACATCTATGCCGGAAAGCCTACAACATTATGATGATCGGAATGCTTATAGTTTAAACTCAAAAATCATTCATTATTTAATTAATGAATGAATGATTAATTAATTAATACACTGATAGATGATATTACCATCACCATTTAGGTTTCTTTCGTCGCACCAATCTTTAAAATATGTTCGATTTATGACGTTAATAATTATTGCCTTATTTCAATTAAATCTTTTTTTTTTTCTTGATATGAAAAATTTTTTTTTCTTGATATGAAAATTTTTTTTCTTGATATGAAAAAATTGTTAACTTTTTTGGTTCCGAATTTTTATTTACAGCGCAAGAATATTAAGTATATTACTTTACAATATCCTCCATGTTAGTAATACAAAATATCCATTATGATGAACACCAGGGCTTAATTAACAGGCGAGATACGAAGTCACAAAAAATATATTTCTAGAAACATTGTAAATTACATTATTTTGAATGATAATCTTTGAAACATATTTTTAAATTTATTCAATATAAAGGATATCCACAGGAAATTGAGAAAATAAGGGTATTGTTTTAAGAGCATCGCATTATGTATCGTTTAAACATAATAAAACAACGCGACGGCCGTCGAACTCGGCGGTAGATACAGGCATACGATCTGGTAGTGCAAGTAAATAAAACATGTCCTATGGAAACATCCATTTTGCTTTAGATATAACCCGGATTTTACTAGCGTTTACATTTCTTTCTATAAATTGTAAACGTTCGCCTTTATTCTTCAATCACATGTTGCAAGTTCTTTACAGTAGTATAGACATATGATTTACAATCCAAATAATCCTAGACCCTCCAAATGTTCCTTGTAAAATTTTCAATTTCAAAAATTAATTTCGGCTTTCTTGTGATAGAAGGAAAATATTTGTTTCTACAAACTTTGTTGTATATTCTTTGTACTTTCTTTTGTTTTAACTTGATGCATTCAAAACACAATATAGAAAACAAATTCTGTACCTAAAGAATAGTGCATCTTATACTTACGACTTGTAGTGGGCAAGATGTTACTTGTAAAGTTTCAGTTACATCACTATTGTTTTTAGTATATCCTAGAGATATATCATTCCGGAATAGATTGATACACGGCAATCAGGTGTGAGGGCGAAAATAATGAAGTTCTTGACACCTCGGTTTGCAGGGCTGTGCCTCACCATTAGTATATTCAAGAGAGGTAGTAAACAATTGTCTGGTTGAATTACGTAACAGAAAGATATTAATGCACAAGCACTAATTTTAAAATAAACGATTTAGAAGGCTCCCATATTTAATGTTAATTATGGCGGTTAGAGGGATCGAAAGGGTTAAACTGCAAATTAATAATTACTTTGAAGTAAAACATATTGTACAGTTCTTGTCAACTTAGCGTTAGAAGTAAATTATCTACAGCATTGGCAATTCAAAACCTAACTACAGTACAACTTCGATAGTCCGGTACTTTTAATCCTACATTTAAATGGCACAAAATAAACTAGACCTTTTAGTTATTAATTTTTATTGGAAAATGAACAAAAATGCGAAGTAAAATAATATAATAAAAATAAAATATAATAAAAACTAACTCGTTTAGATATATTACTTTCTAAAAAATGAGTAAATAGTTGGCTGCTTCAACACCGTCTCATAATTTTCTTGTGCCTTTGCCTTTAATTTCTTCAGTAAAAATATATCCTGTGACGGCAGATCATTCTCTTCTGCCCATTGCAGACACTTTTCAAATGATTTTACCGTTAATAGTCTTTACCATTTCTTGAATTTCACTGGCATCCTCTAGGCCCGAGATGGTAGCTGGCCGCTGTTCTTTAATTATGCTGAGTGGTAACTCATCTTCTTCGTTCCATTTCGGCAATAACTTATCCCAACTCTTTTGTATATTTTTTTCTGTGATGTGCTCCCAAGCACTATGTAAATAGCAAATTGCATTTTAAATGCTAAACTCCTTTAAATGTTGTGTAATGGCTCCATCTTCAAATGAAACTGCATATTTTAATATTTTTTTCTTGTAGAAAACCTTTATGTTTTGAATCAAATTTTGATCCATGGGTTGCAATATAGCCGTACAGTTAGGCGGCGTCAGCAAAATACGGAAATTTGGATCACTTATCTCTTCCGTTAGCAGATGTGATGGAGCGTTATCCACTAATAATAATGCTTTTTGCGGCCCATTGGAGCTTTTCAAAAACTTTTTAACTTCAGGAACAAATTTGTTATTAAACCACCTTGAAAATGTAATTTTAGTCATCCATCCCTTCTTAGATCCGTCATATTTAACAGGCAATGTGGCATTTTTAAACACGCGAGGATTTTTGCTTTTCCAAGAACTAGCAATGGAAGTTTGTGTGTTCCCGTTGCGTTGCAACATGGCATAAATATTAGTCTGTCTTTGGATATTTTTCTACCAGGAGCAGACTTTTCATCCTGATGTACTAGTGTTCCTGTGGGTAAAGTCCGCCAAAAAATAGCTGACTCGTCGGCATTATAAATTTGATCCTCCGATAAATTCATCTCATTCACAATTTTCATAAACTCGAGTTTAAAAGGCGAAACAGCAGCGGTGTCGCTAGAAAGACGCTCTCCATACACTTGCAAAAATCGGATTCCATGGCGTTGTCTGAATTTATCTAGCCAACCACTGCTAGCAACAAAATCAGTTTTTCCTGTAATTTGTTGGTAAAAGTATTTAGCTTTCTCTTAGAATTTTCGAAGAAATTTGAACGTGGATGGCCCCTTGTAAAGACCACGTATACAATGCCGCTTCTACTTCAGGATTCTCACCTTTTTCATAATTTTTCTCTTCTCTAAAACAATCAACAACTTAATATAAAATTTATTTCACCCTAGGTTAATGTTTACATACTTGTTCCTTGAAATGACGAACTCACAAATTGTGTGATTTGTACTTTTGTTTTTAATATCTGCCACTGTCGATCGTGGCATATTAAATTTATTGGCTTCTTCCTTTTTCTATTTTTTTAAATTTCACATTTTGTCTCTAACGTGAGAGTTACGTGCTTACGTTTTTGTGACATATTTCAACTATTTTTTACCACTTAACGCACTAACTAAACAACGGTATATGTAACTACGTACGGCCTATAAGAGTGATCACAAGAAATAGCATTTCGCTTGTAGCCTACAAATCACACGCTTGCTAAAATACATAATATAGAGGCAAATAAACTAAATAATGTCCGGATCGTAACGGTATCAGAACTACTGGAGTGTCCGAATTATTGAAGGGACGGACTGTCGAAGTTGTACTGTGCTACCATTCTTCAACATCTTGAAAATAAAATTTACACCCAGCTTAACATAAAAGCT
Source organism: Chrysina gloriosa (assembly GCA_038088585.1). NCBI lineage: Eukaryota > Metazoa > Arthropoda > Insecta > Coleoptera > Scarabaeidae > Chrysina > Chrysina gloriosa. The sequence goes on from CM076087.1 coordinate 54,733,040, forward strand.
TTTAATTCTGTAATTTTTAGTATTTTAATAAATAAACTTAAGTGCTATAAAGTTTCTGAGCTGAGTGTAAATTTCAATACAAAAATTGGTTGTTGATAAAGTGCTTATAGAAGAAGGGTACCCGAGCGAACTGTCCTAACTGCCCATGTTGTTGATTTATGTCAATCACCTTAGTACCGCGATCCGTTTATTCTGTATGCAGTTGACACCACTGTAATAAATTCTAACTCTTTTAGCAAAGTTGGATGACAGCCTTAGATCTCTAAGCAGTAAAATTGATAGCTGGTTTACATCTAAGCAGCTTATTAGATTAGATTATATATTACGTAGATTTATTCACCTTACTATGAATAGATCTAAACTTCAGAGTTTAATTTTAGCCTAGCATCTAGTATATAAATAAATAAAATAATAGTGATAACAGCAGAAAGTATTTTATATGAATTACCAGCAATCTGCGTAAGTGATGTTTATGCAAATATACGTAAATTCGATGCGCACGCCTATTTTGTTCTTTTTTGATAACCGGGTTGTGCTCGTCAAGCTTTGAACATTTGTTACATAAGGTGTTTTGCCTGTATAGGAATGCAATATCCGTATGTAGCTGTAAGTACGGCAGTTAACAATTTCAGGGTTTTTTTTCAGGGTGATTTTTTCAGGGTGCATTAGGTGCATTACATTAATGACCGGCATTGTTTATAGATCGGATTGCAGAGATGTATGTATCTTTAATATCTTAAGAACTCCTTTCGTATACATTCTTGAGCGCGATCTTTTTGTTTTCTTGTTTCTTTGACTGTTTAGTTATGGAAATGTGTAGTATAGGTACACTAGTACAAATAAATGAATAAAAATAAAAGATACGCGGTAACAGTCAGTTCTAATGGTTTGTTGTTACGCAATACTTTCTACTCAGGGTGGATCTTGGCCAAGATTCAGGTGAAAAAAGTGAATTGTATTCTCTCCACTAAAACCGACAAATTAATTACATACAGTGCGCGGCCACAGAATAAATTCACTTTTTTTAAACAGCAACCCCCATTTCTTTTTTAATTCCAGAGACCATTTCATTCCCGAACTGACACTATAAAAGTGTTGCCATCTTACATAAGAAATTCTTCGAATAATGACAATTGAATATTAGAAATCCGACGCTGAAAGGCATAAGGATTAACGAGAAGAAGAAGAAGAATATTAGAAAACGCAAATTTTATTGTTAACACGAAATAAAAAATACAATTTTAAAGAAAGTGTTCGAACTGTCATCCACCGACATCCTGACAATACGCAAGCCTATGTCGAAATTCTTCTCGCACATCGTTTCAGCATTAATTCTGCGCATTTCATCTTCAATTGCGATTTTCTAATTCAGTTAAATTTTGGGGTCTGATGACGTAGAACTTGGACTTTAAATAACCCTGCATAAAGTAATCAAGAGGTTTGTGGATCTCTCGAGTCATTCAATCGGTCTTCGCCAATCCACCTCCTTGGAAATTGCAATTGTCTACAAAATTTGGAACAGGCTGCGCATAGCATGGCGTTGCGCCCTCTTGCCAAAACCATATGGTATTATCTGGGAGGTCTGGATCATTATCATTTGGAAGAATTGCTGAAAGTGTTGGAACATGATTTGCAGAAACTGTAAATATCTAGCTCTTGTTAGGATTCCTTCGAAGAAAACAGACCTTACTATTCCAGTACACACATTTCATTTCTGCCGGTATTGAATATGTGGCTCAACTATCGAGTGAGAATTTAACCGTCTCCTATACCTGCACTTTTGACGATCCACTGTCTCTATGAGAAAATATTGCCTCGTCCGAAAAAGTGATTGCCGATGCAAACGTTGATTTGTTTGGCGCAGGAATGTACCATAGTATCATAAAACTGTAGTCGCTGGTGGGGGTCGTCTTTGTTGAGTTCATGTACGAGCTGAATTTTATATGTACATTTTTTGATACCTAACCTTTGTATTATTTTCTTTCTATCTTTCTTCTCTCAGTATATCCCTTACCTGTTTCTGTATTCAGTTTCAGTTTGGGTTAGGTCATCCTTGATGAAATACTGTGCGCTCTTTAATTTGTCTGTAATTTTCATGATTAATTCTTCATCCTCCAGAGAATTAACAAAATTACAATTTTGCAATAGTTATTGGTGGTTTGCTCTGTTTGCCAGTTATTTTCTGTAGATCCATTATTTTCAATTTAAGATTGCGCTTTTCCTCAACAAATCCTGTTGCAGCTTTAGCTCCTTCCCCCTCTTTGGAGTCGCATCCATTGATTATTATATTCTGTTTTCTCAACTTTCTGTCTATTCTTTCCTCTCTATCTTCCAAAACCTTTACCATGCCATTTAGCTCCTCATTGTCCTCTCTTAAGCCTGTCATTTCATCCTGAAATTTTTCTGACTTATTCATATTGCTTTTCCTTCTCTAATAATTTTCATCATTATTTCTTTCATTTCTCGTTTTTTTTTAGAAGCCGACAAACTAATTGTTAAATTTCCTAAATAAGATTCTCCAAAATTAGACGAGGTGAACGCTATTTTATTAATGTTACTAAAATTATTGGGTTCTATAGCATTCAAAACGGAAATAAAACTTTAACTCTCCAATTTTCTTCCTAGGCGATGATGTCAAGTATTGTTAGGTTGTGTTTTTGGATCCACATAACATCATATTGAATTTATTCACGTGCTTGGTATGTGGGGAATAAATTTGTTGCCCACATAGGGCGATTGTTTGCTGAGAATTTTTGACTGATTTCTGGCAAACAGTCGCCTTTGTGCTGAAATTATTTTTCCATTTATTGTAATCAGAAATGCAAAGTATACAGACAAAGTCAAACACGGTACCAGCAGCAAAATATTTGTAAACGTACTCGTGTGCAGTATTGGAATAACGCAATGCACGAAAATAATTTCATGTTTGAGCATTACAATTCCTTGATTGCACATCTTAAGTTATTAGGGAATAGTTTGAGGTAGTAAATTTAGAAACATTTCCGTGATTTCCTAACAATTTAGACCTCGTTCTCTAAAAAATCTGTCAGGCTGGATGAAGAAAAATATTGAGCAAAATTGGAAAAATTGTAATCGAAATGAATTATTGCAATACATTGAAACCAAGTGGCACCAAGTTACCTTGTTGAATATATGCCATCGCGAGTCGAAAAGTCGTCAAGAAAATAACGAGGGGTGAACCAGTTATTAAGATCTTAGTTATTTATGTCATAAGTATTTCTCAGTTTTATGCACCAATTAAAATGTTGTTTTGTATGCAGAACTAAACATTTCTAAAATAGTCTTTAAGTCGTTTATTCTATTTGTCTCCAATATTAAATTAATGTAAGCAACACTTTACAAAATACAATAAGAAAATTAACAAAAATCTGAGCAAAATCTGATTGCGTGTCCATACCACTTCTATAATAGATAACAATTGTCACTTCGTACTTATTACTAGCAGGTAATTATTATCGGTTTTTGTAATCTTATTAAATTTCCAGTGAAAGCAAATAGCCCATATATTTATGCGAATGAGTTATAATTTAATATTAGCAATACATTCAGAGTGGCTTCCTTTTGTGACGCTCATGTATGTGTCTTGTGTTAGTCAACTCTGTAGTATCTGTTATGTATGTAATTATTTTGACTTTAATTATAAGACATAAATAACTGTTATTTATTCCTGTATGTTAGCAGAGGTAGTTTTGAACACAAACACATGTTCAGTATTTTCGTTGTTTTGTCAATTTTTGAATTTTTTAATGAATTGTTAAGCACTGCCTCCTTTTAAAATTAGCGCTCCAAAGCTAAAATCACCCTGTGTAAATATTTCTTGGAAACCTCACGCTCTAGAGATGTATATTCAATACTTCATTTTATCAATTCATTCCCTCATATAGCGCTTGCAATTGCATTAACGTAGAAAGTTGAATATTATATAGATTACGTTTCTCTCATTATGATACTAGCTAATTTAATAAAACATGTAAAGCATATTTTACATTTCGATATTTTAGATTAATACAGCTATACATAATTTAATTACGTTATAGGTACATGAATGCAAATTCTTTACCGCATATTGTTTGATATATATATCCTGATGTTTTGTATGACTTAGAAACGTTTATATCTAGTTTAAGTAAATAATAAACGAATTTTTCGGGGAATACCATACGCATCTAATATTAGTAAATTTCAGTGAAGGTAAGTCTGAAACATTAGTGCTAGTGCAAGTGCAAGAGGTAGACAAAAGTTAAGTCAGGTATTAAAGCGATAGTGCGATAGTACAATTGTATTTTATTTAATAGTAATACTTTTACAATGTCTTAAAAACGAATAAAAGGTAAAAAATAAACTTTGGAATACTTACATTTTACAATTAGAATATAATATAGAATATAAATTATAAAAATAATGGAAATAAAATTAAATGGTTCGATGCATATGCCACCCTTTCGGTTTCGTGCTTCGCCATTAAACTACGAAGTAAGGACTTATGCATCGACCCAATGTTTTAGAAATATAAATAAGTACCTACGTGCAATTTACTTTCTCTAAAATACGCATATAAATACAATAAAGTATGTCGATATATATTGTCCCTTAAATAAATTACTATACTAGAAGTAACTTTGTTGTTATATCCAAAAAAGTATTCACAAATTACATAGTTTCACAAATACAGTATTTGACTAGTGTTAAAACACAACTATTATTTGAAGAAAATACATACATATATCAAAAAATTATACTTGCTGCATAGTATAATCGGAGTGATCCACAAGACATGCAAACGAAGGATGGTAGATTTGATTGTTTTAATAATTAAGTATGTTAAGCAGTGATGTGCATTTACAAAGTTATTATATTGATATTAATAAAGGGATACAGAACTATTAAGGCATTTTTATTTAGTATTCCGACAATGAATTAATACCAATTGTATATTATATAGTGTCACATTAAAAGCACTTTTAATATTCGTAAGCATTGCTATAAAGATATTTTTGTATTATGTATGCATTGAAAAATATCCAACGACTACGGCAGCTAACACGGAAAATAGTGATTTCCATTCGAAATACATAGTGTGATAATTAAATGGGTGTTCTGTAACTAGGCTTCACTACTTGAAACCTGACTTACTGTTGTACGATGTGTTGATGTTAACGTATGTGCTTGTTGTGGTCTTCCAGTAAGTTGTAAGTATCTGTAAATAAGAGAAATAAATTTGTTTTTCATCGGGCAGTAATATTTATACAGAAACACATTGCAGATATATCCGGACACAGAAAAAGTAGACCAGTTTTCATGAAATTGCCGGGAGCATTATATCGTTGCTTAAAAGAAATACTTTTGTTTTGTATCTACAGTTTCACCTTTGCTATACATATTTTCCTCGATTAGAAACAATTCGTTCAATTACTACAAGTAAGTCATTATACTTTGATAATACATCCGGAATAGGTATGTCTAGCTTTACAGCGTTTGTCCAGGTGATTTAAAGGCATTCCATAACCGTCGTTATTGATTTGAAAGGTCACCACATCAACATGCCTATATCATCAAGATTGTGGTTCTACAAGTGCCCACCATACTGGCCATTAGTAACGATTAGTCCAAAGATTTGCAACAAGAAATCTATATGTGATGCATTCGAATATAAGGTTTAAATGGTGTAACGAAAGATCAATTGGTAGATACCGTGAATAGAACTAAGACATTTTTCTTGCGTTTTCTGATAATGTGTGTGGGAGTGTAATGGCCGCAAGAAAGTGATCGATTGTATAGAGAATACAAAAATTGACAATTTGTTGTCGCACGGCATTCACGCACTGGATGGGGTCTAAGCACGAAAGATGTCCGGTCTAGGACACAATAACATAAAATCAAAGTTGTTTTCAGTGGCAGACCATTATTTAAACAGCTTCTTTGTTTGCCATTATTAGGGTCTGAAATAATAATAATCTTTTAGATTCAATTCAATATAAGCGTAAATATATTTTTCATACTCTTTTTAGTTGTTTGGTTTCTTTTTACAAATCCTATAATAGAGGTACACTTATAATATATTGTATATTTCTATGCTTGAATCGCCTATAAAACTCTTCTGCGGTACCTAAACACAAAGTGGCGATGCTCGTGCATATGTAAGCTTTAATAAATTTTTATTATAAGCTTAATTTGTGATTAGCTTCAGTTTCGTCTGTAACAGCGCATGTACTCATATACTATGTGACAAAAAACAATCACCGAATAAGTATACATTTTTAAACCAAATTTTGTACAAATGCTTACTGTGTTGAGAATAATACATCGTTCAATTTTCATAGTAAAATGTAAGTTTATTAGAATGTTAGGAAGCATACCAACCCTTCGCCTCATCATACCTCAGACATGTTCTATGGGCGGTAGATCCAGCAATCACGAAGGCTACTTGAGAATATGGATGTTGGTCTCTTGCAGGAATCGTAATATAGCGTTATTTAGAGCTTGGATATATGGTATAGCGAGTGGCTCCAAAACATTGTGACTGTACATTTGAGCATTTAAATGGTCTCGACGGAATAGTAAAGGCGTCCTACTTCTTACATATATCAGCACTAACAGGCCGTAAACATGTGACATGTAACATGTGGTGAACATATAGATCAACATAACACTCAATAAGTTTGTAGGATGATATATATCGACAAATCCATTTGATTTTTAGGAAGGACCAATCTTCAAATAAAACGTGTCAAAATTTTATGACAATCTGATGTTTAGTTCGCAAGTTACAGTGAAAAAACTGAATTTTGTGTGTTGATGAATTATTGCTTTTTAATGGGAACAAATACGGTTCAAGCAAGCAATGGGTTGACAAGTGTTATTCGGACCGTGCTCCGTCGTCACAAATAATACCGAACGCTTTGGTCGCCCAAATTCGGCAGTTGTTTCAGAAAACATAAAAAGAGATCACAAAATGGTTTTGGCCAATCGTAGATTAAAGTGGCGTGAGATAGCTGACACCTTAAAGATATGGGAAGACAGTGTATTCCCCATTTTGCATGAACATTTGATCATGAGAAACCTCTATTAGAAATAGGTACATTCGATCAAAAACAACGCGTCGACAATTTAGAGCGCTGTTTGAAGCTCTTTCATAAAAAGAACTTCTTCATGCGGCATGTGACTATTGACACTGTCACTGCATCCCGGAGACAAATCGGCTCTCAGCTGAGTGCACAGCAAAGGATAAAAACCGTCCAAAGCTATCAAAAAACGCAAATGTCAGCTGGTAAGGTTTTGGCCTTCGTATTTCGGGATGCGCACGGTATTTTATTCATCAATTTCCTTGAGAAAATAAGAATCATTATTGATGCGCTTGAAGAAAGATATTGCGAAAAAAACGACTCCAAATGAAGAAAAAGTGCAATATAGTGCAATGGTTAGCCTATATTTTTACTATATGTATACTGAGTGGCAGAAATTGCAACATCAAGAAGGAGTAGGATATTTTTGTTGAAACTTGGTAAATTTGTTGGGCTACCATTAAATAATAATTGATTAACTTTTGAGAACAAGTGGTAATGTAATAACGTCACATTTGACAGTTATTATTAATCTTTGCAAGCTTCTTCGATCTGTATCTATCGTTCGATTTGTTGTTTTTTCATTGTTAATTAACATTATTTCGATTGTTATTCAATTGTTTACGTATTTTGTTTGTTTGATCATGCCTAGAGTACGGCAACAAGTCAATTACCATCAATTAAGCGAATTCGATAGAGGTCAAATTATTGGTTTGCGCGAAGATGGTTTTTCATTTGGAGTGATTGCTAACGGTGTATCTCGAAACCGGTCTACTGTAATGCGAGTGTGTCGTGCATGGTCAGGAACGTCGTAAAAGGGAAACCGGTGCTTCAAGAAAAACGATTGAGCACCAAGATCGTCGCTTAAGACCACTGTCATTTAGAGATAGATTTTCCTCTACTCGGACAGTTAGTGACAAATATGTCCATACCATATCGTCCGCAACTTGTGATTCCTTTGACTGCGGAACGTTGTCAGCAACGGTTACAATGGTGCAATGAAAGATCTCATTGGAATTTTTGAATGGCGTGGTGTTGTCTTTAGTGATGAATCTAGATTTTGTTTAGACATGCAAGACGGTCGTAAGAGAGTCAGAAGAAGACGGGGTGAACGACGGAATCTTCAATTTACAATTGAGAGACACGTACACCGCGCCGTGGGTGTTATGGTTTAGATTACTTGAGGTGGCACTGATGCCTGTTCCACTGCGACCTTTCCAGGTCTATTGTGGTCCTCATGCCTCCTTAGAGTACGTTATCTAGCTTTATTCCTTTAATTAGACTTGACAGGTTTGAGAGCGGTTCACCCGCATATACATATATTTTTAAAAGCGGACTTGAAGCCCTTGCTCCGTAATGCTGTTATATGCCTCCATAATAGAGTCCTGGCCTGCTTTAAGCTTTGCCGGCTCCATCTGGGTGGCTGGATAGTCGTTGCATACTACCGCGATCCTCTCCAAAGCAGCCTCTTTGAAGGTAAAACCTTCTGGCCCCTTGCTTTTCGGAAGACCTGCGGGAGTACTGCCCTCCGACCTCGCCTTTTTGGACTTCCGTCCTTTCTCTATGTTTAGTAGCGTCGTTGAGGCCTAACTTCCTTATCTAGACTACCTTGGCCCTTTGTGCATGCCTAGTGAAGTTGGCCTTGATTATGGCCCTTTTAGCCCGTATGAAATATTGGCCCTGTTCCACAAGCTTTTGCACTTGGAAATTCTAGATAGCGTAGCTATACGAGGAGTAGCCAGGGAAGCATCTGTCGACCCGATCAGAGCCCCGCTTGATCGGGTAAGGCTAATTACAAGGGGGTTTCGCCTGGTGCCCCCAGGGTAACGTTAAATACCGCACACCCCTACGGCCACACAACTCTCGGCACGTTACCTTACACCTTAGTTTGGTTTTTAGCTCGGGTACCTCGGAAGCGCTAAATTCCCGAACTCACTTGTTAACTTGTTAACAGTGAGCCCCTGAGTTATGGGTGTTATGGTTTACGGTGCGATTACTTACGATAGCAGGTCTCCCTTGGTGTTCATTTGAGGCAATATGACAGCACAACGATATATTGCGGAGATGGTTGAAGCACATCTTCTGCCATACTTACAAGAGCTTGAAGATCCATTATTCTAGCAGCATAATGCACGTCCTCATGTAGCAAGGATTTCCTTGAACTTATTTGAACAGGTCCAGATTAATCTTTTGCTCTGGCCTCCAAGATCTCCAGATCTTTTACCCATTGAACATGTTTAGGACATAATGGGTAGAGGGTTGCAAAATTTGCAGAGCCCTCCTTTGACTTTGAAGGCTTTGAGACATGACATGCAACTTGCACGGGAGGCAATACCCCAAGACGAAATAAACCACCTTATTCAATCAATGCCACGAAGTGTAAATGGATGTATAAATCAGAGAGGCCGCTCCACACAATATTAATAATAATTATTGAATTTTGTTTAACTAATAAAGAGTTTCCTCCCAAATTTTGATCATTTATTACTATAACATAGGTGAATATTCCAACCAAATTTCATTCAGAAATTCCAACCCCTTCTTGGTGTTGCAATTTCTATGTCACTCAGTATGTATACTACAGAATTTATTTTCGGAGCTATCTCTTTCTTTTACTCTAGCAATTGTGACTACCAATACCATCTATTTCTCAGGGTTTTCTTAAGTTTTATAACTACTAATGTAAAGCGAATGAAAAGTGAATGAAAAGTGAATGATGTATGTATGTATATATAAAAGGATTTTCGCGGTGACAACTGGTTTTTACAGTATACGTAGCAATAGCATAAATGTTTGAAACCAGTATTTGTATTCACACCCGTGCATTCGGATATTCATATTCCTTTTCTGTTTTACTGTGTTCCCGATCGATATTACTTCACCTTCTAATTAATTGATGGTTGGTCTTATACAATTCTTATTGTGTAATTAACTATTTAGCAGTATATGTTACTTACCTTTTCTTTAGCAACATCCAGATGTTTCTCTTGAAGACGAATATGAAGAAGATGAACACTCCATAGACGGCGTTGCAAAAATCAGTTAAAACCCAAACATAATCTGGCACATTTGACCATTTCCACATTATTGCCCACGAAATAACTTCCATTGTCCAGTTGATCCCCATAGCGAATAGCAATTTAACGTATAAGTTGAAACTAGAAAATATTTTTAGGTTTGAAGTGTGGTTGGAACGCAACGTAAATTGAGCTTAGATAAAAGCTTCGCACTTCGAAGCAAAATCAGGGCAAAATGTATCATAAAGTACATATTTAGAGTTAAAAATCAATGTTAATGTTTTTTTCGGAAATTTGGAATATACTTGATTAATTAGGACAAGGCAGACTTTTCCTTCGATCTTTACTTATGTTTTGCAAATTGTACGGATAATTATTATTTACAAAGCAACTGAATAATTACGGTTGTGTTATTGGCAAACTGAGTTTATTTATTTTCAGTATAGTACTGCTATATTCTGAATGCTTGGTTTGATTAGCTTAAAAAATGTTATTGTTAATTTTGCTAGTACTGATACGATGGAATGTTTCAGCAGTTAAGTTAATTGTAATTTGACGTACACATTTAATTAGTAAAATATATTTGGCATAGAGCTTAAAATTAAATATGTATTTATTGGTAGATCATTTTGAAGTATCTGTTTATAAAATTGACCTTATTGGGGCTTTCATATGTTTGCCAACTTAATTCTTTATCAATAAAAGAAAAAATATTGCAAATTCATATACATACACGCGTGTTTTTGAATAACATCAATGATTTCCTTATGATTATTTTATTGAATCAAAAGTTATTAAATATAGATAATGGGAAAACGCAGACCAACAGATAGCGAGGAAGTTCTATGGAGGGATAGAAAAACTACTTTCTACCCTTCACATACGTTACCGATTTCAAGCTCAATACGTTCCCTGCTATGTCGGTCAGCGTTTACCCACTATGTGTATTAGAGGTTTGGTTAAATTTTGGATACGGAAAGAACGTCATTTTGCACCTGAAAATAAAAATAAAGAACCATTTTGTTATCAATTTCATACCATTCGATTACGTAAAATGTATGTATGTATATGTATACCTATAAAATTATAAATTGCTGCCAACTGATTGGGAAATTATTCGTGTAAGCTTGAAAATAAAGAAATTATTATAGACAAACATTGTAAATTTTAAATATATGTACATATATATTTTTAGAACATCCGTATTTTCAGTTTTCTACTCGATTTTTTTTTGTTTCGTTCGCTTTAAATATTTTACAGCAACATTAAACTTTTATGGATGTTTATCTTAAGACCGTTACGTAATTCTAAATAACTTCGGTCGTAGCAGCCTTCTATTTCTAATAGAACTATTTACAAAGTGGATTCACTGTTGCCTTTGATTGATTGTACGAAAGTAGATTTACATGTTTCCGGAGTCGCTGCTAGAGGGTTGCTATTTTTCCAAATACTTTATGTTGTTGTGTTGGCACCTCTTTTATGTCAAATGACATGACGTCCTTCTTGAGGATTTCCGAATTTAAGCGTGGCTGCACGCATACAAATGATGAAGTACGTATTTGAAATCGGGTACCACGTCAAAAATTGTAGAAAAACAAAACATGACATGGTTTTGGCGTTTTGTACGTGAAATTTAGGAAGTCGTGGGCAACTCTTATGGACAAGCAGTTCCTATTGTACATAATGAATTGGGTTTAAAAAAGCTTTCTACAAGATGGGCGCTACATTTGCTTAATTCGGAACAAAAACGCCTTCGAACTCGAAATACAGTCAATGGTTTGGAAATGTTTACGAGGATTCCGGCGGATTTTAAGCGACGATTCGTGACTATAGATAAGATCTGGATTCATCACTACACACTAGAAACAAAAATGCAATTAAAGCAGTGGATGGCACACGATGAATTGGATCCGAAGAAGGCAAAGATCTTTCACTCGGCTGAAAAGGTAATGGCAAACTGTTATTGGCAAATATTACATAACACGTTTGGACAAATTGGAAGCAACAATTCAGGGAAAACGGCCGGGAATGGTTAAAAAAGTATTGTTTCACCACGACCATGCGCCCGCTCATTTAAGCGCAATCTTTCAGACAAAATTGATAGAATTGAAGTTGGAAATCCTTACGCATCCGCCGTATTCGCCTGATTTTGCTTCGTCAGGCCCCCACTTGTTCCCGAAACTCAAAACATTTCTGGGTAAAAGGAGATTTTGGTCGAATGATGAACTGATAGAGGCTGTCAGTTACATTTGAAGTAAGTCTATTAAACGTATAAGATGTCAATGAAGTAACCTCGTATATAATCTCTAATGGCAAGTGACATACATATAGACTGTGATATGCCTACACCCGAAGTACGTCACTAATAGCAGTCTTGCTAGGATAAATATCCTTACCCCTCTCTACACAAATACATCGAAGTATATGTATATTTAGTGTATTTGATTGAAACACATTTGCACTTCGGGACTGAGATAATGAAGAGGATGGGGAAGGGAATGCCAAGCCACAGAATAGTTTCTGCTGGACTATTTGAGGAAGTGTACAATTCGATGCTTTCCCATCCCTATAAATTGATCCACAACAATCTTCTAATCTTCTTAATTTTATATTCTTTAATTATTATTTAATTATTTAAGGTTTGTAACCATCGAGCCACATACATATGCATACACATATCCTTACTTTCGCAATATATTGGAGGTAACAAATTAATTGCTAGGATTTTCAACTGCTACACTCCCTCAGCCACTAAGCAGGTTCATTAAAAGTTTATAAAAATAAATTTCCTTCAGTTCAAGAATATTGTCATTTGTGTATGGCGTATTCATAGTATATCGTGTTCAGTAATAGTAAGTTTAAGAATCCCACAAAAACTGCTTAGACGTTATAGCGGTGTGGTGATCAAACCAGCGACGTTCGAGTTTGTAGTCCAGTACGACACAAACCGAGATATTACGGCCCTAGTATGTCGTGTTTATTGTGCTAACTACTTCCCATTATTTTCTTCCATCTTCATGCTTTAACTCATATTTTCGAAACGCTACTGAGTTACGTTAAATGAAATATTGGAAACATACAAAGGTACTTTAATCGTGATCGGAATGTATTAAGTCAATCCTATTTATATTATAAAAATAATGCATTGCAAATATTAAATGTCGGTATATATGCATATATATATATCTACAAGGTTTGTCCTAACTTATGCGTCAAAATTTATTTACAAGATTATATGAGGTGATTTTAAGTGAACGTGTGTAACATAAAAAAATGGGCAAATAAACGAATAGTTTAAAACTGTTGTAAAGGAGAGTCGTCGAACTCCATTAGATACGGGCATAAAATCGGGTTATGAAAGTAAACAGAAAAACGTTCCATCAAAAGAAATACTTCACCGTGGTTGGCATATGTCCCAGATTTTACTAGTGTTCATATTTCTTTCTCTAAATTGTAAACATTTTTCTTCAATCACATGTTCGAAGTTTTTCGACACATATTATTTATTTCCCGCATGATAGAACGAATTTTAGTAGCAATTACGTTTCTAGGTCTGAAAAATAAACATCCGACTTCATTAAAGTATGCGTTGAAGTAGGTCCAATGTTCCTTATGAAATTTGCAAAACTTCAAGAAATAATTTCGGCTTTACTCTTGTAGTGCTCTTTCTTACAAATTTTTATTTTATTTTGTTTGTTTCTATTGTTTTAATTTGAAGCATAGTTTTGCACAAAAACCCTTTATATATGTATGTTATATATGTATACATATATGTATATATATATATATGTATATACAAATAAATACCCAACTGCACCAGAAACATGAGCCACCAAAAATGATGAAATGTATCCGCTTCATCTTATATTAGAGTAAGGAACTTGTTTACAAAAAGCATTGACGAGCTATCTAATGAAACATATAACCCAAGACAATCACTAGTGTGTATATTAAGTACTTGAAGCAAGATGATATCTAGCAACAAACAACGAATTGTCAAGATCTTGAATGATGGCATACCTAAAACAATCTGAATCTTCTTCCAAGAAGTCATACATATTTATAGTGTCACGGTGAGGTTTTTCACTGAGTTCTATATCAGTTAGGTAAGCTAAATCAGAATCATCACTATCATACCTAGAAGAATAACAGCTACACTAAAACATTACCTTCAGAATTTTATTAGCAATAAGATTTAATGAACTGTATTTATGGTTTCTCTAACTTGATAACGTACCCCGATGTTGCTGGAAGATTCAAGCTACCATTTATAGACATTAAATGTCACTAATTTTATAATAGCAGGTTAGAAGAAAATAACATATTTTCGTCCTAATAGCAAAGGAAGTGTGATTATTAAGGTTCCACAAACAAGTCCATGATAAGTTATAGTGTAAACTGGACTGACGTTGCATCTCAATCGCTTGTCCCCACTTATGTGCAAGGCGCGTTGTCGCGTTTTTCGAATCTTAGTGATTGTATAAACAGTCAATAAGCGACAAGAGTCTAAAATAAAATTCACAATTCCTCCTCTGTTGATTTTTTAACGAAACCCTAGGACATATTGTACCTCGAATCATGTGATCCATGATGTCGCCAACATTGGTTTTTATTTGCCATCATCATACAACTGTGATATATTGATTTCAATAAAAGTACTCTCAAAGTATCGTAACACCCCATATAGGCATGTGCAGTAAACGGTTTTCGAAATATAGAGGCTCAAATATTAAGAACAAATTACACATTTTTTGTATTGGGTACTCCCAAAATTTCATTTCCATACTTGATTAATATTTGTATGACAGTGTAATTTGTTATCTGTCTCAACTGCAACTGAAATTCTAATGATAATTGGACATAGTGAAAATATCAGGTCTCAGAATGATATTCTAAATCTTTTCCATGAAAGGTATCCTGAATTTCGTAGCAGATATTCTACGAAGCTATGTAGTGGATGATGAAACATGAATACAGGATTTTTTAAAAGTAATAGATAGATGATATCGGTTGATAAATTATCGACAGTAATAACGTTAGTCAGCAAGCGGTATTAAGAATCCTTACAAAAGAAAATTACCTCGACACGAATGGTAGAAAAAGAGAGGGACAAATAAATAAGTAAAAAGGAGAAATACCATCTTTACAAAATTAAATAAGTATGTATATCAACTCAATGAAGAAATTCGACTTCAATTTTGTGAAAGTTTGGTTTGGTGACATCATTTTTAGCGATGATGCTACTTTTACTTTGAACATAGAAATACATAATAGTACTCATATATTAAACGGGTTTCATGAGGGACGCATTAATGGCACGCGTCAATTTTGGACTATTGCACTATTTTTTTTTTCTATTTTGCGTATTTAACCCTCATCGGGACCGCCAAAACCTCGACTAATTGGTTCTTGTGTATACGACCATATACACAGCGACTTTTTATCTGTAAATCTATATGAGCTAAGTGAAACCAATGGATGTATTGCGTGTTTTTATCTTTTTAGAATATTTATTATCATTATAAGTCAAATGTATGGGCATACATGTGAAAAAACAACAAAAAACTACAGAACAAAACATCAATTTTTCGGAGAAGAATGGAAAAATAGAATTCAAAGTATTTTTCTTGGTTTTATTTATTCTTTTGGCACATTTTGAGCAAATATCATAGTGATGTTCAGCACAAACATATTTCGCACACTTTCCACAACGCGTTGCATAGGTATTTTTGTTGGTTTTGTATGTGCAAATATGACAACCGCCTCTTTTCGTGGTTGGTGTCAAATGTCGAAGTGGTCGACTTTCATCGCAAATTGCAGCTGCATCACTTGTTCTTGGTCGCGATATTCGTTCTGCAATATATGGATCAACAAGAGCCATTCCAAGCCGCTCTATAAAAAGTCGACGACGAATATTCAGATTGGTTTTGTGAGCATTCCAGTCAGGAAATAGTGCAATAAATATAACATATGCATTCAATGCACTAACATCAAGAAGATTACAAAATAATGCCATTGGCCATCGATTTATTTTACGTTTGCATGAGTATGTGGCTACCATTTGGTCCATTGTATCAACACCATTCTTGGTTTTGTTATAATCTTCAATGATGTTCGGTTTCTTCTTCTTATTTTCTTGGTGTATATGGACTCTATTGTGGAAAGTGTGGAATAATGTAACGAATCGGTAACGACGAGTAACATATGACAACATAATTGCTTGTAATTTGTGCTCATACACAGTTTCAGTAGAAAACAGTGGCTTACATGTATGCGTATGTAACATTGTATATGATGGTATACACAAGAACCGATTCGTAACTATTTTTACTCAGGCAATACTACGCATGCGCGACATCTGTTGATGTTGAATTCTGGTTTCTCAAGTAAAATAAAGCTATTTTACAAACATCCAGCACATTTCATTGACTGGTTTTTGTTAAATTTAATTTTAAATTCGAAAATTGTATACGGTCGTATACAAAGAACCGATGGGGTTAATAACTTAAAATGAAGTCGATTTATGGAATTTTTCATGTATATTGGGTTACATCATTAACATCTACATTTGAATAATAAATTTCTAAATTGGTGTTATATTCGTTTGAAGTTTGACGACTTGAATGTCATCAATCGCAATCACTAATTTTTTAAAATGAAATATTCCGTATCGTAATAAATGATTTTATGAAACCTAATTAAGTGCGATAATAACTATTTATAACCGCAATAGGAAGACAATAGAAATAAGTAGTCAAGTGAAAATCCGCACTGAATATCAACAAAAATTTAATTTTTGTTCCAGCTTTGTGAAGAATTGCATTTTAAGTCCATATTTTTCGATTTCTGCCAAGAAACACAAGGCTGGTAGTTTAAATAATTTTATTAGTATATATATTCTATTATTTACCTCATTACTTGAGTTAATAACAACTAATGGGTAAAAGCACCAACAGTGCATAAGTAAATTTTTACCTCCCTCAACCGCTTTTTCGCCAGAATAGGAAAATAGTCTTTTAGATGTTTGGGCATCTTGAAAGCCGTTTACTTCATACCCACTATATGGATACGATACAGTGAAATTAAATAAAAGAGATGTATATAAGTGGCAATTAAAGAATATATTGCTGGCGACATAGCCCGCATGATTCCAGGTACAAAATTAATTGCATGTAAAAAGGATTTGCAATGAAAAAGATTGACCTGTGCGAACGTTTTAATATGAAAGAATTCCTGAATTATATTCTGCACTTTTGCCGCTTACTTTATAATTTCTTACATGGGTATATAATTGATTACATTGTAAGCACATATCTTTCTGCTATTATAAAATTAAACCACCAGCTGAATACATATAGACGCTCCATATTGATTCTTACCGTTGTTTGTCATTGTTGTCATATTTTTTATGCTTTCTGCTGTCCACGGTTTTCAACATTTTAGTGTCTCGTTGAACCCTCTTGATTTTGTACGTTGTGACTCCAAATAGCGTAATGTTGATAATAAGCAAAATGGCAATAGGAAAGTAGAAATATATACCTGTAGCCCATCCATCTAAATATGAATTATACCGATTAATCAGACTGAAATTATTTTTAAATCGTATATACATACTTTTAAACCAGCACTGCCCGTTGCCTAGACCTGTATAGAAGATGTCGTTGTCGTCGATTTCTCCAAAGGTGAAAATTGAAGCAAAACCAACTAGTAAAATTGGGCAGCCCCATGCGTATGCACTGTAATACAAGAAACGCCTGTTCTCCTTTTTCTTTTCACCCAACAGGCCACGAATTCCACTAAAAATACATATATTTACTTACTCTTGTATTTTTATTTGCTCTTAATTGTTAGTTTGTATGTAAAGAAAGAAACAAGTTAATTTGATTTTTTATAAATAAGACTTTCGAGTACTTAGTCTTTCAGTACCTATTTTCAAGTTTTCTTCTAAATTGACAATTAACCTTCCTATACTCACGTCAAAAATGAAACACGTATACTATACTATATAAATCGGTCTCACAGACCGTATGCGTGAGTATAGGAAGGTTAAATATGTATGTGCACTACCTTAATATGAATTGTATTAAATATATGCACCATTCTTCTTTCTTTTATTATTGGAAATTAGAACGAAGGCCCTTGTTAGTATATTAGGTTGCATGTTAAGGGCTTTTTAGAATATTACTATTTGAAAACTATCTTTCTACAGCAAAACCCTCTGAACCATTTAACATCGGTGCAATGGGTGATATCATCTACCAAATTAGTATCATTTATGTAGAGTTGCTGCGCCTCATTGAATTACAGGAGCAACCAAACTGGGTACAGTAACCGTTAACTCCACACTGTGGCTGAGAAACCACCATTATTTGCATGTGTTGACTATACCTTTTTTCCGCGACCAACAATAACCGGAGACTTGTTTCGTTCTACTTGTTATTCATCAGCACACCCTATGTTTCCCGTGAAAAATGTGCGGTTGCGATTAGTACGAAGCGTGATCACCGGTCAACTGCGTTAACACATCAATGATGATTCAAGGTTCGACAAAAGTGTATCTCGTTCGCTGAAAAAACAATCTATATGCAGCAAACAGGACACGCGTTTATCGAAACAAGACGAGACCTTTACAAGTTTGATATATACCTGCTCTGTCACATATATCTAACTCGTGTAGGTCTATCGCCTTCTATCGACAAATTCGTGTCTTGTTCGCTATATGTAGACTGTTCTTTCAGAGAACAAGACGCGCGTTTGTCGAACTTTAATGATGATGTATGTTTAGGTAGTATTGAATAGAAAAGCTCGCCCACTTTAAATAGGTTACTTGATTTATATTAGAAACAATTTTGAACATAATTTCTGTTGAGTTTCGACTCTTAAGCGAATTTAGTATAAAATGGGCACGCTAACTTCAAAACAGTAATTAGTATTGTTCTATTATATTAGATTTTTCATTCCAATTTATTTCATGAAAATATTCTAGCCTTGATCAAAGACGCCAGTGGTCTCCTATTGTACTTTTTTATTATTGTGCTTTTTATAAAATTCTCTGCGTTGTCGACTTAATGGTGAATGATTTCGTATCTGTATAAACATTTTGAAACAACAAACAGGCTTTTAGTAAAATATCTGAATATTTGGTTATGAAATCAGAAACAGTTTAAGTACATTATAGCATAATAAACATAAACCATTTTATATGATATATTCTCGTGGTTTAAGTTTTGTACTAAGTACTGCTTAGCCTGCGTAATAGCAGTTTATTTGCTTTATATGTCATGCTATGTATGTATATCTCCCGTTTTACGTCAAGTTTTATATAATAGATTTGGTATTTTGATCATGTTGAATATCTTATAAGTTTGTGAGCTTGCTTGCGTAAATTTTTTTATGAAAGTAGAGGGTTTGCTTTTATGTTATCAACACTTAATCAATTAGCTTTAGTATTAAACGTACATGTGCTATGAATATTTTTTGTGGGCTATCGAGGGTACAATTTCCCCATAAAATATCTCCAATATAAACAAACTGAAAATATTTAAACTGTGTCCATTTTAAAAACAACGGATTCGAAAATAGTGTATAGTTTAAATAACTGTTTAGTGTTTTTATACATATATTAACAGATAAAGGAAGAAATATGTGCACATACAATTGCTAAATAAAGTTGATTGTTAGCTTTAATATTATTCAGAATGTTATCGAGTAGAATACCTACCTGAAGGTAAAAAAGATATCTAAGCAACTTGCATTCATCCAAAAGAATGACGCCATAAAGAAGAAATAGCAAAAGAAGGCTAGAACAAAAGACACCATTATTAGTTTCTTTATTTTACCCTTTCCAGATAAATGTAAAAGATAGTGAAGCAATAAGCAATAAATGTATAGATGGAACTACTGCAGAAGAGTATGGTTTAGATACATTAATAAGATAATTGAAAACAACTCTTAGTCTAGTTTGTTCATGAACAATACATCAATCAATTAACAATTTAGTTATCGAAATATGTACCATAGACCTGTGGCTATCAGAACTTTTTCGAATACCATGTATTAAGAATTCTGTTTAGTTTTATTCTATTAAGAAATGTAGGTGTAAAGGGAAGATGATTTAATTAGATGTTCTTCACATTTAATTTTTTTTTAAAAAGAGGCCGCGTCTTTCAGTTTATTAAGTATTTACTGTTAAATGATATTTATTAAAATTTGTAAAATATTGCAGTATGTTGGCTTTTCATCTGATGTTGTTAGTTGATTACGTAATTTCCTAATCTGTAGATTTCAAAGTGTTAAAATTGACAACACTCTATCGAATAACATTCTTTTTCCCAGAGGGGTACCTTCGGGCTCTATTCTGGAGCCTCTCCTGTTTGCAATTTATACCAGTTCTTATAATCAAGCTATCGATTACTGCAACGTGCATATGTACGCTGGCGATACACAGCTTTATTATTCGATTCATCCGACAGATGTTGATGGTGCAATTCATCGCATTAATCTTGATTTGTTTCAAATACATGATGTGTCTCTTAAACATACATTAACTGTAAATCCGTCAAAGTCCAAGGTCCTGTTGTTCGAGAACGACGTTTGGTGTTCCCGTTTGAGAGACAGGATTGATTTGTCCATAAATGGCGTCCCTATACCATTGTACGACAGTGCCAAACACCTTGGTATGATTATTGATAATGCATTTAGGTATAACGATCATGTTGCGCTTTGCATTTCTAGAGGTTATGCTAATTTGAGGAGGCTTTTCTCTCATCGCCATTGTATTGACATCAGAACGAAGGCACTACTTTGTGAGCCTTTGGTACTGAGTCAATTTACTTACTATGTACCTCTCTACTACAGTTCTCCAGATGTCTTGACTCAATATCGCATAGAGAAGGTGCAAAATTCGTGTGCACGTTTTATTTTCGGTATTCGAAAGTTTGACCACATTTCACACAAAGTGAAAGATTTGTCCTGGTTGAACACGAAGAATCGTCGCAATCTCTACTCGGCATGCACGTTTCACAAAATTATTTCAGACAAGCAACCTGCGTACCTTAACAACAAAGTTTCCTTTAGGACTGACGTCCATAACATCAGTGTTCGTTGTAGGGGCTTAATAACCCCACCGTCACATAGGTCATCTTTGTAAAAACGGTCTTTTTCATACAATATATATAAAATTTGTAATTCCCTCTCACTCAGTCAGTGTTAAGGTACTCTCTATCGCGGCCTTTAAAACTTATCTTAAGAAGTTTCTACTAGATAGATAGTAATTTGTTGCTATGCGTCGGAAGTCCTATTTCCCTTAACAACATTTCTGTTTTGTTTTTTAAGGATTGCATTAAAAAAGTGCTATTGCAGAATGTATTTAGGTTAGGCATTAGCTTTCAGTTTTTGTACTACCGACCAAGGCCTAGGTGGAAGAGCAAGTTGATCCACATAAACTCACACCTCACCTTGAGATTTTCATGATTTTTTGTTCTTTATGCTTGATACTATGTACACTTATTTTCTTTTTGAAAATAAATATCTTTATTATTATTATTATTATTAGTTACGGAATTATCGGTGTGGTGAAGGAAGTGAAAATGTTAGGTATATGATGCAAAAACCATTACATTAGGAAGGGTGAGAATTCAAAGAACCGAAACAAACCAAGTTGATGGACACATGTAAATATAAGAAATTTTATGCGATTTAGGAGTACATAGCGGAAAATAACGAATAAAATTTCAATGTGTTGACAAAACTAGATTTTGACAGTTTTGAATTGCTATCGACGTTTAGCTTCTTCATACAATTTAAAACCAAGTTCTTAAACTAGAAAAATATTATTGTCGACTTTTCGTAGTACTTCCTCCATTACTATTGACTGAAAGATGTAGATAGCTATACTTTATGCACATACGATACGTACGTATATTTGTTAACTTACCTAGTGTAATGCATGTGGTGCTTTCGTGTCCACTGTTCAGCTGTATAGTAACCAAGAGAATATAGGCGAACAGTAAAGACAGGACGTAACACATCAACGCCTTCGCTGGTAAATTTCGGTCCGGCAACAATGCATAAGCAATGAATGTAGCCAGCAGGAATGGCATAGATATTATCATCCCTGAAAATAAGAAAATATATATATAGAAATTTTGAACATACAATACGTGTGTTGAAATATGTAAATAGCGTCTTGTTATCTCAAAAAGGAGAAGGCTTCTATAAACTCAATAATTTTTATTTTTCAGATAAGTAATGAATTTGAGAAAATTTAGAGACTGGATGGTTCTCGTTTGTAAAAAGATATGTGGTTGAGGGTGTAATGATTAATGATTTGGACTATTTTTACTCGCAAATTTATAGGTGATGTTATGCACATCTAGGTATATTATAGGACTAGTATAAACACATCTTCGAGGATAATGAATTGTGGAATTCAGAAGAACATAAATCTATACCGACATTACATAATGATCTGTGTGTGTGTGTGTGTGTGTGTGTAATATATTGTAAACGGCATGAACTGGAATAACTCAAGAAACATGGATGAAATTAATTGCTAGAACACCTCCGATTATGCGACGCTTCAGCAAAAAATAAAAGTCACGTAACCGATGCTAAAACTTAAGTACTGTACATAATTTTAGTGGTGAATATTATATATTTTAATATATTTAAATAACAAATGCATGTTTTTAAATATTCAATGATTTATTCTGATATCGAGAGTACGCAAATACTTCTGGGGGGCAGTGTAGGTGTAGTTTTGAAGGCAAGTGCACATTAATAATACAGTACTGGACAAAATAAAGTACGGACCTCGAATATTTTTACAATTACGTGACTAATTTTGTAGCTTTTACAGATATAATACTTATGTATTTGCACAAAAAGAAGTTTTCGTAGTCTACCTTTAAACTCAATGAGATATAATTTCAAAAATGTGAAACATCGTATATTAATCAAGCCGACTACATCTGTTGTCATATTTTCCTCGGACAAAATAAAGCGTGCACTAGAGTATTCATTAACTTTCAGCAATAATGACATTTAGGCAACCTTCTAGTGCGGTTGGAGATAAAAGAATCTATACAAATAAACGTACTAATAAAGTTTTAGTAAGCCATCAGTGCTCTTAAAAGCAAGATTGCGAATAACATGGGATCGAAACAAATTTCTGTGCAAATTAGAGAATTAATAGTTAACGACCGGCGAAAGGGGCTCTCTAATAGGAAAATCGGTGAAAAGTACAATGTTAGTGAACCAGCGATCCTCTACAAAAATTGTGGAGCTTGGCGCAGTAGTCGATAAGATCGGTCGCGGGCGGAAGAGGAAGACAAATTCAGTTGAGGATCGTAGGACTATCCGGGAAACGAAGAAGTATCCCACTGCTACTAGACGTGTAATCAAGGAAAATGTCCAACTCAACATTTCTGAACGAGCCGTGCGCAGGAAATTACGGGAAGCTAGGCTGCGGAACAGCTTTGCACAGCGTCGTCCTTTAATTCAAAAAGCGAATAAATTGAAATGTCTCCAATTTGCAAAATACGTCGATAAGCCAGTGGACTTCTGGGAAAAAGTTATTTGAAGCGATGAGAGCAAGTATGACCTCTTTGGTCATAAACAACGAACACCGGTTTGGTTGATGCCCGGCGAAAAGCTTCTCGATAAAAATGTCCAAACAACTGTCAAGCACGGAGGTGGCAGCATTATGGTGTAGGGATGTTGTGCATGGTCGGGTGTGGGAAATCTCGTCAAGATCGATGGTATTATGACAGCAGACATAAACATTGGCATCCTCAACGAGAATCTAGAGGAGTCATTGCTAAAGATTGATCTGGGAGGTGACTTTATCTTCCAATAAGATAACGATCCCTAAACATACGACGCTTTCTTTCGTGCTTCGAGGATCAAAGTACTAGATTGGCCACCACAATCGCCGAATTTAAATCCAATTGAAAACCTGTGGTCCATTTTGGACCACAACGTTGACAAGGACGACGTAACGAATAAATTCAGATTATTCGAAGATTTGAAAAAGGCGTGGGAAACATCGATGAAGCGAGCGTTTGCAAGCGGTAATACAAGCAAAGGGCGACCATACAAAATACTAGTTCTCAATATAAAAATACCTACAAAGGACAAAACATTAAATGAAGATAGTTGGGGAAAATATTTATGCCGAAACATCTGATGAGCTCCAAGTAGAGAGAAACAAGTACTTGGTTATAGCCCCTTCGAAACAAATGCGACCCCCACCATTATGTAGCAAATACAATATTTCTACATATTTACACTTCGGTACAACAGATTTGGATATTCTGTATTTTTATAGAATTTAAAAATGGCATGAGTGGAAAATAATAAACAAATTTTTCTTTGATTGCAGCTATAACACAAATTTAAAATACTTCACTTTTGCTTCATTAAATCTTAAGTGTTGAAATGTACCAGTAATATGTGTGAGAGGTTTAATGTGCATATACGTATGTATTTGGATCACGGAAATATTATAATCGATGTGAAACAATTTGAATTTGAAAAACAAAATGTGTCTAATCTTTGCTCTAAGTAATCCTAATAGCTAGGATGAATAGATACTGAAGATGGGCAAAGGTTATCTGTAACAATCTGCAGAATTATTTTGGATGTCGCTCCAATTTTTTGCACTTAAAAACAGCAACAGATGTGAATACAAATATAACAAATGTGCAGTCTTTATATAATCTGATAAATATCAATAGCAAAGCATGGGTTACGACTGCACGTGGAATCAAGCATTTGCAAGTATTTTACATGGCAGAATATATCTATTGCCAACGAAATCGGGTTTTGCTGCTTATTCTGTCGTGTTAATAAACCATCATAGCGCAGAAAAGCCTATTGTAATTTGTCACTAGCAAAATAGAAAAACTGATTGTTTCGTTAAAAGACGATGACTCTCAGCAGCCACGTGTAATTGTTGCAATTAATGGTTACGTACTGTTTGCATAAATAGTTGTATATTCTGCCGATGTTGCAGAATACAAAATTTTATTTTATTGTTGGTTTATTGTTTTATGGTTGCAGGATATATCAATCGATTGATTTGAGTAACATCTGCAAACTTACTGAGTTTAAATAAATTAACGCGATGGTTTTGTTTACTGCATATACTCCTTCCTTTAAGTAAATGCATAATTCGAACCGTACTTAAATATATTACAGGCTCCTATCTGTATCGCACCGATTTTGTGAAAGCCAAAGTATGTATTTCACCAACTAAGTTAAGTGATGAAAACTACAAAAGAAAGCAAGCATCGCTCGTGAACTTTGAATAATATTAAAGTTAATCCCACAGATATTTAGTTTGCTGCACAATAAAGTCAAGTTAGTATATTATCTTACATATAGCAAAGCGCGTCTCGTGTTTGCATTCCTAGAGAGCTGGCCAATTTTTGGTACTGATGAGGGGATTAAAGATGTGCCCGAATTGCAATCCAAATTGTATCAGATAAATAGTTGCTAATGACCTACTATGAATCCCTATCTGAATTGTGTTTAAATCCACGAATTTTACTCCATTCCTTTAACTCCAAAACACTCCATTTCAATTGCGCCGGGAGACTATATATCACAAACAACTTTTAGATAGAGACTTCAGCTACCTGCGGAGAGGACTAAGTGTACCAGGGCATCAAATGTCTTGAGGAGTAACTAATTCGACACATGAACTAGGGTTGTTACTGTGATTAAATAATACTTTCTTTTCTTTGTGTGTCTTCTCTACTAAGGATGGCAACTTTGTTGTCGAAATATGTACCGGAAGTTTTACAAAATCAGTGTGGTAGGGATAATAGAGAATTTACTTAAGTTATTCTAAAACACAGGCATTTTTACTTTTGTATGATTTGGAATGCAGTTTATTTTGTAGTAATGGTATCGGAAAGCAACTGTAAGCAAACATTCTGTACAAAGAATGTTTTGATTATAAAGCTATCGAGTCGTAAGTCCACGTATGAAAATCTTTACCTCAACAACAGTACTTTCTTGATTAATATCTTTTGGTTTTATTGTTAAGCTTAAATAACCGACAGAGATACAGGGAAGCATTCTAAAGGAATTCTACAAATACTTTAGGCCATGTACACAACGCAGCCACATGTCGCGAGAGTTTGAAACGACACGATGATGGTTTCAAAAATGAATAGTCTCTAAAAACAAAAACATTTATCAGTAATGCAAACTTGGCGAAGACTTCAATGTGCAAAGAAAGGAATGCTAAATTAATAAACAAGTTCTAAAATTCAGCAGTAAACAATAGCAAAAACCCAATAAAAATGATATTAAAAATATTGCTATAACAGTAACATACCATGTGACTTGGGATTGTGTAGCAGGAACAGGGTTGATAAGTTAAATTTTACTGAGGAAATAATTGATAAATATGTTTATTGTAACACAGAAAGCAAGTTGAGTGATAGTATTGGGACACTGTAAATAGAGAATGCATTGTTCAACACTTCTATAAAGATCGTAGGAAAAATGACACTATTTGTTTTTTTAGTGCCCACCAAAACACTATCCAGCACTTATTTATGAGACAAATTGAATCCCTTGGGAAAATTTGTCATTTGTGTTATGAAGAACACCAAAATAGATTTTCGAGCAATTACGATGTAAAAACCTGTTTTTATTTCAGTGTCAGATAGTTTAGCAGTTGCTGTAAAAGAAATTAAAGAAGGGAGCATAAAATACTACAAGGAATTAATTCTATATATTACTTTTTAACAGTATGTAGATTTTTGTGAAGAACAATGTTTAATTTTTCTTAAATTTTTCGAGTTCTTGTTATTTTGTTGATATTTATATACTCGTAGTTTTATAGTTTCTCCTTATTGGAAGTATTTACGTATATTGCCATATGTAGACCTGTACGACAAACAATAAGTGAAGATGTTTATACTCTGCCGTTGGCTATAAAACATGGCAGTATTTATTTAATTTTTATACCTCATGTACAGGACGAATGACGAAAACAAATTAATAAAAGAGTCAGTGTGGAGCAGATAACAATGGATATAAATTAATATCGATGTTGACCAAACAACTGAATTTGTTGCGCTCTGCAATTAATGGATCACAAAACAAATAGTTGTATATGCTCGCCAACTGTGCGCTAAAGAAACCTCTGTGCTTGTATCAATATGTATATTTGATTAAAGCAGATATCGAAAATTATAAATGAATAGGTAACATAGAACTTGATCAACATTAATAGATAGAAAGATTAAAAGCAATATGCAAAGTAATTTTGTGTATACATATGCATGATTTCTTGACAAATTTTTATTCCTAGTCTTATTGTTAAATCGAGAAAGGAGAAACCAGTAACAAAAAGATATTCTAGAAAATATCATATCGTGAAAAGTTCCTATGAAAATAAAAATATTTTCCAAGCTCCTAATTTTTACAAAAATCTCAAGAGTCGCTTAAGCATTAACAAGTGAATTTGAATAGTATATTACACAAAATTGTTGTAAAATTGTGTGATATCTACTACTAGTTGTGATGGGGTGGCTATTGCTTGTTTCGTTTTTGTATTATGACTTTTACATGAAATATTATCATTACTAGATGTCAAATCTATATAACTTTCTTTTCTTTATTTAATTAAGAAATAACATTAGGAACATTGTAAAAGAATTAAATGAAAATCTTAGAATTACTTGCTGAGAGTATAAATATTTATTGCTTTTGTTGCATGTAAAAGGAGATAATATTTTACATATTGTGTTCTCTGCTTTATTTCGCATTTGTATTTTTATTACAAAGAAACTGATTACAACAGTAAACAAGAAATGATTTTTGTAGATTTCTATATATTTTCGAAATATCCAATTCATTCTTAAATCCTATTTTGCTGGTACTGTAGTAAGTTTAAATGTTATCACCTAAATTTAAAAATAAAATCTGTCGTTATATAATCCTTTATCCCGTTATCACTTTATCTTGAGCTAGACTAATACTTGATTGTTGATTAAGATACAAATTTTATATCAGATTATAATATCTATTTGTATGTGTGTGTAATTAATTTGTACGTACATGTTGATTCCATTTATTCTACTATATCTTGTAAGAGATTCTTTTTTTCTCTTTATTGGATGTAAATAATGTAATAACAGAACACTTAAATAAAAGGATGTAGAAATAAATACGACCGATAACTCAAGCAATATCGTAGGTCCCACTTTTCATAACCTCTCTTCTTCTTCTTCTCATACCGTTCCCCCTGTCACTTTTCCTCCCTAGCTGCCAACTGTGTTTTTCGGCACCCCCAACTGTCCGTACTAAAAATCTCCTACATTCGGCCTTCCTGACGTTCCAATGTCCTCATTGGTTGCAGCACGTAATCTTCCAAGTATTTTGGCCTCTTCGTACTTCTCCGACCCTGTCTCTCAGCATTTTCCTTCGTTGGTGGAAGTCCGTCTTCTTCGTCTGTTTCATCACTTTCCACCGTTGTAGAGTCGCCCCCTTCCATTGAAGTTTTGTCCGGTTCATCTTCGCTAGATCCACTGTCGTCATCCATTTCATCTGTTTGCGGCCGATAGATTTTCATCTGGGATACATGCGCAGTTGTCTTTCGACCTCTGGAGCGGTGATGTAATTTATCCAACTTGTAAATGTCCGCAGGCAGGATGCCTACAATCACCATTTGCCCTTTGTATCTCGTTTGCAATTTTGTTGACTCTTCCGTAGCCTCTTTAGCCGCTTTCACTACCACTATATCTCCCAGTGTGTACTTTACGCCTTCATATCTCTTCTTGTCAAACTGCTCCTTTTGTAACCCCTGATTTCGTAAAATGGTTTGTTTGACTTCTCGCTGTAATTCGACAGGTGGTGTCTAATCCACGTCTTTTCCCGTGACTTCCAATAAACTACCATCATATAGGCTTGGCACGAAGCCGTAAAGAGCTTCAAAAGGTGTTCTCCCAATGGTCTTATTTAGAGAGTTATTTAAGTCGCTTTCGATCTTCTTAATTTCTTTGTCCCATTCTCCGTTTTGATTGGCAGTAACCAATCTTGGTAATAGCTTCCGATTAACCCTCTCTACGATTCCATTCGCCTGTGGGTGTCGCGAACTGTTTAGCGTGTGATGTACGCCCGCTTCCTTTGTAAATCTTCCCATTTCTTCTCCGGTGAATGCGGTCCCACGATCGGTAACTATTGTACTCGGAATCCCATAGTCCAGAACAAATTGTTGGAAACAACTAACGGTTGTCGACGCTTTGGTATTTGGTACCGCGTATAACCTGGTGTATCTGGTCAGAGCGTCCATAATGACCAATATATATGCATTACCCGTTTCTGTGGTTGGAAATGGTCCTAAGTGATCGGCATGAATTCTTTCGAAAGGTCGGTTCGGCGGTGGTATGGGGTGTAGGAATCCAGCTTTCCTCCCTGACGGTACCTTTGCGTACAGGCATTCTATACATTCTCCAATGTGGTTCCTCACGTATTTCCGCATGCTTCTAAACCAGTACCTTTGCAAAATCTTGTGTACGGTTACTTCTAATCCTGGATGTCCTACTAGGTCATGGTGTCTTACGCATAAACTCTTTCTCATGCTGTCTGGTGTCACATAGAGTCTACGTATCCGATTTTGAACTTTGACGTCTCTATACAGTCGTCCATTTTCTAAAGCATAACTTACAACTTGCCTTTTCTCCTCTAAGGTACGTTCTTGTTTCTTCAAAATGTTGATGACGTTCCTCAGTTTCTCATCACTTCCTTGAATTGTCTCTATTTCTTCTTCTCGGCACACGAAAACTTGTGCTCCCATACGTTGGTCTATCAAATAGTCCATTGTGTCCGAAGCTATCCCGTGTGGCGCTCGGCTTAACGCATCGACGTGGCCCATTTTCGCACCTGGTCTATGAACAATACGGTAAGAGTACTCACTTAGCGTAGTCATCCATCTCGCGAACTGAGGATTTCGGAACTTTTGTTCATTTATATGTATTAAACATTCACAGTCAGTTACTATAACAAAGTCAATGTTCAACAGAAACATTCTGAGTCTTTCCACACACCAAACGATAGCGTACATTTCGAGTCGACTTGAGTGATACTTTGACTCCACTTCGGTAGTCTTTTTGGATATACAATACACCAACTTCATTTTGCCGTCTTCCTCACGTTGGAGTAACATTCCGGCAAAACCGAAACTAGACGCATCCGTGTGAAGTTCCGTGTAACAACTGGGATCGTACAACTTCAAAGATGGTGGATTAGTCAGCTGTCGTTTCAAATACTCAAACGCCTCTTCTTGTTCACTGGTCCATGCGAATTCTACATCCTTTCTTGTTAGGTCGGTCAACGGTCTGGCAGATACAGCATAGTTCTTGACGAATCGGCGAAAATATCCTGTTACACCCAAGAATCTTCGAATCTCCTTTGCGTTTTGAGGTTTCGGATAATCTGCTATTGCCAACGTTTTCTTCTGCCCTGGCCTGATTTGGCCGTTGGTAACCCGGAATCCTAGGTATTCGACTGTATCCTTTCCAAATTCGCACTTCGATATTTTCAATGTCAACTTCGCCTTTCTTAATGCTTGTAGTACGCTTTCTATCCGCTGTATCATGTCGATGAAGTTCTTTGCTGGTATTAGGATGTCGTCCAAGTAATTTACTAAAACCTTATTCTTCAAGTTCGAGAGAACTATGTTCATGACATTTTGAAATTCGAACGGCGCATTCTATAACCCAAACATTAGGCGTTCGAATTTTCCTGTATCATCTTCTGTGACAAATGCTGTTTTGTCTTTGCTTTCTTCATCTGCGAGTGGTATCTGCAGATATCCATTGCTCAAATCTAGCGTAGTGAACAGTTTACAGCCAACGAGTTTGTCGAACTGTTCGTCTATGGCAGGAATTGGGAATAATATTTTTGTAGTCTGCATGTTTAATCGTCTATAATCAACGACCAACCTCCTGTCACCAGTCTTCTTACTTACTAGTAAAACTGGAGCTGCGTACGGGCTATTACTGTCCGTCACGATACCTACTCGTCGGCATTCTTTAATGATTGTACTAATGTCTTCCCTATCTTGTTTGGAGGCTCGATACGGTCTGTTGCACACGGGTACGTCGTTGTCTTTAATTGTGACCTTCACTATATCTGTGTATCCCAACTCATCCAGATTCAGTGCAAAACACTCCCGGTAACTACGCACCAGTTCTAGCAGTTCCTCACTTTCTTCCAAGGTCAGCGTTTCCCCAACATGTAGCATTTCCATCGTTAAATCATTTCTCTGACGCTCCGCTTCTCTTTGACTTAGTAAATTGATTTTTGACTTGGTTTCTTGTGGTTGTTCAGCTTTATCCTCTTCATATCTGATCTTGCCGACGATTTCTCCAGATGGGACACTTACTGTCGTGTTGCTGTGGTTCTCGATTTGCACGTCAAATGAATCATTCATCACCTTGAGAGTTATCGCGTTGATACTCGGTTTGATGACTTGTTCCCGTTCAGCAATCACATTCTTCCAAGCTCGCTCCATATCGGTCTGGATGTCGCTGATTCTGGTCTCCTGGGTATTCACGAATTTTAAAGTATTACCAACCCTATAGTAGCCGATGTTGTTGTCTTCGGTGAATGATCTGCCGACAATCATATCGTATTCCTGCGCTTCTTCTGGGAATAACCACACTTTCACTGATTTAACCGCTGCTTCTTCAATGCTGATGTCCACTACTGTATAGTTGGTGCACTCTAAAGCCGGTTTAGTCAAATTCCCGAAAGCATAGAGTTCCATTTTTCCGCTACGTGTCTCCAGCTCATAGTACTTCGCGAGGTTTGACTTTAGCGTACAGACCGCACTACCATTGTCTATTAGTCCTTTTAATTTAATGTCATCGTTCACATACACCCACTTTACGAGTTTGTTCGTGTCCAAAATGTCAAATCTTGTGAAATTCACTGTCTCCTTATGTAGTTCTGGGCAATTTCGTTTAAAATGTCCTTCCTTTTTGCACTTAAAACACACTTTTACTAGCTTATTGTCTGTTTCCACATTGCTTTCTTGAATTTTCTGCTTCGATGGACACGTAACAGCCTTGTGCCCTTTTCCCTGGCATGAAAAACATGTAATTTGCTTGCGTCTATCTTCGTCTCTGTGTGGTACCTTCTTGTGACTCCGATTTTGTTCCAACGAGATTAAATCTTTCAAAATATCTTCTTCCTCACGATATTCTTTCACACAAATTGCGATTTTGTGATCTTGAAAATATAATCCCCTAATAATTTCGTCTCGTACCTCTTTCACTGTTAAATTCAGATCTTTGCATAATTTCTGTTTCTCTAGAAAGTACTGCATCGCCCCTTCTCTTTCACGTTGCACTCGTTTTCTCATAGAATCCCATCTATCAGATGTCGTTTTTAACGTGACAAACGTTTTCCTAAAGGTATGTTGGAAGTCTTCCCAACTGCTTATATTATTACGATGTGAAGAATACCAATGTAAAGCAGAACCCTCCATGTGTGCTCTAGCCGTAGCCAATTTTTCCTCTTCGCTCCATCCAAACAATTTCCCAGAAAGGACTATACTCTCCAACCACTCTGGAGCCTGTATAACATCCTCTTCTGCTCGGAAAATTTTGATGTTACGCACCAATTCCGGGGTATACTTGACTACTTCAGCTTTGGATTGCTTCGACTCATTCATCATATTCATCATATCACTCATGGCAGTCATCAATTTATCTATTGTCTGCGATTGTTGTTTTAACATGCTTTCCCACGACTTTTGTTTAGCCATTTCCGCTTCCATCGCGTCGTAACTGCTTTTCCGTAAGACGATCCGTAGACATGGTATGTTTGCTCTTATCCCACTTCTGATGTGTAAGAGATTCTTTTTTTTTCTCTTTATTGGATGTAAATAATGTAATAACAGAACACTTAAATAAAAGGATGTAGAAATAAATACGACCGATAACTCAAGCAATATCGTAGGTCCCACTTTTCATAACCTCTCTTCTTCTTCTTCTTCTCATACCGTTCCCCCTGTCACTTTTCCTCCCTAGCTGCCAACTGTCTTTTTCGGCACCCCCAACTGTCCGTACTAAAAATCTCCTACAATCTTTTCATTAGTACTAGATTGCGTTGTTTCCTTTTTCTTTTACAACAGGTCTTGCAGATACGATCTTCCAGTATGCCTATGGTGTGGTTGTTCATTTCAGTTTTTACTGTTTGATAAGGAATTCTGCACGTAGGTTCCGGGTATTAGTTCTTCTCTCTCTTCATTTTCTTGTATGCACTGGCGGCACGGCTCCCACCATAGATATGCTGTACTACGACAGCAGTGTATCCATACATTCCTTTATAGCCCTAGATTATATATGAAAATTTTGTATCTTGTCTTAGTTTTGTGGATCTGTGGACATGGGTATAATCTCGATTAAGCATACGGTCTTGCGAGCTCCCAAGTTCATGCCAATGATCCTGCCTCAAACACCTCTATTTATCTTACATCCGTCCGTGAACCACACAGTACTATTCCTGTTGAGTAACTGCCGCAGTTCTAACTGTGCAAATCATATATAAATACACTGAAGGCGTATGCAATGCTAATCTTGTCGGATCGCATTTGTAGGATGCGGCTTTTATCCTTGCTCTTCGGTGAGGTATCATGATTTCCACTATTCCGGCAGATGGAATGTTCCTTACCAATGCTTGTCCTATAGGCTTATATCTAGGTACCCTAGTCTCTGCAGCCTGTCCAACGTGCTGATGACAGTTTTATTCTTCGCTTTATGCCACCACGCTGGTGAAGCAAAAGTAATTGTAGGATAGTGAGGTCGTCAGCGTATGCCTGTCTATATATCCTCGCCCTTTGTAGCTTTACTACTACTCCTCCCCGAGGAAACCTCTAGAAACGTTTGCCTTCTTTGTAATTAGTCCTACGGGCGTATAGATGAGTCTGCTTTCCAGTTTAGACTCTATCCACCTGGTCACAGGTTGTTGGTTCCTGTTCCACAGCTCGGTTTACGAGTTGGATGCCGTATTGTCGATCGGCACCATCTAGATCAATATAGATTCTCGGTAAAATTACTGACTTTCACTGATTGCTCTTTCCGCCCTGCTAGTTTAAATCACATGATTTGCCAGACACGTATGCAAGATCCTGATACAATGGGGCAATCTTTAGATCATGCTTCCTGATATATCTATCGGCGAGTTACCTACTTCTTGGCTAATTCAGAAAAATGAAACCCTATTTATATAGTGAAAAACTTTGACTTGAAACTGTACAGCCTGTATTAAAATTTAAATAAAGCACTAGATACTATTTTTCAGTTTCGATTAGTTTTCACGGAAAAGATTGATGGTTTACCTTTCCTGTTGATGGAGAATCCTTGAAGATCTGCATCGATTTTTGTTTGGTATTGAAATATACTCATTTTCTCGCTTGTGATACTTAGCGAAAGAAAATTCGAAATATGCTATTGAACGGATAATTTCTTTCGAGAAATGCGTCTTTTCATTGGCGCATCTTCTCTTGTTATTACTGTCTTCATATTATGATGTCAGCTTTGTCATTACAGAATACTTGTTACAGACGTACTCTTGCAGTACAGTTTCAGCGGATGTTACAATTTTAAGCCACAGATAGCTATCTGATCTATGTAGCTACACAGAGCAGGTTAGGTAAGAATTGTGGTTCAATAATGTGAATAGTATCAGTGTGGAATTGATCGTTTAGTGCGGAGATGGCAACAAACTATACCTCATGACGGAATTTACGTTGATAAATCAAATCCTTCTCTTTTGTCATTATTATACATTTACTTTATAAGTAAAAATACTACAAAAATGTGGCTCAATCTGATGCATCTCGCTAAGTAAGGCTATTTCAAGATATTTATTTCCATGTTAGAAGTCAGGAGTGGAGCCATGACAATTAAAACAAGTTGAGGATTTAACACACCTTCTTCATAGCCTTAATCAATACCAAATAACACTTTCGGTTGTTTTAAGAGTGTACATATGTCTTCCTAACAGTATTAAGCATCAATACTACGACAATGTAGGCAATGTTCCTGCTCGAACATCTACAGGCTTTTTCAAGATCTGGAAATTCGAAGTTTTAAGGGCAAATGTGCTTTAATACTGTTAACCATAGATATCAAATGTATGCCTCGAGTGCATGTCCAAACCATTGAGCACAAAGTCGAACAAGAGGAAAAGACAGCCTTGCCGAAAAAGGCCCAATATGGCCACTTAGCTTTACCGAAAATCTGTAGCCTTCACGGCAGACATCATATTTAGGTTTAAGAATTCGGGGCTGATCATAAATTAGGCTTAGACATTATATGAGATCGCGATAACCCAGAGGTACATCTTGTCGATCCAAACAATCTATATCTACAAGTTAGAAATGCTTTCATTGATGTATGGATTCCTTTAATATCAATGTTTACATTTATTAAGGGTGTACATACAAATCAACAGAATATCGCTTACCAAATGTAATTTTCTCAAAATTAGTTTGTTACCTTTGTACTACATATGGGGTTATATGCATTGGATATTAGCAAAAATAACGGAAGAAGTCTTTTATGCGTTTGTGCATAGGAATATGTAGTTACATGCTAATGTGCAATTATCCTTTTGATAGGACCCGCATGTGCAGTGGAATTTAAAT
Organism: Chrysina gloriosa; assembly: GCA_038088585.1. Classification (NCBI taxonomy): domain Eukaryota; kingdom Metazoa; phylum Arthropoda; class Insecta; order Coleoptera; family Scarabaeidae; genus Chrysina; species Chrysina gloriosa. The sequence goes on from CM076087.1 coordinate 54,768,820, forward strand.
CAGTTACGTAAATTATCGACAGCAATGGCAATAAAAGTTAATAGGATCTACTTAAAACATTCCTATAGTAGACAGGAAAACCACCTTTACCATAAATAGGAGAAAGTTTGCAAGCAAATAATATAGCGTTGTAAGGAGTGAAAGTATCCCAGCGTAAAGTGATATCTTGGGTTTTTTTTAAATTTTTTGTTATGGTTTCTTCAAAAATCGAATTGATGTATAAGAAGTTTAAACAAGAATATTATACCTCCTATACCTTAGTTATATTGCTGCAATCGTTTGTATTTCTAAATGAGACGCAATGGGATTAGTAAATATATCAATAATTGTTCATTTTATTTTGAACAAAATGTAACCACATGTTATCGAAACTTTCTATAATTATGTTACGTATATTGATCGCCAGTTCTTGCATAATCTTTATTTGTGTAATTATTCTCTCTTGCCAGACGGTGGCTACCGCGAAACTTCCTTGAAACCGATATTCTTACTAGTACTTTTATCCCACATTTCTAGCGATTCTGACGGCTTAATCTTACTGACCACTTTTATTTGAACTACAACATGTAGTACCATCTGCAGCTACTTCAAGTATCCTCCCTAATTCATAAAAGCCCACATCATTTCCTATTTTCTTGTTAGGCACCATGTTATATATATATATATATATATATATATATATATATAAGGGACTACTGTCTACTTTTGTTACTTAAAAGTAGTCACCGTTGTCATTCTGTTTCGCTTTTGCTTTATACATACATACATATCTGTTGTGATATTAATTTCTTCAGCCTATGCATTTATCTTTTAAAATTAGCTTAGCATTTCTACTACATTACTGTTCTTTACAGATGCATGTTATAGTCGGAGAAGTTGATCAATAAGTGCTTTAACGCATCAATCAAACTAATTTAACTACCAATTTAAAAAATTGCGTTAAAGCGTTTAGTAATGTCTTGAGGATAGTCAAGTTTTCGGGTCTCAACTATTTTTAAGATTCGCGGGACATAACAATTAAAGTATATGTCATTCAATTAACAATTAGCAAGTTTCTTATTCACTATTTCCGAACTCCAATGTTTAGAATAATGTGTTGTTTAATGATTGTAGATACATTATAAATATTCTACGTACTTTACTTATAGTCTGACATATTTATCTAAGCATTGATGTTTGTACATGTGAGAGGGATTCGATATGAATTCTCTCACAATGCACATACATAAAATTTGTATACGAAATTACAGCTCTTGAAAAGCCGTACTGACGAGCGGTATAACCGCGAAACGTACGTCTACGGATGGCAAGAGAAGATCAAAATTTTGTAATTTATATTTATCTAAGTTCACCTAATTTTTGTATTTTTTAAAAACAACCTGATTTTCAGCAACAAGTAATGACGAAGGTATTTCCAGTGAACTGGAAATACAGAATATAGTACCAGTTTGGTGTTTAATAGAAATTAACTTGTGGGTGGCTATACGATAATTGCACACTAGCATAGTGCTATTTAAAATCGAACACCAGTTGAAATTAGCTCTTCTTCTTACCACAATAATTCTGCAGAACTTCAAATACTTATTTTGACAGATAAATTATCATCATCAGTAGAGCACAATACAAGGGAAAGGAAGCGTCACTGGTAAATTGTTTTAAGAACAACTTAGTTGTCAAAATACGTATAATACAAAATTAGGGGGTAAAGATAAGATTGAATTTAAGTTCACTCTAACCATAGACATTTAAATATTTTGCTCGGTTAGATGGGCAATAATGAATTTACACATTACTTCCGTATTTGATGAACGTATACAGATCACATGTACGCTATGAAACAATTAGCGCTTCTTTTTATGAAGCCAACAAGTAATACGGACTCAACCATTGTTGATTTTGAATGTGAAATGTTAAACCGATCGAATTTAGTCGTTCCTACTTGAACGATTAAATTTAATTAGGGTACATTAACGAAATGATAGCATGTAGTGATTTCTTTTATACAATTATCGATGCAGCTAAAGTTATACAGATTGTCGCAGAACTTACAAAAACAAATAAATTAAATATAATACACTTGAATAATTAAAGCAACATCTATAGAATCTAATCAGATTCACTAATATTGTACTTATTGTTAGATGAACCTGTGAACCTTTTGTATATCACAATTACATGTACCCCAGATAAAAATTAGCTTAGCAAAAAATTCACAGTTTTCGTCTTACAATCCTTTCTATGTGGACTATATGAACAGCTTCTGCGTCTACCTTATAGATCCTCAGTTTCTTTGATAGTAATTAGTACACTGATTCTTGTCGTCACATGAGATGGTAATATAATTATTGAACGGTGTTGTATACATGAACAGTCTCTGTATCTGGCTGACAGAATTCATCCTTAGTCTATTTAATGGTAACTAGTACACTGATTTTGTAATCACATCCTTTGTCAGATATATGGTGAGTGTTATATGACATGCAGTGTGCTAGTAGCTCTTAAATAATATAAGAGCGTTGATGGCTGCGACGTTTGGTATCCTTAAAAGGACAATCAAAGGCCAGTTTAAATATTTCCGACAAACTGCCTGTGAGACTATAAAATTGAATTACATTTGGTTCCTGTCTTCAAGATTTTTTATATCAGTACTATTATACATAATAATATGTTATATTGCTACGGGTTGTAGATCCGACAGACTCGCAGGCCAATTGAGAATATTGATGTTGCTCTCTTGCAGGAATCGTAATGTAGCTGTGGCAATATGAGGTTGAGCATTGCCCTGCTGGAATGTGGCATTATTTAGCGTTTGGATATATGGTAAAGTTAATGGTTCCAAAACATTTTGCCTGTACATTTGATCATTTAAAAGGCATCGAAGAAATAATAAAAGCATCCTACTTCCTATGATAATTTCAAGGAAAATCTCAAAACTTGCCTTTCTCCTTGTCGACGTCGAACTAGTCTACGATCATCATGCATTCACAAACAAAATACAACAAAATGATATTGTTTCACCCCTCATCCCAATCTGCTTGTACATGCGACCATTTTAATTTGAGGGCACGATGCAGTATTAGTCTTGGAACGCATTGTTATTCTATGGCCTATCTCTGCCAAAAACACATTTCCCACAGACTTTTAGGCACAGTGCCGATCCCTAAAGGTAAGCAATCTTTGCCTTTTATCTTCCCGTTCCGTGGTTTCTCTAGCGCATCCAGAACCTCTTCTATGATGTTGTTTTCCTTCTTGAGACCAATCTGTAGCAATATTTCTTTGCATCCGCCTAGCAATTTCACAAAATGCAAAATAGACCAAAAATACGACCCCGTTTGCTTAGCTGCCAATATTTTAGTTGACTTGGTAGTCTTGATATTTTAATACACTAGTTCACAATTATAGACTGTTACAGTCAAATAACCGACGTAAACTGATCTAAAATAAAGAAAAGGAAAACGAATATTTTCGTTGTAGTTAGGCGACAGATTGCATAAAGATGCATTGTTTTCTTGTTAATTTATTCCGAACTTTATGAGCATCTGTACAAAATGTGGTTTAACTGTTACATTTACACGCAGGATTTCGCCTTCATAAACTATAGGTATACGTATTCATTCATTTTATTATGGAAAGTCATCTTCGCTTTTGTATGACTTTAATAATGTATAACTTCCTTGGCATATAACACATAATCCATTTCTCTGATCAGTGTATATGTTACTAAATTTTGCATAACATGATTTTAGTACAATGTGGAAAGAGATAATCGTGTTTACAGAACTCTAACCAAATTAGAAATAGGAGCCAAAAAATTGAAACAAATATGTAATACATATTAAGTTTTCAATTTCTCATTATACATAGCATAGTGAAAGTTAATACAGATGAATATTCTTACTAAAGTCATTTTAGAATATAAACAAAGTAGTAGAAGATATATAATCATCATGTAATGACGCAATACAGCATAGATGACTAAATAGGTAATTATTAACTATAATAATTATTAGCTTTACTTCTGTGCGTTAAATTTGGATAACCAATATATTACCTTCTCAATAAAAGAAGTTAATACAGAAATGCGTTAATACGATTCATCGGTGGTTTGTGTAGTTTTAGATTAAGTTTGATTTAAAATAAGGTGATTTGACATTGATTGAGAAATGTGAAGCTACATAATTGCATGCACAATGCACATTAAGAGAGTAATATTTTCGAAATTCAAAAATTTAAAACTTAAACTGTTGGATTAGTCGCACCTAACATTTAGCAGGAAAAGGTTATCTCAGTTTATTAAATGAAGTTAATTCGAAGTGAACTACTTAGGATCGAATTCTCTTAAAACAGAAGGTATAGTCACTAAAGAAAAAGAAAACTGATGAATATCATATATAACAAAAACAAGGTAAAAGTGAGGTAAATAGAGATCGAAGAAGATCGTGTTTTATTTCAAGTGATGCACATATATAGAGTTATAAGATAAGTAGAAAAAGGGAAGAAAATACAGTTCATCTTAGTAGCATATTACCTACAGATTTGGTCAATATATAACGCACAAAAGTGGATGAATGGAAATATTATTGGTAGTAAAATAATGTACCGTAGTTAAAAATTATCAGTGAAGACTCCTACAAAGTACTTACATATGTATGTACATACATTGTATGTTGAAGGAGGAATGATCTCAGACAACAAAATGAACGTATCGGAATGATGACAGTTTAATATAACTTCTACACAAAATAATTTTCATATGAAATTAACCGTCGTTTCTGTATCGAAAAGAAGTTGGTTTACGTGAAGAGAATTAATTGTGCTACAATAAATGTATTTTGTGTACAAGGTGAAATGAACTGCCTAAGCATACTTCTCTATATTATTTAACCCATATTTTTACAACTATGCATATCTTTTGTGATTGTTCCGCTTTTCACACGGAAATAAATGTATAGAAGAAATATTTATTTTAGTGCACTATAACAATATGTATGAATGTGTTCATTAACGAATATATTTATTCGTATCAGAAACAACGTTAGAATTGCTAATGAAATATAAGGATCTTAATGCGAAATGATGTGCGGCAATTTCACGCGTGGAATTATTAGTACCTAAATTATATGACATTAGGAGCTCGTATAAGAAATAAAAAAATAGGTAACTACAACTTCAAGGTCAAACAGTAAAAAAATTACATGGCACGAATTATGTAACTTTTAGCACGGTAGGAATTTGAACAAAGGCAATAAATAACGCCTTTGAACTAGCAAAATTCCAAGAGCAATGGAATTTTGATACATAGTTTTTAACCGGGGGTTTCCTAGTACTAAATGAGCAGTGAAATTTTTTTAATGTTTTACCTGTCTTTAAAATTTGACCGTAAATTACATTATCTAAGTTTGCTTCAACTGGGTAGTTACAAAGAGTTTAATGCGGAAGAAAATTATAAAGTGAAACATTTTTTATGGAATGAAATAATTTGATTCCATAAATTCAATTCAATAAATATTGTATCTTTGCCCACCCATATAGATCATTAGCATCGAGATATACCAAGAAAGATGGTGGTAAAAGTGTATCTTAACCATATATTTATTATTAGCTTTTGCATACCGAAGACAACATTGGCTAATATCACAATTAATAAAGTGATGCATATCAATATCTGTTAAGAATTCTAGCTCAATTTTTGTTATGTTAAGTATCGCATTCCAGGCTAAACCGGGTGCAGTATAATAGTGGGTGGGATCTAACAATGAGCCGTATGCTCTGTGGCAAGTTTTTCGAAAATATTCAGTTATCAGCTAACAACAGAACATGTTGTTTTTAAACTGTTTTTAAAAATGAATTGGAATACCCCATTAAATTTTGACACCAAAATGTACCCCATACATATTGAGTATGCTGACCTTCCGCTTCAGTAATGTTCATTTGCGCCATGGAATTGCAAAATTGGTCTCTATATGATAATACATGCTGTTGAAATCGCTCAAAACTGATGATGTACTGATATGGGGGAATATACATTTGCGGGTAATTAAATTAAAATGTTCACTATTAGAAACATGTACCCTAATTACGTTTTACTTTAAGTTCTTAGCTAATTTATCGAGAGAGGAGCCCATGAAGCAAACAAATATAAAAATCTCAACTATAAGTAAACGGTATTTGTTTTCTCGTAGGATCAATATATTCATCTACTTTTACACTTTTACTAGTGTTAATATATTGCTCTTTTTTCGGAGATAATACTAATGCTTTCATTATCAAACGCTAATTCTTTAATAAAAAAATGATTATCATACCCTGACAAATTATGGAAAAATACTGGTATAAACTTAGGTATTTTATAATTGAGATTACAAGTTCAGTGGGCAGCTCCTCTAAAATTATCGGTTAACTGGCAATGGTCTGCTACCTTTATAATATTTAGCGGTAATTCGCAAATATCATATATTGTAGCAATGTTGAATATCGATCTTTCCTCAGATGTTATTGGTATCATTGATTTAATATGACCTAAGTAATTCCGATAAATTACTGCTATATATTTCGTTAAATATAACGTAAACTTGCTTGAGTAGTCGGAACCAGAACAAGTCACGAATTTATTTCAATTGAAATCAAATGAGCATATAATTTTACATGCAAAACTGTAAGGTGCATGAACGTGAGTACCAAAATTATGCATGTATTTGCTTCAAAAGGCATTCATAGCCTGCATGAGCTAAATGGAACAATAATTTTTGTTTCATGATTGACAAATTTTAAATTGTTTTCAGGTACTGAATGACCAGTTGTTAATTTCTTAAGCTTATAGAAGAAACTTTATTACAATCTAATATAGTATGGTTTTCCACTTTAGCTTTTGTAGAGAAATTACTTAAACACTCATCGCAAGAATAAATTTTGTGGTTATGACTAGAATGTTGTTTTGAAATTAATCTTGAAAGACTCTTGTTTATTAAAACAAAATGAAAGTCAGTTTCTAAAAGAAGAAAGTTAATGAGTTTGAGCTTTCTGCTGTGAGTAAAGTAAATAGGTTTAACAATTTCGCTTTATTTCTTTTCAAAATCATATTCTAAATATTTATACCTACTCAAATCATTTTAGTTTGTCTATTGTAACAATGCCTTTCAATTTTATAGGAAAGGAAATATTCAAATTTAATAAGGTATTATAATTAGGATATAAAGATCTTCGATGTAAATGAATTGATGGGTATAAAGCAGCAATCAAACACCAGGCAATGCATGCATTGTCGTTATTTTCAATATTTATGTATGCTTTCCTGTTTTCAATACATTTGGATAATTTAGTATAAGACGATTGGATTATAGGAAGTAATGTTAATTTGTAAATGTTAAAGTTTAAGAAGGAAAAGGTCAGAATTTCTTTCTTAAAATTCTTCAGTTTTTACTTTTTATTAAAAACTGATTCAATTTCTGTCGCTTTGATGATTTTATACCGTGTATTGAACGATTTCAAGTAAGGTGTCAACTGATTGTCATATGTTTCGTTACTACTAGATTTGACGTAGTATGCAAATAGCTGCACCTTAAGACTTATTGATTCAGTGGGAGCATTTTTCACTAATTTGCATGGATTATTCTTAATAGCATCAAATAATGATCGAATATCTAAATTTACAGGTCCCAAAATTTTGTAGCTAGCAATCCTAATTGAGAAATTTTCTATAATCTAAAATTCTGTGATCGTTTGTGAGCAATTTTCTTTTCTTGAGCGTTCCTCGTTGAATTATTTTTTGAACGTACTTCGCAATCGTGCACTGCTAGTTCAGAATTCCACCTCCAAAGATTGAATGATTTGAGGGTGGCAATATCGATAGTAGTGAGGGTAAGATCGCACTTGGTATGAAGCTCAAGGTTGTTCGAGGTGTTGATTGGGCCAAAAGCGACTAATTCCCACTGCTTGTATTTACACTGGGGAATGACTTTTGTCACCTTTCAGGTAGCACAATAATTGCATGTTCAGTCAAGTTTTGCCAATAAAGAACAATTCGGCCTCAATACAGACAGATTTTTACCATTCAATAAGTTTTGCCAGAAACGAAGAAAATAATCATCGGATGGTGTTAGGTTATGACTATACCACATAATGGATATGGTAACACATTCCAACCGAACTGTAATAGTTTTTATTGAGTTACCAAAAATGTATTTGGTTCCGTATTGCATCTTTATGATTTCGCCATTTTTGTTGCTTCTCGTGAGTTTAGTTTTTAGTTCTCGTAGTTGTTGAATGTCCACATCTAAATTGATTACTTAATTGCTTGGTAAAATTTCAATTCAATTTTCTCCCTATAATTCCACCAAATCCATAACAAATTTCAATAGATTAATACAGCTGCATTTTTGGTCATAAATTCTGTATCATATTTTTCTGTGTCATACTGGTAAACTTCCAGTTTCAAAGATGTGTTAAAATAAGAAATTAGCACTAAAGATACTCCGACATGCAATAGCATCAGTATCAGTATTATTTTAATAATAAAGTGTCTTTATTGTGCAACCCATGTCTACAAATGCAGTTACAGTGAAATTAAAATACAACAACAATAACAATTATATAGTTTGCACAATCTCAGGGCGTGGCTCAGTTAATAATATGCTCTTGCCCAACCCTGTTACATCAAAGGAAGTAGAAAATACAAATAAAATGCCTATATTCTAGCCTCAACCTATATTCTGCACGAACTAGTGAAAAAGAAAAAAGAGAGCGAAAAAAGAGTTTACATTTTCATAAGAATGACACCTGTGTCACACACATCAATCATAACAATCCCAGCACCCCCGGAGTTGCAACAACAAATCTCGCAACTACAACGAACACACATCAATCCCACCGACACCACCATCATCTCTGAGTCTGCAACAGCAGATTTCGTAGTTTAGCTCTGAAACACTGAACTGAAGACGATTTTAGAAACGTTGGTAAGTTATGGTATTTCCTATATATATTGAAAGTGGAAGATCTCTCGAATAACGCTGTTTTGTGTGGAGGAGGCGATATAAGACCACGAAACCGAGTCGAAATATTATGCACGTCAGTCCGAAATCTGATTTTGTTATAAAGGTATGGTGGACATTTATAAATAAGCAGTTTATGGTAAAAAGTTAAACACTGCAATTCCCTCCTGTTCGCCATCTTTAACCAGCCTGCATCGTATTTTCTCACTCCGTAGATATATCTTAAACATGCATTCTCAAGCTTCTGGATACGATTAGTTGTAATATAATCCAAACATGAGTGGTAAACTTCAGAGCAATATGTGAGACGTGAGAGAACAAACGACTCTGACGAACTGTGCGGAGTGAGTACATTTTCTTCAGGGCCAAATAAGAAGACCGGAAGCACCCTGAGATGTGCTCTCGATAACGAAACGTATTATCCAACCTTAGCCCCAAATTTTTAGCACTCAGCGCTACAGGAATGTCTGTTCCATCAATATTAATGCGAATTAGATTATGCAGGGCATTGCAAACTTCGGTATTTCCAAAGATCAGAGCCTGACACTTTGTCGGATTAATATAGAGAAAAAGTGTAGAGGAGACAGAATGAATATTGGCGAGATCACTATTAATTTTAGCCATAGCGTCCGTCCATTCAGGTGCTCTAAAGGAGTAATAAATTTGACAGTCATCTGCGTAGAAGTGGGCCCTAGAGTGCTGCAACTGCTGAGCGAGAGACGACGTATAGAGAGAAAACAGAGTTGGACTTAAAATGGAGCCCTGGGGAACTCCCCTCAGCACTTGCCGCGGTCGGGATATGGTATTATTGAGCTTCACAGCTTGCGATCTATTGACAAGGTAACTATGCAACAGCTCCAGTGACTCAGCACCAAATTCCCTAGCGTGTAAAACATTCAAAAGGGTCATGTGATCGACGGTGTCGAAAGCTTTCGAAAAATCAGAAGCACAAGAATCGTCATTAATCCCTGATCTGACGCATGGAGGATATCATCAGTAACACACAGTAATGCAGATGCACACCCATAACCAGCCCGAAAGCCCGACTGAAGGTCAGGAAGCAAGCCTCTGTTCGATACAAATTTTCGAATTTGGCGTTCTAAAACGCATTCAAAGATTTTTGATAGGGTAGGTAAGATGCTGATAGGTCTCAAATCTTTAAGGTCATGTACATCAGCTTTCTTAGGAATTGGCGTAACAAGAGCTAACTTCCAGCATTCGGGAAAAGTATTGTATAGAATACACGTGTTAAAAATATGTGTTATATAGGGGATGATAGTTGGACAACAGAACCTGATCATGCGAATATTGATATCATCAGAGCCCGTGGCAGTAGATTTGACGGTATCAATAATGCTGTTAATTGCATTGTTATCAGTCAAGGAGAAAGTAAAAGAATTAGAGTTTGTGGACGCCCGAGTCTGCCAGGTAATGCTAGTAGCTGCACACCGGGTATGCTGTTAATAAAATAATCTTTTATCCTTTCAGGATCTGCTAGAGCGAAGGGAATATTGATTTTGTTTGAATCTAAACCAAGCAAATTTATATGATTCCATAGAGTTCTATTATCACGAGAACGCGATATGTAGTCAAAAAAGCCATTTTCTCAAGCGTGAAAGTACGGTTTGTCAGGTTTCTTAAGCTTTTGTAGTAGTTCCAGTGATTCGTGTTTTTGTTCATTTGAATTCACAACAGAAAAAATTCCCTTAAAAGGACATACAAAAAAGAACAATATTACAATAATACAGCACACAGTATCGTTGATTATAAAAAGAAAAACCGAAAAAGTAAAGATTATTTAACAACTGAAAAAAAAAGAGAAAGTAAGATTGTAAGTTAGAATATTTTTATTAAATAAGAAAATAAGAGAAAAAAATATCCGAAAAATGACATGGTATTGGCATTTTTGCATATGTGCGTAATTGGTGCCTTGCACATAATATTCGTACGAGTTTTTGGGACTTGGAACATATCTAGTGATCTCATTTTATACTGAGGGCTAATAAAATTAATTAGTGAGAGCAAGGTTGGGGAATATATTTTATTATTGACCACTGCCATTAGAAACATTCCACTAGCATCACTCCTTCACTGAGAAAGGGAACGAAAGTTATGCGTGTCAAGCAGGAGAGTGTAGTCGGTACCCCGAAGAGGATACAGACTATCAGTCTTATACGAGATATATTTAAGAAAACGTTTTTGAACATTTCCCAGAAGTAGCTCTCGATATAAATACTGAGGATACCACGCGATTGCTCCATATTCAAGTTTCGAGCGAACAAGGGAGCAGAACAGAACCTTCAAACAGGTTAAATAGGAAAAATGTTTACAGGATCTGATAATAAAAGAAAGGGTTCTAGATGCTGAGGCAGATACCTTAGTTATGTGGTCAGTGAAAGATAGTTTGTAATCAAAAAGCACGCCTAGATTCTTAAACTTAATAACTCTGGAAATATCAGTTTGAGACACATTGAACTGAAAACCGTAAGGATGATCACATTTAAAATAAGATAAGACCGCACATTTATCGATGTTTAATTTTATATTGCTTTTGGTGCACCAATCCTTTATTACTTCAAGATTATTCTGTAGCACAGTACAATCCGCTGCCGAAGAAATATTGTGAAATATTTTGATATCGTCAGCGTAAGTTTTTGCTGATATATGGTAATAATGCCATACTTTTTGAATTAATGTTTTCATTTCAATCATTGTAGGTGACTCAGAGACTAGAAATTCAAGAGTTTTAGGTGTGGTTGTTTGGTGATAATTCGGTATACCCTTCTATCGTACTTATTTCTATTCCTCCAAATATTGAAAGAATTAGTTACTCCGTAACATTTCTCTCAAGACAGACTAATGCTCAGATTTGATAGTAATGTGCGCGGTCGTTACTAACCTTAGACTTGGAATGAGTTATATTAGCGAAAGTTAATTATTGCATTGTAAATTTAAATAAGTAGTGGCCATTAGGATCTGAAGAAAAGAAACGTTACTTTCTCTATATTATGTGTGGGTCACTTCTCTATTCAATGCGTATTTTTGTGAGATCATTAAGGCCAGTTTTGACGACTTATACAAAAAAAGGGCTAATTTAGAACACCACCTTCAAGCATCGAAGACATGTTATTATTGATCTATTTGATGAAAGAAATTGCATTTGCAAACAAAAACTTAAGGATAGACCCACTAAGTTAATTGAGGATATACTCAATGATATTCAAGTTCATATGGACGGTAGCCCTCACAAGTCCATGGCACAATAATATTACTTGTAAGACTTCTCTGTGGGAACTATTTACAAAGCAATTACTAAGGAGCTCAAAATGCATCCTTATAAAGTAAGCGTTGTTCAACAATTACATTCATTTGATTTTGAGAAACAACTAACGAATTTTTGTCGATGTTTTAATGAGCACATATGTAAGTGATGCGGTTCCATTTATCTGGCTATGTCAATAAGCAAAATTATAGAACTTTGGCTACAGAAAATGTAGACGAGTTCGTCGAAACACATCTACATGAATTGCAATACGGTTTTTGCAACAGGATAATGTCCCGCCTTATACTGCTGCAACAACTAAGAAACATTTACAACAATTTCTTGATAATAGAGTAATTACCACACAATGATAGCTTCCACGTCCTTTGGACCTTATTTTTTCGATTACTAAAACAGATTCCATAACATAGAACTGGAAGCAGCAATTCAGCAGCAAATTAATAACATTAGTGGATGAGAATTGCTTTTATTGAATGCTTTTTAAAATTTGAAACAACGAGGAAATGCTTGCCTACAAAATAATGATTATGAAAATAAAATATCCTAGATTTACTTTAGCGAAAATATTTTGTGTAAGCATAGAAGGTCGAACCTTTTGAATAAATAATACTTTGTGACCTCAATGCTAAACATTACCAATTTGTAGTATTGGTTCTATACTTACGAGAGGTCACGCAGGTTTCGCTTTTAAATGAAGAGCAGATATGTAGTTCAATATATGTACATATGTTCGTGTGTTCACTTCCACCCAGGCATTTATTCTGAAAAGCTATATCTGTAATACGCATTAGTCATAATATATTTTCAACGAAATCTTGTAAATATAACGCGTAATTTGATAAAAATGATAAAGGACAAATGTTTGCACAATATGTAATCTAAATGGCAGCTTTTCTAAGATGCTTGCTTCTGGAAACTTTTAAGGTAATTCATGAATGAGAGTACAGAAAATGATTAAAGATATATGTCTATGCGTACGTGTATAGTTATTTCAATTCCAAGAGCTGTATTATTTGTTTAAGATAGCCATGTTAGAGTATCTACGTGCTCTGCCAATGTTAGAGTACAGTAATAAAAGAAATTGTAAGCAGGTATGTACGATATTTTATGAGGAATTTAATACAGATCAATCACCTTTTCTTGCATACATACATACAAAATCAACCTACTTAGGTATATCCAGAGTTTTGAAGACAGAATAATTAAATTGCAGAAGTCCTTGACTTATAGGTTTCACCTTACCGTTTGTACAGAAATTTAGTGGTTCGTAAGGTGCAAGTTTATGCAGGTAGCACAATAGGGAGTCAAATATAATTCGTTAATTTTTAGTACCTTTCACATACAGCGAAAGTTAGCTATTCAATAGGTACTAATATAGATAGTTTAAAATTTAATATTGGTATTTCTAAATAATTAACAAACTGCTACATTCAAAACTGTGCAATTATTTCTTAATAGCAGAACACAACAATATAACTACTTTATTTTCTTACCAAGTGGCTTCAGTTTTGTTGTGACTAGGTCTTCTTCTGCGGACGGGAAGCATACTATCCCGCATATACCCTTATTTTCAAAATATTCAAAGCAATATTCTTTTGGATCGACAAAGATATCATGAGAAACGAGATGCATGGAGCCATTTTCTGCAATAATGAAGTCATCGTTTGCTTTGCTGAACGGATCTTGATAATAGAAATCCGCGCATCCTATGCCGGGCACGTAATCAAATTTATCATTTATATTCCACAACGATTCATATTTCCTGATGTGATAGACATTGTTTTCGTCTAAAACGCACATTTTTCTTTCCTCCGAAAAAGAATATCCTGTAGCACAACATTTTCTCAGACACTTTTTCTCACAAGAGCACTGATCTAAGTTAAATTTCCCTTTAATGTAAGTAATATGATATTGCGTTAAGTTTTTCTCATATAAATAATGATTAAGTAAAGCGGATGTAGTTACACACGACTCAGAAGTTGTCAAGTCACACCAAATCAACGTAAACCAAATTAGTAGAAAATATTTAACCGGCATACTTTTTGTATATCACTGTATTTGATCATATTTACGCGCACCTGACATACCCGCGTTAAAACTGAATTATTTCAGAATTCAGATAAACACTTTAAATGATAGCGAATTGTAAAATTTCACGGAACGACACGAATATCGTCGAGGCGTGTACCATGTAACACTAAATAAATACTCCAATTATATGATACTTAAGTTTATGTGATGCATGGGGATATGTGTACTCTACTGCACGTATACACTTGTACTGAAGACGGAATAAGAAAAAATTATATCACCGAAAAATGATACCGGAATACTCAATCAACTGATGTACGTATTCTGCGATATTAAATAAAAGTGTCTTCCTGCTACTTTCACTTAGCAATCGTTGCCAATCATGTGTGGACCTAGTGATTCATTTCAGATGTGTAATTTTGTTACGTACTCGTATTCTTCGCTGAAAATAATAATCTTTATCGCTAGACAAAACATAATTTGTAACATGAATTCAAATCCTAAAAATGGTAGAATCTATCGAATCAGATTTTCTTAAAATTTTTCGTAAAGAAATACGAATAGTAATAAGAAATATAAAAACTAAATAAACTTTTATGCAACTAAGAATAATAATTAAAGCAAAATTTGAAATTTACGTTTAATGAAAAACTGATTTTAAAATGCTTACTGTATTTATTCCTTAGTAAAGCTCAAATGTGTTATACATATATGTGTAATTAATAGTAAAATAATGACACTAGATACAAAGAGTACTCGTATGTAGGTGCATTAGTACCAAGTTTCATTCATATAGGGTACATTAGCGAGTTCATGGAAATATAAATTAGTTTTCGATACACCTGAGCGGTAACAGTTAATGGGCTTTTTCGTGAAATTTTGGTGCAATATAATTTAGTTTTCAATTATACTTTCTAATACAGGGTACCTTATACCATATCAGTGTAATTTACATTAGTTGAAAATTTACTGTTGTTGTGAAAACACATAAAATCGAGGTGTGATATGTGCGTTCTCTTCTAAGTGTTATAATGCCGAAAACAAAAGAGCTGTCTGTAGAAGTGCGTGCTTTAATTGTTGCCTATCACAAAACTGGAAAAAGCAACCGCGAAATTGCAGGCAAATTGTATATTAGTAGGCAAACAGTGGACTACAATGTCAACAAATTTGCCAGTAGCGGCAGTTTAATACACAAAAAGAGGAGTGAACAACCAAGAATAACGATGGCGGCAGAGGATCGTCGAATCGTAAGAATAAGTAAACGAAATCGACGAAATACAGCACCGGAAATAGCAACGGAAGTGAACACGGGACGCAAGAAACCGATTAGTGTGACTATAGTGAAACGGCGCTTAGGTAAAGCCGGACTCTATGGACAAATAGCGGTAAAGAAATCCTTATTAGGGAAACAAAACAAGCAGAACCGCTATTATTGGGCACTAGCACATCAGAATTGGACCATCGAAGATTGGAATAAAGTGCTCTGGAGTGACAAGTTCGAAATGTATGGCTCACGCAGACGTGTTTTTGTTCGGAGGTCGCTGGGAGAAAGAGTGTCGGATCAATGCATTGTGCCGACCGTCAAACACGGAGGAGGTTCGGTGATGATTTGGGAGTGCTTTTCAGGTGCTACTGTCGGAGACCTAGTAAAAATAGGCCGCATTCTTAGAAAGGAGGGGTATAAGGCTATTTTAGAAAATAATGTGGTGTCGTCGGTGTTGCGCTTAATCGGAGAAATTTTCACGTTTGAGCAGGATAATGACCCGAAGCATAAAGCTAGAATATGCCAAGATTATTTACAACAAAAAGAAGAGGAGGGCACGCTCACAGTAATGGAATGGCCTCCCCAATCGCCCGACTTGAATCCATTCGAATTATTATGGGATGAATTGGATAGGACAGTTAAACAGAACGCTCTAACATCTTCCGTAGCATTATGGACACTTCTCCAAGAACATTGGAATAATTTATCATCTGATATTCTAGCAAAATTAATTGCTAGAATGCCGCGATTATACGCTGCAGTGATAAATGCGAAGGGCGCCTATATTGATGAATCTAATATTTTACATGCCATTTATATAATATGTTAATATGAATGCTTTTATGGACGTATTAATATGTAAATAGTTAGTATATATCATTAAATCCCTTATCCACTATTCAAGTGCAATGTCATTGTCGATTTTATTTTAAAATTCTAAGAAGAAACGTGGCTAAATACTTATGGCCGGTAGTGTATACCACAAATTTATTTAAACATTTTAATCTCGATATTTACTTTATCAATACAATTTAACGATTGATTCTTTGTAATTTTCGAAAATCATAATAAATCAAAACCAGCTGAAGTCGTATTGTTACTTAACCTTCCTATACCACGTCAACATGAAAGACGTATACTATAGTATATAAGTCGGTCTCACAGACCGTATGCGTGAGTATAGGAAGGTTAAGGATTTCTTGACGCAAATGAATTTTGAAGAAACGCTCTTGATCACGTCATAGTGAATCAGTACGAAATTAATAAAATAATAAGTAAGAATGAAAAAATATTATGTAGTGGCTACGACAAAGGACAAAGGAAGCATTGATGACTTAATCCTCTAACCGGCGTGCCTCCCTTTAGACGGTGTACAATAAATACGTTGCTATGCAGCTCTATTTCTTAAAAGCTCTGTTCTAACGGTAAATGTCAGCAGAGAAACATCAAACAAACAATTCTCTTATTGAGGCAAATAGCAGCAAGCATTTGTCATTTGATTGGAAACTGTTGAGTGCTTAAGTCATTTTTTTGACAAAGTGTGTAAAATAATTATTTGTGTATCAAGTGGAATTTTGAAAAAAGTATAAAATCCTGTTAATTTATAATTTGCGTGTAAAAAAATTATTTCCATACAGGTAAATATATATTATTTTGTGTTCAGTGTTTTTAATATCAGGTTTTTAGCAAAACTTAGCTTTTAGCCGGTGAAAATTGGATACCGTCTAAAGGCGGACCTGCCGGTTACAAGCTACTTTTGCATACACATTGCTCTAGTTCATAGTGTTTTTTCGTTTCATTTTTAGTTACCCATTTTTCGGTTTTAAACATTCTAGGAAGGAATTAACCGTTTGAAAATGTTTTCACAAAGAAGAAATTTTAATTTTTCAAATTTAACTGATGAGGAAATTGAAGCACTCATGGCTGACCAGTGGATGCCGCAGATTCAGAAGACGATTTCGACTTTGACGACGATGATGATTGACTGTCAACTATCGAACGTAGAAAAGTATCTGCCAGAAGTGAACAACAACGTGGAGCATTATAAAGAATCTTTACCATCAAAAACTGAGAAAACAAAAAGAAAGAGGTCAAGATCTCCTCTACCAGAAGTTGAAGCTGGTGAAAGTGCAGTAGTGAAATGGACTTTGCGTTTATTTTATCAACTAATTGATATGTCGTTAGTGAATTCATACCTTCTTTTCCAGCATATTCATGGAATTGACTGTAAAGATGTTACTCATAAAAAATTATCAGATTTTCGTATTGAGGTGGCTGATGTACTTTGTCGTTATGAAAACGCTAACGCCAAAAGAGCTGTTGGTAGACCTCAGAGCCAAAGCCCACAAACACCAAATAACATTCGTTTTGATGGAGTTGAACATATGACTGACATTTTGGACCGCAGTGGTAGAAAGGTGTGCAAACTACAGGGGTATAAGTCCGAAACACAACTGTATTGTACTAAATGCAAATTAAATCTATGCTTATTAAACAATAAAAAATGTTTCCAAATTTATCCCACAAAACAATAAAACTGAACAAAATTTCAAGTAAAATCGTCCTTTAATTAAAATTTTTTATTACGTTACCAGGCAGGTCCGCCTTTTGGCGGTCAACATATTTTCTCACGTGGAAGGTAAGTTTTACATTTTTTCAACTTTTAACATTAACGTATGTTTTAACTATCAATAAATAATTTTTTCAATCGAAAAAATTGGCCGGTTAGAGGGTTTAGGATGCTTTACCTACACATCACTGAGAACATGAGAAAATTAGGAAGAACCAACTTTGAGACAATTCCGAGAATATTAGGGATGTTCTACTGAGGTACTAAAGTAGTTAAGGCGTTTTGACAATTATATTTCATCATTTTTAGAATACGTAAGTTTAAACCTATCCTTTGCATAAGGAATCATGGCATTGAATAAAGAGCATTATTAATATGTGATTTATTACAATTTAGAACATAGCTTAAGCTCTAAACTATATTTTGAGAACATCAATAGAGTTATAAGTATGGTTTCTTAGCTAGAAAGTGGTAGTACAATGTTTTCGAGTTCCTAAGCCATAAACGACCATTAAGCAAATAAATACTGGCCTTAGTTGGAATATGATTAAAGAGGACCGTAACGATTACTGTAAAGATTATTCTATCAACTCTAAGGATTTACAAAAGCATTTGGAGATACGTAATCTTTGTTCTCATTGTATTTTTAAAATTTCACCCAGTTCAAAAAGAAGATCGCGTCAAATGGTGTATATTTACACTAGCTCGTTTTGACAATAGTCAAGGGTAGTCTCGTCTTGCGCACAAGATCATTACAGGCGATGAAACATGGATATCCCGCTAAGAGCTAGCAAAGGCACGTTGAGTCTTTGAGAATAAGGCGGCTTCAAAAAAGGCTGTTTGTGAAAAAATGCCCAAACAAACATACCAGCACATTCTTTTGTATTAGACTTCAATTTGTCTGAAGTTCTCTGAAATGTTCGCGAAACAAAATAGAATATTTGAATGCCCAAAATATTCAAATAACGGATCATTCCGGATATAGTCCAGACTTGGCATCTAATGATTTATTTTTGTGTCCATGTATAAAGCAGAAGTTATCGGATGCGGGAGCGGTGAAATAATCAAACTAGCGCGGGAAGATTGGAAAAAGTGCTTGCTCTACTGATTGGTTTTCAGGGAGGCAAAGTGTGTATAGATTACCGAAAAAGCTACACGTGATGTAAGGAAATTCTGAATCGAAAATCTCGACGTCAGAATATTATATCACGCTTCATACGTTTTCACGAGGTTTTAGAAAATTTATTTTAACTTTTATTCCACAAATAAGCGTCATTGTTCGATATCTGTTGATAGAAAGAGCTGCAATTTAGAGTAACGAATTTTCCACTTTCAATTGTGTTTTTGACATTACTTGATTACCATACTTTCACTAGAAACGCATCTTGCAACGTTGTAGAATAATAAAATTGTAATTGAATACGACTTTTATCAATAACATTACTGTATGCGAGTGCTTCCTAAAGACATACGAAGCATGATACAACACTTTAAGATTTAAATTTTCCATTAAAAACTAAACTTATATGATAGATCTCTACCACTAATAGGTCAATAAAGCAAGGCTGATTTGAACGATAGTTATATTTTCAGAACGTTTACAAACGTTTTCGGAACACCTTCGTCAGTGAAAATATAACTAGATAAATATATAAACAAACATTTGTTTTTTATTTGGGAACTATCAACAAAATAACTAATGACTAGGATTTCTTGATATAGAGGATGTGTAACCAACTTTTATATATATATAAATTATAAAAACTAAATTAATGTGTAAACATACATGCAAATTAAGTAAAACCTTATATCAAAAAATCTTTGTCGAAACCTTAACAATTCTGTTCAAGGACTAGGAAAACCCAATTTTAAAAACCTAGCCAAAGGTTTCCTTCTTAAGAAATGCAAATGTCATTTTAACAAATTGCTATATACATTACTTAAATTTTGAATATCGGTCCTGAAATCAATAGTTTTAGTGTCTTTCTGTATATTTATCATTTCATGTATTAGTCGTTTTTATAATTATTCTCTGTTTTTAATATAATTGTGTTTTCAAAATCAAAGTAATGCCCAAGATCTTTGTAATGCTTTGTTACAGCGGTCATTGCACCAAAATCATTATTTAAAGAATACTTATGGCTATACAACCTTTTCTTTAAATATTGTTTCGTCTGACCGATGTAACAACCATCACAGTCTTTACAGTTTATTTTATAAACTACATTACTCTGATTTTGTTTAATTATTTTAGATTTAGTATTAGTAAAAAGAGATCTGTTACTATAATTTGGAATGAAAGTAATGTTTATGTTGTTTTTATGAAATTCTTTTTTATTTTTCGCTTAAACTTTTTTATAAGGAATAGCGTTATAACATTTATTGTTATTATTTTTAATTCCTCTATGGTATAATTTATTAATTCTATTTTTTATTATTTTTTCATAAAAACTATTTGGATATTTATTTTTATCTAAGATTTCTTTAACTTTGTTTAAATTCTTTTCCCTAAATTCAGGATTAGCTAATCTAACCGCTAGATCAACTAAACCGGTAACAACATTAATTTTATGTAATTTTGATGTTTCTGAAAAATAATTTAAATGTCTTCCTGTATTGGTAGACTTTATATGCCAATTTGTTTTCACAATGCCGTTATAACGTCATGACTGTCACGTTCAAGAAACTCAATGAGTTTAGATTCTCTCTCATATGTAAATTTTAATCTATTATGATAACTATTAAATGAATCTAATATCTCATCAATACTATCCTTTCTCACAGAACAAAAACAGTCATCCACATAACGTCTGTAAAAACTTACACTAGAATTTAGTTTTGCCAAACAAGTTTGCTCTAGGTCCTCCATTACCAGGTTTGCGATAACTGCTGATAATGGAGAACCCATTGTAGTACCGACAATTTGTTTATAAATTTTATTTTGATATGTAAAATAAGTAGAATTTAAACAAAGTTTCGAAGCTGCAATGAATAAGTATAAAAAGGTCACGAAATATATATATATATATACATTCAAACTATAAATAGACCACAGACTAGCACCACGTACAGCTATGACGTTCATTGCTGAAATTTATAATCAGACACCGATACAACATTAATTAGTGAAACATTTGCTTTACGTATTCCTGAAAAAAATAATCGTTAGTTTCTATCTGCGGACTTCAACAAGTATCCCAATATGCCTACTCATTCTTAAAGGGGTGGTTTTGCAAAATAGTAATTGTTTTTGGTTTATCCGCCATTTAATTCAAGCATCTTTGTTCATACCAGATGTGAATAATTTCCTTGATTTTTTTCTGTCCTAGTAGGTTCAATGTAAGACTTCTGCTTGCATATAAATCAATCATATATCAATCATATTAAGCAATTGACTTTAAAAACAAGGAACATTTTGAAAGATTCACAAAATTATAATTCATTGTGCAAACTAGGGATGCGTACCTGGTACTATAAATATTGATATACATATACTCCAATAGGCTTTCGTTATATTCAATATTCTATCGTTTAATATCTAGAAATTTTAATTAGGAAAATAGAGATATGTTTTAAATGTTTAAGATATTAAGAAACACGATTGCTCTTTAGGAATAGATACTGAGGTAGATGAATAGGTTTCTTCTGATGGTACTAACTAACAAATACAATCGCAATGGTAATATGAAATATATCACAATGCCAGAAGTGGAAATAAAACATTGAGAAGGATTTTGCACCTGAGCGCCTGCATGAAACGTCATTAGAGAAGAACAGTTTGAATAGCACCAAGAAGTCGTGAAAATCTTGTTACTAATCGAGGTCAGACAAGATAAGAGTAATTACATTATGTATGCACATGGAAAGGTATTGCAGCAAAACATGTTTAGTGATGTAGGTCCTAGACCTAAAATCAACTAATGCATTAATTCGTTATAACTAACTTACTATTCATTGCATTGTTGGCTTATATATATATATATATATATATATATATATATACCAAAATACGCACGTTTGATACATATTGGGGAATTCGTTAATTGAATTTCTCATATGTACAAACATCAAGCATACTATATATATATATATATACAGGCTGTCTAATTTCGGAGGGCCATAATTGAAATATCTCTCTTATTATAGAATATATCGGAAATTCGTTTCAATAAAAAATGTCACATTTTTCACGCACTACAATATGGTTGAAACAAAATTCCGAACCACAGCCTACGTTTCGAAATATTTTCGAAAAATATGAAATTGGGGAAAAATTCGAGGCTTTGTAACTTTTTTATTTTTGAAAATACAAAAAACGTTTTTAATGAAAGTTGATGGCAAAACATTGCTCTTTCGAAATATCAAGGAAAAAGTGGTGTAAAGTTAACATTTTCAGCTGTACTCTCTTGAACCGCCCAAAGAAATAGATAGAATCAAGTAGGCCATGTCACTACTAAATAGCCCCTGAATTGCCTTTCTAAAAAATACCATACACAATAAACATATTTTGGTTAAGTCTGTAAATTTTTTGCAATTTTGTAAAATAAGTATCAGAATATTTGTACTAGTAATCTAAAGAAATCAAGTAGCCATTGAAACAAAGGTTTAGCAAAAAAATGTGTCAGACAAAGAATACTCTGGACTCGTTCACTTTAAAGTTATGTAAAAATTGTGACAATGTGACTTGCCAAGCTATTCTTATGTACTCTTTATTTTATTTACAAAATTATCTTATGCTGTGGAAAATAAATAATACTCGCAAGGTAAAATAAAAGTTTAATTAGTAACAAACATCAAAATTCGGTAAAAAATAATTATAACAGATGTTCAAAATGTCCTCTGTGGTTCCTTGTACACAGTCGGACTCTGGAGTAAACACCTTTATTTGCATTTTCGATCATCTGTGGTCTAATTGCTTCGTAGGCTTCCCTGATTCTTTGCTTGAGGTCGTCAACATTTTGCGGAGTATCTGAATAGACTTTATCTTTAATGTAACCCCATATGAAAAAATCCAATGGGGTAATATCCGGAGACCGAGCTGGCCACAAGATTGGTCCATGGGTTCCTATCCACTTTTGGGGATAGTTTTCATTCAAGTAATTTCTACTAATTAAAGCATTATGGGCAGGAGCACCATCTTGTTGAAAATATTTAAAGTTTAACCTATCTTCTAACGGCAATTCTTCGATATATTCAAACAAGTTATTCTGTAGGAAGGTAAGGTATCTTGCTGCAGTTAATTTATAATTATAAAAATAAGGTCCAATTAGTTTGGATCCCAATACACCCAACCAAACATTTACTGAAAACCGTTCCTGAAAAGCTATTTCTTTATGCCAAGAAGGATTTCCATTGTGCCATTTATAGTGAACGTTTCTATTAAAAATCCATTATTTGAACAAATGGCTTCATCTGACCACAAAATCTTACTAGAAAAAGATGGATCGTTCCTCTTCTTGTTCAAGATCCACTTACAAAATCGTAAGCGCCTTGTTTTGTCATCTTCTCTTAAATGTTGGACTTTTCTTAATCTGTAACACCTGTATCTATGTTTTTTTAATATTCTTCTTGCACTGTCTTTACGAACGTTACAAAACCTCTCTATTTCCCTTAAAGAGACATCTTGATCGTTATTGGTTTTATTATTAACGTAATCTAAAACTCTGTTTTGTGCTCTTACACTGTCCACAACTTTGTTGCTTCGTACAGCATTTTTTTAAAAGAACCATAATTTTTAAGATTATGTGCTAATTTTATGAAAGTTCTTTTATTGGGATGCAGTCCATTTGGATATCTACGTGGATATTCCAGCAACGCTAATCTTGCATTAAAATTACACTAGCTATAAACTACAAACATGTTAACTTTTTCTACATTAGAAAACATTGTTATTAATCAAAGTCAACAGAAAACCCATATAACACAAACACATGAACAAACTAATTTATAATTACTTTGCACCAACTCGAACAAAGATAACTTATCTGACATGTAAGCTAGATCTTTGTTTCAATGGCTACTTGATTTCTTTAGATTACTAGTACAAATATTCTGATACTTATTTTATAAAATTGCAAAAAAATTACAGACTTAACTAAAATATGTTTATTGTGTATGGTATTTTTTAGAAAGGCAATTCAGGGGCTATTTAGGAGTGACGTGGCCTACTTGATTCTATCTATTGGGGAGGGGGGAGGGTCCAAGAGAGTACAGCTGAAAATGTTAACTTTACACCACTTTTTCCTTGATATTTCGAAAGAGCAATGTTTTGCCATCAACCTTGATTCAAAATGTTTTTTGTATTTTCAAAAATAAAAAGGTTACAATGCCTCGAAGTTTTCCCCAATTTCATATTTTTCGAAAATATTTCGAAAAGTGGGTTGTGGTTCGGAATTTTGTTTTAACCATATTGTAGTGCGAGAAAAATGTAACATTTTTTATTTAAACGAATTTCCGATATATTCTATAATAAGAGAGATATTTCAATTTGGCCCTCCGAAATGAGACAGCCTGTATATAATATATTCCGAAATAATAAATATGATTTCTTGAAAATATTGTTATTTTGCAATAGATTTATCTCTAAATTTAAGCACAAAGAAAACTAGAAGACTATTAACTTAACCAAAGTAGTTAGACTATTTTCGTTTTCCACTCTGTTAAAATGCAATACATTTTGTAAAAGAATATTCGTCGGCGCTCAAATAATTGTTTTGTTTAGAAGTAGCAAATGCCGTGTACATACATACATATGTACGATCTCAGGTGTAGCTTTTCTACCATAGCATAAGCTAAAGCAGTACACCAGGACAGTGCTAAAAGTATTTGGGGCTACTTTTCCCGTACCGGTGTGTCCGATATTTTGGATTAATATTGTTTCAATATCTTAGAAAATGTTATGGTTATGTGCAAGAAGAAATGCCGCTAGAATTGATATTAATGCACGACAACGACCTTAAACACATTAGTAAACTAGTAATCTCTACTCCGTTGATAGGATGCAGAGTAGAGATACTGGAGTTACCTGCACAATCTTTAGGCCTCCTTATAGGAAACCTGCATGGAGACGTGAACGACGCCGTTTTTAAAGAAAAGCTACAGAATATGGAAAATCTATGGATAATTACACACGATCTATGTATGGTAGATGTCATGCCCTTTTCAAGCCGAAATTCATAATAAAGGCTATAAACCAAATTATGAATTATGTATTTTTGTTATTTTGTAAATAAATGTAATTGTCATAAGACATAAAATTTTAATAACAAGCAATATTGTGAATTTTTGGTTATTCATCTGATTTAGAAGCATTATTTTGTTCAATTTTATTAAACTTCTTATACCAATAAAGCTTGAATAATTAGAACTATATTTTCTCAATCTTTAATTGAATTGGCATGCACTGTTATGTTTTTCGAATGTCTCTGTACATAGATATATGTAGATGACAAAACTTCTGAAAATACAAACATCGCAATATAATCAAAGCAAGTGTTTAAAAACATCGATTTTACTATTTTTAATTTAATGGATTTACTTGGAGTTCTGTATGCACTGTTTACACAAATCTTAAAATAAAGCACGTATCCACAATCATGAGATCTTTGTGAGAAATCAGTTTAAGTTTGTCTTAGTCTTAATTATTTAGTTTTAAATATACTTTGAACACAATTATTTCTTTGTGTTTATGATCCAAACTGCGAAAGAGAATTGTATAGCTTCGCCTCTTTGATAGCAATTGCTCTGATTTTACATTATTTTATCATGATTTCTTTAACTGCTATGCTTATCTGTAAGTACTTCTGTACAAATAACAATAAAGGTTGAACTTTATACAATTCAAATATAAAATTACAAGCTAACATTCGACTGTTATCGGCAATAATCGATTGTCTAACCACAACCTACAAACAAAATCCAATCCTGATATATCACGCCAGTTTACAGTTTGTAATTCGGATTAGCTAATCCTATTTAAAGAATTCATTTGTACGTTTTTATTGGGGGGTGTATAGCCGTGAATTTTCTAGTTTCATGTTAGTGTGCGCAGTTCTAATTCGGTTGACACAAAATTTGCTTAAATTATATTATACCAGCTTTATTCAATGGAAAAAAAATGAAATGGAAAAAGGCGTGAGGAAAACAAATAATAATAATATTGAGGTAGAACTGTTATTACTACTACTATATGTATATACACTTACTATATATACTACTATTGATTGCGGCAGTACTACGAGGAAATATAAGTTTTCTATAAACCAATGGTATAGAAAAAGAATATTGTTAAATTTATTACACCGAATTTTTTTATTACTAATACTACTGATGGTATATGTTTCTAACCGCCAAATTCTAAGGCGAAATATTTATCCTGCAAGTTTGATAAAGTTACGATAAGTTGTTGTACTATCGCAAGGCCGTTGCTAAATTACTTTCTTAAAGTATAGGATTCGATTTTAATATAAAAACTATTCAAAAGTAGTTCAAATGTTCTTGCAGAGGCGGTGGTTTTGAACTTTACTGTAAGGTTCTGCATCGTGGCAGGATTATATAAGCTTTCTGTTTAAAATATTAAGTAATCGTTGATGTAAAATGATCGTTAATGTGGATTACGCATGTACGACTTTTGACGAAACCAACGAAGTATTTACAAACTTTAGTAGTTCAATTTATATTATCCATTACAATGCAGATACTTTACTGTAACTAAATACAACAATATTTCTCTGATGTTTAAGCCCACTATGAAAATTTTAAACAGGTGTTGATTAGTTTTGGTGAGTTTCAGTAATAGCATGCAACTATGGATTTATAAAAAATTAGGTAATCATAAAACAACAAATAGGCCTTACCTAAACTAGTGACCCTCTCACGTATGATATCAGGATCTGTGAAACACACGAGACCAGATATGCCTTTGTTTTCTATATAGTCGATACAATAATCAGTCGCAGGTACGATATCGTCGTAAAAGGAAAGATACATAGAACCATTGCCCAAAATTCCAAATTCATCATTTGGATTTTCATAAGGATTCTGATAGTAGTTGTTTAAACATTCTATACCTAGGACTAGATCGATTTTACCATAAATTTCTTCTTCCCTTAAGTAATTCAAAAAATGGTCTGTGTTGTTGTCGTCGATGATGCATAATTTTCCTTCTTCTCGTAGATAATATTCATGGGCACAACATTTTCGCACGTACGGTTTCTCGCAAGAACAGAGGTTTAAATCCACTATGTTTGTTGAGTTTTGCAGCGGATAACTGGTTGTATTTTTCTCGGTTAGGTTTAAATTTATAGCATCAGTTACGGTACTACACGATTCCAATGATCTGGATTGGTAAATGTTGAAAATAAATACAACTGCTATTTGAAAAATCCACTTCATCAACATGTTTCGTAATTTTTAAATTTACACCATGAAATTTACGGATAGGAATATTTAATGTAAAATGCCGCACACAAACTTCAAAACCGAGTGGATAATTGACGAAGCTGAACGAAAATGGACGAAATAATTTTACTTAAAATATTTCAAGTGTATTGTGCAAGACACTACGCTATATTTGCTTTCATACAGAAAGATTATGAGGCGAAACGGAACTACTATACCGCAAAAATTCTGTGCGTGAAAGACGTATGTAAATACGAACGCAATTCTCATTTCGATTTTAAGGGGTGGCGCATCATGCAAATATGGATTGCGGAAACGCACTGTGTCATAATAGAAGTGATATATCCTGATTAAATTTTTATAATTGGATTGTAATGTATCTAGTGAAGCGCATATACATATTCCATTATTCTAATGTTGCAAGATATACATTTGAAATTTGCGTTGCGTAATAGCATCATGTTTTTCAATTTATAGTTTAAATCTTACAACAAAGATAAGCCTTTATAACTTCCAGAAAAGGTTTTATTTTGCTTAATCAGCAACACAGATCCACATGTACAGTCCCTTGCAGAATTGAGCGTGTATCGCTAGCGAAATCAAAGGAAGATTATTAAATTACTATCTTGGGATTTCCAAGGTACTCCATAATGCTCAATGCCATAATTCTTTATGTTACTACTTCAAATAATGGTAAAATAACCTACTTCGTAAATAAAATAAGTTTAATTTCGATTTATTCCGTAAAATAATAATTTACACATTTTATTTGGCAGATTTTAAACATTTTACACGGTCCTTTTCAAAATAATAAACTCGGCAATTACAACTACGTTTCTACACAATATACGAGGATTATTCGGAAATTAGAGGCTCATCATTTGTAAAATAAAAAGAGGAACTTGGGATAGGTACAAGTGCCATAATGTTTAAAAATATGATATAGTCGAAAAATATTTCTCCACGTCAACCTTTCAATTTAATTTAAAGGGTAACGCCACAGTAACAGCTTTAAAAAAGCATCTTTTGAAAATTTGTTTTAGATGGAGAAAAAGTAATAGGAAAATAATATTCGAGTAAGTTATTAAGCACAAATTTAAGCATTGAACAAACAGTTATCATTGATAAATATTGATGTTTATACATGTGAGAGGGATTCGATATGAATTCTCTCACAATGCAGGTATTACGCATTTTTTACAGTTATTTTTCTACAGAAGTGGACAACTTGCGTTGCCACAGCCTCCTGCAGTAACTGCAGTCGCGCTCTTCGGCTACCCGCCGTGGGAGAATTGCAAATTACAAAATTTCAAACATTCATTCATTGAATCTCTTACTTGAAATACTCGCCAATCGCACAAAAATCAATATTATTAAAATACCCTATGTATTTCACTAGCTATAATCAAGTAGATTAAGTGATTTTTCTTATTATGTATTCAAATTTGCTCGCAGGGCGCCTCAAATGCAATATGCCTCGCGAGAATAGCCCCGGCGTCTCCATTTTCTAATATTGATCAATTACAAAATTTTGATCTTCTCTTGCCATCCGTAGACGTACGTTTCGCGGTTTTACCGCTCGTCAGTACGGCTTTGCAAGAGCTGTAATTTCGTATACAAATTTTATGTATATATGGTCTGAACATTGATGTTTGTACATATATACATAAAATTTGTATACGAAATTACAGCTCTTGCAAAGCCGTACTGACGAGCGGTAAAACCGCGAAACGTACGTCTACGGATGGCAAGAGAAGATCAAAATTTTGTAATTGATAAATATTAGAAAATGGAGACGGCGGGGCTATTCTCGCGAGGCATATTGCATTTGAGGCGCCCTGCGAGCAAATTTGAATACATAATAAGAAAAATCACTTAATCTACTTGATTATAGCTAGTGAAATACGTAGGGGATTTTAATAATATTGATTTTTGTGCGATTGGCGAGTATTTCAAGTAAGAGATTCAATGTTTGATCCAAAAGGGCAATCATTTTCAACAATCATGTTTAAATTAACTTATCCCGTAGGTATTTCCCTTCAAAATGTTATTCTAAAGATATGGTCAAAAATTCGAATAAATGAAATAAAAATGGTTGGAGTTATGCTGCGTGTCGTTTTCAAAAATCGTGTTTCGAGAAAAACGCGTTTAAAGTTTTGAAATGTATTATAGACATCAAGAAATTAAAAAATTCGACTGTTTAAAATTTTTTATCATGAGTCTGTTTTGACAGGGCCATAAAGTCACCCTTCCAAGTTCAAATATTCTTCCTCATTCTCTACGCTCGAAGATTGTATGCTAGAGCGTTCCTGTTTTGATGCATTTGTTAAACACAGCTCGGCGTGCTTGATTCGTTTAGTATTGGCGTCAAAACAAAAATTGTACGATTGGGCGCCAATATCCATTTCCGAGAATTTCATGATTCCTAGAATATTTGTCAGACCACCATTAAAATTGTACACAGCAAAGTCAGGAGCTATATTTAGTTATAGTATAATATTTTGTTATTTTACGTGTAGCTTCCCAGGCAACGGGTTAGCAACTTGCAATAAATTGGTTTGGTGGCTTCAAAAACTGCCTCAGAAAGCGGCGGCTAACGATGGAAGGTATCCGCTGATTGCGCCTTCTTCCAGTCATACCAATACACTGACCACTTTTCGTGCTGCGAATTTTTGTTGGTTGATAACTTATGAAATAAGGTAGCCAATCTTGTAATATGTCTATCATAGATGATGCGTCTAGCTAGTTAGTTGATCATATTAGATAGTGAGCTGTGGTAGTAAAAATAATGAATGTCATATAGTCGACAGATCACACAAGTCAATGAACATATACGTGTGATTGCAACAAATTAGTTGTACCTAATAGATATATTAAACGTGAAGTAAAGTTAGAAGCTGATTTTATTAGTTAGCAACACAACAGCCAAGATACCATTTCTCTTATTTTCCAAAAGTTCAGATTCCGATGTATTGCCAAGCCACAATAAATTTTTAATTGATCCATTAATTTGGCAGTTAATTTACCTTTTCCTCCGAGATCCTTCACTTCTTTTCAGATTTCTCAATCGAATGCCCATACTCTTTTGTACGTACTCAATACACTCTTTCTTTTGCACTTCAAAATTTGCGTACGGATTGTTATCCATTATATGCCTTTGAAGGTTGTGCTGTGGCCATTACCAATTAGAGTTAGAAATCAAAACGTAAAACATTAGACTGTATTTTCCCAGCAGGTATTTATTTGAGGCATGCAGTCGTTTCGATGTTATTCAACGCGTCTGGGAAAGAGTTCAAAACTTTAACGAAAAAATTTCGGTCAGGTAATAAATAGTTTGCTCCATATTCTAGAAGGTTCAATGGATCTATTAAACCAATAAAAAGAATTGATTTTTTGAAAAATGTAGAGTGGTGTTATCCTTTAACAAATGCATCATATCCTGGCACAAGTTTCCATATACCATTGTTAAGTTCAACATTTGCAATTAATACGCTATTCAACCTCCTTTTAAAAGTAAGCCACCTTTTCTCGCATTATAGACATATTTAATTTGTGATTATTTTGACTGTATTATGGAACATATTCCACCTATTAAATCACTCTGTTATTAGTTCTTTGAACTAATCATTTTCAATGTTCTCTCAGAATAAGCTCTAGTTCGTATACCGTTCATAGGGATTATATATATCTAATCATTATAAGAATCTGCATGTTTCTCTTTAAAAATGAACATTTTTCCAGTAAAAATTTAGTATTTAGTAATCGAGGAAAATAGGTATATTGGTGTGAAATTGTGTGTGTGAAATATTGCTAAACAATTATGATGTTTATTAACAGATGCTAATAAGTTAAACCTGGAAAGATATATAGGTTTTTGTTTAACATATATTTCGAAGATGTTATCATCCAATGTATTAAATCTAAGTAAAAATGCTGTGTATGTCAAAATAAGAACCAACGAATCCAAGATTTCTTTCTAAGTTATTTAGCTTTCAGTATAACTTATTACATACTCCATGTTCATAGTGTACACATACCTGTCTATGTATATAAGTTAACCGAAAATATCCTTTATGGTTCTGATTTCTAGCTTATACATACAAGGAAAGGCTGTTTTCCAGAGCCTTGTCGTGTGCGGGGGTTGCTATTTAAGATTTTCAAGTTGTGGTGACGTGATCAGGGGGTTGAGTATGGCATCATACTTATGTGTCGCTTTGTTTCCATCTGCATATTATTGAAAGGATTTTAATCATTTCACGATACCTTTACAAAAATACATGCTATTGAAGATAAACTCCATTCAAAATCAAACAAGTAAATAATTTTATAACGTTTAAAACAGTTTCTCTTTGAAATAGATCGCTGCGATTTGCCTGATTATTTCGGCTATTTTTTTGGCGATTCTGATTGTTTTTGTATATATTCTCGACGTTGCCGTCTGCATTATGTAATGTAATTTCATTTCCTTTGTTATTGTTATTTGTAATAACGAAGCATATTTCTATTCCAATATATACTTTTAACACCGAAAATTTTGTTTGTAGTCGGGGCATATCTGATGTGTACTCCGGTACTCTTTGATGAAATCATGGTTTTACAGAGAATTTTCGAATTGTTTACCAATGCGTCTTAGCTTATTCGATTAAAGTAATTTTAATTGATAATCAAGTCCTTTCCGTAGTAACAACTTTCCATTTTCAAATCAGCGAATAAGAGAATAGCAACTTCAATTGACTTTCTTCGATTTTTTGAAACGTTTATAAATAGAAATGAAAGAAAGGTGTTAGAAAGTACACTTGCTGCATCCAAAGTGTATGCAATTTAAAATTAAACTGCAATGGGACCTGCAAGACAATAATTTTAAATCTACTAATTATTAAAAATATTCTCTAAGTAAAGAATAGCCATTCTCGGATAATTTTGTCAATATTTTAATGTTCCCAAATGTGACAACTATTCAGAGGGACCATTATTTAAACTACTATTTTGTGTCAGAAACTGTTATTTTCAACCTAAAGTTTCATTATTAATAAATTACCATTGCGAATGTAAGTCCAACAGTAAAAGCTTTGAAGGCACATGTATGGAGTAAGAATTTTGGATATTATCATATAATATTAAATAATAGTAATATCTATATAATAACTTTTTAGAATGTACCGCAAATGATGTAGTTACTCAGAAAAATGTTAAATATTTGTTTAACTAATGCGAAATGAGTTTGCTGTTAGCTAAAAATAGGAACCGTTTAAAAAGTGTTGGGCGTATAAATAAAGTTACTCTACGCAGAATTTTGGATAAAATTGCTGTGCTGACGGGTGACTATTCAACAAAGTGTGTAAGGTGATTTACCACACTAGCTTAATCGGGACCTGAAAAATTTGGATTATTATCGGAGAATTAATTGACAATCTTAATTGTATATCCCATTTTCTCTGACCTATATATTAAGACACTCTTAGAGATTGTGCTAGGTTTAAATATT
Organism: Chrysina gloriosa; assembly: GCA_038088585.1. NCBI lineage: Eukaryota > Metazoa > Arthropoda > Insecta > Coleoptera > Scarabaeidae > Chrysina > Chrysina gloriosa. Next base: position 54,801,841 of record CM076087.1, read on the forward strand.
TAGTAGCTTAAATTAGATCGGTTGTTCATACACAAACATGAGCACAGTATGATTAGACCTTCTGCTGTAGATATTTGTCGGCAGACGACATTACTCTCTTCCTTGAGGCTCTTCAGCTGGTAATTTCAGACGTTTCACTGCTGTTGGTCGGCGATTTCAATATAAGAAGTTACTTTCCGCCAAACGTTACCGATCCTAAATATATATCTATAAACAATTTTACTTTATCCATGGGTCTTAACCAATTTAATAGCATTCTCAATATTAACTCACGCCTTCTTGACCTCGTGTTTTGCAACATTGATTCTCACATGTTAGTCAATCACTTTTCTGGTCCTATTGTTGCTGAGGACTCATACCATCCAGCGTTGCATATTTTCTTAAGCGTACCATGTGCATCTTCAATGAAATGTTTTCCGACAAATAGCAATCTACGTTTCAACTTTTCTCGTGCTAATTTTAATGCTCTCTACAGTGACATGTTCGAGGCCGACTGGAACTCCGTTTTGAGCGCTGAGAATGTGAATACAGCTGTTTTATCAAACATTATACAGACTAGTGAGTAAATCTGTTCCGACCTCTCAGTATAGGCCTACTTCTTATCCTCCTTGGTTCAGCAAGCCTCTAATTAACAAACTTAAAATGAAGAGTTACTATCACCGAAAGTGGGTAACTACTGGCAGTCCTAGGTTTTATGATGATTTTGCGCGATTACGTAAGTTTACTAAACAAGAAACAAGCATCTCTCACGCAGCCTACCTCAATAAAATTCAAACTAATCTGAGGTCTGACCCTAAAGCATTTTGGCAATATATCAATACAAAAAAGAGTCAGTCACGCATTCCAGGGCAGTTGTCCCATGGTGATACAAAGTTCAACGAACCACAAACTATAGTTGATGCATTTGCCGATGCATTTGCTAAAAATTTTATACCTAGCAACGAGATCCGTATTTCTGATACTTGCTCCCCTCACGATTCTTTTCCTATACAAACTATTACTGAAACAGAGGTCGTTAACAGCATGGTTAAGCTTAAAAGTGGTTCTATTGCCGGCGAGGATCAAATTCCTTCATTCTTCTTAAAAGACTGTCCTATGGTTCTAGCTATCCCGGTATGCGCTATCTATAACTTATGTATAAAATCCGGTGTCTTTCTAATGGTTTGAAAGATTGCTAGAATTACGCCAATTTTCAAAAAAGGCAAACGAGAGATGATCACCAACTATCGACCTATTTCTGTACTGAGTAATTTTTCAAAGGTTTTTGAACAAATTTTATATGATTCCATTTACAGTAGTATCAAAATCAAATTATTTTGGCACCAACATGGTTATATGAAGGGTAGGTCAACGGTTACTAATTTAGCTTGCGTAACACAAACGATTTGCGAGACTATTGATCAGCGCTCACAGTTGGACGTCATCTATACCGACTTCACGAGTGATTCTATTGACTTTTCCTTATTAATTCAGAAGTTGAGTGCTATCGGCTTTTCCACTTCATTGCTGCAATTAATGGCATCTTCCCTTACCGGTAGAATCAACTATATAACTTACAACGGCTTCTCCTCAAAGCAATATTAAACAACATCTGGCGTCCCGCAGGGCTCCAATTTAGGGCCGCTGCTGTTTTTGGTATTTATGGATGACCTCCTGCAAACACTGACGTGTCGTTATGTAGTGTTTGCAGATGATTTAAAAATATTTCATAAAATTGAATCCCTTCATGATGCCAGGCTTCTACAAGAGAATCTAGCAATTATTAGCGGTTGGTGTATCCACACTAAACTTCACCTTAATGTTGATAAATGCTGCGTCGTCAGGTATACCCGTAAGGTATCGAAGATTATCTTTGACTACAGTCTCCACTGCCAACTTCTGTCCTCATCGGATACTGTAAGAGATCTTGGAGTATTGTTTGATGATAAACTTTGTTTTGGTCAACAAGTTACATCAGTGTGCAATAGTGCGTACCAATTTTTCGGGTCCATTCTTTGTAGTACATGAACATTTACTGATTGCGCTGCTATTAAAACTCTTTATTATGGATTGATTCGGAAGTAAATTAGAATATGCAGCGATCATATGGTATCCCCACTATGCATCTCACCAACTTCGACTTGAGCGAGTGCAGCGACGTTTCTTAAAATTTTTAACATTCAAGGAGACTGGTAACTATCCGAAGAGGAACTACGATAATGCACAACTGCTTCTGTCACACGAATTGTCATCACTCCATATGCGCTATCAACGCACTAGTGCTGTGTTTCTTTACAGACTCATTAACAACAGGGTTGACTGTCCTGAGTTGCTTTCTTGTGTACCGTTTTATGTGCCTGCCAAAAAATCGCGAAATATATGTTCATTTTACTTGGATCCTATAAGGACAAACGTCATGTACATAGCGGCAATAACACGTCTGTGTCGTTGTGTTATATAAAGACATTTTTGTGATGAGTTAGTTTAATATTACGTATATATAAGGTAGCACATGTATGTACCTATGTATATTTATAGAAATACCTTAATATGAAGACATATGTATCTCTTCGTTCAATTGTTGCGTATTGTTCTTTGCTTAGTGTATTTAGCTTGATTGTATGTGTCCGTTGTGGTTTTGTACTGTTGGGCGCGAAGTAAAATATTATTATTATTATTATTATTATTATTATTATTATAGATGTAAGAAAGACGTAATTTGCTCAATGTACAACAGTTAAAAATATTCGTATACAGTTTTATTACAGTTAACTATAAACACATTAAGCAAAATGTACTGTTTCATTAGTATCAGCGTGTCAATAAAAAAGCTTAGCAGTAAATGTTACTTTTAAAACTAACAAACATTATGAAATAAAAATTAATATTCATTTCATTACCAAATAAAGTTATATTATATATATTTGTCAGTAAAAATCTGTACGAAATCATCGAAAACGTTAAAACCGGAAAAAATGTAAGACTTGGATCGTGTAAAATCGGGCAGCAATGAACTCGTCAGAGGTAAATAAATGGGAATGTTTCTTTTCAAAAGAATATAAACGTGTAAAGTATATGTGTACAACAAGAGCGCTTGTGCTATTTCTACAATTTATAACTGGATGGCTGGACGGTACACCATGTATCATGAACCTTTTGATTTGGATTTCACCTAAACTAAGCCAAAACAGTTCGGGCAAGACTTCTTTCAAACCACTTTTATGAATTGCGGGAAGTTTTGTTAAACAATTTTAAAAGTTACTTTAGTTTTCTTCGTTTTCAAATGGAACTAGTAAAAGATAAACTAATAATAAATAAAAAATACACAAGCCTAGAGATTTACTTAATAGGAGAAGAGCAAGGAGACTGCATTTTAGCTTGTATGAATTTGCCCCACAATCAAATATATCGTAAAATATCTGAAAAGGTGGTACGTTGAATTATACCTTCTGGTGTCATATCCTGTGTTAATTATACTGTTTAGAAATACTAGATCTTACATAATCTTCATTTTCTTTGTTTGAAATGTGCACAGTGGCTGCACAAGGAAGTTAATGTTTCAATTAACACCATCGATGGTCGCAATTTACAGTTTCCGAATGATGGAGTAGTATGCAGACTAAATAGTTTATGAATTGAATGAATGAAAGTGAAACAATTACTGTACATGTCTCGTTCTTGTTTCATAATACATACCTATATATGTTTAGCAATGTGACGAGCAAATTGATACAAACGTAACTACAATGTATAAAGTAAAATTAATTAAAGTTATACGGTTCACATCTATCAAAAAAAAAAAAGCAATTGGAAAAGGTTCCTACCCTACGACTTCGTCATAGAAATCTGAAAATTTTGATTTGATTTTCAGAATTAGATACATGGAAGAACAGTATTTTATGAGACAACTTATTTATGATAAATATGTCTACTTATTTGTGTATCTTTATATTACATGAAATAAATAAATAGAAGTGAGAGTGAATTTGGATATTGTACTATATTGTGTAGAACAGTCTGGTAGTACATAAATATAATATAACTACTAACTAATATATATAACTTTGCATACGTTACCATTGTTGGACAAGGAAAATAACAGCACTCACCTGAAAGAAAAATTCTAATATAAAATGTAGAAGCAACAATTGACATAAATTTTACGGTGATTATTGCATTTTATTTAGATATTTTCCGGATTATAAAAATATAATTGTCGGAAGTCAACTACTACAACTTTTACGATCATAATAATACTGAGTGTATTCATTTGCATTTACCGCTATTCTTACATTCATTGAAGTTCTCAAAAACAATACATGCAGAAGTGGAAATTTTGCATCTCTTTAACCTTCCTATACTCACCTCAAAATATAGAATACGTATCTATACTATATAAGTCGGTCTCACAGACCGCATGCGTGAGTATAGGAAGGTTAAAAGCTGTTTTTAAAGATATTACCTTAATTTCTTAATATTATTTGCAATCTATACTGAATGTAGTAGCGATACGTGCCACAAGTATTTATTCCAGATAAATTTCAGGCAAGATGGATTAAATAACGTACACGAAATTCCCATTACAATAATAGGAAGCGAACTGGATAATGAAACAATGAATAATGGGAATCTTTATTTTTATATTATACGCATGCAATGACTCTTCTAACTTATAACATGCCGCAAGCATTGTTGACGTTTAACGGTTGGTTAACGAAAACTACTACAGCTGGAATCTCTCTATGTAATAATGATTATCACTGTAATTACTGCTACTGAAATTGTAGAACTTAAAAAACTACACTATCCTGTTAATTTAATAACCAAATTAATATTTCCTTGATATACTCGCGATAAGAGACAAAATCATAGTGCAAAAGTCGCAGTACCTATAGTATGGTGGTAAACCTTTTCAGCATCAGCGCATAGCAAAGCTGCAAATATGTTTTCTTCAATCAAATACTCGACACAATAATCAGTAACATTAAATTCAAGACTTTGCCAGGTTAAGCGGCCATCCTGTTCTATTAAGAAGGTGTCAGCGGTATTGTCGTTTGGATCTAGAAGAAAGCGCATCTTATCGCTGCAATCTACAATGTCATGTACTATGTAATAGTGATCAAGATGAACATCCTTGGGTAAATGATGTTGCAGACTGGAAGATAAATCATACTGATAGGGTTGGCAGGTCTTATTTCCCAATCCTTCTTCCTGAGAGCAGCATTTCCTTATACAATTTCGAACATTGCATGGGCACCCGTATATACGACCATCCTTTTGATAATAATTATCAATGGTATAACTAATCCCATCTTTTGTAAATCCTCCATTACTGGCTGTTCCATCAGTAATATCTATACTCAATTCTTCTTGACAGCTAACTTCTTCATTATGAACTGATGTCGAAAACACCAATACTATAACTACGGTAACACCGAACTGCGATGCCATGTACATTCTATTCAAATACTTTTAAAATACTACTTGAACATTCAAAAATATCTACACGTTATCGTATCGATAACAGACATATGACACACATGTTTCTTTTAAGTGTGATAATCCTATCTCTGAGTATTTGCCATTTATTGCTTTCAACAGAATTTTCTCGTAAGTTTAACCAAAAGTAGGTAAAATATACAATTGCTTTTACGCCACCTTATAGATGTCTTACATCACATTTAAATAGATGCTTTAAATTTGTTATTACATTCATTATTCTTTTAGTAGCCTTCTTTCGCAATTTGATAGAAACATATTTTTTACTTCTACTCCCACTTTTAATTAAAATTTGGATCTGCAAGTACTTTTCAGACTTATTTGTGTTTTGGCAGAAACCGTCTTCCCCTTCTTTTTAATTTTTTCTAATTGGAGGTGATAAGATTACTTATCAATTACTGCAGTGTGGATTTGCTTTTGCATGTTATCAGAGTATCCTGCACTGACGACAGCACTTTGCAACTATGTACTATAAAACTTGGCTTTGGGTAAAATAAATAAAGGAGATGGGATTGATTTCTAGAAAGAAAAATGACTTAATTAAATTACTTTTTATAGTGACGTCAATATTACTTATGATGGTTTAGTATGGAAAAACATGATTACTTGCTTCTGGAGATCGCAAAGAGAGTTAAGATTTAACGAAATAATCGTAAAAAATTAATTAAAATATACTATGAAACCGTTGGTGCTCAATTGCTATATTAAAGAAACTGCTAGAAATTTTACTGATCAAGTTGTATTTCACGAGAAAGTTCTTGAAAAGTTTTCAAATATATTCCCTAGAATTAAATTATAGTTATTATTAACCCATGGGCCGTAGAGGAAACTAAAAAGTACCAGACGATTGCAGCGTGCTGATCAAATAAAACTAGTGCATACATCCGACCCCGGAACACATACAACTCATTTCACGTAATCAGTTTTTGCTCAGATTTCGTAAGAGTTTTCGGACCATCATAGAGGATTATTTATATTTCTCTCTAAAATTGATCAATCGGATTTTGTTGAAAATATTTGGTTATTCACATTTAAACGCTTCTGTCCTATTGAGCAAGGTAATTAAGCTGGGGACTTGCAAATAAATGAAATGACTTATACGGGGTTGGAAACTATTTAGCAATATTTATATTGAGCTTCTGTATTTCCGAGTGTTAGTAGATCTTTTTACGAGTATCGTACAATTACAAAATATATGCGATATGGTAAGCAAGAACAGCAATTACACATCGTAGTAGGCTAATAATTATGGAATATCCGTATTTACGTATTTAAAGGCTGGTCTTGATTCAGAGTGGAAATTGGACACAAATAGTGCTATTTTATTTTTCTCAATCTCTCGGGAATAGGGGAGGCCTAGAAGACACAAAGTGGATATTTGAGTAGGGCGTGATGTTTAATTTTATGGACAATGTAAATAAGTCAGCGATACCAAAACTAAACTTTCATTTGCGCAATTGTTTTCTTTTACACCCATTGATTTACTTTTAACTCATGTAATCTCATGAATAAATTTGAGTCATTAGTAGTGAAAAATTCTCTGTGGATATATTGTAAGAAATTGTTTTTAATAGTAGTTATAGGAAAAACTGATTCGTACTAATATTTAAGTTAACAAATACTAGGAAAGAAATATTTATTAATTTATTGTAGGAAACGTGTAAGATTTGAATTGAGTATGATTCACGAAAGCAACAATAGTAATAAACATTGTTTATTGAACATTAAATACAGCACAATATATATATATATATATATATATATATATATATATACACTGTGTGTCTATCTAAGTTCGCGACAAATGGAAAACTTTTTTATTCTTGGGTTTATGAAAAAAGTTATTCTTTATAAAAAGTCCTGCTTCATCCAAAACTTAAAAATAATCCTTTTGTGTCGAGACAGGTTTTATTTTCCGATGAAGCAACATTTACATCGAACGGAACTGTATCGAGTCAAAACTGCCGTTGGTGGACAGATACCAACCCACATTTTACAATAAAAACTCGAAGTCAATATGCGTTCAAGACAAATGTATGGTGCGGAATCTACAAAAGTTATGTAATTGGACCTTTCTTTTTCACCAATCTTTGAATGCCGACCGGTATCTAAATTTTTTGCAAAGTGAAATTAGTAATTTTATCGACAATCTTCCATTGCTGGAATGCCAACATATTTGGTTTGAACAGGATGGTGCACCTTGTCATAGCAGGTTGGACGTAAGGCAATATGTTGAAGATTGTTTTAACGAAAGGGTTATACACAATACGTTGGCCACCTCGGTCTCCAGATCTGACCCCACTTGATTTTTTCTTGTGGGGTTATTTAAAAGAACATGTTTATATTCAAGCGCCATTTACGGATGTAGGCCATCTAGAACGTGTTATTAGAGAAGAAATCCGTAAAATAACTCCACAAACAATTAGAAGGGTTTTAAGGCATTTTTGTGATAGAACCGTTACATGTATGGAACGAGAAGGCGGATATGTTGAAGCATTTGTGTAACATTTTCAATGCTTTCTTTTGTGTAAATGCTGTATTTAAATTGTATAATTTCCAATTCTGAACGACTATTCCTTATAACATTTTAAGTATTATTGAAAATAAAGGTACTTTACTCTTATACCAATTTCATATTTTTTGTCATATCTCGTATATGACTAACAAATATTAAAATCTGACAATTTGAATTTAAGTTTTGGATGAAGCAGGACTTTTTATAAAGAATAACTTTTTTCATAAACCCAAGAATAAAAAAGTTTTCCATTTGTCGCGAACTTAGCTAGACACACAGTATATATTAGAAAAACATTGAAGGAAAATTAAATTAAGTGCTCAAAGTGCCCACTTTCATTTGCAGTACACATTTGTATTCCACGCTGTATATTTTTAAATGCTCTATCTAGCTGATTCACCGTACTGCTTATTATTATTATCTCTCGTGCGACTGCTTCTTGTAATTCATCTAAATTTTGAAGATGATTTTGAAGGCTCTTCTTTCTTAACAGATAGAAATCTAGGGTGTAAGGTCTGAGGAGAATACTTGTCAAATACCTCTGCTAATTACTCTAGCATCGTATCTACAATATCTACATATTCATCATTAGCAGTATGTGCAGTTGCTACAACCTGTTGAAAGAAATCTTTACCTAGCTCATCATTATGCAATTCGTTTAGAATTGGATCCACAATTTTGGAATGTCCACTATCTGGACATTCCAAAATAAACATTAGTTTTTATTGGATTCAATCTCGTCTCTATAAATTTGTGGATATTATTTGTAACTCTCTATGATTTTGACTACCAACGTAGTACGATTAAGAAAACCAAGCTTCATCTGACATAAATGTTGAGTTAAGAATATCGTTGTTAAACTAGTAATAATAGTGCATCTTCTCTTCATAAGAATGTATATGTATAAGTACTCTTTAACATGTACTGTATGATGTATCTGTTAAATAAATACTGTTAATTAAACATTATCGATGAATACCTGTGGTATACCCGATTGAGCACTTTTTCTAATTCAAATCTTTCATTATGTTTTGTATATTGTCCACGATATTTTCAGTCATCATAGTGAGACGTCTAGGTGCCCTATTTCAAAAACGATGTACTAATATTTCCTTATGCCGGGCAAAAGTTTTGAATGGAGTATTCACATTTGGAACTTCTTCATGAAACTGATCGATGCAAGACTGCAAAGAATATGAAAATAAGTTTTTATAATAAAAACTTATGCGAACGGCATTCTTTACTGAAAGATATAATTTTGCTGTTCAACTTTAAATGAGTAGTCAAATAACTTCCCCAAAAGAAAGAACCTCGAGACGGTTTAGTGCTAAAGAGAATTGTTTAGAATTATAAGAAACAAGGAAATGAAACAAAGGATAAACGTGGCGAACAAAATAAATCAATCAACGAACGCCTAAGCACGAATAGAAATACCAAAGTGTCAAACATACGCGGATATCGCCAATACAAGATGAAAAACACTATATTGCAGCGCATGAAATTCAAAGTGGCTACAAGTATTCTTGGCTGGTACCATCGCTATTATTAGGTTCTAGTGTAGACAGAACTCTAGCCTGATCCAGAAACAAAATATTTTCCATGAAATAAAACGAAGACATTTGAATTTAACGGTAAAATTAAGAAAATAGCAACACATTTCTGGAAACACGTCGGGAATATAAGCGAAACTAAATTAGTAAAAGGGACAAGAAAAGCAAAATCAATTTTAAATTTCATATGTTCTTAGGTAAGTTAAATACAGATCAGAACATCATAAGTATTAAAACTAAAATAATCACAATTTTCTGAAAGGTAAGAGCAATTCTTTTGATTATAAATCGGACATTGTTGTTTATGTAACACTGACATTTTTCTTACACTGTCTTCGTTGACATTTTGCAAATTGGTTAAATTCTTTGGTTTCTCAACCCTAATATATAAAAATAGTATACTGTATTTCCTTCGTCATATTGTACATTTTAATTAAACCATGTTATAATCTGAATAGTTTCCTAACTCCTCTTGACAAAATCAACTTAACCTTCCTATACTCACGTCAAAATGAAAGACGTATACTATACTATGTAAGTCGGTCTCACAGACCGTATGCGCGAGTATAGGAAGGTTAAACATGTGTATTATGTAACTAGTAACTAATTAACTAGTAGAAATCAATAAATAGTAAGCATTGAATTATTTACTTGGAACAGGTTGACCTAGTGAGATTCAACAAAACTTGTGTTAGGAAACCTAATGTACATATATACACCCAAAATAATGTAAATACCTAAAACATATTCTTAACTGCACTTTGATTTAAAATACCAAGACATCGTCTTATTTAAATGTCGCGAAAAGATTATTCAATATTTCTCACAATTTCACATTCCAATTATAAACAGCTAGAAGTCAGTGTGGATTTAATTCCACGACATAAATATATTGAACTTTAGATAAACAGTGGCTTGGAAGTGTGATATCACAACTTTGCAGAAATAACGACTTAAAGATTTTGTTGCAGTATCGCCCATGGAACATTACATGCGAAACAGTAGTGCCAATATATAGATAAAATAGAGCATATGTATGCAAAAAATTAATTGACTTTAGGTAAATATAGATAATCTTTAGATATAAGTGTATTTTATTCCCAAACCTCTTTTAGATTTTTGTTGATTAAACTAGTCTTGAAGTATATGATATTGATAAGGAATAAAGAGTAATTCTTTAAAGAACGTGCATATATTTTCCTTAGAAAATCGATATTTGTTCATTATATATTATTGTGTTGTAATATGTTAAATGAAACACATAGCAAATTTTATCTGGCCTCTATTCTCTCTCTTTTGTTTATTTAAAATGACTACAAATTTCCATATTTTTCAAGCGAAGGATACTATAAAATAAAAAACAATGCATTTGTAATTACGATAGGTTCATTCCTTTAACTTATTTGCTTTTCAAACCTTAAATATTCAGAGTACTAAGTAAAATTTTCATAATGTATGCCATACTTAGAATATATTAAGACGTATTGAAAAGTTCAACATGCATGGTTTGCTTTTATATCAAATTTTTATCTCAGTTTTATAACATAAATGGAATTGGTTTCCAAGTGTATATTTACAAGAAATACCAACACAGAAGCACATTTATTTAGGTTTGGAGATAATTATGATTAGTATACCTATCGTTTGTTCTATCGATACCTTCTTGAACTCGTCTATACACACTAACGCCGAGAAATGGGAAAATTCCGCAAAGTAATCTAGACAATAGTGCATTTGATCCAGAGTTTGTATATAAGATAAATGTCCATTTGAGATCATTTTCAACTTCGCGTTTGCCGGGGTTTTGTATCTTTTATGCGAACAATTAAGAAATCCCGAAATTGGAAAGTACAATTCTTCATTAAAGTCTTTATAGAAAGTTTTCCGAAGCGATTCAAAGAAATTAAGTTTGGATGCCCGACAAGCTTTATTGGCAATTTCTTGACCAAGAGGGCAGCATTTGTGAATGCATTTCTTTATGTTACACACACACCCGTATATTTTCCCGCTCGAATAGAAATAATTGTTATTATGGTACACAATTCCGTTTTTATCAATAGAACCTTCGTCCACCTTTTCACCATCACTGATGTCTATACTTAATTCCTTATTGCATTTGTCGGTTGAACTGATTGAATAGACGGACAAACACATGAGAAAGAACTGGAACGTACGACTTCGATGGTACATGGTATGAACGCTTTTATCAGGTGGAATGTTTAATAGCTAACATTGAGAAAGATTATGTGCGGCAGCTTTTTGTATATAGTACCCCACCCAAGAGTTCGCTTGTAATTTGTCAGACAAGCGATGAGGTAGTGCAAATATTTATGCGCCAACGACATATGCACGGAAGTAGTGTATGTGTATACTGGGTTTGGTAACCAATTGTAGTATTTTTTAACATAGCAGCTGGGAACTTTTAAATGTAAACAAAACTTAATTAAGCCAACATCCCCATGATCAAAAATTGCAATGTATATACAAAGCATTAACAGATCTGTTTTCTTTCAAAAACTGCGTGTAACTTTTCATTGTTATTATAATCTATTGCGAAAGAGATTTATTATTTAGCGAGGTAGGATAGAACTTTGCTGTTTGCGTTCTACTATAGAATTATATATTATAGAATTCATAAAAACCAGTATAAAAATAAACGATGTATTTTGAAAACATATGAGTAGGCAGAAAAAGCTTTCTAGCCCTATGTGTTTACCAAATTAATTTACGTCTTAATGTCTTTATTATTAGAATCTATAAACAGTGGAAGACAGCAAAGGTAAATTTCTAAACACCTACAAGTTGTCATGCTCATTGGTACGCAGCAAAGATTTACGAAATATTGCCATTCTTTTCTGGATGTTGAGTTAACCACTAACGCAGCATTACATAAAAATATATAATAATGTTAATTTTAGAAGCAGGAATGAAGAACGCTAGAAGGAGGACAAATCTCTTCATGAGGCCCTTGTGCCATTACTGCACATTGCATTATGGCGGCAACAACAGCACATTTGTAAACAAATTGAATCAGTTTATATGATACCAAATTAATTCAACATTTTCAGAGGACGAGCATTATTTGGATAAGTGTTGTTTCAAGGAGAATGTGTTCGGTGTGTGAATGAAGTCCTTTGCTTAAATAGATGTCCCAGTATTGAGTCCATTTGGCAGAATAAAATCACAAGTAAGGTTACACTAGAATTATCCAAGAGCACATACTGCAAGCAAATATTTTTTATGAATAAAGAGGGATTTGTAGGCTTCCTCTTTTGATAGGAGCTCTAATAGTACATTAGAAATCCTTGCGACTGCGGCCACTGTAGGAGTTTGTGGCAACGTAAGTTGTCCACTTCTGCAGAAACAAATAGCTGCAAAAATGCGTAATTACATAGTGGGAGAGTTCTTAATTGAATCCCTCTCATAGGTACAAACATCATTATTCTAGACAAGAGAAAACATGTGGTTTACATTAGCTACTCTACGCGTGGTACTATACCATATTTTATTGGATAGAGAGATATACATATATACAGACCCTGTTTGGCCATTTTCACCAATTGCTACCCCAGTTCATTCCTTTCTATCCTTCAAGAATATTTTGTTCTTGGCAAGACACCAGGGGTACAATTTCCTTTTTGGAAACAGTCGGCATGTTCATTGTTTTTGTTTAATTTGTTTATGTCATAATGGATATAAATAGAGCCTAAGAGCTGATAATTTTATAATTCTTCTATAAAATTATGTAATGTGCGTTCTAGTTAATCTGCATATATAACAGCTTCTTTATTAAATTTTAAACACACATGAATAGTTTTTGCATTAGTCTATGTGGCAGGGTAAATTGAAGGGAGTGGTAATATATGAGTAAGTAAACACAATCAGCGAGGACTCGGAACTACCCACACAATAATTTCCTATTATAAACGTATGTCCATTAATACAAAAAAATGTTTTAGCGTCCTCTGTGGCAAATAACGTTAATGAAAAATTTCATAGAATTATGTGTATATACACTTCCATATTCATTTTCTTTTAATGAGATATATTACACCTATTAAATACAGGTGCGGTGTCATGGTATGCTTTGTGTCTTTGAATCTAGCATCACTTTTTTGAGATTACTTGTAGGTTGAAATCATCATAAATTATAAAAATACATTTTAATAATTTAATATATATATATATATATATATATATATATGTATATATATACTAACCAATTTATCTCTAATAACAAAAGATATATATCTACCCATAAGAGAGAATAATTTGGTATTATACATACTCGCTTAAACAAATTCTTAGGGGCGTAAGTTTCCAATTTTGAAATTACCGATTTTTCGAGTGATATTTTCTGAAAATCGGTCTTTAGAAGAATACTTTCTGAAAGCTTTAAATCGACTCGACAAATATTTCTAGAGATACAGGTTGTGTAGCTGCGCTATAAAGCGTTTTGACGTGCCACGAACAGGTTGAAGATTTAAGCAAAAAGATGATAGAAAGATATGTGAAAAAATTTACACAAAATATGAAAACTATTAGTTAGAGTGCATGGAAAATTAGCCTGAAAATTATACCAGACGGTAGCACTATTGTCGAAATGTCTGCTTACATTGGTGCCTGCATTTAAGAGTATTCTTGAGCATTGCTACTCACTTTGAATGCTATGGACATTAGCGTAGGCAAAAACTCGTGCTGCATAAACTTTAAATGCGTTTTGCTGAGAACTAGATTTAAGACGGTGAGCAAGATATCTTTTATGGTACAAATCGATGATCCGTCATTTTTTTATAATCAATGTTTTGCAAAACCGGACGATTTAGCACCATTTATTGTTAAAAATATGTTAATGAACTTCGAAAGACATCAGCAATCTGCATTAGCGTCAATTCATCAAATGACTTTAAAGGGAACCGTATCACCGTCCAATAGAGGCAGCCACGCCACAAATCATCAACAAAATCCACGATTTGGTTTTGAGTGATCCACGAACTAAAGTATGCACACTTGTTGAGGCCACAGGACTATCGCAGGGCTCAGTCGTTTAAATTCTGGTACAAATTGGGTATGAAAAAACTACGGCAAGATGGGTACCGCAGAGAATAAACGTAATCATATGATCAATGCAATGGCTGATTTGGTGTCGCAAATTGGTTACTTTTACTCACCAGAAACAAATAAACAGTCAATACAATGGACTTCACCCTCCGAATTAGCCCCAAAAATATCGAATACGGCGAAATCGATCGGCAAGGTGATGGTTATGATTTATTGGGGTACGCGCGTAATGAATCATCCACATTGACTACTTGGAAAAAGGACGAACGATAAATGAAGAATATTACGCGTCGCTAGTGGGCCAGTTGAACGAAAAAATCAAGTCAGAACGACCATATTTCGACAAGGAGGAAGTGCTTCTCTTTCAAGACAATTAAATTTCAAATTATTATTGTATTCACCAGATATGGCCCCACATCACGTTTTCTCTTTCTAAACCTAAAGAAAAGTGTACTATTTTGAAGACCTCCCGAAATATTAATTTTTGGACGGTTTGAGAAAGTTGAAAAATTTCTGAGTGAAATGTATCGACCTCAGGTTATGTTGAAAAATAAAAATGAAACAACTGGAAATGATATCTTTTTCTTAACTTTTGTAAGAACTTGTTGATCTTGCCTCGTAGTAACCGTGCCTGTATTGCCTATCTATTTCTTTTTGTATGCCACCCTAAATCTTTTTTAATCCTAACTCTATTGGTTATTAGTTTTGACATTGTAACTTCTGTTTTAGGTCCTATTTCATTGTAATATCCCAGTGTGTTTAACATCGGATTAGTGTACATACATACGGTAGGGGAAAATACCGACCAACACATAGGTGAAATACATTAGGCGTTAAATCGATAAGGTCGTATGTTAAGAGTAAAAAGTAATCGGTCATTGTAGTCAGTTGGTGTCATGCGTCCCTTGTGTCGCATGTCACGCTAAGAATTCAGAGTTAAACCCATTGTGGATCAGTATTTTCCTACAGTGTAGGTGTGTGCCTGTATTTTTAATCCTTCACATCACTTTTATCAGTTTTTTGTGATAATCAAAATAATACCTTGCTTTAATTATTTATACGATAACACTAACCCATTCAGCTTGTTGGTGATTGCTGTTTACTCAATAGATATATCCTTCAAGGCATTTCTTTAATTTAGTACGGCTGTAGATATTCGATGTTTTAATGTTTCCTAGAATTTTTACTTCAATCATCTATAAGTAGTTCTTAAAGATAATGGTAATTACAGTTGTGATTAACAATTTATCAGTATACCATATTAGAGTGTATTACGATTTAAAAAGACTAATGTCAAAACGGAACTGGAACATGGACGTATATACTTAATATTTGTAGCTTGCAAAAGAAAAATTAGTTTATATTATACGCGAAAATATAAATTCAATGAAAAGCCTATTAGGCCTGAACGATACTTTAAACGTGGAACACGCTTTGAGAAATGGAATACGTGACAAATTAATGAATGATAATGCCACTGTTTCAATGAAAGTCAAACTCACTTATATTGTATCATAATAAAGCATCTAATTCGTGGTCGTACCTACTATGTTGGTTCCAGAAGTATCCACGGAATCTTCGACACATATTAACCCTGCATAGCTATCATATTCCGTAAAGAAATCTACACAGAAATATTTTAGGGCATCTTCCATTCCGGCAATATCGTCAGTGATTATGAACTTTTGTTTCGCTCGGTAGTAGCTTCTAGGATTGATAATAAAGCGTGTCATTCCTGCATCAAAGCAGTCTATCTGCTGATGGACAACACTAAATCCATCTAATTGTAAGTGCCCACCTACATATCCTCTCAAATCATTCATTCGAGAGTGTACACTCGCTTCACAGGTCAAATTAGTTACCTCTTCACCCATCGGACAACATTTATATACACATTTTTCCGGATTGCATAAACAGTTTTGAACTTCAGCCTCAGATTCGCCGATGTACAGTTCATTTTGTTTGAACAAGTCAACATTAGCGTCGTTAATACCGCCGTATTCGCAGAGGAATTCTATGGGAGCCACAACTCTTAAAGCACTGCACAAAATAAATAAACTAATGTATTTGCTGTAACCCATTTTAGCGGTGATGTTGCGACACTCGGGACACCATCTTATCTATTAAGAAAAATACTGTCTTATCTCCCGTATTTTCGATTTTCCTAATCTAATGTTGCGTGTTGATAAAATGTTCATACACAGCATAATATCTATTTATCTTTGTATAATATCGTTGTTCAAACATAAGTAAGTATCCTTAGTGAATCATACTAAAATTTCACATAACCGACAGCTCCTATAAACGGTAATTCCCTTGAGCGGATATTGTATCGATTCCAAATTAACCTTACGGGATGTGTACTTACGATCTTTTGAACGGACATTCTCTTGAACGGACGCCGATAACAAATTTAGGTGTGATTTCACTAATTGGTTTTTTATGTGCGGTTAGAGTGAGTGAATTTTCTTCCTACTTGTAAAACCAGTAAGCGCACCGTATAGGTAATTCTTCGATCTCCCTCTTGAAATCCTAGGACGTGGATGCTATTTTAAGTAAATTTCCAAGTTAATACTATATTATTTACGAAAAAGTATCTATACAATGCAGAGAAGTTAGGGACGAAGATAATTAAGAAGCGAGATATAATTAAGGTTTGACAAACGAGTGCATGATAAGTTATTATTAAGTAATACTACTATATTTCGTATACTACTATAGTAATATACGAAAAATTATTAGACACTGAAAAGGCTACAAAACCCAGAATTTTGAAACATGAATCTAGATGATCTGTCTGTTACTAGAAAATGTAATCGCATAACCAAGGTTGGCTCATTCCCGTTCAAGGAACCACGTGTCCTCCACAAAGGCCGTTATCCTGCTCGGGGAAATCTGAGCTCCAGCAAAATATGTATGCTAGTTTTCTATTGCAGTTGACATCTTCTATAACACATTTTGTTTTCCATTCCCATGCTGCACAGATGTCGTTTTGAGGCCAATGTGCGGTTACTAGACCGGTATTGATTCTTATGTCTCCTTTATTTCCTAGCTGAAAATTTTGTATCCAGCCTACCTAACAGTGGCTAGGATGGAATTGACCTTCAATAAATGTTAATTTCTTCGAATGTTTTCTTTCCAACCATATCCAGGTCGCCCGTATGATGAAATCGTTTGATATTCGGCATGTAGGTTTTTGTCCTAGGAAGTTTCCTTTAAAGTTTAGAGCCTTCCTTGACTAGTTCATCGACAATGAAGTTTCTCTTAATGTCCACATATCCTGGTACCCAGACCAACTACACGATGTTGTCCCATGTACGCTCATTAAGAACAATGTTTTACCAGTGTTGATCTGATAATAGATTCTATAGCGGCTTTAATAGTCGTCTGGGCATCAGTAATTATTTTTATTCTTCTTTGTGCAGCCTCCCCTCTGATTACTTTAGCGCAGATTGCTACTGCAAACAACTCAGCAAAAACGGTCGGTTTTCATAGACTCGATGATATCTTGCTTCTTCCGTAAATAGCAGCCCCTGTGCCCCGGTTGGCTAGCGATCCGTCCGTAAACCAGACGTTGGCGGCCAAATTTTTTAAGTAGGCATCTGCAATTAGCCTTTAAGTCATAGGATCGCCGTCATGGCCTCCGCTTGCATGAGTAGTTCCAGCGGAGCGAGACCCATCAGGGCCGCCATGGCAGCGGTTCTCGTACTGTTTATTGCTCCAGTGATTCCTAACACAGCCTGTCTCTGAAGAATAGTGAGGAGGTTTGCTGCTAACGATGCTTCTGTACCTTTGCACCAGATTACAGGTCCAAATGTGATCGCTGGTTTTATTACCACAGTATATTACTCTGAGTCTTAATCGTCTTACCAACAACTCTTCTGGATCGCCAGGTCCAATTCAGTTTTGCATCAAACGTTTTATCAAAATACTTTGGCATTTTGTTTCTTTAGTCCATTATGGCTACTGGCTGAACAGTTGTATGCTGTCCAAGCCTTCTACCTGAGGTATGTAAAACAATTGCATGCTAGACCATTGATCAGAGTAATTTTATATCAACTTTCCATTTTTTTTTATATCCATAAGTTCTTTGTCACTTTTTGATAGAAAATCATTTAGAAAAGTTTCCTCATTGTATAAGCAAAAAGGAAATCTGAGCAAATATCAAGGCATATTAATACTTAATAGAAGTTTGAAAATATCAGAACGTTCTGTATTATCTACCAGAACAAACTTTCACTCTTTCACTCCATATGTTACAACTAAAGTTGAATATGTTTAATTACAATTATATGTACCATTTTATTATCGGATCATCAGCAGAATATTATAGAACTATCTTATATATGTATATGGTAATTAAATTTCAATCTTTCTAATTAATATATTTTCAAGTAAGTGTTAGGTAAAATTATAAGATTATGTTTTGCTCTGTATTCAAACACAATTGTTATGGTTTTTAAAGTACTAACCACACCTCATTATAAATAGTTTTGGTTTTGCATGTATGTATATAGATTGTGTTTTTTATGTTTGCTGCATGATGTTTGCACATAATTAGTTAAGCCTTGCAATTCATATTTATTTATTTATTTATTTATTAAGACTGTTAGTGGAGATCGGACATGTTACGTTAAATGGATGTTCTGAGAATTCTCTCTTGTGACAAAATAATACTAAAATTAATATATTTATTTCATGTGCAATATAATATAAACAGAAACTTTCCTATCTTAATATGAGAAAAGAACTGTATCATATTGTGACAATATGCTTTCAGTAGAATTAGGGGAATATTAGGATATAATATTACATAAACAATTTATTATTATTTTATTTTTATTAATTTTAATTTAATTTTAGTTTACACTTAAGTGACATGTGCTCTGAGAACCGTGATGCACAGACTTTGGATATCCCTATTTATTTATCAAATGTCCACAAAAATATTCTGGTAATTCGATGTAGAACAGCATGATGAAGAAGTCTGCCCTATGCGACGATGTTTCAAATTTATTCGGCTGTGCAGTATGGAAGCCGTACTATAGCTAGTACTAAGCATATTATATCAGATGTCTATTTGAAAACTTTCAGTATGCTGTATTTCTTTAAGATATAAAATGTTCAAAACTGTTTTGGTAGTATAGTGTAACCACTGAAATAACTAAATATAGCGCCACTCCAATTCCTAATTTATCAGCTACTTGAAGTTCAAAATCTTAAATAGCAACGCCCCCGTTATGATACATCATTGAAAAACTTTCTTCATTAGTGCTAACCCAATTTTTGGGTAAAAAATAATTAATTGATTCAGTAGTAAAACTACTTAATTAAGATCAGAGTTTACTTGCGTTTACTGTAGACATTAAGAATAATTGTGTAAAATGGTATTTCATAAAACAAAACTATGTCTTATTTACTTACTTTAGTCTATTTATTATTTGAAATTAAAAACAAATAGTATTATTGAAAATAACTGGAATTTTAATTTGGTAGTTAAAAGAATAAACTGCGAATTTAGTGTTTGTTATTGACTTTTGAAATCATTTGATAAATAGTGTTCAAATCTAAAAAGCACATAGTGGTCTAAGCCAATTTCATCATAATACTCTTCTGAAGACATCATACCAAATCTGTGAAGTAAAATATTATAATGGTGCACCCGTTGCCAGAGAGGTTTGAAATAATTTTTATCTATAAGGCTGGGAACCGCTGTGCATTAACTATAGATACTCCATCAATTAATCTTAAAATTATATGAAAACAACAGCTCTGGATTGCGTTCTTTGGGGTTATTTAAAGGATAACACCACTGTAAATTTTTCAGAAAATTTATTTATTTTATTGGCTTAATAAATGCTATGAACCTTCTAGAATATGGAGCAAAAAGTTTATAACCTAAAACAATCCTTGAAATTTCGAGCTCTTTTCCAAGTGCATCGGAACCGACTACCTGCGTCAAATAAATACTTGCTGGGAAGGTACTGCCTAATGTCTTACGTCTTGATTTCTAACTCCTCTAATACAACAAACAGATGTCGTTAGAAAGTGTTTGTGTTCAGTTAGAAGCATTTCCGTCTTTGGTTCAGGAGTGAAGGACGGTACGTTAGTGTAGCGTCAGTACACATACAAAAACGACATAATTTCCTCGCTTGAAATCTCGAGCAAACTTTATGTGTAGTGCTGATTTTTAACAGTTTATTTGTAATCTTAGAATGATTATAAGCTACAATGGATGACGCAAAAGTGTACCCCTATCGAAAAGGAACAGATACCTTGGGCGCTTTGCATCATAAGCCGTTTCTAGCGAAGTTTTTGAAACCATCAAACCGATTTATGAGGAGCTGAGCCGAGACGAGTTGCTAAACTGTTGCTTGGGATACTACGCGCGAAATACCAACGAAAGTTGCAATGCTACTATTTGGAATTTAGTTCCAAAATCTTACTCAAGTGGCAAATATAGCGACTGATAATGACGTGTACAATTGTAATGATGATCTGACAAATATTCATTGGGGGATCAAGCACGCCGATCTGTCTTTGACAGATTCGGCAATATAGGCACGCTCTAGTATACAATCTTTGGGGAAAGAGAATGAGGAAGAATATTTGAACATGGAACATCAAAACCGAACACGGCATAGCTCCAACAATTTTTATCTATTCATTCGAGCTTTCGACCCTAATATAACATTTTGAAGTGAAATACGTATGGGATTTTCGATAAGGTAATTTAAACATTATTTTATTAACAAATGATTGCTCTTTTTTTGTTGAAAATGAATGTTGTACTTCAAATACTTGCCAATCACACAAAAATCAATATTTTAAAAATCCCCTCGCATTTTACTAACCATTTTGTAATATTTATCGATGATAATTGTTTTTTCAATACTTAAATATATGCTTAATAACTTCCTCGAATATTATTATCCTATCACCCTTTCTTCCATTCAAAAGAAATTGTCAAAAAACGCTCTTTTTAGACTGTTACAGCAGTGTTATCCCTTAAAGTCGGTGACTTATTAAACCCCATCGGAATTAATTGAGGATGTGCGCTCCGCATAATTTCAGAATGTCATTCAGTTTCGAGGGCTATGTTGGAAAATATGAGGACGGAGTTTCAAAATTGGTTATACTACGGTTCAGAAATAGAATAAATAATAGTACATTTATTTATTTACATTACATTATTACTATGTCCACGTTCTATTTGTTCAATAATTCCTTATTCCAACAAAATGTTCAGAAATATTTGAAGAATTGCATCGTTTCTTATTTAATTTATTAATAGTGTGATAGTGACACCTAACCAGATATATGCCAAGCAATAATATTGTCTACTCTTCGCTAGATGTCCCCATTGTAGAATGTAGAAATACATACAGTATATTCCGTTTGAAAGAACAGCCGCTTAATAGATATCGCCGCTTATAAGAACATTTCCTTGAAGAACAGGAACAGATACATATTGTTATTAATATTGTATGTCCCTTACTAGAACACTGTGCCGCTTAATAGAACAATGCGGTTGTTCAGACATTCCCAAAAGCTTATCAACAGCTTGTTTATTTTCTAAGAGTGCAATAGGCGATACAGATTTTATTACATTATAGTTTCCATTCGTTCGTGTAGTAAGCTTTATGTATTGACCGAAAACACATACTGCAACAGAAATTATAGAAAAAATTAAAAAACAGCCTGGGAACATTTCACATAGTGAGTTATCGCGTTTTATAGGCGTGTCTAGATCCACAATTTCTCGTTTAATTTCTAATCAAGAAGAGTTACAAAAAGAATGGACAGATTTAAAAATTCAAGGAACATTACGAAAACAACGGCGAGAAGGAAAAAGATCCAGAAGTAGAAGATGCCCACAACTATTGTAACTCATCGAGGTGTTACGGTAAGTGGAACAATATTGAAAGCTAAAGCAGAAGAATTAGCTCAAAAGTGGATCAGAAACAATTTAAAGCTACCGACGACTGGTTGTCACGTCGGAAAATTCGAAATGGCATTAAATTTAAAGAAAGCTCTTGGAGAAAAGCTAGTGCAAACGTGGAAACCGCGGAAAAATGGAAATTAACAAAATTGTCAGAACTTCTGCAAACCTAATCTCCAAACAACATCTATAATGCCGACGAAACCGAATTATTTTATAGGGCAATGCCAAATGGATCGTTAGTTTACAAATACGAGAAATTAGCAGGTTCAAAAAACGCTTGACCGAATAACAGTTTTGTGTTGTGCGAATATGTCCAAAATTGATAAGAGAAAACTGTTAATAGTAGATAAAGCGTCAAAACCTCGGTGCTTCAAAGGAATTGCGGTAGAAAGATTACCTGCACAATATTTAGCTAATACAAATGTATGGATGACATCCCAAATCTTTGAGAACTGGTTAAAAGAGTGGGATAGAAATTTACAGCAAGAATGTAGAAAAATTGTTCTTATCGTAGATAATTGTGCAGCACATCGTCACTCTATTTGTTTACAAAACATTCAGTTGGAATATCTACCGCCTAATACCACTTCACTCATACAACCAATGGACATGGGTGTTACTACTGACAGGAAAATATAATTGGACCAACTTCGACGCCTGTGGAAATAAGTTCAAGTGTTTTGGAAGTAATTCAATTTATTGCTGATAGTTGGCGTGCTGTAGATGTAATTGTTTTGCACATTGTGGTTTTAAGCATTTAGAAAATGACACCTTACAAACTGAGCAAGCTAACTCAGTAATTAGAACGATATTAAGAAATGAAGAACAAAATTTAGACATTTCACAATGTTTGGAAAATTATGAAGAGTATGTTGAGATAGACAATGATATTCGTTGCTGTGATACAGATTCACATGGAGAAGAAGACGAAGTAGTTGCAACTATAGTAGAAAGAAATGCACTAGAAGAAGGAGATGAAGGCCATGATATTGAACTTAACCCAGTCAGTACCAAAGAAGCTCACAGTTCCATATCTAAACTGAGACTTTATTTTGTCCAAGAAGATCACAGCGAAAGCCCACTAACAGCTTTGTATACTTGCTAAGATTTTGTTTATAAGAAAATGAAGAATAATGTATGTCAAAAGGCAATAGATGAGTGTTTTAAGAAAGTATAATTTACAGTGTGTGTACATGCATCACACATATGCACATATTTTGTAATAACGTTTTATGTTATTGTTTTCCGTTATTAAATTACTTTACATATGAACATTGTTGTTAATATTCTTTACTGCTATGTATCTACCATATCTATTTGTAATTTCGGATATTTGAGCAGCCGCTTAATAGACCAGATTTGGTTATATCCCGATGATGTTCCATTAAGCGGAATAGACTGTATATGAAATAGCCCGAACAATTTCGGAAAGAAAGTAATTATTCAGCATCAAGATAAGTAATCTTACTTCGAAGACAATAAACGAAATTCGTTTTAGTGTAAATCTGAAATTACTACAATATCTGAGAGAGTAATGCGGGGTTAACACATTGAAAATTTCAAGAAGTAGTACTACAGAAATAATAGATACATGTTGTATTAGGCTATTGTTCACTACTGTTAATATCTAATGCTCTAAATAAATTTATATTTGGGTATAGCTATAGAAGTTTTTCATAAATTGTCCTAATGACGTTTGCTATTCTTTTGAAATATGTTACACATCAGTCATGCAGCCTAGAAGAAAGCAATATTTTAATTTCAAATTTGTGTTTTTAATCTTACAAGGAGAAGGCAAGGTAATCGGATTTTTATAATTTTTGATAGTAGTTTGGACCTGAAATGAAAATATTTTGGAGTAGTTCGACGCAACGTTCATAAATTACCGAGATAATCGATGTTGAAGTTTCACCCCAAGAACATATGGTGCGTTTTGAATGGAAGAAAAAGAAATGTCCCACGACGAGACCTGAACCAGCGATATCGTGACTATCGCACCAAAATGCTATCGACTAGGCCACGAGTCCAATTGACAATCGTATTATATCTAGTGGATTTAAATGGTGGGTGAAACTTCAACATCAATTATCTCGGTAATTTAACGGTAACGTTGCGTCGAACTACTCCAAAATATTCTCATTTCAGGTCCAAACTACATGTACCATAAATATCAAAAATTACAAAAATTCGATTACCTTGCCTTCTCCTTGTTAGATGAAATTTTAAAAATTATGTGAAAACAAACATGGACTAGATTTTCATAACTTTTTGCAAATGTTGAACATCAATTAAATAAATTAAATTGGTTCTACATTGTGTTAATCCTTTTCAATCCCCACTCTGCTCCTAATTTCATCATTCAATATCCTACCCATTAACGTGACGCCCCAACTCCTTCAATAGTTTCTTCTTTTTGTTTCTTCGTTTAAGGTGCACATTTCAGAACCTGAATTCCCGCAATTATCTAGTGATTGAAGTAATCTTACTTTATTTTGTTGGATTCCTTTGCCCAAAGGAGTGGATAGAATTTCCCTGTTATTGATTTTTCGGTGACTATTTTTTTATGGATATCTTCATTATTTCTTCTATCGTCCCCAAGATGTACCCCCAAATATATATATTCTCGGGTGTTAATTATTCTCGCTATTATCGTCATATTTCATCATTGACTACATTTCGCCATATATTGTGTTTTGTTAGTGTTAACTTCTCATTCCGTATATTTTTCTATGAGTTTTCTGATTATGTAAGTTGCATCACCTCTATCTTGCAGCAGAACAAGCTGATCGTCTGTAAATGAAAGTGTCAATATTGCTCTTTACCACAATGCTAATCCCTATTTGACCATATTTCCTTATTCACCATTTTCCTGCAGAATTTAAATATCACTTAAAGTCGGTGAGATACAACAACCTTGTCGTAGACCTCTATTCCCATAAAACTCTGTTGAAAGTCTTGTGCTATTCTTACCATTGCTAATTTATTGATAACATAATACTCTCACGGCATTAGTATATTGCTTTGAGGTATTATTTTTCCATTGCTTTCTAAAGCATACACATAGGCACATTGTCCTATACTTTCTAAGATCAATAACAATTAGATGTAACTCATATTCGTATTCTGTTGACTTCTTCATAAATTCACGGCAGACCTTCTTGCTCACATTATGTATTGATGTTAATAAATTTGTTTTCAACGTATTGCTTGAAAATTTGCCCGTACCAGCGATCTATAGATGATGCCACACTTAACTCTCTATAGTTCTCACACAACCCCTTTTCTCCCTTCTTGAACATAGGGTAATATAGGGTAAATATGTGTAATTTCCACTCCGACAGTATTTCCTCAAGCTCTAAATATTTTGTGAAAAGTGTAGTAATACCAATTTAAGTTCCTAATACAATTTGCGACGAATCCTTAATTAACCAAATAAACAAATCTTCAGAATCAGGTGACATTAACTTCATCCCTTTTAAAGTTTGCTTAATCTCTTCCATATTACTCTTTCTGTTCTTAGATCGTAAGTCTGGTAATTCATGGTTTGTAAATTTGGCCTTGTTTTTGTTAAGAGTTGTAGATAATACGTTTTTAATTTTGGTTTTTAATTTTCTAAAGCTGGTTTCTGGCTAAATAATATAAACCTTTTTCGCGAAACCCATTTTATTTTTTCAATATGTTAATGTTCCTAGGTACACCAGTCGTCGTTTATCTCTTGCGAATCGTGTTGTTTTCCCCGCTGCGTGGTGTACACATTGTTTTAGCGCAGTGCACATGTCTTCCAAAACTTTGGTCTAGGTATATACCTATTTCAAATAGACTATGTTGTTGCTCACTATTAAATAGGTTATCAAAATCAGTGGATCATGTTTGTGTGGACCACTAAAGAATATTAAACGAAAATAAAGGTAAGTATATTATTGGACAAAATTTTTCCGTGTCATGTAGTACTTTGAAGGAACTTACTGTGAATTTTAAACTATTCGTCGTAAATACCTGAATGTTGGAGAGGTTTTTGAATTAGTAATAACGACTTATCCAAAGAATGTTACAAATGTGGGGAAAGTGTTACTTCCAGAGCACTACCTTTGACATATACCGTGTAGAAACCGCGGGTAAGGCCACGCATGCAGACTAAGAAATCGCAGCAAAACGTACACACACGCTTCAATGCATTCAAGTGGACTTAAGCGTACCCGTGACGGCTTACTCTCCATATCCAACAACGATTTTGACTATATCTGGTGTTTCCAAGAGTACGGAGAACACAATTACGATACGATTGTCTAGTTTATTATGCTTTCTTCTCAAATATTGTATGCGTGAGAAAATTAAAGAAATAGTAATTAGATAAGGTGGCTCCATTAAAAAGTGAAATCTTAAAGTTTTTGCAAAACAATACTGTACAACAAGAACTAGAAGAAAATAAAAGAAAACTATCATAGAAAACGAAAGCTCACATTTAAATGAGTAAAGCTTTTCTATACAAAGATTGTAACTTACTAATTTCACCGGGAGAAATGATTTTATTACCTAAATAAAAGTGCAATATTCACTAACATAAACTTGTAAGCTTAAATTCTCAGTCTGCAGTATAATTATAACATTGTATAAATTGTATAAATTGTATTTTTAAACTTTCTATTTTAAAACAAAATTATGAAGATTAATTTCTGTTATACTAGGTTAGTTACAACAATAGTTAAATAGTACTGGTTAAATCATCCATACTGCGTTGTGCAACTACCTCGTTATCAATGCCGAAAGAATCGAAATGCAGAAACTTGACATACATTACCAGTGAAATGTAAGAATAACAATAGCTTCATTTACATGTGAAATAGTACTAAGAATTGTAATTAGTTTAAGATTTTAAAACTAGAAAATCCACATATTGCGTAGAAGTTCCAATACTCAATTATGTTGATTAGGTAAATACATATTATGTAAAGATACCAGAAAGGTTTGCTGTACGTAAATAAATTAAATAATACTTACGCATTTTATTTGCTTTATTATTAGTGTTTGCGTATACAAATTCAGATTAATAGATGCAATTATAAATGACTAGCTTTAACTTGGTTAGTCAAGTTTAATTTTTGTTATTATCTATCTTTATAGAAAAGAGTTATATGAAGACCTACTAATCGAAAAATAGGAAACTAGTTATGAGGAAACACTATTCATGCTTAGTCCGTTTGTTGAAGATGATTCCTCATATTGATATTCAAATATCTGTATATAATTTTCTGTTAAAAATATCTGTATATAACATTCTTTTGTATTTAGCACGTGGTTTCCAGTGAATTAATATAAATGTCCATTTACTTCATCTTTGCGTTTAGTATAATTCTTTTTGGGTTGTAAATAGGTAATAAACAATATTAATGTTAGCATATTTAAACTTATTTACTAGCAGCAAGACACTAAAATTCGTAATTATGTAATTTAAGTGCTGCATAATAATAGTACAAGCATTTCTGACTTCTACCTAACCTGTTACCTATTACAAAAACCAATTGACATGTTATGAGTGTTGAGTTAAACGAATATTTGCAGGCAAGATTATCAAGTCTAGTACTAGTACAGTCTACCATGGCACCCAATATTTAGCCATTTTTTAAATTCACTTCACTTGTAGGCCAATAAACAATATAAATTTATTGTAGCAGAATATATTTCAAAATGTTAAAAGAATTTACTCATATAGATTGGAAACTTTGTTACAATAAATTTGTAATATTATTTGAGCCATAATTCAAAGAAACTATAATTGCAAAGTGAAATATCTAGATCACCAGGAATATATATTATCAATCACCTTTTAATGCAAATCCGTTCACCAAATATTTTTAATATATTACCTGCTCTAAAAAAATTATTGAACGTCTTTTCAACTTCACTGGGATAACACAGAAATGCACCGATTCCATCAACATTTTCGAAATAATCAACGCAATGCTCTTGAATAAAGTCATCGTAGTTTTCGGATTCAATCATATAAGGGACTGTAGAAATATTCAATGCAGGATTCAGCACAAATTCAATTGATTCATTGCACGTAAAGCCGTTCACAATAACATGAAAAGAAGATATGTTATATTTTTCAGCATATTTATTAAACGTAGCATTTTTGAAGTCATTCAATTGAACACAAGTCGCGTTTTGCATTCCTTGTCCTATCGGACAGCATTTTCTCAAACACCGATCTGTTAGGCATGTATAACCCTCTGGATTGTTGTCACGAATTAAGTATTGCGTATATTTTTCCGATTCATCTTTAATTTCCCCTCTTATTTCACTATCTTCTGCAATGTAATCTATACTATAACACTTAACTAGGATTATTAAGAAACTGATAAGTGACAATTTAAAAGTTGTTCGCCACTGAAACATACTGGATCTATAAAAATGAACATTACATAAGAATATAGAATGTATTCGTAATTGACACTGAAAAATTTCCCCTTCTATTAAGCATGTATTTCGAAATTGAACACAATGTTCTGAAGTGCATAGTACTGAATACGTAATAAGATGTGATACGATCCGTAATCAAGTCGAATTTTTGTTAAGTTAGATTGATTCGAAGTTATCAACAGTTGGTTACTTTAAACTTTGTTAATGAATAAATATTTAGCATACACTTTTTTTCAATAATTATTTAACTTCTAGGTTAATCAAAATATCTAAAAGGATATACACAACTGTGAGTAAACATAACTAATACCTTTTCAATTTGTTGTTCTTTATAGTCAAATATATTTAAGTCTTAGCAAAAAATGCATATGCCCTTGAAACAGTTTGAATTTGTATTTAGGACTATATAGATAAAGATTAAAATTTGACTACGTATGTTTTTGCATTCAAAATATTTTACCTTGACGGTTGTTGTCGGTTTTTAACAAAGAGTGTAAAAGAAAAAAATGATTAAAAACATTGGCAAATAAAAGTATTGTTTTAGAACCACCAAATTATATATCGTAATAGATCTTTCGATACGGATTGAACGCCGTTGAACAGATAGATTAGATTAGATACAGGCGAATGAGATACTCGTGAGTAAACATAGACGACTTACTTAACATATTGACCTAATTTTACTAGCGTATTTCTTTCTCTAAATTGTAAACACTCTGCCTTACTTTTTAATGACATGTTTGTCGTTGTATTTTTTTCACCCGCATGACTCAACATTCCATCGTATTCAGAAAAAGCGAAACAAATAAAACAAACACGGCCCACTTGACATTGCTAAACATATAGCTCCAATTTTACTAGCGTTTAGGTTTATACTCTCAAAATTAAAATCGTATTTGACCATATACGAGCTCAGGGAATCCTAAAATCTTGTATGCGAAACTTTAATATTAACAAAACTAATTACGGCTTTCTGTGATAATGATTAAGAAAAATATTTTCTCTCATAAATTTTGTTTCATTTTGTGTAACTTTCTTCTGTCTTAACTTGATGCGTAAGTTATGAAAGACATGATATGTGATGTATAATAATAATAATAGTAACTTGGCACCCCTCGGGGGAGAGTGCGCCGCTTCTTCTGTAAAGTTTCCTAGATCCATTGGCCGGGGTGGATCAATCCCCACTTCTCACAGTTCCGACTCGCCTGCTAATATTTCGCCACAGACTTCTGCCCGCCGCCTTCCGCTACCAGTTCTTTATTCCAGCCCGTGTTAGATTCTCTTCCACTTCCTGTGGCCATCTCGATCTTGGTCTTCCTCTTCTTTTTCTACCACCTGGCTCCCATTGTAATACAGAGAATATCGTCGAGGATTTTCCCGCTCTCCATACATGCCCTATCCATTTTACCCTTTGCTCTTTGATCCTATTTACAATATCCATACCTTCCATTCCCGGGCTATTTCATGATTCATTCTTACTCTCTACTCGTTTTCATCAATCTTCACTGGTCCTAGTATTGTTCTTAGTATTTTTCTTTCAGCTATTCTCAGCTCTTCTTCATCTTTTTTGACATGCTCATGATTTCTGCTGCGTATATTACGGTTGGTCTTATTATTGTCTTATAGAGGTTCATTTTTGTCCTTTTTGTTAGGATTTTGCTCTTTAGTAATTTTTTGTTGGCATAGAAAGCTCTATTTAGTGACATTATTTTTCCTTCAACTTCGGTTTCCCTGTGTCCACTAGCAGATACCTCACACCTAAATATTTAAATTCCTCAACTGCTTCGAAATTGTTATTACCTGTTTTGACATGTTTCTTTTCCAGTTTCTTTCCAAATCTCATTATTTTTGTTTTATTTTCATTTAAACGTAGTCTCATACTTTTTCCTTCTGTAATAATGATTTCCAACATATTTTCATTATTGCCCTGTTTTTTGTTATAATTACCACATCATGTGCATATGCCACTATCTGACCTCCTCTAGTTCTAAGCGTTCCTTTGTCTATCTTTGCTAACACGTGTTCCAACGCTAGGTTGAAAAGCGTAGCCGACAGTGCATCCCCTTGCCTGACACCTTTGTTAATTATGAACTCTTCTGTTTCTCCAAATTGTGTTTTTATGCTAACTGAAGTTCTTTTCATCGTCATCATTATCAATCTTCTCAATTTTTGCGTTATTTTTAATTCCTTTAATGCCAGTATTAGCTGTGTTCTATTTATTGAGTCAAATGCTTGTCGAAAATCTATGAAAAGCATCTCAATTTCTAACTTGTATTCATGAGCCTTTTCAATTATTTGTTTTATTGTGTGAATTGCATCTACAGTCGATCTTCCTTTCGTAAATCCACATTGATATTGTCCTATAATGGTCTTATTCTGATTTACCAGTTTTTTTTTGTATTAATGTGGATAGTATTTTATACGCCGTACTTAGTAGTGTAATTCCCCGTAGTTATTACATAATTGTTGGTTTCCTTTTTTATAAATTGTTGCAATTTGTCCATTCTCCCAATCTTCCGGTATCTTTCCTTCTCTCCATATTTTTAGTATTAGTAAATGCAAGCGGTTTTGTAGTTCATCGCCTCCATACCTCAATAGTTCCATATTTATTTCGTTTTTTCCCGGTGCTTTTCCATTCCGGCTATTTTTTATAATTAATTTAATTTCTTCTAGAGTTGGTTCAGGTATTGCTGTTTCTTTTACAGCATGTTCCATTTCCTCTTCTATTTCTTCTACGTTGCCTTCACAAGTAGTTAGTAGTGTCTTAAAGTGTTCTACCCATATCGCTTTATATTCTTTTCTTCTTTATTCTTTACCGTTTTACCCTCCTTGTCCTTAATGCCTACTGCCTTACTTTTATACCCTTTATTTTGCTCATTAATCTTTCTATAAAATTCTTTTGTGTTCCTATTAATTCTTTCTTTCTCAATTTCCCTAACTCATAATCTATCCAGTTTCTTTTGTTCTTTCTTGTAAGTTTTTGCACTCTCTCCTCGTCTCTTCATACTCTTTTCTATCTGTATCTCTCCCTGTTCTTATCCATTTAATCCTTGCTTGGATTTTTCTTTTCGACATTTCCTGGCATTCTGCATTATACCACTTTTGTCGGTTCCCTTTTTTGGTTCTACCAATTTCTTCTTCTGCTGCCTTATTTATATAATTTTTAATTTTGTTCTACTCTGTCTCTATCTCAGTGTCTTCCTCAATATTGTCTAGTATTTGTCTTTCGATATTTGATTCAAATGCTTTTCTTTTGCCTCTATCGTTTAGTTTCTCTATATTCCATTCTTTTTTATGCCCTGGATCTTCACTACCTTTTTATTTTCTGTCGCAACGTTCCGGTTACCATACAATGATCGGAATCTGCACAGGCTCCTCTAAACGTACGTACATCTCTTATTGAAGATTGTCTTCTTTTTGTAATTAAAATATGATCTATTTGTGTACAGGTTTTCTTGTTTGGTCATATTCAGGTTATCTTGTGATGCTTTGGGTATTTATGCTTTGTGCTGCTTAGGACCATATCTGTTCTCATTGCTACGTTACATAGCCTTTGACCGTTGTCGTTCGTTTTCTCATGTATGCTGTGTCTACCCGCTACTTCTTTTATGTGATGTATAGTAAATTTATATATCTATTATTTAGCTATTATTATATCGATAGCAGACAAAATAAAAGCAAATGTTTTAGTTATACAGTGTTATAGTATTTTATTTAACAGACGAAGTTTTTCGAAAACAGTTTAAATAGCCGTCCTGGAATATAATATTCTGAATTGAAATTTTGTTTTTTCTTTTGACCTTAAAGTGGTAGAGACCATCAGAAAGATAACCGAGTACATAACGATACATATGTATATCTACTACCTGGAGATGTAAAATTGATGGACCATTTACGGAAGATAAGAGGGTTGATTAATGTATAGGATAAACAAATTGAAACCCAAGATTTTCTTCCCTTTAGAAAGATCACATTTGACGCAATTATGAAAATAACGTAATTTGTTTCCTTTATTTGTGGTAAAAGTATATAACTTTAGTCCTTCGGTCTCAACATTATCATCATAAAATCTTTCAAAAGAGAAAAATATTTCATCTTAAAAGTTACCTTTTGATCCATATTCATTTCATCCCTATTCACTTATAAAAGATAAGATTTAGTATATGGCCCACTTCAGGTAGCATACAAAAATAAAGTATTATAACTAACGTTTCATAAAAGAGTGAATGCCTTGCTATCATTAAGTAGTGTAAACCGGACTGACGCCTTACTTCTCCGAATTTTAATGTCGCACCTTGTACGTAGTGGAGACAAATACCGGTTTACGCTACTTAATAATAACACATCATCAACTCTTTTATCAAATCTTAACTATCCTCAAATTGTGATAGCGTTTTTCTAACTTTTACGTGAATTTTGCACCAATTCGAAGAAATTTAAATTCTTGATTTGTAATTCTTGTAATCAATGTATTTGAGAGTAATTGTTAGGAAAAGTGTCTCAGTTCCCTTAGAAAAGGTTGTACTTGTATGAAATATTCATCAACAAAGTAAAAGTATGGGATGTCTGAACAAATGTGCCGTATAGTTAGGAAAATGTTACACGATACGAAATGCTGTGTAAGAGTAGGAAACGAGGTTAGTGGTAGTTTTAGAACATTGAGAGGATTATGACAGGTCCGTTGAGTCAGACATTCTTTAACCTCTATGTGGCAAGGCTGGAGAATGTTCTAAAAGTGGGACAAAGCGGTGGGGGAGTGATTCGATGATATGGTAATTTTTGCGAAAACTATTAATGAAATGAAAGAAATGGTCGCGAGATTGGAAAGATTTGTTGACAGGAGAGCCTTGGAACCAAATACATGGTGTTTAGCAAAGGTGGGTGGATAAAGGAACAGGGCAGGTGCGAGTGGAAGGAAGTAGTGATAGAAAGGGTGAGAATGTTTAAATATCTAGGTTCTGTGTTTACCTGTAATAATTCTTATAAGGAGCATGTGAGGTATGTGTAAAGGCGTCAATTGAAAATGATAAACTGGGGAGAAAATGGAATGAATTGTTCAAAGAGAGTTTCAAAGCGAAGATGATTATTTGGGAAGCATGAGTTAAGAATATTTTGTTTTATGAGGCGGAAGTGTGGAGTATGAAAGAAATTTAGGAAATAGAGGAAATGCAGGTCAGGTATATTAAGAAAGTGTTAGGTGTAGAGAAGTCCACACCTAAGTATATAGTACTACATGAAAGTAACAAGTATAAGGTAAAAGTGACTGATTGGAAAAAGATTGCGAATTTCGAATGTAAGGTTAGGTGGAATTCTATGGGAAAGATAGTGAAAGAGGTGATGCAAAATGTAAGTAAGGACGGAATGGATGGTAGGCAATCCACTAAGTGGGGAGAGTGTAGAAAAGGAATGTACGAGAGTGGGGGCATGTCTAGTATGGAAGCGGGACGGTATAAGAGTGAAGAAAGGATGCTTGGTAATTAGTAGAGGTGACGGCAAAAGATGTGGAAATGCAGGAATAGGATGGAAAGGATCGATATACAACAAGAAATGTAAGAGCATCTGTTTGTTTGTTATGCTACCAGAGTATTTGAGTAGAGTAAGAGAGATTGAAGAACAACGGATGATTGATGTAATTTCGGTGTGGGAGTTAGGAACCGGGGAGTCTATATTGGATGAAATTTTAAACAATTGGCGGTGGTGTTTAAGTGGGAAAGGGAGGAATTTTTTATTTAAAACAATATTGAATTACAAAATGTTCAGCAGCAGTTTAATTGTTGGTAGTCTTGGGATTGCTTTTTCTTTTTTTCTCTTTGTTAAGTTTAGTTTAGTCTTTTATTTATTTATTTTTTGTGTTTTGTATTTAGTTCCTTTGATGCCTATTTATGTGATGTATTTATTGCAAACCTCTGTGACATAAATATGAAAATGAAGAATGCCAATGATAATGTGATAATTACAACTACTATGACGGGTTAATAGGTGTTCTCAGGAAGCTGCAGAAGTGGAAAGACCAAATTGGAATTACCTTTTGCAAAAGTCAGCCTGGAATTATTTTTCGTAATAGTTCGGCCAGTGACCGTTGAATTACAGCAACTTGGCGGCTGGTTAAAGGACTTAAGTATTGACACAAATATCACATCGGTAAAATCCTCACCACACAACGTGTTTCGCTAGCTCGAGACAAGCATCTTCAACAACCGTATAAACCGAAGTGACAAATTTCTAACATTAAAAATTCTACAACATGCATTTTTACCCCACTTTTACTGTGACCATGTGCATGCACAAAAATTTTCCCTCTCGGTGAGGGCTCCTTTCACCCCCGCAAATTCCTATATTAAGGCAAGTGGACGGCCAAGGGTAAGTACCTGCTACACCCGAAGTTTGAACGTTAAAGATTTACAAGTACATTGTGTGAATTGGTTAATGCCCGAAGAAATTAAATTATAGTTAAAATTCATTCATTCATACTACTCTCTGGTGGGCGTTACCGATTGCGTTGAAGACTCCTGGTCGGGTTATCGGAATCACATGTATGAAATAATTATCTCCCAACAGGAATTTCTGTGATTAATAGGGGCAAACAAAAAGTCTAAAAATGATAAACGAATATATGAATGACCTAGAATCGTATTGCAATTACATCATACAAAGTCCACTGAATTTCAGCACAGGAAAGTGTACGTATTATTGTACGTGCTCTATGAACGATATTTTCTTGTGCATGTACCGCATATAGTAACCACAGTAATTGCAAAAGGGCTCTTGAGTCACACATCTTTGTGGCCATCCATTAAAAGTGACAACCACAGGACAAATATTAGCGCTAATTGATATTAAACCGTTTTAGATGTGTGTAGCAAGCCCGCGTCGTATCTAAGAGCATAATTGTGTGGTGCCGAATTACTTTTCACAAACTTTATATTTTGAATTTGTAGATAGAAGAACCGATCAGAAGTATTAAACACAGAAGACTTGTTAAATAATTTGCAAGAATGAAGTACCTACAAAGAATTGTATTATTTAAAGTAACAATGAAGTAATAGCAGTATATATCTTTAGTCTTTATCCCTAAGATACTTTTTACTTACTGATCACTAAAATTAGGCACTTAACGTCGAGGTGTTATGTATTTGACAATGAGTCTACTGCTGTTAGCAAATCTAGCTCCAGTGTCGCGCGATTAATATGACTGGGTGTTGGTTAGGTAAGCGTTAGTAGGTGGGAACTAGTGATGGGTCGCTATTGAACTATCTGTTATTTTAGAACCGTTCTCGATTCAGAACGGTTGCAACTGTTATCTCGCTGGGCAAAGAACGGTTCCTTTCGGACGGTCTCCAGCGTACGCGGTTGAAGAAGACATTCCACATCATCGGCGTCTTTCTTATTAAATATTTCTCCATGATGACTATTTTGCCTGGGAAACTTTCGGATGAATGAATTGTCATTACTTGATGGTTGTTCCTATTTCCTAACTATAAAGCTGTTGTTCGATGGATCAGCTACGGATTGTAGGAAACGGATGTGTCCACAATGAAAACGAACTTAAATGTTTTTGTTATATTTATTTTACACCATGTGTGTAAACGAGCGTTGAATCGTGAGAAAAGAAAACTATAGGAACTTCTAACGAAAAAGTTAATGTACGTAGGATACAGTTACATCATCAATACACAATCATATAACTCGGGGAATCACCAAGATGTTAGAACTAGTGATGGGAAAGTATAACGTCGGGGAAAAACAAACTATATATCAAATCAAGCAAAGACCGCCAAAGGCGATGTACCCATGACATATTTTATTGATTTTATGATGCGTTATCAAATAGAACTGTCGAGTACGAAACAACGATGACCTGTTATATTGGAACCGTTATTTCAAAATAACGAGAACGGTTGGAACTGTTCTTTTAGAAGAACCGGTTTTCCCACCACTAATGGGCACGCCACTGCCAGCACGTGTGGTAGTGAGAGACAGAGTACGGCGATTGATTAGTTTGATCTCTTACAAAATATACAAACAGTAAGGTCCAATACCTTTTAAAATTATCTTAGATTGGTGCATAACACCAGACTTAATTTCATCCGTTATAAAAGTGAGGGCGAAATATACTAGAACTCGATTGAGATTAAAAGAATTTGTATCTAATAATTATATTAGGATGTTATCGACAAAGCTGTGTTAAATATTAGGTATCGTATTTTATTTGACTTTGACAGGTAAATAAAAATAAATAAGCTTATGCTCATACATATATTCTTATCGTAAATGCATGCAATGTTACTCCTATGTCAATGTTGAATGAATGAAAATGAGTAGGGACTTCCCTTTTTTTTAAATCTGGATTCAACCATATTGGTTTATTTAATTACGTACCTTTGACGTCAGGTCTGACGTAAAGATTTTTTCGTCAGAATCGAGCTCTAAAACTAAACTTCCGTGCATGACACTTACAAATATATAATATATCAAACTATATTTTTTCTATATTTTGAAGCAGATAAAGTAGATACAGGGTTTTTATCCAAACAAAACAGTTACCAGTACAATCTTATATGATAGTTTTCTACCACAATTAGGTCAATTAAACAAGACTGGTTTAAATGGTAGTTAAATTTTCACAACGTTTACAAACGTTGTCGGAACATCTTCTTCGGTGAAAATATAATTGAAACCAGTCTTGTTTAATTGACCTAATTGTGGTAGAGAACTATCATATAAGATTAGTAAAAGGTATAAATATATATATATATATATATATATATATATATACATTTAAGTTATAGTAGAATACAACAAGCAACCGTTTTACGTATATGACGACGTATTTTGGATACTACCCGGTACAAAGAAAGAGACGTTACAAATTATTTCTTACCAAAACATGAAATACTCTTGTCATTTCGATGTAACGTATACTAAAAGGTAATGTATATTACATATGTTTTTCTTCAAGCAGAAATAACGTCTTTTATGTGAAATAGAAAATAAATACTT
The DNA here is from genome assembly GCA_038088585.1 of Chrysina gloriosa. NCBI lineage: Eukaryota > Metazoa > Arthropoda > Insecta > Coleoptera > Scarabaeidae > Chrysina > Chrysina gloriosa. The sequence continues at coordinate 54,839,810 of CM076087.1, forward strand.
TCACATTCTTATGTTGCTGAAAATAGGTTCATTTTTGCTTTTGAGTGAACCGTGGGGCGAAAATAGGGTTCATTAATATAGCGTCAAAATTATTCAGAGACGAAAATAAACGTAGTAAAATTATGACATCATGAATTGCTCATGACGTGTGACGGCCGCTAGCTGCGTTCTACATTACCTCATTAGTAGAGTTTGTTAAAAAGGTGGAAGAAGTGTTATCATTAAGTAGTGTACTTATCAATGACAACTTATCATTGAATAACAAAAGCCAGAGGAGTGACAGCATCAGCCCGATTTACACTACTTAATGATTATATGTCATCCACCTTTTAATACATTCTACCCATTAGTGACGCACGTCCGATGTAGCCACATCAATCACATCATACTACATATATGTCTATCACTTCCCGTTGCGGTTGTATGAAGTTATCTTATTGACACCTTACAGGTTTTAAATGTCAATGACTTGTTTCAAACGTAACTTGACAGCAATAACCTCAAAATGACGAATATATTACACAAGGCAACACTGAACATGTTTGTTTCAGTGGCAGTGGCACATTTGAGTCCACTTTTCGACTGAAATAGTGTTGTGGAGCTTACAATTCATCAAGTGGATTAATATGCAAATAATTTTGATCTATATATGTGTGCACTTCTAGTAATGTGAAAGGCTAACATTTAGAAATAATAGACAACTTATTGCGGGTTTATGTAATTATTATTGTTAAGGATTCTGGGAAACTGTTTATCAAAAGAGTAACGGATGTATACTCAAACTTTTTACTAAAACGACCAAGATGTGTACAATACCCATACTATGTAAACAACAGAACATTCAAACAATGCCGTCATTACGGTCTATTTGTTTCCATAGTACATATAAAAGAAAAACTGAAGATCTACAATTGCCGAAGATAGATATATATTGCCATTTACGGAGAGGCATTCGCATAGTACATATACAGTCTGTCCCCGGTTGACTTCACTATAGGAATAATTGACCAAAAACTTTCTGAATTTTGTTTCAGTGTTCTTGAGTGCTGCCCTGCCTGATCTGAAAAGAATTTACAGCGCATTTCTACTTTTTAAAAATCAAGGCGATTATGACAATTAAGAAGAAAACATTTTCTGTTAAAGTAAAGTGCCATTTTGGTCAATAATACGCCAAACTGATTTTGAGGAAAAATTTTATGTTTTAAAAAAGTTGCTTGCATACTAACTTTAACAGACTAGTTACCCACAAAGAAGATATATTTTGTTTGACATATCTTAATGGAGCTACCTAATTCTTACAAATAAGAATAAATAAAATCACCCTTACCACTTTTACCAACCTAAATTAAAATAAGGCGAGATTTTGGTATCTTTCAATGTTACTTCATTATTCCCAGTAGTACCTAATCCTGACACTTAAAAATATTTGGATAATTTATTCCATAGAAATGATATGAGCGTGGCAAAAATAAAAGAATATATCAAATTAACATCTCTTTACGTGTCGCAAAACTGTTTCCAAATTGAGGGCAAATATTTTGAACAAAAACAGGGGGTAATGGATTGTCACCATTTATGGCGGAGTTGTTTATGAGCAATTTCGAGAATCAATTTAAAAAAGATGTTAGGTATTTCCCGAGTGTTTGGATTAGCTAGGTAGACGATATGTTTGCCAATTGTTACATTAAAAATATATAAATTACATGATTTCTTGGATGAACTAAAAACTAAATTCAACACTGTAAAATTTACAATGGCAAAAAGAAAAATAATTCTAGATACCTTAGTAATAAATAGTAAAGAATGGCGATTCTTAATTTTCTAATACATAGGCTACTAAATTTTCCCTTCACAAAAGAAAGACATCAAAGGGACCTTCAATACATAAGGAACATAGTCGAAGACGATAGTTTCTAAGCAAAATTGATTGATAACTTAATCGGGAAACAAACCCTTAATTAGGAAATCCATGAGCCTAGCTTTGGATAAACAAGCTAAGAAATTCGTTAAATTACCATTCCATCATAACACTAAGACTCTTCCATAAGTTTTCAAACAGTTTAATTTACAGGTCGCATTTAAATCGGCTAATTCATTAGGCTATCTTTTAGGAAATGCCCAAGATAAGGTTGAAATAAATAATCAGGTATCTACGAAATCGGTTGTCAGGAATGTGGCTTAGAATACATTGAACAAACTAGGCAATCAATCCTAACACGATACAAGGAGCACATTTTTTTCTGGTTCAGCAGACCCGAAAAATTAAGCGTGGGCCGCCATATTTTAGACCAAAAACACGCTATGCCAATTGAAAGTTTAAAATTAATTAAGGCGGTAGAAGATAACAAGGAACTACATACGAAAGCACATATATTTATAAAAATAGAGAGATAATTATGAATGTAGATGGAGGACCTATTCCAATTTCCAAATTATACTAAGTATTCAATTAAATTTAGATTTGTGCAGCATCATTCAACCGTATTGACACGCTCCATAGGGCATGAAATTTAGGCAGGAATTAATATAAACACACACTCCCATTAATGGTAGTTCATTGTCAACAGTGTTTTGGTCTGTTTCACGCGTTCACTGTGTGATGTTCATTGTGCAGTGCTTTAGTGTTCGTTTTGGGCATTAGCCGGATTCGCTAGTGATACTGAATTCTCCAATAGTCCACTCAAGATGGCAACTTAGTTGTCGAAATAGATTTTTCCGGAACGTGTGGTAAGGGTAATTTTATTTATTTTATATACCCAATTTTTACGTGTACATTTTCTAGCAAGAACTCTCATGTTTGAAGCAATTGAACATCAAAACAATACATCAATCCATTTCATACAGCTTTTGGTGTATCAACACTACCCAATGGTTTGTTGTTTTGTTTTTAGTTTCAGCATGAACGTTCTTTTCTCAATTATAAAATTCAAGAATGTCAGCCAACTACGTCTGTTGTTGTCACTAATGTTGCATAGGGGCCACGTAGGGCACTAAAATGGAAGTAATACACTATTTTGTATCATCATTGATAGGTACGGGAGTTTGACTGAAAAGAGAATGGTGTGCATTTGTGCCAAGAAATAGTGAACACGTTCGACCAATTCCATTTAAACTTAGTATACAATAATGTAACTGGTAACAAAACTTGAAATTACTCATAGGAACCAGAAACCAAGCAACGAATCAACTATTTGGGTGTTTAAAGACGAGACTAAAGCGTAAAAGTGGCGCTCACACATTGTTACTAAGCAAACGATTACTTGTTTTTCTTATTATGTGGCTACTGTGACTTTATAGAATCGAAGTACAGTAAACGCTTATTAGTACACAAGTATTTGCGGAAGTTATCTCTGAATTCGCATCTTTCTCCATCATAATAATGCAAGTGCGAACACAATACTACAAACGGTCTGAACGTTTTCCTTTACCTAAAGCAATCATCGGAGCACTGAGGCAACTGATTTTTGAGGTACTTACCACCTTCAGTTAAGGAAAGGGATTTGAACATTAGTCTCAGCGCACCCAAAAAAGTGTGATGCTTAAAAAATTGGAAATGAGTCACTTATAAAATATTTGCTGCACTTAACTCTCTGAACTCTGACCACCATAACTCTGGGCTGCTAGGTAATATTTGACGAATTATCAAAATATTTTTTAAATTATTTATTAAAACGTAATATGCAATGTCTATAATAAACCGCAGAACTATTTCAGCGCCTTTTATACATATGCAAACTGCTACGTATGATGTTTGAGCTATTCAGGTATATACATTTCGTTGTATTGTTTAAAGAGTGTTGTGAAAGTGAAAGTATAACATGATCCTCACAAAATTAAATTTGTACATGTGTTAACACACGCTTAGTATTTTGGAAATAAATTATCAATAAACAATACTTTTTAAATTTAATTCTTTGGAGTTATTGTATATTGGGCACAGGTTTTCCGTCAATATGTACATAGATGCCAAATTTATTTGGATAATGTAGTTCTTGAAACAGGGTACTGTGGAGTATGAAGAAGTTAATATCACTCACACAGATGATCTAAGTGACTGTAATATTCGTATTCATACAGCATGTAATTAACCTTCCTATACTCACGTCAAAATGAAAGACGTATACTATACTATATAAGTCGGTCTCACAGACCGCATGCGTGAGTATAGGAAGGTTAAATACTATTGCAGATGTTGCACAAAGTAAGAAGGAATTTAATAAGAAGATCAAGAACACACAGCCGTCATTTTGAGTAAAATATCTGAAGCATTTAATTTTGCTAGTTACTTTTTGTTGGTTTATTTTCAAATATTAATTTCGCTGATTTCTTTGTAAGTAAAGCTATTATTCAATGAGTTCGTAGCTATCTTCAATCACTGACTTTTTTTCATATGCGTGTGGATTCTTTTCTAGTTTGATAATAACTGACGCTCTATTATATTGGTAAAACTCTACACAATTACTCAATTAAATTTAGTGACTCGTGTTTTACTTTGTGATATAGTGTCGGTAATACTACACCACAGACCTGCAATCATTATTAAGTTTCAATAATAACCTAGATATTCTCAGTCAAATAAAATCGAACTGACTGACTGTATAATTTCTTGACTATAGCATATTATTATTTGTTATTGATAAACCGTTCCACCGCATTAAAATTGGTTTATAAGTGACATACTTGCCTACACAATATAATGATAATATGAGACATATTTTAAGGATTTCAATAAAAATGTAAACTCCTGATTACTTATCGGCTTGTGCATATTTGTACAATTTCTCAATTTCCAGACCGTATATATGTATTAACTTTTCCCAGCGATACATTCTTTATCAGTTAGCGTTATTTACTATGTACCATACCTGCATTTAAGAACTCGGACGTGCTACTTTTTTCGTTTCGATCACAAAATACCGCCGACAAACTTTTACTGGTCCTAGAAATATAATCGAGACAATAGTCTTCTTGTTTTAAAACAAGATGCGCATATAACATCAATCCATCACTGGACACTGAAAACTTTTCTTTAGGATTATTTTCGGGTTGTAATAGATATCTTTTGCGACCAACACATGTTAACATACCATTTATGATATGAAAACTAGTATCAGATTTATTAGCAGGTAAATCCATTAGAAAATCTGGAGGATCTGTGTAGTAAGTACAGTTTTTGCTTCGAGCATCTAGATATTCGTTGTAATCGCAACATTTTCTAACGCAAGCTTCAACCTTGCAAATGCATCCCCTCACATCATCACCTTCGAAAAAATAACTAAGCGGGTAGTACACTGCGCTATCTTTTTCGTATGTACTTTCACTTGCATTGAATATACCATCACTAATACCAACATTGTCTTCAACGTTACATGGTTTTTCACTATCACACATAATTAAATTAAAATAAATAACAATAACATAACATACAAGTTTGAACTCCATTAACGAGAGAAGTTGGCACAATGTAATTGGAAGCACGACTCGTCTCACAGTAACACGTTGAAGCTTTCGTGTTTGTATGTATGCTACGAGGCATAAGAAAATTGCGCATGATAATCGGAAGTATACAAGAAGAATTATCGAGCGAATAGAACAGCCAAATTACAATTGTGGAAAGAGTTAAAGTTCGTAAATTTCTAATGTGGAATGTGCGCCTGTAATTTGTTTCCGTGTCACTAGAACTGATTACTTGTTCACGTGGATCTCGCGTCTTTCAACAAGAGTGATTCAACTTGGATTTTACCGGAGTACGTTTACATCGCATCATCGGCCGATGCACTCTTTAGAACTGGAAGTGCACTGTATTTAGCCGCGTCGTATACATATACATATATTAACTAGTACATGTCTACTTCATGTATATGTATGTAGTATATTTATTCAGATAAATACATGTTTACCGTGTTTCTAAAAGGATGCCGAGGAAACAGTATGATGTTACGGTGTAAAATAACAAGCATATTTCGTAAGAATCTTTGAATATCACTAGTACCACGCACTGGTGCAGAGAAACCATACATAAAAGAATATACATAGCTCAATGGTTTTCCTAGATTCAGAGTGTAACATAGGTAAAAAGTACATTTTGTTAAAACGGTGGTATCGGTCAAGGGCGTATGTCGGTGAACGCAGCGTCTAGCGCGAATTTGTCAACCGACATAGTCGCCCTCCTACCTATTCTCTAATCAACTGACTGCAGTACCCTGCGTTCGCCCACATGCGCCCTTGCCCGGTACCACCTTTTCAACAAATTCTAGTAATAAGCCATAGGGCTTAAATGCAGTGAATTTAGAACGATGCCCATAAATATAATAAATAGTTTCGGAGTAGTTTAAAACTATATTTTTAGTTCCTACGTATTATGAACTATTCTTTAATAAAATCTACTACAAGTGAAAGGTAAACAAAAATGTTTACTTATTGTTATACAAATCATATATCTTGGCTACAGTATCAACAAACACATCGGCCTGGATACCTCCAACTTGTGGGATTATGAAGTACACTTCTGACAAGGGGAGGGCGCGACGTTGGGGTCACGGATTTGGACGCCCTTTTGGGATAAGAAAGTACTTGATAATAATTGACTATAGACCTTCAAACATGGTGCCAACACTCAACCGTTTTTGAAAAAACCGGTTTGAATAACAGACGCAATTGATAAACCTAGATCATTGCGGTTGTTTTCAAGAGTGGAGCGTGGCTCGATTGATTGAGCACTAGCCAAGTAATTGTATGGTTTGGGTTTGATTCCCGGACAGAATTTTTTGGTCAATTCTTTTTTTCTTCTTTTGTGCTATATATCTACGCATGTTTATTTTTCGACAACGTTGTTAAAATATCTACACAATCAGTGAATTATAACAAAAAGTTCAGAGAGTGTGCCAAACGAATAAATATTTTGGTGTGTGATTGAAAACAAACAAGAAAAGAAATGGAAGACTCCGGACCTTCCACCAGTACGGAAGTTGATTCGACTGCGTGTGAGAAAACAGCGTCTTCCATTTTTTTAGAGCGAAGCTCTTTTAGCGGAATTCTGCGGCGGGCGTTAACTGGGAAAAAGTGAGACGCCTGAAATCGTCACTAGACGCTTTCATCTTGTTCTTTCACTAGTTCACACACACATATACTCATCGCAGGAGCAACTATGAAATGCGCCATATTTGCGTATCCCTCCATCAGATCGTGCCCTTATTATTCCGATTCGAATTTACTTCAAATTCAACTTCAACTTATTTACCATCGGTTTCGAAATGAAATACTTTTTCTTTATACATTATCTATTCAATTATACAATTTTATCTTTTATTCAAATAAGCATCAAATGCGTAAAGAGCTTTGCTCTTGCCGAGTCTCCCACGACATCTCTCCTCTTTCTTTGTTCTAATCACACACAAAATATTGATTCGATTGGCACACCCTCTGAACTTTCCGCTACAATTCACTGATTGTGTAGATATTTTAACAACATTGTCGAAGAATTAACATCGGTCGATATAGCACAAGAGAAACAAAAATTGAAAAAAATTCTGTGCGGGAATCGAACCCAAACCATACGATTACTTGGCTGAAGCTCAATCGATCGAGCCACGCTCCACTCTTGAGAACAAACGCAACGGTCCAGGTATATCAATTAAGACTCTTTATTCAAACCGATTTTTTCAAAAACGGTTGAGTATTGGCACCATGTTTAAAGGTCTGTGGTTAATTACTATGAAGTACTTTCTTATCCCAGAAGGGTGTCCAAATCCGTGACCCCAACGTCGCGCCCTCCCCTTGTGAGAATACTATAACTTATTGGTAGTTTTCAAAATCAGTGTTGAAGACTATTCAAATTAGTGTGAAAAAGATAAAAGTTGTTTTAGTTTTATTCTAAATAAATATTCGACTCAATTCATCCTCTTCTTAGATCAAAGTACGTACTTCGACAATCAATACTCACCTTTTTTACAATATAATTTTTCATCTTACGCCTCCTTATTTGTATAATAAAATTACTTTTAGAGTGAATGTTAGATAAAAGGGATTGCTAATTCCACGTTTATATAAACTCCAAATATTAAAAAAATTGTTCAGGTATAAAATTTGCAAAATTTATTATTCATTACCACTTGTTCAGAAAACACTGCGCTTTACTGCTTTCAAGTTTGCCTTACTTCGAAACCTTTCCGATTTCATGGTTTCAACTGTGAGCGTGTAGCGCATTTGGACGTCCACGTCGATTCTTATTGTCATTATATACGGAAATATTTAAGTATAAGTTATTATAATAGACTTTATCTTATGGTGCATGATTTTGGCACATTTTATGTTTTTATTTCATCAACAAAGATTATATTATTTTTATGCCGGATACAAAAATTCTGAAGAAAACAAGTGGTACGTGGTCAATATTTGCTCTACTACCAAAACTGATCCATTAGTACTAATTTGATGGTAGGTATTGGAAACGTGACCAAATATATTAAAAGGTCAGAAAGCTATAGACATTTTTGGCAAAGATTTAAAATAATAAAAATAGCAGGAAGCACAATGGTGTTGAGGAAAACAATGCTATTTCAAGGTAACTACATAATTGTGAATATGAAACATATAACCTTCATGTCAGTTGAATTATGTACGTTGAAGAACTGATAAACGTAAAATATATGAAATGAGCGAATTTTGCAACAGGTGATATTTTACGAAGGGGAGAAACGTGGCATAAAAATAATGTTGGGCTCAAACACTGTGGTATAATATACAGCTATGAAACTGAAGGCATTGATAAAATATTAAATAATAATATAATAATATTATTTCTATCTATTTTAGAATATGATCTTTAGAACCAAAATTAATTTCTTATTGCAATGTTCATAATTAAACTTTGTTAGTACGTTAACGGTTAACTTGTAAAACGAAGAATGTTTCTAATTTGTTAAATGAAATGATCACAATTCAATTTAATGTATGTAGGCAAGTGTCTTCTTTCCGAGTAATTTAATTAGATTGTTTTATTTTTCAGATCATTAAATTGTATTTACATGTAACAATGGATCGATAACGACTGAAATTATTTCACTATACCACTCCCTAGAAACTTTCAATAACACTTTCATTACGTGGCAAATTCATGGTGTTGTATAGTGTACATTTTCTACACCTAAAATAGTTAGAAATTTTTAGTTTAGTAAAGTTAGTTTTCACATGCACAGATTAAGTCTCGTAATGTGCTCTAATTGGAGAGATGGGAAAAGCTTGGGATTTTATAATTTCAATCCAAGCCAAAATTGGAACGTATTACCAGTTTTGCCGTGTAGATATTTCAATTCGGCATTTGGCTGCCCTACTATCAAAGCTTTTCCGGGAATATTCAAACTGAAAAAGCTGACAGTGTGATAGTACGTTTCAATTATTCTATGTCACACATAAATTAAGACGCTGCATAAAAGAATAGAGGATATATGGACGGTACCGGAATTAATAATAAGAGGAATTCAAAGCTTGTATACAGAAACAACAAATCATGTAAGAACAAAGCAGAGCAGATCCGATATGTTTGAAACAACTACGGGTTTTAGGCAAGGATGCTTTCTGAGCCTGATGCTTTTTACACTGGTGTTAGACGACGCAATGAAGAGAGTAAAGAAGAAAGGAATAAGAGCATATGAAAGAGGCTACTGAAAAATATAGCAATACAGGAGATATGCTATTCGGATCATATGGTTATAATTGCAAAGGACGAAGAAATACTGAATACGAATATACATAATTATAAGGGAATATTGGAGGAAATAAACATAAATATCAATATAGGTAAGACTAAGACAATGATAGTGGGAAAGAATTCCTAAAAGCACACAATAAAAGTAGGAGAAGAAATACCGAACCAAGTAAAGAAATTTAAATACCTGGGCTCAATACTATCGGAGGACGGCAAGACAGAGGTAGAAATAAAAAAGGACAACAGCAGGAGGAAGACTGTTTAATAATAGAAAAATACATTTCTGGGAAAAAAGCAGATACGGAAAGATGTTAGAGTATAAGTATTTAAAAAAGTAGCTATGCCAATACTTTTATACGGCGGCGATACATGGACCATGACTGAGAAACAGAAAAGAACAGTAACAACAGATATGAGATTTGGGAGAAAATGGTGAATAAAACAAGAAAGGACAGGAGTAGAAACGTAACACTCACAATCAGAGATAATCTAAAACTGACACCAATGGAGAAAAAATTGAAGAAGCACAGCTGAGATGGTATAAACACGTGAGAAGGATGCCAGAACAAAGAATAGTCAAACAGGTCTTTGTAGCCAGGACTAACAAGAAGAGACTAAGAGAAAGACCCAGACGGACGTCGATAGAGAGCGTGAGAGATGCATTGAATGAACGAGGATTACCGTGGGAGGAAGCACAACAAGACATACCAGATAGGAAGAGACGGAGGGAAATATGCAAGAAGACAACATAGAGAACTCAACTCCACACACGCTCCACTAATATGGATCAAGTCAATATAAAAGAATAGGATATATCAAAAAATTTGAGCATTTCTCTATGCGAAATTATATGGACTTTGTATCGCATGTACTAATTCCAACGCGATTCTACGTCATCTATCTTTGTGAATTTGTAGAAAACACATTATAAGTAAAAATGCAACACCTTTGAACCAAGGAATAAACATAATAGGACTAACGATACTACACAAGTAACTGTGTTTGGATGTGCGATTGCAATTAATCCGTATTAACTTGAAATGTATGTTAGAAGACTGTAATATGCATAAATAGTCAACCTTGTAAATCATTTGTGCGCAAGTATTACATGTACCTAGTTATTAAATAAACAACAAGAAATATTTGCGATTACATGTAACATTTTATGATTTATATATCTATATCAGATCACATGACTAAACTTCACATTGTATCTCATCGAATATGAAGGGATTTCTTAATTTTCCTCGTGTAAAAAACACGAAAACGAAAACACACACTCTACTACGCTAATTCTAAAATACAACTTAGGTATATGATAATAACACATTCTAATGCAACTTATTGCACATTCAAAGTGGAGCAATAATATAGGATTTTACCATTTTGTAAGGTAATTGCATTCTGTTTGGATAGAAATAAGTGGGCAGCTAATCGCCCAAAACGGTATGATGTAACTCATACAGCTGAATATTCATAACCAGCGTCATTTGGAAAGTTTGAGATATATTAATAATATACTTCGAAATGTGGGTAATACAAAATTTTCTCTTTATGGTGTTTCATTACAAAATACCAGTAATTTTTGGCGACATCTTGATCTTTACTTTTTGACCATGCAGTCTGTCTAATAATTAATGATCCACTGGCATTATTATGTCCTCGAAATATTAAGTTCCAGTTTTACTATTGACAGCATTGCCTTTGGTTAAATGATTACTTTACTTATGTTAATGGTGAAAAGCAAGAATTTGAATAGCTATTCTGCTGTTTTTATTGTAATAAATGTGCTTAAGATAATTGAAAAATTAAAACATAACCTTGATATGAATCCTTTCTTTTTTCCTTTCCTTTAGCGTACTTCCCCTTCATTTCCTATTACCTCATAATGTTATTTGACAATTTGTTAATATTTAGTTAGTGATGTAAATTGTCTTTCTACATAATCGAAACGAAATTCAGTTTTAATCAGTTAGCAAATACAGGATATTGGAAATTACGATGACATCCAAAAATTTGTTATGATTATTACTAAATTTAACGTAATTTGAACATTTGTTTCAATAAATATAATGTTCTTACCGTTTGCAAACGAAGGAAGCGTGCAATTGTATTACTTATTGTTAATAATATTAAAATATACACAGATGTGCACATTAGTGTACACTTTACAGAGTGTGGTAAGTATAGTCCCGGAAAGGTCAATTATCTACATTACTTTTAAAGCTTTTATTCCCTCTAAATGCCATGCACATGCAATCCATTCCCTTCACTTCCAGTTTTGCAGGAAAATAACTATCATTTGAAAATCACGTTTCTGATAAACCCTCGCTTGGATGAAAAGAGTTACGAAAACTGATATCAACACACGCAAAACTTCACTAATTGGAGGAGATAGTGCTTTGAAAAGAAACGATTGCATTCTTCTTGTAATATCATTTCGTAAAACACACTTTTCCAGAAATTTCTGCATTGCTCTGTTTTCTTCAGAAACACATAACCAGAACGTCAATACACATCCAAACTGTAGCATGATGGAAGTAATGTAATTTTTACTTACGAGGCGTTTGATCAGTCTTTGAGCTATTGTATTACTATTCGATAATCAAAAGCAACAGAAGTACATCAACAGTATTTGCGACTACAGGTTATAAAACAGTGCAGGATCAAATATGAGTCAGAGGTACTACTGAGAATGATGATAAGAATTGCGGTTCATCATGTAGGAATTGGAGAAACGAAGAAAGTGGTATCATTATGAAAGCAATCTGTTGCTTGAGAATGTTTCAAGATCAGTCTGAAACGGTACTGAATGTTGTCGATTGTTTTTGATTTTCCAATTTGTATAAGTAACAAGTATTAGTGAATAAAGAAATTCTATTTTAGTAGTATGTGTCAATTTTTCTTTAAAAAATCGTCAAGTGTGGGATTATATGGCCGTTGCCTAATGAATTACAGTCTTCTGGGTTTTGCCACGGCCGTTTACTAACCTATAAGCTTCTTTAGAAGTTCTATATAAACTGGTTTTGTAGACTTATGTTCCTCGTTATATATCCTGTCGTTGCTCTCTTTCGTTGGCGTGTGATCGTCGTGGTTCATTGGACCGTATCCACTTTGTTGCTTTGGGCTCCGTGTGGTTGATTTCCTCCCTCCCAACCGTTGATAGTAATGGCTACTTCAGGTAAGAATCTTCACGTTGTCGTAGTCGACATTGTGATTATTTCCTACTTTTATGTGTTCGGCCACTGCTGGTTTCTCTGTGTATCTTCATTCTGCATCTCTTCGATGCTCCTTTGCTCTGAAATTAATACTCCGCCGGGTTTGTCCAATGTAAGAGTATCCACAATAGTCCTTGCTTGAAGGAAGAAGCTGCTCGGTCTTCGTGCAGGTATTATACCTAACCTTAATCTTTTTCTTCTCAGAGATCCTTCCCAGTCTGTCGGTTACTCCAGTGATGTAAAGTAAGGTAAGTGAACGTATTTTATTGTTTCGAGCTATTTTTTATTCTTCTTTTACATTTTATTCGTTCTGTCTATCTCTTTACCTCTGTATCCAATCTTCTGGTACCCCTTGTGCATGTGTGATTTCTTCGTTCTTGTTATTTTCATCCTTGATCTTGTAGCTCTTCGTTGAAGTGTAGTAATGACATGCCTGTTGAGGATGGTGATCCAAAGCTACATGCAAATTCGCATGGGTCTTCTTACGGTGCTTCATGACCAGCTGTTCCATATCCTTTGCGATTTACCAGTGCGCCTAGAAGAGGCAGAGAGCTGCCTTCTCCGATCTCCATGGCAAATATAATATCGTGTTGTAGGTTGCTTCAAGCATTCTTCCAGTGCGTTAACGCCAGGAGGTCATATAACAAACGCGTCATCCATATACCGATACCAGCATTTCGGTTTCTTGTCTCTGGACATTATAGCTCCTTCTTTGAAAGTTTTCATGAAGATATTGGCTATTACCGGAGAAAAAAGTGGTTCTAGGGCGGCACCGTTCGTTTGGTCGTAGATGTTTCCATTCCAGAGGAAGCAGGTTCTTGTCAAGTATAATATCACCAAATTAACAAGATATTCATGCAAACCTCTGGGTACAAGTTGTTGCTTGATGATCTGCAGGGTGCCTACTGCTGGGACGTTGGTGAAGAGCGATCCATCATCGACAAGTAAAAGTAGGAAGTAATCGCATTATCGACTACGACAACGTGAAGATTCTTACTAGAGGTAGCCGCTATTAAGAAGAAATATGCCATTGCTTGGGTTTAAGCGGGAATTGCGCAAGTTTCTACTGAAGTCTCAGTTGGATGATTAGCTGATTAGTACTAATTTGTGAATATGTTAGTGACGGTTACAGTCACATATGTATTGCTCTCTGGTGGTTTTCCTTTTCATTGTTTCTTTTTGTATTATTACTTTCTTCTCTTTTCTTTATCGCATTTTTTTTTCGTATGATGTATATATGTGTATATACATGTATGTATATATATATGTCGCATATTATTTAAATGGTCTAGGAAGAATAGCAGACTTTGTCTGAATCCTACACCTATTGGTCAGATAATAATGATTGTAATTGTTAAGAAGATAGGAAACGTTTATTGTACAAAAATTGTGTGTCTGATGAATAAAGGTCATTATTATTATTATTATTATTATTATCATCAACGGATAGTGGGAGAGTTCGTAGAAATCATGAAGAACTAACAATTTTAATCGACCGGATGATCATCGACCACTTGCGCTATGGGACAAAGTTCAACGAAGGAATCAACCAGACGGAGTTCAGAGAAGAAATAAAGTAGATACGGACCAAAGAAGAAGCGCGCCACGAGAGCGGAACAACGACAGGATATTTAACGAGGAGTAGAACACAACATCATTGAGAACTTGTGAAGAGGCTGGCGCATAAGCAGTAAAATGTCAAGTTTTAGTAAGGGACCTTTATATTTGTTTTGAAGGAATAATTTCTTGGGAGTCGGAAAACAGATGTTATTACACCGCGATATAAGAAGGGCTATTTGGTTCTATCAGTACCAAAAGAAGTGACTCATTTACTCGCCTTAGTTCAGATATGCTTGTCCAATAAGCAGCAAGTGTATTTTGTCGTTGTACCAGAATCTTTTTTAGCCTTCTATTTGATAGATGGGGATCAAATTTTGTTGTCATTAACACCACAAGTTTTGTTTATAGTCATGCACATTTTTTAAGATATACAGATCTTTTCGTTTTGTGATCTTTTTAAATCCCTTCTTTTATTTTAAATCCATTAGTAAAGCAAACATTGATAGCTATTAGAACGCTTCAACTTTTATTCAACATTCGTATGTACTTTTAACCTTCCTATACTTCACGCATACGGTCTGTGAGACCGATTTATATAGTATAGTATACGTCTTTCATTTTGACGTGAGTATAGGAAGGTTAATAACACGTTAAATGGGGCTCCGGTGACTAAGTAATTAACAATTCCCAGCATTAAGCTAAACAAAAAATGGGCACAATTTCTGGTACAAAGTATGAGATTGAAATGTACAGTGAGCATGTTTCTTTACTGTCCTAAATGATATATTGCTGTTCAGAAGATAAGTCTCGCATATTGCTGCTCAGAAGGAAAGCAAGTAGAAAAAATCATAATTTATAAGGAAGACTGCCAACATGCTAATAACCTATGTATGTATTTTTTCACGACTTATACGCGAATCTGAAGCAATTTAACATTATTACAAGAAACCCATAGTGACTTCAGTTAATTATAGTGATGGATAATAATATTATCTACATTTTAACATTTACAGAGGATGAATAAATAATTACTTTTACCCATACGTGACCAGCAACAAATGTCCGTATGAAGAAAATTTGGAAATTAGTTTGCAAAACAATTTGAATATGCATTAAAATTTATATTCCAGTGAAGTAATTTAATAAGTTTAATGAACAATACATGCGCGAGTATACATCATATTTCTATTAATGGCCGATATAATTATTTTACTGACTTTTAGTATTAAATTAAAATTAGTAACAACTTGCTTTTAAGTCATTAATAAGAATCGGAAGGTAGAACGCATTCTTGTAGTTAAAAATAGTTTGCGTAGGTAAATCGATACATTCAATGCGTATGTATTTATTGGCCGATTTAATTTTGATGCGTCATAGAAATTTTGGAATTTTTAGAATTCGAGGATTTGAAAAATTGATGGCGAGTACAATTATAAATGTGCAAAATTTTGCGATTTTGTTTTAGTAACCCGGGAGCGTTTTATATTAAACAAACGTTGTTATCTTTTCAATCAAGTCTCTTCCTGTTTTATGGTTTCCGAACTAATCAAAAAACAAAAGGAAGTTTAGCTAATTGAAAAGATAAGTAATCCTCATTTGTGTAGAGAATTAAGAACAATACAAAATGGTGGTTCGAAGTAAATCATCACAAGTAGAGCGCTTGCTTTTTATTTTTACATATTTGGATATGCTAGCATTTGACAACTAAGATAATCGCAGTGTATTAAAATGTAATTTCATAAACGACTTTACTTAAATTATTATTTACACTAATTACATGCGGTCTGAAAGTTAAGCTCATTAAATAAAATATCGTATTTATAGAAATTAAATCTGGCGTGGATTTAAAGAGATGCTTACGTATGTATAGCAAATAAATTGAGTTAAAAATATTATTATAAAAGATACAACATAAACATTAAATCTCATTTATTTGTTGAGTTAGAATTAAATACTAATTTTCTTCTTGCTTCTTTGTTAGGTCGTATGTGTGTATAACTTGTAAATAAAGCACATGCGATTTGGTTACATTAAAAATACGATAATACACAAAGAATACAATAGAGGAACAGGACTTACTATCACTTCGAATTGATAACACAATGTAATTATTACAGTTTAAAAGTAGTAGGAACATTTACATTGTTATATAGTTTGTTCCATTTAGAAATATAAAACTTATTTAGCCAACTTACTGTTCTGTTTACTCCAAAATAAATAATTAAAGGCCTATTTTTAAGAAACAATATACATTGTAAGGCAAAATTTAATTAAAATAAATACTATCGAGTACAGTTCCAGCGTCAGTTGACCTGTCTAAACCAAAATTTTGACTACTACGTGGACAGCCTTTTTAATCCAAGTCAACATAAGCAAAACAATAAATTAAAATAATGTAGGTGGGATAAAATCTTAAGTGAATACAATGATTCCAGTTACTGTTTCGACTAGATGATATACATGCATACAACTAAAATGACTTAGAAACTAATTTTTAAATTATTACGTTATAAATATTATAAAACAGCAATTAGGAAACGGTTTTATTTAAAAAAGTGTCATTAATTTTGTACATATATAATCGAAATGCATAAATATAATCCAATCGATTTAATTTCCTCTTACCATAATAGTATAAAGGCTCAGTCTGGTCCTCTTGATAACTTATGCAAATTAAAGCCCCAGTAACATCTGCAGGCGAGAAGTAACTCAGACAGTAATTGTCTACATCTAAATTAATTTCTTTGTACTTCAAATTTCCATCAGTATCAATTGCAAATCTTTCAATTTCTCTACCATCTACCGGATAGAGTTGAAATCTATACTTATTTTTGCAAAATAAAAAGCCTGGCAGAACGGTATAAGTAAAATTATCCGATAAAATGTCTGAGAAGTTTCTTGGGACGTCCACTGGTGTACAGACCTTTTCTAAACCGATTTCTTGATTGAAAGGGCAACACGTCCTTAAGCATGTTTTCATGTTACAAATGCACCCTCTAATAGTTCCGTTGTCCACATAATAGTCATATTGACTATAAGTAATGTGATCCTTAGTCCTGCTACCGGTAAAAGGATCATAATCACTATTTGTAATATCAAATGATATTTCCGGAGAGCAAGGAGTTTTAGGTTTGATACACGAACAGAGATGCACAGGTATCCAACACGATAACAGAAACACACTGCTTTTCATATTCTTTTCTACACTAGCGTTTATTTAAAATTTAAACTAAATCTTGTAAATACACATTGTATGATCTCGATATTTGACGATGTTCAGTCTAGAGCGGCTATCGAAAAACAAGTACTGTAGACATCCCTCCCCACTTTTTAAATACATCTAACAAAAACAATCTTAGAAGCGTTACTTTGAAAACTATACTATATACAAAATTTTAAACGCTGCACATTGCAGCAGAATGTAATATCGCGCGATAATTTAAATAACACGAACTGTCACATGAGTATTTTGGCTTGATAAAGCTAATGTATTTAACTATAGATCAACGTGTACAATTTTATCATCAGCTAAAAATTTGTTCAGGTTTTATTTTTAGTTTTAACACAATAAGACGGATATCATGTATCGAAATTTTGATTGATGATAAGCTTAGTCGCGAGTATATATTACTATCTATGTATAATTATTATTCACGACCTACTCTAATGTATATTGTTTTTCAATTGAACGGACAACTAAATATATCTTCAAAAGAAATAGTTATGTATACCCTCGTTATTACAAATAAAACACTAAACTTGATACGAATAAAGGTTACAAAATTCAACACACCGATTAGTATGTGACGCTCCATTGAAGCTATGTTATCCTATAAATCGGACCATGTCAATTTCATTAATGGATTTAGAGAATTATTTAGGCGTCTAACTGTATTTACATATCTACTAATCTCACAAGGTTACTAAAAACTAATAGGTTTGCACAGTGACTCAAGCATCTTATTGATAGTATTAGCTGGCACTGGCAATGCTATACCATTAAATCGCGATGTATGTATCATTACCAAAGAAACCAGCAACTTCACCGGTATCTTGCCATTCTTACAGTTGAAGGTCTGGAGCAGTTGCAACCAAAATACGTGCTCTGGATTAATTATGAACTGCGGAATTACCGATGAGACTAACAAGGGAAGATCCCGAACCCGAAAATTAAGAAAACTATGGAACTTTGGGCAACATGTAGAACACATATAGGTATGTACTACAAATTTTTTTGTGCGGGAAAATACTCTGAGTGGATGAAAAAAAAAATTGGAAATGAAAAATTTTGCATTTTGCCGATGTGCATAACTCACTAACGGTAAGAGAAAATACAGAAAAAGTTTTAAGATAAAACTTGATCGTTTTGCTAAAGGCTGGTTTACATTGGTATGGTAAATGGGTTAGTTACTTGTACCATCAGCTTGTAAGACAGCTACTAACCCAATGTAAATCGGATAGGCACATACTAGTACAAGCACTTGTACCAGCAGCCAGGACAGGAAAGGGCTATTCACTTACCCACTAACCTTTCCCCACTACCACATCCCCGACTGTTCTGTCGACTAATCTCCAAACTAGTCCGGTGAAAACCCTTTGCAGAAAGTATAGACCAGCTACTTAGACAGTGAATATCTGTGTCGCGTTTTATTTTCTGTGACTATTTATATTTTAAAACACGAAACAGATGCTGAAGAGTTCTGTAGCTATTTCCTGTTGCTACAAAGTTGAGCGTAATTTCAAGCTTGATTCTAGCTGGTATAGCATTTCTCAAAATTGTGTCAGACCTTTGGATTGCTGGAGAAATTGAATTGAGTAAAATGTCAAATTGTTCAGGTATCACACAGAGGCACAGAGAGTTCTTTCAAAATAAGTGCCGATGCTCCTCTAGTATTCCTTCTACTAATCCATTTTCTGAGCCAAAACCTTTTCGAACGACAATGTTCCTCCTCAATCACACTATTAATTTATTTAATCAAACATTCGGAAACACGCAAAAAAACATTTTTAAGTCGAATATGTTGCTGGTTTCTATTGGAATGAGAACAAATACGGCCACGGAAAGGATTCATCCTCTTTCTACGATGGAACAACTGGTACTGGCAAGTCAAAAAACACATTCGAGGTGTAGACACTTACTTGTCTGCTGTCTAGGTAAGTACACTAGCTAAGCTACCTACTTGTACAAGTAACAGTCTCACCTATTATACCAATGTAAACCAGCCTTAATATTTATCAAGCAGAGAGGGGAAAATATTTACTGTATTTTTGTCATTAGATCAGATTGTTTCTTATCGAAAAGTTATAGGTTATCAAAGGAAGCTACATTAGACCAGTAAATAGCAAACATGTTTTTGTAAAGAAAATAGGCTGAATGAGATAAGCAAGTAGTATATATATAACTCATTATACTTGAAATTAATAATAGTTAGCTTGTGAAACAGGGCCAAGATTACATACAGGCTAAAAGAACCATAATGAAGGCTAACTTCACTAGGCATGCACAAAGGGGCCAGGTTTAGTCTAGATAAGGAAGTTAGACCCCAACAGACGGCGCAGGCTACTAAACGTAAAGAAAGGGCGGAAGTCCAAAAAGGCAGAGGTTGGAGGGCAGTACTCCCGCAGGTCTTCGGAAAGGCAATAGGCCAGAAGATTTTACCTTCAAGGAGGCTGCTTTGGAGAAGATCGCGGTAGTATGCAACGACAATCCAGCCACCCATATGGAGCCGGCAAAGCTTAAGGCAGTCCAGGACTCTATTATGAATGCATACAACAGCATTACGGAGCAAGGGTTTCAAGTCCGGTTTAAAAATACACGTATATGCGGAAAAATCGCTCTCAAAGCTGTTAAGTCTAATTAAAGGAATAAATCCCCCTCAAGTAATCTTTTCTTCTTATAAATGTAATTCGTTTACAGAAGGTAACGTTCGAAGTTGCCAATAATAATAATGGGCCCCTTATTAATACCAACGAAATCGAATTGCACGACATAATAAAAAACATCTTCCTCAATGCTCAAAGAGAAACATCGTCTTCACTGGAAACTAATGCAACTCTAGAATTTTTGCAACCACACAGACCACATTCCCTAGAATTTGTAGATGAGGTATATGCGCCCACAAGGAACCAAACGTTAGAAGCAATAGAAGCTGAAGAAAAAGAGTGTAGATAAGAAGAAGGAGGTATTGTAACTTTAGAATATAAAACCAACGGTGTTACGTCTTAGAAAAGTGGGGAGAAAAGACGACGTGCGTTGAATACTATCCAGCAAAAGTTTCACAAAGTTTCATATATGCAGCAATTGTACAGGTAAATGGTGAAGCAATATTGTGACAGCAAAGATGTATTCCTATTTGTATTATTCTATAGTATTATTAGATTATTATTTTTTAGATGGGAAGAAGCAATAAGCAAAGGTGGTACGCAACGAGAAAAGTTGTTTGAAATTTGTCAATTCGTATATAATAAATTTGTAAATAGTTAGGGCGTCATTATTCATGATTTGGACGTATAGAGATGGACATTACAAGCTAACACAGACGTTGATTTAGAGAATTTTAAGGCACTACATTGATGATTTTTAATAGTTAAGTTGCTGAAGTTGTGTAGCCGGTCGAATAGATAGTTGATAAACAGTTATTTTAATCGTCCGATCAGTAACTGGGTACCCGGCTATTAATTTCAGTAGGGGTAGAATCTATTAGCTTCCCCTTAAAAAATTCTATGACGATCCGGATCCCCGAAGGTGAAGTAGTTTGACGCCAATTTTTCGTCAAAAATTTTTCAATCCATCCATTCAATGAAAGTTATTCACTATCAAACTCGATACCTCCTCTGTTTAATGACCGGGTACCGGGTACTCACTAAGGTTATTATATATGAAAGCGCGGTTGATACACACGAAGGAGTCCATTTATCATGGTGTTTATGTAACTTGAATTTTTAATAAATAATCAACAATATAGTTTGTAATTTCCTTAATTTAATTTATCGTGGTCGAAATACAATGTTCATTACAAATAGGTAACTCACATATCGAACACGATGTACGAGTTTCGCGACGTTTTTTGAATTTCCTCTGAAGACAAGCATGGCATACACCGGTAATCTGTTTCCTCTCGGTTGAATCGAGTTGTGCCTGGGGTTACGAAGATTCAGATGTTGTTGGTCGCACATATGGATTTATAGCTCTACCACAAAAGCTTTCAATCGCCACTTTCGTTGTGAAATGCCTAATGATTTGTGCATCACTCTCCATGCGATGAGCACGAGTATTGGTATCACCAAATCGAATGAAACCAATGATGTTCCAGCAGCGGGGCATGCCCATTGCTGCACGATACAATGGATATAAGTACGACTGCCACATACTATGTGTATTCTCAGTATTGGAGTTGTTGGCACCAGAGGTTATCAAAATAGCGAGGAATGCATTCCTGAAGCTCAAGATTTTTCCACACTAGTTGTTTTTTTCCCTTGGATTTCTTTCATTAAATGCTGCAAAATTGAGCTTGCTTTTTTGTTGTTATGACGTAGGATATCATCCATTTCTGGCGTGAAAAACTATTTGAATGTGTCGAGATTTGACAGCATGTTGGTGTTTCTATTAGGTTCATATCTGTCGCCCAATATTGTGCCTTCCAACTTGATGTTCACTTGTTGGTGCCTCAGCGTAAGCTCTGAGTACGCACTAACGCGATCCGTCGATGAAGGATTTTCGTGGTCAGTTTGAACGCCTTTTTTAAGACTGATAGTCGCGCGCACAAAAATTATGCTGTCTGGAGACGAACATAAATAAAAATAAAATAAATCGCGGTTTGTGCGTACCAACTAGAACAATACAAAATTTGAACGCACGGCAACTGAGGCAGTAGGTGGGTACCCGGGTACCCGGTTGTTGAATGAATGATAAATTTTTGGTTACTGACCGGACGGTTAAATGTGTGGACGCATGTGCGGTCGATTCCCCGCGCGGTTTTAAGAACGCAATCCGGTTGTACCTTTTCTTGTACAACATGTACTTTTTCGTACTGTTAACTAAATTTTTGTTTAAATTTCATAATAGGAACGTGTTGTTATATACATACACACACATATATATATATATATATATACATATATATATACATATATATATAAACGTGACACACTGGCTATTTTTGCACTCATTAATATTAACGCAACGCCCAAATAAGCGCATTGCTAAAACAAGCTTGTAACGAGCTTAGCTCTTCATGTATAATTTTTGTTTCAAAGTTTTTAAATTAGCTTTGGCGTTTTTGAAAACTTTTTCCTAAACGAAAGTTAATTATATATGGTTCAGAGTCGGTTCTTGAGAATTTAAATTATCGAATAATGATGTTGCTGTTATCCAGTACGGCGTGTAAAAAACGTTATGAATGTTGTGTGTGAAGCATGAACTAATAATGTTTATTTGGCAACGATTCAAAACACGTTTTACGTTACATGAATTATTAATATGCCAGTGTAACGAGGCAGATGATCCAGTTGTTTCTTTTCTTTTGTTAAATGTTAAACATTTCTTTCCGCTCGAGTGTTAGCCGTAGTGAAAATATTATCAATAAATAGAAGTGTTTTAGATAATTAGATTTTACATTACATTACGCCATCCTATTAGTTTTCTCTGTATTTTCCTCTCTTCTATTAAACACGCCAAGTTCTGTTTAGACATAAATTTGTGATCATACAAACAGTATGGTTGAAAAATCACTTCCGAGTGAAAGATATTGATTTCCTTTTTTATACGTACAAAATTTCTGTGAAATACACTATGTAGAAAAATCTCTGCAGTAACAATAGATACTCATACGAGATATTGATAAGCGTTGCAGTCCTAGGACGCCAAGTTCTAACTACTAAAAACACGTAAAACTTCTGCAAATATTTATAAACATAGCTGAATTATAAAAGTTTTGTTAATGAATTAATTGATTCGCGAGCGAGCGAAACCGTAGAAATTTGACAGTAAGATAATTGTGTGTAGTAAAATCAGTGCTAAAATGTGCAATTTATATATTTTATGCCTGTTGTGTAGATAGACTTAGCATTTGTGGGCAGATACAAATACTATGATAAACAGAGCTATGAAAAGCGGCAGCATATATTTAGCGGGAAACGTAAGACAACAATGCGAGATGATTGTCGTATAGTGAAAGTAGCTAAACTGTATTGCCTTTTATACAGAAAAGGTCTTCATACCGAAGGATGTATCGTTTTTATGGTGACCTCCAGAATAAATTAATAGCAAAAACGAGAAGAACACAATTTCAATGAACCAAAAAATATAACAACCATTCAATTAAAGATTTGGGAAAAGGCAAGTTTTATTTATCATTCATCAAAGCTTGCCTATCAATTTCCTACATTTCTCCCTTTTGTCGTAGATTGTAGTAACAAAAGACTAAAACTTTCACGGAAAGGAGTTGGTTTGTTCATAAACTTGCTTCGGGCTGTTATACAAATGAATATGCGATTAAATCTATTAAAGACCCGTGTTCTGGGCTTATATTACGGAAGAAAGGCATTATTTTCTGTTATTGGATCAGTGAAAGAAAATATTTGTAAGCACATATTACAAAATTATTTCCTGCCGCATATTAATTTATTAGATCAGAGGGTCCAACATAAACAGAACAGAACAATTCAAATTATAATAAGGTACAATACGGGATGCGATTCCTTGTACCCAAGAACTTCCGTGTACTGCCTTGGGTTGAAAATTCTCCAGAACTGAAGTCCAGGAAAAATGTGTGGAATGCTTTTACAAACACCGTAAGAACATATGTAGGTAGGTATACGACAAAAAACTTCGTACGACGAATTAGGACAAAGTCTTCAAAAAGACCTAAAAAGTTAGACTGACAACGTTAAAAAGATTGTTGAAGCAATAATAAACAAAGTATGAACTAGCACATACTACTAAATATGATTTCATATTACAACTGTTATTTTTGAAGAAATGATTTTATTAATATTAAAAATACTAAATTTATATTTAATTTACAAAACAAAGGATGATTGATATACTACTCTGCCCGAACAACTATGTACTATGCTATTGAAATACAAATAAAACAAAAATTAGACAGGAATCTATTAAGTACGCTATATCTGTTTTGTACTAAACGAATAATTGGTTTGAATTGCCCTGTCATCTATGTTAAGTTTGTAATTTAATTGCAAAGAAGTGCAATATTTGACTAGTATTAGCGCGATGTTCAAATAATCCACTAATGTGGCAATTTTAATTGGTTTTTTCAGTATTCAGTAGCAATTAGTTAATTAAGCTTGCAAGTTGTTTTATCAATACTTGATTTTTTTAATTAAATAAATGCATATTGATTTTACAATATCGGTATACTTTTAACTTATTACAATTTTCTTTAAATTGAAACAGTTAAATTGACAACGAAATTAAACAAATTAGTTTTATAATACTTCCAGCATTTGAGCATCATACGCAATAAGTACGTATGTACGTTTGTATCTTTTAAGAACATATATTTGTAGTATTTGTGTAAGTATTTGTATAAAACCAATTCCACTGTACCAACAAATTACGTCCAAAATCAATAATTAAACGAGTTTGTGAAGTTTAGTTTGTTTTAACACGTTGTTAGTACTATTCTAATCCAAATTTCCGCTTCCTTCATGTGTTCCATTAAATGATACTTTTTTTTTTTTTTTAAAAGATGTTACTAGTTCTTGATTATTGTTAGTTAGCGAATTGATTAATGACTTTTGCTTTCTACCCTCGCTTGAAAATTTCATACTGTAGTAGCGTTAGCAGTTGTACTGAAGGCTAGTTTTACATAACCAACCTGAAATATTTATAGTAAGTAAGTACAAAGACTTCAGTAAAGTACGAAATCCACGTGACCATTTTAATATTAGTTGTCTATCTTATAAGTTGTAGAATTGGTATTTCTCACTTAACAAACATAAATAATAGTAAAATAAAATTTTAGTAAAATTGACAGATTATTTTTATTGTTAATTCTATTTTCATTTTTTCGTATTCATCGCATTTCAGTACAAGTTCTTTTAAGAAGTTTATTTTCACACTATCGAAGTGGAAGTCAGGACCATGAAGGAAATTGGTTTAATTTAGTTCCAAGTTGTATCGATCAATTTGTACAGCGGTTCCCTGACTTTAATCTTGATTATGATGCTTTCAAACACTAAAAACATGTTATTATTAATCGATTTGAAGAAAGAAATTCAGATTGCAAATAAAATTGGTTATTGTAATATTAGTAAGTCATTAAGTTAACTGAGGATCTATTCGATGGTATTAAAATTCATATGGACCATAGCTACAAGTCAGTGGTAAAATTAACCGGCGAGATAGGTACTGAAGTTTCTTTTTATTTATTTAAACTCCGCACAATAATTTTACTTTTAGCGTTTTTGTGGAAACTAAGCACAAAACAATTACTAACGATCTTAGAGCGCTCCCTTAGTAAAGTAAGTGTTGTTCAACAATTAAATGAATTTGATTTTGAAAAACGGATAAATTTTTGTCAACGATTTAATGAGAACATAAATAATAATGGATACGACATTCTTTAGTGATGAATAGAGTTTAATAAAAGGTGAATAATGTGTTAATATTAAGTAGTGTAAATCGGA
This sequence comes from Chrysina gloriosa, assembly GCA_038088585.1. Taxonomy (NCBI): domain Eukaryota; kingdom Metazoa; phylum Arthropoda; class Insecta; order Coleoptera; family Scarabaeidae; genus Chrysina; species Chrysina gloriosa. Next base: position 54,865,946 of record CM076087.1, read on the forward strand.
CTGACGCTCTTACTCCTCCGAATTTTATTGTTCAATGATAACTTATCAATGGCAACTTATCATTGAATAGTAAAATTCGGAAGGGTCAGTTCAATTTAAACTAGTTAATGATCACATCATCCACCTCTTCAAAAACTCTAGTAATGAAACGTGGTTCCATTTATGTAGCTGTGTATGTAAATTCCAAAAATTATAGAACGTGGTCTATGTAACATCGTTCGTCGAATCAGAACTACATCCTATAAAAATTAGAGTTTGGGTAACTACATATTTCAAGAAAAAGAATAGTGGGACCATTTCATGACACTATAACTGCAGAGCAATACCGTCAAATTTTAGATGTGTTTATAAAACAACTAGATGAATTGCAACACGGTTTCTTTCAACAAGACAATGCCCCATCTGACACTGCTGCAGCAATACAGAAACATTTAGAACAATTTTCTGGTAATAGATTATTTATCCTAAATTGATGGCTTCCACGTGCTCCGAATCTTACTTCTCTCGACTTTCATTTATTTGATCAAAAGGAACGACAAAAATCTTTAGTCTTATTGATTATCCCATTATAATATTGCCACAAGTTGGTTTCATGATCTAGCAATGTTTTTTGGATTAGTAAATACACATTATTAGTGAAAATATAACTGGCAAGACAAATGGGAGTGAAATATCACGTACTGAACTTGAATCTTATGGAATGGCATTGAACCTATTTACCTAATCATATACCGAGTTATTCATTATTTGTTACATAGTAAACTAAATTTTTATCATTCAAGGCGCTTTCCACTGACCCTAGCATTGAAATTGAAGTTCCATGAGGGAGAGCTATCATCTTGATACCAGCCAAAACAGAAACAAGTATTCTGTTTATACAGTATTATATTTCACTGACGAAATTTTGTATAAATTCCCGTTATGAAGTATTAACTGTAAATTTCAAATTTGGTCAAAACGTGGTGGAGGTACTCCGAAAGATTTGTTAATTAAGTTAGTTAAAAATCTAATTTCTTTATATTCTTCAATTCAGCAACTCTTATTAAAATATGCTATTGAGAAGAAGGTTATGTTAAAAACGATAAACTAGTAAAAAGTAACTAAATATGTAATAATATTTGCTTCGTTAATGAATTCGTAATTGCGACGTAGGCATTACTAGGGGCGTAACTATAGAGTAGGACCTGAAGTGCTATAATTACGTACGCACATAGACACTGTTACTATCTTACTCTCCAGGACCGAAAAATAAATGTGCAAACGCATTAATAAAACCAATTAACAATATTATAGAGTGATTAAATATCTCAAAAAATAAAGTGCTTTCATAACGATTGATAGTGATGAGTTATTTTTTTAACGATCCTACCCAAACCATTTTCTGGAGCCATACTCTTATTACGTACAGTACTTGTAGATATAATGTAACAAATTGTATAAAAATATCTAAGCAATTGGAGCTTGCAGGCATTACATGTTTTGTGTCAATTTTTGCATGTAAATGGTGTGGGCAAATCCATGTAATTATTGTATTAAAATTCATTCACTCAAGCCATAGTTTCATTTCTTTATTTATTATAGGGTCTCTTAATTATCATCACATATAGAGAAAGTATGGTTTCAATAAGCGCTTTTTCTTTACAAATATTAGTCTACAAATATTATACTCTCAGATAAATGTTTCGTGCCCAAAAATAACTTAAATGGTTTTGTTTAGTAAATTAATAAAAATCTAACAATACGAATTTCTAATCTTACTGTTCTGAATAAAAACATCAATTATGCACTTGAGTGTATTCATTCTGTTGGCGACAATTAAAGAATAAAAGTAAAACTAGTTCTAAGAGTTATTGGACAGATTTCACTCTGTTGATACCAAATAATAAACTTAAAATTGTCAGGAAGTTTTATTCAATGGGATTTAGTACTTTGTTTTAATCAGTCATATTATAAAAATTCAAAAAGGAAAACATGACTAGTGAAAGAATAGCATGAAGAAAATGGTGTCAAAATAAATTGGCAATTTTATAAATGATCCAACTGGATATTTATTGTTTGGGAATGAAACCTAGTATTAAAAAGAGGGGCTTTCGATAAAACCTAGTCACTAGATAAATATATATTATATTGTACCTACATATATTTATATATCTTGTAATTTTAATACAATCGTATAACTTGCATCATCTAGCGAGTAATACTCACAGCAAGTAATGTACGCATGGTTTCCATAGATGGCGCCGTATTAGATATATATAGGTTTCTGTAGATACTCGATTAAATTTTTAAAATCTGAAAATCCTGATTATTGAGGCTTATCTATATTTATCTATTGTTATATCATAAAACCGAAACGATATTAAGTTAAACATGCATTAGACGATAGCAGTAATGGTTACATTATGTAATTTTCAGATTATTACAAAGGATAATGTGATTATAACATGCTATAACACTGAAAATTGACATTTCACATTTATTTGCCTAAAGACCAATTTCCATATCACATTGACATGTTGCTTTTATCGTTATAGTGTGTAAATATATATTTCGCAAATGTTTAAAAATAGCAACCTGATATTTTTGATGCAAGTACAGAACCGGACAATTTTGCTCTTACGACAAATTTTTGACGTTCTGAAGGGGGAACCAAATGCAATGTAAGATTTTGCAATTGAAAGGTCTCAAGCGTCTTTGGACTACAACTGGATCAGCTGTGATTCTTGATTTGATTGGCAAGGAATCTTTATGTGATTGCATACGTTACAGATTAATTTTTGTACATTTGCATATTTCCTTTTTGTAAATTTGAAATCGTCGTGATAATTGCTTCCGTGGCGTTCAAAAGCTCGTTGTATTATTAGACATTTTAGACTATTTTTCTATTTTATCACCTTTTCAGTAGAAATGATAACATTTAAATTCTTACATCTGTTGGGCTAGGAACATACACTCAGTCCTTATATCGACTAATTTATAGAGTCTAAATCGACGAATCATGTGATTTTAAGGTAATTGAACTGTTTAGTTGTTAAAGGTGTACGTATAGTCGATCAGTTGTCATGCTTTTACTCTATTTCTTCTATCAATGTCTTTCGATATCTCCAAAAATAGTTCATAGAAAGACACTCACTGCCCAGTAAACATTTTTTAAATTTCGCGGAACAAATGTGAATATATGTATTCTGCTTAAAAATTCGCGAGTATGTCCACTATTGCCGGATATACCAACTTTAACTGTCTTCGAAATTTAAAAAATGTTTACTGGGTGGGTGTTTGCTTTATCAAGAACAGAGACAACTACTTCTTGTTTTTTTTGAGTACGGGAGATTATTCACGATTAGGATCTTAGATCTTAGATAAAGCCAGGTTTCAGTCAGTCACCTGTTGTGGGCATCTAGAATAATCGCTAATCGCTCACATACAGATTTTATCGTTCATTGAGGAGTGTGTATGGACGAAAATTACGATTGATAATTCGATTTTTCGCCATAAGCCGATCTTTACAGTTTTTCTATCTATCCGTCGAACTACTATCGTGTCTATAGTGATGAACCAATAACATCCCGCAGTCTTTTGAAATAAAGCTAATTAGTCGATCGATTACTAAATGTATGCATGCGTCTAGTCTTAAAAATATAGGTATCCATGTATCTTTATAGATTCTACATAAAATGGTATATTTGTTGATTTGTGATAAATAATGTCAAATCGATTTTATACTTCTTTATTTACAAAGGATCGACAAGAACAAGAGCAAATTTGGGGCTATGGAAATGAGATTTCTAAGAAGAATCGAAAATAAAACCAGAATAGACAGAATAAGAAATCAAACAATCACAGACCAATTAAATATAACATGGCTCGGCTGGGCCACATATACAGAATGGGAGATGACGGGATGAGAAAAAGAATTTTCTAGGCAAGAGTTCTGTGAAAAATACAAGGCGGCACCCTCCAGAAAAGGATGGAAGAAACAAAGCCGCAACGCAGCAGAAAGAAGAGGGATAAGCTGGCCCAAAGGTAAAACGCTTAAAAAGAGAAAATATACCACACTGAATCACCTGGACAGCATGAACATAACGCAAAAGATGAATAATAACATAAGATTAAATAAATAAATAAATCTTGCAAAGGATATATAAAAATCAAACCAGAGGTAGTCAATCTGAAGGTTATTGCTGAATGTGTGTGTTTGTTTAATATTACTAATTGTGTGCAAAATAGCATCTCTCTTGAGTTGGATAATTTGGGAACTTAAAATTTTTATTGCAGAGTCGTTGGCGGTGCTTCGCGTATGTTGCATCACCGCACCACTGGGCCTTCGCTATTGAAACGCCAACTTGTCGAGCTGTACATTGTTCATAGTTGAATTGTTAACAAACAACACACCTAACGACCACAGGAATCTCAAGCATCATTGTACAAAGATTTGTCCCTGATGGGTATTATTACAATTAGTAAGACTATCTTCCAATCCAGCATTATTCCGATAGAATAGTTTTCACTTATTTTGCAAATCACATTTTTGTTTGCTAACTGTCTTCATCACATACATTTATTACTTAACTGGTTTCCACCACACATACAAATTTTTCTTCCCGATCTGAGTCTGGGATTGTGATTTGCATTACAAACATACGAGGATAGATCAACAAGTGTTTAAGATTCTTTTTTATTTTTCAACATAATCTTCTTTTCGGAGGACACATTTTTTCCAACGTCTCTGTCATTTTCTAAATCCACTAAAAACTGCGGTTTATCAAACACTCAAAATAGACTTAGATCTCAACGATAACGTCCTCGTTTGAGTAGGCTTTTCGCCCCAGCCCACGATTTCATGTTGGGGAACAGAAAGAAGTTGCAGGTAGCCAAATAGCCAGGAGTACGGTGGATGCGGCAGCAATTCGTAGTGCAAATCGTGCAACTTGGCTGTGACGATTCCGGATGAGTGAGCCGGTACGTTGTCGTGATGAAGCACGTTTTTCTTTGGTAGGTGGTGCCGTGTCAGTTTCAACTTTTTTGAATCGATCCACTGTTGTACTGCCCAGTGACCTTTCCGGCTGACGACATCGCGTTGGGTTTCTTCGGTATAGATTTTCCTGGAGAAGCCCATTGGTTTGATTGCCGCTTTGTCTCTGGCGTAATGGATCCAGGTTTCATCAATGGTGACGGCGGGACGTAAAAACTCCTGCGGATGTCGCTTCAAGACATCCAAACACTGGTTCGACGTTGACAGCCATATCTACTTGTTATCTGAAGTGAACAACATGGGGCCGACAGCTTTGTCATCCTTAACATATCGTGTAAAATGTTTATTGCCGTTCCGTACGACACACCTACACCATCTGCTACTTCGCGCACTTTCGTTCGGGTATCTGCAAGATTCATGTCATTGACTTCTCCAACGATTTCCTCACTAAGCACGTATGCTGGACGACCTGGGCGTTTCTCAATGAGAGATGTACGACCACGTTTAAATTCGTTAAACCGATATCTCACAGTTGGCATAGATGGTGAAGGGTCCGATAGAATCTAACTTCGCTTTTATTTCTTCGCACATTTTTCCATCCAAACATGAAGGCCGAACTAGGATCGATATTGTTCGTTTGCCATTGCATCGAAAAACACCAATACAAATGGCTGTCAGATCAAAATTGAATAATGAATCATTCCAAAATTTTGTATAGTATTGTTTGAGAGATCGTAGTATAGTAATGCCAACTTCCTTCAGTAATGCTACCTGTCTTCAAACACGGGTACTTATTTGATCCACCCTCGTAATATTAATCAATAGAAAGCAACATCAACACTATCGAAGTAAACTATTAATGAATAAAGATTGGTTCTATAGTTTAATGCAGGTATGGGCAACCTCCGGCCCGCAGACCACATGCGGCCCTCGAGTAAGGTTTGTCCGGCCCGCTACTGAATTCTTTCTTTGCATATTAGCACGGCCCGTCTAAACTTAATTCATAATGAATCATAAGGATACTACAAAAATGTATATTTTTCAAGATTACTCACAGCATAAAACTTCTACAAAAAAGGTTGCCCATGCCTGGTTAAATGCGTGCACAGTAAAAGCGTTTTATTTACCATATCGACACCCTTGGTTTGTTTGTAGTGTTTTGAAATTATTGGTTTCGTAATGGTAGTTTATGCTACGATTCTCAACATATATGGTATATGCACATAATAATAGAGGAATCAAAGATTTTGTCCTTTTAGCCGTATTGTACTGTGTTTGTAGTATGATAAATATTTACCACCAAAGAAGCAATAAATAAATAGTTTATAATTAAATTTCATTATTCTGGCCACATTCCCACACAATTGCCACTTATGTAATTTAGTGTTTTAAGAGTCAAAGTGTCATTACCCTGCAAGCTCCCGAGTATAATCTCCCGATTCTCAAACTATTATATATTTTTTGAAGATTGGAGATTTTTATTGTGGATTGAAAGGCAGAACCAATGAACATCGACGATTCCAAAACATAATCATTAATTGTCAATAACAGTTTAGAGAATTTAAATATCTCAAGCTAGTATCAACAAAAGAATAAAAAAGACCATTACATATTTATCTTATATGATAGACCTCTACCACTAACAGGTCAATAAAACAGGGCTGGTTTGAACGATAGTTATATTTTCAGAACGTTTACAAACGTTCTCGGAACACCTTCGTCAGTGAAAATATAACTAGATAAATATATAAATAAACATTTGTTTTTTATTTGGGAACTATCAACAAAATAACTAATGACTGGGATTTCTTGATATAGAGGATGTGTAACCAACTTTTATATATATATAAATGATAAAAACTAAATTAATGTGTAAATATACATGCAAATTAAGTAAAACCTTATATCAAAAAATCTTTGTCGAAACCTTAACAATTCTGTTCAAGGACTAGGGAAAACCCAAATTTAAAAACCTAGCCAAAGGTTTCCTTCTTAAGAAATGCAAATGTCATTTTAACAAATTGCTATGCACATTACTTAAATTTTGAATATCGGTCCTGAAATTAATAGTTTTAGTGTCTTTCTGTATATTTATCATTTCATATATTAGTCGTTTTTTATAATTATTCTCTGTTTTTAATATAATTGTGTTTTCAAAATCAAAGTAATGCCCAAGATCTTTCTAATGCTTTGTTACAGCGGTCATTGCACCAAAATCATTATTTAAAGAATACTTATGGCTATACAACCTTTTCTTACAAAGTGCGCTCTTTATACCAAATGTTAGCTAAAGATTAATAATGACGGAACAAATAAATTACAAAATGAAATAAATAAAGTAATAAATAGTTGGTTTTTAAAAAATATATTTCTAAAGATTTAAGTAACCATTTAAAAATTCTAAATTCTATATCTCCAAGAATATACGGTATTCCTAAAATACATAAAGATAATATTCCTTTACGTCCAATCGTAAATTGCATTAATTCCCCCACTTACAATCTTTCCAAATTTTTATCTAAAATTTTAAACAATATCATAGGTAAAACTAGATATAATGTGAAAAATTCATGGGAATTTGTAGATTCGGTTAGAAATCAAACAATTCCTAATAATTACGAATTAGTTAGTTTAGATGTTGTTTCTTTATTTACTAATATTCCTGTGGATTTAGCACTAAAAATTTTAGATAAAAATGGAATTCCATAAAAGATTTTACAGATCTTCCAAAGGAGGAATTCATTGCAGCTTCGAAACTTTGTTTAAATTCTACTTATTTTACATATCAAAATAAACTTTATAAACAAATTTTCGGTACTGCAATGGGTTCTCCATTATCAGCAGTTATCGCAAACCTGGTAATGGAGGATCTAGAGCAAACTTGTTTGGCAAAACTAAATTCTAGTGTAAGTTTTTACAGACGTTATGTGGATAACTGTTTTTGTTCCGTAAGAAAGGTTAGTATTGATGAGATATTAGATTCATTTAATAGTTATCATAATAGATTAAAATTTACATATGAGAGAGAATCTAATAACTCATTGAATTTCCTGAACGTTACAGTCATGCATAATAACGGCATTGTGAAAACAAGTTGGCATATAAAGTCTACCAATACAGGAAGACATTTAAATTATTTTTCAGAAACATCAAAATTACCTGAAATTAATGTAGTTACCGGTTTAGCTGATCAAGCGGTTAGATTAGCTAATCCTGAATTTAGGGAATAGAATTTAAACAAAGTTAAAGAAATCTTAGATAAAAATAATAACAATAAATGTTATAACGCTATTCCTTATAAAAAAAAGGTTTAAGCGAAGAAATAAAAATAGAATTTAATAAAAACAACATAAACATTACTTTCATTCCAAATTATAGTAACAGATCCCTTTTATAATACTAATACTAAATCTAAAATAATTAAACAAAATCAGAGTAATGTAGTTTATAAAATAAACTGTAAAGACTGTGATGGTTGTTACATCGGGCAGACGAAACAATATTTAAAGAAAAGGTTGTATAGCCATAAGTATTCTTTAAATAATGATTTTGGTGCAATGACCGCTGTAACAAAGCATTACAAAGATCTTGGGCATTACTTTGATTTTGAAAACACAATTATATTAAAAACAGAGAATAATTACAACAAAAGACTAATATCTGAAATGATAAATATACAGAAAGACACTAAAACTATTAATTTCAAGACCGATATTCAAAATTTAAGTAATGTATATAGCAATTTGTTAAAATGACATTTGCATTTCTTAAGAAGGAAACCTTTGGCTAGGTTTTTAAATTTGGGTTTTCCCTAGTCCTTGAACAGAATTGTTAAGGTTTCGACAAGATTTTCTGATATAAGATTTTACTTAATTTGCATGTATGTTTACACATTAATTTAGTTTTTATAATTTATATATATATAAAAGTTGTTCACACATCCTCTATATCAAGAAATCCTAGTCATTAGTTATTTTGTTGATAGTTCCCAAATAAAAAACAAATGTTTGTTTATATATTTATCTAGTTATATTTTCACTGACGAAGGTGTTCCGAAAACGTTTGTAAACGTTCTGAAAATATAACTATCGTTCAAACCAGCCTTGTTTTATTGAGCTATTAGTGGTAGAGATCTATCATATAAGGTTATTAGTTCTTTCACAAATTACAAAAGATAGTTAAGGTTACAAAAGAGTAGAAATATTTTTGCACATCTAACAATATCGCTGTAGTTCTACGGTAGCACATTTGCCTAACCATAAGTGTACAACATCATGTATCGGAAAGTAAAGCTACAGGTACATAATTCATACGTATTTCGATAATTTGTAGTTTGGAATGATCTGAGATTATGTGATTCCTACTCTTATCAAATCAATACTTTGAAATACGTACTTCGACTACTAAGTCGCAATTTCAGCAAAGAGAATCTATAGGAAAGAAAGAGCGCTCTTAAGTTTTGGTTAACACATACGTTGACGTTACAAAGTGCGCTCTTTATACCAAATGTTAGCTAAAGATTAAGAATGACGGCCTCCTTCGTTTCTTTTCTTCACCAATTGTGAGTTAACTTCTTATTAAAAGATGTACTTTGAGGCATTCAAATCAGTGGGTTAACTGTAAAAATAAGTTTAATTGAATTCACTGTAAGCCACAAATAACCTTTATTGGTTCATCCATAATACCTTTAAAAAGATATATGAGGACGATGCGTAAAGTAAGTTCCTTTTCCGCCTAATGTACAAAAGAGTGGGGATATAGGCGCGACGGCAGGGCTGCTGCGTGGCCTAGTTCAATGTCTGTGAAATTTGGTAGTGCTAGTGTGAGTATCGTTTGGGCATTATTTCGTGCTATTTTGATCGTTTAAAATGGCTGTTGCAATTGAAAATCCCGTCGACTGTGTAATGCATTTTGTTATCCAATTTCTGTATGCAAAGAACAACAACATTTCTGACACGCTACGATGTCGAACGTGGGTTGCCTATGTCAACCTTGAGACAGAAAGACAGTCAATGCAGTGCGGTGGCTCTAACTCGCCTACGAGGAAACCTTTAAGGTGCCGTCAAATATTCTCTGCGAAAAAAGTCATGGTCATGGACTTACAGGACAGGAAAGCCGACCTTCTTGTAAACTTTATGGAACGAAGGACCACAATACATGCTGAAGTCATCTGCAAACTTCATTCACAGGGAGTAGAGTTCTATGAAGAGGATATTAAAAACTGGTTAATCGCTATGACAAATGTATTGATTAATGATAACTATGTAGAAAAATAGGTGAAAGAAGTAGCTTTAAGTTGTAAATGTTTTAAAAGGCGTTTTCATGTATGTGTCTTTAATAACTAAACAGAACTTACTTTACCAATCACCCTTGTACATTTCCTACGAGATAAAATACATTTTTCTTTGTTATGTATGCCCTATTTTATATATGCTAAATGTTCGCGAACATATAGTCAAGAATTTTAGTACAGAATGAGTAAATGAATGTTGTAATAGTTCAGCACGGCATTTACAGTCGAATTTTTAATACAATCAATAAAAAAACCGCAATTTCGTAATTTGGTATGTAACGTAGAAGTTACATGTGCGCTCGAAGTAACATTTATGTTAGATACGTAAATAAACATATCTTTCATGAATGTGGCATTAACTTACGTGTGAACAGACTTTGCAATATACTTCCCTAATAAATTATGTCCTTACACATTTTGATATTTTTTGCGTGAGGAGCAATTTGAGATCTATACTCTAGATCTAAAATAGAGCAGCAAAATCAAAGCAATGTATTAAGAGCGAGAAGAGCATTTATAAGAAAATATCAAACGAGAACGATTTTCTTAAAAAATAATTTTTGTATTCTAGATGGGACTCATTCTTTAGTTAGAAGTGTTTTGTGATCCCAAAATCATGTAATACCAACCTTTCAGTTAATTTCAGTTAACTTCATCTTTACTTTTAGTGTTTGAAAATTTTAGTAAACAAAAACGCAAGCCATAAAATGTAACTTATCTGGGATCCATAGTAGCAAATGGTGGAAAAATGGGAAATGAGATTGTCAATAGATCGGGAAGCCATTAGAACGCGTACAACATATGCAAGTGAAACTTGGACAAGACAAGGTACGTTAGCAAAATAAAGGCAACAGAAATTAAGTAGCTTCCTGGGAAAAGTAAGTGTAACAACAAGATATGAAAAATCAGACTGAAGGTAATAAGGGAGGAATTGGGACCGAATTCGATAATAAAATTAATAGAAAAATAGCAATTGCTATTGGTATTAGTATTCCCATATGTGCAAGATGAATGAGTGTTAATTAGTTATGAAGGAATATTAATGTTATCTATCAAATTAAAGCCATTGATATATAGATTGCGGATACGATCATCTATAAAATGAAAAAGATGTCCCAAGAAAATATTCGATGGTGGTTTTGTACGTTCTAGGTTATACAGCTCGGTGCAAAAGCAATGCACATGATTGTATACACAGCAAAGTAATGGAATTCTCGAATTTGGCACCCCTCTTATTATTATTAATGTTGTAACTTCACTATACCTCTTTATTTAATCTGGAGTCCCCTTGCTAAGACACATAATTTACTAAAATATTTGTCGGGAAAGAGTTACATACAATGGGCAGAAGACTACAATGACAAGACAACAATGTCTCTCGTTTTCAGCTTTATCCTGCAAAATGGTAATGTTTTACACACCATATCATTGGTATTTGTACTATTAATAATAAACAGTATATACACATGTTTCGTGAGCCTTTTAATACTTATCGTTTTAGATAGTCTCTCTAACGGTAATTGGACAATTAAACAACACTCGGGGCAAAACGTTAAAAGAACGATTTCGAAGAACCGCAATTTATTTAACAAAAATCTGTAATTTAAATTCTGTCGGTTCATACGAGTCCTACACATGAATAGCCTGAGCAAACAGTGGCAACAGCGTACAATTACGAAATAACGACAGTATCGCCGACTCCCAACTCTAGTTAGCACTAAATCGATGCTGTATGCGAGTAGTTCTGTGTATATATAGGCTGTCGTAACTTATTTCGTAATTAAGGCTGTTTGCCCAGAATACACATACATGTGTTATTGTTAGCGGGTAGTTTTATTAAACTGTATACTTTTTATGTCAAACCATTAAAGAATAGTATTATATCTTCCGGCGAATTACATTTTATAGTGCACATATATATTTATAACAATATTTATCAAAACGTGTTAACATCTATGTGATATACAGGGTGTAACTGTGAAAACTGTAATTTTATTAATATGGTAAAGCTGGTATTTTATAATTCACGTAATCAGAAAAAATGGCAAATTACGCGAAACGTTTTTGATTAATTTTAATTAGATTTTGGCCCCTTACATGTTTACATTACGGTACTGTGTTCCTCGTAGACATTTATTTGAGAGGTAAGTGATTTTACAAAGTCGAAGTAAATAATCAAGCAGTCAGTCGGTATTCGGGTATTCTGCATTGTAAGCAGATGGTGTCATTGAAATGGGGCCGCCAGTAAAAGTATATTATCGACAGGTGAACAATGCTTCTCTGTCACAATTACAGAAAAATAAGCAGATGATGAAAAATAAGCTGTCGTTTCATGAATTTGACTTAAATTTGTAATATTTAACCATTTTTATAGGTAATGATAAAAATGTCTTCTTTTAAAAGATTTATTTATTGGTAAACAATGTAAAGTTAAGAAGACAAAGAAAGTTTCACAAGAAATGCCCCACATTAGATTTATGTTTATGTGACTGCTGAGTAAAAATGTTTAAAGTAAAATGAAATAAACCGTAGATAACATGTATGTACTTTGTAAGCATTGAAAAGTCGTTACAATTGTATAACAGGGCTGGACTCAAAACTGTAATTATAAATAACTTGTTTGGGGCACTACGTTTATTAAGGAAATATTGAATATATTTTAATTATCTATCTTTGGACAACATTTTTTTACCATTTTCACAGTTACACCCTGTATATGTACTATGTACATACGTATACACCAAGATACACATATAATATGCAGATGCGATGTTGGTTTACGGATATTCCGTCATGAAATTGATTAAATAAGTAGTATCCTCGCGTAAAGCTGTAATGAATAAGGGCAAACACAAACAAAATTTAACGTACGTTTATCTTTCCATTAATACCCTGATGTACTAATGCTCTGAATTCAATTTACTTAATCCAATTTCATTCACCGGAAATATGCATGTATATTAATAACTAAAATGGTAAGCCAGCAGCTATGGCTACTATTATAGGAATTAATATAAATCGAAAATATTACAATTAACATTTGACCTGAAATGTACTGGAGAATGGCAATAATAATGTAAGGTATAAAATGCAAGTCAAATAAAAGGAGTACCTGAACAGTTAATGTATTTCGCTCCTCAATTATAAAAAGTTTTCGAAAAAGTTATAAGATACATACTTTGCTTCTGCTATATTTCTTTTTGTCAGTTGTAAACATTTTGGCGTTAAATCCAATGCTTTGTAAGGCAATGAAAATTATAAATTTATTCGACAGAATGTACTTCAGAATTGTGTAAAGAACGTGGTCGTAAATATAACTTTACTGGTCAAATATGATTTTGCCTAAACAGAACATTGTTCATATTTTGATGGCTACTTACATCATCGCTATAAAGATTTCTTGACATATAGGGTTTGTACCCATTTCTAGATTTATTTTTATGTCCACACGCTTACATAATCATGCATATGCAGAGATAGTACAAGACCTTGCATGATCACCATGTAGGGAAATCATTAAAAATCCTATTAAAGGGTTTTCTTCCTATGAAACGTAGACTTTCTCTTTTTCTTCTAAAGACTATTTTGAAATAGATGTATTTACTAAATTAATTTTGAGCTTTCGTTGATGGTAAACTCAATTAAACAAGTAAATATCAAAAATACAATAAATGAAAGCAGTTTTTCTAAAGTGTACAAAATCTTATTAGATTCTAATAAAGAGACATATTTGCTGAGAATAACGTAAACTATTATATTATATATTATATTGCCAATTAAAGTTATTGTCGAATCCTACCTGTGTAATAGGTAACATCTTCGATCTTAAAACATACCAAACTACTTAGGGTTGTTCCTTCGATGTAATCCACACAATAGTTAGTTATAGGTAACGCTACATGACTAAATTTTAACCATCCATTATCTAATAGTGAAAACGTGCTTTCAGGGTCCATCGCTGGATTTAAAATAGTCCTTCCTTCACACTGCAAGAATCCATGGACAACGTAAAAAGCAGATGTCGATTTCGTTAAAAACGTTAAATCATCAGTAAAATTTCTGTCAGATAATGTACAGGTTTTATTTAGCACTTCATTATTCAGCGGACAACATTTTCGCAAGCATGCTTTTGTTGCACATAACGGACTCTCAAAAGTGTCGTTAACACTATATACACTTAAATTGTTTCGAGAACACAACTTAGTAATGCCATCTTTAGAGCTTGTAGTTTCAATACTAATTTCATCACTGCACGTAGTTTGTAAACAGTTTGCACAATTCGATACGAACACAAAAAGTAGAAGAATGTCAATCATCATTTTCGCAGTGAACCTAAACAGGAATTGTTCCTTAAGGCGACGATGGTTACAAAAACCGCTATTTTTCGCAGGAGCTTATTATTAGTGGTTGCATTATTATATCGCGTTCATCCCCACTAGGACGGTGTCAGAATAGCGCGCATGATGGAAACAAAAAGACCCGTAATACGTGTGTCTCTATATTATCGCATTTCGACATGTGCAGCTAAAATTATTAAATGTGTGTATCCAATATATATTTACGCTTCTGCTTTCGCCATTAAACATATGTTTCGCGTTAAATAGAGGAGTTCGATTGCTTGCTTGTTTATACATACTATTTTCAAGAAATACGTACATCCCACGTTTTATACGTTTATTTCAGAAAATTGTATTTTCCCACACTAGGAAACTGTCTTTAAAATTTGCGGTTTTCAAGCTGCGTTCATAAAATAGTATCTATATGTGCGTGATTACAAAAGAATTTTTGAAATTGTGTAAAATTCTGTATCTATTCACGATTTTGTCTACAGTAAAAAATTCAAAATTTGGAAATTGGAACCCTCTCAAACATCCATGTATCTTTATCACACATACGCTCACACATATATATATACAGGGTGGCCCACCACCAGCGCCTCGGACTGTTGCTCCCAAACTAATAATTTCTTTTAAATCTTTTGATAAGATGGTGTACGCTTATAATTGCCATAATTAGAAAATATTGTCGTTTATACAGGGTGCCCCAACAAAGCGCTAAGTATTAAAGTTATGTTTTTTAAATGGAACAATATACATTTTTTACGTTTCTCGAATTGTATAGGAAAATTAAAGGTAAGTTACTTCGATGTTCCATATACCTATCGTTAGCCGTTTTCGAAGTATTTGAGGTTTTTCGAAAAAGTAAGTAAGATGTTTTGAAAATGGACATAACAGACAAACTAATTGAAATTATTTATTAAATTATATGTTCAGACTCGGAGAAAGGTTTTTCAGTTCCTACCCAAACTGTATTAGGTTTCCCTATACCTATCTCTTGTGATTTCGGAGATATTTGAAGATATTTTAAATTTTATCTAGATTGAAATTAAATCGAAGCTGCTGAATATGGAAATGCAATTGTTTTTATTTCAACGATCTGAAAAAGTTGCTAATGAATCACATATGCCTTTAAATGATAAGTATTATAATAAATGTTCTACATGATCGCCATTTTCCTTTATGCATATTCTAATTCTCTCTTCAAACGATCTTCTAACGCTTCTTAACATTTCCGGTGTAATGGTAGCAAATGCATTTGTTATTCTGATTTTCATATCATCCGGCGTAGTTGGTGTCGAATTGTACACAATACTTTTTACATATCCCCATAAGAAAAAATCTATGCAAGTTAAATCGGGTGACCTGGGTGGCCATTTACAGGGTCCTTGTCTTCCAATCCACTTATTTGGGAACATTAAATTTAAATAGTTCCTAACATCTACGTGGAAATGTGCAGGAGCCCCGTCTAACTGCAGCCACATTTTGCCTCTTGTAAATAAGGGAACATCTTCTAAAACAGTCCAGAAATCTCCTTGTAAAAATTGTAAAAAACGGTGCCCATTCAATCGTTCTTCAAAAAGTAAGGTCCAATAACATACTCACCAATAATTCCCGCATAGACGTTTAAACTCCAGCGATTTTGGTGATCAACAGTCTTAAATATGTGTGGATTTTCTGTATCATAATAATGAAAATTATGTCTACATACTAATCCATTATTATGGAAGGTAGATTCATCAGTGAATAAAATATATTCAGAAAAATCCTCCTCTTCTCCAACACGATCCAGAGCCCACAAGCAAAATTCCAATCGATGGTCAAAGTCCATCCTATATAAATGTTGATATATTTGGATATGATATGGGTGATACTTGTGTTTTTTTGTATGATCTTATGTACACTAGATCTATTTATATCGGTTTCTTGGGTAATCTTCCGTGAACTGGTACTAGGATTTTCAGCAATTGAACCTAACACTAGAAATTCATTTTCCTCGTTGTCAACGACTGATTTCCTTCGTTTTCGTTTAGAGTAGGAAGTATTACCTGTCTCTCGAAACCTTGCGAAAAGTCTTTCAAAAGCCCGCTTTTCAGGATGTCTTCGTTCAGGACACTTTTGCACATAAACTCTGCCAGCCAAAAAACAGTTTTCATGACATTCACCTATGATCAAAATTATATCCATTCGTTCTAGGATAGACAAATCCATCATTGTAAAAATATCTCAAATAAAAGAAAATGACACTTCAATTATTTCACAAGTTCTTTTTTAAATTTCTCTAATAGTAGTCATGTACCATTATCAAAGAATAAAGTATACTAAACTAAAGTAAAATGTGCTGACATTTAAAAGGTATGTCATTATGACAATTTAATTGCTGTATCTAGTAGTAGGCTGTCTTTTAACTATGAGGAACGCAAAAATTATTAAAATATGTACGAAGGGGTTACAATTAATGAAAGAATGCAATACATAGCGTAAAATGGCGATCATGTAGAACATTTATTATAATACTTATCATTTAAAGGCATATGTGTTTCACTAGCAACTTTTTCAGATCGTTGAAATAAAAAACAATTGCAGTTCCATATTCAGCAGTTTCGATTTCATTTCAATATAGGTAAAATTTAAAATATCTTCAAATATCTCCGAAAGCACAAGAGATAGGTATAGGGAAACCTAATACAGTTTGGGTAGGAATTGAAAAACCGAGTCTGAAAATATACAGGTGTTCCATTTGAAATAACAAAGTGATACACTATTAAAGTTGAGACAAATAAAGCCGGTCTATGGAATCACCCTGTACATTATTGTAAAATTACATACCAGAAAATAGGTAACCCAAGATATACCAAATCAAGGCTAAAAACATGATTTGAAAATTTCATTTAGTTTGTCTGTTATGTCCATTTTCAAAACATCTTACTTTTCTGGAAAATCCTCAAATACTTCGAAAACGGCTAACGATAGGTATATGGAACATTGAAGTAACTCACCTTTATTTTTTCTATACAATTCGAAAAAAGCAAAAATATATACTGTTTCATTTAAAAAACATAACTTTGATACTTAGCGCTTTGTTGGGGCATCCTGTATCAATGAAAATATTTTCTAATTATGGCCATTATAAACGTACACCATCTTATCGAAAAAGATTTAAAAAAGAATTATTAGTTTGGGAGCTACAGTCCGAGGCGCTGGTGGTGGGTATGTACTAATTAATGCTTTCTTTCTCAAATTTAATAAAAATAGAGGAGACCGGGGCTAGTTGACCTGCGGGGTAAGTTGGCCCCTGGCGTTTTAAAATGACATTTAAATAGACAGCAACACCACCTGTGTGAAAATAAGCGTACTTCTTAGCAAAGCGTCGTTTACTTTAATTTCTCTTATCAAATGACTCGTTTTTTCATATGCAGAAGTAAAACTGCAGGCCAGTTTTCAGTGCTTTGTAAACTGCTTTGTTTTTCTCCAGATTCGAACGAAAACATAGGGCTTCGTTAAGTATCTAACAGGCATTCTTCGTCCGGGTTAGTTTTGATTCTAACCATGTTTGCTTCTTCTATTGCACAATGAAATATTAAAAGTAGACCGCAGGAGTACGTTGGTCCACTCAATATGGGGCAAGTTGGTCGGAAATTGAAACTGTCTGTTGCGAGTGAAAACAGTATCTCCTACATTCAGTTTCATCGTAACAGTTTCAGGCAATCGCATACCCTTCTAGAATGTTTTTAACCTTGTAAAATGCTTTATTTCTGGCAATTTGATATCGTAGGTTCGAAAAATGAGAAATTATAAGAGGAAATCCGACAGATACAATATCCCCAGGAATGTGGTGGAACAGGCCGTGGAAAATATGTTGCTGCCAAAAAAAAAAAAAAAGATTTAAATGACGCTATAGTATGCGATCATCCCGTAAACAATGCTTATATGACAATTGGTTACTGAAAACCGCAACAAGTGTATTGTTATCATTGTTATTGAGAAACGTTCAATAGAGACACACTCACTGCTGCCGACTATCTTCCTGGTTACTCCACTGATCGATCGGATCCAAATCAGTCGCAAGAACAACAATTTTCTATCACTTCGTTCGGAGAACGCACCCTCGCTTCCTTGCGAAACATTTCATCAGAAATATCGGCACAAGATAGAGCTGAAGACTCTGATCTCGATGATGTTCCGTTAAGCTCGAAGCTCAGTAGTTCCGAGCGACTGATTCTACCTGAAGAAGTCCGATAGTTGACTAATGCAAACGCAACGCAAGCAGATCAGCCCACAAGAATTGCAAGGAAACGCCGCATAATGTTAATTCTCACTGACGCACCCGTGAAAAAAGCCTTGGCTGCAGAGAAGGAGAAGAAGAAGAACAAAGAAAAAACGAGCAAGAAAGGAGCGTACATGAAGAAAAATAAACGAATGTAAAGTTAACATTTATAATTAAAAAAGTTACATTGCATGAAACGCATATTTTGCAAAGATAGTGTTTTTGTTACACATTTTGTAAAGAGGGCCAACTTACCCCATACAGGGGTACTGGTAAGATTCGTTGTCAAGGACACCTGCCTTTCTTTAGGAGTCCGAAATTTACATGAATGCTAGCTAAATGTATGTGCTTTTAAACGGGGTGAAAAGAATTTCGAAATATATAAATATTCTAAAACTCGACATGTCAAAAGTGGGCCAACTAGCCCAGGTCTCTCCTACTTTACAGCGATATATGAAATAATGATTTAAAATAAGGTAGAACAAGTATGTTTCTAAGGAAATCTAGATGGGAATTTTTAAACAGATGTTGCATACGCCTAAATGTACATATGTACATAGATGGAACTTGAGTTGTCGGGATATAGATTGCTGATGAAGGATAACTCATCGACTTCACGTACAAGCGTGATGTTGTACATTACTAGAAACGTTATACAAAAAAATGTTTAATTCAGAATCATTCCAGAGTACAACAGGAAATTTCAATAAAAATTGTGTGCTTTTTTCTACGAACTCGTAAAGCTTAGGAGTTATTAGAAATATAGTACTGTATTATTTGCAACACACACAAACCATTTTTAACAGCTTGTTCAGCAGAAAAATTGTTGTCCAGATTAGTATCGCCAATTACAAATTTGATCCATGTGTTGAAATGTTAAAAATCAAACCTTCTAATGTTAGCCAAAGAATGAATCCACAACTTCTATGGAATTGCAGAGTTATACTTCATATAACCCTAAAATAAATCACAATCATTGTTCTTCAAATTATTTTGAGTTACTATGAGTTAATTTAACGAAAAATATTTAGATGACTCTACGTCTTTAACGACCAATTAAATTAGGAACGTTACAAGGCAATTTTCCAAGAAAAGTCTGCAACAACCTACCAAGTAGGTACAATTGTATGTGCTAATTATTTTGGAGGAGCGAGCTATCCCCTATCAATCACGAGCAGCAAAGATAGACGTTCATTTCGTCATTAATACAGCTCATCGGTGTAGCATAGTTGATCTAAGATTGAACAAGCACTAGAAGCGACCTAACATTTTGTAGTGGACTCATCAGTCATCTGGTTCTTCAAATCGAGCCTAAATGGTGAATTCATGTGTCAGGTACGCTCAACCATGGACGGACTATACCGTATTGATGAGTTTTAACACGAACAAAATGATAATTTAAGGTTACGGTTCGTGATTATGAGAAAATTAATTACTTCACCGGATGTGGCGTTATGTACAAATAGTATCGAAGACTAATTTTCTGTGTTATCTGTTGAGAAATTTGAGGCAGGTGTTGCCATAATAACAGCCAATTTCAATATACGGTGCAAATATTGCATGCAGACTGATATAGGGAGTTCAGTTCTAAGGTTGCTTTGCACTGGCATGCGATGTTTCTATTGGTCAAGAACATATATTTCCATGTGTCTACGGCTTGGAACACAACGCTTCATGTGGCGAAGCCTTCATTAGTTTAAATATCATGACGTTTCCTACCATATATGAGTTATTTTATTATAGTATCAATTAATTTCAAAAAGAGTTGAATGACTTCTTAAGGACAAATTGCTTTAATAGTGTCGAAAGGCTTTTAAAGCATAAATCCGGTTACTGTGTGTACTATTGTATATATGTATGTATTTGTTTGTATTTTATTTTATTATTGTTTCTTTCAGTACATTTGTTTCTTTTTATTTAACTATTTCTGCATTTTATCATATTACTATGGTTACTATTAACCAATTGTTGTTGACACTTTTTGGTACGCGAGAGTTGTATATATTTAGCGCAATCTGATTATTCCGATTCTCTGAGAGCATCTGGTGGAAATCTTCATGGCATCGCAGAGCAGACTTCTTCGACGTCAGGTAACGACTAAATTCACCAAGATCATCAAATTCCAATATAAGGAGATGAATAGTGTTTTAAGAAACTCTTTCTTTATTCCCCAAGTCCCCAAACTGCAAAATTGCAGCAGTTTCCGCAAAGAGATAAAAGAGTTTGTTACGGCCAATTTGTCACAGCGTTCCGGTTTGAAACTTTTGGCCTCTTGCTTCAACTTTTGATGTGTAGATGGCGCACCGCTTTCATAGTTTTGACACAACTCGCGCCTTTTGGACACACGTGTTGGGCACTCGGCTTGTGGCGTTCGGTTGAACAGGCCGTTTCCCGTGAATAGGTTATTCCGTTATCGGTTTAAAATCTCGCTTGTCAAGGATATGCACGCGAATTGAACTCTGGGAGGCTTAATACTATCGTTGTGTGCATCTTGGAGTTACGCTTCCCCAATTTTACTCTTCGAATTATCGGCCACGTCGTGCGTTTACTTTTCCCTCTATTGGAGGTGAGTGTTAATTACGATGCCGTCATTTTCTGTTTCAGGTTGTTGTAGGGTGCTAGTGGAGTGCTAGTAGGACCTTGTATATGCTATGTTGAGCTAACACTACTTCAGAACATCTAAGAATTATCGTAGAAGCTAGAAGGACGTTGATTTCGATTCCCCTAATACCGACCCTTAGATTTCTATCGCCGACTTAGTTTTAAATTTGCTGTATCCGGCTGGATTCCCGAAATTTCAACACCAAGTGCGCAATCTTTAACAGCTTCCGTCTCGACACCAACTACAACGCGGTACGAGTGTTGACAACCGGAACCACGTTACGCTAAGTCACGTTTTTATTTTATTTTTGTCTCGTTCAGCTTTTGCGAAAAGTTCTCTAGAATTATTTAATTAATTTAGACTTAGTAAGTCGGGGATTTGTTTTCAATTAAAAAGGGCTTTTTTACTCTTGCTATCTTAGCGTTAACAATTTAGTTAGGTATTTGTTGAACGAACCAACCAAATGTTTGGAAAATTACAACGAAACAAGTAACGCAGAGGTTTTGTATTAAATATGATTTAATACTAGCAAAATATTTTCTTTTGCTATTATTCATGTCTCTCAAATAGTCTGGTTTATATAGTGATTATATACAGTAATAGCTTTGTAGTAACATGCGCTTTCGTATGCTGCTGTAAAGTAGCTTGGGATGACTAGCTTGTTAGCATTTCTAGTGAGTTTAGTTGTTGAAATATCTATCTTGCGTAAGAATAGATGGCGATTTTCATGCTTAAATACCAACAATTTATAAATATACAAACTCGGCAATGTCAACATATTGAGTTTTATGAAATAGTCTCTACATGACGTTCTGACTGATAGAGCGAACATGCATCTCACCGTCCGCTTCTGAATTATAAATAATTTAGGCGGTGATGATCCCCAAAACGAGACACCATACGCGAACAAGTAAGTACGAAACGAACCTTTTCTATTTGAATTTTTTTGAGACCCTATACACCCCAAGGGTACTGTCAGTGACGAATAAAGTGCTGTTCAACGTCATTTTCTGGCCTCAATTTATTTTTATTTCTTTCATTTTCTTCTTAAATACAGTTTTCGAGTAATTTTGCTGCCAATATTTTTCTTCCAATTAGTATCTTTTCTCCCTGATTTCTGCCGGAAAGTATCTTCCCTAGCGGTTTAGCTTGCCAGACACCCCCGCGATCTCGGGCTCGGTTCTCCAAGGATACCCGTCACGATTTTCCGAAATAAATCCAAGTTATCTTGACCGTCTCGAACTGGGTACAACAGTTTTACAAACTATAGGGACCTGTTGGTCAACAGTCGGAAATCGTTCTTTACCTGCTACTTGTTTCTATGTATCGTACCGAATTCGAATATGTCCGATTTGTTGTAATGACATACGTGTCCCGATTAAATTAATAATCATCTAGTGCAGGGTTACCGATTGGTTATAGTACAATACAATCGTCGTATTTATTGTGAAGTTTGTAGAAGCTAGTCCTCAAGCGATACGAAAATTTTTGTCTACGTGTGTTGTTATTTCGGTGATTCTTTAATCACCATTCACTCTGATTGTAAACAAATCATGCTATATCTATTCACTTGCTATCGATGTCATAATCAAAGTTCATTTTGAAATTTAAAGCGTCCTGATATTTCTATATACGATGTGTTTAACCTCATTTCTAATCTGGGTAAACAACGGTAACCATCAGTGTAGTAGATAAGGAGATGGGGAGTCGGCGATTATTTATCTAACGCGTTCACAGCGTTAGTATGCGAATAGTTCTATATATATGTAGTAGGGTAGGTCAATTTTTTTTGCGTCAAAGGCACATCGCGATTCTTCTTCTATGGGTCATGCCAAGAAACTTTGCCAAAGAAACCATAGGTCAAAAATGAATTTCGAGCCCCTTGATTTTTGAAAATAGCAAAATTGTGTCTGCTCTAGCCAAACGTGTATGTTGGGGCTTTTGTGTCGAGAAATCCATTTTTGACATTTATTTTTATTTTTATTTTTGAAAAGATCACTAGCAAGAATATTGAAAACAACGAAAAACAATATCAGTTCAACTATGGATCCAGTGCCATCAACATCGCAAGCCGCACCAACATCAACAAGTACCGAAACTGAAAGTAATTTGAAACATATGCCTTCTCACGCTGTTGCTGCTTTTGGTATGTCCTCTGATTTTAGTGGTCTTATTCTGCCCACTAAACACGATATTTTAAGATGTTATTTTTCTTGGCCGAACGTGCAAAAAATTACTCCCCACGTGACAGACAAATTGATTGAAATTTGGAGTAAACTCAATATTGAAATTATACCCAAACGAAGTATTGTTAGAAAATTGAATACTTTGCTTGACAAATACTACACTGAAGATAAAGGCCGATGCAACTGAGAGTTTATGAAAAACCTATCATAAACTTCAATTGCATCGCATTATACGAATATGATTGACATAAATGACAACTCAATCATATTCGAACCACCATTTACTCTAAACATTCCTTATGAATATCTAGAACAATATCTAGAAGACAATGATCCACCGCTGCCTGATTCAAAAATTCGACGGAAAGACACATTCAATTGCTGGCTAGCGTGTACAAACGTGTTTTAGAATAGAATCGAGAAGGAGTTATGGCGGTGACCTTAGAAAGCTGTGAAACATTCCCTAGACTTGACAGCAAGAAAAACTTTCAAAAATAATTCCTTTTCGATTATTTTTTAAAACTCGTCTTTTTGTTATTTTTTTTATTTTGTTATTTACGAAATTATTACCGAATTCAATTGAAATTTTTTTCTCATTTACATTTTATATCTCTTAAGTTGAATTAAAAAAAAAAAATTAAGTAAGAATAAGGAAAAAGTATGCTTTGTTCATTCTTTGTCTTAAATTGAATGAAATCGATATAGGTCGTGAATAAGTACCCCCTCCCCGCTAATTTTTTACCCCACACATACACGTTTGGCTAGAGCAAATACATTTTTCCCTTTATTCTTGAATATTTTGGAAAAATACCTATTTTGAAAAATCCGGTGGCTTGAAATTCATTTTTGACCTATGGTTTCTTTGGCAGTTTCTTGGAATGACCCATAGAACAAGAATCGCGATGTGCCTTTGTACATTTTTTCGGTCCCCTACAATTTCACCCACCTTAAATTATGTAGGCTATCGTATTACTTCGTAATTTAGTAATTGTACGCTCTTTCTCTCTAAAAATATCGCAGCTAAGTACGTCACAAACAAGACCCAATAGCCGACACAGTAAAAAAATTTATAGTGAACATGTCGGGCTTCATTTATTATGACGCTAAAATTCAATGTCTAGTTTGTAATATATACCTAATGTGTTTGTCCAGAAGCCATTGTCAACGTCACAGCGAAAGCAAACAGCATTTTTCTCCAAAAAGTGGCATGCGAGATCAAGAAAAATTTAAATTTGGTTTATATGTTACTCTTATTTTATGTTATCTATCGTTTCGTTTACGAGACAAAGAAGCATTTGTCTCCTTCTGGAATAAACATGCGGACTGTAAATTACCTAGTCGGAAATCGATACGAAATTTAGTGCCATTTGCTCGTGAACATATTGAAGAAAGAATGAAATCGGAATTGAAAGATAAGAAACTGTGCTTGTGTGTGGACGAAAAATAGATAGTAAAAACATTTACAACCGTTATTCTTCATCTTACTTGCTTTTAAAAGAGTTGTAAATTGTACTGTCGATGAGATTTTAAAGGTGGTGCTGAACAAATTTGCAGTTTCAACTAAGCAACTTTGAATGTTTATGACTGATGGTGCCGCAAACAAGCTTTCTTGGGGTCGATCTCTTAAAGAACACAGTAGTAACTTCTTGCATGTAACGTGTAAAATCTATGCTCTAAACCTTGTGGCACAAACGATTCGTACATGTTATGCATTAATTGCTAGTACAAAGGCAGTGTTTCTAAAGTCCCCGAAACCAACCCAACTATTTCACAAAGTGTGTTCCGACATACCTGAACCACAACAGCCAATATACGCTGCAGAATATGGTTGCAGGCTGCGTTTTACTACAACAAATATTTTGATCAAGTGACGAAGGTAGTTCTAAAATTCGATTCGACAGACCCTCCAGCTATCAAGAAAGGCTAGTTAATATTTTAAAATATTCAGGTTAAAAGAGATTTACAAACTATTCACAATAATTACTTCGGATTAGCGGAGGGAATAGAAAACTTATCAAATGTTTCGATGCCATTAGTGGATTCTATTCAAATTGTGAATGATGTTTATATATAGTTATGTGCAGCAAATTGGTGTGTAATGAAAATTTGAAAGTGTTTTAGAGGAAACACCGATTTTCTTGTACAAAATTGCGAAGGTGTGTGTGTGTGTGTGTGTGAAGATGCATTAAGTTGTTTCAAGATTATTTTAAATATATAAATATAACATCACTAGATGTAGAATGGTCGTTTTCGGCATTAAAAACATTTATTCTGCAGGTTGTACTCACTTGACTGAAACAGCTGTGGAAACATATTATCTAATGATTGAAATATTTAACAGATGTTACCCAGTTTGTGATATCACGGAAGACTTTTAAGTGATTCAGCATGTTTTTTAATTTATTTCGTACCTTTTATTTTACGTATAAACTTTTACGCGTTCATCACGCCACTGATGGTTACCGCAAATTTTGCCCAGTTTACTCACTTCCCATCAGCAACACAAGTTCTGTTATTTTCTGTTACTGAATGCTTTTGTTTTGTTTTAAACAATAACTGAAAAGTGAGTTATTTTACTACTTCACAAAAGAGTATCCATATCTAATTAACGAGGGTTTTGCTAATTCACTTTAGAAATTACTCGTTTTTGTTTGGATCTAGTACTATCATTGTCATTATTTGATATGTGTACTATTCTGTGTACTTAGTTTAAGTTCTATCTTATTTCAAGCTTGTATTGCATTATTTTCATCTATTCAGGACGATTAAAGGTATCAAGGTAAAGTAAAGATATCAAGATAACCAGTACGAGAGCCTAGGTCTTTTCATACTCTACCAAGGCAATATTGCAATGACGGCAGAGGCAGACTAAGCTGCAAATTATAGGAACCATGAAGAACTGTCTCACTGTCGCTAGGAAGGTGATGCTTAGTCTCGTCCCTTGAAATCTATTAATCGTTCAAATTTTTAATATAGACGTCTCTTACCACTATAATACCAACAAACTTTCACCTGTTCACGCAACTTGCTATGACGATTGAAACGCATTTGCAATGCCAACACCGAATATTCTGAAATTATGTTTATAATGTAGCTATAGCAATGGAAATTCCATGGTAGGCTTCCTGCATGACATACTGACCAGAAAGTGTTTGATAATTTCCAATGCGTACACCGCTGTACTTCCTAGTGTTTACATCTTGTTCAAGCGCGTAACTCAACAGGATATGACAATGAAAAAGATAAAGGTATCTTGATATGCCTGTGCCACCTTCCAGTTCCGCCCATTTACTTTTTTCGAAGAAATTTGAATTTTGCTTGTTTCAAGGCTTTTATGCTAAAATCTTCCATACACATCGAGTTTTGTCTGTACGGCATGAAATGGGATGGGTGAAACAAACAAGACACGAGTCTGCCAGGGACACTTAACGGATAATACAGCATGGTCCGATAACCTGTATCCACAAGACGAATAAGCGTTCGTGGTTCCATTTCACAGACAAAAGTCGAACGCAGCATGGCTTTGGACCAGCTTTCACGATCAAAGTGTTGCAAGACTTCCATTTAACCCGCATTCTATCTGTAGATACACAACCATCGCTGATTAATAGTGGTTACTGATGAAATAGATTCATTCACAGTAATATCAAAATTAGAAACAGTAAACTTTCATCGGAAACGAGAGTTTTGAGAGCGTTCTTCGAACAATGTATAATCTAGAGCTGTCGATGACAAGTTGATAGGCTCTGTTTTCATTGGACTTAGTTTAGAAATTGAAAACACGCGTAACGGCTAAATAAATGAACCGGATTTTTATGCCGATACATTGGCCTAATTGGTTTCCTTGATCTCCAGATCTCGAGCAGTTGATTATATTTATAGACCTAAAACTTTTGAAGAAGTATCACACGCTCTAGTGAACCCTTGTGATCCATCGTTCGCGGTGAATCAGTCCGTTTCCCTAGTTTTCTTACTTTTTCTTTAAAGTTTGTTACGTTTCCTCCCAAGTTCGGTTATTTTCTTCCATTCCATCTCCAATCCTTGATATTAATTCTTCTGAAGTCTTTATTGACTTGGACTTCTCATTTTGTTTCTGGTTGCACCTATGGTCTGTTTCTTATTGATTTCCATGTAAGTAATTTATTTATTTAAGCATCTGTTTGTCTTCTTCGAATGTAGCCAAACCACCCTAGTTTTAAGACTTTCAGGTATTCAGGTAGGTTTCTCCGTCGATCAGCTTCTATATCTCGTACTTTATCTATACTCTGCTTTTTCTATTTTCTTTGGTTTCATTATTCTTCTCAGAACTTTACGCTCCCGAATTCGCAGTTTCTTTTATATTTCTATGTTTTGTAAAGTCTTTCGTGTGTCTGCTGAACGCTTTATCTTTTAGTAGTTTTTGGATTTAGCGGGCGAAAATGGTTAAAAAGCGAAGTTTACTGAACCAAGCCAAATACTTTGTAGGAGCTGATTAGTTAAATATTGGATGCAACTGCGTGAATAATCCACCAGAATATTCCTACTTCTTCGTCTCGATTCACAGTATACAACCTACAAAGTTTATTATAATAGATGAAGCTTCTACCCATACTGGTTTAGCAATGAGGCAATCTTCAAATAGTGTATTTGGTGGCGGTTTGATAGGCAAGAAGTGTCATAGAATGATCACCTTGACGCACTAACTTATCGCCTTCCTAAACCTTCAAATAAGACACTGCAAGAATGTCGAGAAACCAATATTTGGTTACAGTACTGCGTAATTATTGCGACGCGCGTGGCGTAACGCGCAGGCAATAAATTTTGAGGCCACTCAAACAACGAGGAAGGAATAAAAGGAATCACAAAAATAATTAAAATAATGGATAGTATAAACTACCGCGGTTGGTCTACGTTCCTGTTGACCTTCAGGCCCAAAAGTTCCTCCGGGTGGCTGGACTAGTCAGGGAGACGGGGTAGGTCCCGATAACTAAACAGATTGAAAAGAGGGCGCCACCACGTTACGGCCTCTCGCCCGGGACTTCCAAACGCAGAAGGAAGTGGGGAGCGGGAACTCACCAAATAAACTACTATCCTTCTTATGATCAGGGAATATCTAATCAAAAACTCGATGTGTACTATTAATTCCTCTGACGAGCGTCGTTTATTATTAAATTCAGCTAACAGTAAATTTAGCTAACAGTCGACGCAACAACAAGAAAAATACTATATTATATCTTCAATCACGAAATTCAAATATGGTATGTTTAAACAATTCAAAATTCTCATATAAACCCGATAGTCGTCGATGTCGAGACGTTCGCGTTGTACAAAAGTTCTTTACAATTATTATCCTATTGAACTGAAACCAACAACAAAAAAACAAAATCACCAATCAGGAAAACAGTATTAAAATAACTCGAAACATACCTAAGATCTTGGGCGGCTAAAGGATATTCTCCCCGCACGTGGCTTTATAACAGGTTAAAATCCCCAGTGGGTATAATTTGGCATTCCAACAATAACTCCTCCAAAATTACGAAATCGTAATTTCGCTTATCTTTAAAATATATCCGGTGGAATCCTCACCAGGAAAATATACAATCCTTCAACAATTAAATCAAATAGATGAGGTTACCAGAGAAGAGAATGTACGACTAACCTGTTATAATCTCAACGACACACGGCGAGTGAGTGGGCCGAGAAAACCCAAAACAAATCTATATATAAGCTCGTTATTGAGCAAAATCCAAAAATCCAGTGATTGATGATTAAAAAGGAAAAGAAAGCATAAAACGAAAAAGAATCATCAACAAGCAGAAATACGACTTCAAACTAAACTTTCACAAATTAAACCAGAAGTTAAGAGCAATTAAAATAAAATTACAGATTCCGACAACAACAAAGTTCCAGAACGTAGCGCTGTACGCGCCATTAAAAAAGAAGTAGTATCGAGACACCAGAAAATCGAGAAATACAGACATGGTCAAAAATAACGTAACAGTTCCTCCCCTACTAAACGAAGAAATTTACCCAGTAAATTTCTGATCTGGGACATCCACTTGAGAATCACGACAATCATGGCGGAGGCGCCAGGAATGTTCTACCAAGGAAAGGAGAAGGAAAGGAGAAGGAAAGAAGGAAAGAAAAGAAGAAAAATACAACTCTCGGATGCGGTCTTACGACAAGCTGCCCTCGATCATGAGGTTGAAAACTAGACCAAAAGTCTCTAAAGAAAGCAATCTTGAACAAGAAAAACGCAAAAGGCATTAGCCTACTCCATGTAAGTGTCGTTGAAACGGGGATTACAAAATTACCATAACTACAAAATTAAACTTATTCGATCAAAACCATATTCCTAATGTTACGCCAAATGGAAAGTCTTCCAAAATGAAAAAAGGTAGAGAACAATACTATAAGAACTAAAACTCGAAGTTCGGAACCCATAGGGCGAAAGTAAAAATACAACCAAGTGAGAACCCAATAAAATCCCAAACGAAAATTCCAGACGAAACCCTATTCTCAACACGTGACGGCTAGATCCAACTACCACGGGACCCTTCGGCAAATCGGCCGGCAAACAAGGAAATAAAGGAACCAAAAGAAATCAAAAGGAATAAATGGGATAAAGGAACGTTACTAAATCAAAGGAAGCACAGGAATGGGATATGGATAAATAAGGAAAGGTTAATTGCCAATCACAATGTACAACTGCGACCAATCCACCAGACCCCAAACGAAGAGAAATGTAGGGTACCCACCCCTAAACAAAAAAAAGCGAACTGTAGAAATTGTGGCCAAACAAAATGAAATAGTGACAAGGTTTATAGTCCAGGGTGGCCCACACCCACACTGAAAAGCTGAAGGCTAAGGCAAAAACAAACACCAATGAATATCAAATCCTACATCCGGAACAAAAAGAAACGCGAGTCAAAACGAGGTACTGCCGGATTCAGAACCTTGAAGACCCTAAGTGAAGCAGAACGGGCTTTATTGGACTGCAACACGCCCTTCAAAAAAAAAGGTCAAAATCGGTAAGAATAACAAAAGTCAAAGCCGGTAAAAAAGATATCAAAAGTCAAAATCGAGAACGGTAATCGAATGCCAAAATCAAGAACAATCGTAAAAAGGCAAATCCGCAAAGCAATAACGAAAGTTCAAAATCCGAACGATAACGCAATATCAAAACCGATAAACGATAGTGTTACACTTCGTTAACTAAAATAATTCCCTCGTCATTTTAAATACGCGATTAAATTATTTTTTCTTAATATTTTAGCCAACATCTGTGTGCATTGAGTTGAAGGAAAGTTACTTAAAATTATTTTTGCAATTTTGTGTTTGCGGGTATACGTTCGTGACCTTGTTTTCCGACCGTCGGTCCCTTAGTAGGTAAAAACGCCTGCATATTCTTGTGAACTGACCACCCCAACTTTCTAATTTCTTCGTTTACCGTTAGTAACCCC
Source organism: Chrysina gloriosa (assembly GCA_038088585.1). NCBI lineage: Eukaryota > Metazoa > Arthropoda > Insecta > Coleoptera > Scarabaeidae > Chrysina > Chrysina gloriosa. The sequence continues at coordinate 54,897,045 of CM076087.1, forward strand.
TCACACCCTTCAGCGACATTTAAATACAAATCGCGCGAATTCTTTTTAGTCACTTGCTGACACCCACACACTCAACGCTTCACTTAGAGCCTCGAAGTAAGTGCTCATACACTCACACACACGAGTACCATCGGAGCTCCCGTCTCCACCATTCTTCAAACTCAGGTAGCACGCAGTAAGTTAGCCCTATCGTTCTAATTTACCTAATTTATCTTTCGCATTATCACCCAACACCACGCATTCACCCATTCACACGCAAACGTACGACTACGCATTTGATTATCGTTTTTTTCTGCTTTGATTATTTAACGATTTAATTAATACAATTAATATACGTTCTCAAAGGACAGTGCTCGTTTTATTTAGCAAGCAAATAAATAAGTATTTCAGCTCATTTTAACCCTTTTGCACTTCTCCACGTTCACCTTCACCAAAAGCTTATTCATGCTATTACATAAGGGAGGTGTTAATCTAGCCAATCGATCAATTAATCAACAATCATTTTTTCAAGTCAAACACCCCTCACTCAACCACCCCTCTCTTAATCAAATCACTCAATCCCACCTCCCCGTAATTAACAATTGGCGCCCAACGTGCGGCAAATTTTAGGTTAAGCGTGACCTACGAACCTATTAACATGGTGAATACACGTGGAAATTCAGGTGCACAGTACTCGAATTCCGGATCCAGTGACCCGGTGGCGCCCAACTCATTCGATATACAGTCTTTTACAGATGTTCTACAACAATTTTCTAGATTACTTCAACCACCACCAAAACCTTCAAAACCGGAAATTTTTAACGGTGATGTATTTCAAGAACCAGAGGAGTTTTTGAAACAGCCGAAAACACATTTAGAAGCAGCAACATTATCGCCAAATGCTACCATCGACGAAATTACAGCGTATCTAGACGGAGAAGTGGCAATTTAGTTTCAGCAATTCGACAGACAGGTAGATTCTTTTGATTGTTTTAATGAGCTCTTCCTGCAGCGTTATAATTCGGGAGCACGATTTGATAAATTGCGTGCGATATTATACGGCGAATATCACCAGGAAACGGAACGCGCAGTGCCGCGTTCTTGTTAAAGAAAAAGCGATTGTGCAATCGTTTACACCCAGATTGGAATGACGAAGAAATTGTCAAATTAATTCGTCGACAGCTACACGTGCAATACAGAGTCAGGATGGGACCACATCCTATTAATTCAACTAAAGAGTTAATGTTATCACTCATCGATATTGATAACTTCGTACATGGAGATCCCGCTGAAATATATGCAGATATTTCACGTAAGCCATCTTTAGTACCTCGGTTGAAGCAGCACATCACAGATGATCGTACGAACAAAGTAGCGCCGCCATACCACCATTGTCCCCAACGACATTGGCATAGCGATTGCCCCGTTATTCACGCTAGAAGACAACGTAATCAGGTTTTAAATTATAAATAAAGCACCACGTATAGCTACCGAAGTCAAAGGACGTTCTAACAGCGCACTTATAGATACAGCAGCAACACACAATTTCGCCAAACCATCGCAGGTGCAATACGTAACATCCCGAACGACTAGCTCAGCATTTCTAGGTGACGAGTCGGCAACTATGGAGATAATAGGTACCGGAATCGCACATATTAAAATTCGAGGTGAATTACTGAAAGTGCCTGTTGTTATTGATCCGAAACTACGCGAAGATCTAATCCTAGGTTTACCGTTCTTAGAGGATCAAAACGCTACCTTGGATATTCCACATGGTTGCGCATATATCGGTAAAGTAAAACGTAACAAAATTCAATTCTTACAGGAAACATACAGGCAACAGCAGAAGCCAACGGAATTTCGTCAACGACGCCCTCAACAATCCGCTATAACTAATTCTATTAATTGATGCAATCGATCAAACATTAATTTCGCGCCTTCTCGTGCGCTCGAGTCTGTTTCTCTACAGGTATCGAAATCGCTGGCTAAAAAGCAGGTAACCAAGCCACGTACCGTCCAACCGACTCCCAGCGATCCGTCCGTCGACCGATCGAAGCACCGGACCCCAGCATCGCTCGTATCGAACCGAATCTGCACCACGACGCACGATGATCACCAGCGCAAAGAATCTCTCGGCAATCACAAGGAATTCGCTCCCGAAGATTGTACAGGCACGGTCATCAACAAACAGCGCCAGATTCAAGATTACAGCCGGATTAATACAGGATCGCGGTTTAACGATTTTTCTGTTTTCAAATTCAATTTAGCTAGCATTGTAAACGTTAGGTAGGTCATTGCACTTTTCGCATCATTTTTTCTGTATTCAAAATGAAATTGTTATGTCATCCAACTCTTCCTGAACGGTACTACAACTCGGGAACGTTGCGGAATTCGTATCAACGTACGCGAGATCAGGTTCCATAACCTTATTACGACTAGGCGACGGGCGATAAGCATCAGAAGATACACGACTAGACTCAAGTTTACGACCGCACTGTAGCAGTTGATTAACCGAAATCACGTCCAATAACCCAAATTGATAGAAAGGCGTAAGATTTTTTCGCAGAATTTTGAGCAGAGCTGCCTCGCTAATCGGCTCAGACAGCCGGGACACCAAATTACGCATGACCAAAACATACATCCCTATCGATTCTTGGGGTCCTTGCGTTCGATTTTTGATCTCTTCCAGAAGCCTATCATCGTAATCGGGGATTGAAATTCCTCGCGAAGTCCCTGCGTTAACTCCTTCCAATTTGACAACATACTACGGTTTGCACGGTACCATATGAGGGCGTTATTCTTTAAAGAAGTCCACTGCCGAATCAAAAAGGGCCTCGGTAGAAGAGTGGCGAGCGAGTTTCAACTCTTCCACACCTTCCAAGAACGCGTTGACCGACATGTCCCTAGGATTCCCCGAAAAGGTAATACCCCATGCAGATACTGGCACAGGTTTGCCTCTAGATGCCAGTCTGCTGGACGCACCAGCCGAAGGAATCTCGTCATCACTTGTGTCAGACAAAGGCGGGTCGACCTCTGCTAAGCTCGTGGCGGACAACTCGAGAACAGAAACAGGGCGTTGAGTGGATGCACGATTATGAGCTTTTGCCTTAGAAGCTAATCGCGATACATTAACTAATTCCGCTAGACATTTAGAACGATCAGCCTGCTCGGCTTCAGTAGCAGGTTGCGAAGGATTCGCGCGACCTATCGTGAACGCAATGCGAGTCGAAATTCGGTTAAATAAGGTGGAGGACCTCCGGCCATCAAAGTCTCTAACCAGGTCCTCAATTTCGCGCTGCTCTAATAAGATTGTTTCGAGATCTTCCTCGAAAGTGAATGGATATTCGGGGAATGCGAAAGGAACGCTTGACGCTAACCGACGTAATTCGCGCAGAGTTCGACGCATGGTGCTTACGGGCGCAGTCTCAGTAACGCCGCGTATATGCAATTCATATTCTAGTTCAGAGGGAGTCAAAAAAGAAATGTTAACTTTCGAATCCATGACGAGAGGATGCCTAATAACAACAAAATTCGCAAACTGTTTCAAAATACCGAACCGTAAACTGGAACGAGGAAGGAATAAAAGGAATCAACAAAATAATTAAAATAATGGATCCTGTTGACCTTCAGCCCCAAAAGTTCCTCCGGGCAGCCGGACTAGTCAGGGAGACCGGGTAGGTATCGATAACTAAACAGATTGAAAAGAGGGCGCCACGTTACGGCCTCTCGCCCGGGACTTCCAAACGCAGAAGGAAGTGGGGAGCAGGAATGCACCAAATAAACTACTATCCTTCTTATGATCAGGGAATATCTAATCAAAAAAAACTCGATATGTACTATTAATTCCTCTGACGAGCGTCGTTTATTATTACATTCAGCTAACAGTAAATTTAGCTTACAGTCGACGCAACAACAAGAAAAACTATATTATATCTTCAATCACGAAATTCAAATATGGTACGTTTAAACAATTCAAAATTCTCATATAAACCCGATAGTCGTCGACGTCGAGACGTTCGCGTTGTACAAAAGTTCTTTACAATTATTATTCTATTGAATTGAAACCAACAACAAAAAAACAAATGGCGTTCTTACAATGTAAGCGTTATTCTGTGTGAAATAAGAGGTTAAGTTTCCTCGTTTTCAAGAAAAATAAAATAAAAGGAGAGGGAAGGAAACGGGAGAAGGAAAAAAAAATACGTAGGCGAAGCTGGTACTTAGCTGCGTGACGCTGTGAGGCGCTGCGAGACGGACGTAATGGGTAGCTCCTTCTCACCCTCGACACGGCCGGCCTCCCCAAAAAATACTTCCAGCTTCCCTACTTCTGCTAGGATAGGTAACGAAAATGTAGACGTAGACGAAAGCGAAAACGAAACAAAAAAGGTAGACGAAAATCCTAAACGGAAAGCCTAAACGAAAACGAAAAAAACAACAACCAGAAATACGACTTCAAACGAAACTTTCACAAATTAAACCAGAAGTTAAGAGCAATTAAAATAAAATTACAGATTCCGACAACAACAAAGTTCCAGAACGTAGCGCTGTACGTGCCATTAAAAAAAAGGAGTATCGAGACACCAGAAAATCGAGAAATACAGACATGGTCAAAAATAACATAACATTATCAATAGATAGCATTGTGGTTAGTTTGCTGTATTTATTATCGTATTAAGCCTAATAATTTGAGGTACGTACTATATCCTCTATAATATAATAATATATTCTTCTATTTCGAAGTTCCCGATTGGCTCGAAATTATAGCTACAATAATTAAGACGATTTTTGATTTTAAAACTCCTCAAGTACAGGCCCAATGTGGAAATGAATGAATATCACCAAGTCTTGTTAGGTTACATTTATTAATGAAATGGTGAGTATATTCTGCATAAAATAAATATAAAAAATAAATATTTGCACTTGTATATATATAACTTTTAAACTTTATTGCATTTAAGTAGAACATTTAGGCGTTCTTTACTTAAATATTTTCCGACGGGAGAATGTCATACAACGCTGTAAAAGTGAAGTATTTATTAGATCTGCATATAGTAGTATCTAAAAGTAAGCTTTGTATATATTATTTTTTTGTTTTAAATCATTCATTTCAAGCTAAAAAGAAAGGAGAATATCCTGTTATGCAGGAAACATAAATTTTGGGTGTGCGTTTTAATTATACTTTGAAACAAATGATCAATATTGACATTTTTCGAACAACTGGTGTCTAAAACAAGTATTGTATAATATACTGTTTTTTTCTCAACCTAAATGATATAAAAAATGGTAAAAATACATACAAATGAACCGAGTATATTTCCTTTTCCTTTCTGGAAATTTGTCATACCGGTTTGCAATCTAATCACTAAAGTGGAAATTTTGACTGGCAACAACTTTGTAAAATAAGTTGAAATCAAGGAAAGGTATAACAATTTTGTAGTATGTATATAATTAGAAGAAATTTTATTTAGTATTTTCCAATTTTAGTTACACCTGAAAAGTACCGATGTCGAGAATGAAAAAACTTCTAAACGATGATTATCTCTTTAACTCTACATATTTGTGTACTTTAAATACCTTTATTGCACCAAACTTTAGGGTCCTAATTAGAAATACTTTTACGCATATATTGGAAGCTGTTGCAAGGATAGCATTAGTTCGTTGATGTTCGCATGTACTTATATCAGCGGTAACTGCATTTTGGTAGATGTCGTCCATATACGAGCATATAGGAACGAGTGCTATTTTCGCAGAAATTTCCAATATAGGGTACTACCAGCCGTTGCTGGTCACACTGTCGATCAAACAAGGACTCTACATGCTAAGATAATTCTTCAGGATGCATCGAATTATGATTAGAGAATTTTACTTTTGTTAAAGTTAGCTACAATACAGGATTTTCGAAGAATATCTTGCAGGCTGTTGTTTCACTTCTTGAGTACATTATATATTTATGAAATAGTTATTTATGTTAAAACAAATAAATCCTCATTCATTCGAAACCTTCCGTATCATTCTTGCAATACCTTAATAATCATTGAAAAATTATCTACCTATGGGTATCTAAATAAATAAGAATAAGCTTAGTTCTTCATATCTCAGATCACGTTATGGACGATAGAAAACTATTTAACAAGTATAGAATTTTATTTACTTGACGCAACAATACTTTGTTTTAGCTAGTGCAAATATGCACGCATAAATGTAGCTTACGTATTGGGCTTAATTTCTGTTTTTTGTACTCATTTTGCACTGTATAGCTTTACTATGTCATTTATTCTATTTTGACATTTTTGTAACATCTTAGACTATTTTGGCTAACTAAATATGTAAACTGTTATTACGGATACTAATAATATACTTGCAGATAACAAAACTACAATTGGCATTGCAATGTCAGATATGTTATTATTTAGAAAACATTGCGAACATTATTATATTTTAAGAAAACGTGGTACATTTTTTTCATTAGTTATAATAAACGCCTTCTAACGAATAGAGGTGCTAGTCTCGGAAAATTTATAAGTGTAATCAATTGATATGAAAGGATTCGTACCCATTCATGCATTTTCTAATTTCCCACAATTCTAAAGTCGTTTATTAGTCAGATGTTTAAAGACATTATATGTCGTTAATAACACAGGCCTGCGAAATTCCAGGTTTCGTTAGTTGAATCTTGTAATTCTTTTGATGCTGAAAACCAATACGGTCGTAGTAATTGTCTAGCACCTCAGGTTTTGGAGTATTTTTACGTTAAATGGTCAACATACATACGTGCTGTATGATTTTTTACCTGATATATGCAAGTTTGAATTTATAATACTGGTTATGCCATGGGCGTAGGTAGGAAGAGGCAAAAGTGGGCATTGCCTACCCTAGAAAGTTTGTTGCCCCTCCTATAAAAATTCTCTGACGTATATATATGTATATGTATAAAAAACAGGTTGTTGAGGAGTCTTGCAATTAATACAGTCAATAGTAGTTGTTCATTTATTTTTTATTTTAAGAAGAGAAAACTACTTACAATGTAGGACAATCCGAAACATAATTACAAAACATTTGAAGGACTTCAATTAAAAGATATGTGGATCATAAGATCTAGATACAACAACTGTCGCAACCAATGTCGAAGGATAAAATTATCATGTATATAAAAAGGAGACAGTTGCAAAATTGGACAAGATATCCGCACACTACATTATCACAAAAATAAATGACATTTTTGGCCAAATTGATGAAGTTGTCAAGATCAGTTGGTCGATGACATTGAACCCTCAGCAGAGCTACCAACCCAAACAACATCAACAACCTGTTTTTTGAATCTTTGTTTCCAACGGCAAGGACTCCTGCTCTGTGTTAATCAGCTGGCCGGCTGTCCCCCCCCAAAGAAAAATCCACCAATCGTGTCAATTCACAGGCCTGTAAAAATGAATTCTTGTCAGATGCAGTATCCAGACCATATTATCCCGAAGGTTTTTCATGCGCTTGTCTCAATCCCGTTGAAATTGTTGACCTAGCGTTTCAGGATTTTGAGATATGCTAACTTTAACGTAAAACAAGCGTATATAGATAGATGTCATAGCCTAAACCAGGCATGGGCAACCTTTTTTGTAGAAGTTTTATGCTGCGAGTAATCTTGAAAAATATTCATTTTTGTAGTATCCTTATGATTCATTATGAATTAAGTTTAGACGGGCCGTGCTAATATGCAACGAAAGAATTCAGTAGCTGGCCGGACAAACCTTACTCGAGGGCCGCATGTGGGCCGCGGGCCGGAGGTTGCCCATACCTGGCCTAAACTGTGATTCGTAATATTAAATATTTATAATCGACACGATTGGTGGCAAGAGTTCATTAGTTCCCTAATACACATGACTAGCGTTATAAACTTGTATATTTTAAAAAAGAAATCGTATAATGGCAATTGAGAATGGATTTTAAGGCTGAAGACCAGTACTATACTATGCTGTGTTCGAAAATATAGGGTGCAGCAGAGCCGATTAAGCAGTTTTGAGGGGTACAAAAAATTAACAGAGGTATATAGAGGAAAACTGATTTTATATTAAGATGCCGCTCTAAATACCATTTTATGTTCACTAAGTTTTGAAAATAATGTCCTTGGGATGGCGGCTGTTAGTAGCACCACCCAGTTGCAGACGATTCCCGAGGTTTTGTACAGCTCGTTCACACATATCGTGGGGTATGACATCTTCCATAATCTGCTCCCTTAGCGCGGGTAGGGTGTGTGGTCGATGTTTGAATACTTACTCTTCCATACTCTTCTCCCCAAATAAGAAAACGCAGTTGCTCAAATCTCAAACTACGTCAGCAAGCCCACATCACCAGCCGTCCAGGAATATTCTATATGCGTTCGAATTCGGTGAATTTTGAGCTGTATGGAGTATAGTGTCAACCCCCTTCTTCGACAATTTCTTGCATCCTTGAACTGCACAAAATTTTCCAACCTTGACACGTAAGCTAAATATACTTGCCCGCTACTGAGGAATGCCGCTGCTGGAGGAGTCTGTGGAAACATTTGCTCTCGCAGATTTCTGCGGTTGGCGTAATCTGCTACATTAAGGTCATGTTCCGACATTACTTTGTCGACATATAACAAATTTAAAAAGAATTTTCCAGATGCTGAGGTCCGACATTCCCAAAGCAGCAACATGCTTCCGAGCAGAATATTCACATGCACATTTTCCGGTGCTCATGTATACCTCTTCTAAGTGCCCTAGCAGGTTGTTCCAACTGCCTGACCCATGCCCGTAATGTGTTCGAACATCGTTGTTGCGCGTTCGTTGCACGTTTCGTCCAACGCCGTCGTTGTGTTGCCCAAGTGCTCTTTACGTTGCAATCCCAGATCAGTTGTTTTCGAGATGTGTTCGCACGATGAAGCTTCAATGTCCTTCGGCTCAAATTATAGAGGGTACTGAATTGGGGTGGCCAACGGAACAATACGAGAATAGATGCACCTTCTTTCCCCACGTATAGCCCGAGCATTGCCCTCTCCAAACTGCTTAATCGGTTCAGCCGCACTCTAATAAAGGTCCGCTCCCTCACAATAAATTCATAATCTTTTACTATTTAACTTAAAGTTACTCGAAAATCTAAGGTGCTAAACAATTTCTGCGGCTGAATTTGTTTTCACCATCAAGAAATCTATACGATTCACCTTCTTTTATTTCTGTAACTTACCCTCGCGGAACTATAATTAATGGTAGACATGTTACAGCAAGTTCTGCTAGTAATAAATTTCAATACTGTTCATTTCTTTGATTTTCGAATTGCTACATGCAAATGCTTTCCCAAATTATAATTCAATTTTTATATAGGTACCTAATTCTTCATATCATTGGACATTCCAAAAGCATTGAATATTTACTGTTGAAATTTTACTAGGAAAAAAAACGCTTGAAACCAGGATATCGTAATCAAAACAACGAAAGATTAGTTCCTAGATTTTAGAATTAAAATGAAATCAATTTTTATAAAATCAATCTACCTTAGAGCTTTTGAGAATTTGATTGTTGAGTGCAGCTTTTTAAAGAAATTATTGGTCGCGTTCAGCGACAACCATATTTTTTCGCATATTATTTTCAAACATTTCTGTCTGCCTTGGATGATGTTGTAAACAGTCATAACTGCCATTTACTCTGACACATTCAGAGGAAATTTTCTGGAATTTGCGATCACTATCAGGGAAGTTGGATTTTTTAAAGAATAACGAATGAAAAATTTTATAGATTGCGACTCTCAAAAAGTGCAAGATATTTAAATACGTGATAAAATGCATATATTCCTTTAAAAATGGCGTATGATGTCATCACTCCTCGATGAATTTTAAACCTCAATCCCCCACTTCTAAAATTTGGGGATTGGGATATCTGACCTCGATTTAAAAACAAGCTTTACTATAATTTCATTGTAAGAAATATGCAAATAGTGCATTAGATATAAAAAACGGCTGGGTATTTCTTCCAGATGTGGACTATTTCTATCTGAAATATTTTGCGTAAGAGTATAGTTGCCATTAAACGTATCTATGCATCGTTTTTCCAGAATATCTTGGTTTATATTACTACGTTAACTTATTAAGTTTGGTGAACACCTCTAATCAAATAAAATTTCCTATCAAAATATAAAGTTTATCGAAACAAACAAATATGTACTTATTTGCTATGGAGTGCACACAGAGATATGTACAGTAGTATGTCTAATTTCGAATCAGTACAAAATGCATAAATTCCATCTAACATAAGTCAGTGATTGAGTTTTGATTTGCTACAACACGTTTGTGGTTTTATCAGTAAAAGTCACGGAATAAATGATACAAATCGAAATAGCTTAAAGTAGAAACCTACATCATTCTCAAATTGCACTATGTTTATTTTATAAAAGGGAGCTTCGATTTCTTTAGGTCGTCATATTGTAGTAATAATAAATACGGATGCATATCGTAGATATGATATAATATTCATTCGCGATTTTATCACCAGGCCAAATCCAATTGCATTACTCATTTCCCATAACATAGTGTGCTTCATAGCTGAATAGAAATAAGTGAATTGAATTACGAAGTTTATATGTTAATACAGACATAAGACATGGGCGTAGTTAGTGAAGAGCAGGGATGGGTATTGCCTACCCTAGAAAACTTATTGCACCACATAGAAAACTCCTCTATATATAAACATATAATCAGCTGCCCACCCACACTAGAAAATTTGTTCATTTATGGAACATGATTCTAGCTCTCTTTTAACGGAAGATGAGAAATATATTAGAAAGTAAAAATTCATACCGATATAATTTATCATCGTCGGTTTTTCTCCTTTAAGGCACGCTAAAACGATAATTTTTGAATCGTGTGTTCCCTCTACGCAATACAACGATTTATTAGTGAATGTTCCCATTTCAGAATACACGTAACCATTCTCTTGAATATATACTTGGTTTGCATTCAGTTTTGTCTTCTTTCCAGTGCACATTTTCGTTTTCAGAAAATAAAAGTTGCTAATGTTGAAATTTGATTCTTCGGTACCTCTATATACCGCCATATGGGGTTCATTATCCAATTTCTTGCACCTATTACCCATCATTCTTTTACCTTCTGAACAACATTTTGGTATACATATTTTCATGTTACACACACATCCATAGACTCTTTCTTTATACGTAAAGTGGTTATCAGGTGTAAATGCCATGCTTTTGTATATAATCGTATCATTATGCCAATCGCCATTCGTTATATCGATGGAATCTTCTAAATGCGTGGGACACCGCATGCATTTTACATAAACTGAAGTAATTATACAAAAAAATGATAGAGCACTAAATTTCATTTTGAGTGCTAAACAGTTCAAACGCGAAACGAATACTACCGCTCTTCAACATGTAGGTACATACGTATTAAGGAAAATATTCCTTGTGGCTTCCTTGGTTGGTTAACGTGCTTGATAGTTAATCAATGTTCCAGAAAGATAAAAAGACAAAATGAAACTAACGTTTTAATCAATAATTGTTCTTCATGTGCGTGAGAGAGTAGATCGTATTATTGTTGTTTGTTCGTTTTTAATATATGTATAATAGTAATGTTCTATAATGTACTAGTTCTTACTATGGGCACTAGTTCGGAAAAGGTAATTACAAATCCAATGTCAGAATGGCCAGAACGGTTGTACTGCATAAAAGCAATGGCCAAAACATTGAGGAATAACTGTAGATAAATAAATAGGATCAGATATTGTCAGCAGTTGAAAACATAATGTGGCTTTAAAATGGTTGTATGTCTTTATTTGGCCCTATTAGTACTATAAAAAAATTTAGGAAATCCAAAGGCAATCGATGGTAAACTGACTCATCAAATTTTTTATCAAACCTTCAAGTATATTTATTTTTGATTGAAAGCTGAAAAATGATTAGATTGTTAGAATTATAACATGCTCTTATTTGTAAAACATTGATTAAAATTGAATGTTCGTAATTGATCTTTTTGAGTGCTTTGAATTGATTTTAACTTATTTATATTAGAGTATGGTTTGTAATACAATGATTTCTGGTTACATGAACATCGACATCTTGAGTAATGAAGTAAAAGTTCATTTTGCAAATCTTTCGGCTACCTATAGGAAAATAATTAAATAATTTGAATTACTGACATGAATCAACTTCTATTGACTTCGTGCGATCAAATAAGACTCAAAAAGTTAAGTGTTCTACCAAATATAATGGTTTATCCCACCATTGCGACATAATAATAAGTTCTGCCAACACAAAGATATATATTAGAGTGGTATTATTAAGGTTTCTTGCTTTTTGTTTTAAAGTTTTCGGGGTATCCCTCCCCCCACTTTTTCTATTTTAATTGAATATAGCTCACGTAAAATGTTACGCCCCTACAACCACGCCTTCCCTAAGCGACGGGGCTCTAATAATAGCACTATGCGTCTTTTTCCTATGATTTTAATGTTTTTGGATTTGCACTTTTTGTTTGTTTATTTTTATGATGAGAACACATATAAATAATTAATATTATTAGTTTAGAATATTAGCTAATAGAATGTTTCCTTTTTTAATTTTTTGTTTTTGGTACAATGTGGATACGTCATTGCTTTTTATTGTAACAAAATCATGCAGTTTTGTATCTATACCAAAAGAAAAGAAAATTAATATCATGTCAAATAAGTGATTAGTTAGAAAAAAACTTATCAAATAATAAGCTACGTATTTCTTCTTTCGATGGAACATCTTTGCATTGTCAAAGTTACTTTCTTGGTTAAACTAGCCACAATATCCTTTTTGTTTCAATATTATTATTAACCATATCATCGAAAAGGGATAAAATGATGACTTCCTCAGTTAAATAATATAGATGCTGACAAAATTTCTTAAAGGCTGCTTCTGAAATTAACTTGTTTACATTTTCATAGCTCTTCAGCGCTTTTATAAAACACAAGTCTTGGTAGGGAGCTGTTACGCCCAAGTTGCATTGTATCCATGGTTTAACGTAAGTTGTTGTTATGAATAGAGCAACTTCTTGCAAACCTTGGTTCTCTTTGGTCGTTAAATTTAGCTGATCCTGTAATAAAAACATTTGTATCAAATAAATACATAGTTCTCGCCATCCATCGTGCTTGATGTATAACCCTAGGAGATCCTATTTAAAATTTTTTGTTCTCATTTCCGTTCAAAGATATAATCGAGGGCTCAATCAGTTCATGGAAATCACCTCTCACAATTGGTTTTTCTAGCTCGGAAAAATAAAAGCTAACCAAGTTTACAATTTCTGAAGGTTGAAAATGCTGGCTCACAATGGCTGTACAATCTTGAATATTGTTATAATTAATATTTTTCCAGTTATTTCTCAATTTTTTAAAAAGTGGTATATCAACGCTTACTGCATCTTGGAGGATTGTGGTTTCAAATACAGCTTTCAATATCAACTCATACACATGATGCCTGCATCCAAATAAAAGTAGTTCCCTTTCTAGTGCTTGTTCCAGTTGCGCTCCATTAAAGCGACCCGTGTTAGAAGATGTGGTGTCACAGCACACAATTTGTACTTTGTTGGAGAGCTGCCAGCAATTTATTGCATTTACTAAAGCTGTAGCTCGCTTTTATCCATTAGCGTGATATAATTTAGGCACTCCTTATAGCTTCCGACCCAGTAATTTCATCTGCACGACAGTGCCCACCATACAAATATTCGAATATACATATCTAGTTATTTTGTTATTAGAGGGATCCTCGCGAATCAACGGAATCAGAATCACCTTGAGGTCCACAGCCTGAGAAGCAGGGCAATTTCTTTATTCGGCGAGGAAGACCAGGACGTTAGTGACATAGATTTTTAATATTAATCTTAATATTAATTATACCGTATTTAGTAATAGGTAATGTATTTTATTGGGGTTCAATTATTTTTGTTAGTAATTTCTTTGTTTATAAATAGTTTATTGCACAATCACCAAAAAGTTTAGCAAATTTATTTAATAAGGTTATAGCTTTTTGTTTTGTTTTGTCTTGTTTCCCCTTCTTTTTTCTTCTTTCCTTGCTTGGCTGGTTTAAAATTTCTCGTTACATAAGAACGAAACGTGTAATTAACCCGTACGATCTTATTTCTTATTCGATTTACAACAAATTGGGCACATTTGAAAGATAATTATTTCTAATTTAATTTCCTCGTCATAGAAATAAACAAAAAGACATTGCAGGTCTAAAAACATTGAAATCATAGAAAAAGCGCATACAACCATCTTTACAGCCCCGTCGCTTAGGGAAGGCGTAGTCGTAGAGATGTAAAATTTTACGTGAGTAATATTCAAGTATTATATATATAATATTAAAATAAATTTAAGAAAATAGAAATAAAGCTAATAGCAAACAAAGCGGGAGAAAGTGAAATAAACATCTTAGAAGAACCTATACCAAAAACGAAGCGTAAAAAGTACTTAAATACATTGTTAACGAAATGGAAAAAATAGCTAAGGAAGTAGCTAATCCAATAAATAATGTCACATGTAAGGTACTATACAAAGTATATTTCAACAAAAAGGAAATATCAAAAAAGTGGGCTGTTAATGCATGTGAAATAAAAATATTAAGGGAAATATAACGCGTAATTAAAACGGAAAACTTAGTATAAATACCAGGCAAGTGGCAGTTGGCTGGTGAGCGCATTGATGGCTGCGCCTCTCGCCCTCCACACGCTCTGTCACTGCCGAGTCCAACACGCCATTTGTTGTTGAGCTACAGTCACGTAAACATGGCTGTTTCTATTGATTCTCCCGCGAAGTGTGAATTGCAAAGTGTTATTCGTTTCTTACAGGTAGAAGGGAATAGTGCAGCGGAAATTCATCGAAGAATGACTCGAGTGTATGGCGACAGTTTCATGAGTGATGGTGTTGTTCATGAATGGTGCCGAAAATTTAAAGATGGTTGAACTAATGTGCATGATCAGGGAGGTCAAGGACGCAAGTCTGTCGCTACAGACGGCCTTATTCAACAAGTTGACCAATTGGTTAAGGTTCAGCATAACTGAATTATTGATGAAATTTCCGGAAGTTTCAAGATCTTCTCTGCACTCTATAGTTACCGTACAGTTGTGCTACCGAAAACTTGGTGCTCACCGGGTCCCAAAGAGGTTGATTGACAACCACAAAACTCGCCGATTGGCCATGGCTTTGGCATTTCTTGACCGTTACAATACTGATCCAGAAGATTTTTTGGAATCCATTTTGGCAAGTGATGAGACATGGGTTTAATATGACACGCTCGAAACGAAACGACAGTCACAACAATGGAGGCACACAAATTCTCCAAAGAAACCTACAAATTTCAAAAGAACCTTCAACAACCGTTATGGCAACGGCTTTTTGGGACCAGAAAGGTGTGTTCCTTCTGGAGCTTATGCAGTCAGGGACGATTACTGCAGATTAATATTGTGAAACTTTGCGACTCTTATGGAGAACTGTTCAAAACAAAAGAATAAGCATACTGACTTCTGGAATTGGCCTGATCCATGACAATGCCCGTCCTCACACTGCTCGTGTAATGCAATGGATTCTTGAGCAATTTCAATGAGACATTCTCGAACACACGCCAAACTGACCAGGAACTCAAAGAAACCGTCACAACTCACTTCAAATCATTAGCAGTAACATTTTATGGAGAGGGTACTGCCAAGCTTGTTCACAGATATGATAAATTCCTAAGCCGTCAAGGTGATCATCTAGAGAAGTATTATTGTACACTACTTTTGGTAATAAAATCATTTTTTATATTCATCCGCTTTTCCTTTGTAGGCTATCGGAGGTTGAAAAAAGGTTTTTACTAAACTGCCATATGACACAATTATCGTAATTACTTAATTGAATATTTTCTGCATTGCCAAAATAGAAACTAACGGACTTAAATTAAATGTTCAAATTGATGGGTTACTTCATGGTACTTGTTAACACCAAAAACAATTTTTATTTTGTTGGAAACAAAAGATACATCGAAGGTTCCAAACAAAAAGGATACCCTTTTTCTGAATCTCCATTTTCAACATTCAGATATGCTGTTGCATTTGTTTGTTAATTACATCTATACGTTTCAAGGTCAAGGTTACTTATTTATCAAATAAAAACAATCTTTTAAATATCCTCTCCTCTATAATACAAAATTAAACAAGAAAATGTGGCAAAATGTGACAACTGATGACAGTTGGTGTCGGAGATCAAATTGTAACTCAACCAAAAGTTAATTTACAGTATTTACATTTGTAAAAAGTTCAGAGAGTTTGATCATGCCAGGTTTACCTAAAGGACGGTCAGTTAGTGTACCTGCAAACCTAAAACTAGATCTTGCTTTGAAAATAGAAAGGTGTCCTCATGCAATTCTTAGTACGCTGGCAAGTATTTACACGAGGGACAAAGTATGTAATACCAACAAGCAATGAAGGAAGAACATCATCTAGTCGTTAAAAATGGGAAAAATACGATATCCAGCACTGATGCCAAATCCATGATTTCTCATAACTTCGTGACCAACGATGTAGGTATCATAGACAAGAAAGTTAGGGGGAGATATGTACATACAAAAAATAAATTGGAAAGAATACTTGAAATGCAAAACCGTTTGCCTCTGGCTTGAGTTAACTGACGCATCACAAGATCATGCAATTCTCTCTGCATTGCACCGACAAATTTTCCGTATGTAAGCACGCCTTCTAATCCAAACACTAACAATTCAGGGGTTTTCTTTAGAAAAATTTTAAAACAACCATTTTGGCGTTGTTATAGAGCAAAGATTATCTGACAGAATCGTCAATATTTTTAATATATTTTCACACCTCAGACTTTAACCAACTACTTCTGAAAATCCTGTATATCGCTGGTAGAAAGACCGTTGAAGGGCTTATGATTCTTAAAAACTAATTATCCGAAGTAGTAAGTGGAGAGAGTTATAGTCATGGGCGCAGCTAGCGAAGGATAAGGGTGGGCATTGCCCACCCTAGAAAATTTGTTGGCCCACCTAGAAAAATCTTCTGCACACATATATATATATATATATATATATATATATTGCCTATATATATACATATAATCAGCTGGCCGGCTGCCCCTCCCCAGAGAAAATCCCTAGCTACGTCCATGGTTATAGTACATCATTGAATGTACACAAACTTGCTGTCAGTTATTTGCAACTGTTTTGTTTTCTACATACAAAATTTAAAATTTGTCAAGGAAAAGATTAATATCAATTGCTGACAGCTATTTTAATATTTCAAAGAGGTAAAATAGAATAATCATAACCTACCAATATATGTTATCATTGTTTCTTCATCTTCCATGCCATCTTCAAGACATACATACATAATTATATTGGAATTGTCATCCCCGTCAACACAGTACATAGTTCTATCAACTGGATTTTTAGGTGTGTGTAGTTGACCATTTTCCTGGATATAATATTCCATGTCTTCAGTTGCAGCAAACATGTCACCGCCGCATATTTCATGGTATATCAGATAGAAATGATTTGCATTTGAGCTTAATTTTTGGGTTCCTGCATATACCGGTATGTTTACCCCAAGTTTATCCTCAAAATATTGACACTCCCCATCGATCATCCTTTTCTTTTCCGAACAACATTTTGTGAGACACGCTTTTATGTTGCATACACAACCGTACCTTGTGCCTTCATATTGGAAGTAATTCTTGGATGTAAATGTAATATTTTTGTAAACGATTGCATCTTGATGCTCTATTCCGTTTGTTATATTTATAGTGTCATGTAGTTGAGTTGGACAGCCGGTATACGTAGCGCTAACGGATAAAATTATACATAACAGTACTAAAGCACAAGTCTCCATCATTCTACACAAACTGTTCGAGTAACACACTGGAATTTCGGTCTTAGATAAAAGTGTATTTATCTGTGGTTTCCTCGATCCGCTTCGTACTTGATAATATATCTGAATATGTATATCACAGTAAATTAAAATTTCCATTTTGTGACGTAATGTACTTTTATTTACTTCAATATTAGTAAAACTACGAATGATGTGGCATTTTATAATGATAATGAAAAGAATAATAGTCTCTTTATTTAAATATTATATATTAATATATATATATATATATATATTATAGAAATGTACTACTTACAAGATAATCCTATGTTGCCAATAAGATTCATTACGATAAGTTTGTATGGTACCTACATATATATGACAAATTAATTCTAGAGTATTTGAAATATGGTGACAGCAGCCAACTCAGATATAAACTTAAAGTATAAAAATTAGAAAACCAAAGAATTTACAACTTATAATTTACAACTCGTAATCTGTAAGATAATCATATGTCTGTTTAAGTTATGTAATTGTACACGGAAAGTTTGTTTTAAATCACACACCTATTTCTAGTATAACTAGACTACTCTAGCAAATTACGATACATCCCCTATTTTTTATTTGCATATAAACATATCAATAAAATAGCTGTACGTAGAAAGTGTTGTGAGAAGAAGTATCTATTGTGCAAACAGAAAAAAAAACTTTAAACGGGCGAATACGAAAAAAAAATGGTGCGCCTAAAGTGAATACTTCCGCTCGCACATCATACTCTCTCTGTTTCTCCTTCTGTTTTCGACGAAGAAAGCACGCACGTATCCTTTCTCTCGCTCATCGCCTCTCGCTCGCACTTCATACTATCTGTTTCTTTTTGTGTTTCACACGAAGCGAAGCCCCGCCCAAATTTAACGCTCCTACGCTTACGTTTACGCTTACGCTCGAGCTGGTCCGGTGTCCCTTAAGAAGTATTCACTTCAAAAAACGTTGTTCAGTACACAGGTCGAATAAGTCAGTGCATCAGAGCGTCTGACTATGTCTAACTTATGAGGATTACTATCTTTAGTAAATGTATGCATTCTTTGAAATAATTTTCTTTTTCTCAGTGCAATTTGATAATATTGCAATGATATAATTTTTGTGTAACAGAACATCATCAGAGCTTCATGTTTTCCTTTATTGTTACAACAAAATTTATTTTTAGTATCTATACATTAAACGTTAGATTATGAGGGATTGTTAATCCTAGAAAAGCAAGGGCATTTCATTAATATGATCTTTCCCTTAGTACTTCATATTTGCGCCCACATGTTGTAAATATTTAATACTAGGAATATATCAACAGGAGTATAACAGACTATATAAAAAGGACTGACTATTTGGTGTCGTAAGTAGAGTATGAAGATTTTTAGGCGATCATAAAGCATAAAATACTGCCTTCCATAAGCGTCCCACTTTAAAAACAAAAAAGTATATCACAAGCATTCGTGGATATAAAGAAAATATCCACTCATTACTGTAAATCATTTTTAGACTTTCAGTAAAACTTTATCTTACCCAAGTTTTACACTTGAGCCGTACGTGACTGCCCGTAAACTAAATACATACTTATATACTTCTAGTCAATCTTCACGCGTATTATTCCATCATTCATACCGGCTACCTACAGGCGAAGTAGAATAGATAAACAATATTTTAGCTATAAATCGCACTAAGGGATCACGTATACATTTTACCTCAGTATTTCGTATGCGAGCGTTTAAAATTGTCTTAACTTTAGTGGTAAGGCTAAACTGATAGAAATAAGAATGCTTGTAGTTTTCAATTAATTTAAATAAATTAAGTTTTCCGCTGACCACGTTGACTTTGAAAACATCAAATACGTATTTTGATAACTAAATTGTCATTTAAAGTTAAGAAAACACTTCACTAATTTGTCTTGTGTGTGTCAAAATTCTTGACACACTTGATGTGTAATCACAAATTAGAGAGGTTCTTAAGTAACAGAATCTTTCTGCGCTCTTGCAACAATTCAATTATAATCTGTCAATTCAATATAAACAGTCTTTATTTATGAAGACATTGTATATACAGCAGAATCTCCGAGATTCGTAAGAAAACAGTCTGAGCGCATTCCGGATAAGCAAAAGTTTTGGATATAAGGGTTCCACCAACTCAAAGAAGAAAACGTTGAAGACAATGCACACAGTAATGAATCCAGGTACAGTACCTCAATACTGTGTGTAAAAAAATGTTAATACAAAAACTTAACTTTATGTGTATTTGTTGAGTAGCAAAGTGACCGATTTGCTCTTTGCCGTCGGGATTTGTTCCACCAGGAAACGTAATCGTGCGAAAAGCCGCCAACCAGTTCTTGCAGATATCAGAAGTATAGATATGGGAGGTTCTCCTCTATTTAACCTTCCTATACTCACGTCAAAATGAAAGACGTATACTATACTATATAAATCGGTCTCACAGACCGTATGCGTGAGTATAGAAGGTTAAGAAATCCTATAGAAAAACCATCTATTGTTTGCCGATGATATCACATCTGACGGTGAGGATAAAGCAACAGAAACTATCGATCTACATATCAACACCTCACAGAAACAATTTTCCTCCACAGAGAAAATTTAAGGCTAGTTATAACCAATCAACTGCAGCGAGGATTGCCTTCGGTCGTAAATATTGGTATGTGGGCGGCATATACCAAAACGCAATTGCCGCCGACATACGATTCATAATTTCACGCAGCTGACGCGGCTGCGTAGGGCAAGGATAACATAGACGTGTGCACCTAGATTACCGATTTCTGCAGAAAAGCACTTACATAGATTTCTGATTAGTAAAGTTCGACAAACGCGCCTTACTAGCTGAAAGAGCAGTATATATACACCGAACAAGACACGTGTTTGTCGAAAAAAGACCATAGACCTATACGAGTTTGATATATGTATGTATGTGACGGAACAGACATAATCAAACTGCTACATGCCTTTCGCCTTCTTTCGACAAGCGCGTGTCTCGTTCGCTGTATATATGTTACGGTTAATTGTTATAGTTTTCTATATCGTACAATTTTCTGTTTTAATATCCATGATATCTCGTTTCAACGTGCCGCATTCGTAATCTGGATTCTGTGATACAGCTGCGCTGTGTTGGGTGCGTACGTGAGATTGCTTCCGCGATTCCGTTTCTAGCCGGCGAGTTGACCAGTTGGTGTTCAGCACCTAATTTGTTCCCGTTTTGTCTTATCGATGATTATACGGAACACTGACGCAGGGACTGTTTAAATACCGTTAAGAGTATCGTTGAGTTTTTGACCCCAAGTTTTACTGGTCGAACGAATCGCTTTCCCTCAATTAGAAGTGAGTTGTGTTACCTCGTAACTTTGTGAACATAAGGGAACTAGACGTTATTTACGAATGGACAGCTTAATTTAGCATAATATAGTCTAACTCTATTTTACCCTATTTACTGTAATCTAATTTTTAATTAAATTAAATTATCCTTTTACAACATCCATACTCAAATTCAACTTCGTTTAAATTCAAATTCTCATCATTCAAATTTTAAGCATGGTAATTCACCCGCGATACAACCATACTCGCGTCAAACCGGCAAAATACCGAATCAGTCGTATAGGGACTCGCTTGAATATCCATAGGAACCGACTTGAGCGTTGGGTCGCGATTAGCTTGTTAGCCCAGCGGCCTGCAATACAGCGGTTCCGCCTGACTAAAGTTGGACTTTGCCACAAGTGCTACTGCTACCAGTCCGAAAGGAATGGTGAAACACATGATTTGATCACTAAAACAATAAATTCACTTTCTCTAAAGCACGTTGAATACTTTTGTTGTTTTAATACAAACAAATTATATAGATTTGTAACAAAAATAAAATGGTAGTGGTAATATGTATGTATATATATGAAAAAATAATCAAACGTAAGCCAATGTCAAATAATAATGAAGAATGTCAAAAGATTTTGTGATATTACTAAAATTAAACGGTTGCTATATTCACTCAGAAGTTTGGAAATAAATATTGAATATCACCGTCTGTGGAAACCAGTATTTTTCAGATAATAAATTTGTATATCACTCCCCGTTATATAGTTGCAGTGGTTTCGGTTTAACGTCATCTACATTACAATACCTGCGCATGCAGAACAGTGCAAAAGTGAAGACATGACTGAAGGAAGTGTAAAACTAGTGTTAACATATCTCTGCAAATACTGTACTTCACTAAAATACTGTAATATAGGGTACCTTCAATACATTTAGTGATATAATGTATATATATATATATATATATATATATTTCATTTTAATTCTATACATATCCCATACATAAACTGTACGGCCAATTTATCATAGTTAATTCATTAAATGATTTACACAAACAATAGTGTAATTTATTAAATATATGCTACTTGTTAAAGTTAACATTTACCTTTGCTAAAATAACACATATGGAAAAGCATGTTTCCCTAACGTTTAATGTTTTAAACACCTAACTCGAACGTCGCCAAAATTCTAAGTGGAATATACTATTTGAATTCGTAAATAAAATGTCTTTCCAACGATGATGACAAATAAACTATGGCAACTGTTTAAATTTCATTATATTATTTACTTCTGATGAAAAATTCAAGGAAGAATTCGTGTAAATCAATTTTACTGGTAATAATACTGCATAAATCAATTGTATTAACTCTGACTGTTAGAGAGAAATTGTAAACATATTGGGTAATGCAGTGTAGTGTTTTACACATATAAAAATAAGCAAACCCGACCAATTAGGGTAATGGCGAAAAACTTGCATACTTCTTGCAACCCAGAAAGCATCAAAACTTTTCTATGGGAACAACGGTTTTAAGATTATGTTATTAGATAATAAAATATCATGGAAAGAAAAGATACCGCTAAATATGTTTATATTAAAGTCCGCTAATGATGAAGACATTGACAAAATACAGAAAATAAGTCATATATTAGGCAGCAGAGTAGGAATTGTAACTATGATAGGTGGCAAGCATTTGAGCACACACACGAATGTTGTGCAAAAGAACCAAGATGTCTTAAATATGCCGGCAAATACATTACATCAAATTGTCAAAAGGCTAAAAGTCAGAAATCGAAATGTGTAAATTGTGGACAAGAACACCCTGCTAATCATCAAGGTTGTGTACACGTAAAATAACTGCAAAAAATTAAGAATAGGAATGTTTCTAAAACTAAACTAAAGAATGGTAACAAGAAAAATGAAGTGCAAAATGTACAAAAGAAAATGAGAACAGAAACAACCAAGAAAAACAACGTTTGCCTCTACTGCTGCTGCTGCTGGGGACAAACACTCAAACAAAGCCACAGGAAAAAAATTTTGGCCAGACACTACAACTTATCTTCTGTATATATAAAAATAAATCCCTATTTCCCTTGGTCACGCCATAACTTGAAAACGCCTTTACCGATTTCATTCACCTTTTTCAAGTTTTCTAATACTCAGTAGAAGATTCTTACGGAATGAGAAATTAAGAAAATTCCGCAGAAAATTGGAAAATTTCAGAAAACTTAACGACTATTTAAAATTCACGCATTTGACAGTTTGCGCGTCGCAAATGTCGTTTAACAGCTGTATCGTTCGGCATCTATCCATCAAAAAATTATTTCTTAGTGCACAGTCCATTCGATCGGAACGTTTATCCAGTTATCAGTTTGTTCAGTGAGTTTTTTGAAAAGTGTTAGTTCAAAAACAAATTATAAACAAGGGTTAACAAGGGCCGCAGTTAGGCAACTGCAACCACGCCTTGTATTAAAAGTTTAATTAAATATTGAAGAATGTCGGCAGAATAACTATTCTCCTAGCAACATGTCGGAACTCATATGTATGAATACGCCCAAGATGCTACGTCATTATGGCACACCAGATTTGTTTATCACGTTCACGTGCAATACACAGTGGACAGAAATTCGACAAGAATTATTTCCTTGCCAATCACTCATTGATCGCCATGACATCACCGCAAGAGTATTAAAAAAAATAAATGAAATCACTCATGGATTTTATTGTTAAGCATCGCGTATTCGGCGAGACCCGCTGTTGGATGTATTCAGTAGAGTGGAAAAAACGCGGGTTGCCACATG
Source organism: Chrysina gloriosa (assembly GCA_038088585.1). Classification (NCBI taxonomy): domain Eukaryota; kingdom Metazoa; phylum Arthropoda; class Insecta; order Coleoptera; family Scarabaeidae; genus Chrysina; species Chrysina gloriosa. The sequence goes on from CM076087.1 coordinate 54,921,009, forward strand.
CACATATCCTCATTTGGTTGGTTGAGAGTATAAAACCGAATGAAATCGATGATGTGATATCAGCGGAAAAGTTCCGATAATGAAGAAGATCCACTGTTACACGAGGTTGTTACAAAAATATGATTCATGGTCCCTGTGGAATATTAAATCTCAATTCTCCAAGACAATTAGTAGCAGAAACTATTATTGGAAATGATGGTTATCCACTTTATCGCCGGGGATCCATGACAATGAACGGTCAACAATAGTCAAAGTGAATCAACAGTACATTGAAGTTGATAATCGTTGGGTTGCTCCGTTTTCGCCGTTACTTTCCAAGACATCTAAAGCACACATAAATGTCGAATTTTGCCATTTCGTAAAATCTATTAAATACATTTGCAAGTACGTGAATAAAGGTAGTGACGTGGCAAAAGCTGAAATCACTCAATTTCAAATGGGCTGCTATGTCAGCAGTAACGAAGCGATGTGGGGTATTTCTTTATTCGCTATATATGAAAAACACCCCACTGTTGTTCACTTAGCCGTACATTTGAAAATGGTCAAAGAGTGTATTTTACAGCGGAGAACATATGTATTACAACGAGCTAACAGGCCGCCATCGACAACATTGACCAGCTTCTTTGAAATGTGCCAGAATGATGACTTTGCTCGAAGTCTGCTTTACTTCGAAATGCCAAGATATTAATACCAGGAATCAAGCGTCAAAGAAATTTCAACGACGGAAACAAGGACAGCCAGTTACAGATTACCGACAAGTATTTTCCACCGATGCACTAGGACGTCTTTACACGTCTATCCCAGCCAAGAGAAGTGTTTTTATTTAAGTTTACTGTTAGTTAATTTTCATGGCCCAACACCATTCCAACATCTGCGAATTGTTAATGATGTACTGTGCGATACGTGCAGAGAAACCTGTATGGGATGGCTAGAGAATGACACTCACTGGAACCACACTCTCGAAGATGCTGTGATTTCGTCAAATGCTAAACAAATACCAACATTGTTTTCTATAATTTTATCTACATGCTTCCCATCAACACAGATTGCTTTACGGAACAAATATAAACATCGTATGGCCGAAGATATATTGCATCAGATGCGTCTTAGAAGATCGAATGCAGATTTGTAAATGAACGAAGAAATTCACAATGAAGCATTAATTTTAATTGAGGACATGTGCTTGATGCTTACCAACAAAGGATTAATACCATTAGGAATGACAACGTCCAATTGCCCAAAGCATGACGCATTGAATCAAGAGTTCAGATGCGAACCCAATATGATTCCGAGACATTGAACCATTCAAAGAAACGTTCCCCTTTAAATCAGCAACAAAACTATGCATACGATACGCTCAAGAAAGTAGTGAACGATGGAACTAACGGAATTTTTTCTTAGATGCACCCGGTGGAACTGGAAAAACGTTTTCACTCTCTGTGGCCACACTTCAATATATCCATTGCCCATTGCAATAAAAATTGCAAAAACTATCCGTCCGATATTGATGTAAAAATTTTGGAACATATTATAAATATTTTAGATTAAGGACGAATAGTTTATTTGCAAGAAAACAAATGGCAAGACGATGAAAGAAATCGTTAAAAAAATGTCGCAAAAGCTTTTTATTAAAAAAATGGTAACCATGTCAATTTCCAATGTTTTTAATTAAAATTGAGAAGTATGAAAAATTTGCGGTCAATGTGAAAAGTGGGGTCCTACAGACCCCACGTGACCACTAAGGCTTAAATATCATTGATTTTGGCAACGATTCGATCGCAAAATGGAATTGCAGTTGCACTTGCTTCATCAGGTATCGCAGTCAAGTTGTTTGAAGGCGGTCGAACAGCTCATTCAACACTCAAGTTGCCGTTGAACATGCAAACTAATAAAATTCCAACTTGCAACCCTTCGAGGAATTCTACGATGGCCAAAGTGTTGCAGCATGCATGCACGGTGGCACATAAAAAATCTTTGGAGACAGTAGACCGTACGATGCAACATTTACGAAACAACCAAAACCGGTTTGGTGGTGCGATGATTTTATTGGTATGTGATTTTCGACAAACATTGCCAGTGATTCCACGATCAATGCCAGTGATTCCACGATCAATGCCAGTCCACGAACTTAATGCATGTTTGAAATCGTCCATTTTATGGAAATACGTCAAAACACTCAATTTAAATATGAACATGAGAGTCGAATTGCAGAACGACCGATCTGGAGAGGTTTTTCAAAACAACTGCTCGACATTGGTAATGGCAAAATTCATATTGACACAACGTCTGGATACCTTACATTCCCTGCAAATTTTTGTGTCGTTACTGAATTAAAAACCGAGCTCATCTAGATGGTGTTCCCAAACATTGCTCAAAATTACAAAAATCATGTTTGGGTGAGTGAATGTGTTATATTGGTTGCAAAAAACGTTGATGTCAACGAAAATGGATTTTAAAATTCAAAATAAGATAGATGGCGAATTGATGACATATAAATCGGTTGATTCCGTTATTAACCAAGGTGATGTCAACTATCCAACGGAATTTTTAATTAATAATTAATTTAAAAGTCGGATCGGTAATCATTACATTGCGGAACATAAACCAGCCACGTCTTTGTAATGGCACCCGGTTTGTGGTGAAGAAATTAATGAACAACGCCATCGAAGCCGCAATTTTGAAAGGGAGTTACAAAGGCGAAGACGTTTTGATTCGACGCATTCCTATGATTCCGAACGACATTCCATTCGACTTCGATTACAATTTCCAGTGCGGCTTTCATTTGTAATGTCGATATATAAATCGCAAGGGCAGTCGTTAAGTGCTTGTGGCATCAATCTTCAAAATCCATGTTTCACACATGGCCAATTGCCTGTCGCCTGTTTCCGTGTCGGAAAACCATCAACATTATTTATTTACGCGCCAGAAAACAAAACTAAGAATGTTGTGTATCAAAAAGCATTACAATAAACACTATGTTTTTGAAATCATATTTTTCTATTATTTATTTCAGTTCGAATTGAATATTCATAACTAAGACAGGACAATGCCTGTCGGGTCAGCTAGTACTCGATAAAATTACCCAAATGGAATTAGCGAACTGGAAGGAAGTACTAAAAAAGGAACCTCAAAAGTTAAAAGAAGCTAAAATAAATAGCACACTCAAAATCATGTTTTGGAATGCAAATGGAATGCTCAACTACCAACAAGAGCTTCAAACAATCCTTGATATAATTAAGATTGATGTGTGATATCAGAAACACACTTTACCAAACAATCCTTTATTAAGTTTAAAGAATATAATGTTTGCCACATAATTCATCCAGAAAACGCAGCAAAGGGTGGAAGTGCAGTCATAATAAGGGAGAATATCCTTCACTATGAAAAATTCAAATTCGAAGCAGAAGATATTCAAGAAACGGCAGTGTCACAACCAAAAATTACATCACTGTGGTTAGTTTCTATAACCCTCCAAAACACAACATTAAATTTGAAAGATATGAAGAATTTTTCAAAGCTACAGGAAATCGATTCACATCGGGGATGACTTTAATGCAAAACATACACATTGGGGATCAAGATTCATGACAACTAAAGGAAAAAAGTGTACGGATGTAACACTCTCTGAACCGGGAAGCCTGTATATTGCCCCGCATATCCAGATAAGGTCCCTGATTTGATAGACTTCTGCATAGCAAAACATATATCAGGTAGTTGTATGCAAATTGAAGACAATTTGGAGCTGAAATCAGATCATTCGCCGATTGGTTGAATGCTAAGTAAACACATCATCAAAAAGGCAACTAATCCCAGGCTAGTAAACAACGGGTAGAGGGGGACTGGGATTGTTTTAAAGTAATACTAGAAATACTACAAAATACCTCACATATCAAAAGAAAACTAAAATCTAATAAGTAAACTAAAGAAGTTTTGGTACTGATTTTAGAAAAAAGAAAAGAAAGAAAGAAAAGGCAATAGTCCATACCCCCACAATATAAAACTAGGTTGAATAATCTCACAACCCAGCTGAGAAATGAATTTAAACCGTTAAAGAGTGATACCATCAATGAATTTCTACGATAACTTACTAACGACTCCAGTAGTAAATACTCGTTATGGAAAACAACCAAAAACCTGAAAAGGTCAGAACACCTCCGATCAAAAATATGAATGGAAGCTGGGTCCAAGAATAGCGCGTAAAAGGCTACAAGATTTGCTGATCATCTCGAAAACATATTTCAACCTGATTCAGTGGACGACACCGAATCATTAGCTGCGGTAATAGGGTAAGAAGGGATGAAAATTCTATCTATTATTCTGGCTGAAATTTAAAAAAGAGGTTTTTATCTCTTTTTTAATATTCATCCGAAGAAAGCTTCTGGATTTTTTCTGATCACAGAACAAATTTTAAGAGAATTACCGACAAAAGCCTTAATTACTAACTTAATTAATGCTTCTTTCAGACTTCGCTACGTACCACAATTTTGGAAGGTGGCTGAAGTGATTATGATTACAAACTCTGGAAAACCACCCCTCTAAGCAACGTCCTATCAGCCTATACTTACTACTACAACTGGCGATCATATCCAAATTATTCGACAAACCGTTGTTGAAAAAATACTTAAAAATCATCGAAGAGAAACATGTCATACCGGATCATCAATTTGGGTTCCGGCAACAACATTATACAATTGATAAGGTTCACAGAAATACCAATATTATCGTAAAATCTCTGGAAGAAAAGAGAGTCTGTTCTTAGATGTGGCCCACGCTTTCGGTAAAGTTTGACATGGTGGTTTAAATCATAAGCTCAAAATGTTTCTTTCTGTCCAATATTCGAAAATCGTGGAATCCTATTGATCCAAACGATACCTCTGAATCAAACAAGAAGATGCCTATTCTGATCTGAAGAAAATCCAAGAAAATGTACCGCACGGTAGTGTACTAGGCCAGTAATATATCTCCTGCACACTAGTGACTTGCCTATACTTAACGAGAATATTGTTGCTACATTCGCCGATGGACGCTGCCATTCTAGCCACTGGAGACAACAACATCGATTCGATCGAAAAGTTGCAAATAGCCATTGCCGAAACACAACAGTCAAATCAGTGCACATCGATTTCATAAACAAACGAATCAAGCACAGGTCAATATACATCAATCAACAGGTAGTAAAGTATCATGGCATGACACTGGATACTAAACTCAGATGGAAATTACACGTTAAGAAAAAATGTGCACTTAAACTGAAGGATAGAAAAATATACTGGCTATTGAGTAGATATTCAGCCCTATCAGTGTATAATAAGCTTTTGCTTTATCAAGTCCTGAAACCAGTGTGGACTTGGTATGGTATTCAACTCTAGGGTTGTGCTGTTAATGCCCCATGGTATATTCGAAATTACAATCTGGATAAGGGCTTGGATGTAGAAATCGTCAATAATGTCATCAAAAAGTATGCTCAAACGCACGACCAGCGACTCCAACAGTATATCAACATCGAGGCTCTCCAGCTCCAGCTCCTGGGTGGCTTAATCAAAAGATGAACAAAAGTAAAACCATTCGAACTAGTGTAGAGAAAGTATTAGTACCTAGTGCACAATAGAACAGTGTCAAATATAAATATCAGAAACGAAATGACGATCATAGGATAAGTACTTTGTAATTTTAAACCATAGTCAATTAAGTTAGAAGCAAATAGCTCATTAGTGTTCATATACTAGATTGTTATAATAGAGGCACAAGTGGCCAGAAATATTATTTACTTCAATATTTGGTGCAAAATCATTAGAAAAATGTGCAGAAGAAAGAAGTTAATAATATATATGATAACCGCGGGCCTCTAAGAAGATTTGCACATTTACAAAGCATGGAATCAAACTATTTTGAATCAGCTGTTTTTTTAAATATCGATTTTTGAATAGTATATATAGTATGATCGTTTTCTAGTCAAGAATGGTGAAATAACAATAATATTATTATTAAAATTTACTACATACCTACATAGTGCGTAATCACAATAGGATCAGTTGTCACGTCCTCAATTTCATCACATACAAGAACAATAACATTGGACTTGATCGATGATCCTTCGAAACAGTATTCAGAGTGTTTACTAAAATTTCTTGACGGTGTGTACACCTGTCCATTTTCTTGAATGTAATGCTCGTGCTGGGAAGTTAACGCATATTTGAAACCTTTGCATATTTCATCCATTCTGATTAAATAAAAGTCTTTCATAGTTAGATGAGATTTCCTTCTTCCATTATATACATCAATGGTAAGTTCAGTGTCATATTTATCACAGGTTCTGTTTATAAACATTTTACCTTGGGAGCAGCATTTGTTTAGACAAGTTTTAATATTACAGATGCAACCAAGAATTCTACCATTATGTTGAAAATAGTTTTCCGGAGAGTATGTAATATTCTCAAAAATAATTGCAAGATTGTTTTTCGTGCCATCTGTAATATCTACGGTTTCTTCTAAACGATCAGTACAATAGAATTTTAAGTTTGCTTCAACCGCTAGGATACAAAAGATTGCAAATGTTAGCACGCGGACTTTCATTGTGTTGTGTCAATTTTACTAGACAGTAACGCATACTGGCGTTTTTCCTTCCGAACGTAGTTGTGGTCGACTGATATCCGGCGTCATTTACAAACACGATAGTATATCGCTATTCTCCAAACTAATTTCGAGGAAGGTATGCATTATTGAGATGAACACAGAGTTTACGCGTTATTATAGACGATGAATAACATTGTATTAAATCGTGAATTTTCACATGTGATTATTTCTGACGATTTTCAAAGAGATAACAAAAATTGATTGACAGACCTGGGTTCTTTCTGCAATTGTAATGGGTTGATTTCACTTGGTTTCCCTTGAATTGGTAGAATTGGAGGCATGAGATGGAACCCGGAAGAATTGAACAGAGAAGAGCCAGGCCGTCCCGCGCTTGTAGTCAAAGCGCTGGTTTGCTGCTTACGGGGGTATTCAGTATCTCAAATAACAGTTGTGGATTGCTTAGAAAAAGCTGATGACATCAGCGCTATGAGCTTTTCTTAAATCATTATCGATCGAGTCCAAGAACTGGGTATTGATTACGATAAAAAATTATTAAACCAGCGCTTGGCGCGGCGATGAATAAAGGCCGGGTGGCTGGATCGCAGGTTTTCCCAGTTCAAGAATTATTTAAGTGTTTTCTGAAAATAAGATAATATCTTTACCATCTTCAATTTTGTGAATTTTTTGCTTCGAGTGCCTATAATATCTTGACAGGTTTTTCTTGGCATTTTCTTTTTATGCATTTTGCTTCGTATGTCCGCCTTACTATTATGTCCTCTTTTATTCTTAGTATGTGTCTGAAGCATCTCACTCGATTATCCTCTGGCTATATGCTCTATTTGTTTGGCCTCTCCTATCCTCCTTTTTTATGTGCATCAGTATTGATGTCAAATAGTTTCCCGAGGAATCTCATTTCCGTTACTTGCAACTTCCTTCCGTGCTTATCCGTCGTTGCCCAGGATTCAGATTCATATGTTAAAGTCGGTGTTGCAACTATTTTTGAAAACCTATATTCTTACTTCTCTTGGGATGCCTTTATTTATCAAAAATAAGTAGACCACTAGATTACGTCGGTCAATAGTCGCTACGCAAGAAACTCAAGGTACGGGCGCAACATCGTCAATAGCATATTATTGGAACAGCTCAAAATTCTAATTTTTCGTATGTAAACTTAACTTCGTCTCTTCGAGGTTTCTAGAAGCTACCTAATTTTTATAACGCTTTCTACTAAATAACATGGAGTACAAGCGTAAGACAAACTTCATCATATTTCTTATTATTTATCTAATATAGCCCTTTTCATTTTTAGACGTTATAATGGGATATTGCGTCTTAAACGATAGTCAAAAACAGTAGCAGAAAATGTCATAACACAAGACACAAGAATAATACAAGATAAATACTATCAATGAATGAAATATCTACAAAGTTGGCCATGAGGAGAATAGATAGAAAGTTATATATTACAGACAATCTAGGAAATATTATAATGGGTAGTGATGCAACTCTGCTAGGGGGAAAGAAATTTTGGAAAGATTCTTTAGTGTCTACGTTCGTGATCGGCAATTTGAAGCAAAAGACTTTGGACTCGGTAGTGTAATTGCTTACATGTCGATCTCTAGACCCAAAGGTTCAAAACCTACTGACGCGAATTATTCTTAATTACAGATAAAAATTTCAGACAGGACTACTCGGATAGGAAGCGAAAGTCCAGTGTCAATATTATGTTTGACACGTTAGAAATTCCTACTGGAGGTGAAATTCCCCAAATTTAGCCAAATTATAGCCGGGTATACAAATATCTCTAGGACGAAGTAACAAATTTTGACACCTCGAAAAATGATGTGCACAGTGTTCTGGGACTGGAAGTACATATAGAGAAAAATTTAAGGAACGAAATCATCAGTAATACATAATACTTGTTCAGGTCTAATAAATACTGGGAATAGTGTTGCATGCGACTTAGTAGTTCTGTTTCTGTTTAGTATATAAGCAAAGAGAGGAAATCACCAAATTAGGTTTCGGCAGCTGAGGTTCTCTTCGTTGATTTTAAACAAGTGTGAACGGCAAGATTTATGATTTATAATGTACGCACTTAAAATTTCCAAACAACATTGACGAAAAGGTGTTCCGACTTCAAATGCCAGAGCAATTTGTTCAAACCACTGTACAATAACACAGGATTACAAGGGTTCCCTTTTATGTTTCGGGATTTGGCAACCCTAGTGTTGCAATCTGGCAACTGACAGCTCTATCGTAAAGTTGGACATTTTCGAGGTTATACGTACTCAGAACGTTTTGACATACGAGCGCTATTTGTGTTGTTTACAGTAACTTAAAAGATTCATCTCGGCCCAAAAATGAAAGTAAATCGTGAACATTTTCGTGCGATTAGTTTTTACAAATTTCGACGTGGATTAACTCAGCAACAGTGCATGGATGAACTTAATTCAATTTTTGGCGATGAAGCTCCATCAAAGACCAGTGTTTATCGATGGTATGGTGAATTCAATCGTGGTCGTAGTTTACTCCAAGACAAATTTCGTGAAGGTCGTCCAAAAACAGTTGTTGTTTCGAAAACCATTGATGCTGTGCGCGAACTGATATTGCAAGATCGTCATGTGACCTATCGTGAGATTGAGACAACCTTAGGCATTAGTGGGACCAGCATACATTCAATATTACATAAACATTTGACTGTCAAAAAATTTGTTCGCGTTGGATCCCACAGAATTTGTCAATCGCTCAAAAAAGGCTCGTGTGGATTGGTCAAAGGAAATGCTCAAAAATACGATCGCGGTGCTTCGAAACACGTCTATGACATCGTGACAGGTGATGAATCGTGAATTTACGCGTATGAGCCCGAAAGTAAACAGCAGTCGACTGTATGGGTGTTTCAAGATGAGCCAAATCCAACAAAAGTTGTTCGCGCACGAAGCACCTCCAAGCAAATGGTCGCCTGTTTTTTCGGAAAAACTGGACATGTCGCAACCGTACCACTAGAACAACGCAGAACAGTCAATTCTGAGTGGTACACAACCATTTGTTTGCCAGTTGTCTTCCAAGAAATCAGGAAAACCAACCGCCGAAGACGGATCACTCTTCACCACGACAATGCGAGCTCTCACACATCGGCTTAAACAACTGCATTTTTGGAGCACCCAAAACATCGATTTGATGAGTCATCCGCCGTATAGTCCTGACTTGGCACCGAATGACTTCTTTTCATTCCCGTACGTAAAAGACAAACTGAGAGGTCAACGTTTTTCGACACCTAAAGAAGCGGTTGCTGCATTCAGAATGCATGTTTTGGAGATACCTCAATCAGAGTGGCAAAAGTCCTTCGACAATTGGTTCAAACGCATGCAAAAGTGTATAGATCTTCATGGGGAATATTTTGAAAAAGAATAAAGTGATTTTCGATGATTAATTTTGTTTTTGTTCTCTAATCCGGAAATATAAAAGGCAACCCTCGTATAAGGTGACGCATGTCACTGCAACTTTTGTAGTGTTTGGAATGAACAATAGGAAAAGTACATACAATTACTGACCAGTAGGTATATCACATGCACAATTTCATAAAGGATACGCCTGTATAAACGATACTGATTTACATATTAATGCTGGCTTATAGAGCGGCGCCATGGGAACGTGACCACAACAATATAAAGTATTTTCCCTAGTTTTCAATTGAAGTCTTTAAATAGCTGTCACTTTCGGATGACTCGTAGTCCATTGTTATACGCTCTTGTCGTTGCCATCATGTTCCTTTTGCGTCGCTGTATAAATCACTTTTTATACAGATAATGTAGATTTATTGGGAAAGAATGCATTGGGTAAATGGATTAACACAAAACAGAACAAAATATATGGAAGTTACAGAGCGAGATATAATGATAAATAAAAGCGGAGAATTATAACTAGAAAAGGACAGTTTGTAATTCAGGAAAGACTTTAAATATTTAGGATCATGGTGAAAAGATGAAGCCAAGGCATTAAAAGAAATATCGTCTAGAATAACGAGAAAAATCAAGCAAGTGTTAGATGGTATCTTAAACAAAAGAAATATGTCAGGAAATATAACAATACCAGTAGGTAACACAACGACAAAATTCGTGGTACTGCGTGAATGTGACGCGAAGCGTATAATTCTACCACAAACTAATTAGATTAGCCTAGTACGTTGAATAACAAATGAATCGAGCTAATTATAGCGAACCAGAATGAAATATCGAACATTTTTCTCAGATAGCCCATGGAATATAATCTACCAGAACGATTACGATAGACATTAGTGAATGGCATTAAAAGAGACTTAAAACATTTGGAAATGGAATAAAATTGGAAAGAAGTTGTCAAGTGAGCGAGTATGACAAGGGATTATGAGAACTCTACAGTTTGTTGTCACCGTCAGAGGAAGTATGTAGTATGTAAATATCCCGTGTCATTCTTGTGTTTCGCCATGCTGGGAATGGTTCTATTCCAAGCAATAACAAACTCGCTACGTATTCTGTATGAATGTTATTAGTTTATCGTATGGGTTTTCGAGTAAATTTCCTTGTGGTTTATTTGATATGAAGAACGTCTTCGTATTATGTTGCGACAGATCTGTTTAAAAATTTTGATAATGCAATTTAATGAATTTTCTTTTGCGTGGAAATGACGTTTGCCTAATTTCCTTCCATATCTCTATTGAATTATGGGAAATGGCTATGGTTTCATTTCATTACAATCTTTTATCGCTCTGGAATTTGTAATTTACCTGATATTAATATAGTGACGCAATAACTTCTTATAAAAACCAAGATAAAAGTTAACTTCCTTCATTACTAGAGCATTGTTATAAAGTTGAAGAGAAAGTATTTCAAAGCGGTGTCCTTGTTTATAGTTTTAATCTAATACAATTTGTAATTTTAATATTTGTTCATTTGAATTTAGAAGTTATATATATATAAAATATTGTGTTCGGAATTAAAAACTAAATCTATACTCAAAAATATTTTTTGCGGTATTTTTATTTATTGATAAGCTTCGATAAGGCTAACACAAAAGTTAAGGCTGTATATTAAAATTGACCGCTTTAGTTCTATTATGTAAAGCTTGCGCCATCTATGAATGATGGAAATATCGTACTAGTTCGAACTAGAGGTCGTCTGACTAGGATAAAGTTCCGGAAGTGTCAGTTATCTTTGTTATTTAAATATCCGCTGTTTTGGAAATTGGTATATACATAAACCAATTTATTAATGATATTTTCCATTTTTACAGAGACAATTTGTTAAATGAAACATGTATCCGTGTATCTATTCGATTGCTGGTGATTAATAAAACTATCTTAAAATATGAATACAAATAGTTTCATTTCAAGAGATAGAAAAATTAACATAGATTCATACAAAGTCGACATTCTTCGTATTGCCTTGTAGACCTACTAATTTTACGATTTGGATGAATGAATGATGAAATGAAATGGAAAGTATTTCGAACGTTTATCTACCCCAAACTAACAGAGTTTTGTTCAAATAGTGCGTGACTTGATTTTTGATTAACTTCTTTGAAAAAGATATATTTATGTTCGTATATTTTAAGATAGGTGTAAATTCTATACTTTAGAATCAAGACATATGTATCTGCAAAATCTAATTTAAGTTAATTTCCTCCTAAATGAAAGAGAAAATCCGAAATTAATAAACTTCTTAGTATTGACTGTATGTGCAGACTAATTTTCAAAATAATGACTTTGCAAGTAACGAAGATAATTGGTCGCTCTGGGATCTTATACTTGCTCTCTATAAGAATCAAACAGAAGCAACAGCCAATAAAAATGCAAAATATCACTTCAGCTTTAGTCTTTCGTCGAGGTCATCGTACTCAAACCTGAAAAATTTAATTCAATGGAGATTTACATAATTATTGTTTTGTCAAATATATAACTGTTTCAAAAGATACTTGAGAGAGTTACAATTACAAAAAATAGAAAAGTAGAACATCTGCATACCATATTCCAATGAATCACCTACACTGAGGTTCATTTATTCGGCAATTTTCACAGAAAGTTATGCAGTGGCTGCACTGAAACCTACATTGCATGTGCCAATAATTACCACGGAGAGAATTGTGCTTTGTTAATTCACAGACTGCAACCGTAGACTAGTTTTGTCTTTATTAGGACTCTTCAGTACGGTGTAGCACTTCTGTTATTAACAAAGAAATTCCACAGCTAGGTGTTACACTAACTTAGCATCTTTAAGATAGAATTGCTTTGTTAATCGCATAAGTGCTATACCGTAATGAAGAGTCCTAATAAGGACGAAACTAGTCTGCGGTTGTAGTCTGCGAATGACAAATGAATATAATTAAAGCGTGTTACGTAGTTCTTAATACGCTACTAAGTTTAAAGATATATAGTTAGTAATTGCAAGGCTATTACATCGGTAAACTCAGCACAGGATTATGCACTAATTATGAAACATGTATTTCGCTGGCAATTGAGCCAGTATCTCCAACCGTAGCTTACGGAACAAATTACAAATTATATTTCTTCATTTAATAATGGATAGTAGACGCGGTGGTTAAAATGCCTGTTTCTGAGATCGATATACACACTAGTCATCACTCGCTCTTAGGGTACAGTTAATAGCTGTTTGATTAAACTTTGGGGTACCATTGTACAGTGCCCGAATTTTGTTTCCGGACAGGCTAAGAGCCTTAGTGCGCAATCCGCCTCTAATGGGTGGAGTCAATACGTGTTGTCTTTCTCATTTGAGCTGTAGAGTGGAAATAAAGCGTGTCGTCTCTCTAGTTTATATCTTTTATATACCTACAGGTTAGAAATACAAGCGAAACACCAGACGACTCCGCTTTCGATTTTGGCGGGTCTTAAATATGTTATAGGAGGACCTTCCCTGACTGTTTGGTTAAATCGCACTTCGCCCTGGTTCGGCTAGTTCTCGAGAAGATATACCTGTGACTTCCCTGCGTTGCTCATATTCCAGTAACGTTAGTTGTAGCCAAACATAGCATCATAGCGTTGCGGATCAAGTACACGGCTACTACCGTAGAAGTCCCGATTTCCACCCATGCACTTTTTTCAATTTTATTTTACACAATGTTTACAAATATATTCCGTTTCATGCAAAATTGTTTGAAGATAATTTTTTGTCATGATACTTTTATTTTATAAGAAGCGAATGTATGTTATGGTATGAATTCCGGGCTCTTGCGGGTCCCTTTGGCGGCTGCTGCTGGAGCTTTTTTTCGAACAATTTTACATGAAACGGGGTATATTTGTAAACATGGTGTGAAATAAAATTGAAAAAAAAAAGTGCATGGGACAGGGGACTTCTAGCATAGTAGCCGTGTACTTGATCCGTTGCGCTACGCTACTATCGTTGGCTATAACTAACGTTACTGGAATATAAACAATGCAGGGAAGTCGCAGGTATATCTTCTCGAGAACCAGGGCGAAGTGCGATTTAAACCGTTAACCAAATACTAAGAAGAGGTCCTCCTATAATATATATCTAACAATAAGACCCGTCAAAATCGAAAGCGGAGTCGTCTGGTATGTAATTGTTTATGGTGTCGGGCCACTGTTTTACTATCCGGATCTATGAATTCATTTATAATTTTATTTGTGTGGTATAATTAGTGAAGTAATTAAATGAAGAATACATTTTTGGGAGACACGTTGGTTTATAACTACGTTTATGGAGAAAATATACAACCCCGTAGTTTCAAAGTATTTAATAAAACCTATGAATACATAAACATAAATAGCTATAAGCATTGAGCGGATAAAATTGAGAAAAGGAAATCGTAAAACACGAGAAAAAGTGGAAAAAATTTATTAATCTGGTTAACTAGTATTTTGTCCAATAGCCATTGCGGTCAATTGTTTCTTGTAATCTAGTGCGCATTGACGCAACTAGATTTCCACAGGTGTCTTTTCCTCTTAGGTTTTCCCAGATATTTGTCACATGCGCATGAAGGTTTTCCCTATTTCTGATAATATTGTTTTCCCACATATTTCCCATAATCGCCCAAAGATTCTCAATCGGATTGAGGTCAGGTGATTTGCGCGGCCAAGGAAGCAATGTTATTTCAGGATGATCATTAAACCAATTCCTTACAATTCTGCAGGAATGGACGGATGAATTATCCTGCACCATAATAATGGGGGATGGTGGAGGATATAACACCCGTACACTTGGCAGCATTATATCCTCGAGAATACGAATATATTCTCCACCATCCATCCGCGTGTGTATTGGCGTTATTTCTCCCGGACCAGCTGCCGACATCCATGCCCAATATGCCGAGGTAATTCTGCCACTTTGCCTTGTGCGAACAATATGGCGTGGATCATAACGAGTGTTGTTCGCTCGCCATAAATATTTTCTGGTATTTTGCGACGAAGTAAACACCTTCTGGTCGGTGAAAATAACATTTCTCCAATCCCGTTCCAAATTTTCGATGGCAAAGTTCAGGCGAGATTGTGTATGATTTTCGGACATATCAATTTTTCTGGCGGGCTTTCTGCAATGGATGCCGTGCTTGTGCAAAAATTTTTGAACTGTGCGTTCAGTGCAATTTAAATTTAGATGCTCTTTAATTTCTCTTGCGGTAGTTATAGGCGTGTTATTTAAATGGTCTTGAATCATTCGATAACTACGTTCATTTAATTTTGGAGGAGCTCCTGTTTTTTTCTTATTTTTCAAAGCTATTTCTGGGTCATGTGTTCGCCAACGTCTTATCCAATAATGAACTTGGGTTTTCGATAAAAGAAAAGGTAACATCGATTTGCATTGATACATAACATAAACATCAATTTAAACGACAATTTTTGAAGTAGTTACGACAATTACTAAAACTACAAATCTACTTACTGATAAATTTACTTCTTCCGCAATTTCTCTGCAGGTTAGTCCTTGTTCGTAAAGAGATATTACTCGCGAACGCGTTTCAATACTTGAAAAGGAAGGCATCTTCTTCGTTTGAATATCACTAGGACAATAACTAAGGTGGACACATTCATAACATAACTATTATATATAGGGTAAAATCGCTTAAGAGTGCGCATCGGTTATTTCTGAGGAGTGTATTGTTCCTGCTTTGTTCGTTTAATTTAATTTATATCAAGGAAGTACTATATACAGTCCCAATTGTTTGGAAGAGCTGTTTGTCGAATCAACTATAAGAACAAAGACGACACTGTTCTCGACGCAATACGACAAGGCGAGTGGAAATGAAAATAATTCTAAACAAATATATAATAGCTCTTAAAGTTAAATATATACATACGTGTGAAGCTATTTTTAGAACTAGATTAGACAAGTTATGTCCTTTACCCAACGCGGTACGTAATAAACAGAAAAGAAAAATTGCAGGGAAGAAGTGGGAGATATTAAGGAGCACTCCTCACAAAGGAGCACTTGATTAGAATACTCTGAGCAAGAAGAAAAAACAACAAACAACAAAAAATTTAAACAAGAAGCAAGAAGTCAAAAATAAGAAAGAAACAAACAAGAGACGTGACAAAACTGTCACAAAAAGTTTATCTCTTAAAGAAATAAGTGGAATTTGCACAGCTTGCATGATAGGGGGTGGGGAGCGTCTAAGAAATAAATAGAATACAAAACTTATCACATTCTTTTAACAATTATTATAATTATTAAGAATATTATAAAGTGCACAAAATAGAATGCATAGCGAAACATTTAAAACCTAGATCACATACAAAAAGTTAAATAAAGTTTTTGTGTAATATAGCGTGGGTACTTATAAAATTGCAAATTAACTAGAAACAAGAAGAAACCTTAAACGAAACTGATAAAGAGAAAAAGAGATAAAACATTTCTTCGTAGGTCTCCTCATCTCTGAAATCTTTGATTGCGTGAATTACTGATTCCACTAATTTGAAAGCTTTTCTAAGGTCTGCTTTTGGAACTTGCAAAATTTTGTCGGCTGGCTCTAAAGTTTGCAAATTTTTTGGCATAAAAGGATACAAAACCTAAACTGGTGTGTTGTAGTAACATATTATCCTACAGTCACTGTGTCATCTTCGAAATCTTTGTCAGACTTGATTTTCTTTAAAACTGTGGTTATTGTTTGGTAATTATGACATACAATATTGATAGCGTGCAAATGTCCAGACCAGCGTTGTTCAAAGAGCCGACAGAGTGACTGTACATTGATCAAAAAATTGTTTTCTCCTTTGTATATCAATCGATTTTGTTAAAACCAAATGCAGTATATGATCGCAGCAATTCACGTACGGGACCTGCCGGTTTAAATTATCTTTAGATTCTTGCTTGATTTAATTCTTGCTTTTTCCCGCTCATTATTAATTGTAATAGTAGTAATTGAGCACTATTTCGCCCATATTCTTGCAATGCATTTAAAGCTAAATATGTGAGGGCTTTCATATCCAAATTTTTCGTTGTTTTTAATACATAAGATCGATTCCAATATCTTGCCCTCTTTTACATATCGAATTCCAATTGCCACATTTTCTCGCCTATTTTATCTTCATAATATCTGTTTCGTTGTAAACCTTCATTATCTGCAAGAATAGAAACTGAAACGTCTTTCTTTAAGCCCATTTCGCTATATGCTTAAGAAAGATCCCTTTTCTAATGATAAAGATGGATGTTTAAAATGAAATAAAGTTTCTGTATTATTACATTGCCTAAGGGGGCAAAGGTATTCGTAGGGAAGCTGAGCCCCTGCGCCACCCCTGGCCGAGAAGTTTACTATGACTCACCAGAAATAGATGTAATACAGTGTGGAATATGTGAAAAATGGTTTCACGAAGTTTGCACATCGGATGAAAGATGTGGGCAATATTTTTGCAATTTGTTTTTAAAAACCAAATAGCGTAGTCTTGGAGCGTGGCCTGCGTACTCTTGAAGCGAAGAAGATCCAAGAATACGCATTCCTATAAATTTTGTTTTTATTTTAATAAGCGTTTTCTTTTTGAGAGATTAATAATAGGTTTCCTTTGATTTACATGTTGTTATGTTGAGTATTTACAAATAAACATTTTGTTCTGCTATCTGGGCAGATTTGTTTGATTTACATCTCTAAGAAAGTTAATAAGTGCGTGATCTTAGGCGACCTTACTTTATACCTAATAACAATAATCCTTAAAGTATTTCTAATGTCATTTAAAGGAATATTGTTAATGGATTTATAGTTCCAAGTATTCTTCATTTATTACTTCACTAGTTATACGATACGACTAAAATATAAATGAATTCATAAGCAACACATATTGACTCCACCCACTAGAGGCGGACTGCGCACTTAGCGTCTTAGACTGTCCGGAATCAAAATTCGGGCACTGTACCAACTGCGTATCGGAAACTTCATTCAGATCCCAATATTTTCTTTGCAATATCACCCATAAACAAATACATCTCTACACCGAACGATAGATGGAGAATACCGATAACACAATAACTTCTTCATATGTAGGAATGCAAACGGTTACCTCCACTCGAGGGTTTTAATAAATTCCTAATAAAACTACCAACTTTAACTTAACTTATACATAGTCTGCTCAGAGAATATGAAAGCAGAAGCAAGGAGAGACAGAGATGTTAGTACCTTTGATCTCATAGATTATGTTTTTCGTCACCCTCACCATTTTCTTGCCGGACACAGCCGGCACACACTGCAGAAATTTTGATAATTATAGAATTTGGTTAAGTTATGTGGTTAAGTCAAACGCATAAACAACATTAACATACCGAGATAGAAATAACCTATGATAAACCAAAATTAAAAGCAATAGTGAAGATAATAGAGCAGCCAGCAATAAAAAGCTGATTTCGTACATGCACGTCTAAAGAAAGATTAGATATTCACTGGCCTCACAGATGCAGGTGTACCCTACCGCCTTGGTTCTTAATGTTTTCGAAGTCAAGGAGAACTAAACCTTGATATTTTTTGCGCGGAATACTTACAATACGACAGAAGTTTTAAAACAACCAACCTTTTTGAAAGCAAGTGCTTTTATAAAAGAATGAAATACAGATATTGATTGATGCACATATATTTATTTAAAAGTCACAGCACATTAGCATACTTTTGATTTCTCTTTTCTACACTTCCCTTTATGTTTGTCTTCATCAACTTTTCGCTCAGCCCTCGTATACTGAATTATAGATCTTCTTTAGATTCTACTAGCAGAGTCGTATCATTAAGAAATATTAATTCAGACAGCTGAGTCTGTTTCATTTTCCAATACCCTTGTAGCAATAATCTCACCCCTCCTTCGTCTTCTTTACGTAGTACTATATCAGTTTATATTGAATTCGTACTGTTCACTTGATGTGTGTGCACGAATGTTGAGTTTGCCTTCTCTATGACTCCATTGCTATTCGCTAAAACTTGTATTATATTTTAACACTCTATATTTGTTTATTTGTTTTCATAATAATATTATATCTTGTATAATTCTAACCTCCTATTTCGATAATTTAGCTTCTCTGCGTAGGTATTGCGATTATACTACTACAATTATCATAACAAACGTTATATCTTACAGTACCATTCGACACCAAAATAATTAACATTATTGATCAAAATTTATTCCCTGCGTTCATACTCAAGCGGAGAAATTTCTCGGAATAAGGGACCATAAATACCAAATGTAACAATCGTGGATCTACCGAAGTAGAGAACCTAATCTCATTTTTTTTTGTATCAGAAACCGATACTGCACTTTAATAGGAATGCCTAAAATTTTTTGTTTATCTTTAGCTTTTGCGGAGTAAATATTTCAAATTTAAGCTGCGACGTAGCCTTATTAATAACTATTGTAGTGTGAATTGTAAATATGCCGAAAACGAAGAAACTTTCAACTGAAAAGCGCCCTACAATAATTGGTTATCATAAAAGTGGCAAAAAATCGCCGGATCGAAGGAATTGAAAATACCAAGAACAGTTGACTATGACGTGAAAACATTTAAGACTAATGTAAGTGTCGTGAAGGACTCAGAAATACGACTTCGGCTGAAGACAAGAAGATTGTGATTTTTACCAAAAGTAATCGACGTCTTACTACACCAGAAGTAGCAGTGAATGGTTAATCCCCTCTGTGTGTCAACCGTCAAACGCAGACTTCAAGAGGCAGACTTTCCTAGACGGGTAGCTGTAAAAAATCGTTGTTTCGCGCCGTCAATCAGAAGCAGCGATTGCAGTGGGCTGAACAAGACAAGAACTGCACTTGAAGCTTCGAAGTATTGAGATCGAGGTGAAAAGTCTTTGTGCGTAGGTCCGCAGAAGAATGGACATCTGATGAATGTTTAAGGCCTACCATGAAACATCTTCTACTGAATACTTGTAATGTTTTGCAGACAAAATGGAACAATATTTCACCAGAAACTTTAATAAAATTGCTTAATAGTATGCCTAAACTTTTGAAAGCGGTTATTAAAAATAAGGATGGACACATTGATGAGCCAAAAATTTGATTATAATATTGTTATTTATATTTTGTATTGTCATTTTTTATTTACTTTAAACATCTAATGTATAGATGGGCAACCTCCGACCCGCGGGCCACATGCGGCCTCGAGTAAGATTTGCCCGGCCCGCTACTGAATTCTTTCGTTGCATATTAGCACGGCCCGTCTAAACTTAATTCATAATGAAACATAAGGATACCACAAAAATGTATATTTTTCAAGAGTACTCGCAGCATAAAACTTCTACAAAAAAGGTTGCCCATGCCTGATCTAATGAATACTACGCACTAAAAGTTTTTAAAATCTATTTTCTTACCCAAGAACACTCAATTTTCGTGCTGTACAAATGCTTTTAAGCAATAGTGTATGTGCTGGAGAAAATGGCAATTTAGTGAAAAGAAATTGCTTTACTTGTGATCCTTCGCCTCTTCGATTTGTCGTATTTTGGATTGACTACTGTAACGTGACTAAAATAAATAAAAAGCTCCAGTGAAACATTCTCCCTCTGTTATGATTTGGTCGTGTATTGCGTGGAAAGGAACGGAACCTCTTTATTTTGTGAAAGATTCAACGAATCAAGTTCAATGCGCCTTGCTATATGCAAAATCAATCAAAAGTGTGTCTAGGGAATGTTATTTATCGGTAGTCCTTTGGACCGGTATCTTCTAGATCCAACAGAAAATGTGTGGAATAGCCTAAAAGGACATATTTTTTTCTTGGCTAACCACCAAGGCCTCCTTAAAAGTAAATATTCGGGAAACGTGGGAAGAAAATGTGAAACTACAGGCAGTCTTTAAATCGTGTATTGAATGCATTCCGGATAGAATCGAAACTGTCATGGGGAACAATAGAAGAATACATATTAAATACAATGTATTGCAAATTGAATAATAAAAGGATCAATTGATAATGCAATTCTAGTATTTTAATTTGTAAAAGAATTACCAACATTACAAAGCACGAGCTGGCGCTAATTTGATTACCAGGTACTGTAACATATATAAGCTCGTATGTTTTTATGATGATTACGGTGACAATTTGGAATTACGTTGTTTTCTAACTTCTTATCTGAACGTAATTTTATTCTTAAGTTTCTATGTCATTGTTTTATACACACCTATATTTAGCTGACAATGCCTTATTACTTTTTCTCAATAAAATGTTTACACAATTTTTTTTAAACAATTTCGTGTATTAGCTTTGGAGGCAGTAGATATGCATATATCACCATATAAGACAACATTGGTTGGAAAGTTATATTTATTGTAAATGGTTTCTGAGGGCACATCTAAATAATAATAAAAGGAAGTACATAATACCCAAATATCATACTTGATAAATTTTGATGCTGCCATTTTTCTCTTGCTTAAAAGCTGATGCAAAATAACTGCACAACAGTAACCGTGTAATATTCTTTAACTGTCAAATTTGAAACCTTTTCTTAAACAAATACATACATAAGTCGAATTGTAAAAAAACAAAATAAAAAGCAGTAGTTAAGAAGAAAAAAATGAGTGTGCTGTAATAACAACTAGAACTAGCCTGCAGTTTCGTTGTATACACCCAATTGTCCTTCTTGAAACGTTTCTAATGTAGAACGCTTGATATTTCGGCGCTATACGATAGATTTTGGAGTAAATTGTTGAAACTAGATTAACTTTACATTAGCTTGACCAATTTTGAATTGCCCATATTTGTTGATTAGTAAAATCAATATATTTAAAACAATACTTGGTCATAAAATCATATTTCGGAGATGATTTTACCGAAAATAAAATGTTATATTGGTCGGCTCAAATTTTGTTCAGTAAAAATCTACTAGATTAAGTAAGACACAAAAGTTCTGACGAGTAAAGTTTAAAAAACAAACAACTCTCTCTTTTAAGATTTTTAAAACTTTTGACAAAGAACCTGATTTCCCAGCATTTCTTGAGAAAAAAACTTGACGGAGAAAAATCATACGATTACTGTCTTGCTATTATTTTGCATCAGTTTTCATATAAACATTAATGATAGCATTAAAATTTTAAATTAATTAATACAAATATTTCCTGTATGATGCGGAATTTATTGGTGACACTGCATCTATCAGTGTTAGCCACGTAAACAACGATAAACCGAACAAGAATGCTCAGAAGTAAACATTTTGGGAACTAACTGTAGATAAATAATACAGAAAATTGAGTAACGAACGACACCCACGCGACCTTTGTAATATTAGCATACTTCTAGAATTGGTGTTTCTCACTAATTTTTTGACAACTGTAAATAGCAGGCTAAGTTAAATTGAATGTTAATGTCAAAAACAAATAAAGAACATTACTTAATGTTAATGTTAATAATAATAATAATAATACGTTTAATTCCCTCAAATTGTACATATGCATAAATCATAAAACAAAATTACAATGGGAGAGAAAAGGATCGCATTCGATTAAAAATCGATCTTCTTTGCGACACGTACACAAACAAATTGGTAGAAATAACTTTGCAGAGAGCAAGCCAAAAGAAAAAGGAAAACACAAAGAAAATACAGAGAAAATACAAAGAAAGTTGTAAGATCTTTGACAATGGTTTATTTTAATAGGGTAGACCTACTAATAGAAGTTAACTCAGGGTCTACTCTATGATATTTAAGCTCGTATGGACCCTAGTCGCTACAAGTTCGTGGTAAAATTAACAAGCCAGATGGGTACTGAAATTTCGTTTTATTTAATAGCGAATCTTTCAATTACTAAAACTGCAATATGTTTTGCACATTTATCTATTGTTCTAAAAGTTCCCATCTTGCTGCCCAAGCTTATTTAACTAATTTTCCGGAAAGAAGACAACCAGATATCAAACCGTTTAAAAGACACTATGCAGCGGTGTGGAAGTTTGAAAAAGTCTAGAGAAAACAATTTATTAGTGACAGATCATAATTACAACGGTGAGTTAACAATGGCCAGTATTTTGAACATACCATGTGAATATTAGGATTACCTTTTGTTATTTTAAATAAATTTTGTTTGTTTTTGTTTGGATTTATGTAAGCCTACTTGATTAATATACATATATAGAAAAGTTAATTTTACTGGTATTTTTTATTCAATCATACGTTATCTTACATCGTTGAAAAGAGAATAAAACATTCTATTCAGTAACCTGAAAATCTAATATGGTGGCCATTTAACTTAAGAAAGTTGATACGAGTACTTCAAAAGCAGTCACCTTTTTATTCGACATGAACTTTAAATTGGTCTTCTGACGGGTCTGACATTTTGAACTTTTTCAAAGAGATCTTTAATCTGCAGATAAAGCTGCAAAACAAATCCCATCTAACCAAAAGTCCATCTTCAATAATAAGAAAGTAACCCATGCAATCGCACTCGATCTGGGGTAGACGGTATTTCTATATTGACGTATGTCAGTAATCGTTTTAAAAATTTAATAAAAGGTAATGTTGAAATAGTGTCAATTCTTGGGAGGAATTGCAATTATAATAATTCCAAAGTTGCCTTGCAAAACATCTTATATTTTTCTCCGATTCTAGATGCTAGTAGCATATTTCACTCCGAGAAAGAGTTGATAACAAAAACGAAGCCAGCGATCAAATAAATAAATGTAAAATAGGAAAATATTAACCGAATGGAGGAATTTGCGTGCCTTGAATCACGGATAGAACCCAAATTTTCCGACAACAACAAGTAATAAGCTACAAAATGGGATATTAATTAACCGGAAGCATATATAACAAAAAATCAGTGTCCCTCAAGGCAAAACTCCGATATTACACGCATTCGATCGAAGTAGGTTTAAGCAAAGGAATGCATAGCGGTGAATAAAAGAGATCTGATGGCGAAATTAGAAATCAAAGTAAGAATGATTTAAAAAAGTCTTAGATCCGGTGAAAGATAGCGGCAAGCGCAGAAGACGGCACAATCATAATTTATACATACATGTTAAATAGATAACAGATAGATTCGTAGAAGAATTATTGCATTTTAGGTTGAAGAAATGATATTAATAGCAAAGTAGTGGTGAGGGTCAGAATTATTATAATGGGCACGGGTAATGGTTGTGATACTGGTAGTATGTAGATGGTCGTACAAAATTGGTATAAGTAGCTGAAATAATACATAGTACATAGTTACAGCCCATAAAGGGAGATTGGATTCAGTTTAGGAGGGATTACCGGTTTCTAAGTCATCGGCGCCTATCATTACCCCAGGAAATAAATATCAGGTACAGTAGAGCGTCGATTACCCGGACGTCAGTTATCCGAACCTTCAATGGTTCGAACTGACTTCATGGAAAAAAATCAAATCATAGGATATGTCGGTTCTGGCCGAGCATTGTTAGCACTCAATGCTTTTAGAATGTATTTCTTGAGAACGGTATTCCAGGAGGACGGGTTCAGTTTTCGGAATTTTATTTAGGACGATCATTAAAAGCAAAAAAAGAGAATATGTCTAGTAAAGTGCTAAGACGATTCACATATAAAAAGCATAATTCATTATTAGAAGGAGAATTGCTAGCTGGTGTCAATATTTCTTTACTAAGAATTATGTCTGTGTAATTTGTTCATTAAATTTTTCACTGAATCCCTGTCCATTCATACGGTCGGTTATCAACCAAGGCTCTTAGAATTTGTAGTCACATATTTTAAGTAAAACTTGCAAAGTGTCGACAGAAAGGAAACGTGCTTCTATTAAGAGATAAAATGCAAATTATTACGCGGCTGAAAAAGGTGAACGGTATTAGGCACTACCTATCAAGTTTGGTGTTTGGTATTTGGTGTAAATCAATGATAACGGGAATAAAAAATAATTCTAATTCAATCACTACGTATGCACTTAATCTTGATAGTGAGTGGAGCAGTTCATATCCTGCATTCATTTGGTCTGGTTCACTAGGTCCATTTTGTGTGAAAAAACAGGGGAATTAAAGACGAAGCTTGGTGGTGGCTCGTCATCCGTCGCAAGTTCTCGGTGACTGAAAAATTTCAAATTTCGATATGCAATTCGGCAAATTGAGATTCACGGTGAAATATTAAGTCCTGACGCTCCAATAGCATTATTTTTTTCGAGAATATTAAGACGGTTTCTTGAACAGAATGAATATGACACGGATTTGGTCTACGATACAAATGAAACAGGCCTCTATTGGAGCATGTAACAGTCGTGGTGTGTGCTAATGCAACTGGGACAGACAGAGTTCCATTGCTTTTAATATGGAAAATGTGAAAGTTTCTTTAATATACACGAGCCAAAGACCGAGTAGATAAATAGCGATTTGTTCACGAAATGATTTGAATACAATTTCATTCCTTGAGTAAAAAATCAGCAGCATTTCGGCAAAGAAGGCCAGGTGCGGGTGTGTAATTCATCATCCATCGCCTGAATCTTTAAATATGGT
Organism: Chrysina gloriosa; assembly: GCA_038088585.1. Lineage (NCBI taxonomy): Eukaryota > Metazoa > Arthropoda > Insecta > Coleoptera > Scarabaeidae > Chrysina > Chrysina gloriosa. The sequence goes on from CM076087.1 coordinate 54,946,454, forward strand.
CAATGATATGTTCGAGGTAAAGTTTCTTCCATCTAATGTAACTTCCTTAATTCAGCCTATAAACCGGAGCGTCATCAAAACATTGAAAAAACTATACCGAAAACAGTTCATGCGTCGTCTGGTTTTAGGGAATAAAAATGACGAAGAAACCATTATTTCTATGTCCAAATAATCGATTTAAAAGGGTGCCGTTATGTGTTGGTCGAAGCATGAAATGGAGTAAGAAACAGTACCTTACATAAATCGTACCATAAGCTATTGAAACCATCTAAAGCCGAAATACAAATCGACGAATCTAACAATTAACCCGCCAAAATGTTGAAAGCGTCGAGCAACGTTGGTGTTCTCGGTGATTGTGGTGAAGAGAACGTGAATGAGTGGCTACTGGATAGTGATGATTCGAGGTATCAGATGCTGAGAGGCGACAAAATTGTTCACGAATTATTGCATGACAACGGTACAAACGACGATTCAGATGGAGATGACTCGCGACCATCCCATACTGAGACCTTTCAGGCACTGCATTTGACATTCTAGTGGTTCGAACGGCAAGAAGAATCCAATCACACCCGATTATTGCAGCTCAAAGGAAGATAGTCATTATTGAAGGAGATCAGTATTACGACTTTTCTTGTGCCAAATTCATCTTAGGTATACAGCCTATATGTTTTTTATGCTTTTTGTGTTTTTCCGCTATATACTATAGTTGAATAAAGATTCTTTTGTAAAAACTTGGTTAATTATTTTACGCTCTCATTTTATTTTTTAGTGAATTTTAATTATCCGGATTTTCGATTACTCGAACCACAGCTGACAACATTACTTCGGATAATCAACGTTCTACTCTACTTATTTCCATAGGCTAAATGTATCTGGAATCTGGGAAAATGTTTGATATTATGAAAAGGCGTGTGAGAATCGAACCTACGACCTGCAAATTTGTAGTCCACTGTCACACCACCTGAGCTGGTGTAATCAGTCATCGTAATAATATTAGTATGAATAATTAATAATAATAGTATACCCTACTGCGCACAAAATTAAAGTAACCCTCACACAGTATAATATTATTTATTAAACAAAACAGAAATGTAGTTAAAGTGTAACATTATTATGTTAATTGTAACATGTAGTTCTTCAACCTAGTAGTAGGGGCGTAAATAATTTTTAGGAAAAAATAAATCATAAATGAAAGAGTTCATGCAGTCAGAGTACGTTAGGAATGCAATGCTTCATTATTTCAACGTGCCACAAAATTTCCGGTTACGTACAAATATATATGCATATATTGTTGGAAACCACGGGTAATAATTTTTGGAGTAGAAGAATTCACCTTATATTTAGTAAAGAAGCCTACGAACAAGAAAGCTTCCATTCTACAGTAACAAAATCTTATTTCAGTATGTTGTATTTAGATTATGCACATTTGTTTTATATATGATTCTTATTATAGAGTAACGGAGGAAATCAAATGGTTGATATGCGAAGTTATACATTCAAACTATGAAGCTACTTCACATAATGTATATTTAATAATTTGGTTATTGAAGTTTTCTATTTTTTATACCCGCTATTGGATTAAGTTACCTAGCGTACTCATCACTGGGTAGGTGGACTATGCTTGTAGTTAATCAGTGTTGGCAGCTTCAAAAACATAAAAGCTATAATTAGCTTATAATTCTGTACATATGTGGAATCCGTTGTTGAGACTGATGAGAAACATTTAAAGTGGGGTCAAGGTTTGTAGTATTTTACACAAGCAATTTGCGGTAATAATGAAAAAATGTGAGATTCGTCGATAGATCCTTTTAAAATTACATCGATAGAATAGTCTTCTCTAAGGAGAGGAACATTGCTTTATTCTTAACGGTAAGAATAAAGCGATGTTCGGCAAATATATTGCGGAGATAGTTTAGGTCTTTATTAACATTGTCGTTACCATTTATTGATTGAGAACGGGAAACAAAAAATACAGCTGCGTATCATCTGCATAAACATATCATACAATAACCCAAACCCGAGAGACTCCTTGGCAGACATTAATACATACATGACATCAACAACTCACTTAGGCCGATACGAGGGTTCTTTTTCTTATGATACATATACCCATAGAAACATACAGTTGGTTGGTTGAAATTGATTATTTTTCGAACTATCATAGGGTTCGACCTTTGTTAACGTAAGGAGTCGTTGGGACTTAGGTAGGGACTGTACTAAGACTTTAATAATTCAATGTTTAACTGCTTGAATTTTCTTTAAAGCTAGCTCGTACTATCTTGATAAAAGATGATTGGTCATTCTCGATTAATAGTTTTGGGGTACGGCGATTACTTCTGGCGAATAAACGGCGGGATATAATTCGGCATTGACCGTTCCTCAACTTTAGACCTGCTATTGGAACGAAGGCCACCATATTCTTTGATACCTTGCCGAAACGGATGATTTTTGTTGGTTCCATGACTCGTCACTACCGATGATATTACAATTATATTAAAAAGCGACCTCCATGAGATGCGTTTTTACCGCATAGGTCCATGTTGATTTGACTATTTCATTGTAAAAAGACTATAAATAATAAAAATACATGTACCATAGTGGTTCATGCTGTAGAGGCACTAAATTTAAAGATATTTAACAAATTTGAACTCAATCTGATGACAAGTTCAAAGTTATCCACATGATCGTGTTAAAATATATCATATCGGGAAACACACGTTTAAAGTTTGAATATATTTATTTACTACTTCATTATTTATTTTCAGTCAGTAATTCTAGAGCCATAAAACATTTCGTCTTCTTCTTTTTAGAGTTTCATTGTTTCAGCTTTTCCACTTTTCAAATGGTCCTCGCTTCTTTCAATGTGAAAGTTCTTCCACGCACCGGCGTCTTCATGTCCTTGTTTTACAAATAATTTTTGGCTAAGTGTTTTATTTTGATTCCTATTAAGTGTAGCATATGTGAAAGTATAATATTAGTCTGACTGGATAAACATTCAGCAAACTACGCCAGAAATCATTCCATAATTTTCATTCCGCTATGGTATTTACGTGTTTTAAGGTCAGTTGTCATACAGTACCAATCTACCATTATTGTTGCGGGTATGATCTCTAGCACATTTTTTAATGAAATAATTAATTAATGGACTACTTAAATTTTCATAGATTCGGTTTTCTGGTCGATTGAATATCTGCATGTAATGTTCGTTGATGTAACCGTCAGTCGTTCTCCTTGTTACTATATGTCGCAATAACAATTTTCTATGCTTTATTCGATTTGCTTTTTTCTCAAGCACTTTCCTTTGTTTAAATACAGACAAATAAAGTTTTAAAGAATGGATTGAATTTACTATCGCCACTTGGTGAAACATTTAAAAAAATTAAAAATGAGTAAAACACTTGGTATTGTGTCACGAAATTATATTTTTAATCCGATGTATATTTCGCCTTACGACTTGAGGAGTAAACTCAAGTTAATACAGTATGAGTGGTTTTAAAAGGGATCGACGTAAATTGAGTCCCAAGTTTCTTAATTACCTCTTCACCTAGATAAGTTGCGTCCCGTACCTTTCTGGAGAAATACGTAAATTGAGTCCCTGCTCCCTGAATCATTCCTAACTGCATTTTAATGACGGGGTGTAATTACAGGTAGTTATGCAGTTAATATTTCTACCATGTCCAACTTATAATTTAGTAGTATAGTAGTGTTAGTAGATGCTACAGGTTTGTAAATTTTAGTTTATAAATTCAGTGACCAAATATATTAGTGACATTAGACAAATAACATGGACATTATAAAAAGTGAAAAGGGCGGAAGCCTTCTTGTACTACAAGGATTTAAATTTCGTTTCCATAAATCTTTGGCGAATGGAATTGAACGTTGGACGTGTTGTAAACGTACGTGCAAATCGTTTTTGACAGTGGGTATAAATCAAGAACTTTTGGAAAGTCCTTCTCCTCACAACCATGAAAAATGGAAAATAACCAATTACAACGTCAGAAGCTGAGTAGTAACTTAAAGCGTAAAGCCGCCGACGATATTTGTGCAAGACCTGCCAAACTGATTCACTTGGCCCTGAAAGAGAGTGATATCAAGTTACTTGACTTATAGAAGTCATGTGCACCCAAAATCCATTGAAGAAACGCTTTCCACGGTAGCAAATGTCGATATCAAAACCAACGCCAATGAAAACTTTGTGTTCGTCAACGATTCCCAGGTCAAAATAATTGGATTTGCGACGAAGAGAAATTTAGAAACACTATGTCGTGCAAGTTATGTATATGTGGATGGTACGTTTAAAAGTTGCTCTCAATATTTTTATCAATTATTTACATTTCACGCTTTGAACAATGATTTGTATGTGCCCCTTGCGTTTTTCCTTCTACACAACAAAACTGCAGAAACTTATACAAATTGTTTTAGAAACTTAGTGAATAGCTGTTCAAGTATAGGACTGAGCTTTTCACCCATAAATGTTTTTATTTGTCCCTACTTGTCCCTATTAAGTTTATTAATTTGAAGAGCTTTTCCCAGAGTATTATTATTATAAGATGCCACCTTATAATTATATTTTCTTAATGTATTGGGCAACTAATTCCCGTTTCCTAAAAATAGTATTTTTATCCATCTCTTGTTGTCGTTCTCGATTTGATTGGGGCTAAAGGGGTAAATTAGCTTCCTTGTTATCGCATGCCACGTGAGTTGGCCAATGTATTAAGAAAATATAATTATAAGCCGACATTTTATAATAATAATACTCTGGGAAAAGCTCTAGTAAATAGTAAACTTAATAGGGACAAGTACAATAATTCAGGCATATATCAAATTAATTGTAATGATTGCAACAAGCTGTACGTAGGTCAAACCGGTGGAAGCATTTTAACAAGGTTTAATGAACACATACATACTACAAAAGACAATTCAAATTTAGCCACTCATCTAATAGTTAAAGGCCATAAATGTTCAATTAACAATCTTAAAATATTGAATAGAGGTAATAAAGGTTACAAACTTAATGTTCTCGAATCATAGTGCATCAAACAGAAAGTGCTGGAGGACCCGAATAACATTCTTAATAATCAATTGGATCTGATAACCTCACCTTTGGGTAATTCGATTGTCATTAAAGATGGAACATTACAAATAAATAATAACAATTCAATAGTTTAATATGCAATTAGCGTTAATTTAATTTAGTTTAGATAGTTATAAAACCGCACACACTGTATTAACTTTAGTTACTCTTGAAAAGGCAGTAAGGCAAAATGCACATCGAGTTAAGAATATAATTTTTGAAACTATACCAAGTGCTTTGTTAATCTCTAAATAAAGTTCTGATAACAAGAATAAGTAGAGTGATATTATTTAATAGACTTATATGATAGATCTCTACCACTAATAGGTCAATAAAACAAGGCTGGTTTGAACGATAGTTATATTTTCAGAACGTTTACAAGCGTTTTCGGAACACCTTCATCAGTGAAAATATAACTAGATAAATATATAAACAAACATTTGTTTTTTATTTGGGAACTATCAACAAAATAACTAATGACTAGGATTTCTTGATATAGAGGATGTGTAACCAACTTTTATATATATATAAATTATAAAAACTAAATTAATGTGTAAACATACATGCAAATTAAGTAAAACCTTGTATCAAAAAATCTTTGTCGAAACCTTAACAATTCTGTTCAAGGACTAGGGAAACCCAAATTTAAAAACCTAGCCAAAGGTTTCCTTCTTAAGAAATGCAAATGTCATTTTAACAAACTGCTATATACATTACTTAAATTTTGAATATCGGTCCTGAAATTAATAGTTTTAGTGTCTTTCTGTATATTTATCATTTCATATATTAGTCCTTTTTATAATTATTCTCTGTTTTTAATATAATTATGTTTTCAAAATCAAAGTAATGCCCAAGATCTTTGTAATGCTTTGTTACTGCGGTCATTGCACCAAAATCATTATTTAAAGAATACTTATGGCTATACAACCTTTTCTTTAAATATTGTTTCGTCTGACCGATGTAACAACCATCACAGTCTTTACAGCTTATTTTATAAACTACATTACTCCGATTTTGTTTAATTATTTTAGATTTAGTATTAGTAAAAAGAGATCTGTTACTATAATTTGGAATGAAAGTAATGTTTATGTTGTTCTTATTAAATTCTTTTTTATTTTTCGCTTAAACCTTTTTATAAGGAATAGCGTTATTATTACATTTACATATTACAATAATTTATATATATATATAAAAGTTGGTTACACATCCTCTATATCAAGAAATCCTAGTCATTAGTTATTTTGTTGATAGTTCCCAAATAAAAAACAAATGTTTGTTTATATATTTATCTAGTTATATTTTCACTGACGAAGGTGTTCCGAAAACGTTTGTAAACGTTCTGAGAATATAACTATCGTTCAAGCCAGCCTTGTTTTATTGACCTATTAGTGGCAGAGATCTATCATATAAGATAAGTATAAAAGGTCACGATATATATATATATATATATATTATTATTTAATAGATTGTAGTTTAGTATAAGTAAGTCTAATTATGGTAGCTATACCAGAATTGCCCCAGAAAAATGTTGAATTAAATTAGATATTTTTTTTTTTTATACGAAACATTTTCACAAAATAAAGGCCGATCATAAGAGAATATCCGGAAGAAAACTGTGATGTATGGTAGAATATATCCAAATTGATTCCCACTTTCATTTACTTTTTAGGTAACTACCTTAGCAAGTACATCAAAATTTCGCACACTCCTCACCGCACAATTGCCTATTTGATATGATTCTAAAGAAGTATTTTACTTAATCATAGCGCTGAGATATATTCTCGAACTCAAGGTAGAAATGAAAGTGTAGCGTTAACTAAATTGTATTGGTTTTGGGCACAAATTCGGAAAATTAGTAAATGATATTTTTTCTGCTTTTCTTAAATTTTATAGTTCATTTTTGATGTATTATTCTGCTAATATCGTGGCAAGCACAGTCAGGTAGTATAAGTCACGTTATTACTGAACGCTTATTGCAAATCATCAATTGTGTGACAAGGAGAATGAATAAAATTTAGTACGATTCATACTGTTATAAACGCATTATATAGACACATATATATATATATATATATAACTGTATTTATTTCGGCATACCTATAAACTTATATGATTTTGGAGCACCATCTTCCTCCATTCCTTCAGAACACAATAAGAATACCACATTTTCTGGATCTTCACTCGCTTCAATACAATACGTATCGACATCTGTGATTTTCGCAAATGTTAACTCTACATGATGGCTGTCGATTGTTACAATATCCTTAAGATCAACACTAACTTTTTGGCCCGCACATGAGTGATGATTTTCTAATAAATACACTTCACCAACATTTATGAAGGATGGAAGTTTGAGTTCTAAATTCCCGTGGAATTCACATGATTTGTTTACAAACATATATCCTTCAGCGCAGCATTTGGATACACAAGTTTTCACATTACAAACACAGCCGTATGTACGATTGCTGTAAGTATAATGATTTTCGTTGGTATATATCACATTTTCATATAATATTGATCCATCACCTTGTGATTTACCGGCTGTTATGTCAATAGCACGATCCTTAGCGCAAGGACACGCGAATGATCCGCGCATCAAAAATAAGATGCACAGATATAAAAAATTTGGTATGTGGAGCATTATTGTTAAAAATGTATTGCAGGCACACGTTCTCTGACTGAAATGAAAGCCACCACCCAATACAAGGAAAGTTATATTTCCGGTACACTTCATGCAGATCTATCTTTCATTGCGGTTAACAAAGCTAATGAAACACGATAAAATAGATCGGTACATTACTCCTTTGTTTTATGTACCTACTATACACATAAAGAGATATTGATTGTATTTTTATGTGGTGTATTGAAACATCTGATGAAACCTTCGCCTACCGCAAAACTGATCAAATAGATCCACAGTTCCTCTGTGATACGAAAATTATCTATCGTTAGTACACATTTTTTGAAGATTATCACTTATCCACACCATTATTTGCATGAGTAGGACAGATAAAAATCGAGTCCATCAACTGCATGTAAAATATGTTATATTTAATATAAGCGATTTAAAAGTAAACTAACCCGTTAGTTGACCGCTCGCCTAAAGCTTACTACCACGAACATTATACATTATGCTTAGCACAATTAATGATAAACATCCGCATCACCAAATAATCTGTGTAATTTTATTACATAAGTAGATTCGTAATTCGCGTTTGCTTAAATTTGTAACGTTAAAGAAACACAAAGTAAGTCTACATTTGAATAACCATAACAATATCACGATCACAAATTTGACAAAAACTAATTGATCACTATCGGTATACAGAATTCCATTTGCACATTTCAGTGTAGTAAATTTAGAAGTGTATATGTTTAAGTGTACTGATGTAATATGCAAGTAAAATGAGGATGCTTACATATGTATTATGGACAGCTGTTTATATATCATATTATAAAATTGCAACACAAGAACCGCGTTTCATAAGCACATTATCCATAAAAATTAATTCGGAAGTAATGTGTATTACGGGCTTTAAAACAGATACTTGGTTTCTTTTAACAAACGAAGAGGCTTTACTGGGGGACTCGGTGGGTGTACTTGTTAATATGGAATAAATAAAAGCTATGTGTTTTGCAATAAAAAACTTTGGGTGTGAACAATCAATTGAACATTGTACGCATGGTCGAACAGCGTTGCTTTATTGATGAAGCAAAGACCTCCTAACACGTTCGTGATTCGTTTTAATGTTACCCGTGCCGCTTCATGACCTACGGACAAAACCGATTGCATTCTGCGAGGTTCACGCATTCGCAAGTTCAGTTTCACGTATCATGGGCGTATCAGGAGCATTTACTTAAGTTTTGTTTAAGCCGAAAATGGGTACTAATCAGCACATCCATTCTAAAGTTGCTGGCAAAGAAACAGACATTTTGCAAGCAGTTTTTCTTAAAGCTGACTAATGATGACTAATTTGTAGTTCCTGTCGAAACAACCCAGCCAGGTAATGTATGTACCCCGAAGAAACTTTTCATAGACCTCAAAGAACGACAACAATTGGTGTTTGGGGTTATTCTAATTGAAAAAAGAATTGATTGCATCGGTATTTCTAATCGCTTTCGAAACTTTGCAATGCATCCCTGAGGATACCTACAAATCCATAAAATAAATTTATTATAATTTATTTTATTTAGTAAATGTAGTAATATTGAGAGTAATTCTTTTCGATTTATTAAATTCAGATTCTTTGACAAAGGAAGTCCAAATAACTGATTTTAGGTTGCTACATTATTGACAGTGATTTACCAACAATAATAAAAAAAAAGTTTGGAAGATAATGTATAATAATATAATACAATAACATTTTGCAGTTTGGTACTGCAATAAGTAAGAAGAATGTTTAGAAACCGGTTACCAAATACATACGAAATAGTTAGGGTATTGCTGATTATTAAAGGCCGGATAATATGCAGTTTGCATAAATTTGCACATTTGCATAATATATGCATTTTGTATATTATTTCCATATTTTGTAGTAATTCAGCATATTTGAAGTATCCGAGTTTTATTTATTTATTGGATGTAATTTATTATAGGATAGGCATTACTAAAAATATGTCGTGGTTGTAACGAACAAAGAGTCAAACAGCCCTCTTTAAATTAAAATAGCATTCTATGAAGCCTCTTCTCGTTACTTTTCCGATAAGCGCTTCCAAAAATTTATTAATGCTGTTCCCATACATCTAGACCGGGACAGAATTCAAGGAAAAGCTAATTCCCTGACACATCTAAATAAATACAAAAATACATTTTACCAGAAAATTAGGAGCACAAGTGTTTGTTATTCGGAGAAATTTATTCCCATATTCGAAAGCAATCTTATTTTAAACGTCATTTTACGTTGGTTTTTCGAAGTGTAAACTTGTGGGTTGTTATCTATATATGTATGTTAGTTTATTCCCCTATTTTTAAATAAAACATACACAAACGGAAGACACAGCTATTTATTCCTTTTTACACCTTGACATATATCACCCGTCATTATTTCCCAGGCGTCTCTGTTTTAATAACAAACGTCTAAATTGCACAGTTCACATCCCACTTCATTACAAGTAGCTCACACGGCCAATTCCGACCTAAAATTCGTTCTCGAATTTTGAAAAAGAGCACGTAATTTTAACGCCCAAAGATTCGTAACTTTGGCGCAAAGAGCACGTCTTTCAACAATATCTCTTTCTTTTTTTCTTTTGTTATAAGTAGATGAACCATATACAATTCGGCGTCCTTTTGTTACATTCTTACCAATTAAAGCTCACATGGGCATCCTATGACGATTGAAAATAGGAACAACATAATCTAGCAAACATTTCGCTAATTCTCTGAATGTGTTACGCAAAATACCTATAGTGGCTAATGGTTCACAGCAAATAAACAATATATAACAACGGCAGTAAAAGAACAAAACATATAATTATTACTATTAAATTGCGTTTTCTTCAAATTCACCTGGCCATATTCGCATCATGTCTTTAACAACAATTCTTTTGCGGTTAGTAGCTAAATTTCTAATCTCTACGCGGTCATTAGGTAACAACTGTAAAATTTCGAGAGGACCTTCATATCTTGGATCTAATTTGGACAAATGTGAATTTCCAGATGGATGAAAAACAATATCGCCTATTTCAACAATTTTGGTCATTCTTCGCTTTGTATCGAATCGATTTTTCGATTCAGAACCGAAACGTAATGAGCGCTCGTAAGCAATTTTTCGATCCTCACTCAGATTTCGATAAGTATTTGTTATTGATTTTATACTTTCTGTTAATGTTTGAATGTCCACCGAATCTATGGTTTGCCCTGTTAACAGATAAAGTGGGGAGAAACCGGTGGCTTTTTGTTTGGTCATATTAAGGATTGATTGCAACTTTGGAAGAACACTCGCCCATTCTGACTTTTTGTCATTTATTTCTACTCTTAGTAAATCTAAAACTGTTGAGACGTATCTCTCCACTTGACCATTTCCACGCGGAGCACTTTTGGCAGTAAGATGTTGAGTAATATGTAATCTTGAAAGTAACTGCTTTACTCTTTGATCAGTAAAATTAGTTCCTCTATCACATATTAATCCTTTAGTAGTTCCAAATATATTTAAATAAATTTCTAGTTTTTCACATGTTTCAGGACCAGAAAGAGTTTTTAGAGGAATTAAGAATAAATATTTGGTGATGGCGTCTATTAAGAGAAGGATATGTTTGTAATCCTCTGATGACGTAGGGAATGGCTCCACACAGTCGCAATGCACAGTATGAAAAGGGATTGGAATTTTATCGATAGGATGTAAGAGTCCCTGTTTGGGTCCGGTATGTTTTTTATTTGACATACACTTTAGGCAATGATCACAATATTTCTTTACGAATCGCGCCATTCGTGGGAACCAAAAGTAATGGTTTATCTTTGCAAAAGTTTTGTCCGGACCAACGTGCAACTGTTCATTATGGAAAATTTTTAACAAACCGAGTCTACTTCCCTTTGGTACAAAGGCCCTGTAGATTGGGGGATTTTGATCAGGATTAATTTTTCTAAATAAAATGTCATTTTGACAAAAGTAGTCGTGGGTTAATTCCCCATTAAGTAATTTTGACTTAATATCACAGGTTTCGGGATCGCGCTCTTGATTTATTTTAAGCCAATTATCGGTTGTAAGAACGTTCACGGGAACTCTGCGGTCGAGTTGTTCAGGATATTGTGGTGGATTCCTACTGAAGTAATCCACGTGTGGAATGTATTTTCCTTTGCGATATTCGATGCTGAAGTTATAACTTTGTAGGTAAAGCCACCATCTTGTAATCCTAGGCAATAAATCCTTTTTCTTTTGAGTTAATTTTAACGAATTGCAATCGGTGATAAGTTTAAAATTTATTCCTAGTAAATAAACGCGGTAGTGCTTTACTGCATAATAAACAGCTAGCGTTTCTAGTTCATAAGAATGGTATTTACTTTCTTGTTTAGTAGCTCGTTTCGAAAAATAAGAAATAACTCTCAGTGTATTATCACATTTTTGAAATAGACTAGCCCCGAACCCCAAGGAACTTGCGTCCGTATGAAGCTCAGTTTCTAAGGTTGAGTCGAAAATTAATAAAAGGGGTTGTTGGCTTAGAAACGCGACTACATAATTCTTGGCAATTTCTTGTTCAGTTCCCCATACGAAATCTAGTCCTTTTTTGGTTAAATTTGTTATACAAGCTGTGCGCGTAAAAATTCAGGTACATATTTGCGAAAGTAACTCGCTAACCCCATAAACTGACGGACTTGTTTTATGTTTCTGGGATTGGGTGCATTTAATAAGGCTTCCAATTTCCCTTTATCTGGCCTTATACCATCTTGAGAAATTTCGTGTCCAAGATAAAGAATTTGACGTTCAAGAAATTTACATTTCTTTATGTTCAAAGTAAAACCTGCAGAAGTAAGTGAAGCCAGTACTCGGTCAAGTTTCTCTAAACCTTCTTGAATGGTTTTAGATGGGATAATCATATCGTCCAGATACACCAACGAGTTGGTGCCCTTTAAATTACCCAAAGCTTTGCAAATAGCTCGTTGAAATACTGCAGGAGAGTTTGACAGACCAAAGGGCGAACGTAAATATTCAAAATGCCCATCCGGCGTCACAACTGCGGTTTTTCGATCGAATTTTTAGCAACTGGAATTTGGTGAAACCCAGCTGCCATATCAAGGGTCGTAAAATATTTGTGTCCACCCAGCTGATCAATTTGATCATCTATACGCGGTAACGGAAACCTATCTTTGATGGTTATTTCATTAAGAGCACGGTAATCCACGCACAAGCGATAACTCCCATCCTTTTTATGTACCAAGATAACTGGACTAGCAAAAGGCGACGTGCTTTCGCGTATGATATTATTTTGCATTAGGTCTTTGATAATGTCTTTAACTTTTTATCGTTCAGACAATGACATGCGGTACGGTTTACAATGAATTATCTTATCACTCTTCAATCTTATATTCATTTCACCGGTTGTAATTGCCCTCACAGATGTCCACAGATGCCCTCACTGGTGATAAAGTCACTGTAGTTAGACATTAGTTTTAACAAGCAATCTAAATCGTCCCCTTCTAAAGCTGTTCTAGGTTGCTCAGGGCAAATGGTTAAGCTTTGAATCTGATGTTCAGGCTTTAATTGTTTTGAGTCTTCGAGGTAAATTCTGGTCCCCCGCGAATCAGTACACATTTTAAGTCCTTTGTGATTGAGTAAATCTCTACCCAGAATAGCGTCCGGTTTCATAACAGAGCTTTCAACAACATAAAAATTTATTTCGAGCGCCGTGACGTCCCGCTCAAACAGCAAAACAGCTCTTTGACTGGTTGGTATTAGGCTACCACCTATGCCCTTCAGCATGATGAAAGCTGGTTCAAAGCGGCAGCGTAGTTTATGAACGACCTTTTCAGAGATCAAACTACATTCGGCTCCCGTATCAACCAAACAATTAACAGATAAATTTTGTATTTTAAAATTAGTGCAGAATCATTATCCAGGTCTAAGCAAAAATTATTTATTTTTGAAATTTTTAACGAATTTCCATTTTTGTTATTCTTAAAGAAACATTTTTCAGAACTATGCCCAAATTTTTTACAGATGTCGCATTTTTTTTGATTTTAGGCAGATTTGAATTGCTCGAATTATTATTGTTGTAGTTTGTTAATCTCCGCGATTTCTAACAGTTGCGGCTGATATGCCCAGGTCTTTCGCAATTGTAACACACCTGTTCCTCATTGTTATTTTTAAATGGATCTGGTCGTTTAAAACCCTTTCCTTGACTGTTTTGTTTGTTAATTTGATAATTACTGAGTAAGTTAAGTAATGCTGAAATAGAATTCACGTTGCTATTAAAAGCCGCTGTTTTGACATGGGCATCTGATATATCACCAGCAATCAGCTCGACTATTTGTCTATCGCTTAAATTAAAATTTAAACACTTCAATAGCGATATTTTCTTTCTTGCGTACTCACAATAACTCGTAGCTTGGCTCCTACTATACTGGCTTGCCTTACGTAATCGCTCGCTAAGATTCTTCTTTGCAGGATATAATTAACATAGTTCAGCTCGAAAACTAGCCCAATTCTTGTCTGCTGGGTGCCAGTTGTTGTACCATTCCTTTGCATCAGCCTCCAAGACACTCGAAGCTCTGCAAACCTGTTCAAAATCGGTCCACGCAAAAGTGCTAGCTAAAGCTTCCACGTCGTTACACCATTCGGCGGCCCCCACATCACTTTTTGAGGGATCGAAGGCGGGAACGTTCACTGATACGGAGGGCAGAGCTTGTCTCTCAGCTACGGCTTGTTGGGGACGCTGCTGCATTTCACGGAGAACAGCCGTTAACACATTGGTTAATTCTTCCATTTTTACTAAAGTACACGAAGCACACGCGTAGCGATTTTCAGGCACTCCCAATCTCACAATCCTTGTGGTACTTTTAGCGGACCGAATTCCACTTCTGATGTTAGTTTATTCCCTATTTTTAAATAAAACATACACAAACGGAAGACACAGCTATTTATTCTTTTACACCTTGACATATATCACCCGTCATTATTTCCCAGGCGTCTCTGTTTTAATAACAAACGTCTGAATTGCACTCTTCACACCCCACTTCATTAGAAGAAGCTCACATGTATATAAAATACAAAAAATGTTTCTATGTCCGTTATAGACTTCGAAACTATCGAACCGATGTGCCCCAAACCGGTTTCATTAGAAAGGCAATAACGCGAGGATGACTTTAGACCACTGAAAAAATGCATTCGGTCCATTCATGAAGTGGATTTTCGACTTTTCCCATACAATAATTTTTTGGAATACAGACTGTCAATACAAAAACATTGATCTGTCACTGTGATCAGAAAGTTTTATCATTTGTGGTTATCGCGTCGACCATGTCAAATAATCGAATTAGAAAATATTAAAAATCTCATAGATAGTAGAAACGTGTAATTTTGGCTCCGAAGAATGATGACGTCAACAAAATAAATCATCAAATTTGATTCAAGCTACCCGGTGAAGTTGTCACGTACAAATCAATTGACACAGTTATAGATCAGGAACAAGCTGTCAACTTTCTAATAGAGTTTCTTAACTCTTTGGAACCATCTGGAATGCCACCACATATCTTAACTTTAAAAGTTGGTTCACCGTTGATGCTCATTCGCAACTTATTGTTAGAGCCAGCGAAATTGTGCAACGGAACAAAATGGTAAGTGTTGCTGGTTTGGAATTCCTGTTTTTCGCACGGCCAATTATATGTTGCTTGCTCTAGAGTTGGAACGTCGAAAAATCTTTATGTTTACATACCTATCGAAAAAACTCAAAACACGACGGGTATCTGCTAGTTAATTATAATAGCAAAAATTCCGAAAATAGCGACTGTGCCTGGATGGATTGCACCTTATTCAGAATTGCGTATGGATGGAGAAAAAGTATTTTGCGTAGCATGCAGCAAGATTGTAAGTAAAATTTAAGTTTATTTCCTCTTATTAATGTATAGTTTTTAAACGATGTTTAACAAAATTTATTATGTAAGATGGCGACATTCTGATACTATCAGTTCAGCAACAAAAAGATCTCTCAAAATCAAGAAAAACAGACTGAGGATTGGTATTTAAAAACATATGACGTCATTACTCAAAAACAGCTGATGGTTGAAAATCGACTGTGATGCAAAAATGTGTATTTTTATGAAATAAAATAGACCTATTCAAGAATTTCTTCCAACAAAAATTTGCGCGGACTGTGTATAAAAAATGCAAGATCTATTAAAAAATTACATATCAGTAGGATATCTACGGTCGATATAACAAACTATCACTAGCAACTCGAAATGGGATTAATAGGATTTGGTAAACACTAGTGTTTCTAACTTTAATGATATACTAATATACAATGCGCAACATTTAAAAACTTTTTTTTTTATATCTATAAATGTATAAAATGGGATAAAATTTTAAACACTGCAGAATGACGTTTTTGTCATAGGTTCACCTTTTTATATGTAGATTAAATACGTAACATGTACACGTAACTTTACTTTAATGTTGGCTGAAATAACTAATTCTAAAGCACGCACTACAAAAACAGAAATAAAAAGATTAATTTGCTTCTAATAAACGGTTGTAGGCATTTATTTAAAATGACAAAAATTTCCAGTATAAGCGGAAGTGATACTTTTGGAGAAATATTTTTCATTAGGAAACAAAATCGTAAATTTTTCTTGGAGTTTCTTTGAGCTTTGAACCGCGTTAATACAGTATTGTTATATGTAGCTATGTAAAGTACGGAGATGTTCTAATTCTTAAATCATATTCTGGGAATACTGTCCTATACGGTGGTCTTCTTACGTGATAATTTTCTTCGATATAGAAATCTACGAATGATATTCATAAAAGTAGGAAGCTATTTTGTAGTAAGAAATGTTTATCTTATCTATCCGCAAGTGGTTTTATTTAGAAAGATAAATTTTATCTGCATCAATATTTGCTTCGAACGATGAAACTGAAGAGATCTTAAATTAAATAGAATTTATGTACGTATACAGGAATTTACATTTGTTGGGAATTACAAAAATTTGTATTACGCTCGTATAAAATTTTTGAGGTGAGTGCTGTTAAAATGTATGGTTATATATATATCGTCCGATTGCTTCCCACATCATCCAAAATTTCCCGAAGACGTTCAAAAGATAAATTCAGTCGTGTGTAACCAGGGAAAGATTTATTTAAACACTAAGCAATACTAAAACTTAGTGCAAGAAGAATTACAACCGGGATTAAAACAAAATTGGTATGGACTTCTCTATGTCTGCTTAAAAGACGTATGCAATTTAATTTCGTCCTCTTAAACACATGAAAAATAAAAAGTAGCTCCTGTTAGTTATAAAAGAAAATGAGTTTATTAAAGTTCAAATACGTGTTGAGTAAATATAAATAAATAACCATATTCAGTAATGTTATTCCCTTGCTTTGCATATTATTCACTGTAATAATAATATATAGTAATATAATATCAAGATGCTACTTTCCTGTTTTCAATTAAACAGTCAAAATCTATTCATTTTCATCGAATATATCAATATACATGCTAATAATCTTTAAAGAAAAATAACACAATAACTTACTATGTCAGACATGTAACAGTATAATGCTAACAGGCCTATTGGGATTATTTATTTGAAAAGAAATGGGTTTTGGCAAATATTTACAAATACTATTTGAAGATAAATTCAAAAATTTGAAACTTCAAGATACTGGATTGAAATGTTTGTCATAAAAGCTTATGCTGAAATAAGAACTATAATGTTTACACTGTATCCTTTAGCATTTAATATTAAAACCGCGAGGCCAAACAACTTCCACCCTTCTTCTGCAGATGTAAACATCTATTGAAAACTTTCAATGAGCTGTATTTCTTCTTTAAACGAAATATCGCAAAATGTTTAAAACTATTTCAGTAGTATGAAGGGGAATCAAAATGACCTCCCAATTACTATTCTACCATCAACCCCGACTATCCAGCCACCCCAACTTCAAAATCCTAAATGGCAAAGTAGTCTATGAGCATGGTTTTCATTGATACCATTCTTTCAAAGGTAATTTTAAGTAAGTAATTACGACTTGATTCAGTAATAAGGCGTATGGAACCATAGTTAGCTAATTAATTCTACTAAACAACGCCAGACAATTGTTATCGATTTATTACTATCGAAATATAAAAAATTAAAACATTTTACTCAATCAATTGTTAAAAATTTCCATCGTTCTTTTCTAAACAGTATAACCTATTTTGAAACTCAGCGCTCACATTTCCGAACGTACCCTTCGGAATTAAACGGCATTCCTGAATGATACAAATACGCATATCCTCAAGTAATTCCGATGTAGTTTTTATTATAGGCTTTAAATGCACTGAGAAGAAAAATCCAGAAGCATTAACCTGGCGATCCTACTGGCTATTCTATGGGGCTCCTCCATCCGCGAGGATATTTGTCGTGTTTCTACACGCCAGATATCCTCGAATGAGCACTACGTAGTGGGACGGCGTCCGAATTGGGGCCTTAAAGATCCATGTTTCCATCCACACCTTGTAGATCCCCCCCGTCGCTAAATTAAGAAGTTCTACCGTGCTTTTAATAAACTTCTGCATTGAAATTTTGTTGAATAAAGAACGAATCCGTAACAACATAGACAAACAAGTGTGGTTTATTTTCTAACCAGTACCTGGAATAGTGTTGATTGACTATCCTATTTACGAAAAACCGGGGTCCCCCTCTCAAACAAACATTTTCACCAATTCCGGGAAAATTGTATTCGTCTGTTATAACCTTCTAACTTTTGAAATTATATTGCAAGAAAGAGCACTAACATTGTTATTTGGCACAGGTTTCTTCTGTGAATTAAAATACTTTCGAAATGATACTCTAAGTGAATAAGCAATTTAAAACCTTTTGAATCTGCACTTACCACTACAAACAAGCTTTAATGGGAGCTTTTTTCTAATTTGGTTCTTTCCATTTTGGTTTTCAGTCTCAACATATTTTTCTCGAAATTTAAATGAATGTTCATTCGTCCCGCCCAATTATTCTTCAATCACCTATGATTGCTGGAAATCAATGTGAGTTAGTCCACTTTGATTTTATATTTTACATATTTTAGTAAAAACTGATAGCGATATTTCACAATCTGAATTAAAGCTATTGTCTCTGTGAGTTTTTGAGTGTGTAAACAGTTGCAGATGTCACTTGATAACGTGTCTTTTGAATAAAAAGACAGCGTCTAACAAAGTAATTGATATCACCAATTCCGCCTAAAAGACGCATGTAGTTATTTCGTTAAGTATTCACATCAAGTTTACAAAAAAGTATTCTGGATTTTCTCCTGTAAGATTTCAATATTATCAAGATTTATATTAGCACTTTCACCAGATATCAGCTGATAAGTGTTGTATCCTTTAAATTGCCAATAATAACCGGATGAAACACTATAGTTTATTCCACATAAAGTCTTAATAACACACTCTTTTTGTCTATTGACCTCCCACTTAGTCCGCACAAACTTATATACAATAAAACCATGATAGAAATACATTAGGTATGCTCATAAGTAGAGGCCGGATTATATGCAAAAAAAAAGTGGAAATATGCGCATAAATATGCAAATGTTTTGGCCTAAATATGCACTTTCCTATGTAAAATATGCAGATAAAAAATAGGAGTAATGCTAGAAAATATAATACTATAGAAAAAAATATTCTATTATGTTTACTACAAGTTTATTTATAACATTTTACAACATAATTAACTATGAAAACAATTTACAATTACATATTTCTCAAAGTTTTCAATAGAAAAATTGTGGCGCTTGTCTGATAACCTTTATATATTTATATATTGAAAAGGTTCGTCTACGTCCACGCTTGTTATAGGAGCATATTTCAAATTAGAAATATCCTCTATTGTCAACTCAATATTTTCTACTAACTCACCACATAAGATTTTAGCAATATCCTTTAGCTTTTTAAAACCCTCACTTTTTTCTATTACACTTAAAAATTTTCATACACGGATTTTCCCACCCTTCCTTTAACATCAAAACATAACTTTTCAAATTTGTTTATTATTTCAACGCTCTCAATTAGCGACATAAATTGTTTTTCCAATTGCAATATAGAAGTGGAAATAAAACTGGCTTTAATAAATGCCAACTGTTAAGGTATTTCTTTACTCGAATACACCTTTTGGGCGTCTAGCACAGATTGTGTATCGCTATCAAGATCCATAAGAATTGTCTTTATTTCTTCATAATGATTTGCATGAAAAATAGCAGCTTCCAACCACGTTCCCCATCGTGTGATTACTGGTTGAGGAGAAAGCGGAATACCGGGTAGATGTTGTTTGTAAAACTGAACTCTTAATGGAGCCTTTAAAAATACTTTCTTAACACTACGAATTAAAGTATTTACCAAGGGAAAATAGTTTCTTACTTCTTCTGCAACACGATTTAGTCCGTGCGCCAAGCAAGTTGTGTGAATTAAATTTGGGTAAAAGATTTTCAAGTTGCAATCTGCCTTCACCATGTATGGTGCGGCGTCCATTAAAAACAATAGAATTTATTTCTGTTGGAATCGATTCCGGTAAGAAAAAGGTAGCCAGTTCTTCTTGTATAAACCTTGTTATTATCAAATTATTTGCCTTTTCCAACTGTTTGGATAAAATTAAATAAAATTTTGCTGGAACCGATACGTTAAGGATACCTATCATTAAATGAACTATGTATCGGCCCACACTATCAGTAGTTTCATCTGCGCATATGTAAATGTAATTGTTTGACACAGCCTTCTTAATGCTACCCAATGTTTCTGCATAGATACGGTGAATATAATTTTTCTTAAGGTGCTCTCGCCGGAAATATTATATTTGCTGGTGTACTTTTGCAAAAATAACTTGACGTTTAAATTGTTTATTTTATGTAGTGGAATATCTGCCGACACAAACATTAGGCACAAATCTGCTTTAAATTGTTCTTGTTCCGATTTTTTGGAGGTTGATGGCAAACATTGCGGTAATGTTTGCTGACCCTTCTTCGCAAATTTCATCTCTTTGATAGTTTTGCAGCATGAGATGGAGTTTTAATATGCTGGTCGACTTGAAACTTTCTCTCACTTGTAACCTGCATAAAAATATCACATCAGTTGTTTTCTTATAAAATAAGTGTTAGTAAAAGATGAAGGAGTAATAAAAAATTAATGTGTAAAGAGTTTGCGAAGCAATCGGAATAAACGACATTTAATAAAATAACCAATACAACGCTTCGACAAATAATTTTATTTTAAAATGATTTTTATTTAAACATCATCAGCAGAATACGGAATATCAGATATTCCGTATTGTGCTGATGATATGCGAAAAATACGCATGAAATATACATCTCATTTTACTCATTTTAAAATAACATTTTAAATTATTATTTGTCGAAGCGTTGTATTGGTGATTTTGTTAAACATCGCTTAGAAACTATAGATTAATAAGAGGAAATAAACTTAAATTTTACTTACAATCTTGCTGCATGCTACGCGAAATACTTTTTCTCCATCCATACGCAATTCTGAATAAAGTGCAATCCATCCAGGCACAGTCGCTATTTTCGGCATTTTTGCTATTATAATTAATAACAACCCACAAGTTTACACTTCGAAAAACCAACGTAAAATAACGTTTAAAATAAATAAGATTGCTATATGTCAAGGTGTAACAAGGAATAAATAGCTGTGTCTTCCGTTTGTGTATGTTTTATTTAAAAATAGGGGAATAAACTAACATACATATATAGATAACAACCCACAAGTTTACACTTCGAAAAACCAACGTAAAATGACGTTTAAAATAAGATTGCTTTCGAATATGGGAATAGATTTCTGCGAATGACAAAGAAACATCTGTGCTCCTAATTTTCTGGTAAAATGTATTTTTGCATTTATTTAGAAGTTTCAGGGAATTAGCTTTTCCTCGAATTCTATCCCGGTATAGATGTATGGGAACAGCATTAATAAATTTTTGGAAGCGCTTATCGGAAAAGTATCGAGAAGAGTCTTCATAGAATGCTATTTTTAATTTAAAGAGAGCTGTTTAACTCTTTGTTTGTTACAACCACGACATATTTTTAGTAATGCCTATCCTATAATAAATTACATCCAATAAATAAATAAAACTTAGATACTTCAAATATGCTGAATTACTACAAAATATGGAAATAATATACAAAATGCATATATTATGCAAATATGCAAATTTATGCAAACTGCATATTATCCGGCCTTTACTGATAAGTTTACCAAAACAGGGTTTCCTTGCGCATTTCCCAATGCGCGTCATCACTTGCCTTTAGTTCTGGATGTTGCGTTGTTGGCTGCCATTTCGCTACTGTATTAAGTGGTATGACTATATTCTAGTTTCCCAAAGCGCGTCATCGCTAGACGCGCACGGGCATACTTAATGTATTTCTATCATGAATAAAACTACCCTTAGTTTGCCTAACCTTCGTTGTCACATTTTAATTCGAAGGTCATACTGACTATGTAAATAAATCCCTAACTTCGATACGTATCGACGATGTGGTAACACCGATCAGCCTCTATATGGAATAAACTATAACATTTTTGTATTGCATCCGTTTTGCGATGTCGTTCGTCTTCAATCAAATTGAAATCCCAGAAAATAGAATATTTTTATATCGTGCTGTCACAAACCACTCATAAGGCGTTTGGTTTAACTGTACAATCTACGTTTGTCAACTCGTAGATTCGTCCGCTTAATGTGTAAAAGAGCATGTATCTGCTTCACTTGTATGTTCGGTTCAAGTTAACAGAGAATTCGCTTAAGAGAGAGACTATGCTCATGTAAGATCTTATGGAGTGTTATTGTTCTTGGTAGATTATCCGTTTAAAAAGATATCCGCTTATCAGAGGTGTCCGTCCAGAGGAAGTACATTCTATTAGAGACTGCAGTAAAACCATCAAGTGCTGTTTATTCGGATTTAGAAACTATTCGTTAGATAATTGCAGAAGTCATTCACAAACTATTAAAATTCGATTTCTTTTCAACAATATATTATATTAAAAACCTGTTTTGCTTCCTGGAATGTCATTTCGCACCATTCCTAAAGGCTTATGGTGAACGTAAGTTCGTAAGTCGTTCGTAAGAACGTAAGTCTGAAGTTAATTAAGTAGCTTACGATGATCCCAACGTTTAATTAGTAAATCACTTGGTAAGTACTTATCCAAAATTACCTTTGTATGAACCAATCGAAAGCGTTCTTTAATAACTTTCCAACGATGTGACACAAGCGTCCCTAAAAAAGGGACCCATTCAAAGTTATCAACTCTGTCCACAGTATATCTAATTTGGATGGGTTATTGAAAATCTGAAAAATATAAATAACCATATCACTAATGCTCAATACTATGTATATCCAACCTATCACGAAAATTTAATCGAAAATTAGAACAAAAAGGTTAACATTGAGTTAAGAAAGAATATTAGGCAAAATATGTAACATGTCTAAACATTATTGCGGAATATGAGAATACATAACACTTTTATTTATTTATCTGTACACTCCTTCTTTTTCTTTCTTCTTCTTCTATATTTCTTATCCCTTTTCCAGCTATCTCTATCCATATAAAATGATTCTTACCCTTACCACACCGATTTTCATAGCTTCCAAAGTGACATTTCAGCAAATTAGTATCTCCAGCGGAAAACGCAAGAAAATTATAACTATCGACATTGCTCGATGGTGTCCAACTCGAACGGATGAAAATATCAGAAGCAAAATAATCAAGGGCTATAGACTAGATTGATTCCACTATGCTGAATCAAAGTTGCTTTTGAAATTATACCGTCATGTATATTTTCGTAACTGAATAGCCGGCATCACCGAATTATCGTCACATACATATTCATCCGCGAATGCTCCTCTACACTAATTTATCCTTGAACTTGTCTTTATATGTCTTGTGTATATATTAAATAATATTAGAAACGTAATATTAAATAATAATATTGTTTTACTGTCAGTTATAAATTAGTAACAAAATGATTGAACAATAGAAAAATTAGAAATTAATAGCATACGAGAGTAATTCGGAAAAGACCTCCTGGTTCGCTACAATATAACATAGATTGTCAATTCTATCAAAATCAATTAATGAAATTGTCGAGCTCCTTTTATTCTAGACATTCTATTAAGGTCATTGTACCTTCAAATTGTTGAATTATATCGACTAAATTTGAATCTGTATTTCTAGAAAAAATCAAGAAAAAGGTAAGAACTCGACAAACGAATACAAAAGAAATTATTGAAAATAAACAAATTTAATTTTGCACTTCGAATAAGGGGCTAATAAAAAAATTTGGAAGATGATAATTTTGAATGCGCTGGTCAATAATAAATGGCTTGTAATTGCTAGAAGCAATTGATTCCAATCACATCAGGTTGTTTTTCCAGACGATTGCATCGGTGGGTGAAGCCAGGCAACACATTTCTAGTTTTCATTGCGTTATTGTAAGACTGCATCCACGAATAACGATTTACCTGATATTGTTGATATATAATATCTTGAGAGATAACCATCAGATCTCTATAATTAATCTTAAGTTTTCTTTATATAGCTCTAGAAAACAATGGAAAGGATTCAATTTTCTTGCTTGCCTTAGTCTATATATGTTACTGCACGGATTGGGAAGCCGCAATCTGGTCGTTTCATGCGGCTGTTTGGAGGCAAGACCAATTCAGCGCGGTTGTTTTAACGGAAACCCATTTTAATGTGGCCAATGGCAGTTGACATATCGGTGTCTTATCTATATACCATATATGAAAGAAAAGTAGTGTTAGTTACACCATTTATAACTCAAGAACGGCTGGACCGATGTTCATGATTTTTGATTTGTTGGATTTGTCTCCTCCAGGAATAGCAGAATAACTATTAAAACATTTGAAATATGAAAAAAAAATTGAAGATTAATCCAATTGACGACGTTTGGTTTGTTAGGTTATGACAGTTGTCATGGTGCATGCAAAGGCAATTTGAGACATTTGTGATTGTGCGCTCATGAATAATTTTTATGTCATAATAGAGGCAAAGTCAGCAAGATCCATCACAGTTTTGGCTAAATATGAGGACGAGTCCCGGTCGATTTTCGCAAAAAATTATAGCGCCGTAAAGGTGACCTAAAAAGTGATAAATTATCTTAATAAAAGTTTTGCGAGACGTGTCTACCAGAGTCACAATTTCAGAAAAACGGTCTTACCTTGAAGTGTTTACGTTACGTTCAAACGAAATCTTCTTATGTATTTAATCCCATAAGTATAATTTATAATACATTTATAATAACTTTTATCCTTTTTCTACAAATATGCCTTCCATTATTAATATAATTTTCAGTTATTTACCAATAATTTTACATTTTCTGAGATGTTAAAATGTATGATTTTCTAAATGACATTTGACTAGTAGCAACCAGTACCAACTTAAATAGATGTATATTCATGTAATTCTTCTTATTCTTCTTCGAAGCGGTCTATTATTGAAGTTAAACGTTGGTTAAACGAATCGTTGCCGTACACACAAAAATTGAATGATGCACGAACTTGCGTATTCTTATGATTTTTCCTGTACATATTTATTAATTCTTTTTGTCGCGAGGTTGTTTTGGATGCGTATATCATACATAAAGAAAAGTTAAGGGGGCCAAGTAAAATCGTAGAGATAGACGAATCCAAATTTGGAAAAGAAAGTATCATCCTGGATATTTTGAGGGGCAACAGCTGTTGTGGTGTAGTGTGGTGTGGGTTTGGGTCTGGTGGTGTGGGATAATTTGGGCCGGGTGGTGTAGTGCGGGTTTGGGTTTGGGTTTGGTGGTGTGGTATAGTTAGGGCCGGATGGTGTGGGTGGGTTTCGGTCTGGTGGTGTCGTATTGGTAGGGCCGAATGGTGTGGGGTGGGTTTCGGTCTGGTGGTGTGATTGGGTTTGGGTCTGGTGGTATGGTGTGGATTTGAGTCTGGTGGTGTGGGATAGTTTGGGCCGGGTGGTGTGGTGTGGGTTTGGGTTTCGTGGTGTGGTATAATTAGTGCCGGATGGTGTGGAGTGGGTTTCGGTCTGGTGGTGTGGTATAGTTAGGGCCGGATGGTGTGGCTTGGGTTTCGGTCTGGTGGTGTGATTGGGATTGGGTATGGTGGTATGGTGTGGGTTTGAGTCTGGTGATATGCTGTGGGTTCGAGTCTGGTGGTAATGATGTGGATTTGGGTCTGGTTGTGTGGGATGATTTGGGCCGGATGGTGTGGGGGGTGTTTGGGTCTGTTGGTGTGGTATGGGTTTGGGTCTAGTGGTGTGGGATAGTTATGGCCGGATGTTGTGGGGTGGGTTTCGGTCTGGTGGTGTGATTGGGTTTGGGTCTGGTGGTATGGTGTGGATTTGAGTCTGGTGGTAGCGGTGTGGGTTTGGGCCTGGTGGTGTGGGATAGTTTGGGCCGGGTGGTGTGGTGTGGGTTTGGGTTTCGTGGTGTGGTATAATTAGTGCCGGATGGTCTGGAGTGGGTTTCGGTCTGGTGGTGTGGTATAGTTAGGGCGGATGGTGTGGCGTGGGTTTCGGTCTGGTGGTGTGATTAGGATTGGGTCTGGCGGTATGGTGTGGGTTTGAGTCTGGTGGTATGGTGTGGGTTTGGGTCTGGTGGTGTGGGATAGTTTGGGCCGGGTGGTGTGGTGTGGGTTTGGGTTTCGTGGTGTGGTATAATTAGTGCCGGATGGTGTGGAGTGGGTTTCGGTCTGGTGGTGTGGTATAGTTAGGGCCTTATGGTGTGGGGTGGGTTTCGGTCTGGTGGTGTGATTGGGTTTGGGTCTGGTGGTATGGTGTGGATTTGAGTCTGGTGGTAGCGGCGTGGGTTTGGGCCTGGCGGTGTGGGATAGTTTGGGCCGGGTGGTGTGGTGTGGGTTTGGGTTTCGTGGTGTGGTATAATTAGTGCCGGATGGTGTGGAGTGGGTTTCGGTCTGGTGGTGTGGTATAGTTAGGGCGGATGGTGTGGCGTGGGTTTCGGTCTGGTGGTGTGATTAGGATTGGGTCTGGTGGTATGGTGTGGGTTTGAGTCTGGTGGTATGGTGTGGGTTTGAGTCTGGTGGTATGGTGTGGGTTTGGATCTGGTGGTGTGGGATAGTTTGGGCCGGGTGGTGTGGTGTGGTGTGGGTTTGAGTTTCGTGGTGTGGTATAATTAGTGCCGGATGGTGTGGGTAGGTTTCGGTCTGGTGGTGTGGTATAGTTAGGGCCGAATGGTGTGGGGGTGTTTGGGTGTGGCGGTGTGGCGTGTGTTTGGATCTGTTGGTGTGGTATGGGTTTGGGTCTAGTGGTGTGGGATAGTTATGGGCGGATGTTGTGGGGTGGGTTTCGGTCTGGTGGTGTGATTGGATTTGGGTCTGGTGGTATGTGTGAGTTTGAGTCTGGTGGTAGTGGTGTGGATTTGGGTCTGGTGGTATGTGTGAGTTTGAGTCTGGTGGTAGTGGTGTGGATTTGGGTTTGGTTGTGTGGGATGGTGTTGGGTGTGTTTGGGTCTGGTTGTGGGGGTGTGTTTCGGTCTGGTGGTGTGGTATGGGTTTGGGTCTAGTGGTGTGGGATAGTTTGGGACAGATGGTGTGGGGTTAGTTTGGGTCTGCTGGTGTGGGATAGTTTAACTTTTCTTTCTGTGGGATATACGCATCCAAAACAACCTCGCGACAAGAAGACATAAATATGTTCAGAAGAAATCGTAAGAATACCCTAGTTCGTGTATGAATCATTTTTTCCATATATGGCAATTATTCATTTACAAACGTAAACAAGCTACTAAACGAACCAAGAATATATATATATATATATATATATATATATATACACGCACATCTGATAGTCAATGATCTAAATCAGTAAAATAGCAGATAAATTAACACAAAAATTTGCTTAAATTATCGACTAGTAAATACAGAAAAAATCATAATAATACGCAAGTTCGTGCATCATTCAATTTTTGCGTGTACGGCAATGATTCGTTTAACCAACGTTTAACTTCAATAATGGACCGCTTCGAAGAAGAATAAGAAGAATTACATGAATATACATCTATTTAAGTTGGTACTGGTTGCTACTAGTCAAATGTCATTTAGAAAGTCATACATTTTAACATCTCAGAAAATGTAAAATTATTGGTAAATTACTCAAAATTATATTAATAACGGAACGTATATTTGTAGAAAAAGGATAAAAGTTATTATAAATGTATTATAAATTATACTTATGGGATTAAATACATAAGAAGATTTCGTTTGAACGTAACGTAAACACTTTAAGGTAAGACCGTTTTTCTGAAATTGTGACTCTGGTAGGCACGTCTCGCAAAACTTTTATTAAGATAATTTATCACTTTTTAGGTCACCTTTACGGCGCTATAATTTTTTTGCGAAAATCGACCGGGACTCGTCCTCATATTACTCCACAGTTTTATTTAAAATGCCGCGAGCGAGAAGATTGAATCTTTCATAATGAAGCCGTAATGCAAATACACGAACAAAGAGACGCAATACGTGAAACGGCTCGGTTGGCAATGAGAAATCGTTGAGCAAAACATAGAGATCAACAACGTCGAGCCGCAAGAAGAAATGCTTCAAGTGTTAATTTGAATCGAGGAGCGTTTCAATACGATTGCACAATTGACTACAGCTCGCACCCGTTCGTTAGAATTGGCCCTATGGAGGTTGTGTGCGTTCATTGTGGTGCATAGAATTTCGCTGGAGAAACGTCTGGATTGTGCTCTCTCAGAGGAAAAGTTAAATTGCTATTGAGAGCTCCGCCATCGCCATTTATTGCTTCGTGGCGAAACTAAAGAACTAAGACATTTTCTTTCGAACGCTCAAAGGTACAATGCATACTTCCAAAGAATTTCATTTGGAGGAAATATTATCGAAGAACGCCGATTCAGTCCGATATTCAAGGTAACTTTTGTTAATAAGAGAGTAGCTTTTATATTTGGTGATCATAAATCACTAATTATGACTTCCCTTTCGACTATACAGATACAAGAACAAATTCACCATAGAATTGGATCATTACAACCGGTTGAAGACGCACAGCATAAAATTGTTACAAATTTACTTCATGGCCAATGTGGAGGACAAACTTGATTCACGTCAAACAATCAATAATGCAATGAAAAGAGAAATTCTTCAAGATATGCAGCAAATACTTCATGAACATCATGCACTGATTCAGTTGTTCAAAACTGCGTTGGTTGGCATGCCAAGTGATGACTATAAAGTCACGATCAGAGCAGATAAACGACCCTCCGACAAAAGGTCAAGTCGCATTTGTAATTAATTCTAAGACGGTACGTCACCAAGTAGTGAATAATTGCTCAGGTAAAATCGCGTGATAAAACTTATTAGTAATAATGTGGTTGTTCACGATATAGTCAGCCTATGAACTGCAATAACAAAGCGCAAAATATTTCAATACATGTTTGCCTTAGAACGGTTTTGCGTAGAAACATACCTACGTCAAAAAGTCCGCGTGTGGCACGAGCCGGGTCAGAGTATCTTGATCGACTGCTCTAATAGGCGTTGTTTGCATTTCGTTTCCGATATTTCTGCCTTCTCCCCAGCAAACTTCTCTTTCAAAGTTATCAGAACATTTGTTTTTCTTAATATTCTCTTCTTGGCGCCTATACTTAGATTACGTTGTCAAACAATTGCGTGAGGGTTTGACTACAATCTCGCGTAACTCCTTGTCTAACATCGGGAGTATCAATATCTGTTTCATTTTTTCTGTATTTAATTGCGCAAATCCTTTCTTCCTCTCCCTCCTCTTAAGCAATGTTCACAATTTGTCGTACACAATATTTTGGCTAAGTTTATTTTACCACATCGTGTCCCCTACCAATGTCTAACTGCAACAATACTGCGCTACATATAATTACACGTACTTATTCACGACACACTTCATGCCATTCAAAGCATTTGAAATTAATTATAATAAAATATGCAGCAAAGACGTAAAGTTTAATACAAGCAGAAGAAGATTCTGGAAGATAAAGGGCTATACGAACAAATGTGGGACAAAAAAGGATAATCTAAACTACTAGAGAATGCTAATAAACCTTGAAATGGCTGGAATACTTAGAAACGAGCATAGTACGTGAAATTATAGCACAACATCGGTATATTTATGGACGCCAGAAGAAAACACGGCTAAGAATAAAAATAGAATAGACCAGAAATTGACGAGATTGGTAAATATTTAATTATTAAAAGTACCAAGTGGGGAGAAATATAGCAGAACTGAAAAAGAATATGGCGGAAAACGAAGAGTACGAAAACAGAATATAAAGAAAATACGAGACAATTCGTATGAAATATAAATAGAATAGGAATTGCTAACGAAGCTAGCACTGAATGAACTACTCCCATTACATATTCATTCATTCTTTAATTCATAAAATATTGACTGTGGCATACGCCATGCGTATCGCTTCTTCCATTTTATGGTCCAACAGAAAAAAAGATGACTGCGTGTTGGAAATACAATTTTGTTTGAGGAGAATATTGTAGTATGAATTTTGTAGTATGAATTTTAAAGAAAGCAAAAATTATTACAATTAATATTTACAAAAATGTTTAGTGTTATATTAACAAAATAATGAACAATATAATCAAAATATATTACCTAGTGTGTATAAGTGTAATTTGTTTTCTAATCCTTAACTTCTCCCTCCCTCTTGAATTCTTTCTTCACTTCTTTTCTTTGGTCTTTTCCTTTTATTGTACTTCCTTTTCTTTGGTCTGTTCGTCGTTTGTAAACAACAACTTCTTTTTTTTTTGATATGGTCTGCTTCTTTTCAACCCTTGTATTTTGTGTAACTTCTTATCTGACTTTTTCGTCGACCATCCCATTCCGTCGTTTTTATCAATCAACAAACTTAATTTGTTTTTGCACGTCGTTATAGCAATTTGGAATTCTAGATTTTGAAATGTTTTAAGTGTATGTGTGTGGTATATATTTACAACGCTTTTCTATTTCTTAAAGAATGCTTTCTATAAAATTTACATCTTTGTATTGATAATTTTACTATTGGAGTATTACCATACTACAATATACTCGGAGTATACAATCAATTGCAATATTTATTTAAAAGCCCAATAATTGACAGACGGTTCGAGGTTCGATTTACCTCTTTTTCAATGTCTAAAAGGTACCAAAATCCAAAAATTAAAAACAAAAGCAAAGGGAACCGAGGTGGTAGAAAAGAAAGAAAGGAAAAGAAAAGGAAAGCTAAGCTTACCGGTTCAAACCCAGATGCGTGGCGACAAAAGCTCATCAATGCAACCATGATTCTACTCGGTATCCCCGTAATTAATTTTTGGACTTTGTTACGTTTTAGATATTGAAAAAGAGGTAAATCGAACCTCCAAAGGTCTGCCGATTATTGGACTTTTAAATAAATACTATAATTGACTGCATACTCCGAGAATTTTTTATTGCCATATGTATGCCAACAATGTTAGTCTTTTATTTCAAATATGCAAGAAAAATTCCATCCTTCTATACTTTTGTACGTAAACTATGTCAAATAAAATGATAATAATGCAGTTGAAAAATAGCATATTATTATGTTAGAGATTATGTGTGCCATGTAGATAAGATTTTTCTAAAATTAAGAATTACGTATTTTATGCGATACCCCTTGTGTTATGATGTTAACATCATATATCAAAACCGGAAAATGATTTTTCTTAGTAGTATTCTCATTATCTATCCGCAACTTCCTATAATTGCGTAATCAGACTACTTTTCTAAAATTTCGAATAAAATTGGATATCCATACATACATATGTACACATCCTACAGTCACTCGCAAATATAACCAACAAGAAAATAGCCTGTCGATGGTTTTTTAAATTTTATATATATGAAATATGAATGATATTCCTCTACATATCGAGATGAAATATAACAGTATGAATAAAACAAAATGAAGCACATAAATAGTAGCGCTACTACAATGAAATGTTTAAAACAGAAGCACGTTATACAATCGTAAAATTGAGGGTATGGATTGTATGGTTATGGATCCAAAACGCCTAAAGGAGTGGGGGCAGGAATAGTGGGGCTTAGAGCACACAGTTCAATAACATTGAGCAAGGACACCACAATTTTCCAAGCGGAACTATACGCAATTTTGGAAATTGTAGGAATCCTATCCGAAAGGGGACACATCGGAATACGAATCAAAATATTCTCGGACAGCCAATCAGTTCTTAAGGCCCTAAGCAGTTGTACAATTAAGTCCAAAATATTATTGGAATGTTACAACCAGCTTAACGACCTGGCGACTCCGAATCAGATCACTCTGATAGCAGACATCTACGCAAAAAGGGGCTGACGGAAACCTCACTGAACCTACCCCATCTTTTGGGTTTAACAAAGGTCTCCTTAAAGGGGAGATAAAGAAATGGACAGCATCCATCACAGCAAAACACTGGAATGACACCAATGGACTGGAACATTCCAAAAAGTTTCTGAGTTTCGACGCTAGGAGAGCGGATCTCGCTCTAAAACTGGACAGGAAAAAACTAAAGACACTGACGGGGGCACTCACAGGCCACTATACCTGCAACAAGCACCTTTACAGAATGGGCTTATCCAACACGGACACTTGCAGATTCTGCACTGAAGAAGAGGAGTTTTGAGACTTGATTACTAATTGTGGGGCACCGGGCCACAGGAGATACAGAATACTACATGCACATACGCTGAGTGAACAGGACCTACCAACACTCCCACTGAAGAAGCTGATCCTGTTTCTGGAAGTATTAAATAAATAAAGACAAGGGGAAGCACAATAGATCAACGATGGTCGCAGTGCAAAGGGCCATTCTGGGCCAGACCCCACCTCATTACATTGCATTACATTATATTACAACAAGAAAATAGCGTGTCGATTGTTTTAAAGAAATTTTTTATATATGAAATATGAATCATATTCCTATACATATCGAGATATATAGTAACAGTATGAATAAAAGAAAATGAAACACATAAATAGTAGCGCAACTACAATGAAATGTTTAAAATAGAAACACGGTATACAATCGTAAAATTGAGGGTATAACGTTTTTTTGTACCTTAAGACTTGGTATCTTGATGATAAGGCTGTTGCAAAATCTATCTTTTATTTTATTTTTTTATCAAAACACTTATTCCAGTTGAATTTTGCAGATCTTTCTATTGAAATATAAAATACAGATATGATATTAGATGTGGAGCATGACATACTACAAATGCTCACCTCAAATTTGTTGGCAAACGTTCACACAACATTTTCAATCACTGCCTTGTTTCGGGCGTAGTGTGACAGGCTACATCACCTTGCTGAAGTCAAACGTCATCATCATCAATTTCATCCAATGCAGGCCATAAAAAGTTGATTACATGTTGCGATAACGAAGACGATTGACGGTTATAGTACTCTCTGCTGCATTCTTAAAGAAATGCGGGCAAGTGTTTCCACCAGCCCAATATCTACACCACACTCGTTGTGGATGCATATGTTGTTAAAAATGACTCTCTTGGAAGAATTATCACCGACTTGTTGAGGTTTCAGTATCCAATTGACAAAAGTTTTACATAGAATTATTCGGATTCCATGCTGGAATAATGACTGTAGACGCAGGTTTGGTCATCTTTAATTATGTCTGCGACGGGATGCAAGATGGGGAGCACTGCCCGGGGACAATGTGCGACTTGTCCACGGTGTTTGACTGCACGACATGTGACATTCTATTGCGGAAAATGGAACGCTACGGTTTGAAGGGTAAGACATTGGAACTACTTAACTACTATTTCACCAACAGAAAGCAAGCAGTGTATTTCGATGGGCAACGGAGTGGACTATGGGACGTCATGTCGAGAATGGCACAGGAGTCACTTATGGGACCCCTCCTATTCTGTCTATATATCAACGATATTGGTTGGAGCATTGTCCAGTATGCCGACGATACAACTTTCATAAACAGAAGCAGGAAATAGTGCAGAAAGCGAAAGAAGCACTTCAACAGGCGACAAGCTGGTTTACAATGAATGAGCTTGTTCTCAATGAACTGAACTTTGGACACCAAGTTTACCTAGAAAGCACACTTCGAGACCTATCGGGAAAGATTTCTTCCGCTCTCTATGCTATTCGAAGAAGAAGACGTATAAGTAACAAAGTAGTGGCAACTATAGCATATCAAATCCTGTTTCACTCTAGAATGAGTTATGAAATTAAGCTGTAAGGTGATTCAGCTCACGCTTATGATATATTTCTGCCCCAAAAGGAGGCTATTCGAGGAATAGAACAGGTAAATCAGAATACACACTACAGACCACTGTTTATAAAAATGCGATTATATCATTACTCTCAAGTTGTATCTTCAAGCAACTACTCAGCACCAAATCAGAGCCATCAAACCTTAGCCGAAGAGTTTCCTCACTACAGTACCACAGACGGCTAAGATGTAATCAGCAAATCAGCAATCAGTGACGTACAACTGCATTGGAGGGATAAATTGGTCGTAAAATTCAATAAACATATCAAAGTCTTCCTAATAGAGAAATGTTTCTATACAGTGGGTGAATCTCCAAAATATATGTAGAAACATTATAAAATATTAGATTTTATCAACCACTACATACACAAACCCATTAGACACACCACACACGGACGATTCACACATAACATGCACACACATACTTTGACGTTATCTCTATATTTGTAATACATATATATCGTTGCTGAAAGAAGTCTACTAAGTCTAGTCTATTAAATGCTTAGCGCTGGGTATGGTCTGTTGGCTTTAGATGTTGTGTAAGTTGAATCTTGTAAGCACCCATATGTAGGTCAAAATTAGTAAGAATTCGATACAAATGACTTTTGGAGATACTCAAGCTTTAACACTGTACCAACAGTCTCAAATTTATTGACTAAATTCTACACAGCGCAGCGGGCCGAGATGGTGCGTGATTATAACCTGTCTGCAAAATTCTCACCCTTTCGGTAGTAAATTTTCATAGTTTTCATGCGTTGGTCGACTGTAAAATACTTCATGACTTAAACTCAAAGTTTGCTGATAACAGCCGTGAAATATCCGCTTTCCAGGTTTGACACAACTAACATGATGCAGACTTCAAAACTAAAAGGTTTTGAGACACCTTTTACAAAGTTTTTGTTATTAATGGTGGTTTGTTTTTGCAAATTTCCTTTATATTCGAACAATACTATTGGAGGTGATGTAACACTTGATTTTTTAATTTCCTTGTCAAGTTCCAAATGCGTAGATATCAAATATTTTATTGATATTGGCTTTTAGTTTCCAGCATGTTTTTTATTAAAATAGGTAAAAAGTTGAATTACAGTGAAGCTTACGTTTGTTTTCGGGAGTGGCCTATGTACTTCTAAGTACATATGAGTAGTACATATGTTCATTATTTTATAAATTACTTTCATCGATGTGTCCTCTCTTAGCCCGTATTACAGCTCCGCAAATTCTGGCCACTCTGCTAACTAACTTTTCTAAATAGTCAGCATCAATTTGTTGCCATGCTTCCTGTAAATGAGCTCACAACTGCTAAGTATTTTCCGGTTATATTTTTTAGCTTTCCGGTCAAGTTGATTTCACAAATCTCAATAGGCGACATATCAGGACTCTGAAGATGCCAGACCATTATTTTTATCTCACTTGCTGTTTCTTTCTCCTCTAGAAAGTTTTTGCATAATCTAGCAGTTTATTTTGGGTTGTTGTCCTGTTGCGAGATGAAGGATTGACCCATAATACAACTTCCAAGTGCAAAGCTTTATTTTGTAAAATATCCAAATACTGTCCTTTCCACATAATTCCGGTTATTTTCATCAAATCGCCCGTCCTTACACCACCGAGGTAACCCCAACCATCACACTTCCATCACCATGTTTCACAGAAAGCATTTAGCGTTTAGTATCAAGTAGTTCGAATTTCGACTCGTCTGTCCATTCATCTACTGTCCAGTTTGCATGCCCATGTCAATCTTTTATCTTTATGCTGAGGGCATTTTTGCGGCAACACACCCTCTCAAATCAGCGGCGAATAACGGTTTCTTACAGTAGTGACAAACATCTCGTCTGGCATTACGGTGCTTTGTGATATCTTGTGCAGTAAGTCGTCGATTCCGGTGTAACTGACGTTACGAGGAATCTATCCTCGGCTGCTCTTGTTGTCCGTGGTCGCCCACTTCTTTTTCGATAACAAAACTGCCCCGTTTTTCCTCTTCTCGGTAAGGTGAAAGGTGTTCATCTTTCGATAAGAATCGTACTCTAGTGACAACAGCCCGTTCTGAATATCCTTCGTCTAGAGGAATGCAAATAGTGGAATGATGTTCTAAAATTATTTGGTTGTACTTCCGCATTTGTTTCACTACATTTATTTAATTTTCATACACATCAAACTTGCGCACTAATTTAAAGCTAAAAGTATTTGCAAGGATAATTTTCCAGCAGACTTGGGCGTTACCAATTACTTTTCAATTACCAATTACATTAGTTGTAATGGCTAATTGAAAAATACCAATTTCCAATTACTGGTAATTGTAATTGAATTTTGCCAGTTACAAATTAAATGAGATTTAGTAATTGGCAATTCTTTTTACCAATTACCAATTATTGTAATTAGAGAAAAGAGACCCAAACTTGAAATCAGAGAACCTTGAAATGAATTGAAACGTTATGTTATTTTGTGAAAATAAGATATTTAGTTTCAGTTGGCATTTTTTCTATTTCTTTTATATATTGTGTAATGGAAGATTTTTGTAATCATTGTATTTCTTTTAATAAATACTTTTAAAGTAAACATTATATTATTTTCATCAATTACTCCAAATTTCAATTACATTTTACCCATTACATGTAATTAGTAATTGGCAATCGCCAACGACCAAGGAAGAGATGGAGAGATGCCGTGGAGGAAGACGTAAAAGTGATGAAGATAACCGATTGGGGATCAAAAGCAAGGGACAGGAAAGAATGGAGGAAAATAACACAGGCCGCCAGGACTCATAGCAAGCTTTAAAACACAGGGAACAAGAGGAGTAGTTCACCTCATCAAATAGAACTTCAAAAACATCATAAGACGTTAGCCATAGCCCAAAGGGCAGAACGGCTTGATGATGATGAATTGGTAACGCCCAAGTCTGCTTTCCAGCCACAACGATAGAAATGGTTTGCTGTACAGTCTAACTATTACCTGTATACTTCATTATAGTATCTGATGCACGGTCAATATGCTGCCCCATCCGTTACAACAGAAACATCTAACATAACATAAACAACTTCACTAGGTTATCATTGTAAAGCAATAAACCGATTTTTGTTTGTTTTTATATACTTTTATTTAAAATAGGGATTAACGATTTTAGTATACATTTATTGGTATTCATGTTGCGAAGAAATTCGTACTTGCTTCCAAACCTAGTGACGGTAGTGTATATATGCTATTTCGATCAAGGTAATTCTGATGATATACAGTATGTTATACAATTTACATTTTGCATTTATAAAAAAATAGAGGAAGAATAGATGTAATTCTCTTTTTTAAATAAGCACTAAAATGTTTTATGCAATTTAAAATCAAAAAGGGACATTTTCAATTTGAACATCTCGAACAAACTCGATTTGATGCCTGAAAATCCATAACAATAAGACGACGAGGAACAAGAAGAAATGAACTCTCTAGACAAAAAATACGACATTGACCATTGACGAGGATGAAGTATCAAGGACTGGTAGTGAATGTGCGGAGACTGTTTACGGCTGGTGTAGGAATAATAGCTTATTAGTGAATGCTGACAAAACATGCGTGATATCGTTTGGTGCTGCTAGGCGGTCTAGGGATTTTTCTCTGTTAGTACGAATGAATGGAAGAGCGATTCCTGCGGTATCCAGCACAAAATTCCTCGTGTGTTATATAGATGAGTGTTTATCATGGAATGACCACATTTCATGTCTTTGTTCCAAATTAAATTCTTTAAATTATGCTCTCTATAAGTTAAGGAACAGCGATAACAGGGAATCACTGGTGATGTTTTATCATGCGCATGTTTCGTCAAGGTTAAGATATGGAATTATCTTTTGGGGTCAGTCGTCTGAATTCCAACGATGTTTTAAGTCACAGAAAAAAATCATTTGAACAATGTTTTCATTGGGATATAGGGAATCCTGTAAGCCATTCTTTGAAACGAATAAACTCATGTCACTGCCCTCTCTTTATTTGGACGAATGTGCCATCTATGCTAGAAAACACTGTGCGACTTTTCTGACAAACGCCGATATTAACAAAACTTACCGCACTCGAAATATTGACAAGTACTCCGTACCAGCACATAGCACTTCAATGTTTGAGAGGAACCCGAGTTATGTTTGTATAAAAGTTTATAATAAATTACCAGATGTACTGAAGGCTCATATGTTATCCAAGTATAAACTTGCTGTAAAAAGGTATTTTAGTGTTAACTGTTTTTATACTGTGGCCGAGTTTTTGGGGCAATAATACTTGCTCCAACTCGAATGTGTATTGTTTGGACTCAAATTATTGACATATGTACATGTGTACACTATACGATTTTATTATTTAATTAATTATTATTGACACAGCCTATATCTGTAGTGATCCACGGCATTAATAAATATTATTATTATTATTATTAAAAAATATGAACCGATAACCTAGCCCATTATGATATTTATCTTTTCGGAAACAAATCCATATATCTAAATATTCTGTTCTTCAAGTTGTATGCATGTACTAATTTAATAGTATATGATATGATCTAAATGTCTTATAAGAATTCCAAAATTACATAAATCACGGTTAATTGTAGATATTGTGGTATTTCTATATAATGAGTATAATATATAACTTTTATGTAGATGAATCATTCATGAATCCCCGATAGTGCCTATGATTCATTTTACGTTGTCTTTAAATAAACATGATAAAATGACTAATAATGTATTATACTATACGGAATGTTGACTAAAGTAGCGTTTAATTTGCGTTTTTAAGTTCTGCTTTATATTCCAGTTGTGGCTAGAACATTAAAGTAAATACTCTTGAATTGGGTTTTGATTTTATTTGTATTTTATCCAATCGGACGACGACGTAGACTGGAACTCAATTTATTCCGTCCTTTTTGAGTATAAATTTTACATTAACGTGATAATGAATGATAAAACAGCAGTTTAAAAATGCAGAGATTTCAGGAGAATTTAATATAAAATATTAGCTACATAGGTGTGTGAAGTAGAATAAACTTTTGTCTTCTTTTTGGTATGATATTGAACTTTCCGAATGTTGAAAGCTTATTTATATAAAAATTATGAAATATTTGGTAAATTATCAAACTACATATACTATACTAGTGTAAGAAAGGTACATTCAATTGTTTTCACATATAATTTCAAAACGCATTCTAGGTGTCAATCGGCGCATCCGTCAAAACCATCGGTGCTGTATGTCATCAGAAGGATCAGCCAGCATACGACGTTCACTTCGTGTTCAGAGTTTTATACGGGATCCTGGTGTGGGGAATTTCTGGTGAGGTGCAACGTATATACATCAAACTCATTCCCTGTATGTACATACAGATCCACAACTATCAGATGCATCGATGCACCTAGTCCTTCCTAAAGCAAGAATTAATACAACACGAATATCTACGGACTATAATAGCGTTAAAATTATAAAACCATTTACCGTCAAGTATCATAGGAAAACCAGATAGGTCGTTTTATATTGAGGTCAAACGTATTCTTATAGAACATGCTTCCACAAAGTGGGCGAATATCTACAGACCAATATTAAATAATACAGTTATATGTACATACATGTATACAGTGTGTCCCCGGATCGACAACTGAATAAGTAAACAATTTCTGACTTGAAATTCCAGCTTGTGGGGTTCAGTTCTGCCTGGTTAAAAGTAACTTGTGCCATATTTTATTAAAGAAGTACGTCGTGTAAGTTTAAAGAAATAAGGTGCTAATAAAGTAAATTTTCTATAGTACATACGACAAAATATTATTAAGAGTAGTTGAAGATCGGTTTACTTTGGTTCGCTTATTAGACATGAATAATAATTACCCATATAAGATATAAGAATACAAAGCAACATATAAACAATACACCGCGCGAAGTTTGATTAAAACTATTTCCACACTAAATACACATTCACATTATCTGAATTCATTCATTGAATAAGTCTGCCTCCCTTATCCACGAATAGCTCAAAATATGTCCGAAATTTCATCAAAACTTCTCTTACCTTATTTATGGAAAATTTATTACATCTCTAATGCAATCTTTTAACATTTACTACATCAATCATCTGCAAGCCTATGCGAATACACTATTTCTTTTATCCGACCCTAAAAGTAGTAATCCACGATATACATCTGGAGATCTTGACGACCACAAAATGGAACACTGGCCATTCATTTTTCTGGAAAATGTTCATTTGGCTATTTCACATTTCGCAGCTGAATCGCCATGTTGGAAACATAAACAGCATTCGTCCACAAACCAATTCAAAATATTTAAATAATTATACTGATTAAGATAACAATGATAGGAAATAACACACCTGATTTTTTTTTGTTTGAAATATTGCCCCCTGCAATTTATTGCCAAATTGGGATTACTATGTGCCCGATATCGGCAGTCCTGTGAGGAAGGTACCCCATTAGTTGTAAAATTTGGTTCAACCGAAAAAGGGATTTTTTTGGAAATTTCGGTCCTCTAGAATTGTGTTTATTAAAGTATTGACAAAGCTCAAGTCTTCGGGATTCATCTCCTTTGTGTCAAGAAATCGGACTTTTTTTTTTTAGGTCCCTTAGTTTTACCTTATTTGTCTTATAAATGAGTTGCAAATGTGTTTTACTAATGTCAATCTCCCTACACCGCTTCCTAAGTGATGGCTTGGGCTGTTCGCGTAATGAATTCTATTGCTATTAAGTATTATATTCATGAAAGTTGTTCTTTTTGGTATATTATGTACGCTGCCGGTAGCGAGAATTTTTTTACCAGGTTGGATACTATTAAATGGACTAACACACTGTTCGCAAACACCATTTTAAATAATCTAATCTAATCTAGAATGTGTACTTAGACAACCACGCTCATCAGTGCGACTTTGTGAGAAGAAGTTTTAATTTCCAGATAAGCACTATATTATGCTAGTACGTTTGATGTTTGTACATATGAGAATTCAGTTAAGAAATTTCTTCAATATGTATCTACTTAAATGCGCATTTTTGCAGCTATTTCAGAAATTGATAACACCCCTCAACCCTAACATTGGAATAGGTAGATCCTTCCTCGTAGAGTAAGCATTATTTTTGTGATAGTTAGATATTTCGACATTTGAGATCAATTTTATAACACAGAAAACACTACGACATAATTATTTTCTGGAGAACAGTGAAATCGTTGGTTTATTGTTATATTTTACTATATCCGTAGCACACCATCCGATTTCAAAATAATATGGACCTAAAATAATGCCAATATTTTGAACAAAGTCAATTGTTTTTGTTATTGTATTTTGTTTTATTTTTTATCTTTTGCCTTTTTGTATTCATATTTATTATATTATATATAGGTATTTATTGTAACTGAATAATATTAAGCCGGTCTTGTGGAAATTTGGCATACTTGCATAAGTTATTATTATCAACAACTTCTTTTAGTGAAATTTTTCAATACTCTTCTTTATT
The DNA here is from genome assembly GCA_038088585.1 of Chrysina gloriosa. Classification (NCBI taxonomy): domain Eukaryota; kingdom Metazoa; phylum Arthropoda; class Insecta; order Coleoptera; family Scarabaeidae; genus Chrysina; species Chrysina gloriosa. The sequence goes on from CM076087.1 coordinate 54,987,940, forward strand.
AAAGAAATTAAACTAACAAAATATTAAAGTAGAGATAGTGCTTTAAAAAGTTTTCATTCCTAATTAGTTTACTTTTTAAAGAACTTTCTTAATAATATTTTATAATCTATCTACTACAGAAAATTCGCTTTACTGTGGCTTATAATTTCTTTTTCTTTATTTCTAAGGCAGGCTTGATTTTCTCTAATATCAAATATGACGGAAACTAGTTTCTACCCAACCAGGGCTGAACCTGATAAGATGAGATTTCAATTCCAAAAGAATTTTTAACTTATTCGTACGTCCATCCATGGACATAATGTATATTCTATCTTCATGGACTATGTATGTCATTAATAATACATACTAGTTTGTTTTTATCTGTGTAAATGTTTGTCATTTTATTTTTATTTATTTCTTAAGACACTTTTTATATTTACTTTTTGGCATACTCCTGATGTAGCATATAACGATGTTGGTAACACTAAAAACAGGTATTAGTGTTTCTCCAAAATTTTATAGTATCCGCTGAAATATCAAACTTAAACATATCGTTTTAAATGCTCAATACATGCATGCTAGTTTAAATGCGTATATTTCATGATTTGCATCAAATTAAAACTGAAGAAAGTTAAAACAAAGTAAAACAGGACTGAGAGAATTTTTCATGAATTTCGGAAGAACATCGCATAAGATCGTTGAAGTACTACTATACTCGACTCGCCGAACAGATGCAGTAGCAAATTATGGCAACCTTGCAATGCAAATGTCCGACTCACACAGCATAAATCACATGTAAACATATCAAAATAATAACCTCATTTTGTATTTGACATAAATAAAAATTGCAAAATAAGTACTAAAATAATTTTCTTATTTCTTCAAGTATGTTTTGTTGAATTAAATTATGCATCTCCAATATATAGAATTATATATAGTAAATAAAAACTACACAATGGTTTTAAGATCTATGTAAATACAAAATAAGGACACAAATAATTAATATTTCTTTTTTGGTACGTATTTATATAAGAAACAGTATCCTAAAAAATTAACTCACTGTACAAATAGGTATAATCAAAAATAATAAATTTTATACATATTACAAAAATTTAATATAGTAAAGGAATTAATTATGACACACTAAAACGTTCTTAACATGTATCTTCTTCGCTATTAGATGATGTAGACGAATCATCATTAATTGTAATGATTAACGGCTCTATGTGTATATCTATGAGATTGTCAAGTTCCCACATTTTCTTCTCTGTTTGAATAACATGTTTAATAGCATTTTGCCAATTTTCAACAGAAATATTGTCAATACCTCGTTGAAATAATTCTTTCACGTCTGCCAATTTAAATGTGGTGTTATGTCTGCAACATACCCCCTTCACTTGTGCCCATATTAGTTCAATCGGGTTTAATTCACAGTGATAAGGGGGGAGTCTAAGTACCTTTCTATTAGTGTTTTCTATTAATTCATTAACAGCATATTTCGGAGAGCCAGATAAATGTTCTTTAATTAAAGCTAACAATTCTGCTTTTACTATGTTTTCTTCATATGCAATACTATTTTCCCTCATCCAGTTTTACATTTCAAATTTGCGACTATTAGTTGTAGGTGGCTTATTCAATTTACGACTATGGTACGGGAGCAATGTCAAAAATTATAACGCAATTTTCTTTTAAATTGGGGAGAATACATCTCATCCACTCTTCAAACCTTTCTGCGTTCATGTCTTCATGATAATCTCCTGTTCTCTTTGATTCAAAGAGGAGTAAAATCATTTTCTACAAATCCTTCATCCGAGCCAATGTGTGCAATTATAAATCTTTTGCCTTTGCCTGAAGGATTTTTAAGACCTGTACTTAAATCTTCTATAAATGCTTGTCTTGCAGTGACAACAGACATATCTGTCCATACTTTATTTACAGTATGTCCAGCATTTACCCAAGTTTCATCCAAGTAATATATCAAGGTACCATTTTCACGATATTTCTTAATTTCACGAAGGTATTTCCGTCTCCAGGTAATAATGTCATCTTTTTCTTTTAAAATACTATTTCGAGCTCGCTTATTATAACTACAAACATAATTATCTTATGATTAGTATATAGAATTTAAAGTAATAAATATTTGTACCGAAAGTTTAGTTCCTTTTAATAATGATCTGAGAGTCGTAATTTTGAAATTAGGAATGTCATCTCTTTCATTTATCACTGTGAGAACTTTTTGAACTGTTGGAGGTTCATTTAAAAAAAAAAATTAATGTACAATTCTTCGTATAGCATTTTTCATTTCATCATCCACCATATCTAAAACCGCCCTTTTTCTATGATATTTTTTGGTGGTTATAATTCGTGATTAATGTTATATTCTCTCACAATATTGTAAACACTGCGTTCAGTAATTCCTGTAAAAGATACTATAATAGTTACTATGATTTGGTTATCGTTTTTGGAAAGATACCTGCTGCTTTGGCTGTCATTTCAACACTAACAATTTTAGAACTGCTAGGCTCTTCTTGAAATGTTTTAAATATATTCAAAGCCTTCTGTTTATCTTCTACCGTAAAATGTTTTGAAACTCTCTTCTTAGGAGGTGAGTTCCATAATGTAGGTATATACGATAATATAGCAAGAAATAATGTATAACCTACAAAACAATAATGTATTATTGGTGCACTAGAACGATCGATAAATAGTCTTCAGAAACACTGGTTTATGAAATATAATCGATAATGGATCATTTACAAAGAAAGCTAATAATATCTAATATTCCAAATGCAATACGGACTCGATTTTTATTCTATTGTAAGCGGCCACCCTGATCGACCAATTACAAACGTTATTGGTTATGTGACCTATTAAACACACATTGTTGCCATAATTTACTACTGCATTTGTTCGGCGAGTCGAGTATAGTTTTAATTATGTTTATAGTTTAGACGTAGAAATGCAAACAGTTGCATTTTACATTGCACTTAAACCATAAATCAGTTCCTGATGTCTAGACAGGAAAATGTAAATACTCGAAAAATGAGGTGAATATTTACACCAAGGTCAAGTGAATTATAATATTTCAACTAATTGTAAGTTGTTACACCTCGCCTACTAAAACAAAAGTATTTATCTCAATTCATTGATAATTTCCTATTTGCAGTAAATACGTTTATTTATCAATACTTATTTTCTTCGCAGTAGTTAGACACTGTTTTCTGCGGACCTCTCAACAATCCGTATAAGCCGATTGGACAGGTCCGGCGTTCGTGTGACTTAAGTACAATCGATTTTTGCCTTTGGGGACATCTAAAATCATTAACGAATTACAAGGTCATCTAAATAATGCGATAGCTGTCAGGCAAGAACAGTTGTGCACGCGGTTATTAATTATTGCGTCGAGAGGCACAGGCAATAATCACTTTAAACATTTTTCCTAAAGAGCATATCCTGATATTTCTATCTTGGGACAACAATGGGATCAATGGGAAAGTGTTATTTTCTGGGTTGGAAAAGAGTCAAAAATAAAACAATTCGATATGTGTTTAATGTGAAATTTTTATTATTGAAAAATAAAAAACAGTACAGATTCAGTAGAAACTTACAGTTCAGTGAAACGTACAGTTACACCAATCAAACAACAAGATAAACATTTCAGAATATGCTGTTTAGCACTTATTCTTTGAGAATCCCAAGTTTTAAAAAATCGGGGAATACATTTCCACCCACTTCCCCAACCCCGTGCCACGACCTTTAAATTAGAGAAGCACCCATATTTTTTCATATCTTTTTTATAGTAGTTTTGTAGACCACATTAACAGCTTTAGAACAGAACAAAATGGGCTCTGTAGCTACAATAGAACCGAAGATAATGAATTTTGAATGTGCAAGAGTGTTGCGACTTGGAGATTTTGGGGCAAATTGCTACCCTCCGTATTTTCGGCCCCTGTTGACTTAGGGAGCTAGAAATTTGTATTTGTCAGTTTTTCAATTAGTATAACAAGTAAACCAAATTTTATCGAAATCGGAAGGGGCCAAGAAAATTTTTGTATTTTTTTATTGATTACAATAACATTTGTAATAGAAAAAGTTCTCCTACTACCAGAATACCAGAATAAACTTATTAAATTTTGGAAGAAAATTACTGGACAACATTTAAACAGCCGTAACCAACCAGCTGAAGGCTATTCCGCCTCCAGCGCTGTGTGATCTACCAAGGTAGTTATTTTGAAGGGGAAAATGTGTTGAATTGTAATATTATTGAGAAAAATACAAGTGAAAAGAAAATCGGTCCCATTTCTTTATTTGCACACCTCGTATGTAGTGCTTGATTTTAGTATCCGGACGCCGTCGCAATCACGCAGATGTATATGTATCTGCTCTTATGTTAAGCAACCGCCAAGCATTTGCAGGTGACAGAGAATGAACTATGCGCGATATTTCATTTTTCTGGATACAAAGATACGGCATTGCATATATATGATAGGTGAAAACCTCCTAATTAATACGTTTTAAACAAAAATTTCTAAAGGAAGTGTAAATTTAATAAATAGATATAATCAGCCTTCAGGGCGATAAATACACAGCGAATAATACGTGTGGTTTTGCTCAGCTAAATACTTGTCTACTGCAATGTGAATTTGGTATTCGTTTACACACATTTTTGTTGAATTACTGCACATACTGCGGTGAACTCAATTTATAGATTAAAAGTAATTGCTTTTCATTTATCTAATGATTATACAACTAGTCGTATAGTGAAATAATTTATTTCTTAATTCTTTTTGGTGGAAGTCATATCGCACACATTAGATGCATTACAAACTTGTGTTCAATAAATATTTGACCCAATTAAGGCATCCATCAATTTATTTCATTATCGCTAATGCATGTCAATATTAGATGTTATTAGAAAGTAATGATGTTGATGGCTTTCAGTAGCCATTTCATTACAGTATGGTAAAGGTTAACATTTCTCTGAAATACACAATCTATGTTTATTCTTGAACCTATACACATGTAGTGAGTATGTTGGAAACAACATTACCCTTTTTAAGTGGATACTTATTTAGAAGAACTTGGATATATATTCACAACTCACTGACTCAAAGTTTTTGCGGAAACACATTAAACAACAAAAATATAGAAAACAATATGTTTGAATCATTACAATGCTGTGCCGTGTACTACAAACTAAACGCGAGTACATTCTGTTTTTTGTTCATCAGTTTTTCATTTACCCAAACTTTTAATCCTAAGTAAGTACACGATCTTTCGTTTCCTTCTGAAGAAATTCATTTACATTCAGTTATTAGTTTCGCAAACAGCGGTAAGTACGAAATAAGTTACGACAGTCTACATATACACAGAACTATTCGTATACAGCGTACCGACTAGGGTGGGGAGTCGGGGATGCTGTCGGAACTTACTTCTGTTACCGCTGTTTGCCCAGACTAGTTATTATGTTGCATGTATTTGAAAGTAAGTTGATGGTCTCTTACTACAAAGGGTACTAGGAAAGCTTTGCAATATGGCGCAACCATGTATCGCAAGAGTCTGCTTGTTGCTACATGCTGAGGCATGTTGATACTTCCACAGTAACCACTGCATCAAGTCGATGGGCTCAGTTATTCGTTAGCAGTGATAGTGAAATGAGATACGGGCAGTTTTGCGATATGAAATTTGATTCTGGAAGATGTTGGGAGGGCGGGAAGGCCACGAACGTCAGTTGCGGAAGAAAATGTTACTACTGTGAGGAAAATACTTGACGAAGACAGGCGAGTGACTTACCAGCAGATTTAGGATACCGCAGGCCTAAATACACCAGGAATTCGTGCGATTTTGTGCAATTCTGTACGATCTGTATTGTCTCTAGGTGCCGTATAGTCTGACTAAAAAGCAGATGATATGGCGTGTGATATGGTGCCGGGGGACACTGAAAATGTTTGATAAGGGACAATCTCGGTATGTGAACAACACTGTGACAGGTGACGAGACTTCGCTGTACTACTATGATGTGACAACCAAGATTCAAAACAAAGTTTGTCAGTAAAGAAAAGAACGATACCTTCATTTTTCAAATCGAGTGGAATTGTGGAGCACGTCGTTTTGGATACAGAGAAGACAGTCACAGCCGTCACAAGTGGTACACTAAACAGCGCCTGCCTAAAGTCATCGAATTTATTAAGAACCTACGACCAAGCTTGAGAATGAACACTTGGTTCCTCTATCATGATAAGGCTCCAGCTCACAGCGCGAAACACTGCACCGAATATTTGACCATCATAGTACTGAAATTTCTTTTTGAAAATAAAGTTGAAAATGGTGCGGTGAAACTTGGCAGATCTGGTTTAAGGATTCGCTTTGGGGGATGGAGGGATGTATTGAATGTGGTGGAAATTATTTCCAAAAACTAAATAAATAAAGCTGTATTGCAAAACTTTCCTAGTAGCCTTTGTATAATGACTTGTGTAAACGGATACTTCATTATATTTTAGTTTTCGTATTAAGACGTAATAAATTAGTTAAAAAGAATGTGAAGTCCATGACTGGATAATAATTTTATATTATTATTATTATAATATTTGATTACTGACGATGAACTTGAAAATATAACAGAAGATCTGGAAACTAAAATAACACTGTGCGAGCAACAAAGTATAAGTAGCTATAATTGTAATTAAAAATAAAATAGATAGTATTAAATTTACGTCCGCAACATTCGTAGAATATACACGTTATCCGAAAGTCCTAATATAGGGTAATTCCTTCTAGAACCTTAAAGTTAAAGAAACCAAAATTAGAATTGAACGTATTCGTCCTCTACAGGGGATGTAGACTGGGGCAGAAGTTTGAAATCTCAAAAGACTGGTTTGAAAACTCTATCTTTGAAGTACTACCAACGAAAGAAAGGCATGAAGTCTGGCGTCAATCATAAATCTGAGAAGCTCTAAAGCTGTATGCTCTGTAAGTTTACTTTGGTTTTGGTGAGCTTTGCCAGACAATAGAGATGGACGAAATAGCTGAGAAGCGGCGGTAAGGAATTCGAAATGAGAAACTTATCGCGCATTTTAGGCTGCAAAAACCGAACAACTGTTGTATACGTTAATAAAGCGTGGTAAATACTTATAAATACACGAGGTGCAGTCAAGGAATTATAGCAGATAATTGAAAAAAAATGAAGACGCAGAAAAGGAAAACAAAGAATTATAGTGGAAGTTCTATAACGTGAACACTCGCTAACGTGAATAATGTGAACAATAGCTTCTATAGAAACATTCGATAATGTGAATAGTGCTATTCGATAACGTAAACTGTAAATTACTACCTATAGATTTATGGCGCATGTTGTCGATCGAGATTGAGTGATGAATGAAATACGCATTCTATCCTATGAGTTGGAATACCACTACCCTTCGCAGTTAGAAGGGTCGTGGTTAGCGGCGGCTTATGTTACCGTATATTCGGAGCTGCAGCGAAGACAACAGTCGTTTCGTATATACACCCTCTGTCCCAAAAGTAACCGCAATGCGTCTATAAATCAGAAACCAGTGGCGTCATCTCTTGATAGTTGATTGATTATTGTAGTGGGACTCTTCCTTACCAACCTGACAAATTTTCATGACATTTGGTGCATAGTCAGCTGATACATCACGCATCCTGTGAGAGTGTTTTTCGTAAACGGTCAGAAAATGAGTCACGAACAACGAGTCAATATTAAGTTTTGTTTTAAACTTGGAAAAACTGCAACCGAGACGTATGAAATGCTGCAAATTGTTTATGGCGACGATTGTTTGTCGAAGAGGCAAGTGTTCGAGTGGCATCGACGATTTCGTAAAGGCAGAGAAGATGTTAACGATGACGAAAGAGCCGGTCGTCCTTCGACAACTTTGGCCGAGGCAAATGTGGAAAAAGTGCGCGAATTTGTGAAAATTTCGAAGAAATCGTCAGTGAGATTTATGGAAATGGAGCTTGGCATCCCTAAAACAACTATTCAGCGCATTTTGACTGAAACCCTTGGTTTGAAGAAAGTCAATTCGAAGTTTGTTCCGCACAAATTGACCCACGACCAAAAACGCTTCGAATCGAACACTCCAAAGACATTATTGCACGAGCCCGTGAAGATGAAAACTTCTTGAAAACGATTGTGACTGGTGACGAGACGTGGTGCTTTCAATACGAACCAGAAAGCAAACGTCAAAGCGCAGAGTGGAGGTCACCAGAAGAAGGAAATCCGAAAAAATCACGAATGGAGAAGTCGAAAATCAAGTCAATGCTGATTTCATTCTACGATTCGAAGGGAATTATCCATAAGGAGTTCGTTCCATACGGCTCAACGGTTAATGGTGCATATTACCTCGATGTTATGAGGCGTTTGCTGGGTCGCATTCGTCGTGTTCGGCCCGAATATCGCGAGCCAGGCAGCTGGAGATTACTGCACGATAACGCACCGTGTCATCGAGCAACGATTGTCACCGATTTTTTGGCGAAAAATGAAATATATTCGATACAGCACCCACCGTATTCGCCTGATCTGTCCCCATGCGATTATTTCCCTGTTCCCTCGTCTTCATTTGAAGCAGAAAGGAGTTCGTTATGCATCCGTAGACGCCATTCAAAGATCGACGACCGGCATCCTAAAGGCCATCCCAGAGATCGACATGAAAAAGTCGTTTGAAGCACTCGTTGACCGTGCAAATCGATGTATTGTAGCACATGGAGAATATTTCGAATAAATACAATGATTTTTGTGGACATAACATACATAGCGTGCTTTATTTCGAACTATTGCGGTTACTTTTGGGACAGAGGGTGTAGTCATATATCACCGGCATGCAATTGCCGTCGATACACGAGCATATAAGAACTAACGTTATCTTCGCAGCAGGTCCCAATATACGGTAGCACAAGCCGCCGCTAATCGTGGTTTACATAAACAAATTGTTTTTCCTATTATATTTCACCTAAGTATTAAAATATCATCCGTTAATATTTGACTCTCAGTAATAAAGATAAAGGTATAGAAATGACTCAGAAGGAAACACTAGTGAATATTTCACCAATTTAAATGAAACTTTGCGGGATTATGGACTGATGCAGTGTAAAAGCAACGGTAACTTTCTTAGCTGCCCAATATCAGATTAGTGGGCTGTACAGTGTCCTAAGCTCAATACTATCCTTCACTGTTTGACTCAATAACTCAGAGATATCAAAAGAGAACTTAAGACAAGATTTATACTGATTTTCCTGCTCTTAACGGTGGCGTAAATATTTTTCCTATAACAAATATATGTTTATGGAAACAACCCCCGCCCCCTTATTGGGAAAATATTTACACCATGTTAAGAGCATGACAGTTTAAATATCGCCTTAAGTTCTTTTCTGACATTTCTTATAGCTTCTGAGTTATTGAGTCAAACAGCGAAGGATAGTGTTGAGGTTAGGGCGCTGGACACCCAACCAATGTGAAATTATACAGTTAAGAAAGTTACCGTTGTTTTCACACTACATCGGTCTATAAACCAACAAAGTTTTATTTAAATCTCTGAAGCACAGCTACCCGTGTTTCCGTGTCAATTATGGAATACTTGTGGTATTGTAAAATTCACTACTTGCAAAATCCAATGTTATATGAGCTAAATTCTGTATGTACTGAATATATTTAGTCGCACTGGTCACAGAAAACTTATTAACTTTTTTAGTAAACAATATATAGGGAGCTGGTTTAAAAAGGATAGTTGAGGGCGTCAACATTACAAATGAATATCGGAGAGTTATCCAGATGTTCTATTTTCATATTCGTTCGTAAAGAATTCCTAATGTCAGAGAATATACGTTAATAAATTTTTTAATATTGGTGAGGGTTTTGTTTCTCTTTGACTGCACTTAATACACATTCCCTAACGTGAACTACTGGGTAACGTGAGCAGCCTTAGTCCAAATCGGTTTAGATTATTCAACTTTTACTGTACGTTAGAATACAGCAACAGGAATGGTCCGAAGGAAACATATTAGTGATAGGAGATTTTAACTGAAGGCTAGGTAATTAAAATAGAGGAATAAAAGATATATTAGGAACGAAGGAGAGAACAGAAGAAACAATAACGGAGAAAATATTATTGAAGTAGCACTTGAAAAAGATCAAGCCATAACTAACAGCAAATTTAAACAACAACATCCATAAACTCACCAGAGCTGTTAACAGTAAAAAGCAAAAATAAATAATGGATTAATATACAGGAAGAAATTTAAATAAGTAAAGAATATTAGAGTAATAAGAATAAGATACGCTGATGTAGGAAGTAACCATAACTTATTAAAATTGGAATTACGACTAAAAACAAATGAGAAGAAGATAAAGGGAGATTCAATTTAGAGAAAATATCGAAAGTTACAAACCCAGAGAGTAAGAAATCAGGACAAAAAATTCAAGAATTAATACAGAGTAACCTAAAAGAAAGTAAACAAGAAGAAGAACTATATGAAAAATAGGATAGACAGAAGAAAATAGAGGCTGTAAAAGAAAGCTACGGGATATCAAAGATATACATCAATGATGGAATGAAAACCTAAGGCAAAAGATAAAGGCGAAAATGCAGACTTGTAGAAAATACTTAAGCACAAGAAATATCGAAGACTGCGAGAAATACAAACAGAAGAGAATGGTTAAACAAGGTGTTAGTGAAGCGAAGAAACCAGTCAACGAAAGCAGAGATTAAAAAAGGAAGTGTTGTATATGTATATGTAGGCAGGAACGTTGTGATTATTAAATAAGGAAGAAGAACTAAATAAGCAATAAGGAAAAGTAATTACGCAAACCCCCAAGAAATAATCATTTTACCTCAGAAATGGTTAAATATATTTCACCAATGGGAACAGAAGAACTTCAGGTAAGATGTAAGAGCGGATATAAAAGAGAATGTCTAAGCTACAGAAGAATACAATTATCGGGCATTGCAGGAAGATTAGTGGTACGTATAATCCAACAAGATTAAGGAATAAAATAGGACAATATAAATGCAATGTGGATTTAGAAATGATTTTCGGCAAAATAAATACAGACGAGATATGGAAAATGTTAAGGAAAAAGATGAAGAAGACGAAACAACGAAGATTAAGACTTGCGTCATAAGTTCGGTGTTATAAACTATTATATTAGACGAGACAGTAAAAGAAGTAAAGGAAGGTTGAAAAGGTTAGAAATAGGGTTTCGAAAACTGGATGAAACAAAAGTTGTTGGACTGATGTTTGTTGATGACTCGGCCAATCTAGCACACTAAAAGAAAATTTGCCGTACAATTTAAATATTCTAAACGAAGAACTAGAGAAAATAATAACAACAAAAATAATAACCCTAAATAAAACAAATACCATGATTACAGCTTAAGATAGCAGGATACATTAGATTAAATTAAGGGGACAGAAAATTGATTAAGATCCTACTTACAAATATTTGGGAACGATTCAAGGAATTGGAAACTTAGATGGGGAAATAAATAAAAGAATTAGAAAAGTAGGTATAAGTCTATGGAATCAACGTTTTAGGGAAACGGGAAATAAATATGAAAATCAAAGCGCAAGTAGTTGGAAAGATAATTGGGCCAGTAATGATGTATAGATATGAATCGTAGATACCAACAGACAAACGTAAGACAAGGATCATTCAACAGAAATTGGATTCCTAAGGATAATACAAGGAACACCGGAAAAGACAGAATACGGAAAGAAATAGAAGTTTATCTAGAAATATAGAAAAAGCATACATCACATTCCGTAGTAACTAAATGAATCTATAAGATTTACTTCAAAGTGACCTTAACTTTCCACAAATTCCGAATGGATTATCAAATGTTTTACGTCGACATGTTCCTAGAATAATCCCTTAACTTTAGATATACTTCCTTGTGAAATAGGTGTCTTTTTAGCGAAAAGTAAAATTAAAGTAATAACTGCCCCGAAAGAAAATATTCACAGACATTGGCACTAGAACGCAAAACTGCAAAAAATGGTAAAAAGTTCTATTTCTAGTAAACCATCTAGAATTAGTGCAGTCATTAAAGCCAAGGGAAAATTAAAATATTAGTGCGATTTCTTCCATAAAGCATAAACAAACATTTTGTGTTAGTAATATGTATCCTTTTTGTTTTGTTTTTGATAAATTTGAGAAAAATACCAAAATTAGAAGGTTGCTCTAATTCAATTGCCAAGTACCGCAGATAATAATTAAATTACCGTTAATACGTTAAATCAAATACCGAATTCTATTCCTATTTTAATTTTGGTAACGTAATTATTCTAAGAAAGCACTTATATCCGAATGGTGGTTATGTGTTTGGAATATAGACAGCGTAGTAAAACGAAATAAGGCAGTAGATAATTTTTTGTCAGGCAATATAAAATGTTTTTTTGTGTGAAAGTTAGTGCAACAGCAGAAGCAGTGTTTCACTTAAATATATACTACATATTCATCGCATGTACTAAACGAGTTGCCTATACAGATGACAATCATGAATCAGAAATTGTGATATGCCATAGTCTGTCTCATATGTATTTATCAGTATAAATTGTACTACATAAACGTGCTCTCCACCGCAGAAGTTATTGTTTTGGTAATATCACCAAATTTCTTAATCGTATCCAATTAAATAATAATGAATAACCAAACTGGGGTGAAGTGTGTCACCAACGCTATTCGGCATTTAACTAGAACAGCAACCAACATAACGCAAGCGTTAGCTTGGTTGTCTAAACCAGATAAAATCGGAGTACTTTAATTTCTCTCTTTCATATGCACAGAGCTAAAAATTATCAGGTATCCAAAAAAGTTTGTGTGATTTTTGATGATAAAATATAAAAATACATTACAAACCAGAAATACATTATTATTCAGTAAATTACTATCTTCAGTGACCTTTTGCCAACGTAACACCAATTTTTATCTGCCGGAATTATTGAAATCTGCAGATTTTGAATAAAAACAAATTACGGACTGCCTCATACAATTGTCAAGAGACAAGAAAAGCTGATAATTCCTTAGCAAAATGTCTAGAGAATAAGGAGGGTGTGATAACGTTTCCCATCCAAGTTCAGAGACTTTTCCCGTGTCACTCTTGCTGTACGAGGTCTAGCATTGTCCTGTACGGATTTATTAATAATAAAAGCAGGCTGTTTGTTCACAATAGATCACAGTTGTTTTTGACCCATTTCCAAAGACTTCTAATGAGCCGATTTGCTTTACTTTCCCAACTGGTAAATTGCAAACGTTTGGTTTTATCGCTCACATTGAAAGTTTTTGCAAGCACGTATTGGAATTTGTCTCCACAGGGGCCGCAAGGTTTTCATTTTTGCATTCTTTTTGTCCAGTATCCGTTATCTATGTCGTCAGCGCATAGTAGTCCTTTTTTCAGTTCTGCTGTTTAGTTCCCTTTTGCATTTGGAAGATATTTTATCTTTCTTTATTTTAGTAGTACTTGTCCCCTTACCTCGCTGTATATACTTTTCATTATCTCTATTCAAGTACATTAAGGGGCTAGTCTAGTTTCTCACTTTCAAAAATCGATTTTCTTTTGCCTAATTCGATAGTATACTATTCGGAGAACAAGTTCCCAAAGTTTTATAATCGTATCATAAATATTTTTGAAATGGGAGGGGATTTAGTCGGACCTATGTACATAACTGTTGGCCGCTACGCACTAGAATACGCCAACAGTCGCGACATGGCACGTATACAGCTGGCCGAGAAAAGGCAAGACGAGACTTCAAAGGAGGCTCGGACAGCTCGTAGGAAAGCTGCAGCTGATGAACAGCACTTTTTCGAGCAAGAGGAAGGCGAATTATATGGCCCTGGAATCGCAGAATAACTGTAAGTATGAAAAATTAAATTTTATAACCGAAAAATCAGTTGCCAAAACTTTAAACTCAAAGAAAAATTAACGAATCGATTTCAAATTTTGCACGAATATTCGTAACATGCTTTTACATACCATGAACCAGGATCTTTTTGATATCTGAAAAAATACAAATTTGCCGAGCAAAAAACGAGCGTCTTTTTGTGAAAAATTGAATTTTTTTCAAAACGCTGCCATTTTTTTAATTTTCAATATTTTGAAAAGATCCTTGTTCATGGTACGGGCAAAGTCATCTACTTTAACGTGAAACAAAAATTTTTCAGATACTGGCATTCGAGAACCTCTACAACTGCAGCCGATTTACTAGTTCATTTTTGGATGACTCGACGTCGGAGCGTATGACTCGGCTTACAGTCAATATTTTTCATGAAATTTTGTAAATTAACTCGTAAATAGTATCTAAATATATCCTTGAAATTTTAAAATATTTGGGCCGCATGATTTTTGTATGAGTCCCGGAAAATCACCTCCATTTTCCGCCCGAGAAACTAGACTAGTCCCTTAAGTTTCTTAAGACACTTCCAAATTATTTTCCTACCTATTTAATCGAAAGAGAGCCACAAAGGTTACGTACAGTTCCTCGTTTGTCTCTTTCTTTCTTTCTATTGTGTCCCTTAACAACAGACGGGTGATGGCAAATTTCAAATCCCCACAAGCAATTATATTTTTGGAAGGCACCTCAATCTTTGTTCAATTATCGTCGTAAATATTTTAAAAGTTATTCCTGGTAGGCATATGACTTTATAGTTTTTACGGTTGGTCTCACCTCCTTTCTTGTAAATTGGGATTATCAAATTTTGTCCCCATTCTTTAGGTATTCTTCTCGTCTCTAATACGTCGTGTAACAAATTGAGAAGCCATTTCCTTTCCTCTTCTCTTATGTATTTCACCGCGTCTGGATGTATATTATCACTACCGCTTGTCCTCCTTGGTTTTAATGTTTAAGACTTCCTCTAGTTCTCTTATATACATGTACGATTTATATGATTTTCAGGGTCCTGCTCCTCTTCTTTATTCAGTTTCCTAATCTCCAGTTCTGCATCTTTTGATTTTCTCCTTCGATCTTAAACTATTTAATCATTTTGTCATTTGCATTATTTCTTCTATTGTAGTTTTTAGTTGTTTTGCTTCTTCTCTTAATCCTTGGATTTCTTTTCTCTTATTTCCTCTCAAGGATTTGATTTCACCTCAGAATATTATATTATTTGTTCTATTCTCTAAATTTAATTTCTCTCCCAAGCATTCCCATTCCTTCCTTTTTGCTTCTCTTATCATTATACATAGTCTAAAAATTTCTAATTCTAGTTTAAAACTATTCAATTATTTATACCTACAAAAATTGTAGATTTGTCCTTTAATTGGAGGTTTCCTTTGTGTAATAAAATTTCTGGATAATGAATACTCATTTTAAAGCCTTAGTAACGATAATACGAATATATTTGGAAGTAAAATCCATTTCGGTGAATATATTTTAACATTCCGATACTGGGAGTGATAATGACGTTAATGATATTGAGAGAATATTTCTTATGAATCTTATCATTCATGTGTGATTCATACTAATTACATCACGTTAATTAGAAAAACCACAAGGGATGTTTAATTGCGTACTCCGCCTTACTTTGTTACTCTTGTGCAACAGGAAGCTTCAAATAAGAATTTTTCTAAAGAGTAACGTACAGCTTTGTATATATGTATGTTACTGCAGTAGGGATACAATTTGATTAAACTAATGGTACAACTTATTAAGTATTCTAAAATGTAGATAGCTGTCTACTACCACTACTTATGTGTATTAATGTAATATAATAGTATTTTTAAATGTTTAATGCATACACAATTACAAAATATATATATTACCTTAGACAAGTAAAAGAAATTCTAACCGTATCCCGTGTTACAAGAAGAATTACAGATAAATACCAGAAATTCGGTTGGTGGATGTTAAGCATAATCTATTCTTTATATCAATATATAGACAAGTATATATAAAAGTATTTGCCCAGTTTTCTAAAGCTTGTTTCTCCCACTGGTTGTCTTCGTCAGTCTTTATGCTCCACGGCTTCAACTCGAGGCCCTACTTCCATACTTAATAATATTGGGACACACCTTCATATGAGCTCCGAATTCTCAGAGCAGTAACAAAAGATTCAGCCTTTATTTAAATATCAGGTGTTAAATTGCGACTCATCAGAATAAAAAATACGGGGGATAAAAGATGTACAGCTCTCGCAATATAAGTCGGCGAGCGGTGGGGATGCGCCGCAAACGTATTTAGGACACGTACCTCCCACCTATGTCTGATTCAGATAGTGCATAGGAATTACCATTGTCGTATCAATATGAGCTCCCTAGGGAAAGGACGAATGTTAGACAATCTATCCCTCCTCTATCTGCGCGAACTCACTGCCACCCTTCGCCAACTTATATTGCGAGAGCTGTACACATCTTTAAATTTTCGTTCAAAATTAACTTCTCGATTAATGTCTCAGATATTAAAAAGCCATTCGGGAATGATTAATTATTTCATTAGTTTCGAGGTGTTATTATATATCGTATTTAAGGTACCAATCCGACAATAATGCGATCATCAGTTTTATTGATTTGAGGCATCCTAGAGAGATTCCACTTGGAGAGATATTTTCAATCTCTTGAAACTATGGTAGTCAGTTTTATGCTGTTTTGTCCCTAAAAATGCAATTATATTTGCGTCGACAACTTAAACAATAGGCAACGTCAATATGGTCGATAAGTTGATTGACGACGGTTACATCTTCTAGAATTTCTTTGAAAAATAGTGTAACTGGAAATCTTAAAATGTCAACCAAAACAATACTAGACGAAATTCTAAACACCACCGAGTCTAATGAAACTGAAAGCAATCAATTACTTCACATATTTAAAGTAGTTAGAAGAGGTGATAGAAACATGTGCACAACAAACGCAAATTATATAAAGAAAGACAACAATCATCATCATAACAATAAATAGAATAGATCTAAAAACTATACATCTCGTAAAGATGGAAAATGAATGATGAAAATCTGAGAACTACATTACATAACTTTATCACTAAAGCCGAACAGAGAAACAAAAAATTACCCCAAAAAGTGAATGTCGATGCTGAGGAATTGCAAGGTGACCGCGCTGGTCTGGAAATCAAGAGATATAGACTCTGCTGGGGAGACAAGGTAGAGTATATGAGGACAGTTCCAAAAGTTACGAAGGAATGAAGGAACTGAAGAAAGAACCAATACTAACTTCGCTCTTGCAAACCGAATGGCATGGCTTTATGTGGAGAAAATAGGATATGATACCAGCAAGAAGACGTACATGCTTTCCTAAGGCGAAAATTTTCCCGACAGATTTCATTATAAATGAAATCGAAACATGTGGAAATAACAATAATAGAAAAAAGTCCTTCAAGATTGGAGCAAGTTTTGAGATGTTGGATAATTTAATGAAACCCGAGGTATGGCCAAAGGATGTGATAACTAAATGAAATTATGTAAAACAACAAAACAGCAGTCTTCCAAGTAAGATGTCATCTAGTTTGAATAAAATTCCTTGTAATTTAGTGAAACGATCTCAGGCAGTTACATATATCTAAACCTCTAATAGAAATAAGTAATAATTCTTTTGTCAAGTCGACATTTTTAAATCAATTAAATACTGCAACGATAATTACAATTAATAGAAAGTTAAACACACATGATGTTTGCAACTATCGACCTACATCGCTGCTCCAGGCGTTTTCAATAGGTTTTGAGAAAGTTAAATCATGGAATTCAATATATATATCAGATCTTCCTCAGACTATCACATCTAGTCACGTGTATTAATATTCTGATGGAACATCTTCCGTTATATCGTTCCACGCAAGAAATATCTAAACTGGGGACCAATATAAACAACAAAATACCTTCATGGTGTGAGGCTAATAGTTTACTATTGAATAAAAAGCATCTCTAATCAATTTTAATAACGAACATCAGCTAAGTGTCTATGTAACTTTGAATGGCGTGTCTGTTCCAAATGTTGAATATTCGAGATGCCTTGATTGGGAGAGACACACCCTTGATATAAAAATGTTAAATTTGTGTTGTTTTACTATCAATAAGTTAAAACACTATGTCAATGTTTTTGCATTAGAAACTTACTATTAAGCGAATGCATACCCACGTCTGAGATACGGTTTCATATTTTGGGGCTCTGCTACCAATATAATAAGAGTAGGCAAAGAACAAAAAAGAATTATCACATCCATGCTGGCAACTCCTTACCGATCTTCCGATATGTGTCTGATTGTAAACTTTTAAACACATACTTTAACGACGACCATATCTGTTTTCAAATTGTATGGTGCACAAATAAAAAGAAATCAAACTTGGTTATTGGTCAGAAATAGTAGAATAGTCTTTTTAATGTATTTTAAACATGATTATTACGTAATTGGGGTTTTGGAATTTAACACATTACATTACAATATAATCATTTATCATCATAAACATTTTGTAAAATAACAGGCATATTCCAATCTCCACCGTGGGTATGCAGAAGATAATTGGTCAAGCGGTTTAATTGGATACATCGAAACTGATTATCTATATAGGTTATTGACAAAATATTCAAGAGTATCAAGATAAAACAATAATTTTGATGATTTTCAGCTTTGACTATAATAATATAAATATTACGATTTGGTTTGATTTTAATTAATCTGCCTTCACTTTGCACGGTCAGTGTTCCTCTCTGAGATTGAATTTTGGTCTTTTGTAATAAACACGGTCACCCTGGCTATGCATAAAACGGCATATAACAACAAAGATTAATTGGTATTTATATAAATTTATTTCTATTATTTTTATGTGCACATGCACGTATATGGATAGCATACAACCATAATAATGTATCGTTGCAATACTTTGTTACAACGGTCATTGTACCAAAATCATAATTAAAAATGCATATGATTACACAACCTTTTCTTCAAATTTAGTGATCCATCATAGTCTTTACAATTTATTTTACAAATTACACTAAAAGAAAAGAATCTACGAAATGTAAAATAAGGTTTGATAAAAGAGTGAATGACGTGTTATCATTACGTGGTGTACACCAGTCCTTGTCTCCACCTACGTGCAAGGTGCAACATTAAAATTCGGATATGTAAAGGCATCAGTCCGGTTTACACTATTTAATGATGACACGTCATCCACTCTTTTATCAAACCTTAGACTGATGTGAAATAAACGGTTGTATGCTATCGGCGTAGGGTTTGTTTCCTTAGAGAAGAGCACATTACGTCAACGGCGCAATTAACCAAATTTGGTGTTCTGTATACGTTACAATGGCCACCGACTAGCGAACACGTCACATTTCACGCATATTTTCATGACGTAATGTGCTCTCTCTAAGGAAACAAACCCTACATGCTGTGTACATAAAAGTAATGGACGTACAAATTGACTACACATCCTATATATTAACAAATTTTGGTTATTAGTTATTTTCTTATAAGTTGCTAAAATAAAAACAAATATTTTGTTTATAAATGGAGAAAGTAAATATAAACCTCATAATGGCAATCAAAAGTATCTACAATTAGATAGAGAATCAAGTAGGAATACACAACGAACTTTCAGAAACAATTGCCACAAAAGAAGTTTTAAGTGGAGAAATATATTGAGCCCGCTTTTATTCATATGCCATGAACAAAGTAAAGGAAATAAACAGAAAAATGCAAGCCGCTAATCACATATACTATGCTTTACGGAAAGTTCCTAAAACGCAAACCAATTACTGAAAGGACTAGATTATTGATCTATAAAGCAATATACTTTGCGATATTTAAAATTTAGTTAGATCTAAGATACGACTTTGCATGAATTGCTTAGAAAACGTGCTAGAAAATAATTTGTAATATTGACGTTTGTGTATGTTAGTGACATGCGGATAATTTACTGTACATGTGATTCATGAATTCCATTAACTTTTTCCTGGAAAACTATTTAACTGTTAATAATAAACTGTAATAAGCTTTCGTAGCTGTTTATTTTTCAAGTAATTTGTGCAATCCTAACATTAGCAAATCGTAAGACAAATGGGTGCAATTATGCGCCACATTTCTTCGAGTTTATGTATTACAATTTATGTGTGAAAGTATTGAAGTCATATATGTATTTTCAACCGATCGCATCTATATGTTTTATCGATTATTTCAAAACTACTTGAAAGAATGGATTCCTTTACATTAATTGGACTTCAAAGAAAACCACTCTACTATTCAGCAAACCCACGGAACTAGCCACAATAAATTAGTCACTCTAACAAAATAAAAATACTGTACATCAGCCAATCATTTGACAAGATCTGCCATATAATTATATATTATAATCTACTAAAATCCTATTTAAATGATAGGGAAAGTCAATGAAAAGGTGTCTACCCAATTTCCTATAAAGTCTGGATTAGTCCAAGATAATGTACTGGTTCCGCTACTCTATGTTCTGTACACAGCAGATCGACCAACCACTGATGAGCAATTCTCTCATCTGATGTAAATCCCGTAGTACCATCAGCTTCACTAAAAACTATTTGGATCAAACACAAGAATGGAATATCAAGATCAAGGAGATAAAATCCATAAAAGTATATTTCACTATAAAAGAAATTGCAGTGTCTATCTGTGCATCTGCATAACAATAGAAATACAAATTCCACTATCCTCATAAGTATGCACTACGATAACAAACTCACACGGAAGCAACATATAGTCGAAGAACGCAAAGATAGACCTGAAGTTAGAACAAATACTTAATAGGATTTAATACGATAAATATACAAGCTCTCACTGGAAAATAAAATGCTGCTACATGAAACAATCATAAAACCAATATGATTAAATGGTGCTGAACTCTGGGCATATACCAGTTCACCAAATTTGGCGATAATACAACCCATTAAATCAAAAATCTTACGCATGATCAGTGGCGGCAACCAAACACTCCACATAGATTTTAGAATTCCGTAGATCACGGACGTAATAAAAGAAAAATGTCAAAGGAATCATGACAAATGGGAGGGTCATTTTAATATACTGCTACATCCACTGCTTAAAGTACATGATTATAGAAGGCTTACAAGAAACTGGCCAGCAGATCTAGAAGATGATTAATAAGGTGCTGTCTCTGAAGAAGAAGTCAGCATATTAGCTTATTGTTAGAGAATAAATTGTAATTCTGCGCGAGATATTCACGTACAAAATAAGTACAAAGAAATTGCAATTGAAATGGTCGTATTAAAAATGTAGTTTTGGGAAAAAGCATGATGTCCATAGCCTTGAATATGGAAAACAATGCAGGCAACAATAGATAGAATTTCTAACTGATTTTTCATAGAAACTGATTAATAGTTTTCGTTACTATTTTATGTGAATTGTCTCATACATATTCCTAATATTGTCTTATTTGCTTAAATCTTTAACCTGCTCGGAGCCGCAGTCGAAACGATCTCTGGCGCAGCTACACAAACTTGTATCTCTGGAAATACATGTGTAGCATCAATTGAAAACTTTCGCAAAATCAATTTTTGTTAGAATTTGTAGGGTTGGATTCCAAGGACAATACATATTGAATTACAGTAGAATATCTGATCAGTTGCGTTTATGCCACATCTTAAAAATTTTTCGTTGAATTTCACTAAATATTGATATTTACAATTATACTTTAAAATTTAAGGGAATTTGTAAGCCTTCTTTAAGGGGAGATTTCTCTCTAGAAAATTCGAAAATTCGATTTTTTTGCATTTTACTATAGTCTGGGATTCTTAGAATGTGCCTTGAAAATATTAATTCGAAATACGTAGAACTCTAGTAGTTACAGAGGCTCGAACTGCGGCGCGTCACTTATACCCTCCACCGATGTGTCCATTGTTTACCCGGTATGCCAACTTGGGAAAATTCATTTTTTTGGCATTTTATTATAGTCTACGGTTCCTTTTTTGAAGCTGAGAAAGGTGGTGTCTATGGTCCCGGTACAGCTGATTAAGGGTAAGCTACTCAAATTAGTTGCTATCCACCGTAAGTTCGGCCGTATCAGTGCTACATGTATGGCAAACTTCGAACGCGTTTTTCTCGGAACGACATTTTTCAAGACGGGCGTACGTTTTTTCTAGAACTATTGAACCGATTGACTTGCGGTTTGGCACACATATTGAAGGAACCTTCAATTATGGTTGGAACTAGGATTATTTTGATAGCTTTAATATTTCAGTTCCAATCTGATGTTTTGGTTGACAACTTTGAACAGCTGCCATTTCGATAAATATATTTGTTTCACTTCTTTCTTCTTTCTAGTTCGGACGATAACTACACTCATATAGATTACAAAAATGATAAGTTTTTAGTTTCAAACGATTAGCATTGCCGCAATCCGTACGCCCGATTGGACGAACGTCTCACGCCGCGACCTACATAACAGCGCATAACTTCTATAAATTTCAATAAAGCGCTTCATAAAAATTTGTATTAGTAGTTCAAACATGTTCTGAAACGAGTGAAAAATCCCAACACTATAGGTTTGATAGTTTTCGCAAACTTAATTTCTAAAAATCACTTTCAAAATACGCTTCTAGAGAGTAATTCCCCCGTAAAGTATGTACTAGGTACAGAAGCGAAAAGCTTTTTAGTGTTAAGAAAGATAAACATGAAAAACTAAATTTTGTAGAAACAATCAATGAAAAAAAAAAGCATAGATTTAAAAAGGTTTATTTTAAGGCTTCATAAACGCGCGAAACTTTTAGGATATTCTAAGAAGCGAGTAACTATTAATCTTTTATTAAAGGATTGGTTATTAAAGGATCAAAACAACATTCAAATGTTTAACGGCTTGCCTGTTTAGATCAAAATAACGAAATAAGAGATACAATTATAATTTTCGAGGATTCTTTCGAGATCATACGCTTACGATTTGCTGCCAAACATAATACGTCCTTCATCCTCCATTCCATATTTTTTTAACATTCTCCAGTACACGCTCTCTTTGTGGTTAGTTATTATGTTGCTAATTACCGGAATAAAAAAATGTTTTGTTTCCATATTTCATTAATGAAAACAACGAGTTAAAATACCGTAACGAAATATAATATTAAATTGAAATTTTGTCTTTCTATTAACCTTTAAGTTGATAGAGGCGACCTAAATGGGTCACGAAATATATATATATATATATATATATATATATACATTTTAATAAATAAAAAAATAGATATGCTAGTGATGCAATTAATAAAATTGTATTCCGAATTACGAAATATTAAAATGGTCAATCATTCATTTATTACAGCACGGTGCGATATGTAATCTAGTTGGGGCAAGTGTGCTAGCTTCTGTACTGTTTCCTTCGTTTAATATTGTTGCCAAAATTGGTAAAAGGGCGTGTACAGTCCAATTGTGGTTTACCTGATGTTGCTGAATTATTTTGTTTGCGGTCTCTGATTCTGGTTTAATGTCTGTTTAGCCTATATGGATTTAATCACAATTTTCATGTGGTGTATTTTATACCAAATGCATTCATTCTCCGTATAAAATAAAATATACTTGAATTTTATACTGATAAAGTGTATATCATTGATATCTTTGAAAAAGTGTTTCTGTTATATTACTCATGTTTGCAAACCGTTTTTTTTAAATTTATTTAAAATGAACCTCTAAAACGCTGCTCTTAACAGAATTCTGATGTAATAATCTGACGAGGCCGCTGTGTCGGCGAAACAAACGTTATATTTTTTGTTAAATATAGTGAAGCGTTTACTCTACGAGTTTTATTCATTAAAAAACTAGTCCACAAAATGCATTAGCTTGGGCGTTATTTATCTACCTGCCTTCATTTCCTTGGAAATACTACTTTAAATTCACTATACAATAGATAAGGTAAAACTCTCCAACTTTTTTCTTAGAACTATTATGTTTCTTAGGGGTGCCTATAACATGATCGCAGTTGTATATACAATTCAGGGTTAAAGTTAGGATAAAAAAAAAGGAAAAACTCAGCTGTTTTTTAGAAGTGCTGGAACACGTGGGTTTTAGTTTTTAAAAACACACCGACTCACCTTCCAACTTTAATTTGTTCTTTAGTATGATGTTATCACAAAAAAAAATCAAGTGACAGTATAGATTTTTAAAGCAAATAATTCCACCCATTAACTTCTTGGCATTAAACTAGTCTACTTACAAATTTACCTAACACATTATAATGACAGTTCATGCTATTTTGCGAATCTCTACTTGAATACACCGCTTCAGTATTTTTAATGTTCTGGTTTTGTTTTGTAAACTTTTGATTTCAAGTAACTGCATAGAAACAGACTAGGCTCAGGAGATCTTACTAGCCCTCGTCAGCTAATACATCTGTCTGGAAAAACAATGGGCAGAAAATTACGATGAAGAAACGTACATGTATAATGTGGCGGCGCGCCCTCGTATTGATACCAAAGAGTATTATTTGTGATATCCGGACCGTCTTAATTTAGATAAAATGCAGCCAGTGCTGGAATTAGACCATTTTGGAGAAACTCCAAATATTTTTCCCTCAAGAAAAGAGGACATATAATTCTATTATGTACTATTTCTGCCCAGATGTTTACTTTGTGCATGTTAAGTGTGTTTCTGCCATGCAATGATGATGTTTCCTACTCTGATGGCTGCAGTTCTGCCGATTAACTCTCCCATTTATACAAAAAGTAGTTTCATTGGAAAAAATGATTTGGTGCAAATTGATCATCGCAGAATTGTGAACATCGGTCAGAATCATCATCATTAAGCTCTTGAACTAGTTGAATCTTAAATGGATGATATTTTTCTTTTTTCAGCTACTTCACTACTGCTAACTTACTGATGTCATTATCAGCTCCCAACCTAAAACGCGATATATTTTCTCATTGAGTGTTGTAAACTTACTAACTGCTACTAACTCTTTACAAGAACAGTGTGGAGTTTTTTCCAATTGTAAAAGAATGTTCAATTTATTGTGTGCGTATTTACTTCTGCACATCCACCCGTTGAAGTATTTTTAACAACTACCGTCTACCTAAATTTGTTTTTGAGTTTGCTAACTGTTGACTTAATAGGATGATTTGGATATTTAGCACTAAATAGATCACACACTTCTTGCTGGGATCTAGCGAGACTCCCACAACCAAGATAAATTAAAATTTCTATACGTGGCGTTATTGTTAAATTGGCTATGGTAATTTAATAGAATATTACAAGAATTCTACAATAATTATGTCAAGAGCAACGAAGATTGACAAATTGCTTGTAGGAAGCAGTTCGCTAGATTTAAAAATTTTATGAAGGTATCTTGACTATTCAGTACGCTACGAAGGTTATAAGATAAAAAAGGTACTTCAAATTGCAATTTGCATTTCGTTCATGATCTGAATTATTTGTTATCCTGGATAATACTAACATCTTATCTAATTCTATGTTATAGTATTTTAATGTGATAAATTATGATCATTTACGATGATATTAAATATTCGACTGGATTTTTCTTTGAATTTTTGTTATGCAATTTTATGACTTGTTTGTATTATCACAAAGCTAAGAAAAATCACTATCAGATTCCACTACTAAAAATCTATATTGTCATTTAAGTCTTTTTTGTGATGACGTCATAACTAAAAACAAATAATAGTCGGAAAGTGAATCGCACATATAAATGTGTATTTTTGAAACTAAAACCGACGTCTTTCAGTGTTTTGGAATAAAAGCGATTGAGTCAGATTTTTCTTTTGATATTGCATATTTTAATCCCACTCTGTATACAATAGCAGTGACAGAACCTTTTAGCGTTAATAGAACGCGAAAGAATGGACCTACATACATAAACATAAAATATATTGTTTAACGGTATTAAGAATGTCTGCGGGTGTATATTAATGTAAAAATGAAGGGTACTTTGCTGTTTTAAGTCTTAACAATTTGGTTTTATTACAGGATTAGAAATTACTTGATGAGGAATTACTTGTATTGTAAATTTTGCGTCTACTACCAAAAGTAGCCAATATACTCTTGCATATGATTTCCAGTATTTTATATAACAGTATCATTTAAGCATTATACAGGTTTAAATAATGACGCTCTGTTAACATCGAACATTTTTATCTAAATTAGGTATGGGCAACCTCCGGTCCGCGGACCACATGCGTCCCTCGAGTAAGATTTGCCCGGCCCGCTACTGAATTCTTTCGTTGCATATTAGCACGCCCCGTCTAAACTTAATTCATAATGAATCATAAGGATACTACAAAAATGTATATTTTTCAAGATTACTCGCAGCATAAAACTTCTACAAAAAAGGTTGCCCATGCCTGATCTAAATGTTAATTCATGTATTGAAAACAGAAAATTATGAACGTATCAAGATGTATAAGGGAACCTCTCATTTTTAGCAATTGCGTTCCTAGTCGCTATGGTTTTTAATTTACAAAGACATTACTTTATTGACGTTAACAGGGAAGGGTTGAAGAAATTTTAAAATACACGTTGTTTAAAACATATTGATTCTGCCAGTGATTCAGACGTGAATATATGAATTTATCCAAAAAGAACTCCTTATATGTCATATAGAATTTTCCATAGCAGACATACGTTGATAATATTTGAACTTATGACCACTCCCATTATTGTATTAATAGTCGGTAATACTCTTCTGAATTAAAATTCTTAACTTAAATCCTAACTTCTAAACTACAACAGGTGTGAGTTTTTGATTCTAGGTTTTCAAATATTAAATTATTGAGCAATCTATGGTCTAGCTTTTGAATGTACAGATTAAAATTATATAGGTTGATAAAAATATCGGATACCGCAACGATAAAGTTCCTCTCGATTATCGCAATCTTACGTTATGTTGCAAGTAATTTGCAGACTTATATACGTACCAAAGGAAAATATAACATTTTGCATTGCTTGGTCCGGGAAGCATAGGATAGCAGAGAATGTAATAGTTGAACTTCCATTTTCGTTGAAATCCAAAAAGTTGTCGACACAAAACATATGTTGATGTAGAAAGTCATTGCTACTTGGAAACCAAATAGATCCATTTTCTTGTATAAGAAATTGATCTTCAGGATAAAACTCAGGAAACAGTCTATAATAGTCTATACTGCAATACTTATTGTACACAAACGAAAAATTACCGGGTCCTACAGGATTAGTTAGTCTATATACCGGCACCGTAAAATTGACAAGGTCCATCGGAATACACTCGTGTGCGGAAAACACTTCCCCCTCTGGGCAGCACTTCCTAATACAATTCGTAATATTACAAATGCAACCAAAAGTATCATCGCCCTCCGTAAAATAAAAATCGGAATTATAAACAAGACCGTCGTTAGTAAATAAATGCGTTGTGTTCGAATAACTGTCAGAAATATTTACGCTTAAATTTATTGGACATTTAAAATTAGCAAACGCGGGGCTAAATATTAAAAAGAAAGAAAAGAATACCGTTAAACTGCGAAAAGACATTTTAGTCGCGTGTCTAAGAATAGTATGCTGAAAATCTTACAATTCTCACTAGCCCCTCCACTGAAATTTTCCTGCAATTAATGTTTTTCTTATTGTACAATGCTTCGCACTACGGAAGGAAGTCGTTTGCGGTGAATTGAAATGTTCTTAGATAACAACTATAAGATATTATTCAATGTAAGATCTAACCCAGAGAGTGGCACAGAAAGCAGAATTTCTTGGATAAATAAATTGTAAAGCGATTGCATCCGAGAATTTGTGGTTGTATTATAGTTTCTTTTTACGCAAATGAACGTCAGTCATCACATTGTTTATTTAAAATGAAATCATTTCTGGATTAGGAATATGAAGGCATCGAAAGGAAAGTAGACTTTCTAAGTCGCATTTTTATTTATGGAAACTTAATTGTGTACTGTTAAATATTCAACACAATACAAGACAAGATAATTATAAATATCTGTTGACTTTCAAGAGACAATTTTACTTTAATTTTTAATTTAATTGTATAAACCATTTGAAACAATATAATTGATACTTCATCATCACATCAATCAAGCATTTTATATAAAAGCACAACATAAAGAATAAACACGAATAAAAATCGAAATTTTGGTCAACACGTCACGCAATACAGGATGTTTATTATTACTCGTAAAATACCACAACCATTTAAATATTGCTGTTCCGAAATATTTGCCTTTACATTTTGTAGGAACTATACTCATTTACATCTAACGCCATAAAAGTATCTATAATTTTGACAAACAGTTCTCAGTCGTACGTATATAGATTATGTTCATAAAATGTCACTATATCACATCGATAAACTCCTCACCACATATGTAATTGTTGTAACAATAAAATTCGGTGAGACGTGCTTTGCTAGCACGCGGTAAGCATTAACAAAAGCGAAATTATAAACACCCAAGTTTACCCCAACCTCGATGTAATCATGCGTGGAACGGAAAAGTATATTTTTCGGACCAACTAGGTTTGCAAAAGTTAGAATACCCATATCAAAATAATAGCCACATACAATGGTTACTATGTAAGGCATGTTAAAAAACGGTTAGAAAGAATCCAAAGAAAAGTTCACATGACAAATTCAACGACCCTTGTCCCCGCAGTGACTTACGAAAGAAATTTGATAAAACTACCGTATCATAATATTTCAAGAGATTAGTAGTATCCTAGAAAAAAACACGAAGGCGTGCTCGACATGTAAGAAAACTTTAAAGAATCTATTAGGTAACCCAAAATACAAAACAGATTTTGTCGAAGCAACGCACACTGTGGTATATTCACGATCTAGCGGGACAAAATTATTTAACTCAACGTATGTATGTGAAATATCCTAGCAATTAATCCAAGATGTATTTCATGAAAATTAAACACGGTGGGAAGATTTCAGACATATATTTCAGTATCGGCTCGTGACTTTTACACAGCGGAAACTACTGTAACCTAACTCTTCTCGGTCAATAAATTATATTTTATATTATTGTATCATTGGAAGTGTAGAATGAAAATTGATACAAAAAAGAGATCAAAATAAAATATAATTTATAGTCTAGCAAGAATCACGTAGAGGTGAGAGCAAAATCCTGCTTGGATAGTGAAACGAATAAAAGGTGTAAGGTAAAAAGGTTTTTAAAATAAACTCTTATTCAACTAAAAATAATAACAAACTCTTAGCAAACTAATAATAAATAACAACTATAATAGTAACTCATAAAATTCTACGGTAAATAAAAGATAAGTTATTGATAAATAATAATAACAACTAAATGGATCTATGTTTTTTAATACAAAATTCAGAAAATAGATCTGATATCAGTCAAAATTATTATCGGTTTCTTCAGAAGCAGATCGTCCCAATTCGCAGTGTTCAGATGATATTATAATCTCTAAAAGTTCACATACTTCAGGAGTAATTTGGACACGATTAGTGTTTGGAGGAGTCCGTAAACTGGCAATGAATGGGTCTTATGACACCAAGACGTATAACATTATATTGGTGTGTCGAGAGATTCGCATCAATCATTAATGAGAGAGCTTGATCTTCTGAAAGTCCATCTTGTTTTGGGCGTGTTAAACACTTCCGCCCTTTTTCATATTAGCACCTCTACTGGGCGATGACAGACAAAGCTCTTTTACAATGTCTGCTGAATCCCTTTTTCCTGCTTGGTGAAGTTGTAGTTTGGTTGCCATCCACAACTCTTCTTGACTCGAAGTCTCAAGGAGATGTTGAATTCGTCGCCTTTTTGTTTCAATGCTTGAATCTACAAAGTTTTTGTGGTCTTCCGGGTCGGTTACTTGTTTCAGGTAGTGAAACATCCAGGGTAGGTTCACGGACAATAGTTGCAAGTGAAATGTTGCCATCTACCCATGAAGAATTCGCTTTTGAAAGGCGATCTCGATGTCTTCCCGACTTCGACTATTTCGCTTCAATTTTTGTGCAATTATTCCGAATTGCTTTAATACTCCTTAAATCGTCATCCGACAGGGGCGAGTCACCAAGTTCTTGTATAATATAATATAACAAGACAGTCATTCCCGAATCTTTTGCGTGAACAAACCAAATATCAAGAAATGAACGTTGAGAAATTTGCGAAGTCATTTTGAAAATAAGAAAAATTTGTATGGGTGTCGCAAACTTGCGCAAACAAAGAAATATGTTTCGTATAGCCTACAAGTGGATCTTTCACTAAAATATAATATGTGATTGGAATAATGCGGAATAATAACCTAAAACTCAAGAACAAACTGTCATAGTCATTTTTCTTACTAAAAATATCCTTCATCCATTCTCATGGAGCTCACGATAAAATTCAAACATGAATGAAAGAAAAGACGTATGAAAACTTATCCTGGGACTTCACGTGAAAACTATAACACCACACAATCACTAATAACATACATAAACACAGCGTATTCATCGATCATACTCGGACGAATGACAGTAGTGCACTTATTGTTCGTCAGAAAAACGCGGATAGACAACCGTTCCGACCATTATATCTTTTTTCGGTGCTACTTCTTAGTAAATAAACTTTAGTATAATGAAATATAACTTGTCTACTGCAAATTCACGCAACTGTTGAACCTGTTTAGACAAGTACCAAAAATGAATATTGTCCCGCCAGATCGTGAATATATCACACTGTGCAACGGTCGGGTATTTATAAAATTAGTTGTAATGAATGCGGTAACACCTTTAACAGGTACTTTTTCTTTCTTTCAGATGTTTGTAAAAATTATGTCTAGATATTAGACACATGACTACACTGAGGGTGGAGTAAACTTGTATGTTTAGAATTTAACATTTTTCGCTCACTTGGGTGTTATATGGTTTTGATTATATTAGCCTCGTGCTAGCGCAATAGGTGTCATCAAATTTTATTAAACAATTGTGTGGCGAGGAATTTATTTAATTGATAAAACACAGATAACTCTTTCCATACGTCGTTTGGAAAAATTCGGTGTACGTATTTAATAGAGTAAGTTATCTTAGTAACTTTAATTAAATTCAAAATAGAAAGAAACAATGTAAACAGATACCACAGAACCAAATCACAATTTTTAACATCTAATTTCCTAGTTTATAGGCTTTTAAACTTGATAGATTAAATCTTTTTAAAAATGAGGCTAACTACCATGTTTTCCAATCAATTGAGATTACACAAGGATTGTTCCAAACATTTTTAGTTGAAAGAAACTACGACATTAAACTTTACTAATTCTCAAAATATTCTTCTCGTACCTTAATATATTTATGAATTTTTTGAAACCACAAAATTATCACTCCGAGAACACCTTTTCTTGTGAGAACTTCTTACTAGGCATACGTTTTCTGATAATAGGAAAGAGGAATAAATCATTTGGTGCAATATTTGAACTTTACGGGGGTAGGTTGCTCCATATTTGTGTAAAAGTTGCGCGACAGCATGCGACCTTGCAGTATCTTGATTCAACAAAATGGCACGCAAACAAATCATTGGCGATGACAGGCAACATTCAAACTTTCATACATTTAAACAGTTGAGGAAAACAAACATCCGTGTACCATTTTACAGTAAGGTTTCTGTTCTTCACTTTCAAACACACACTGGTGACTGATGTTTAATTACTTATTTATTTATAAAATTAATCAAAATAGTACAAAGTCGGTCAAAGCAGATTGAAATACTGTCGGAATCCTAATTATAAATTCAAGATAGGTCTCGAGTAACAATGCTTTTAAGATCCTCAGTTGTAATTTCCCGTTATAAACCGGCAGCAGCCTACCTTTGTTCTTTTGTCAACAAATGTGTGATCCACCGACTTACTCGCTTTCTTATTTCTCAAGTGTTGATGTGACTATAGCTGAGACAATGCCTAATTCATGGCGAATCTCCCTATCTGTTACCTATATCTATGCCGATTTTCCTTAAGGTCCTTTTCGACAGCAGTAACATATAGGTTGACCAGTAAATAACAATGTATAACGAGGAGCTACTCGATCGTTCATTTTAGTAGCTAAAATCAACTTCGGGTGGCCTTTTTGGATTTAGAAATTTAATTTCTTTCGCGGTTTCATTTAGTGTCAAGGTTTTGATTGGCGTATGTACTATAGCTGGAATAGAGTGTATTCTACTTCTTGGTCTACTTCATTGTCCAATAGTTCGAATAAGGAAACCAAGTGTTCTGGGAATAGGTTAGCATTGTCAGATTCGGTTTTTGCCTCTGGTTCATACATGTTTTTTCTTATTGGTATTATATTATATTAGTATTATAATTCACTGACGAAGTTTTTACGAAAACAGTATCATTTATCCTTCTGAAATGAATACTGTTAAATTCAATTTTATTGAGATAGAGATTATCCAATAAAAGATGAATATTTAGATATACTATAAATAATTTGGGCAAACAGTGCCCGGCTGGAAATTTGGCATGGAAAGTATAGAGACAAGTATGGCCCAAGCTAAATTTTCCCTACTATTGGTTTCCCTAGCTTGGCCCAAAACTGGCACTAGCATGGCAGATCTTCAATAGATTATGCAATCTAGCGCCTAGGTACATATTCCCCAGAATAGAAATTTCCAGATAAAACCGAGACAGGGCCTAGTTAGATTTTCCACGTATGGACCTAGATATTAATTTGATATATACTAGTCGTCCCCATCATGACGTGCTTTTGGCCAGCGGCGCGAGGCAGGGATAACCGCCTCGGCCGGGCGGCGTTTCAGATATTTGAACTAGTCTCTGCTGCCAAAGAACAACCAAAGGTCGAGACTCTGTCTTCTTCTTTCCAAAGCTGGAAAAGAAGGAAAGCGAAAGAAAGACAGTTCTTTGATGGTCAACACAGTATTAAAATCAGTCGGAATTCGAAATTCTTTCTCGTTGTCAGCCGGAACGAGAATGCAGTATCCCGGATACCTACACATTTGCCGGCAGATTATGATTGTTGTTAAGAAACTTCAGGTTAAAATAACGTTTATCGCAAATTCGTTGGCCAGGTGCTTATTTTATAAAAAATCAAAAAAGTTGCATATAATGGAGGAGAGAAAATAACGTCTTGCGTGTAACTGAATGTAGAGGGAGAAAAAGGCTAAAACTGCTTGTAATTTGTACTCACGACAGTTTGACGCAAATCCTGGAATGGGTGTGTATAAAAGGTTCATATAAGTAGTTTATCTTTAATGTTTTACACAAGAAATAAATTTATCTGAGGAACCGGGGAAAAATAAAGGAAACATTCGTGACATTTTGTATAGTGTTCTTACTTGATTTTTTATAATATTTATGTTTACTTTTTATAAATGAATCAGTCTTTTACTACAGAAATGATTTTTTTTTAATGGAACGAAAAATATATAACTACTTTATTTTGGCAATACAATCGACATTGATCGTGCGCCGATAATCGATGAAGATTGGACACACCTAATTTCGGTCCCGCCTCTGTTTCGTGCACATGTTTTTCGTGTTTTGTAGAGCCTCAAACAGCTTGAGCTTTCCGAAATTTTATATCAGAAATTGAAATCTACTCACGCTGAGATAAGTTTCAAATCA
Organism: Chrysina gloriosa; assembly: GCA_038088585.1. Classification (NCBI taxonomy): domain Eukaryota; kingdom Metazoa; phylum Arthropoda; class Insecta; order Coleoptera; family Scarabaeidae; genus Chrysina; species Chrysina gloriosa. Next base: position 55,021,420 of record CM076087.1, read on the forward strand.
TCTGCCGGAAGAAAAACGAATAATTGCAACATTCTTTCATTCATGTTTCATACTAATGCAATTCGTTCCTTACCGATGAATTATACCGCCACAAAAAAAAAACAGGCAACAAGCAGGTTTTCAAGACTACGCCCGAGAAGTTATATAATATCGTTTTGAGTAAGTTAATTATAAAATTAAATCGATTATGTTATACAAATTTATAGTAAAATTTCTTAACTCGTTGAATTATTTCCACAGATTGCATTAATAAACGGAGGAATGATGAACTTTCCGACGCCGAATTCCTGCCACTGTTGGGTGTGTGTTTCACAAACTCAAAGGATTGGAATGGACAAAGACAAAATAGACAGTAAATCACAAGATTATTGATGTTCACTTGTCTGTTAATTACAATAAAAGATTGGATTGGATCCGTTTTCGCAATTTTTTGCATTGGATAGCAACCTCTACTTGACCTAGTAAAAATAAAAACCTCGACGAGGCCTGCCTCGGCATGCATGCCTTGGGCCTAGACTGAAATCACTAACATGGCCCTGGTTTGGAAAACCATTAGCAAACGACTCGCGGCCTAGCTAGGTTTTCCAGGCCAGGCCCATGGTTTCAGTGGGGAAAATCTAGGTAGGGCCATATTAGGCCGTACACGCAATTTCTAGCGGGGTGGTAACAACGTACAATTACGAAATAAGTAACGACAGCATCGCCGACTCCCCACTCTAGTCAGTACTAAAACGATGCTGTATGCGAGCAGATCTGTGTATATGTAGGCTATCGTAACTTATTTCATAATTACCGCTGTTTACCCAGACCATTTATTATCATAGAAAAGCAGTTCGCGACAATTCCATGTATAATACCGAACTGATAAAACTGATAAAACGTATCTGCATCTCCGAAAATTTTCGTTACATGCTTTTAAGATTACAACCACAAACTGTCGATAGATAGAAATGCAATAAAATATAATTGTTTTTATTTTTAATGACAAGATTAGAAAATTATTCAGCACAATCGGTGTATACAAGGTGATCCATAATATGTGAAGAAAATGTGTAGATATTGTACATGTAGAAATCAAAATCACATCTATCATCTGATAAAATATACTGTATTAAGAGAATGGAAAATTGAGAACTGAGGTTTGCAAAAGTGTATAGTCTTCCCTAATTTCGGGATTAATACATATAAAACTATTTATAGTCATAATATTAATTCGAAGCGGAATCTAGGCGCTCTCTACAAAATGATCTTATTTATTAGGTGCGTTGTTGGGCATCCCTCAAAGTAGCTGTGCAACGGCTTGTTAAGTACTTCTGCTTTACCTGCTCAATTATAGGTGTACATTTTTTCTACACCACTTTATTAATTAACATATATATTTTCTGGAAAGTTTATAATATTTAAACATTTCCTACATACTTGATCTATATAAAATCTCTGTTCTCTAGTACATGTACAGTCTCCATGACTGATTTCGTTCTGCTCAACATTACTTTTATTATGATTGTGTTCGCTGTAGATAATAAGGCTATTGGTCTTGAGAGCTCCCATCGTGTTCGAAGTTCGATTTTAGGAATCTTTGAGTCCAATTCCTAGGTATGGCTTGTTCGTCTCATATTTTGTTAAATATATCGTTCTTTATCATTCCTGTTAGTATTTGACCTCGTCCGACTACTTTGTCGCTTTCCACGTTTTTTGATCTATTCTTGGGCTACTGCTATTGTGAAACCGAAAAAGATCAGACAAAGCTGTATCAAAATGTGGAAATACGTATATATACCAGTTGGAAAGAATGCAAGAGCTCGAAATATAGATACGTATCAGTATTAGTGAATGCTGCTGCCTTTAAGCAGTCTAAAATTATTGAATCGATATAAAATTATAAGAAGTTAGACAGCTACGACAGCCTTTGTATTGAACAAAAGAGGAACATTTTGAATGCATGGTGCAAGATCTTTTCGAAATTCAAAATTATATAAAATGATAAGTGTGAATTAATTTTCTTATATAAACAGAGATATACCGTAAGCCATTTTTGGTTTAGTTGCAAAACTTTACTTTTGGGTAGCTAAATTGAGCCTGGCGTGACATAAATTCGTCCCAGTGAGATTTTGTGTTCAATATGGGGTGACTAGGTGGAGTTGTATGATATTAAAATTAGCATATTGTATTTGGCAATGTGTTTTCTGTTTTCTATGTTTTCTAATGGTATATGCATTATAACCGATTTACGATTATATTCTGTATATCACACATCGATTAATAATACTGCATGAAGGAATGGTCTTTATGTAGCAAGACTACGGTATTTCAACATTTTTCAATACTGAACTTTGGTGTGATGTAGTTCAACGGGGATATTACGGAGCTACAGATTCAAAAACGAAATCAGTATTATTGACAAATAACCGTCACAAGTACGTTATTTGCTTATCTGCTGAATTATTTAGAGAAACTGAAAATTAAATTTTGGGTTTGACTTTAATATACAGTGGTTAAAACACCCCATCGGGGCTTCACCGCTTTAAAAGCTTTCTAAATCCATAATTTCCGGGGTGGATCGGTCTCCATCCTATGTTTTCATATCTGCTGGCTTATTTCTTTCCAGATTCTTCTATCCGTCGTTTTTTTCTGCCAGTTGTTAACGCCTGCTCCCCTTAGATCCTCCAACGCCTCTTCCAGCCATCTGGACCTCGGTCTTCCTCTTCTCATCTTGCCCCCGGCTTCCATTCCAGCAACATCCTGATTATGGATTCCTCCCCTGCCCTCCATACATGCCCCAACCATTTTATTCTTTGCCGCTTTATTTTTTTTACCACATCTTCTCCCCCAATTTCCTCTTGTAGTTCTTCATTCGTTCTTATTCTGAATTCATTGTCTGTTAGTTTAATTGACCCCATTATGGTTCTTAATATTTTCGGCTCGAGTATTCTTAGATTTTCTTCATCTCTCCTAGTCATTGTCATCGTTTCCGCTGAATACATAAGCACCGGCCTTATTATTGTGTTGTAGGTGTATATCTTTATTTTATTTTTTTAGAGAGATTTACGTTTTTTAACAATTTCCTGTTGGCATAAAAGGCTCTGTTTGTTGCCATAATTTTTTCTTTTATTTCGGTTTCTCTACTTCCATCATTTGATACCATAATACCCAGGTATTTGAATTTATCAACTTCTTCAAATGTAAGGTTTTCTACTTTAAATTTTTTGTTTTCTTTGCCCTTTTTCCAACTCTCATCAATTTCGTTTTTGTTTCATTGATTTTCAGACCCAGTTTCTCCCCTTCTTTAATTATTTCTTGCAGTATTTTAACCATTATCTCTCTTCTTTTCGTTATGACCACTACGTCATCCGCATATGCTACTATTTGGCTTCCTCTTGTTCTCAATGTGCCTTTGTTTATATTTTTTGTCACATGTTCCAATACTAAATTGAATAACGTCGCAGATAGTGAGTCACCCTGCCTAACACCCTTATTTGTTTCGAATTCGTTCGTTTCTCCTTTCGATGTTTTCACACTAACCTTTGTTGTTTTTAATGTCATTACTATAAGTCTTCTTAGTTTCGCTGGCACATTGAGTTCTCTCATTGCCGAGATAAGCTCTCTCCTTCTAATACTGTCAAATGCTTGCTGAAAGTCTATAAACAAGAATTCCAATTCCATATTATATTGGTATGCCTTTTCCAGTATTTGTTTTATGTTATGCACCGCATCCGTAGTGGACTTTCCGCTTCTGAAACCATATTGATATTGCCCCGGAAAGTTTTCCATTGTACTTGCTAATCTTCTCTGTATTATTGATGATAGGATTTTATATGTTGTGCTTAAAAGCGTGATTCCTCTATAGTTTTTGCAACTTCGTTGGTCTCCTTTCTTGTGTAATGTCACTATTTGCCCCGATTCCCATTCTTTTGGCATCGTTTCTTCATTCCATACTTTCCGTATCAATTCGTATATGTATTCTTGCAGACCCTCTCCCCCGCATTTGAATAATTCGTTATTTATACCATCTTTTCCTGGTGCTTTTCCATTTCTACTAGCTTTTATAATTTCTTTCACTTCTTTCAGTGTTGGCACTTGCACTACAATTTCATCATCCTCCTCCTCAAATGGTTCTTCATTATATTGGCTATCTGTAAGCAGGCCTTTGAAATGCTCTACCCATACTTCTTTATATTGCTCCTCCTCTTCGACTACCCTGCCTCCACTATCCCTTATGCCACTCATTCTATGTTTATATGGTTTGTTATGTTCGTTGATTTTTTGATAATACCTTTTAGTATTTGTTTTCTTATTTTCTTCCTCTATACTTTTCATCTCGTTTTCTATCCATTCCCTCTTACATTTTCGCATTGTTTTTTTACAATCTTTTCTCGCGTTTTCATATTCTTCTCTGTCCTCATTTCTTCTCGATCTTATCCATTTGTTTCTCACTTCCACCTTTGCTACTAGCTTTTTCTGCCACGATTCATTATACCATTCATTGCGTTTTTTCTTTCCCTTTTTTCCAACACACTTTTCTGCTGCTTTATTGATACATTCCTTAATAGTATTCCATCTTGTTTCTAAATCATTCCCATCACTGCTCCCCCTTAACTGTCTCTCTATTTCGTGTTTGTACTTTTCCCTCGTTCTCTCGCTATTTAATTCCTCTATATTCCATTTATTTTCCCTCCTTTTTATATTCATTCTTCCTTTTATTTTCAATTTTACTGTCGCTGTCACCATAAAATGATCCGAGTCCGCACAAGCTCCTCTATATGTTCTTACATCTAATATGGACGACTGTTTCCTTTTGTTAACCAATACATGGTCTATTTGCGTTTGAGTTTTCTGATCTGGTGAAATCCATGTTATTTTATGCACTTTTTTATGTTCGTGTTTAGTACTACTAATGACCAAATTTGCTCTTTCCGCTAGATTGCACAATCGATGTCCGTTATCATTTGTCTTATTGTGTATTGTATGCTTTCCTGCTACTTGTTTGATATATTCCTCTTTTCCTATCTGTGCATTAAAATCGCCTAAGACAATAACAGTACCTTCTTTCGGTATTTTTTCAATTTCCTCCTCCACCCTTTCGTAAAACCTTTACTTCCTCGTCTGCGGGTTCAGTCGGCGCGTATACATTCAGCAATGACAATTTAAGTGGCTTTGTATCTAGTCTAGTGTGAGGTAGGTTCTTATTTATTGGTTTGAATTCCATTACCTTTTGTCTTAGTTTTCCCAGTATCATAAATGCTACTCCCTTATGGCCTTGCTTTTCATCTCCTGAATATAATATTGTAGAGCCCTCTTTATCTAATCTTCCTTGTCCCTCCCATCGCACCTCTTGTATTGCGGCTATGTCTATTCTATATCTTTCCAGTTCTTTTGCTACTTCTTGCATTTTTCCTACTACTAACATGGTTCTTACGTTCCACGTACTAACTCTGAGTTTTGTATTTTTGACTGTTTTCCTCATATTACTCATATGATTCCTCTCAAATTTGTTATTCGTCTCCTGAACTTCCATACCTATTTGATTTGCCGGCTCATGTCCATTTCCTTGCCAAGTCAAAACCGTCTCCTTCCGTTCACATTTCTTATTTGCTAGTTTTTTGTAGGTCTTTCTGTTATTCTTTTCTCTCTTTCATTCCATAACATCTCCTTTCCATCAACTATCAACCTCATATGTCCCATCTTAACGGATTTTCCTTCTTCTCTCATTGTCCTTGCTATTTGTCTTAACTTGCTTTGAACGTTTCTTTCCTGCGGCGTCAGATCACTATTAATATATATATATTTTCCTTTCAATTTCATTTTGCTTCTTAGTATTCCTAACTTTTGATCAAAATTTTCCATCACCACGATAATTTTATTCTGCGTAATCTTTCTCACTTCTTTAACCTTACTCTCCACTCCTAGCTCCGCGTTCATCCATTCCCCATCTGTTTTTTCAGATCTCCATTTCTTTCTTGACTTTAATACCGTTTTTAAAACTACAAATTCTTTCCATTTAATAATCGCTTTAATAACCATAATTTTCGAAAGTCATAACTACTACATAGATATAAATTCACTAGCATTAATATTAGATTCCAATTAGCCTGCTGATTACTAATATGAAACTCATACTCTTTCCTATGAAGTCCTATTTCAGCAATTCTAAAGACGGTTCGGATTTAGGAGGAAGTTTGTGATTAATGAGGATCATCCCGATGGTTCGCAGATTGGTCAACCCACTATTAGCAGAAATGAAAGGAAATTTAAAAAGTTCGATACTAATTTACTAACCCCTTGGTAACAGGTGAGGAAATCCCCGCATGACAGAGAAATATTAAGAAATAATAACTTGAATACAATATTGGTATCAAAAATATTTGAAGCATTATCATACCATCTTTACAAAGTGCTATTAGAAGCAGACTATAATCTAACACCTATTCTATTTAACCCTGGAGCACTAGCGCTATGAGCATTTTTCTCACACTTATACTAAAATTGCCATACTTTTACACAGGGTTGATTTACAGGAACAGCGCGCCCTCTAGCTGAGTTTATGTATCGCTGCTACTTGTAAATGCAATCTGAGCAACAATTAGTCGTCTTCAGCTTTTTCTTGAGAGAACTCGTCCATCACTTGCAGGCCGTGTGAGCGTTTCTCTCACAGCGCTAGTTCTCGCGTTGGTATTTTGTTATGTCCATTGCACATTTGTCTTAATACAGCTTGGACGTATTTTTCTGGTTTTCTCTATGTGAGTATTGAGTGATCATAGTGACCATAATACAGATACAGAAGAATCAGATACTGATGACGAAAATGATAACATGATAGTTAACACGAAGCCTTAATTTGATGGAGAACATCATTGTATTGGTAAAGATGGCACTCGCCGACTGGCTCATCCTCCTCGCCCTAACAAGCGCACTCTGAGACACAATATTGTTAGTCATTTACCCGGTGTCAAATTCCTTGCAAAAAAGCAAAGTCAGTGGGCCCAAATTATACGCGAGATAGAGATTGTGGTGCAACAGATGAGACAGAAACATATGCTCTCATTGGACTACTATATATGGCTGGGATAAAACAGGGCTTAATATTTGAACACTCGGGAACTCTGGTCCAGCGATGGTAATGTTCCAGAATGCTTTAGGCTTACAATGTCCAGAGAGAGATTTCACCTTTTATTACGCGCACTGAGATTTGATGACATAAATAACAGAGCCGAAAGAAAGAAATATGACAATTTAGCTCCGATTCGGCAAGTATGCTTCCAATTTGTAGAGTAATGCCAAAGACGCTATCAAGTTGGTGAATTCAAATTCAGGCAGTACATCGCGAATAAGGTGGCAAAATATGGTTTGGAGATATGGAACTTAGGGGATTCTACAATGTTTTACACATGCAATTTAGAAGTCTATGCAGGGAAACTGCCTAAAGGGCCATTTAAATTGGATAACTCGGCAAGATATGTAGTAAAACGAATAGCGCAATCAATCTTGAACACAGGCAGAAACGTTACGATGGATAACTATTTCCAATCTGTACCACTTAGGAAAGATATGATTCTAATGAAAACAACCATTGTCTGAACTCTCAAAAAAATAGAAAAGAGATACCTCCTTTTATGTTGAATACTAAAATTAGGCCATTGAATAGCAGCATATTTGCATTTTGCAAGCCCATTGTTTTGGTTTCATACAAACTGAAACCAAATAAAATCGTTTCTGTGCTATCTACATTTCACAGTGATGACAAAATCGAAAAAGAATCTGGTGATGCCTCAAAACCGGAGATTATCACATTTTACAATTTGACAAAAGGCGATGTCGATGTTGTTGGCGTGCTAAAGTCAATGTATTCTGTCTCTAGGTTCTGTTGTAGATGGCATCTGACATTGTTTTTCTCAATTTTGGATATAGGCGGTATCAACTCTCAAATAATACATAAAAGTAATACGGGAAACATTCAAGACCGTAGATTGTATGTCAGAGAGTTGGCACACGGATTGATCAAACCACATTTGATAAATCGATCGCCAAAACAGAATTTGCCATTGACTTTACGTACTGTAATTAGAAAAATGTTGAACATCGAGGAGCCAAAAGTTGTGGGAGAAGTCGCTTTAGGCTTTTGTGTTTTTTTGTCCTAGGACAAAAATCGAAAATGCAAGAAACATTGTGTTGCGTGCAAGAAAGCTATTTGGACAGAACATGTTAAATATGTCTGTCCCTCGTGTTAGAGTGTGAATATTTCCTCAGATTAGAGTGATTAACTTCTTACTGAAAACAGGATTTTTGCATTCTATTTTTAATTAGGTACTAGGTACTACAATTCATTATTTCTGTTTTATTGGCAAATGCTAGCTGTTTTAAATTCGTATAAGCAACTAAACTGTTTAAAAAAATAATAAATATTGAATTTAATATGGAAAATATGAAGCGTGAGGGAAATGCTCACGCGCGAGTGCTCTCATTTCACTGGATGAGGCGAGTTCTGCAGGGTTAAAAATTAACCTTCGCATAATATACTCATCGTTAGATAGTTTCTACATGCAATTTTACCTAACACATGAAACACAAGCAGGGGCCCGTTGAGGGGGTACTGAAGTCACCGGGTGCCACACCTTTAGATTTTCTGCTATGGAGCTACTCAAAATTCAAAGTATAATTAAGTACACTCAATAACTAGAGACGAACCTTTTTACTTAATGAACCCTTACCAATGCTCTCCGATGCAAGTGAACACTTTATTATGCGAAAAATACGGAAAATCTCCAATATTACTAACAAATGTAAATCCTGAGTCAAACCAAACCCCCAAGTCCTCTACGACTATATCCCGCCTGTCATTTCCCATTATATACTCCCCTTGTAGAGGCGGGGCTCTCTGGGAATAGGACACTATGAAATATTTAAGAGTTTTAAAGTTTAGCTTAAAGGTTTGGTAACGTTTTTCGATAACTACTAAATTGTTTTGCGGTCGCACAACATCTGTGATGTGATTTTATCTCCAGATAGATTTTAAGGTTATCCGTATACACTGAAACCGGCACGAGAGTCGAAGTAGTAAGTAATTAATAAAAATTAAGAAAAGTAATGGTCCAAAATTTTAACCTTGTGGCACACCAGCAGTGGAAACAGATTCACTGGAATCATAGCCATTATTGGGCACATAGCACCAACTGTCAGTCAAATAGGAGCTCATTGATCATATGAAGCAGAACGGCCCAAGGAATCATGCCTACTAAGCAGAATGGGATGCTTGACGGTATCTAACTAACGCGAAAAGCGCATGTATATAACATCAACCAGTCCTCGACCGTCTAAATCTTGTTAATGTACTATGAAATCATACATCAATTTATTACTGTAGAGCGACTGGATATAAAGCTATACCGATCAGGAAACACAAAAGGTGATAGATGATTATAAATAAATGAATACAGTATGCGTTCATAAACTTTGGAAAAGTTAGAAATTATAACGATAGGACGGTAATTGTATATAGAAGCGTTATTATCTATTTTATATGCAGGACATATTTTAGTGCGCTTCCAACACTCAGGATTTACACAAATTAATAATAATTCTAAATGGCGTTGCCATATCGACAATCTTAAACTAAGAATCTATGTAATAAATCATCACCTGACGTCAATTTGTAAAAAAAAAAGTTGCCTTACGTCAAGGAAATTAAGTGGTTAAGAATTCGAAAACAAATTTAAAGGAGAGCCTTTCTTCAATTTCGATATTTTGTGGATTCTTATATTCAACATCACCATCAAGTATTTTGTCAGGAATTCTAGTAGCTTTTCGTTTATCATTAAAAATTTTTAGTAGAATTTGGAGCGAAAACTGATAATAAGTAAACATTCTATTACTTATAAACAAAATTTGGAAGCAAAGATAAAGGAAATTTGGCAAAATATCAGTCCGGAAATAATTAATAAATTGGTCAACAAGTCGATGCCAGATAAACTAATAACTTACAGACTATAAGGGTTATCCACGTAGGCTTTTACAGAAATATTTAGTTAAGGTTGGTAGCATTGTGCCATTCAGTTTAGAAACGATAACTTTGGTTATGCTTAATATCAATGTTTTATGTTTTAAATTTATGTTTGGAATAACGCTATTCAATATTTCTATCATTCTTTTTACAAAGTAATAATAGGTACATATTTTTTACAATACAATTTTCATATATTGACGTTTTCTGTCTATTTAATACTAGACGGGTGAACATTTTCATGGTCATCGTTGTTTACACGGTCGTTGTCCAATGAATAAGTGGCTTCCGAGTTTTCCCGTGTTTGCTCGCTGCTTCTTCAGAAGTTCTCTAAAGTTATTAGTAAAACCCGAAAGCTACTAATTGACTTTTATGATTAGTTGTAGGTAGATCATGTTATGGAAGCAATGCCATTATGAAATTGGGCGAGATAAAATTAAGAATACTCGACAGAAACATATACAACAAGAGAACTACCTCGGAGCTCACAATTAAATCCACTCCTATTCCTTTTATGGATGAATGATCTCCCTAACACGTCACATGTGGTACCACGTACTTGTTAGCGAATCATACTTGGATTAATTCTAAACGGAGCGATTCTATGCAATTTTGTCGTGTTAGGACTTTGCTGAAATCGTAAGTTTTGATAGACCAAGTTTAATATTGTTTTTACACCATCAAGATATTCTTTAAAACTCTTGGCTCTGAGTTTTGAGCCTATTCATTATAAAAGACAGAATGATGTATTTTCCCACTTTTTATGATAATGACTTCTATTTCTTAAGCACACCCTAACATCCCGAGGCAACGATGGAGGGAAATAAGAATTATTGCTACTACACTTGTTTTGGGGAACATATTTCTTTAAATATGGGAACCAAGTGTCATCGAAATAATTTACAGTGTGAACATCATTATATATTTCAAGCGAAGTCCAATCAAAACGGAAGAGTTCATCATACAGTTTTATATAAGCCGCTGCAGGAAAATCAAAGTGAGCAATTCCAGATGACCGAGATCGAACTAGTTGCGGCGGCAACTGGAACTCAACACAAAAGGAAAAACGGGGTGGAAATAGTCCTCTGGTACTAAATAAGTAGCCGAGTGACATTCATGTTGCGATCGAGGTTAGAGGGTATAAGATCTAGTGTTGCATTATTAACAACATTAACAACATTATTAAATCGAGTCGCATCAAGAGCAGGCAGGAAATTTTTGAAAGTGTCCAGCCTACTACTACAATTATTCGAAATATGCAAATTAAAAGCCCAAGCAGGCATATCATCAAAACGGATAGGGAGATAGTATGACAATAATGTATAAGTGGGCAGTTCTTTGTGTGACCTTTGCTGCTGTGTTATCTGATCACTAGAGTTTGTTAAAAAGGTGGTATCGGGCAAGAGCGCATGTCGGTGAACATAGCGTACTGGAGTCAGTTCATTGGAGAATAGTGTAGTATGGTAATATGCCATTAGTAAAATTATCAATACAAAGATGTAAATTTTATAGAAAGCATTCTTTAAGAAATAGAAAAGCGTTGTAAATATATACCACACACATACACTTGAAACATTTCAAAATCTAGAATTCCAAATTGCTATAACGACGTGCCGAAAAAAAAGAAGTTTGTTTATGACGACGGTATGGGATGGTCGACGAAAAAGTCAGATAAAAAGTCATATAAAATACCAGGGTTGAAAAGAAGCAGACCACATCAAAAACGAAGTTGTTGTTTACAAACGACGAACAGACCAAAGGAAAAGAAGTACAATAAAAGGAAAAGACCAAAGAAAAGAAGTGAAGAAAGAATTCAAGAGGGAGGGAGAAGTTAAGGATTAGAAAACAAATTACACTTAGACACACTAGGTAATATATTTTGATTATATTGTTCGTTATTTTGTTAATATAATACTAAAATTTTATAAATTATTATTTGTAATAAATTTTGCTTTTCTATAAAATTAACTAAAATTCATACTACAAATTCATACTACAATAGGTAGGAGGGCGCCTATGTCGGTGCACTGACATACGCCCTTGCCCGGTACCACCTTTTAGCAAACTCTACTGATGACGCATCTGACCCATGTCCTTTACTATCACTATTTTATACTACTGCTTCTAAGAAGCGTGGTTTACTGGTGTCCGAGAAAAGACTAAGCAATTGTCCTTATTTCAAACACGATTGGCTTCCATTCACTTAGGTGAAACTAACTTATTCCACTGCTGCCTTCAAATTCTAAATAATTATTTGTTCTTAAATGCTTACAAAGGAGAAGTGGCCTTGCTATGTGTGTTCCCCCTGTGGGATATTGGCAGTTGTGATAGTGTACGAATACACCTACCATCACAACGCCAGAAACAAAACCTAATTGCAGTTCAAAATAATTAACCAGTCTTTATACATTAGGCGAACAGATAATTATTCGAATATATTACACTATACAACTATGCTGTAAACCAAATTTAAGGTAATGTCATTACTTCGTAAGTGTTACTTCAGAATCAAAGGAATGACTTTAATATGGGTTGTAATAGAGCTGCTTAAGAACATTTGTTCAACTCGGTATTTATATGACTAATTAATTCTATGCTCATAAATTATATTGCACAATTTCTTTTATTGACTTGTGACGAGAAGTGTATAAAAGTGTTAAAATTTGATACCATTAGAAGGTACAGATTGTTGTGAGAAGCGGCATCATTATGCATTTTTGTAACGTTATAACTAGCCTGAGCAAACAGCGGTAACGGCGTACAATTACTAGATAAGTTACGACAGCACCGCCGACTCCCCACTCTAGTTAGTATTAAATCGTTGTTTGCCGAGACTAGTTAATAGGAAATAAAATATTAAAGCTATCGGGAACATGTTACGTTGCTAGTTTTCATAAGAGGCATACCCCAACGTGGTTACTTCAATTCAAATTATCCTGTAAATGTTAGGAAAGTAAAATTTTCATCTGCCGTATCAATTTTCAATAAATTCAGAGTGTAGTTACCAGTACAGAGGAGCAATTTCATATGGAATTAAATAGGCGATTCGTAATGTAAAATTAAATTAATACATACCAATTGTATGAAGACGGGAAACGCTTCGCTGCACACATAGGCAATAAGAGAGGAGGAACTGGTTTCGTCCGAAATTACATAGTCAACGCAGTAATTTTCATTATCAATATAGTGAGCAACATTGGGAATATAAAGATGCCCATTTTTCTGTATAAAGAAGCGCTCTTCAGGATGTTCTTGCGGTGAAAGTGTAACTCTTTCATCATCCCCAAGGCACATAAGACTAACGCCATATTGAAAGTCAGCGATTCCTATTAATTCGGTTTTGTGAAACATATTTATCACAAATGTATCATTTGTCGGTTGACAACCATCGAGTGTTAATATTTCGTCTACATCGCAACATTTTCGGATACACTTCTTAACACTGCAAATACAGCCGTAGGGTGTATTGTTTTCATAAAAGTAATTTTCAGGTGAATAAATGAGTGTATTTTTGATTATATTATTTCCGCTCATTTTGCCACCAAGTAAATTCTGCACAACATCCAGCGGACACTCCATGGCAAAATTGTTGTTTACAATAAAAGAGAGTAATAAAATAATTGTAACGCAGGAATTATTACACATCATTTTGATCTGATACCCGAGAAGAAAATAACTAAAAGTAATTGAGATTAAGTAGTTGAGATCCCACTCCGAGAAATTTGTTTCCCGCTGTTCTTCTGTCCTTCTCGGGAAGGAAACGTTTTCAGATAACATACCTATGTACATATGATATATACATAACACACTATGTGTACTCTTTTCATACATAAAGAAACAACGCACCTTATGTGCGGTTAAATACACAATATTGATTAGTAGTATCGATATCCTGTACTTCTTATTGCTAAACAATTTGCAATCTTGTAAATTAATTGATTGGAAATCTTTCACATAAGATTCATGACTTCTCTTATAAACATCTAGTCCTAGATATCAAGTATTAAGGAAGTTACAACGTTCACTCACAAATAAACAAATTTTGTTTAAATTTTTAAGTGCACACATTTTGTACTAAAATTAGATATATGTGCAGTATACAAGGATACACTAAACATCTATGGACGAGATACTCCAAATGCAAGTCAAAAAGATACATACAATACAGCTCTCGCAATATAAGTTGGCGAGCGGTGGGGATGCGCCGTAAACGTATTTAGGACACGTACCTTCCACCTGTCTGATTCAGTGCATAGGATACGGGAACTGAATACTGATACGGGAACGTTGCAGGACGAATGATAGGCAATCTATCCCTCCTCTATCTGCGCGAACTCACTCCCACCCTTCGCCAACTTAAATTGCGTGAGCTGTACCTCACCTGTTATTCAAATAAAATTAACTAACAATAAAACCAATGAAGACTATAAAAAATATCAAAAAGAAGATAAACGATATTTCGGGAAAGACCAAACATTATTCTATAGCACAGTAAAATTGATAGAACATAGGAGTACGATATAAGAACATTGAAAATAAATATTAGAAAACATGGGACCACAGCAAAAATTATCAAATATTTGGAAGATTCGGGAACAGGAGAATTAAGAAATTTATTGAAAAAATTACACAGTACAAAGGGGTACTAGAATAGTAGAGAGCGGGAATCATGCTGCCACCATATAAAAAAAAAGAAGACAAGCTCGAGTATAAGAAATAGAGAAGAATAATTTGTTAAGTACATCGGAGAAAATACTAGCAAGAATTGTACAATATAACCAAGGATTAAAAATAATTGAAAAAGGCACTAGAAGAAACACAATTCGGTATCAAAAGACTAGAAGTAAATCGATTTTTTGTTTTAAGGCAAGCTATAGAAATATATACAGTGCTCCCAGATCGGTGGTATTGCATGGGTAATTTTCTTATTACTGAAGATAGAGATTTGGTTAAATGAGATATACTTTGCAGCTTTATATGCTCATTTAAAATCTGTTTGGAAAAAGTTCAAAATGTCAAACTTCATTAAAGAAAAATGAAGGAATACTGTAATTTCCTTGTATATCAAATAACTTCGTAAGTATGTATAGGAAATACAAAAAAAAAAAGTTTAATATGAAAGCCACTGTTTTCGATAAGACCAATTTTAAATTGATTTTGAACAAAAATTTAAAGTGGCTACTTTTGAGGTCCTCGTATCAACTTCCTTAACCTTCCTATACTCACGTCAAAATGAAAGACGTATACTATACTGTATAAGTCGGTCTCACAGACCGTATGCGTGAGTATAGGAAGGTTGAGTTAAATGAACACCATATTGCATTTGTAGGTTACTGAATAATTTTTTTCTCTTTCCAACAAGGTAAGATAATGTATAATTGGATAAGAGTGAAATTACTATTTTACAAACACTCGGGGAAAACCTAGAATCCCTCTTAAAGTGTTAGTTTAATATATTCTTCTATTTTTGCCGTGCCATTATCATTTCTATGGAAGAATTTTCCCAAATATTTCAGTATCAGGAAGAAGTACTAATGGAAACAACGGTGATAAAATGCCGACCATTGCTATTTGACTGGCCAATTCAAAGGTGCAGCCCAGTTCTTCTGCAACCTCAATTACAAAATTTACAAATTCATTCAGATTTTCTTTCATAGTTCAAATGGATATGACAGTCATTATCTAATACGAAGGTCGAAATATATCCATACTTTAATAAAGCAGGTGTATTTCCAAAAATAAATATCAGAATGAGATTCATCGATCCGTTGAGATTTACAGCGTTATCTATTGAAAATCATTCTCTAAAGCAATTCAAATAGGCCCGGGTACATTTCGATGATGAACAGTTTAGGTTTCTAACAAGGAAATGCATGCCCCCATACTAATATATGGATAAGTGCGAGAAATTGAACGAAGCGCCACTACAGCGTAATAATAACTTGCAAAAGACCTTGACCGATATAGGCGTTAGCGACCGGGACTACAAACACGCCATTGTAGTCTGAACACATTTACTTGTTTCAGTTTGCTGGAGTATTCGAAACCTCAAAACCGATATCCTGCTGATAACAGATGTACTGCAAAATTTCAGAGAAATATGTTACGATATACGCGATTTGAATCCAACCCACTACAATAATAATGTAGACGTACCATGGAATGCTATGTTGAAATACACCGGAGTTCAGCTGGAGCTTGTCACAAACATGGAAAAACATAATTTCGTGAAGATAAGAATTCGGCTTAATTAATAATAATATAATAATAATAAAGACATTTATTTCAATACATGCCCAGTACAATAATTACATGTAAACGAACAGGAAGAAACAGAAAATGGCTGTACAAGTAATCGTCTAAACTATAGCAATTACACTAATAAATACTCATTTACACATCTTTTAAACGAATAAAATGACACTATAGATCGAATAGTTATTGGTAATTTACTATACAAAAAGCAGCCCCTGTAATAAAGACTACTCTGATACTTAGAAGTTGTATGCTTGGATGGTAAAAGATAGTTTGCCAATCTAGTATTAAAGTTATGGTAAGTATAATTAGTATTGAAACTACTGTAATGCTTGTGTACGAAGCATACGACCTCTAACATAACATAACATATATAAATATCGTAAAATGTTATAAACTTTTTTAAATGTGTGTTTACAAGATTCTGTTGCGGATTAAACATTATGCGTAACGCTCGCTATTGTATTACAAATACACGGTGTGACTGTAATGAATAACCTCAATGTATTATTCGATAGCGTAGAGTAGACATAAAATTGGAGTTATAAAATGTTTTAGGGTGTCAAGATTACATGATTTCTCCAAAGATCTTATTGCAAAACAAAATTTTCCCAACTTTGTGCACAAATAACTGACATGACTTTCCCATTTATGGTTTTTGTCGACTAGTAATCCCAGAACAGTGACGTCAGTCTGTGGTAACATACTGGAAGCCATGGACAAATTCGGGGTAGTTCTCGGTTTCGAAAATAAGACACAGGTTGTTTTACTCTCATTGATAGCAAGTGCATTATTCCAAAACCAGGTACAGTGTACTCTCTCTTTGCGGACATCTCTAACGGACACTTTACTGGGAACAGTAAAAATACATAGGTTTTTACATGTAATAGTTTCTTTCTTAAGCGGACTTTCTGTTAACCGGACACGGACACGCAAATGAAGCAGTTTACATTCATTTTTATCTAATAAGCGGTTGATATGAGAGTTGATGTGAATAGGCCCGTAGACAAGCGGTTCAGTGTGTTTCTGCATTAGCTTGAATCGCTACAGTAAAAATGTCTCCGCGAAAATCAAGTAAACGAGTGCATACACTTCAAGAAAAAATAAATATTATAAAAGTATATAATAAAGATAGCGTTAGTGTTCGTGCTTTAGCTGCCAAATTTAATATCGGTAAAACACAAGCAGCCAACACCATACGTAAGAAAGAAGAATTTCAAAGACAATTGCACTGTAATGTAAACGTGTAGCAGAAACGAAGTTTCTTTAGAGTACAGGGCTACAATATAGATCAGCTGACATATGAGTTGTTTGTGAAAGCAAGATATAAAAACATTCCACTTTCTGGGACTTTAATTCGGTCGGAGGCAAAAGAAATTGCGGAACAATTAAAGTATGAAAAGTTTAGGGCCTCATCCGGTTGGTTAGAATGATTTAACCTTCCTATACTCACGTCAAAATGAAAGAGGTATACTATACTATATAAATCGGTCTCAGACCGTATGCGTGAGTATAGGAGGTTAAGAAAAGACACAGTATTACTTATCGCATGATATCTGGTGAAAGTGCTAATGTGAATCTTGATGATGTTTCAAATTTTAAATCAAAAATTCCGTCATTAATACGTCATTATAGTGCTAAAAATATTTACATCGCCGACGAGGCGGCAATCTTTTATCGTGCGTTACCTGATAAAACTTTTGCTTTAAAGGGGAGGTGTTCTGGTGGGAAAATGGCTAAAGGCTTACAATTTTACGTTGTGTGAACATGGTAGGAGAATCAGAAAAATTGCTTGTTATTGGTAACGCTGCTAGGCCTCGTTCATTTCGATCTAATAAAAACTAATGGATGACTTGCGAAATAATGACTGAATTTTTACAGGAATTTGATAGGAAAATGTGTTTAAAAAAACGAAAGATATTGCTATTTTTAGATAATTCGACGTCACATCCCCATGACTTGAAACTGAAAAACATTGAGGTAATATTTCTCCCTCCCAATACAACTGCATTTTGTTAACCGCTTGATCAAGGAATTATCAAAAATTTTAAAACTTGGTACCGATCCATTATTTTAAAACGTATCTTGGCTCAAGTGGATACATATGCTTTTTCTGAAGAATTGATGAAATTAATTAATTTGTTAGATGTTGTTTATTTTATTCAAAGGGCATGGAATCAAGTAACACCTACTACTATCCAAAATTGCTTTTGCAAAGCAGGTTTCACCTACTCGAACATTCTTGAAGACAATAGCTCTGATTCAGAAGACGAATTGCGACTATCAGTTATCGTTGGAAGATCTAAATCAATAAATCAAATCGCAATAAGTGATAGTGATTTTAAGCAATATGTGACAATGGATGATTGTTTAGCTCAAGAGGATGAAAACTTGGAATTAAATTTTGAGAACTCTGTAAATTTAGTAGAAGAAGATTCTGATACTGACGACTAAAATGTGGAGGAACAAAATACAGAAAATACCATCAAAATCCATAAAGATGTTTTTGCAACTTTAAATAATATTAAGTTGTTTGTAGCGGCAAATGCAGATTCCAAAGGATTTGAATTGGTTACAGGCTTAGAACATCACTCCGAAAATGTACTAATTCACAAAAAGAAACCTGTGTCAGACTACAATGTTAGATTTTTTCCTAGATTATAATTTCAAAAGTTAAAATCTTTTTTATTTTTTTTTAGAATATAATTTTTAATTTTAATTATTAAATTTTTATTTTGTATCAATTACAATATAATAAATAAAAGTAAAAATACACACTCTATTATTGTATTATTTGCCACGGAAACTCGTATCATACATAGTATATTCTGAAGTCACAAGTTTCCTCATAGGGGGACATCTCTATTAACCGGACAGATATTCGGCGACCGTAGATGTCCGCTTAAAAGGGAGTACACTGTAGTTAATTTTTTATAAATCAATTGAGTAGTCGGATAAATATTATTTAACTCCACAAACAAGTTAGTGTCATAATTGACAAGGTGGTATTTAGTATGTTCTATAGCACGCGGTAAATCATTAATAAAAGGCAGAAATAGAGTTGGTCCAAGAACTGAACTTTGAGGAATCCCAATGTTTATGTAGGTTAAATTAGAACAATCGCTTTCACAGCGAACTCTTTGCAGTCTATTATATAGATAAGTCTCAAACCACTGTAGGGTTACCCCACGAACACCGTATAAGTTGGAGAGAAAACTTATACAACAGGTAGGTTTGATATACACAACCAAAAGCCTTGCTATTATAATTTTTAAGCAGATTTACTTCGCCCTTCTTATGCACTGGATGAATCGTAGACATCTTCAGTTTCGATGGCATTATTCCATATTAAAGAGATAAATTAATAACATAGCATAGAGGTTTTACAATATGCTCAACGCAATATTTTACTATAGAAGAAGACAAGTTCTTTTCATCGGGCGTTGTAGAGGACGCCATGCTCTTGATACATTCAAGAATTTCTGCGTTATCCACAGGTGAAAAAAATAATGCTTTGTTCTTCTTCTTCTTAATCTTTTACCCTTTCTACCTTTCGGTGTACGGGTTCGAGCCACCGAGCCGTATATGCAGACGCATATACCGTACCGCTCCTGGCCCACCCAGTGGCATTTCCTTCATTTTCGCAGCTTATTAGAGGTCCAGATCCATTTTTCAGGATTTTAAACTGCTACGCTCTGCCGCTACCGGGTCTCGAACGCCGGCCCTTCGCACTGTGAAGCGCGAGTTTTACCACTCAGCCACTGAGGGGTTTGAAAGCTTTGCTACCTGAAATGCAGTGTGCTTGCGATGCAACAGACCAAGCTGACATCCATAAACTATTAGAGCGATGCCACAATGTGTTACTCAATGCATAAATAACCGAGGCAACTTCACTTTTTAGTGAAAAATAGAACACAACTTCATATTATTCTCTCAAATTTTGATCATTTATTATTTTTCAATACTTTGAGATTTGTCCGAAAAGTAAGAAATTGCCATCGCTTTCTTGATGGTGTAATTTCTGTATCAGGTAGTATAATTAGAAGTACAAGTCAAATTATCATTTAAAGTGTGAGAAATATGTGCACGGCTGTCTAATTCTTATCATACGAAATGATTTAAAAGCTTCCATAATCTTATGTTTTGTTGTGAGTGTATATTGGATGGTACAATTGCTAATCCTTTTACAATTATATCTACAAGGATTCCCATTTCTTCTATCTGATGCTATTGCTATCTGTCTCTCCACATGTTTCTTCATTTCCTCCATTTGTCTGTTGTTTCCTTCGGTATCTACTGGCCTTCCATTGTTTTCCTTCCAGAGATACTGAAATCTAAACCATATTTATATTTGCGTCTTTTCATTGTTGCTTTCATGGGTTCTTCATCTATTAATGAGCACTTTCCTGTAATGTTCTTTGCTTGTGTTCTATGTTTGTGCTTCATATAGTGATGTACCCCATATATTTGAAAATTTTTAGTTTTTCTTCAGGTATTGTTATTGGATGTAAGATGTCAGAACTATTACACAGAACTAATAACTTCCTGTAGTTTAGAACCCTGTTATTTTCTTTATTTGCTTTCCATTCCTTTCTTCCTCCGCGTTTCTCGTTTATCATTTTGATTTATATTGTTTTCTTTTTACCGTAGTCCATATATCGTTTGTCGGTGACATATTCGACTGTAATGCAGTCTCTACAGTATTTCTTGCATCTCATGGTCTAGCGCTTTTATTGAGGGTATGATGTTAAGATTTTTGGAAATCGGAGATCGTTGAGTTTTTTCTCCTTAGACGATGTTCTTATTAGGGAATGTATTTGTTTACTTATATCTGCATTCTCAATCATTAGCTTTGTAGTCAGCAATCGTATTAGTTCGATATTCGATTGTTTCAAGTCTACCACTTCTGTTCTTAAATCGTCTATTATACGATTCAAAGAACTGACCTTTTTTGCACGAAGTTCTGTATAATAACAGAAAATTCTTCACCTTTTAGGAAGCAAACAGGGTCTTTATTTTTATTTTCTGTGTAAACTTATTTCAAGAGCACTACTCGCACACGTCTTACTCGGACTACGTCTGCTGAAGTATGACATTATATAATTAGTTGTATGATAGCAACGACTTGCCAGCTTCCCCTCACTTGTATGGCGAAATATTCGTCATAGTGGGGGAACCAGCCGAAGAGGGCGAACCGGCCCGATCTGCAGCGGTACGCTTTCGGCTGTTCCTTGCCCCTTATCTGTTATAATACTTGTAACAGATAAGAAATATTAAATTACTATTGAAAGAAAGGGTCTGGATCGAATGTTTTGTTATGGGTACAAAAATAATTATCGCTACTAGATAATGAACTATCATTAAGGAACTCCTCAGCTACGATATTAGAAGCAACTGTGGAAAAATATTGATTAAAGGCAACCTGTAGATTTATGTATAAGCTGTCACATTGCTTTCATTTTGTTGCTGGAGTCTGCTACAAATGCTCGATTATGTAAAAATTTACTATTTTTAAGAAAATGATCATAATAATCTTGGAAGGCAATGTATTCGTTTCCGATATGGGGGTATCTTGTAGACATATCTTTTAGCAAGTATAATTTTCCTCTTACAATTAGTTCGAAAATTGCCGGTAAATCCATTTGCAGTTATTTCCATTTATGTAATGCTTTTTATACGGAAATATAGGTTGACATAATGCATAAATGTTTCATTGAAATTGTAAAAGGAATCTTCAACTCATATTGTGTCATATACTAAATACTAGTCCTCCTTACTTAAATGCTGCGTGAAATGATTAAGATTTTCACAATTTATTTCGTTATATAGCCTTTTCGAATATGAGAAAATTGTTTCAATTGAAAATTAATAATCTGGATCGAATGATCCGAAAAATCTAAATACAGATTCATACGTATCGTGAGGTATATTAACAATAAATTTATCTATACAGGATTTTGTCGACTCGCATTTTCTAGTTGGAAGTTTGATTGTTATATGAAAATTGTAAGACTCAAGTACTAAGTCAAAAAATTCAGAATTGTAGGTGTTGCGAGTGTCAAAGTGGATATTAAAATCTCTGCCAACAATAATCTTATCTTCGACACTCAGCTTTTCTAGAATAGTGGTCATTGCATTAATAAATAAGCCAAAATTGGAAGAAGGGGGTCTGTACACTGCTATAATACACCCTCTGTCCCAAAAGTAACCGCAATGCGTCTATAAATCAGAAACCAGTGGCGTCATCTCTTGATAGTTGATTGATTATTGTAGTGGGACTCTTCCTTACCAACCTGACAAATTTTCATGACATTTGGTGCATAGTCAGCTGATACATCACGCATCCTGTGAAAATGAGTCACGAACAACGAGTCAATATTAAGTTTTGTTTTAAACTTGGAAAAACTGCAACTGAGACGTATGAAATGCTGCAAATTGTTTATGGCGACGATTGTTTGTCGAAGAGGCAAGTGTTCGAGTGGCATCGACGATTTCGTAAAGGCAGAGAAGATGTTAACGATGACGAAAGAGCCGGTCGTCCTTCGACAACTTTGGCCGAGGCAAATGTGGAAAAAGTGCGCGAATTTGTGAAAATTTCGAAGAAATCGTCAGTGAGATTTATGGAAATGGAGCTTGGCATCCCTAAAACAACTATTCAGCGCATTTTGACTGAAACCCTTGGTTTGAAGAAAGTCAATTTGAAGTTTGTTCCGCACAAATTGACCGACGACCAAAAAACGCTTCGAATCGAACACTCCAAAGACATTATTGCACGAGCCCGTGCAGATGAAAACTTCTTGAAAACGATTGTGACTGGTGACGAGACGTGGTGCTTTCAATACGAACCAGAAAGCAAACGTCAAAGCGCAGAGTGGAGGTCACCAGAAGAAGGAAATCCGAAAAATCACGAATGGAGAAGTCGAAAATCAAGTCAATGCTGATTTCATTCTACGATTCGAAGGGAATTATCCATAAGGAGTTCGTTCCATACGGCTCAACGGTTAATGGTGCATATTACCTCGATGTTATGAGGCGTTTGCTGGGTCGCATTCGTCGTGTTCGGCCCGAATATCGCGAGCCAGGCAGCTGGAGATTACTGCACGATAACGCACCGTGTCATCGAGCAACGATTGTCACCGATTTTTGGCGAAAAATGAAATAATTCGATACAGCACCCACCGTATTCGCCTGATCTGTCCCCATGCGATTATTTCCTGTTCCCTCGTCTTCATTTGAAGCAGAAAGGAGTTCGTTATGCATCCGTAGACGCCATTCAAAGATCGACGACCGGCATCCTAAAGGCCATCCCAGATATCGACATGAAAAAGTCGTTTGAAGCACTCGTTGACCGTGCAAATCGATGTATTGTAGCACATGGAGAATATTTCGAATAAATACAATGATTTTTGTGGACATAACATACATAGCGTGCTTTATTTCGAACTATTGCGGTTACTTTTGGGACAGAGGGTGTAGTTACCCTAGACTTAAACAGCTCAACCGTACAACACTCCACTTCCTGCGCGATGCTGTAGGCAGTGATGTCACCCCTTGCCTGCAATGTTCTCCTTGGAGGCGTTGATCCCGACAGAAGAAAGATCCCAATTTGTAGCCTTCCACAGCAAACGTTAGCAACTGCTGTTCACATTGCCAGTGTTCAGAGAATAGCACAATATCCGCTCACATTGATTGTAAGGTCACCTCAAGTAAAGTTATTTTATTGCTTATTTTATTGTATACTAGCGGACCCTGTGCCTGCTTTGCCAGGCAAAACAAAATAGGAAATTTTCAAATTAAGAAATGAAACACACTGGTTTTTAACAAAGTTGATTTTTTAGCTTATATTTATCTACTTTTATTTCTATTTGTTTACAATATAAATCCTATGTTTTAACTTAAACTATGGCAGAGCTCTATCGTAAACAACATCTTTTATTTTGCCTTGAGGTGTAGTGTATATAAAGAGAACTGATGGCTTGCGTACACGTGAACACGATACATATAATTGACCCTGGGAGAAGCATGGATATTCCAAATCAATTCCACACAATGCCAATGATGCCATTGCGCTTTATTTATTGTCATAGCAAACGCAAGACGTATCGGAACTTGGAGTCTTTTGAAATCAAATGGTAGATCTTGTGGAATCATTGGAATACGCGGAATGAATAAATCTTCCCTTTTAAAATGGTTGCTACAATGAGATTATGCATAACCTTTTTGACTGCTAATGTGGTCCCATTACACAACCGAGGTTGATTTAAATTTCGGAGCATAATAATGGGAGCACCAAATTTTAATTGTAAACGATGAGATCGAAAACCTGGTAAATCCAAGGAATTCAAAAATTCTGTGGGATAATTAACAGTAACATCTTGATTTGTAACCGTGTCAACTGATTGATATGTTACAACCTCGCCAGGAACATCGGCTAAAATATCTGCATTCAATGCACCAACGTCCTTATTTTTCGCATCCAGTATCGCTCTTTCAGCTTACCAATGTATAATTTTGCCCAATGTTTGGAAAAATACCTGAGATCAATTCTTGTTTTGTTGGTGCAAAATTGCAAAAGTTATCGGGGAAAGTGATTAAGCTAGTAGCACGATCGATATCAATTTGTCCATTTCCTATCGCCAGTAGTTGCGTAAAAAATGCATCGGCCGATGGATCACTTTGTATTTGAACTCGCACATTTGTAGTCAAACTGAGTGTTTGTACGTGTCTCCACAAATGAGTTGATTTTAAACATGCATTTATTTCATCTGCTAGTGTTGAACGAAGAATCACAGGCAATGTTTGACGGAAATCACCAGCCAATAATATTAAAGCGCCACCAAATATTGCTTGACTATTGCGTAAATCTTGCACAGTCCTGTCCAATGTTTCTACTGATTTCTTATGTGCAATTGTACATTCATCACAGACAATTAATTGGCATTGTTGTAAAAATTTTCCTATTCTAGAATTTTTGGAAATGTTACACGTGGGATTTTCATTGATATTCATATTGAGGGGTAACTTCAGAGTTACCCCTCAGTGTGAACTGTGTGACCATCATCTAATAACGTAGCGGCTATTTATGGTACCTTGAAATTTATTTATGGCACACATACGATTTCTGATTTCAACCAAACTTAACATAAACCATATAGGTCCCAATAGCTATCTTGTGTATAAGTTTGGTTTAAATCGGTCGACGCGTTTGAGCGTAATGCGGCGACATACGTAAGCCCAAAATCGCTTCCTTTTTTATATATATAGATAGATTTTGATGTATAATTTTTATATATTTTATTTTGCTACTTCTTTCTTCACTAGACGAGTTAAAAAAGCTATCTTGTCCTTATAGGTCGAAGGTACGGATATTTTAAAGGATGAGTACTCGTTTGGGCGTTGGATATTATTTGGGAATATTTAACTTCGTGTATGTTCTTGTCATTATGATATTTGATTACTTCTGCCGTTGTAATAGTATGTTCTAACTTACATACATGTACGTGCGTATAATTTGCTATTCCTTTAATAATAATAATAATAATAATTTTTATTTAATGCAATAAAAATTACAATAAAAGTCAAGACGGTCAATAATAGAAGACAAACCAAAAAGAAATCCATACCCATAATATTATAATATGTTTACACGACATAGACATTTTAAAACAAATTAAGACAAATATAAAAATGATTTAAAATAAATTAAAATTGTCACAATGCGTTAATTGAGTAGAATGCATTGTCTGTCACATATTTCCTTAATATTTTTGAAAATTGTTATTGGAGAGGCATTTTATTGTTTCAGGTAATTTATTTGAAATTTTAACACCCCAATAATTTGCAAATTTCTGTGTTGTTTGCAGCCTATGATACGGAATTTTTGTAGTTGTTATGCTCTTGTTTATCACAACAGTTAATGGTACCAATACACTAGAAATAATCTCTTTAGGAGTTTCTTTAATAGAAGTATTTTCGGTTCCATAAATAGAATTAAATTTTATCCTGTTTTGTTTTCTTTTACCGTAGTCCATGTATCGTTTGTCGGTGACATATTCGACTGTAATGCAGTCTCTACAGTATTTCTTGCATCTCATGGTCTAGCGCTTTTATTGAGGGTATGATAAGATTTTTGGAAATCGGAGATCGTTGAGTTTTTTTCTCCTTAGACGATGTTCTTATTAGGGAATGTATTTGTTTACTTATATCTGCGTTCTCAATCATTAGCTTTGCAGTCAGCAATCGTATTAATTCGATATTCGATTGTTTCAAGTCTACCACTTCTGTTCTTAAATCGTCTATTATACGATTCAAAGAACTGACCTTTTTTGCACGAAGTTCTGTATAATAACAGAAAATTCTTCACCTTTTAGGAAGGAAACAGGGTCTTTATTTTTATTTTCTGTGTAAACTTATTTCAAGAGCACTACTCGCACACGTCTTACTCGGACTACGTCTGCCGAAGTATGACATTATATAATTAGTTGTATGATAGCAACGACTTGCCAGCTTCCCCTCACTTGTATGGCGAAATATTCGTCATAGTGGGGGAACCAGCCGAAAGAGGGCGAACCGGCCCGATCTGCAGCGGTACGCTTTCGGCTGTTCCTTGCCCCTTATCTGTTATAATACTTGTAACAGATAAGAAATATTAAATTACTATTGAAAGAAAAGGTCTGGATCGAATTTCATGGTTGATTGTATTTGGCTTATGCCTATAACAGATAGATTTATAGGTATTCCTTTTTAACTAATAAATATCCATTCAACACTTATTTTATTTTAATAAAGAGTCCGCAGGACCAAAAATAATGTGGTAAAAAAACTATATAAACAACGATGACTTGAATGTTGGACGAATATTACATATCGCATACTGTTTGGGAACTCGGGCGTGAGATCTGGAGGAATTCGGGAAAATCGCAGTAGCATAGATTAAAACAGCGAGATTGAGGAAGGAGAGAAAACAAGATTTATTCCTGGCATAAAAAAGGAGGAAAAGCCATACAAAGTAATAATAATGATGATAATAATAATAATCATATTCATAATCATATTATATTATTAAATTAATGTAACTTTCACATACATTCTATTTGTCGTCATCTTGTAGATTGTTATCGAATCATCACACATGTTGTAGTGTTTTCACATATTGCCAGTTATACCGAAGTTTTCACTTTGAAAAGTTAATGACAATATAATTATGTACAATTATGTAGAATTTCGATTTTTAATTTCAAAATCTTGGCGAGCACAAAATTTGGCAAAAATTATTCGAATTTATTAAATCCGAATAGAGAAAGCCACAACAAATATTTATTTATTACTTACTTCTAACAACTTTCAGCTATGCAATACTTCTTAATGATTTTGAAATTATCCCTCGAAATTGTAAATATTCCATTAATTTTAGATTTATGGGTGCCTCATCTCATTTTCTCGATTACGCTCGATGTCGTTTAATACCATATGAAGGTTATGCCTCTATACAATTATTGTTATTATGATTATGATTATTATTATTACTATTATTATTATTATTATTATTATTTTAATTATTACTATTTTTATTGTTATTATTATCATTATTACTATTATAATTATTATACGTGGCTGTATTCTATACCTTTGGACGGTTTTACCTCCTTTTTTGACAGGAATAAATCATTGTATTCTCTAGTTCCTCAATCTCGCTGTTTTAATCTATGCTACTGCGTTTTTCCCGAATTCCTCCAGATCTCACACCCGAGTTCGCAAACAGTATGCGATATGTAATATTCGTCCAACATTCAAGTCATCGTTGTTTATATAGTTTTTTTACCACATTATTTTTGGTCCTGCGGACTCTTTATTAAAATAAAAGTGTTGAATGGATATTTATTAGTTAAAAAAAAGAATACCTATAAATCTATCTGTTATAGGCATAAGCCAAATACAATCAACCATGAAATTCGATCCAGACCTTTTCTTTCAATAGTAATTTAATATTTCTTATCTGTTACAAGTATTATAACAGATAGGGGGCAAGGAACAGCCGAAAGCGTACCGCTGCCACATCGGGTCGGTTCGCCCTCTTCGGCTGGTTCCCCCACTATGACGAATATTTCGCCAGGCAAGTGAGGGAAGCTGGCAAGTCGTTTCTAATATTCGACCTCTGAGCAACGCCCCGTCAATGTACCTTGTAGACTAGGCTGCTAACAATTTATGTGAACGGACTAGGTCTCAATCGCTGTTCTACAACAAATTACCCAAGTCGGGAAGAAATTTCACAGTGATAGTCACAGTATGACATTTTGTATTATATTGCATAAACACACAATTTGGACCTATACCATAAGCGACTTATTCCGTCCCAAACCATCACAGACTCCTACCAAACTTTTTGAATTCTTGTATGGTAGCTACAGACCATCAAAATGACTTCAACGAAATCGTGACTGATCTGTGAAGATAACTGGTCTCCATTATCGAAGTTGCCATACAACATGTTGACGAATGTAATTTAAACGAGATCTTTTGGTGATCTTCTCGGTATTAGGTTTTCATCTCTCAGTCAATTTTTTACTGTCGGAAATCTTCAATTCGTCAGTCGTTCTCAGCCTAATTCGAAGATCTCTTGCTGTAGATGTACGAGAACGCATGGAGAATAAAATTAAGAATCGATCCTGGATTTGCTTCATTTTCGTCCGCCAACTTATTCCCACGCATCTCTTATAACCACCGGTTCCACACACGATGCATAACAGAAGTGGGTTATCATCTCTTGAAACTTATGTGAATATTAATGCCATTGTCAATAGCAGCTTCATCAACGGCTTCTACCTTATTTAGATGCTTCCGTTCGATGTAACCGGTGTCAAAATTAACAATTAACAATAGTTTTCACCTAATGGCAATATGACAATAGCATGATTTACGTTACTCAAATTCTTAATTGAGCTTATGGTTCAGGAAACAAAGCATGAGAAATTGAAGCAACAGCATAATAGTATTTTCGTGAGCGTTTGTATGAGAAAAAGAAAATAGTAACAATACATAGCAGTACAATAACATTCAGAGGATTTAAAAAGATCAAGGAAAGGTTACTTGTCACTGTTGTAATATGTCTATCATGGATGATGCGTCTTGCTAGTTAGTTGATTATATTAAATAGTGAGCTGTGGCAGAAAACATAATAATAATGAATGTCATATATAGTAGACAGATCAACAGTTGTATTTAATAGAGTTATTAAACCTGAAGTAAAGTGAGAAGCTTGTTTTATTAGTTAATAACACAACATGGTGTCAGGTTAAAGCCCGCGTAAAATAAAAATAAAGAATAAAATGGCTACGTCTAGTCATATGAATCCAAACGGTGCTGGTGATGCTGGTCCAAGAATGGGAAACAATTCAAAATTGTCGTCGTCGTCCTTACAACCACTAGTAAAAGGAGGTAATCTAGCGGACAATTGGCAAAAATGGTTAATGCAGTTTAAAATTTACATGAACTGGAAAATGAAAGCGATCAACGCAAAGTTGCCATTTTCCTACACTACATTGGTCACGAGGCTTTAGATATATTTAATTCCTTCAATCTAAATATGGATTCCTGTACATATAATGATTTAGTTTCCAGATTTGACAGCTATTGTAAGCCTAGGAAGAACCTAACAGTGGAAAGACGTAACTTTCTGACAAGAACCCAAAAGAAAGGGGAAAGTATTGATGAATTCATAACGTCATTGAAAAACCTAAGTTTATCATGTGAGTTGAATGAGCTACGTGAAAGCTTAGTAAGTAAGACATATTCATTGCTAGATTGGATAGCAATAGTAAAATAATAAAAGAAAGACTTCTGCAAGAGGATGATCTGGATTTAGAGAAGCCGTACGAATAGCTAAATCAATAGAAATCACGCAAGTGCAAGCTCAACAATTAAATCCAAATAGTGAAGCCCTAATTCATAAAATCAAACCGTCGGAGCAAGTCCAACAGTCAAAGTCATACCAGTCAAATAAAACAGGAGGGCATACGCACAACAAACATTCAAGAAGTCAAAGTCAAGGTATTCATTATGGAAATAAACAGGTCAGTACAAGAAATTGTAAACGATGTGGTCAGATTCATCGCAGTCGGTGTCCTGCTGAAGGCGTTATTTGTAAAAACTGTCGTAAAGTTGGACACTTCGCTAAATACTGTTTTAAAATTCAGAATGCTAATATTGGTGAAGTACAAATTCACACACAAAAAACAGATTTTAATGATCATTTAGACGTAGAACAAGATCTATTTACTATAAGGTCAATAAATTCTGTAAATAATATAAGTAGTAATGCATGGATTCTAGGTGTTCAAATTAATAATTCTGTTATAGAGTGTCATCTCGATATAGGTGCAGAAACAAATGTAATGTCTTATGAAAAATTTAAATGTCTAAATATTAAGAATAAAATTAAACCTGCAAATGTTAGGCTGACGTCATTTTCAGGAGATTAAATTCCGGTCAAGGGTAAGTGTATTATCAACTGCATTATCAATAATCAATCTGTCTCTGTCGAATTTATAATTGCTGGAATTGACTGTCAAACAATAATAGATTTATCCACATGCAATAAACTTGGCCTTATCAAAAGAATTCTTAACTTAAACAAAATGTCGCATGAAAATTTATTAGATTCATACAAAGATGTCTTTCAAGGACTTGGATGTCTGCCTACGGAATGTCATATAACTGTTAATACAGATATTGTACCAAGTGTAGATCCACCGCGAAGAGTTCCATTTGCTATACACAAAAGGTTGAAAATTGAATTAGAGCGCATGGAATCACTTAACGTCATAACAAACGGAAATGAACCTAGTGAATGGGTTAACTCAATAGTTATAGTTGAGAAAAAGAATAAATCATTACGTGTTTGCTTGGATCCTCGTAAACTGAATGTGGCAATAAAACGGTGTCATCATCCCCTTCCAACAGTTGAGGAAATTAGATCTAAATTGTCAGGAGCTAAGTTTTTTTCAACTTTGGATGCCCATGCAGGGTTTTGGATGATAAAACTGGATAAACAAAGTGGAAACCTATGTACTTTTAACATACCTTTTGGTAGGTACAAATTTTACGTCTACCTTATGGTGTTTCCTGCGCACCAGAAATATTTCATAAAAAGATGACTGAGATCTTTTCCGATATTCCGGGTGTCTTAATCTATATAGATGACATACTAATTTACAGTGATACAGTTGAAGCTCATAACGAAACACTACAAAAAGTACTAGAAAAAGCTAAGAAAGTCAATTTAAAAATTCAATGTGGAGAAATGTCATTTTTATTTACCAGAGGTGCAATACCTTGGTCATATTTTCAATTCTTCTGAAATGCGTCCAGATCCACGGAAAATTAATGCTATTCGTCAGCTAGAAATACCAAAGTCAGTGTCCGATATAAAAAGATTTTTAGGAATGATAAATTACTTAGGTACCTATATTGATAACTTAGCTGATAAAACTACAAACCTAAGAGGTCTTTTAAGACAAAATACTGCTTTTCACTGGAATGAAGTACATCAGGTGGAATTTGATAATTTAAAAAATATAATAAGTAAAAGTCCGATACTTACATATTTTAATCCAAACCGAGTCTTAACCTTATCAGTTGATAGTTCTAAATTTGCTGTCGGAGCAGTCATTTTGCATGATCATAAACCGATTTTATATGCCTCCAAGTCTCTAACGGATTGTCAAATTAATTATGCACAAATTGAAAAGAATTGTACGCAATTCAATTCGGATGTTCACGTTTTCATCAATATATATATATGGACGTACTGTCAGAGTAGAAACGGATCATAAGCCTCTAGTAACTCTATTCAAAAAACCATTGGCAGGGGTACCTACACGATTATAACGAATGATGCTGAGTTTACAGCAATATGATTTAAATGTTATATATACTCCAGGAAAATATCTATATATAGCAGATACTTTGAGTAGGGCACCAGTAGATCCACCAGAAGCAGATAATATTCTGGAGGAGGAGCTTCGCATTCACATGAATTTGCTGATAAATAATTTAGCAGTAACTCCAGAGAAGTTAAGTGAAATTCAAATAGCTACTAAAAATGATCCTAATCTGCAAATTCTTATTGAATATTGTCAATCTGGTTGGCCGGATACAAAAAGGGAAGTCGAGGACTCTGTGAAACCCTTCTACAATTTTCGTCACGACATACAGTCAATTGACGGGTTAGTTTTTAAAAATAATCTTTTAATTATTCCACAAGTACTGAGAACCAAATTCTGGAAATTATTCATGAAGGTCATTTAGGTATAGATAGATGCCTTAGACAAGCACGAGAAATGTAGTATATTGGCCAAATATCAGTGTTGATATTAAAAACAAAGTAGAACAATGTACTTCGCGTCTTGCATACAGAAATTCTAATCCTAGCGAACCATTGTTACCTCATGATCCTGCTACACTTCCCTGGCAAAAACTTGGTATAGATTTTTTTATTTTAACCGAAATACTTATCTATTAGTCGTTGATTACTTTTCTAAGTATTTTGAAGTAGTAGCTGTCAATTCAACAAATGCTAACGAAGTCAAAACTAATTTAAGGTCTATGTTTGCTCGTCATGGAATACCTTCTGTTATAATATCGGATAATGGTCCGCCCTATAACTCTGAAGAATTCAAATCATTCTTGAGAGAATGGGATATAAATCACCAAACATCAAGTCCTAATTATCCAAAAAGCAACGGGCTCGTCGAGCGCACTGTTGCTACGGTCAAAAATCTTTTCAAGAAATGTATGCAATCAGGTACAGACCCTTATATTGCTTTACTACAGTATAGAAATACACAACAAGATAGTGGTTACTCCCCTGCCCAATTACTTATGTCAAGACAATTAAGAACGAAATTACCGATTTCTCATAACGTTTTGAAACCAAAAGTCATTGATTATAACCAATACCTTAAATTTGTGAGGGAGAAAATAGAAAGAGCAAAAAATTATCATGACCAACATACAAAACCACTTCCGTCTTTATCTATAGGAGACGACATTCTTTATAAGAAAACGCCTACTTCTCCATGGTCACCTGCGTCAGTAGTGCAAATTGGCCCTGAACTAAGATCTCTTTTAGTTGAAACCCCTGAAGGTATTCAGTTTCGTAGAAACCGTCAACATTTATTGAAACCGAGAGTAAGTAGAGAAAAATGTACTTTATTACCAGACAACGCTCAAGACAAATCAGTGCCGTCTATAAATAATAGTTTTCAACCATCTAGCCCAAATCATAAACCTTATAGTCCTGCTTTGGTTGACAGTCAAATTTCCACACGTGCTGGCACATATACCAGAAGTGGCAGAAGAATTGTTAAACCGCGTCGATTTACTTTTAGTAAAAATGACGACAGCACATAATTTTTAAAAAATGTTTGTTTTAATTTCTTTTGAAAGGGGCGTGTTGTAATATGTCTATCATGGATGATGCGTCTTGCTTGTTAGTTGATTATATTAAATAGTGAGCTGTGGCAGAAAACAATAATAATGAATATCATATATAGTAGACAGATCAACAGTTGTATTTAATAGAGTTATTAAACCTGAAGTAAAGTGAGAAGCTTGTTTTTATTAGTTAACAACACAACAGTCACTTCGGAAGTTTCTTTTGCAGGGCATTTTTGAATAAACTTTGTTAGAATACTCTCTTTGCAAATTCCAGCAGTAATCTGTCATCTAGTCTGCATTGCATCTTTTCTGGTAGCGGTCCTCCACTGCTTGTATGTCCTATTGAAATCTTTCATCTCGTTTTCCGCTGTATCACTAAATTTTTTACATTGAATATCTAAGTTTTTCGATTCCTAATCCGTAGGGCGTAGGGTCCATAATGATCACATACTGTTTCAATCAAGTCTAGCGTAATATGCAGGAATTTGGCGAATCTGGTAACTCAACATTGGGACAATACTGACTTAAGATGGGATATTACCAGGTTTATAAATAAGAAACCGGAATTTGCCCATACGTGGTCCTAGCTCTCAATGTAATTACTGTCAAATCGCGTCATTGACGCCATTTTCTTGTTTTGACATCTGATAACGTTTTCAACTCACAACTATACAACTTTCATACAACAGCATAGGTTTTAATAGTGTTGAACACGTCAAATTTTGTACTTAGAAATTAAGATTTGCGGACAGTATTGATTTTGTGTTACGATTTAAAGAGAGCTGGAGAAGGGTGTGATCTATTATGAGCTGCTAAAACTTAACGGAACCGTTAATAATGAACGCAATCGACAACAAGTGATCGACTTGAACCAAGGTTAGCGTGAAAAGCGACTGGAACATAAAAAAGGGCAACACAAAGTGATTTTGCTTCATGATAATGCGCCATCATACATAGCAAAATCGGTCAAGGAAACGATTGAGACGTTTAGTTGGGAAATACTTTCGCATATGACTTAGCCATTATATCGATTATTACTTATTTGCATTGATGGGACAAGCACTTGCTGAGCAGAGCTTCACATCTTACGAAAATGTACGAAAATTCCTCGATGACTAGGTTGCCTCAAAAGAGAAACAACTTTTTTGGCGTGGAATCCAAAAATTGTCAGAAAGATAGGAGAAATGTTTAGCTATCGACAGGCAATACTTCGAATAAAATATTTTGTATCATTTTCATACAATAAACATGTATTTCCTATACAGAAATTCGGGTTTCATATTTACACACCTGGTATATGAGACTAATCGGTAGATCGGAGAACCAAAGTGCATCTGTATGCAGGTAACGTGTTTATAACTTACAATTAATAGCGCTGTATCTCAAAAAGTGTAGCTAATAGAAAGAAATAGTTTTTATATTTGTAATCGGTACACTAAATGCAATCAAAATCAGTAACATTTCAGGCACCAAACAAAAGTCCTCCACTGGTTCTTTTCTACACATATTCTTGTCACTTCCTCCTAGGTAGTGCCTAGCTTGTACAAAATTTCCTGTAATCTCATATGCCACGTCTGCAGTGGTCGTCCTAGACTTCTTTTTTTCTGTACTTTCCCATTTTGTTTGTCATTAGGTTACCGCTCATTCTCACTTCAAATGATTTCGATTCCCTGAAGTACAGACTGAATTTCCAACCCTTCCTTACGGTTTTGTTTCTTATCAATCACAACGAAGCCGTAATGCAATTGGACTGTGGAATATTGCGAATCAATCCACTGCAGTTAAAGAAGAGAGAGAAGGGTGCCGTCTTAGTACGGCCCGACTTCGTGCTTCACAAACACAAGAACAAAGAGAGGCCATACGTGAAAAGGCTCGGTTGGCAATGAGAAATCGTCAAGCAGAACACAGAGATCAACAACGTCTAGCGGCAAGAAGGAATACGTCAAGTGTTAATTTGAGTCAAGGAGCGTTTCAATACGATTCCACAATTGACTACAGCTCGCTGGAGAAACGCCTGGATTGTGCTGGTCCAGTGGAAAGGTTAAATTGTCATTGTTGCTTCATGGCGAAGCTCAAGAATCACGACGTTTTCTTTCGAACTCTTAAAGGTACAACGTATGTTTCCAAATGAGCTCATTTAGAACAAATATTATTGAAGAACGCGGATTCAGTCCGACATTCAAGGTAATGTTTGTTAATAAGAGAGTAACCTTTATTTTTGGTAATCATAAATCACTAATTATCACTTCCCTTTCGACTATACAGATACAAAGACAAATTCACAATAGATTTGGATCATTGCAGCCGGTTGAAGACGCACAGCATAAAACTATTACAAATTTACTTCATGGCCAATATGGAGGACCAACTTGATCGACGTCAAACGATCAATAACGCAACGAAAAGAGAAATTCTTCTCTAACTTAAGACAACATTTATTAATTCTAAGGCAGTATGAAATTCGCCGGGTCAGCTGGTTGCATATAAATTTTGGTTGCCCCACTTGATCGCTCTAGAATTAAAATCGTCTATTACCAGTATCCTGTTTCCAAACCCTTAGGTCAGTTCTCAGAACCTATTCTCTTCGTCCACTCCATCACCCCAATAATTGTAGTGTAATAATAATATTGTTTCAGAGACAAAACCCCAACTTTTTGGATATTGCACTAGATCTACTTACTTACTAACAATAAGTATCTTACTCCCTTTTGTGCTCTCTTTTACGAATCATTTACACCTGATCCTTCCCCTTTTAGTTTTTGGACAACCATTTCGTTTATTTAGGATATCTAATTCCTCTATTAACTCTGTCCAGCTGACTATATTCCATGAAGCTAATAATCAATATAAAGGTATTCCCATTTTTGAACTAATCATGGTTTATTTTGTTTTGCCAATCTTATATCCATTATCACTGCCATATCCATATATTGAGAACTAGTTCGATGGAACATTATTAGTTCCTTACCTTGGTAACGTTTCCTTTACTATTTCCATATTCTATCATTAACCTATATTCTATTTTATTTCATCTCCATACTTTATCATCAATTATCATCGTTTGGTATCCCACTATTACTTTCCTGTTTAGCTCTCTATATTTCTTAATAACTTTGTGTATCCGTTAGGTCGTTATTCACATATATCTTGGAGGCCTTCACCTCTTTCAAGTTTCCCCTATTTGTCATTACTGTCTTCTTCTTATGGTAATTAACCAATTCTATTTTGCATAGTTTCTCTTTCAATTTGCTTATAGTTTTTAACTCACAATGAGTTCCAATTACCAAAAACTCATTGATTTAGTTCTTACTTTCTTCTTCCAACTACTGTGGGTTTTTAACGTTTATATCTATTGTCGACATTATCATAGTATTTTGTCGTTCTTTTTATTCTGTTTTCTTAAATTTACCTTGTAATATTTTCACTTGAGCTGTTAGTTTCTTGTTTTTTCTTCTTTACATCGGTTATTCCTCTTAAATACACTTCACTTCTTTCGCTATTTCTTGCGTTTCATTCACCGCGTCACTTACCATTTCTTTTAGCATCACTTTCATTTCATTGAATTCTACTCTCGCAACAGCAAACAAAGTAGCAAGGCATCTTCTAAACTTACAGAGCACACCTAGACAGATTTATTAAACTTATTACAGCGTCCAGTTTCGCGGGAGAAATAAAAAGCAATTAAAAAATAAAATTTTCAGAAACATGCAAACTGGTGCCAGTACCCGGAGATATACATAATCAGAACCAAGAAGTAAAAGAACAACCGCTAGAGACAACAAGGGCCCAGAGTATCATTAAGGGAATCATAAAGGAAGATAAAACATTAACTGCCTTGATAATAAACAAAGGTCAAAGCGAGTATAATCGAGCCAAACTATTACAAAGAACCACAAAATACTATGCCCAAATATAGAAGTCTAACCTCAGTTTAGAAGAGAGATGAAAATAGAACCAACACTTAATAGAGAAGAAAAGACACCAGAGAGAATCCAAACGGAAGTCAAAAGGGTTACTGTAGAACTAGAATAATTACGCATTACATTATATATCAACTAACGTCATTATTCAACAAAATCTTGGAGTCGGAAACAATACCACTGCAACGGAAACGAGCCCCAATAACTTTAGTATAGAAAAAAGGTAATGGAAATCAAATAAAAAGGTTAATGAGTCCATGAAATGCTAACAACAGATCACCTACAAGCAGTTGACCAAGTAATAGAAAAATGTAGCAAACATTTATGGCTAAACACTGTATATACAGCGTGCCCCAGGTGAGTGCATGAATAAGTTAAAAATTTGTATCCAGGCAGGAATAAATCCCACAAGCTGGAATCTCAAGTCGAAAATTTTAAGGAATTTTACTTATTTTTGTGTTAATCCGGGGGCACATTGTATATATAAGAGAGATCAATCATGCAGGGAGTATTTCATTGAACAACACATACTTACACTTCCCAGCCAATACTTACTAACTACGGCGAAATACGTACATGGTTACCAACATAAGCTGTGTAGAAATGACGACTTACACAATTACATCACCCGACATGGGAACGATCTCTTAATACAGGTATGGTCAACCTCCGGCCCGCGGGCCACATGCGGCCCTCGAGTAAGGTTTGTCCGGCCCGCTACTGAATTCTTTCGTTGCATATTAGCACGGCCCGTCTAAACTTAATTCATAATAAATCATAAGGATACTACAAAAATGTATATTTTTCAAGATTACTCACAGCATAAAACTTCTACAAAAAAGGTTGCCCATGCCTGTCTTAATACCTTTCCACAGATTACACACTACACAAAACAATGTGGATTACTGGGGTACAAAAATATATAACAAGTTGCCTCTTGTTGTTCTTGCAGACATACGCTTTCTATAGTGTTAAGGACTTAACGATTTGAAGTGGAATATTTGATATCCTCTTTGTTTGTTGACTTTTGTCTACAGAATTTTTAATTCGTTTGTACCTGGTGATTGTTTGTATTTTGTATGAGTACTGAACTTTACATATAGTTTTTAAACTGTCCATGACGCATATAAATTTAGTATACCTTTTATGACGTTTCTTTGTACATTATGTTGCAACAATAAATTGATTTTGAATTTGAATATCTGTTAGACTATTGCAAAGCGCTTTTACTCCAGAGAGCATCCTCTATATTGTAAAAGCCGCAAACTGCAGAGGTAACGGAGTATATTTACATTTATACCGATTGGGTAGTAGGATGAACGTTCTAGGAAAACCATTCGAAATGCAAAAGCGTGTAAGGCGGGGAGACCCAGATTCTTCACTACTGTTCGCCTGTATTCTTGAACTAATCTTTCAACAACTACAATAGAAAAAATATGGAATTAAAATAAATGGACGCACTTAGACAAATCTGAGATTTGCAAACGAATTTATGCTTTTTGCGAACCCAGAAGAATAATGGGACGTAATGATACAAGAATTGAACAAGGAAAGTAGAAAAATGGGGAAAAACATGCATTTACAAGAGACAGATAATGATTAATGGAGGAAAATAAACAATATAGGTCGAAAGTACACCAGTAGAATATGTAAAGGATTACATATCTTTAGGTTCAATTGTCTTATTTCAAAATCAGTTAGATAAGAAAATTCAGAGAAAACTATCGGAAATGGTCGAAATAGTGGTCGTTGAAGAACGTAATGAAAAGTATAATTCGTGTAAATTTGAAGAGAACAGTTTATAAAACATGCATTTTACCTAGTCTAACCTACGACTGCCAATCGTAAGGATTGGTCCAAAAATAAATAGAATGGGAGACTAAAATGGAACGTAGTGTGACGGGGCTTAGATTAATAGATAGAGTCAGCAGTCAAGATCTACGAAAACTAACTAAGGTAACTAAATGGAAAAGAACAGGCCATATAGCCACACTAACAGCAAGTCGGTGGACTGGCAACGGAATGGATACATATAGATTTCAAGAGAAGAAGAAGATAGGAACAAACTGGTTGGGAAAAATTGAAGATAGGCAGCAATGAAGGAAAATCGAGGAGGCTTTCGTGCGGCAGCGAGCATCCGTCAATTGCTTTGGACAATGTAATCATTCTTCATTAGTAATATGTGTATTTATAACCTAGGATTTCGTTTTGAAATAATTTTTCCAGCGAAATAAGAAATCGTAATACGGCACACGATATCGTTCCTAATTTGCAGCCTAACCAATTTATCTCATAATATTGAATATACCTATGAAATCGTACTTATTTCATTTGTAACCAATGTTATACACTCCACTTATAACCTCGACAGATTAAATTTAGGAAATAAAAATTAAGGTTAATACATACCAATTTGTTTGTCTCTTTGGGAAGGGACTTCATCATTGCAGACAAAAGCAATAAACTCGGGGCTAGAATTTCTGGAAACGTACAAATTTTCTACGCAATACTTGTCGCTCTCCACGAAACTGTTTTTCTCGTCAATATAGATTCGACCATCTTCTTGAATGAAAAATCGGGTTTCAGAATCGCGATCGGGGTACAATCCATGCCGTCCCACACAATTTAGCGAGCGCCCGTATATAAAATCACCTTCTCCTTTGTAATTAGTTTTTTCAAATACGTGTACCACAAACCCTTCAGCATTATCTAGTGTTATACATTTGCCATCAACGAGGCGCTTGTCAAATTCACAGCACTTTCGTATGCATTTTTTCAGGTTACAAATGCACCCCACAATAGTGTCATTGCTTTCAAAATAATTGTTACTGTTGTACACTAGCCCGTCTTTAATGATCTTATTTCCATCTCGTGCACCGTGAGTTATGTCTACACTTACATTTAAAAAGCAATTCATAGGCATTGTTTTGCAAACTATAGTATTTAGTAATAGTAGAATACAGAAGCGCACGAAACTCATATTGATCAGCTGACCGCGAGAACTACATGAACACTGTGATATTCATTAACTGCAAATTCATTTTATTTTAAGTGCCAGTCTTCTTCATACAATAAAAAAATACTTTAGATACGCGCACACGTACCATTTGCAATGTTTTGAGTTTTTTACAGGTTATTAATTTATTAGTATCATTATAACACTCCGCTAACGCTAGTACACAGATACCGAGAATGTGAAAATATTTAAACAATCTTAGAGCAAACAAAATTGTTGAAATATTTAGTAATAATTCCTAAGTTTAGTGAAACACTTTTATTTCGACACGTTAGCTTTTCCTAAGTGCTTGAACAACATTTCGCTAAAACTGGTTCAAAGGCATTAGTTTATTTCGTTTAGTACTGAACTTATTACGCTTATAAAAATACTTTGCTGCCACTTCCTTTTCGTAGAAAGGATATGCAATTCTTACATATGTATGCACTTATATGTGTGACAGGAATTACTTTAGGTATACACTATGTAACAAAATTGAGGAATATTGTGTGTTAATCTAAAATTATTAGGATTGATGATAAATACTGAAGAATATCAATTTACATTTTTTAAGTAGAACATTTTCTACTATTTTGCTAAACTTCAAATGCAGTTGGTTTCAAGATACGACGCCATTGATTCTGTTTTTCGTATCAACACCTATTTTTCCAGCGGCAGTCGAGGTGTTAGTTTTTCTGAATAGATAAATATCCCAGAAGTGGAGTTTATCCTTTACCTTAATGGAATGAACTTACTATTTAGATAACTTTTAGCATTCTACATGGAACATGGAGGATGGAAATGTCAAATTTGCATTCAGTTGCCACACTAGCTTCAATATTTCTATATGTGCATTTAGACAACTAAACTGTTATCCCCGATAATAAAACTTATGCAGAAAGAACACAAGAAAGAATATACTTAAACCCGTGACGAAGAAAGCTTCTATCACTTTTGCTTTTGTTAGTTGAAGATCTGCATTTTGTCGTATACTCACCGAATTTATTCAAACTTTACAAAAGATAATTTTTCTGTTCGTAAAATTAGTCTGGTAGAGACTAAGAAGGATATTTGAGCTCACTCTAAGCTTTTCATGCTTTTCCTAACTTAAGTTTGTAATTAAGTTTACTAATTAGGTAGGGAAGTGGCCACAGTGGTAAGAGCGCTTGCCTCTCGTGCGTCAGGTTGCGCGTTCAAATTTCGATGTTGGGTATTAGTTAATATAACTAACAAAACCTAAGCTGACACAAAAAGCACTCTGTAGCTCAGTAAAGCAGGAGCTGCGTATCGTTCATTCCGGACCCATAACAGATTTGCACTAATTCCATTGTGCAAGTTGAAAGAAATAATAAAAAAAAACAGTAAAAAAGTCTACGAACATCCAGAATTTTATTTCTTATAACTATAAGACTAAACATCTATAAACAAATACATTTTTATACCAAAAGCGGAAAGATAACAACAACTGTTATTAAATTTGTAATAACCAAGAAACAAGTTTCATTTTCTTTCTTTTTGTATTATGTTGTTGAGGACCCCAACTTACAAGGAGAAGGTAAGGTAATCGGATTTTTGTAATTTTTGATATTTATGGTACGTGTAGTTTTGACTTTGAATAAGAATATTTTGAAGTAGTTCGACGCAACGCTCATAAATTACCAAGATAATCTGTCAGTTAAATCCTCTAGATATGATATATTTTTCAATTGGAAGATTGGCCAAGTCGGTAGCGTTCTAGTCTGGTATTCACAAGATTGTTGGTTCGAGTCTCATCGTCCGACATTCTCTTTTCCCTTCAAAACGCACCATAGGTTGCAGGAACATTCTTCAAGTACTTCATTAAAATGCACAATCGGTTGATAAATAATATTCATTTTGAATTAACAATAAGGTTTCTTCAAGAAGCAAAAAGGAACGAAAGGGGTCAGGTAGGAAATTAAATGTTCTATTATTTTATATCTAGTATGCAATATCTTATGTAGTGTGGCACGAGCCATAATGGTAGTTATCATAGAAACATGAGAAGCAAATTTTTATTATTACCTTGTTATCCTAAATGAATATTGTTTATCAACCGATTGTGTATTTTAATGAAGTACTTGAAGAATGTTCCTGCATATAGTTATTATAATATTTGGTTTGTTCATAATTTTTGAGATGAAAAGAAAAATGAACAGAACCTATAGTGCGTTTTGAAGGAGAAAATGTCGCGCGACGAAGCTCGAACCAAAGATCTCGTGAGTACTGAAATAGAACGCTACCGACTAGGTCAAGCTTCCAATTGAAAAATGTATCATATCTAATGAATTTAGCTGACATGATAAATTTCAAATTCGATTATCTCGGTAATTTATGTACATTGCGTCGAACTACTCCGAAATATTCTTATTCAAGGTGCAAACTACACGTACCATAAATATCAAAAATTACAAAAATCCGATTACCTTACCTTCTCCTTGTTAGTTGCGCGAATATGTATTTGGATCTAAAGGTAATATAATTTTATTTCCGGAGAATTTCTTGAAAGCGTGTATCATTTACTTAGAACTACTATTGATCGAAAATCGCCCAAAAATGACAACGGTGCATTATGAATTCTGACGTATACCTAGCAATTTTTCAAACACGTCATATGCCACTGATTGCTTCGTAGATCTACTTATTCCTAAGAATTAGTATTGAAACGCTTACTCTTATTCTGAAAATTCTTTGTAGTCGAATTTCGAATTGTTGACATCCAAACTGATAGCAAGGTTAAGCGCTATATTATTTAAATTTATTCTGATGTATAGATACTCACAATTCTCTTGGTACATTGTTACAATAATAGGTTCTAAAAATATTGCCAAGTGACTAAAATTGTGAAACTATGTAACCAAGTTGATTATATTATTAAACTTGTTGTTAATACACGGTTATAATATTTTATTATTATATTTTAATCCGATCGTAGCGAAACGATTTGAATAAAATAAATTACTGAAACGTGCGTACTTTTTACGTTATAGCCATTAGACTAATTGATTTTAGCGTGACAGGTCTTATCAGCGAATTAAGTAGAGAACAGATAATTAGGTTTTGTTTCGAATTGCGTGTGTTTTCAGCTCGAGAGATGAATCGAGAGCAAGGAATACAAGAGAGGTGGTGATCAACCTTTGCTTTTCACAACGTTGCAGCTGATTCAAGCGTTACCGGTCAAGCGTCTTGTTCAACACCCAACCTAGAGCTAACGCTGACCGGTACACAACTATTGTTTTTAAGAAGTCATCAATGAAATCAGGATAACAAATGCGAAGTAGTAGATTGCACTTCACCATGACAATGCATCATCTAACACCACAAACCACCGATTATTTAAAGCGGTAAAATATATAATTAAACACTCGGTTATCTACAAAGTCCTGGTTGAAATCCGAATGATTTCTTTTGTTTCTATGTTCTACGTGTAATCCGTTGTTCAAAATCTGTAGAGGATAAGGAAGCACTCATAAGGTCAGATTACCAATTTGTTACCTGGAAAAAGTGATTTGGAACCTAGTTCCTACGTTCGCCAAGGTGAATTGCTTATAACGGAAAATACGTATACAGCATTCTGACTTTCTAAATCTGTTGCTGAAATTTTACGACCCTCGTATAGTGTATTTATCTAATATATTTCAACGAGCAATTCTTGTATATATATATATATATATATATATATATATATATATACTGTGTGTCTAGCTAAGTTCGCGACAAATGGAAAAC
The DNA here is from genome assembly GCA_038088585.1 of Chrysina gloriosa. Taxonomy (NCBI): domain Eukaryota; kingdom Metazoa; phylum Arthropoda; class Insecta; order Coleoptera; family Scarabaeidae; genus Chrysina; species Chrysina gloriosa. Next base: position 55,065,767 of record CM076087.1, read on the forward strand.
TTTTATTCTTGGGTTTATGAAAAAAGTTAATAAAAAGTCCTGCTTCATCCAAAACTTAAATTCAAATTGTCAGATTTAATATTTGTTAGTCATATACGACATATGACAAAAATATGAAATTAGTATAAGAGTAAAGTACCTTTATTTTCAATAATACTTAAAATGTTATAAGGAATAGTCGTTCAGAATTGGAAATTATACAATTTAAATACAACATTTACACAAAAGAAAGCATTGAAAATGTTACACAAATGCTTCAACATATCCGCCTTCTCGTTCCATACATGTAACGGTTCTATCACAAAAATGCCTTAAAACCCTTCTAATTGTTTGTGGAGTTATTTTACGTATTTCTTCTCTAATAACACGTTCTAGATGGCCTACATCCGTAAACGGCGCTTGAATATAAACATGTTCTTTTAAATAACCCCACAGGAAAAAATCAAGTGGGGTCAGATCTGGAGACCGAGGTGGCTTTCGGAAATGTCGAAAACAGATTTAACAACAAAGGCCAAAACCATGTTGCTGATAACGAAATGGAACTAGAAGTGATGCTATCAGCAATAGAACAACCGAGGTGTTCGTTGCGGAAAAGAGCATTGTTGATGTCAAACACTATAAGCAAAGATTCGGTAGCTAAAATTCTAAAAAAAAACAAATTTCATCTCTACAAGCCTACATTTGTACACACTCTAAGACCAGGTGATAATGACAGACGATTGGAGTTTTGTGACGACATTCAGGCAATATTAGCAGATAATCCTTTTGTGTCGAGACAAATTTTATTTTCCGATGAAGCAACATTTACATCGAACGGAACTGTATCGAGTCAAAACTGTCGTTGGTGGACAGATACCAACCCACATTTTACAATAAAAACTCGAAGTCAATATGCGTTCAAGACAAATGTATGGTGCGGAATCTACAAAAGTTATGTAATTGGACCTTTCTTTTTCACCAATCTTTGAATGCCGACCGGTATCTAAATTTTTTGCAAAGTGAAATTAGTAATTTTATCGACAATCTTCCATTGCTGGAACGCCAACATATTTGGTTTCAACAGGATTGTGCACCTTGTCATAGCAGGTTGGACGTAAGGCAATATGTTGAAGATTGTTTTAACGAAAGTGTTATACACCGCTTTTCCACAATACGTTGGCCACCTCGGTCTCCAGATCTGACCCCACTTGATTTTTTCTTGTGGGGTTATTTAAAAGAACATGTTTATATTCAAGCGCCGTTTACGGATGTAGGCCATCTAGAACGTGTTATTAGAGAAGAAATCCGTAAAATAACTCCACAAACAATTAGAAGGGTTTTAAGGCATTTTTGTGATAGAACCGTTACATGTATGGAACGAGAAGGCGGATATGTTGAAGCATTTGTGTAACATTTTCAATGCTTTCTTTTGTGTAAATGCTGTATTTAAATTGTATAATTTCCAATTCTGAACGACTATTCCTTATAACATTTTAAGTATTATTGAAAATAAAGGTACTTTACTCTTATACTAATTTCATATTTTTTGTCATATCTCGTATATGACTAACAAATATTAAAATCTGACAATTTGAATTTAAGTTTTGGATGAAGCAGGACTTTTTATAAAGAATAACTTTTTTTCATAAACCCAAGAATAAAAAAGTTTTGCATTTGTCGCGAACTTAGCTATACACACAGTACTTATATATACATTTGGGTTATCGAAAACGGCTCTAACGATTTTGAAAAGAGAGAACACAAAATTGATTTAGCATGGTCCCGGTCCCAAGAAAATTCTTTTCTCCCGCTTTGAGATTTTGATGAAATTTAGTACCTGGGGGTTTTCGTGGACGAGAAATCGATCTAGAATGGTCCCGGTCCCGGAAAATCCATTTTGACCCGGTTTACACACATTTCTGGTATTGTGGTATATGAAATTGGTTATCGAAAATTCCTTTAGCAATTTTTATGCAATTTAGTATCTGGGGATTTTCGAGAACACAAAATTGATCTAGCATGGTCCCGGTCCCAGGAAAATTTGTTTGTCCCGCTTTTACCTATTTCTGCGGTACATAAAATGTGTTCTCGAAACTTACTCTCACGATTTTCTTACAATTTAGTATCTGCGAGTTTTTGGAGACGAAAAACCGATTTAGCATGGTCCCGGTCTCGATTCAATTCATTTAGTCCAGATTTTCACCAATTTCGGCCTAAACGTGGGTTAGCAACTTTTTTAACATCATGCAGCCAAGCGAAATTATAAGTAGTTAAAACTTTACTACTAAACCATAGATGGCGCTGAAATTAGTATGTTAATAAAAGAAAAATATCTACGAAAACTAACAACATGTAAATACACATACCTTGTTTACAGTTAAAATAGTAATCGGAGCTGAGTTTTTTAATCAAAATAAAAAAACCTATACACAATTAGTTGGCGTTGGAAAAAGAAGGAATGTAAATGTTTACTTAAAATGTATATTTATTAAGAAAGATTTTGAGCTTGAATTTATTTATTTTTAAGTATTTAAATATAACCGTAAATATTAAGTTTAATACTACTTTTATAAACTTTTAATATATATGTGCTACTATATATACTTGAAATATACAATATTAATTAAATATCAAAACTAAAATAAAGAACATTATTATTTGGTTCAAAATTATTCAAAAAATTTTGGGAACTCTGACCAAGGCTCGGTCCACCAGGTACTTTTACATTAATATGAACATTTTTGCGAACTGGACATTTTCACCTGTCAGTAATTTATAACTAAATTATATCATCGCTACGAAAATATAAACACACATATGCTTGCAATTTCCTGTCGAGTTCGTTATTTTATGTATTTTGCACTGTATGGCCTCAAAATTAACGCAACACATGAATGGTTTTTCGGTGATAGTTTAGATGTAATAGCTATTAACTGGGACTATTATTTTCTTTATTATTAAAATGTACCTTACTTTCCTTTTCAGCATCAATAGTTTGTTTGAAAGCTTCAATTTGATTCTTCTGGAAATACGTATTGTTCGTTGGGTACGTGATATTTCATACAGCTATCAAATGAAAATATATTACTTATTATCTGAACCTAGTTAGGTGACAATTTAGTTAGCGAAATACCCCCTTGGAATTTTTTCAAATGTGATGTAACGATATTGCTTTCATTATTTTATAAACGCTTTCAAAGTGGCAGAGTAACTGTGAGGGTTAGTTAGCGGTTTCCAGGTTGTTGGTACCTGTATTTCAAAATTCAAAATTTTCACTTACTTTATTTTCACCCCCTATTTTATCGCTGTCAGAGAGTTGTATGGTCGAGTTCGTTTTCTTTGAGGTCGTTTCCTACTACCACGCCCTTAAGTTTGTAACGGTTATCGTCGTTTACGCGGCGCTTGAGAACACTTGTCAAAGTACCGGTTTCGACCGCGGAATGTGACGAATAACTTAAGAAGTATTTTCTCTCGATCTGTTTGTCGTTTAAACGTCATGAAAATTTAGATCTTCTCGTATTGAGAGATTTTGCAAGACCCGAGACCCTACGAACGTACATATGTTATTAACTTTTTATCAATTTTAAACGCTTATTACGTTGTATGGTATGCTAAACGAGTATTATTTTATCATAGTAAAATGTCTACGTTTACATCTTTTATCTCAAGAGAAGATAGGTCTGTAAAGTCAGTCATTCATGAGAAACGAAACGATTCCGTTGGGTAAAATAAAAATTTGTTTTAAAAAGCAGTTTTTATTTTCAAAAAACGTAATTGGCGCAGTCAGTAGGATTCGCGAAAAGGCTTTTAGTGAATATAAAAGTCGTGCGTTTTACGCTTTATTTCGCAAAACCGAAAAACGGGAATCATGGCGATTTTCGAAACCAAACGAACAATCAGAGTTGTGACAACCATCGCACAAAAATTCTGACTCCACGGAGATCCAGGACTACATCGCCTACGATTTCCACCGGACCGAGAACAGCATCGCCGAAGTTCGACCCCTAGGTTAAGAAGACACCAGAAAGAAGCAAAGAAAGAAATGAAACTGATTTTAATATTAATGTAAGTACTATAATTATTGTTCATTCAAAGCATATTTATATTTTATGTCCGCTGACGATACATTCGAATCAATTATTGCACAATTTACAAGTATTGCTATATCTGATGACAATATGGCGCACCCAACTATCTCCATGCGTGAGCATCTAGAAACAATTCCCCATTTCGACGGCAATCCATTATATATTTCAACATTTATTTTAAGTTGCGAATCTATGATTCAAACCCTACATAGACCTAATGACCCAGCGCACAATAGTTTTCTATTCCATGCGATTCTTAGTAAATTGACCGGAAAAGCAGCCCGAATTGCATCTACTCGTAATACCACCTCGTGGGACGAATTGAAGAAATTATTAATTACCACATTTAGTGACAGACAAAATGAAATAACATTAATTTCGGAATTGCAACGATTAGAACAACAAATGAACGAATCACCAACCAGCTTCGGAGAACGCTGTTTAAATTTATGTAGCATGCTAGTTGCGAGAATAAATGCTACAGAACAAGATGCGACTTTAAAGGAAAGTAAAATCAATCAATATCGTTGCTTAGCTTTACAAACTTTCATGAATGGACTAAGAAAACCAACACGTCTAGTAATGCAATGTCGAGACCCCAAAACACTCGAAGATGCGTTGAATTACGCGCAAGAGCAAGAAAATCTATACTACCTACGCCAAAAAACATCGATGGTATTTAACAAGCGGAATATGCCAAAAATTCCACAAACATTACAAGGTCCACATTTTCCTACAAATTACACTATGTATCGACCACAATTCCAAGCACGCCCATTCCAATCATTTTCGTTCAGACAACCTCATTTCCCTCAACATAATAGACAACAACGACCACAATTTCTGCCACAACAATCACAACCTTTCCCATAAAGAACACCATTCCAAAATTTTAGACCACCTTCTCAAATTGTCCGAAATACACCATCAAATCTACCTAAACCGACTCCTATGGACTGGTCATCATCATCCGGGCTCACGAGACGAACCACAGCAGCAAATCCACATTACCAGCCACACAGTCAACCAAAGCTCACTGTTGAAGAATTGTTTTATCAAGAAGAACCGCATCAAGAAGATGTCTACGATTCACAAGTCTACGGAGAGCCTTTAACCTACGAGAATTATCAAGATTATTATGATTATCAAGAAAATGGAAACACATCATTCGCCACAATGCAGGGATACGAAAACACCGAAACAACTGAAATAGAACATCACGAGCAAGAGGAAAATTTTCCAATACAAACAACGAAGAAATAATAGAAATTAACATTATTACTTCAGCATCTAAACTCCCTTATATTATTCCGCCCGGGACGAATTCAAAATTCATGTTAGATACAGGATCCACAAAATCACTAATTTCCACAAATTTAGCTTCTTGTTACTATCCACATCTTATAAAAGAAGATAACATCATTATTCAATCAGCGCATAATGCCAGCCAGCACAATTATAGTATTGTGAAACCGCTTTCACAAACTTTCAACGAAAATCATAACCATAAGTTTCATATATTCGATTTTAACCCAAACTATGACGGTTTAATAGGTCTAGATTTATTACAAAAATTAGACGCTAAAATTGATTTGGAAAATAATAATTTAATCACTAGAAATGCACAGATCACGATACATACAGGGGAAATCATTGAAAAGAAGATAGCAAAAGTAACAGTTCCCGCACGATCCGAAAAAATAATTAAATTACCCGTAAAAGGAAATTCAGGAGAAAAATATTTGTCATACACAAAATTAAAACAGAATTTAGAAATACCCGTTTGTGTTGTAAACGTAAATAACGCCGAATGTTATACAACCATTATAAATTCATCTAATGAAGATCAAGTAATAGATTTCCACGAACCAATGGAAGTCGATGATTTCGACGAAATTTCAGAAATTGTTGAAAATCGTGTCAATAATAAAAAGAAACTAAATGACATTTTAAACGAAAATATAAGAAAACTCCGTTTAGATCATATGAACGATGAAGAAAGAAAAGAGATAAAAACGCTCTGTTACGAATACAAAGATATATTATATAATGAAAAATTACCGCTTACATTCAATAATGCTATCAAACATAAAATTAATTTAAAAGAAGAAACATCACCTATATTTACAAAATCATATCGATATCCACAAGTACACAAAGCAGAAGTGCAGAAACAAATTTCGTCAATGCTTGACCAAAATATCATCCGCCCCAGCACGTCAGCCTGGAGTAGCCCAATTTGGATAGTTCCGAAAAAAATGGACGCATCAAACAAACAAAAATGGCGTCTAGTAATAGATTACAGGAAATTAAATGAGCATACGATAGACGATAAATATCCACTACTACTACTACTTGATAAACTCGAAAAATCACAATATTTTACAACATTAGACGTCGCCTCTGGATTCTACCAAGTAGAAGTCGCTAAAGAAGATATTGAAAAGACAGAATTTTCGACGGAAAACTGGCATTACGAATATTTACGAATGCCGTTTGGACTCAAGAACGCGCCTTCAACCTTTCAAAGAGTTATGGATAACATATTAAGAGGTATCCAAAATGGGACTTGTCTTGTATATCTTGACGATATAATTATATTTTCATCATCTCTCCAAGAACACATTGAACGCCTAAAATCCGTATTTGACAGATTGAGGAAATACAATTTCAAAATTCAATTAGACAAAAGCGAATTCTTAAAGAAAGAAGTTGCCTATCTCGAACACATAATTACACCGAGTGGAGTTAAACCTAATCCTGAGAAAATAAAGGTTATTCAAAATTATACTATCCCAAAAACATCACGTGAAATTAAATCTTTCCTAGGTCTCTTAGGCTATTATCGCCGTTTTATCAAAGACTTCGCTAAAATAACAAAACCTTTAACTAAATGCCTCAAAAAGAATGCAAAAATAGTACACGATCATAACTTCATCACGTCTTTCAATTTATGTAAACAAATTTTAATGAATCATCCAATACTACAATACCCGGATTTCGACAAACCCTTTATATTAACAACAGACGCAAGCAATTATGCAATTGGTTCTGTTTTATCACAAGGAACAATGAGTAACGATCAACCCATCGCTTATGCTAGCCGTACGCTAAACGAAACCGAACAAAAATATTCAACAATAGAGAAAGAGCTTTATTCAATAGTTTGGTCAGTAAAGCACTTTAGACCATATTTATATGGAAGAAAATGTACAATATACACCGACCATTGCCCTTTGCAATGGTTATTTTCGTTGAAAGACCCGCATTCAAAATTAGCTCGTTGGAGATTAAAATTAGAGGAATCTGACTACGATATCGTCTATAAAAAAGGAAAATACAACACAAATGCAGACGCATTATCTAGGATAGAAGTTCGCCCTCTCGATACACAATCTTTAATAGTAAATGTCGACGAAGAAGATTTTACCGAATTATTAACCGATACCACGGACAGACGACTATCTACCGAAGAAATTGAACAAATCTTAGAGGACCTAAATCAAGAAAACGACGTCCTAGACACCATAAATTCAAATATAGAAAAAGGACCACCGATCAGCATTCCAATACAAGAATAAGCCATTAACAACAAACGATATCAAATACATGTAAAAACGGTACATATAGATCCACAACCGATAAGATTCACGATTAAAGAAGGAAAAATAGTATACCTATAACGTTCAAGTAACGAAAGAAAATAATTCCGAACAAATTCAAAATTTTATGAAAGAGTATTTACAGCCGAATCGAAAATACTATATAATGTTCGACATCGAAGAAACATATTTGTAACAATTTTGTAAAGGATACTGTAATATATTCGGAGAACAAGGACCTGAAATCATCCGCTGCACTAAAGAATTGCAAACTATCGAAGATACAAAAGAACAGAAGGAATTGATACGAGCCCACCATGAAGGTAAACCAAACCACAGGGGTATACAGGAAACAATATCATATCTACAACGCCGATATTATTGGAATAACATGGATGGCCAGGTGAAAGAATACATAAATAAATGCGAAATTTGTAAGAAAACAAAATATGATAGAAACCCTCCAAAGCTACCACTAAATCTAACTACAACATATGAGAAGCCATTTGAAAAAATCCATATCGATACATTTTCGATTCAAAACGTTGATTTTCTCACGATAGTTGAGGCTTTTACAAAATTAGGACAAGCCTACCACATCAAAGGCAAAAATGCTATAGAAATTTTAGACAAATTATTAAATTTCTTTTGTCACTACGGAATTCCAAAACCTATAACTATGGATAATGGAACTGAATTTATTAATAGAACAATTACAAGTCTATTACACGACCACAAAATTAATATTCACACCATTACGCCTCACAATCCCCAATCAAATGGCATAGTGGAACGATTTCATAGTATGCTATTGGAACACTTACGAATTTTAATCGAAGAAAGAAACGAACCAATTACTAATCTAATAAAATACGCTATAATCGGATATAATAACAGCATTCATTCTACAACAAAACATACACCATTCGAATTATTATTTGGACACACAGCGACTCTAGATCCGTTTGATTTACATTACGAATCCGAGCTTTACGAGCATTATACTGAAATACATAAAGAACGCATGAAAAAATTATATAACGCAATTAAAGAAAAACCAAGAGGTCAAAAAGACAATATAATAGACAAAAGAAATAAAAATTTACCATTTTCCATTTAAAATAGGCCAGCATGTCTATTTAAAACAAAAGAAAAGGAGTAAACTGGCAAATAAATATACCGGACCGTATGAATTAATCGAAATACGTCCCAACCATACCTGTATTCTAAAAAATAGAAAAAATCAATCCGAAATATTAGTACATACAAATAGACTAAAATAACCACCTGTTGTAGGTGTTACATCCACCTAGGATTAGCAGAAAAGGCAGAAGTAAAAATCACAGAAATCCGTAATAACCCAGGAATACTACCGTATAAATTAGGCGCAGCAAGGATAAAGACCAGTACGTGGACATTAATCAAAAATATAGATCTAAAGGAAATAATAGATTAATACGAATCACTACGCGACGTAGCTACCAAACTAGATTCCATAAAGAAAACGCAGAAAAATGGTACATCGTAGAAACGCATAATTATCAATACATCGTTACACATTTAAGGCAACAAATCGATGGATTAATCGAACAAATCTTTCCGACACATCGAATTCAAAAACGAGGCATAATAAATGGATTAGGTTCTATATTCAAATTAGTTACTGGAAACGATCGCATCATCGATTGCAAAAATCGCAGGAAAACAACGCAGCAGTGCTAAATGAACAGATATCATTAACAAAGAACGCAATTGCGACTTTCAGCAATACAATAGCTAATTTGAAACATATTCAACTCGTACTGCAGAGCAGAATATTACAGATAGGTCAATTTATTACAGAATCACAAAAACACCAAAATACAAGGTACGATTTAATTCTTCTATCAATAGTATATTCCCCATTAACCAACAGTCTGATTATAATAAGTAGAATATTATCCAATATCACATCATCGCTAGTATTTGCTAGATTGAATACAATGCATCCTTCTATTATCGAACCGCATCTGTTACTTTAAGATCTCTTATCAATAACCGATCTTCAATTCACCCTTCCGATCGAACCATCAATGGAAAATATAATGATACTGGAATCACTAATCAATATCAAAGCCTATGAACAAGGTACAAACATTATATTCATTTTAGAAATACCCCTAACTGACGAAAATATTTATGATTTCTATCACATATACTCACTCCCGATGAAAAGCGGAAATGTAACACAAACCATAATTCCGTCAACTTATTATATGCTGCATAATGAACAATGTTATAGTAAATTAAACACAAATTGTAAAGAGATACAATCATATGAATGTCTATGTAATGCTGTAGATTTATTACCCATAAATGACAAGAGTCCATGTGAAATACAAATTGTAACATTAACAAACAATTATGAAAATTGCGAACAAATTCCGTTAATTTTAGATGAGATTAAGACAGAAAAAATCGAAGACAATCATTGGATTATTATTTCCGTTATTCAAACTAAAATATCCATTTCTTGTGATAACAGTCAATATGTTAAGCAAATAAAGTATACAAATATCGTATATATTCCACCAAATTGTATTGTAACAATTAATGGTATTATCATTAAGAATTCACACGAAACTAAATATAGTAAATATAATGCACCTAATTTAGAATATGATATTAAATTCAGCAATGATGGTATTATATTAGAGCCTTTAAACCTCAAAACTGTAGAATTGTTAAAACTTAAAGATATTGTAAATCGATTCAACATTTTGCAAGGAAATATCAAAGACGAAACAAAGCTTGTTAGTAATACACCCAGTGTTTGGACAATAATTTTGTATTGTATATTAATAATAGCCTGTTTGTATATCATTGTAAAATGTATGAAAAACACAAAAATTGTAAATTTTTGTGTTTTTCTAAAGAAAAAGCTGATAATAATGTAAATCCACAAAATTTAACTGATTTACAGTATAAATTTTGATCTTGTCGGGGAGGTGTTACGTTGTATGGTATGCTAAACGAGTATTATTTTATCATAGTAAAATGTCTACGTTTACATCTTTTACCTCAAGAGAAGATAGGTCTGTAAAGTCAGTCGTTCGTGAGAATCGAAACGATTCCGTTGGGTAAAATAAAAATTTGTTTTAAAAAGCAGTTTTTATTTTCAGAAAACGTAATTCGCTCTACATTTTTAGTATAGTTAGTGATGTTTGTATTGTTTCCTTATCCCCTTAGTTTTCATACTGTAAGACCGATGTTTGATGATTTTTCACACTATATTTTCGGCTATTTGTTTTGAAAATGATATTCAAATTCCCCTACATTTTTCGTTTCTGTAATCGAATCTTCTGCCGAAATCAATTTAATACTTTCAAATTCATTTCCATAGTAGCATTTCATTGTTACTGTTTAACCTTTTATATTATTTAAAGTTTGGATTCATTCAACTTTGTTACATTTTTAACATGGAACTTTATTTATCAATTCAAATGTACTGAGTTAATAAACTTGGTGTTTTCAACAGAATTGTTGGTTTCATTTCTTGTTTTTGTGTATTTAACCCCCTTTCCTAGGTTAGACGCCTCGTAATAGACGTAAAAGTAAACGTTTATACCAACGATTCTACGCGGCAGCTACGAAGGTGAATCAAATATTAGCCGGACTTTTGTTTTTAATGCTACCTAGGCGAAGTGAGTAGCGTCACGTCTTGATATATGTTGGGTGGGGATGTAAATTGGAGGGGAGTAAATCGGCTCGTCTTGTCAGAGCAGATTGGCTGTTAGCAGCATCATGCGTGAGCAAGAGGTGCACACATCTGTTGAGCAACGCATTATTATTAAATTTTTCTCACAGGGGGCGTAAAACCTGCCGCAAAATGGATCCTATGCACGCCAACCGCGGACAAACAGCAGTGAAACGAATATTTTTGCGATCCGTGAGATGAGACCGCCACCTTACAATATGGGAAATTGCTGCACCCGTCGGAATATCGTATGGGAGTGGCGAATCAATCATGTCAGATGACTTGGGTTATCGAAAAGTCTCGGCAAGGTGGGTTCCTCGCCTCTTGGTGGAAGATCAGAAAGCAAACCGTCTTGCTGTGTGTGAAAGACTTTCCGCGTGATATTGAACAGAGGGGGATGATGTCTTGAGGCACATTGTCATTTTTGATGAGGCGTGGGTGCAGCATTACAGCCCGGAGTCTAAGCAGGCAAGCATGGAGTAGCGAAAACCTGGAGAAGCAGCACCGCGGAAAGCCAAGACGCGTCTTTCTGCTGGGAAAGTTCTTGCAAAGATTTTTGGGATTGCAGAGGCATATTGGTCATTGATTTTGTCCATGAACGACGTTATGCTGCGTACTACTGTCAACTGCTGGATAAAGTGAAACTGGCCTATCGACGAAACAGGCGAGACATGCCTATTCGAAATACGATTCTGATCCATGACAAAGCTGAGCATCACACAGCTGCATTAACCCAAAAAACTGGACAAAATTCATTGGAAAGCATCGGAACATCCGCTCGACACATCTGTCGCCGTGTGACTACCACGTGTTTGGGCCATTCAAAGCAGAACTGCTAGGTCATCACTTTGACGACGACGAAGGTGTATAAACGTGACCTATTCTTTGATGACGGAATTAAAGACTTCCGATTGGGAAAAATGTGTGACTAAAAGAGGAAGTTATATAGAAAAATAAGGTGTATCCAAATTCCTGAATGCGGTGCATTTCGTCGTCTTCAGGCGACTTATGATCTCTTTTCGCGTGCTTAGGTATTTTAACTTGGAAATCACAGTACGCGAGGAAGCACGTAATGCTACTTAATCTATAACATTCATTTCCTAACAACAGTCATTAAATATGTATATTTCATAACCAGTTGTCCACAAGCGCATTGGTCCCTACGGTTGAAAGAGACTTCCAGTAAATATATTTATATGTCTGATAGTAAATTGGAAATAAAAGTAATTTCCATTACAAACCGCCGATGGCTAAGTGTTTAGAAAAAGTAGTAAAAATTTCGTGTTATGATGCCTTGGAAATCGGTACATTCCGAATTTAATCAGTATGATTGCAAATTTATTTAATTTAGCAGATGTCAAGAGTTTAGCAGCTCGGTAGTAGCAGTCCTTTCCTGTTGGTCAGTGGGTCAACATTTTTATAATAATTATCTGTTCGGTCGTCATTAGGATATGGTTGGAAATATAAATTTGCAACCATAAATTAGCATGTAAATTGTAATATGGAGTTAAACACTACCTTGCAAAACAATGATCCGTTCGTAGTAAAATTAGGTAAAAAACTGTGAAAAGTTTTCAAAGTGCAGAACGTCAATCCTCTGGATTTCTTCCTTTAATACTATATATTTAGTATTATAATGTGTTGTGCATAATCACTATTGCGCTTACTAATTTCTGTAGGTGATAAATCTAGGAAGAACACCATGTATTTTAACAACCTGCCTCGTATAACAAAATACAATATTGTTCGATCAAAATATATTTTCACTTTAACAGTATGACGGTCAACTGCGTAACATACATATATCACAATTTTTCAAAAATATCTAATTTTAATTTTAGCAACATAATTATATTAATATTTTGTCACGTCAGTATACATAAAAAGTTTTAAAAACGTAACAGATACGCTATCCATGTAAAAACGTACTATAAATCTATATACATTTACGTTCTTTATTAAAAGGTTTATTTGAACGTCCTTTTAGATGTCATGTGTATTTATTCACTCAATTTATGGGATGAATGGTGTACAACATATACTTGACAGCAAACTTATGTTGGCTACAACAAATTGATGAAAAAATACGAGCACATGGCTTTGTAATTGACTAAGTGCCAACAGCAAAGAAATGCTCTCCAAGGAAATTATACTTGATTAAAAACAGTTGGAAAGATGTCTAATTTTTCGTTGATTCTGTTTTTATACGTACATACATACGCGTTTTGATACGATTAGTTTAGGAAGATGGTGGACAGATGATTTGTTAAAAATTTAGTAAATATACCCAATAATAAGCATTAATACGTAAATTAAATTATATCAAAGAAATTGAATAGAATAAAAGAAAAAGTACATATATGTAGATTTTGGTTATCTTGGCAGTATTGATTCGGTTCATATTTGGTTATAATATAATTTAAATTTCAATTAATATTATTCCAAATTGAAAACTAAACTAGTTTTAATTAAATAAATAAATTGAAATTTGTTCAAATACTAGTTCAATTTTGCATCTCCAAATTTCACTAAATTGAACGGATGTAGATTAGCATGATTCCCGGGAAGAATAAAATAGAAACTGATTCATTGAAGTTGTTTAGCCGGGTAAAAGAGAGATCATAAGCAAAATTAAGTACGTGAATTTACAAATCTGAAAATACGTATGACAAAAATGATAATAATTTTTAATTTTTCACTAACAAAATAGATCAAATAGTTAAAAAGTATCAAGTGTTCACTTGACCTCAAATCCAACAAAATCGAAAAGATGGAAAACGAAGAAACCTGAACCAAGTGCTACATATTGTTATATATATATTACTAATTAAAAGGGGATCCCAAACGGAAAAAGGATCGGGGGTAACGAATGATGGGATGATGACAAAATTTTTGTTTCCACACACACGAAATTAGCAACTAGATTATTTTATTTTATTTATTTAGGGTAAGTAACAGATATGACACGGGGTAATTCATAATTTTTTTACTGAAAATGTATTCGGCCGCCACATTGAGCAAATTTATAAATTTATTGTGAGGGACGAATCTTTTCTATATTTCCGAGATAACGGGTTCGTATAATACTACTCTTCAGCTTCAAAATAGTACTGGTCGCGCGAATTAGGAATTTAATCGCTACCCATCGTATCGATTCACAGGCCTGATTATTGGGTTTGACAAAACCTCCTTTTCTGCAGACCTGCTTCGTTGCAATTACATTGGAAACGGTGAAAAATGAGTGTGGATTGTGACCGGTATTTTTTTATACACTAATACCACCTTCTATGGAGAACCTCTCCTTCTCATAAGTAGTAAATCAAATACCAAAAATACAAGGTAATAGCTTTCTGATAATACAAATACTCCGCGACGATCTTCTATGAGCATTGCTCTTCTTTCCGTGTTACAGCGTGTACACCTGGATGATAGCCATACTATCGGTGAGAATTGTCTTAGTGCCTATTCGCTGTAGTATTAGATATTTTGAATAAAATTAAGAAGATAGTATTTCTTTCATTGTAGATGTAGGCTTAGCCTTGGCCATGTTCGGTTGGCAGATCTTCGTTTATAAGACAAACGGAGGATAGATAAATTAACTGAAAATTTTGAAAACGAAGAAGTATAAAATACTACAAAGGCAAGTAGCCTGTCAAGCTTTCTATTTACAACGAAATAGTTCCTAAATTATACACATTGCCTGAAATGCATAAAAGTTCTAAAGCATATGGGCCCGTTGTTTTGTTGATAAAATCATATCTGATGTATCTAAAATCAATTAGTTTACGGAGATTTGAATTTGTTGCACACAGTTTAGTTATAGTTATTGCGGGACAAATTGGGACTGTAACAATTTGCCTCATAAATAGCTTCCTACACTTTGAAATTAACATCTGTTCAAATATTGCAGTTAAGAAGTGGTACGGACGTATGTCAAGAAAGCTACCAGAGAGACAAAACACGTCAAGTGAGCACCCCAAAAAACCACTATGTCGTCAATTTTTATGCAACATAGATCAAATGAATGCCTATACCAATACTAAACATAGCCCCAAAGGATTTGCAAAATTTCAATTTCTATTGTTTTTACGGATGTTTAAATATTTTAATCACTTTTAATGAGAAAATTAATATCTCGGACGCTTTTCAACGAAATGTTATGAAAATTTTATGAGAGATTCTTAGAAATTTCTATTTTCAAATGAAATAAACAATTTTCGTAAATTTATTTATTTATATATTTATTTATAATAATTAGATAAACAATTGAATTTTTAATAATGATCTCATGTTTCGATTCTTTCGAATCTAGGCGCAAAATGTTCCTCTGACCTTGAGCTATAAGAATCCGCGAAAAGATTGACTCCTCGACTCATTCTGTAACTCGGTATGAATTTTCTTCGATGCAAGTTTACTCTACGCTAGAGCGCCTGGGCGTACGTTCTACGCACACCAAGAAATTAACTCACTTCTTTTTAGTTATTCGGGTGATTGTAACTTTTTCGTCTTCGAAATATATCTTACAAGCTATATTATCTAAATCTACGGGATTAAAATTGTGGAACTATCGCGTATTCTTGACAGCTGTAGCATCTGCAAAACGTTGCATCAATCGGCTTTCCTTTGAATCATGATCTAACTGTGAACAGAAGCTGAAATTTATTTTTTGAAAAAACTGCTCGCCCATTCGTATAATGTTCTCGCATTTGTTATGTGGTTTTCGTTGACACAATGAAAACTCGCTTGATACGCGTGTCTTTTTACACATGCACCCACAACGTCGCACGCTCTTTTGCCGTGTGACGTTGCGAAGAAGTTCCACTCTGCATCGACTCCAAAATCACTACGATGACACATCAGATTCATGAAATTGTACTTATTTTTGTACTGTGACCCTGCTCCGTCAGAAAAATAAAACAGCTCTTTTTCAAAAATTCTACTAGCTTTGTACTAAACAAATGAACTGAATTGGCATCGTGTGTAACTTTTTCCGAAACCAAAAAATTATTTATGTGCTGCATTTCTTAATCTTCACGAAAGTATATCACGTACGGATGCAAAGCTACTTGTTTACTTGCTCAGTGGTGCGATTGTATTGCATTTTGTACGTAGCATGTATAGTTTTCAGCAAAATCTAAAGAAACAACTAAATCACCATCACACACCGATTCTTTCTTCTTATTAAAGTAAGCAACTTGTGACTTGGCTAAAAATCATGCTTCAGAAGTTTTGGCCAATCTGTTTCCAAAGATTTGAGAAATTCGTTACTACACACGACTTGTTCGGTGTTGTTACATCTGAAATGAAAATTTCACCGTGATACATGAAAAATCGAAAAACATATTGTGAGAATTAGGAAAAATTGTTCTATACCTGTCAGTCCTGGTCCCTTGAGTGTAAGAAATTTCTTGAATATTATTATCATCGAGTTGTTTCTTTAGACGTTCAATAATAACTTGTATACCTGGGCACACGCGACAAGTCGATAAAAAGCATGCAGGAATTGAAATTTCACACACTGAAACTTTTATCGAATCATCACATTTTTCAACAAAAGAAATTTCATACTTCTTCAATTCTTTTTTCAAACCGAATAACTTGAGGCTAATATTCTGATGAATCTTACAAACAACAAACGTTGTGAGTACCACTTTGACCTGCTGCAATGCATTCAGGTGGTTTAAGTTTTTGGAATCTTGTGAGACCTATCTTAGCCTCTGAAAATTTTTCTTTATATTGTTCATGGATATCTTTCATATTAAATAATAATAGTCTTTTCTGAACACGAATTTAAGAAATAAACTGCTTTTTCACATTATTTATATATGTATAAATTGATAAATCTTAAACTTAGCGTTTCGTTTCTTCTGAATCAGTATAAGATTCGATCGCATGTAATTGTGCTTTGCTTTTTCTTCAAAGGATTACAACACTCGTTGATAGGTCCCATCGTGCGTATGAAACTGTTCTAAAGAATCTTATATGCAGCGCAGTAGTCTATCGATGTTTGTAAACAAACCACTATCGGGGAGTCAATTTTTCTTGCGGATTCTTATAGTTCCATGTTCGAGGAACATTTTGCGCCTAGATTCGAAAGAGTCGAAACATGAGAACATTATTATTGTTTGTTTAATTATTATAAATAAATATCTATATAAATAAATTTACGAAAATTGTTTATTTCATTTGAAAATATAAACTTCTAAGAATCTCTCGTAAAATTTCCATAACACTTCGTTGGAAAGTGTCCGAGAAATTAATTTTTTCATTAAAAGTGATTAAAATATTTAAACATCCGTAAAAACAATAAAAGTTGAAATTTTGCAAAATCCTTTGGGGCTATGTTCAGTTTTGGTATAGGCATTCATTCGATCTATGTTTCGTAAATATCGACGACATAGTGGTTTTTGGGTGCTCACTTGACGTGTTTTGTCTCAGAGAGAGTACTCCATAATACTCCATTACTTGACAAAACAGTTAAAATCTTACTCAAAAGAAGGAATGGTAAATAGCGTTGGATGTAAATGAGCTTAAACTGCCTTGGAACAAAAAGAAAACACGTGGCAGAAGAAAATTAAAAGATTTGCAAGTCGCAAGAAACGTACCTTGAAAGAAAGTGATTCAGAAATTTCAAAAGATGATCGTAGAATAATGGTCATTGTAGAATGACCATTATACATGCGTCTATTGCCATACTCAAAATCTAGAAATCATGAATACATGCAATGTACAAATAATTTTCTACCTGTGTCTTCATCGCCAATCAGGTTAATTATATTATATTATATATATATATATATATATCAACTTTAACAAAATATTTTTTACATATTCATTAACATGACCTACTTAGATTGTTTATTTACAAAAGTATTTATGAAATTAATGTTTCCTCTTTTACATTTTTATATTCCTAACACTTTGCACTGTAAGTTATGAACTTTTTCCGAGGTGAGGTAGCTATTACATTTTACAAATACTTTTGAAAATAATTATACTCCTTAGGTATAGAGTCACTTTTCGTTTTTTGCTTTTGTAGTATCAAAATCAAAGTGATGGTAAGGAATATTGAATATATATCAATAAACTAAGACAAAAACTAATATCATTGTCAGTACATAAATTATTCACAAAAGAGATAAGGTCACTATGAACTCACAAACAAAAACCTTCCTACATTTCTGGAATTGGTTGATGCCACTCATCGTTAAGAAAATGAATGCGTTTATGTATTACCTCAAGTACAGGACGATATTTCTTTAGGTGTAATTTACATCTTTGACTATATCGGTTAAAAAATACGGTTACTTCGAAACCGACTGGCTGTTTTATTTAATTAATCGTTTTGCTATAAATATATGAGAGATGGTCTCTTTCCACTTAGTCCCTCTGGCAGGCCATAATATTCTTAACAGATTTTGTTGGACTTTTAAAATAATTATTTACATAGTTAATGACTGCTACAGTTGGAAGTTGCATGAACTAGTTGATATAATATAAATGCGTACTCCCACATGCTTAGCACATACGAACGAGAGATGAGTGGTTGA
This sequence comes from Chrysina gloriosa, assembly GCA_038088585.1. Taxonomy (NCBI): domain Eukaryota; kingdom Metazoa; phylum Arthropoda; class Insecta; order Coleoptera; family Scarabaeidae; genus Chrysina; species Chrysina gloriosa. The sequence continues at coordinate 55,084,722 of CM076087.1, forward strand.
AACTACATACATACAGTGTTTGTCATAACTAATGCATCAAGTTTGTTTACAAGATTATATGAGGTAAAGGTATAACAATGAATGTAAAAGGATAAAAATTGAAACAACTGGCAAATCAGTTTGGTTTTAGGACCGCTGACGTATTTATCGCTAAAGATATCCCAATACATACTCGGTGTTCGAAACGTTCCTCGTAAAAATACCTAAATGTACATGTATCCGAACATCTATTTGACTTTCCTTAACATATTAACCTAATTTTATTAGAGTTAACATATCTTTATTTAGCCACGCCTTTATTGTAGTCTATGTTCATGTACAAATAATTTCCTTCCGATGCTTTAAAATTTTCTTTTGGCTTTCCTGTAATAGTAGCAGAATATTCTATTTAAGTACATTTTGTTTTATTTGTTATAAACTTTCTTCTGTTTTAATTTGATGCATAAATTGTGAAAAATGCCAGGATACGCGTCAAATTTATTTATAAGATTATATGAGGTAACAAAAAGTCAATAAATAAAAACAATTAACATCGCTTATTCTATTTAATCGTCACATTCTATACGATTCGAGAACACACGCCCTTCTATCTGCGAAGGAAACGATCCGATTTTTAGTAGTGTGTTCATTTCTTTGTCTAAATAATCAACACTGGGAGTTATTTAACGTGGCACACGACTCTATACAACATAAATACTCGAAGTTGCATGAACTATCCGTACGAAGTGTTTTATCGTGCGCAGCCATTACTAGCATCCTATTTTAAAATATCGGAGTTCATGAGTACTAAAAATCTTTCATACCAAACTTTATTAAAAAGGAATAATTACGGCTTTCCTGTGGGAATAGGAAAATATTTTCTCCAACAACTTTTATTTAATTTTGTGTTGAACTTTCTTGTTTTAATTTGATATATAAGTTGCGACAACCACTGTATATTACTCATTATCACGATGACGATCGCAGTAATGTGTAGATGCGCATTAACTATTAACAGGTTAGGGTATTCGAACTTTACATATGTAGAGATGCAAGCTAGCGATATGAACTTAACTATATATGTAAGTCTCATAACTAGGACAGCAGATGTTAATTTGTATTAAACTTGACCTTCAGTTAAATGATACAGATGCATGTTTTCCTTGTTTTTATTGTTAAAGGATAGAAGCACTGCGTTGATGTCATTCGTTTAATAGCTAAACCCCAGCACTGGAAGGGATTAAGTATACAATTTAACGAAAAAGAATATACGTACATGTCTGAATACCTCATTTCATTACCCAATACATTTTCTACTATTCTACTAAAAGCCCACTTACCGTCAGGAGACTATACTATGTATTTAAATTGCTATATACAATTTGTGACATTTATGTACTTATCTTTTGGATTATCTCCACCATTTTCTGGGTCAATAGAAGAGACATTTCAAATTTACAACTAATATTTCTTGGAGGATAAGAAATAGAAAATCGAAGGTCTAAATTCGGAAATATGTGTAAGTATTGTAGTGCTAAATACTAATAAACATATTTTATTTCTTGGGAGTTGATGTATCAATAAGTGATTGAAACGCTTTCCCTGGAGATAGAAGAATGCATCAACCTCGAATAAATGAGAATAGCCTGCAATATTGTTTTAACTATTAGCGAAATTTAAAATATATAGTGTCTCCCCTTCACCATAGGTATAATTGATCAAAAATTTTTGGATCTCGTTCTGTTTTGTGATGCCGCCCGGCTTGACCTGAAAGAAATTTGAAGCACGTTTTCCTTTTTAAAAATTAAGGCCGCCATGACAATTGAGAAAGGAAACATTTTCTCTTGAGGTGAAGTAGCAGATCGATCAATAATACGGCCAAATGTTATCAAGAAAAGTTATTTAGAATATGAAACTATACCTCTATTCAAATTTTTGAAAATATCGGATCACTTTGACTAGATCAGTATTTGTTTTGTATTCTTGCATTGTCACTGCAGAAAACAGGTATACTGTATAAGTTATCAAACAAAAAAAAAAATTAGTCAAAAGTTCTGATAAAGTATTTTTTCAAAGGAAAAGTAACATACATAACAATTACGCAATTTGAATTTCTCCACAATCGGCACAATCGATTTGAAACAATTGTTTTAAGGTTTGATTTTAATCTTAGATAATGACAATTCAATTTATGTTTTATTATATTAATAATAATGCAATTACTTACGTATTATGGGAGTTTTCGTTAATTAAATTAAAACATTAAAAATGTGCCGATTTTGGAGAAATTCAAACTGAATAATTGTTACATATTTTCACTTTTTTTTAAATAAAATACTTTACTAGAAACTTACACAGTTTTTTTGACAGCTTAAGCAACTATCTTGTCTCTCTGTAGTTACAATACAAAACAAATACTGATTTAGCCGACGTGATCCGATATTTGACAAATTTTGGCATAGGATCATAATTTCATATCCTAACAATTTTTTTCAATAAGATTTTGCCATATTGTTAACTGAAATGGCGCTTTACATCAACAGAAAATAGTTCCCTTCTCAATTGTCATGTCAGCCTTCTCAAAAAGTAAAAATGTGCTTGAAATTCTTTTCAGACCAAGCAGGGCGGCATCCCAAAACACGAGATTCAAAATTTTTTATCAATTATATTATAGTCTAAGTGAACAGCGGTAACAGCGTATTAAGTTACGACATCCCCTTATCTAGTCAGCACTGAGTCGATACGGTATGCGAGTAGTTCTGTGTACATGTAAGCTGCGTAACTTGTTTCGTAATTGTGTGCTGTTACGGCTGCGCGCCCAAACTAATGAATTCAATCCGGGGACATACTGTACATGTATATATATATATATATATATATATATATATGTATGTGTGTGTATGTATGTATTATTTGTATTCCATTACCTACTTTATTCCTAGATATCTAAGGTTCTAAGGTTATGCGATTGAATTTATTATTGGATTAAGCAAACATGGTATAAATAATCGTAGTATAAATAGTACGTAGTTTTGTTTACTAATTTATTCCAAAATAAATTACAGCTAACTGCGCATAATTTGCGGAAAACTAAATATTGACGGTTGTATAATACTCACTATTTTTGGCATATTAATTATAATTATTGTTTTTCAATTGTCCATCCTTAGATTGACAGTTAAATAAGTGGTAATGATGTACAGTACATCAAGCATTTTGTTCGATTATGTTCAAAATTCTATACAAAAACTATATTATTCTACATCAAAATCAGATCAAAAAAATTATATCACTTCTGAAATGACGAGATAATACAGTTTTCTTTAGATATTTCGTCGGTATGTATTTTCGGTCTACCGTCCTCTTTCGTGCGATATCTGCTCTTAAAAAACATGTTCAACAAAATCACGTGATAGAGAGTACTGCTTCGTTTAAAAGCATCAGATAATTACGAAAAGTAATATATTTCATACATAATACGTTCTTAACCTTTGTGCTGAAAATGATGAAATGCTATTAGTAAAAGACGTGTACATATATTCTTGAAAGAAGAACATGTTTCAGCAATTACTATTTATGTTTTATGCAGTTGCATTAAGAATAGTTAGTTCCCTCTTAAAGAAAATATTAGCTTGAAGCAGTCAAAAGATACACAGGTATATATGTAATTGAAAACAAAAAATACTTTGGAATTATTAACCAACATGTTACGAATCCGGCTGAGGTTTTGTATGCCGTTGGGTTACGAATATTTATTTGTTGTTTTGCTGTTTGTTAATGCCCCATCGCATGTATTATATATTTTGTTTATTTGCCATAAAAATGCAAACTATTATTTATTCACTTCACTAAAAAGCCATTCACACCCACAGAATTTGCACAAAATAGATTTAAACAAACTGATCATCTGAAACACGACACACTGATCGCAGGGAAGCTTTTACGTACCAAAGCATCAAATGGTATACTGGCAAAGGCATTTGCGGGTATTTTTAAATCTCAAATACACTATAAGTTTACGATATGCGGTAGTTACAAAACTAAAATTTAACGGTAATGCAGTAGTTCAATAAAGATTATTGATGAATCCCGGCTGTTTAAATACTACTCGAAAATAGGATGCATATATGTGTGTGTATGTATGTATGTAATGCAGATATATGTGCTCGAGTGGGTTCAATGGGGAGTATATTATTTTATTCTACTTGAATCAATGTCATTGAGCAGTTCTAAAATTAACATTTGACATTAATAGTATTATTTCTTTGATTTAGGCTTAGATATTTTGCGACTGTTGATTTACATAAAATACGAGGCTGGAAGAAAAATATTCGTTATCAATCGAAATACAACAATCTTCCAACCGCTTAGTTGCTAGGATAAACTTAACAAATACAGTAACTAAGTTGACGTTGAAAGAATCATTAATAGCCTTTGCACACAAGAGCAAAGCCAACAAATTAACGAAAAATATCATTCAATTGCGAACTTTATAAGTAGTTTAAGTTAACAACAATGTGGTCATCATCTTTCCTCAGCTTTTGGTGATCCAGTGCCGCCAAATATTATAATTTGTCTCTAATTTTTTACATTGAAATTTGACCGTAGTGAACAGTGAATTTTGTGAAGTTTCCAGTAACTGCTGTTTAAAGAAAACGTCGGTATTGTGCGTACGATAATTGAGATAGAGTCATAGATAGTATATCAATGACATGAAAAGATATAAACGACTTTCTATAAGCATTTAACTGTTAGTAAGTTATGTCCAAAATATATTTTACACAATTTAACCGAAGTTCGAAATTGGCTTGTTTTAAATGTGGTAAATGCTCAACGAATTTAATCGTAGTACGTCACATTTAGTTACAGGTAGCGGAACTGGAGCTTATTCATATCAACCTCAAACAACAATCGAATAATTGAGTATTGAAAGATAAATAATGTTAGACACAAGCCATTCGCTCACGAACTGCATCGAAGTCGCCTTTACCGCTCTTTCTGTGTTATTAATCACGATGTTATTGCTGTCTTAGACAATATTATAAAATGGTCACTGCAAATTGATACACAGAAATTGATTCTCTAGAATTCATCGGCGAAATCAGGGAAACTAATGCAAATTGTTGGATCCTTCGTCACTATGACACGAAGCATCTTAAATTATATTAGAGCACTGGTTAACAAAAATTCGCAAATATTTTCTTGTAAATTTTTATTTCTTATTTATTTTGGATATGTATTGGATATTTATTTTTCAATTTCATATATAAATATAGGGTTTTGAACGCCGGACCTTTGCACTGTGAAGAGCAAGTCTCGCCACACTTATAAATATATATACAAATATATTGTATAATGTGCCTATGATTGTAATAAATAAAACATTTTCTAAGTAAAAGTATTTTTATGTAAGAAAACTATAACAATCCCAGAGGATATTCTAATAAAAGCAACTTTATTTGCATTAGAGAACATCTTTGTCAATTATATGCGTAAGGACGCTATTGCAACACTAACTTTGGGTGCAATCTATGCAAAATTTTACTAATATGCAAGAAATCTTCAACTGTTAACAACATATTTCAAGAAGACGATACATAGTGCAGGAGCAATATAATCATTTCTGCAACATGCGATACAGGTTTATTTATTAGATTCGGTCAGTCGCTGCTAAAGGTATATTGATATATTGTATTATAAGTTACAGGGATATATATTTTTTTCAGATATGAAAGATCAAAATTTTGTATCACTTGCTCTGGTTTTGAGATGTATATCTGAAATCATCCCCAATGCCCCATTTTCTACAGAAAACAAGTGTGAATGAAGGTGGTTGATACTAGTAGCAGCGTGCAACGTCTATACAAGCAAGCGGAAAACTCATAAAAGTTACAATGTTCGTCTATTTGTTAAAATCGAAAATAACATTAATCAAATTTACTTAGAATATTTCTTACTTCTGTCTCGTAGAAACCATAATTTAACTGAGGACTTGCCTTTGCTTTCAAAGTCGGAAAAATTTTCAGATCTTCTCTAGTTAGTTAATTAGTTAGTAGCCCTAATTTATTTTTAAAAACGTTTATGGCGCTAATTATGTTTTTCTTTTTGGTAATGGTTTTATCTTTACCTTGTTGCTCCAAATTGATGCTATTTCAATGTCACATCTGTTAATAGAGCTCAATTACAGAGCCATTTTTCGTTTTGAAGTATCTCGGTGCTATTGCCTCTTTCATCTAGAAGAAAGATTATTTCGGGACAGTAACTCTTGAAACCTGTTTAAAAATTTTGCATGGCTCAACCACTTTACGACTGTATGTAGAAATTAAGTCAGTGTACTCAGCAGACTCGCTAGATACCATATTTTAGGGAGTCATTCTTGCAAGCTTTGGGTCCGGTTCATGGCATCCATCATATTCAGTGTTATTGGACACAAAACTTATTGATGGATATATGTATAATGGTATATATATGCATACATATATAAGAATTCTCCCATTATGTACCTAATTAGATTTCTTTTGCAGCGATTGAATTCTCTCATAGATAAAAACATCAATCTAAAATACGTTTTACGTTTTTTGGTTGCGTAGTTTGTATCATAAATACGGTTACGTAAACGCTGTTCTGAACACACAGATAAAACACCACAAACAAGCACTGTTTGGAGACCACTGATATTACTCGCACCGCTTATTGACTAATTGCTTACATTTAAGTGCAACAATACAACACCTCAAACACGCTTTTAACATCGTTACTCTAGACTAGATAGCTCTACCTGTCGTTATTGAATTCCACAGAAAAACCGATTCGGTGAAGAAAAATAATCCCCTTTTATAGTCCTATAAAAGTTACTATATACTGCGAGAACATTTCAAACAATTCTGGTAAGAAAACAAGGAATAAACTACTCACAATTTTATATAAACAAGTACGTTAGACAACTAAATCTAAACTCCTAATTCAATTAACATAAGAGTCAATATTCAATGCACACCATCTCGGCGTATTCATGAACGCTGAATCACAATTACATCGAAGTAATATGAATTCTTATCCCGCAATAATTAGGTTCAAATCGCACGCCGATTTAAAAGAAAACAGCAAACTATCACTTTTTTATTATTATTTCAGTGTCGGCGGACGAATGACCATTTTATAATAGCCATTAGTTCTACAAATTTTTGACATGTACACACACAACTAAAGTACAAGGCGAGCAAACTAAGTACCTCCCCATTTGTTTAGGCACTTCTCCACAGCATTCTCTTACACTAGCCAACTTTCTTCAGTAAAAACACCAATGCCTCGAAAACTATTAACTTGACAAAATTACACCCTGATACCGTTAAAAAGGTGTTATAAGAAGTAATGTAAAAAGCTGAAAATGTACAGATTGTTGCATTTAAAAAATATATATATGACGTCATCAATCAAAGGGAAGTTGTATTAAGTATTCTTTAAATAATGATTTTGGTGCAATGACCGCTGTAACAAAGCATTACAAAGATCTTGGGCATTACTTTGATTTTGAAAACACAATTATATTAAAAACAGAGAATAATAATAAAGAAAGAGTAATATATGAAATGATAAATATACAGAAAGACACTAAAACTATTAATTTCAGAACCGATATTCAAAATTTAAGTAATGTATATGGCAATTTGTTAAAATGACATTTGCATTTCTTAAGAAGGAGATCTTTGGCTAGGTTTTTAAATTTGGGTTTTCCCTAGTCCTTGAACAGAATTGTTAAGGTTTCGACAAAGATTTTTTGATATAAGGTTTTACTTAATTTGCATGTATGTTTACACATTAATTTAGTTTTTATAATTTATATATATATATATATAAAAGTTGGTTACACATCCTCTATATCAAGAAATCCTAGTCATTAGTTATTTTGTTGATAGTTCCCAAATAAAAAACAAATGTTTGTTTATATATTTATCTAGTTATATTTTCACTGAAGAAGGTATTCCGAAAGCGTTTGTAAACGTTCTGAAAATATAACTATCGTTCAAACCAGCCTTGTTTTATTGACCTATTAATGGTAGAGATCTATCATATAAGATAAGTATCAAAAGGTCACGAAAGATATATATATATATATATATATATATACATTTAAGTTAAAATATATTGACCTTTTTGTTGCCCTAAAAGTGAATTTGTAAAGTTTTATACCAGATTTATCAGAAGATAAATAGGTGGTCGGATAAACACAATTTATCAATACGATACATTAGGACATTACCTGCATATAATCTCTTTAATTATTAATTATTTTCATCCTTCCTCTTTTTTAATTTCTGAAACTCTTACCGATTATAATTGTTTGATAGCAATTCATAGTTTAAATTTTAAATATACGGTTTTGCAATATCCCCTGAAGTTGTCAACACATCTTACTTTTCATCACTTGTAAACATATTAGCCTATAACACGTGAACGACCAGTTATGTAATAAGAAAGACAAATGCCAAAGTATATACTGAGATCCTTAAATGATTTTGATTTCGTAAATATGATAGTTCTCAAATTCTCAAATTTTATGTAAGAAAATTATAACAATCCCGGCGGATATTTTAATAAAATCAACTTTATTTGCATTAGAAAACATTTTTATAAATTATCTATGTAAGGACGCTATTGCTACAGTAACTTTCGGTACAATCTTTGATTCAGAATTTTACTAATATGCAAGAAATATTCGACTGCTAACAACATATTTCAAGACAACAATAATCAATCTTTTACCAGGAAATCCCAGCCAATTGTACAAATATTTAAAGTTTTAGGTACAACCGGTTGTTAAGGGTTTATATTATTATATCAAGAAGGTAAATTGCGCCAAAATTAGTGTTTAGAAGGATATGCATATCGACAGCTAATTTACAGTTTAGAGAACCCGTGAATATATTTGTATTTTAAAAGGGCTTCTTTATAATCGCATAAAACATAGATTGGTCAGTTCTGCTTAGGGTTTTACACTAGCACTTCGTCATTGCGAAGACAATATGATCATTCTACTTCCCTTTTTTCATGTAATAATTTAACATTACAAATATTTGGAGTATTTAGGTTTCTTAATAGAAAATGCCTGGTAAACATTTAATGCAGGAATAAAAGCTGCTATTCAAACTCTTTTAGAGTGGCGCAAATATTTACAACAGGAAATTGTAAACTTCCATAAACTAGCTCCTAGTTCTGTATCCCGTTTAGTGAAAATGATATGAAGGAACTAGGACCTCTGCACAGAAATTTTACAAAGATCTAGCCGTGAAATTGTTCGCCGAGTTGTAAGTAACAGATTTGTGGAAAACAATTAAAAAGACTAGAAGAAAGAAGCATACTAGGAGTTTTAGTTAGAGCAGTCAGCCGTCGATTATACAAAAGTGGCCTAATGAGCCGTACATCTATCTGTTTAAAGTCACGTTTAATGGTAAAAGTGAAATCTGCTAATCACGCTTCAAACCAGGCATGGGCGACCTTTCCCTGTGGGGGCCAAACTACAATAATTAGGATAGCCCACAGGCCAGAATAAAAACAATTGAGAAGCAATTGAAGCAAGCTTGACCGGCTGTGCTAGTGTGCAATGGAAAAATTCAATGGCGAGTCGGACAAATCGAACTCGGCGGCTTGGGGGTTGCCCATGCCTGCTCCAAACCATTGCTTGGAGCGTGACTACCGAAGATACTTGTAGCAATGGCTCTTTTTATTTTTTTAGAGGTATATGCTAACAGAACCGTATCCGAACCGCATTTCCCTTCTAGGTTGATGTAGAAATTCACCGGACCTCAATCCTATCAAAACCGGATAAAATGGGAATGGAATAAGCTTAAAAGTAAGGTATGCGAAAGAAAATCATAATAATAAATAATACGACGGATCTGTGGGAAAACGGCGGTGACAGGAAAACAACAATTACATCTTTTGTTAATACTTTACCCCGCAGAATTAACGGCGTTATAAGAAAGTGGGTATTAACCATAATATTTCACATGTGTAGTTTTTATCTTATTAGGGAAAAGCTATCAGATATTGAGTGCTCCAAGTAACTGGCCAGGATTATATACTGCTGTACAATTGAATCCAAACATTACTGTATATTTAATTATACTTAAAAATTCTGGTATTACGCAAGTACTTTTCTACTTTTCCAGGTGATTCTTGGACATATCGTTGTCTTATCAATGCGTATGATAGCAAATGACGTATAATGCAGTCCACCAAGCGTTTATGAACATCCGTTTTCCTGGACGAGAAAATTGCTATTCTAATGGCAAGCTGCTGTCCACAAGGAGGAGTCTCACCTTCCTTGCTCTGAAACCTGATGGGAGGTAAGCTATTAGAGGGACTATGTGAACAATGTTTCTGCGCATTGGGTTATACGGACGATAGTCATCATAGTAGAAGATGGTATATTTGCATAATAAGGGAGCGCAGACAGCAACTCCTAAATATTGTAGTGAACTAAATAAGTTTGAAGGGACTGTGGAAAAGTCCTCAGAAAACTTATATTGTCGCTGAAGGTCTACAGATGCAAGAACATGTTAAGTACTTAAGAGTTATGTTGGACTTTAAGATTACATACAATGCCCATATTGACAAAATAACTACCCAATCGTGGGCTACGCTTACTATGTTCAAACGATTGTATGGCGGGGCATGAGGTCTCAGGTCGAATATGATGGATTTTTCTGTTTACTGAGGCGATAAGGCAAAGCACAACATATGCCGTATGGTAGCCGAAGGTCATAGGAACAAACTCCAAATTAAAACTAGTCATAAACGCCTTATTACTTCCTCCTCCTGATCTTGTTTTAAGGAGGAAGGTAGGAAGTATCCACTGTAGAATGGATTGTAGCAATATATTCGAGCTAATCAGGAATCGAGATCTTTCGAATGGTGGAAGTCCCAAATTTTCCTCTGACGGACTGATCTCTTACAGAGACCGATCAAGGACCAAAAGGTTCTGGGGACGGTGTATATGAAATCTATTCTAGGATAAAGCCGTCACGGTTTTTCTAAAAGAAATAAAAAAATACTATAATGGGAATAGAAACATCTATGTAGCGATTATAGTAATAAGTGGATGCTTATGATGTCTAACAGTCAGGCTGGATTTGGAGCCCCCAAGAAATACATTGTGTTTTCAAGACAGATACTTGAATACTGTGACACACTGGATGAACTGCGTGAAAGTGCTGATAACCTTGCCAGACAGCACTCAGCGAGTTTAATCGAAACTACAGCTATTATATTATTGACTGTTAACAAAACACATTTCAGGTTTAATTGGAAGTCTACTTAAATGATTTAGACAATTTAGAGAATTAGGTTTATAATGTTATACGGTAAAGTGGCAAACGTCCAGATCTCCATTACCTGTTGACTGAAAATGACAACAATATACAAACAATATAAAGAAGTAAAATATGAATAGAAATAAACGAATTTTGTAACTTTGTATATACCACTTTATTTAAATCACACAGTGACTGCAGTTTGAAAATGACCGTCCTCGGTTGAAATCACTGTGCGATTTAAATAAAGTGGTATATACAAAGTTACAAAATTCGTTTATTTCTATTCATAATGAATACCACAAAGTAACGGCTGAAATTATTAATTTTTAAGTAAAATATGTGTAATACATACCTTAGAATCAGGAAAGAGTTTGATCTAGGCAGGAAGAGGTAAACAGTTTTGCATTTTGAAAACTCAATATTAACCATATCAGAATACAATTAAGCCTCTCTAAGTTGAATTTGTATCTACCAGTTCAAGTTATACAACTTACGCAGAGCTTGAGTTAGAGAAAATCTTTAAAAATTAATAGATATATCATGTATGTATATTATTACTGCACAAACAACATGAATAATTAAAGAAAAGATAGCTTGGAATTGATCACACATGCAATATCTGAACATATCTGTATATAATTTTCGTAATGTGAGGAACTAGTTACTAATTAGATTAATTAATTAATTGATTAGAATTAATGAATGATATATGATATACAGTTACACTAGGCTAATACAAACTAGTAACGTGTATATACCTGTCTTTCTCTTTTCACTTGAAAATGTAGATAAAGAGCTACGCAAAGAATTCTGCTTTGAATATCCATAGGACGACGCATTAAATCTCGTGCTTGTGGATTTTACAAATATTTGTATTTCATCAGAGAAAATTGGTACTAAAATGTTCACACGCAAGAATCTGGGTGCACGCAAAAGTGCAAAAGTTTGTGACTTTTCACACACATTTTATTTATGATTGTTGCCAAACATAACGGCGTACCTTGATATTCGACTTAAAATAACTAACATGTATTTTGAATGCGAGAGTTCGATATGAAAAATGTGAATTACAGAGTTGCGTTTTAAAAGAAATTTGTATCCCAGCTCTTGAGCCAATTGAAGAGTTTTAACTTACAATGCGATCGAAATTCAGGTTATAAGAAACGTTTGACTGTATTTGTGTTCTAAACACTAGGAAAGAGGGTTACTCTTCAACCGCAAATAAAATATGATTTAATTAATTTAATTCAATTTAAAAGCACAAATACTAGATTTGTAAAAAAGGTTATTCGTCGTGAAAATATACATGAGAAGGTGTTTAAAACAAAAATACGTTCGGCATCAATACGTGGACATGTAAATATCCAAATCGTTGAGAAAGAAATTGAAGTTTCCTATTTGTGTCTTACATCGTTAATTTTAAGTGCTGTTCAACGAAGAGATCGTAGGGCGGTGGATAGGATCTAGGTTTTACACCCCTGTGAATGTGTGTTCAAGTCCTTGGTGCACGAAGAGATTGGAAAAACAAGGACATGAGGAGGACTTGAACACACACCCCCACAGGTATAAACCCTAGACCTTATCCACTGCACTACGACCGCTTCGTTAAACAACACTTAAAATTAACGATATAAGGGACAAATAGGAAACTTCAATTCCTTTTTCAACGATTTTCTCAAAAAATAAAGCACGTTAGGACAAAAGCTCATACCTAAATATATAAGACCCATGAAAATTCTGGTGTTCCGCTTGTTAGTGACGAATACATAAATGTAAATGCTTGGCACGAACGGATGAGCTGAACATACAATTATTTTACTCACTCGCAATGTATTGAGACGCCAACTCAATCCACTTAATCTGCTTTTGTGCAATCAATATTATGCCACACAATTTTTGTCCGTTTCTCGAACGTATTTACTATAATAATATGTCATTACTTGACGTGGTTGACGTATATCACGTTGCGTGTGTCATTCTGACATTTACAATATGTAATATATGCAATATGTTACAAACTCTCATCTGCGTTCCACTGCACGTATCGCGATGAAACATACATTCGACAAATCTGCATTGTAATACGAAAACAACGATATATGTACCATCGCGGTACATGGTGGGAACACTCTGAAGTATGTACCAGAAGACGACTCACTGCGTATTAATATATAGATACTATATTCTGCTGTTTCCGCAAATTTGCTCGAAGAAGCTAATCTATAAAATTATATGTAAAAGATAATTTAAGAAACTTACCGTAAGTTGTTTCATATTGATTTGGTCGATCTGTAAAGAAAACAAACTTAATAGTCATACGCAGAGTTCACAACAATTAAAATAAAATAATTGGCAAGAGAAAATATTTTCCTATTATCCTAGGAAAGCCGAAAAGAATCTTTGAAGTTTCAGAAGGAAATTATTTCCACATGCAGAGTAAAATAAAGACGTATGTTTACTGTTAGGACGAGCAAGGTCAAGTGGATATGTGGATAGGACATGTATGTTTAATTTTGTGGACTACGCGTCCAACTCCAAGTACATATAATAATAATATATTTAGTACCAACAGGCAACAGGATAAATCGCAATTACAGGTAAAATATATTTCATAAACTAATATTAATTCTATATATCATCTCAAATCAAGCGCAGTAAACACAATACTTGGCAATGACACACATAATGCTGGAATGATGATCCGCCTAAGCAAGTTGACGGAAGTGACGATATGCATGATTCAATATACAGGTCAACGTATCGGCGAATATGTCGCAAACTTCGGATATCTGATTGAAGTAGGCACACAATAGGGATATAGGAGATCTTACTAAAACATTAGTCGTATTCGCGCTAATGTAAAAGGTTGACAAACATCTGGAATTAGACATGTACATGAAAATTTAGTCTGTTTAACAATATTGCGCACTCAACCCCACCGTGCATCACAGAAAAGAGGAACTTTATTAGAACGACTATCCTCCTGGCCTGTAAGGGTAAAGCATTGAATCTAGTAAGCAGTAAGTTATGGTTGTAATCTCTTTCCGGGTAATAACCCTTAGCCTGAAAGAACAAAAACTTTAAGAATTCTCTTTGAACGGAGTCGATCAGTTGAATATGAACATTATAAGTCGGGAACCATAAAAGAGCAGCATACTCAAGTCTAGATCGAATAAGAGAAACGAACGAGATGTATATGGTGCGTGTGTTTCGGCAGTCTCGACAATTTCGAAATATGAAACCATAAATTTTCAAGCAGGTGCTAACCACATCGCACACATGACCAGTAAACGATACTCTTGCATCAAATGAAACACCTAAATCTCTTAATGAGGTAGAAACCCTAAGAGCAATATTAGATATTTGATAGGAATATACGATTGGTAGGGTTCTCTTCGTGTAAGTAAGTACTACACATTTCGCTATATTCAATGCAAGTCCACTAGAGTCGCATCAGGAAGATATACAATTTAGACTGCTCTGGAGTGACAAGCAATCCTGGATGGAACCCACGCCTGTAAAGAGCTTCAGATAGTCCGCAAAAATTAACCTTTCATAATACACATTATCTAAGATGTCATTAATTAATTCAATTATATTAATTAAAGTTCCAGCCCGGTGGTACTCCTGATGACTGATTAAAAGACTGGGAAACAGTTTCGATACCTGACAGAAAACGTTCCTATATTCCGTGCAGTAAGTCGACCAGTGAAGCAGAAAATCCGTAGAGTTTTAATTTATGAAACAAGACACAGTAATCAATACGATCAAACGCTTTCTGAAAGTCTATATAGATCGCATTTATCTGGCCTCCACTATCCACAACTTCCGACACAAACTGGGTATTGACCTTGTTAAAATGGTGAGACACAATTACTAATAGCAGCATACAAATGTTTGTGAAGAATAGTCTCAAAGATTTTAGAGAAATTACAAAGTAAAAATATTGGCCCATAATTTTGTACATCTGACGAGTCACCCTTCTTCAATGTTGGAGTAACGTAGGCGGTTTTCCAGACAGTGGTAAATTTGGAATTCTGCAGTATCAACTCAAATATGCGATGCAGGGGAGCAGCAAGCAGAGTCAGGCCCCGACGTATTAGTATTTTTGGAATGACGTAAAACATGTTCAATATCCTTTCGAGATACCATTGGAACCGTAATGATCGTATTAGCAAAGTCGTTAAGTATTGGTAAATGCTGATTTTGAGATGCAACGTAGACATTGTCAAAATATTGTCCAAGGGCTTCCACAATAACCTCCGGGGAGCTGTACTTCCTCCCCACGTGCCTCACAAGACCAAGTATACGAGAATGTGCCCTTTTGTCGTGGACATAAGACCAAAACTGTTTAGGATCGCTGGTCAAGACTCCCTCAACTCTAGCAATATATCTTACATAAGCAGTGTCTATAAGTTGTTTAGATTGAGAGCGGAAACGAATAAAACAATTATAAAAATACGCTGTTTTGTACTTTTTATACTTTTGATGCATGCATCAAACCAAGGAGGATACCGTCTATGCTGCCGAAATGAGGGCTTAATAGTAGGAACAGACAGAGAAAAAGCATTATGTAAGGTAGCGCACATGAGAGCACAAGCTTCATCGACATCTTCAGCCGCGTCCAAATCGCTTTAATCAGCACATAATAATGTATTATATGTATAACAAAGGGACGTTTGCCTTTTTAAAGTTAAACACTTCTAAGTGATTATTCATTTTAAATTGTTGAAAAGGCAAGTTTCTGAACAGAAACTCAATAGAAAGTGCAGGATGCTACACGTCTTCCCCCACTATAGGATGGGGGGCTGCATGCACGTCGCAACGAAAATTAGTGAATACTAAGTCAAGTAAGCGATTATTAATATTAAAAGTGTTATTGTATTGCAAGAAATTGTTAAATGGCATGAAATTATTTAATACTGCGCGGAATAAAGCTGGAGAACGTACTCTAAGGAGGCATTAGGACCGCAATAGATCTGTAAAGGGCGCAGTGGAAGAGGCAGTACTGCCACCTGAAGTAACCTAATCTAATCTAATCAAATACTGCACAGACAGACTAAGCTGTCAACAATATCCAGTTTAAAAGAAGGTACATTAAAATCACCTATGACTAAGACATTATCATACAAAACATATTCTAAAGTATTAAATAAATCGTTGAAAGTCAAATTAGGAGGTATGTACACCGTAAACAGAACTAGGTTATATCCATTAAAACCCAATAGTTTAACTCCAACCACATCAATCGCAGGAACCGCATCAGTAAGTAATGATAAGTCAAGTCGCCCACACTGAATGTTTGACCTCACACCAATCAGAGCGCTGCCTCCGCGAGTCAAGCCAGCCACCCCAAAAGCACGACCCCGGCGGAAAACGCAGAAGTCTATAGGGAAAAGCTCCCCGCTATCTACATCCTCACTCAGCCATGTCTCTGTAAGTGCTACAGTATCATAATGACTTGAGGAAACAGTGTTAAAGAAAGCAAAAACTTTTGAGCGAAGACCACGAACATTCTGGTAATAACATTCTAGGGAGCTATAGTGGGGTGAGGCTTCTAGTTTAACAACTACACAATTCTTGGAGTTCCGTTACGGTATTTTATTTTAAGATTTTTCTCACCGTTTGTAAGTCATTTAATTCACTCTTCAGTCCGGCGTAGTAATCAAGCTGCTTAGGCGTGCGATCGAAACTCAAGCCAATGTTTGAATAAGACGGATTGTTTTTCAAATATTTAGCGTTATGTATGACGTCCAGTACTTGTAAATAGTGATTCAAAATCAGCTACTCAATCAATGTAATCGGTATCCATCCAATTTAAAACCAGGATTCGTTATCCTCAAGATTTTTTCAACCTGGGAGCGGTCGCCCTCATCGCCCCCAGTACCAGACGAACTCCTTGACCGCTCTGCAACACCGAAAATAATAATATTCCTACTTTTGGACTGCCTATCCATCACTTCTTGCACCACATGCTCAAAATTTGGAGCAGCACTCGGCAATTTTAGGTCGACCGACTTAGAATCTAGATCAGCTCGCAGCTTTGCTATTTCTGTCGCAAATTCATCACGCATGGAAGCAAGTAATGTTTTCAGATCGCGAAATTGCGCCATGTTACCACTACAGGTATTGCAAACAAATTTAATACATATAGACTTAGCACGTGTCATCTTCAAATCGTTCTCCGACATCGCCACGCAAGCCAGATGCAGCATCCCGTGTCACATCACACTGTGCCGAAATTAGGCGGCATTCTTGATAGACAGAGGAAAGGACAATGGGAAAGCAGACACAACACTACTTCCGCACCTAGGGGCCGGTCAGGGTGACTAACCAAATAAGTATACAAGGGCGGCAGGCCACGGAAAGGACAACAGTAGAGAACAGAGGAAAATGAATTTAAAAAATTAGTTTAGTCCGAGCCTGCTGAGCGTGTGCAGACATCAAGATAAGAAACGAGTCGGACAAAAAAGACCAACATCAAGAGATGCGATATATTGTAGATGCACTAAAAGCTTTTAAACCGTGCTACTTGTGTTAAGTGAAAGTATAATTACAAAACTGATACTTACAAACATACGTTGCACGATAATAATTTCAATCCAAGACACAAGAAAAACTTAATAGAAACACCACGGCACAACAGACAGACCTTATTGGACCTATGGCTCGAATGCTTATCAAGATACATGAAAATATCTCTTGCTTATTGGAAATAGCGTAATGTTTATTCCAGAAATATAGGTAAAAAAGGATTCCGTAAATTTACATTAAATATTTGCTTACAATTAGTATAGGTCTACTACTACTAAGTCTTTAGATTAGATTACATTACTTGAGGTGGCAATGCTGCCTGTTCCACTGCCACCTTTCCAGATCTATTGTGGTCCTCATGCCTCCTTAGAGTACGTTCTCCGGCTTTATTTCTTTAATTAGACTTAACAGCGTGTACGTGTATTTTAAAGCGGACTTGAAGCCCTTGCTCCGTAATGCTGTCATATCCCTCCATAATAGAGTCCTGGACTGCCTTAAGCTTTGCCGGCTCCATCTGAGTGGCTGGAGAGTCGTTGCATACATGGAACGGAAATAAACAGAAACCACACACAAGTACAAACTTATAAAAAAAGTGCAGGGCCTTGGACAACGAAGAGTTTTTGTGGGAAGAACAGACGGTAAAGAGATATTACTAGAGTATACAGTGCCAACCGTAAAGCATAGAAGGGATAGGTACTAGTTTGGGGTTGTTCTTTTAGTGGTATGCGAGATTTAAGGAAAGTTGATGTAATGACGAAAGAGGAATGCAGAAACATATTAGAAGATATGAAGAGAATGAAGAGAGGGCGGGAGGGAAAGAAGGGGGCAGCATAAATGATGTAATGGATAATGAATAAGGTTTGATAAAAGAGTGGATGGCGTGTTATCATTAAGTAGTGTAAACCAGACTGACGCTCTTACTTCTCTGAATTTTCACGTAAGTGGAGGCAAAAATCTGTTTACACTACTTAACAATAACACGCCATCTACTCTTATATCAAACCTTAGTAATGAAAGTTAATTTTTACATATTTATTTCATATTTAATATATAATCTCAACAAAAGCATAACTAAAAGTAAAATAAGTTCATTTCTAAGGCATACATTTGATAACTAAAATGTGTCTAGTTTAAAGTTCACAGCCTAACCAGGTTTGGCTTAATATTTAAAATAGATTCTCTGAGGTTATCATCTATTTCAATTTTGTTTCTAGTTTTAGACTTTTAAGTAGCTATGTAAGAAGTAGAAAAAGGTAACAGTATCCGAAGCGCTCTTGTTTTAATAGAAGAATAATTACAAGAATTAGAAATCAATTGTTGTAGAATACTTCTCATACTTATGACCTGCTCCGCTCAAGAATATCGCTGCTTTATTCTAGGTTCGTAGATGCGCAACAACAATGATATACATATATTCAACTCCCATATCTTCTCAAAGGGCAGCGAAAATCCTCGGTTTTAGGGATCTGGTTTTATATAATTAACTACATTGATAACTATTATAAAAACAATATTTAGCCCAGAATTTAGCGATTTTGTTGCTAAAACTTCCCGAAGGATCACGCAGTGTATCCAGATTACTCCTAAAGATTTCCTTTTCAGAAGTGAAGAAAGATTTAGTATATTATATATATTTAGGTACTATTATATCGAAGGATGGAAAAATTGATCTAAACATAGCAAAAAGAGGACGGAAAGCCACAAACATATACTACACTCTGAATCAAACCATCTTTGCAAAAAACGAAATAGAACCCAAGATCAAACAGATAGTATACAATGCAGTAGTAGCCCCCACAATAATGTACGCAAGTGAGTCCTGGACAATACAGCAAAAACACGAAAGCAAAATAACAGCTATGGAAATGAAATTTTTGAGAAAGATCGTGGGGAAAACAAAAATGGACAGAATAGAAAACGAACAGATAAGGAATATGATAAATCAAGAAGATATACTAAAAGAATTTAAAAATGTCAACTGAACTGGTACGGCCACATAATTAGAATGGAACAAAAGAGTTTAACAAAGAAAATAATAGAAGCGAAAAACAACGGGAGAAGAAAAAAGGGAAGACCAAGGAAAAAATGGATTGACAGAGTCAAAGAATTGGGACGAAAGCGAGGGAAGACCTGTTACGTGCACAAATTTCATTTAGTTCATTTTAGTTGAACACACCCCATCGCAGCGTGTTAGTTGTCCTTGAGTTTTTCGAATTCGTCCAATCACGAGAAGCGAAGCGAATGTTAGCTTCGGGTAGTATCTAAGTTTTGGAAAGAGGAGGAAGGTATCAAGCGGTCGACTTGAACGGTTCGGTGACGATATCGGAGAAGCTTATGACTGATAAAATTTAAGTGCGCGTAGCGTTTATCGTATTTTCGTGGAAAATAGTAATTACCCTGTACTAGGGTATTCATCAGCGTAGCCTCTAAGGTATTATTACAGTACATCTCCCGTTCACGGAGGAAAAGAAACCCGAGATCGAACCAACCACCCACGTCGTACCTAATCGAACCACATTCTATCTTTACCTCACTATCAAGGTTTGTTAGCGAAGAAAAATTGATCATCTAACCCATCGGATAATTCCGAATGACCCTCCTTTTTCAACACTCGAGACAGACAACTATTAGACCTCCATGCGATGACATTACCCGGAAGCCATGACACTTAACAGCTAAGCAATTTTATTCTATATGTTGTAAACCGTTCTTTTTATTTTCAATAGTTCATATTTCGCATTATTCTTTTCCGCTAAATATAACGTTATTATTATTCAAGCTTGTAAAATCATTATTTTCTAGATTGCCGTATTACTTCTTAAATTCATTGATATTCAAATATATATAGAAGTTCATACCCGACCTGTATCGCCTTTTGCATAACTTACAGTAACAATCAATCTCACGTATTTTTGTATTCTATATTGTGAGGGTTTAGCTAAAACGTTTTAGATTGACTTACGGTTACCGCACTGTTTGCATTATTTAGTTAATTTAATCTCAAATTTTATGTAGTTTTTCAATGTTTGTAACGAAATCTAACGAAAGGCTAAATACACAAGTTTTGAATAGTCGTGTGTAGTTTTCATGTAGCATTTTTATTGTTTTCCATAACAGCTTTTGAACATATAGAATCAACGTGCAGTTACCAGCTGATCTTGGTCACTCCGGACGTCAAACAGTTTTCGATCTTTATACAGGTACCGATTATTTAACCATGAAAATAGATCTGGTGAGTTCGTATGACCCTTGACCAAATTTCATGGTTGGCGCCCATATTATCCTTTTCCCTGACAAGACCTTTTTGTATTCAACGACCGTTATTTAGATATTGAAAGAGAACCGACACGATCTCCCACTGAGCTGAGCACGGCATTGGCTAGCCTGTTGCGACAAGCGTATGTACCGTTTCTTGTTTTGTTCTTGTCGCCTCGGGCATTCTAGCCAATTGTTCCCCTCAGTTATTGCTATTTCGGAGAGATAGTAGTAACGCGCTTTGGGGGTAACAGACCATAGCAGAAATGAGAAGTATGAGTAGGTACAGACCAGACACGATGGAAAGAATGGATTAAATCGTCATAAGATCCAAAAATAATCCGACGCTGAAAGGCATAAGCATTGACGAGAAGAAGAAGAAGAAGCTTATAATATATATGTGCTACTGTATATATTTGAAATATACAATATAAATTAAATATCAAAATTAAAATAAAGGGCGTTATTATGTTTTTCAAAATTATCCGAGCAAGGTCCACTTTATTTTATTTAATAAGCACATAGTAAACGTTTGATTTCGAATTTAAGAGTGGCAATTGAAAACGTAGTAGATTTAAACATAATTATATAAATTTTTGTTAATTTTAAGTTTGAATAAAATATAATCTTATATGATAGAGATCTACCACTAATAGGTCAATAAAACAAGGCTGGTTTGAACGATAGTTATATTTTCAGAACGTTTACAAACGTTTTCGGAACACCTTCTTCAGTGAAAATATAACTAGATAAATATATAAACAAACTTTTGTTTTTTATTTGGGACTATCAACAAAATAACTAGTGACTAGGATTTCTTGATATAGAGGATGTGTAACCAACTTTTATATATATATAAATTATAAAAACTAAATTAATGTGTAAACATACATGCAAATTAAGTAAAACCTTATATCAAAAAATCTTTGTCGAAACCTTAACAATTCTGTTCAAGGACTAGGGAAAACCAAATTCAAAAACCTAGCCAAAGGTTTCCTTCTTAAGAAATGCAAATGTCATTTTAACAAATTGCTATATACATTACTTAAATTTTGAACATCGGTCCTGAAATTAATAGTTTTAGTGTCTTTCTGTATATTTATCATTTCATATATTAGTCTTTTTTATAATTATTCTCTGTTTTCAATATAATTGTGTTTTCAAAATCAAAGTAATGACCAAGATCTTTGTAATGTTTTGTTACAGCGGTCATTGCACCAAAATCATTATTTAAAGAATACTTATGGCTATACAACCTTTTCTTTAAATATTGTTTCGTCTGACCGATGTAACAACCATTACAGTCTTTACAGTTTATTTTATAAACTACATTACTCTGATTTTGTTTAATTATTTTGGATTTAATTGGCTAGGTTTTTGAATTTGGTTTTCCCTAGTCCTTGAACAGAATTGTTAAGGTTTCGACAAAGATTTTTTGATATAAGGTTTTACTTAATTTGCATGTATGTTTACACATTAATTTAGTTTTTATAATTTATATATATATAAAAGTTGGTTACACATCCTCTATATCAAGAAATCCTAGTCACTAGTTATTTTGTTGATAGTCCCAAATAAAAAACAAAAGTTTGTTTATATATTTATCTAGTTATATTTTCACTGACGAAGGTGTTCCGAAAACGTTTGTAAACGTTCTGAAAATATAACTATCGTTCAAACCAGCCTTGTTTTATTGACCTATTAGTGGTAGATCTCTATCATATAAGATAAGTATAAAAGGTCACGAAATATATATATATATATATATATATACATTTAATAAAATATAATTGACAAATCTACTCTGTCATATTCCAATCCTGTCTGAGTGTAGCGCAATGTGCTGTTTTCAGATGAAACCACAGTGCACCAGGATACTAGGACGTAATACAATGTAATAATAACAATTACATTGCTGAAGTCGTGAGTTTTACGGTTTATCAAGCCGCTCAGTAGCTTTAACGATGATGTCATCAATGTGGAATCTAAAACTCAACGAAAAGTTACGCTGAGCTCACTAATTTGTGTAACCCGATTCAATATTTTATAGTCGATTGTGTAAGAGTAGGTGGTTAGTAGGTTCTTGTTTTGTAACATGTAATGACTTTACATTTATTAATGTTCAAGTTTCATACATAATTTCGGGTCGCTGGCAAAAAGCAAGAATTTTAAGTAATTTATACGATATTTTATGTCATTTATGAATAACAAGAATAGGATTGCTGCTAGTTGCCATTTGGCATGTTAGATCTAACTTTAATTGGACTTGATGTTTAATTACCTACTTGACTTATTAAGACACTTATCATTTGTGTTGTCTCTAGCATTTTAGGTCAAAATTAAGAATAATATTTTGTTGCAGCATTTTCTTTAATATAATCTGCTAAATTGAAATCTTGCCTATATTTTGATCCAAAAGTAGTAGACAACCCAAATTCATAATAATATCAATTTGAGATGATAAAATTATTATTATATATTATTAACGGAAATGTACATGCTTCTACAATAGCAGGCTTCTACTGATTTAGGTGTACTTTTTGACAACCAATTATGTTTTGCCAATCACGTTCAACACATGTGTGAAACTGCTATGAAATGTCTCGAATTTATAATGAAAAGCGGTATTTTAATGACCCAGATGTTATGAAGCATCATTACTCACTTATGCGCTGTAGATTGGCGTATACGTCGCTTGTAAGTACAGTGTCCAATATACATATGTTTCCTACATATTGCAAGCTGAAAAAGTTCAGCGTCGTTTTTTGAAATTTTAAACTCGCAGACCACTCTCAACTCGTAATTGATCACGTTATCACATCATTGAACATGCGTAGAGAAATATCCAGTACTAATTTTATCCATCCAACAAAATTGATTGTTACGTACTCCGACATATACCGTTTCACGGCATGCATTTTTTGAAAACTAATATAACCTTTTAATGATGGTAGTAATAATAATAATATATTTAACGTCCAACAGAATAAATCTAAGAGATCAAATTACAGATAATAACACAAATAATTATATAAACTATAAGTGTACGACCTAGCTAAATAAAGATAAACTAAACTAAATAAATATAAACTAAACTAAATAAACATAAACTAAGTAAGCACGAACTAAATGCACACAAACTAAACAAACATAAGTATGTCCCTGAAAATATTCCCCACATTACGTGCACTGTGTACCATTGGTACCCTGTAAAGAGTATTTGTTCGAACAGCAGGAATAATAAATGTGTCCGTAACTCTTGAAGCAAACCGAGGAACATGGAAGTTCAATCTTGACAGCAAATCTGGGACGTCAGTTTGATTGTTGACAAACTTTACAACGAGTAGGGCAATGTGTTTCGTTTGCTGCTTGCTCATTTGCTGAAACCTGTGTCTGCGTATTTGATGTTACGTTAGGGGTAAGTGCCACCTAGTTTGAGGTTTAGATACTCCAGAAATTGGGGTTGAACTCTTTCGATTTCGTTTGATAAACGTTGTAGATAAAGAGCCAAACCATAGATGCATACTGGAGCTGATTACGTAAGCAAAAAGTAGTGAGTTGATCCTGAGCTTTCAGTGATAAATCTTAGCGAGGCTTTTAGGTTCCCTTCTGCAGAATTAACATTATGTGTAAAAGATTTTAAATGTATACAAATGCGACAGAAAACACCATGATGATATTTTTAATGATCGCCGTATTTAATTTTAATGAATTATTATTATTATCTTCGTTCACTTTTTGCATATTTATTTTTATTTACATTTACAACACCGCGTCGATTATCCGAACGTTTGTCATCGGCACGCTCAATTATCCGATAAGTTAGTTCGTGGAAAAAATCAAATCATAGGAAGTGTCGGTTCTAACCGAGTATCGTTAGCACTCAATACTTTACAGAGTACTTCTTGGGAGCAATATTTCGGGTGGACGGGTTCAGTTCTTAGTTGCCTCAGTTTTCGGAATTTTATTTATGGACATCATTAAAAACAAAAAAGAAGATATGTATAGTGAAGTGCTGAGTGTCAGCGTATAAAAAGCTTAATTAATTCTTAGAAATAGGGTTGTTAGCTGTATCAATATTTTGTTTACTAAGAATTATATCTATGTAACTTCTTCGATAGATTTTTCACGGAATCTCTTTTCATTCATACGGTCAGTTACCAATCAAGACTAAGTTTGAAATCAATCATTGTGAGGTGTACATCGAACTTGTGGTCAGATGTTTTATGTAAAACCTGCAAAGTGTCAACAAAAAGGAAAAAAGTAGTGCTTTCATTAAAAGATAAAATGGAAATTATTACACGGCCAAGTTCGGTGTTGGTTAATCACCGATAACAGGAATAAAAAATTATTCTGATTCAATCACTAGGTATGCACTTAATCTTGACAGTGAGGAGGGCAGTTCATAACATCACTTGGTTTTTGCAAAAAACGGGCTCCTAAGCAGCCAATATCTGAGCTCATTTTGTGTGAAAAAGCAGTCGAATGAAACACTCAGCTTGGGGGTGATTCGTCATTCGTCACAAGCTCTGGGCGACTGAAGAATTTTAAATTACGACATGGGATTTGGAAAATCGAGATTCATCGTGGAAAATTAAGTGCATAATGAATATGACATGGATTTTGTCTACACTACAGACGAAACAGACCTGTATTATTTATCTAAGTCGTTGATATCTCGAAGAGAATCGCCAGCTCCAGGCTATAAGATCAGGAAGAAGCGTGTTGTTTCAAAATGTGAAAGTTGCGTTAATATACATGAGCCCATGAGCGATTTGTTGACGGAATGGTTTGAATACAATTTCATTTTCGATTTCCGATTTAAAACAGTGCTGTTATATGTTGCTCAAAGCATGGAATCGAGTAAGAAACTGCACGTTGCATAAATGGTGGATTAAACTACTGAAACCATCTAAAGATGGACGAACCTGAAAATGAACCCGCGAAAATGTTGCAGGCGTTAAGTAACCTTGGTGTTTTCACTGATTGTGATGACAAGGACGTGAATGAGTGGCTGCTTGCAGATAGTGGTGATCCAGGATATCAGATGCTGACAGACGACGAAATTGTTCACGAATCATTCATGACAACGACCACACAGAGGATGGTAATACAAATGACGATCCAGATGGAGGTGAGGCGTTTGAGGCACTCGATTTGGGATTCCGATGGTTCGAACGGCAAGAAGAATCCGATCAGACCTAGTTATTGCAATTCAAAAGAATTAGACACCTAGCTGCCATAAAGAGCAAGTCATCATTAAGCAGACAAGCATTGCGACCTTTTTTCTGGCAAATTCATCAAGATATACAACTTATATGTCTTTGGTATCGTTTATTTTTTTCCACTTTGTACTATAGTTAAAAAAGATGTTTTTTATTTTGCAAAAATGTTGTTGATTATTTTACGCCTTTATTTTTCTTAAATTTTTTAGTTGATTTTGACTATCCGAATTTTTGATAATTAGATCAATCCGTGACAATCTTAATTCTAATAATCGATACTCTACTGTACTTTCCTTTTCGTTTTAATGCCCTCTTTTAGTTTTATTGTTGGGCATTCAATGAACTACTATGATTATTATTGCTATTATTATAGTTTTTGTTACAATTATTATTATTATTATTATTATTAGAGCCATAGGGGCAACAGTAAGAGATTTTATACTGAAGAAAGCTTTTGTGTTTGTATCTATTTTAATGTTCTCTTTTACTATATTGATTTAGATTATCTACTGGTACTGGTATGTGTAATATGTGTATATAGTAGAAAATATTACTATATATAGATATTTTTATTCATCAAAGACATCATCATAAATTCCTTTACTCGCGCTGTCTTATAATTTTGTTGATAGCTTCTTCTGAAGTTAGCGTCTCACTTTTCGTCCTAGTTTTTATGTATGCTAGCGCGTTTGCAAGTTATTCAATTTTTGTTGCACCGGTTTAATTTCCTCTTCCATTTTTTAATCGGTTTTGTGGATTTTATCGTGGAAATACTCCATTTCTATATTGGTAACATAATCTCGTTGAAATAAGAATTTTTCATTTTCGATATCTTGCTTGGTATTTATGAGGAAGTTTCCACTCACGTCGAGTTTCATGCCTTTCGTCTGTAACATCTTCTATCACTGTCGTATTTTCCACTACGCTTTAATCTTGTCGTAAATACTAGAATTTGTTAAAAAGGTGGATCTATCATTCAAAGATCTTATCAGTAACAACTTATCATTGAATAATAAAATTCTGAGGAGTGACAGCATCAGTCATTTTTAAACTACTTAATGATACACAAACAAACTCTACTGATTACATCGATTTTCAGGTAATATTCAGGAATCTCAAACTAAACGGTGTTAACTGTAATTGTGTCACATTTCTTCTTTTCAGTGTCAGTATTGTATATATAAATAATGCATAAATAAACTGAGATATATGGTTGAGTTTGAAGAATTTTCAAATAAAACCCAATAATTACATATGCCAAGTTTTCGTAGAATGGAATTTCTTTCTAGCGATATTTTATATAGGTGCGTGTATCGCCATCTATGAATGAATTCTATGACTAGTAAATGCGTAACTACAGTTTAACACTGGCTGAAAGAAACCAGCATGATGTTAATAGAACTCACGTCATTATTAATTAAACGGCACTAACACTAACATACAAGATTTGTGTGTACGAAGGCGGGATTTTATGTAACCAACCTAGCTATAAAACGAAACAGGCAAACCATTGAAAAATTATTTGTACATTTCTATTTTTGCACTTACATACATACATACATACATACATATGTACGAATCTTTTTACGTTAGTATTCTTCTAGACAACGATTTAACTTTAGACGAAAGGCAAACATCTTACGGAGTATTCCACCCTTTCATTATTTTAAAGAATTTAATAATTATACTTTTTCATCCTCCCTACAGCGTTGTATACATTAGCGTATGCCTGCTATGCATACTCGCTGAACATTAGCAATGGCTTGGTAACAATAATTTGACATGTTTTCTTCTTTTAGTTTATAGGTACTATCTTTACTGCATTGCCCCAGGAAGTAGTCGTTCGAGCGATCCCAAGTGTGACGGCCAGATTTGGTTTGGCATTAACATTGAATAAATTTATGGACTATATTGACCTTTAAAACGATCTGAAGTTGAGACGTCTGAGAAGGGATCATTTTTATGGATTATCTACCGAAGTGTACTACAATTAACATATATTAATATTTTAATCTTTTATTTGGCTTATTACTCCAGACGCTTTACATGAAACGGCCTGGGAACTTGCATAAGCGTCCATTACTTTAACAGGACAACGCACACCGAATGAGGAACGAAGGATCTTTTAAACGAATTGCCCTAAAAATTGCTTCCACATCCACCCTATTTTGGATCTACTGCTAACCAACATTAACGCTGTTGTAGTGCAGCATGAGTGTATACCGTTGGTGCATGAGGATCTGGAGCACCTCAGTATTAATGTGTGTCTCAGCAAAACCTCTTACATCTATAACTTCAAAAAGGCTGATAACGTTAGTTTATATAAGGCTTTGTTCGATACCGATTGGTCGTCCTTAACTACATATAGTGATGTTGAACTGGCGTGTAGTACTTTTTATGATAAAATATACGATTACCTCAATCTATTTGTGCCATTCAAACGTATTTCCTCGAGTACCTATCCAGCATGGTTCGCTAAAGAACATATAAATGACATAAGATTGAAGAATAAGTACCGCTTAAAATTCCAGCAATCAAAAGTGTCCTAGAATTATATAAATCGCAGCGAAGAAAAATAAAAACTAATTCGAAATTACTGTACAATAATTACTTAAACCGAGTGCAAAATTCTATAAAAATAATCCTAAGCCATATTGGGATTTCATACGCAGTAAAAAAACAATTATGGATTACCTAATTCCCTGAAAAATGTGAACGGCGAGCTCCTCACCCAAGCAGATTCTATTGTCAATGAATTTGCCAATTTTTTTCGGTCAGCTTACCTGTTACCATTCTCAGTGCCAGCACCTACCAAACAAACTTGTCTAAGTAGTACTCTAATTAATGTAACCTTTTCTCTTCGTTCATGAATCAGAAGATTTCCTTGCATACAAAAATCTCAAAAATAGCAATACTATGGGCGATTCTCAGCTTCTTGTTGAAGGATTGCACTTCGATCATGTATTTTTCCTGAACGGTGGAAAAATGGAAGAGTGATACCAGTAGATAAGAAGGGCGATGTGGGTTGTATAGAAAATTATAGACCGATCACAATCATCAACAACTTTGCCAAAATATTTTAATCTTGCCTGTTTTGTAACATTTTTCCGCAAATTAAAACTCTATTATCCATCTATCAGCATGGTTTTGTTAATGAACGATCAACTGTGACAAATCTGGCAATATTTACTCAATTTCTCAGTGAAAATATGGATAACAACGTGCAAGTCGACGCTATATTCACGGACTTTACTAAGGCTATTGATCGAATAGACCACCCTTTGCTGCTTCACAAACTACTAAACATTGGTTTCTCTCCGTCACGTGTTCTTTTGATGTCATGCTATCTAGCCAATAGAAGTAACTATGTCTACTGCAAAGGCCATAAATCTCGGCATTTGTACTCAACGTTCCGCAAGGATCTAACCTCCTCTGTTTTCTCTCTATATAAATGATATTGCAGAGATTTTAGACTGTGACAGGCTACTATACACAGACGATCTGAAAATATTTCACCCAGTAAATAACGTTGGTAATTGCATTCATCTTCACAGGTAGTTGGATGTTCTACAGACCTGGTGCGCTTATAACAAGTTAAACTTGAACATATCTAAATGTAAATATGTCACGTTCACACGGAAAAGCTCACCTATCGACTTTAATTACTCCCTAGGCAATTCCTGGCTGGAGTAGTGCCACCTTGTTAAGGAGTCACCTTCAATTCTAAATTGTCATTCTGTAACCATATCAATAATATCTCTAATGCTGCATTAAAAACCTTAGGGTTTATTATTAGAACTACTAAATCCTTCTCCTTGATTGACAGTATACTGCCTTCTACTTTTCTGTCGTACTATCCAAGCTTGAATACGCATCACTGATATGGTCTCCGCTTTACAGAGCACATATCTATACACTACAATTGGTACAAAGGCGCTTTCTAAAATATTTCTACTTTCGCCAAACGGGAAACTACCCCCAACGGGGCTATAGTCACGCTAGTCTGCTGAGTAATTTTGGTATCAAGCCGTTGGAGCTCCGTAGACATCATCGTGACATGAGGTTCCTATATTATTTATTACACAATCGAATTGATGTGTCGAATATGTAGTCAGGATTAAGTTTTCTGGTTCCTGGACGGGCGACTAGATCTACTGACACTTTCTATTTGCAACAGCCAAAAACGAATCTTATGGTTGGGTCGCCTGTCTACAGACTATGTAAATACTACAACGATATTTCCAATCTAGCTGTTGACATTAACTGCACAGCACTTCCGACACTGCTAAGTCAGTGTACTCATCCTTTTCAGTACATATAAAACTATACTTTTTCTTTTTCTCTCTCTCTCTCTTTCGCTATTATCACAAATTCCTGAATGTAATTTAAATGAATTTATTATGATTTACTATTAATATTAAGTTTAGAACTATAAGTTTTTTTAATTAAGGTTGGCTATGCTGCATATGTTTTTTTCCCATTGTCTTTGCCCTGTAATTGGATTACTTATCTGTTGGACAATAAATATTATTATTATTACTATTATTATCTTCCCCTGTTCCCAAATTTGAAAGAACCGCTACGGCGTCTTCCACTTGAGACCTTAAATGAGGTAAAATTTACTATAAATAGGTGGATTAAACGACTCTGAGAAAGTTCTTTGTGGACGGTTTAACGAAGTTAGTTTCTAGTTGGGATAAATACATTCAATACAATAGAGAATACATTGAAGAATTGCATTGAAATCTAAATAAAGATTGATGAAGTAGAATAATTATAGCCAAATTCCTAGAACTTTAGAAACATCCCACGTATGTCAGAGTATTCTTCCGATTTTCTGGGTGCTCCGACACGTTTATCTTTCCTTTAGATGTTTGGTTATCATTTATAAAGCGAATTTGAGTTTTATACGGATCATTTTCTCCTAGTGCAATCGTAAAACGCCTCGAGATAAAATTTTCTTTCAGATAAAATATGTAGTCAAAAGACCAGTAGCAAATTACGGTCACAAACAAATGTTTGCGCGTATTGTTTTACAATAGTGCCGCTGTTTAGTGATAGTGTTTGGTGTTTTGCAAAATGCTAGAATTCCGACACTTGATCGCTTAAATTGTATTAAAAAATAACTTATAAAGTTGCAATTTGCTAAGGAATATGGGAAAGGGTAAACGTGGGAATGGAAAACTTGATAGACAAGAAAAAGAAGACCAATTAGATCACTAACGCAATGAAATTAATTAAGATAAAAGAAGGTAAGGTATTCTTGAGACTTTAAAGGGAGAAAGGACCTATGGGATGCACCCTAGGAAACAATAAAAAATTACACCTTGAATGAAAGAGAAAAGTAGATAAAATTATAAAAGAAATTGCAACTCGGGGAAGATATTACTCAGGTGGGCATATCTTACATTTTGTGGTAAACTCTTTTTCTAGTGCCTAGTGCCTAATGTTCACAGAGCTAGCAGCAGCATAACGTTGCGGCCCCAATGAATCTGAAATGAAGTCTTCTGGTGAAGGCAGCAACTCAGAGATTGAAGAGCAAGAAATTATTTTGACCAAAATTTAAGAACTCATATCCGTACAGTGTAATTCGTACTTGTATAAATCTGCCTATTCTCTTCTATTAAGAAAAGATTAGATTTTTTGACGTGTCAATTGTATTTATTTATTTTCTTACCATTAGTTATGCTACACTGCACTCATTGGTTGCAATCACTCAGTAGTATATTTGTATTAAATCTTATATTATTCCAAGAATTATTGGTAATATATAAAGAGTTAAAATGGTTACCTAAATACCTAAATAAATTAAAATAGAAGGAAGTTCAAATAAAATTTGTAAGAGAAAATATTTTCCTACTGCCACAGGAAAGCCGCAATTAATTTTTTAATATTAAAGTCTACCATGGATGATATTGAGAACCCCTGACTTTGCAAAACGTCAAGTACGATGTTCATTTCTTAAACGTGGAAACGTAAACGCTAGTCAAATTTGGATCATATCTAGAACAAAACAAGTGGTTTGTATTGTTTACTCTTCGAACATGTGATTGAAAAATAAAGACGAATGTTTACAATTTAACAGAATATAAGAATTTAACAATTTAAATCAATAAATATAAGCGCTAGTAAAATCCGGATCATATGTGGAGTACGGTGAACTGCCTCCTTTGATAGTACGTACTTTGTTTACCACTACAGTCGGATCGTATGCATGTGCCTAACAGGGTACCCCCTCGGTTTCTTAATACTATTTTATTATTTCACTTTGATTTGCCCATTTTTTTATCAATTTGTTTCTCCTTTGTACTCTTTGACTTACTTTCATCTCATATAATCTTGTAAATAAATTTTACGCATTAGTTATCACAAACCCTGTATAGGTGCCACTTATTTCCATATCTAGGTTGTTATCTATAATAATAATAATATAAATAGTGGTAGATCTCTATCATATAAGTTATCTATAATGGAAAAGTATAAGAAAATAAGCTTTGAACATGAACTTTTATGTCAACCAAAGTTTGTATAATAATATTTATTCGTGTTTTGCTTCTGATTGCAACTTATAATTAGTTATTATTATTAAACCACGGCAATTGGTAAGGTAAACACTAGGAATAGTCTGTTTCCTAAGTGTATTCTAAAGCATTGTTTTTCTTACTATTCTTCATCAATCCTTTACTAAAGAGTTTTCAAAGTTAGTGGCAATTTCCAGCACTATACAAAGAATATTAGAGAATAATAATCTAGTAGACTATGGAAAACAATCTCGCAGTGTTTATTTAAAGCAACTTTTTATCTATCATTGGACGGTTAGTTGTTGAAGTTATATTCGTTATAGCTCAGCTACTTTTCTTTTAATAGTAAAATAGAATGGAATTGAGCATAGGGTACTTTCAAATCATAATTTACTATGACTTTGATAGAGGTTTAAGCAGTTATGAGTGCAAAGAGAGTATAGATTCAGTTTTTAGTGAACAAGCACTTTCCTTGGCTACAATTTACCGATGCGATGGTATAGGGAATTTGAACGCGAAGGGAATTCTGTTCAGCATCAAAAAGGAGCAGGACGTCCTCCTACAGCTGTTAACGACAAAAATATTGCTACTGTTAATAAATAAATAAATAAATAATTGAAGAGGACAATAAAGCCTCTTATGCTGTAATACAGCATCAATTCAAAATTGGAACCTCAGCTGTTAAAACAAACATACACGATCACCTGTATTTATAAAAAGTGGTAAGTCGTTTTGTAGCGCATTACCTATCTGACTTCCAAAAATCGGGGCATATGAGAATTTGCCATGGAACTTTAATTTATTAAATAATGGGGGCACCAATTTTTTTTTTCCAAAATAGTGACAGGCGACGAAACTTATATTCGCTTTTTCGACCTTGCTACCCACCAAGACGGTCGTGCATGGATTCACAAAGATGGGGAAACTCCTACAATGACTAATTGTAAGAAGCAGCGAAAAAGGGTAGATATGCGGTATTCTTCAGAAGTACAGCTTTAACAAATCCAATTAAGCTAGATGAACAAAAATAGTTACAGCTAAAAATACGTGGTACACTGAAAAATGTTTGCCTGAAGTGTTCAATAGAGTTGCAGACAGGGAAATTATCCTCCACCATGGCAAAGCATCGCCCCATACGCCAGATTCAACTCTCCAGTTTTTGGCCGAAAAAATATAAAGGTAATAGAACATCCGCCGCACTCACATGATTTAGCAATATGTGACTTTTGGCTTTTTGGGCTTTAACGAAATTTGCGGGTTAGAAAGTTATTGTCTGAAAATTGTACGGCTGTTCACGCTTAAAAGAAAGAATGGTCAAGTATATCATTGCTGAAAGTGAATTACTTTGAGCATACTTAATCGACCTTTGAAAAAATCATAATTTTGACTATGTATCGTTTTTGATACATCTGACAGTTCAAGTACATAATTGATTCATTCAAGATATTTTATTCAGAAGTTTTTATGTACATATTTATTCATACTGATGCATTTTAGATATTTTTATATTTCTGTGTTATTTATTCAGTCCATACAATTGTTTTTGACATGTTTGTTATTACATGGCTTTTGACATAAGAAGCAAAATGACGATGTCTACTTATTCTTGTTTTTTCCCAAATAGAAGCATTTTTTACCTCTAGCACGGTTCTTTTCGGCGACTTATCGGCTTTCTGTTTCTTAAATGGGCCAGCTTCATTATTATTTGTATTAGCGATATTATGTGCTAGGACTTTTGAGAGAAACGCCACAGGTAGTTCATTTCTTGGGTGTTTCTTCCGTTTTACCATATAGGGGTTGCCAATGATATCGCCAACTCATGGAGAGAACATTTACGTTTTGTGTGTCTTTGAGTTTGCTTCCATTTGGGATGAATTTCCTTGTATATGATATAAGCATTTAACGCAGAAATATCAATTGTGTTGGAAAATACAGCCATAGTCCAGTGATTATTTTTACGTTTGCAACTATGTCAACTCAGAGTTTTGTCTACCGTATCAACTCCTTCTTTCGTTGAGTTATAAAAAGAAATTATTTTGGGCAACTTTTTCGGATCGTCCACAACATTAGGTTCGTGATGCATTGTGCTCATGACTACTGTGCATTTGTTTTGTGACTTACATAGATACCGCGGGACTATCTTGCATTCCAACAGCTTTGGGGGAATCGATCTTTTGTTCTTTCGCATAGTTCCAACCATTGTCATAGTTTTTTCTAAAAGTTTTTGGCCAAGGTTATGTGAAGCAAAAAGTTATTGATGCTGAAATTATATCCTTTTAGTCCCTCTATCAAATTAAGAACAACCCTTCACCTTCATTCCGATCTCGATATCCGGATACAGCTTTCCCAAGTATGGCTGTGTTTTCCACACGTAGCAAGTACGTGAATTAAGAAGTAACCAAAATTTCACATCATATCCCTTCGATCTCGATGGAATATACCGACGAAATTTACAACGACCGTGAAATCCCAATAATTGTTCGTCTACAGTCATCTTTGGTTCCCATGTGTGTTACTACTAATACTCTCATCATAATCTGAAGACGAGCTTCTTTCCTCTCCTACTTCAGTATTAGAAACAACAGCATCGGAATCAGAAACAGGTTGTTCTCTTTCACTTTCATCCAACACTTCATTCGCAAGATCTTCTAAGGTCAAATAACGCGGATAAGATATTATTTACACTGCGCACAATTATTTTATTTGTATTTTCAAATAAAAATAATTCGTTGTAGAATAACAAGAAAATACTTCACAAAAATGAGTAAACTTGGTCGCGAATGACATGCACAATAGTACAGAAACACTTCAAATGCATGTATGTATCAATTATGATACATTGTTAGAATTATAACTTTTAAATTTCTCATGGCCTACTAGAAATTTATTTTTAAATGTTGCTTAAAATAACGACATCTACAGTGTTGAAAATGTGTGAATACATATGGCAACTCACTTTCTTTGAAACAAAGTTATGTTGAAAAAAGTGTATAATTTTTGATACAAAGCTCGATGAACGGTTAAAATAAAATCCTAGGAAATATTAACCATCCTTTTTATTCTCAGTAATTTGGACTAGAGCGAATATGTTCCAATATTTTATGGGTCTAGTTTCATCAAAACTGGAATTTAATACTTTGTGCGGTTTACTTCTAAGTATGTATCGTTCACACTTCATAGTTTTCATATTCTTTGTTCGTATATATAATATACTATAAACAACTCCATCAGAGTCCAATAATTTTGTATACAATTAGGTATTTTAATCAAGTTATATTGGGAAAAATTTTCCGCTTTACTAGTTGGAAGGAAAAGTTTATTCAGAATCTCAATCCATGTACTACACGATGTCGGCAAGGTAAAACTGACAAGATTCTTTAAACTCAAGGTATCAATTTGTTTAAAAATAGACAGATATGTGTTGTCATACAAAATACATTGTTGCAAAAACAACACTTTTCTATGATAATCAAGGACAAAGAAGTTTTATGATGAAAATTAAATGAAAGTACAAACATTTTCAACACATTTCCATTTTTCTGATAGATTTTTGCATGTGCTATTGATATCCTTAATCGTGGTATCCTTAATATCTCAATCCATTATTCAAAAAGCACTTGACGATTACATCATTTAAAATAGTAAAACTTCTATATACAAATGTATCTTTATCTAAAAATTGATCACATCTGTCGACGAAATAAACTTATAGTAAGTGCTTATATTAGCGTGCAACACAATTCAGAACTTTGCTTAAGAAAATGACAAATATGTTGGTAAAATTGTCGAAAAGAACTACTCCTGATTTTACATTGCGCAAATATGGAAGGTTAAAAGGAAGATCTACTGATCCTTGCGAGGTACGCATAGTGACAAACAACCCCCAGACCAGTTTATAACAAAAGAGCTTGAATTACAATAGACATATTACAGCACAAATGAACGAATTAAAACAAGATTATAAGACAGAACAGAAAAGTTGTTATTTCTATGTAGTGCAACTTCGAATTAGAAGATATCGTTAAACAACGTCAAATTAGTTTTCATAATTCACGTAATTTATTGAAATGATACAGACGTTTCTTGACTAAAATACTTTTAGTATTCGTAAGCAATAATTGCTCATTACAACCATTAAACAAAAGGTCTGGGCTGTGTCTCCGTGATTTATTTCTTTGATGTATATGTAGGTCTCATCAGATTGTCGTGTTTCTTATTTTGTCTGTTCTGCATTGATTCTGGATTCTAGATTCCATAACTCGCTGCTCTACATGATTGTCGCTCTCACCATTTCCGTTTATTTTTATTTTATATATTATTTTATTTATTTCCAATTTCCGTTTGTATTCCTTTCGTTACTTCTATTTTCCTAATGACTGTTTACTTCATTGTATTGAATGTGCTGCCCGTTCATCCCACTACTACTGCATTTATTTTCCTCTCCATTTTCCCAATTCTCTTCTCTATTTGCACCCATGTACTTGAAGCGAATCAACCTGCTCTATTTTCTTTCCATCCAACTTGGCTTCATATGTTATCTTTTATCGTGGTGTTTGCTTTTTGTACATTGATTCATGTTTATCCTTGCTAGTTCCTCCTCAAGGTTGTACTGTAGGTTTTTCTCTATATCTGACACGAACGCCATGTCGTCTGAACATCAGTTCATTCAATTATGTTGTTCTCATTTGCCAGTAACTTAATGACTATCACCCTTTTCTCCGCTTCCTTCATTATGTTGCCCAGTACCATTAGAACGGAAGCGGGCTTAATACACATCCTTGTGTTACATCTCGTCTCCTTCGTACTTATCGCTTTTTACTTCTATAATATTTGTATTTAAAGTGTATTCGACCGAGGCCAATAAAAATCCTGACCATAGAAAAAAATTCAAGAAAGAGAAAAGAAGAAATATAGAAATCAGAGAAGTTGTAAATGTTTGATTTGGTTGGTATATGTAGATAGGATAACGGACGGAAAATGACCAAGGAAAGTATGGATATGGATTCCTCCTGCCAAAATAGAGGATAATAGAGTACAAGTTTGGAGGTAGACGCTATAAACCGGTGAATATATATACATATGTGTATATATACATACATATATCTTAAAGTGAAGGTAAAAGAAATTCGCCATAACCAATGCTTTAATTTGGACAGACACCATTCCAAAGTATTTTTGGAGCGAGATTTAAGCGGCGGGGTAAAAAGGAATTTATGATATCAAACCAGATGAATTATCTTGAATTCTCTCTCCCAGAAATGTTCGGGATAATAGGTGATAGTATATATTTACAGTGCGCGCCTAAAGTATGGAATAAATTCAGATCGTTTTATTGTCGAACTGGCAGTATAACAATGCTACCATCTTACATAAGAAATTCTTGTGTACACACAATTAATTTGATTAAAGCTTGCCCTAAATTAAGAGACTTGAAAATCATTTTGTGTTCTAGCATACTTTTTGATATTTTGTTGCACCTGTTTCAATGAATATACATCCACGTTCAGTAATTAAGCTCTGATTTGTAAGTTTTATATACATATACATATATTATTGTTTTTATCATTTTCCGCTGTCTCGCTTGTTGTGGTATAGTGGATATGGAATGGGCTTGAACCAAGTCATAGTCCCGTCTTAAAAAGTTTTTGTTTTCAGAACGATGTGGTGTCACCGTGACACCGCGCGAATTGAAACATTAATATTTCAACAACCAATAACTATATATAGCTGTCTTTTTCAGTAGCAGCTTGTTTTGACTTCATCTTTCGTTAGTCTAGAGTGAACTTTCAGCACGTTCACAAGTGTTCTGGCAATCAGTCCTCTGGTGTCACCGTAACGTAAGGTCGGTTTTAAAAGTCCACCAGAATTGTGCCTTAGAAGACTAGTTCTTTAAAATATTTTTTATGTCTTATGAATTAGAGTCTGTTTTGTTAAATGTATAGGAAGCGTTTTTGATTTTGTTTCTTTTTTATGAATTACTCTTTTTTCAATACCTAAAATTTAGTTACTAGAAAGGTGCCATTTTAGAAATTGCAATAAATTTTTTTTTAAGTTTATTTGTGTTTTGTTTCTTAATTTAATTTCAATTTTCCGTAAGTAATTATTCAGATTATGTATAATTTAAACAAATTTTTGACACAGATTCTCTTAAAAGCGCGTCGCTACAAGTGGTGTCACCGTGACTCAACGTCGGCAATTAAGTACCGAAAAAAGGGTCGGTAACTAAAGGTTAAGAATTCCTTGGTGCTAATGCCTGTTACAGATATTAATTCTGGAGCTATTTTAATTTAATGGTTAACGGCGTGTATTTCATCTTGTTCTTTCAGCACATCTGCATCCTTCGATATTGAAATGTCTCCTAAGTAGGTTTTCTTTCCTCTGGTTTGACGGGTGTCTATTACTTATGACCGCTTCATTATACTATTATAATTTTATATATACCTAGTATATTTGCAGTAATAGAGCGTGTTTGTGTTAATTGATACCTTTGTGAAAACTGTTGGTGGATAATCTTTGCTGCTTTTTTGTGTATTTCCAAATAGCCTCTTCCAGCCATTAATTTGCATGCTCCGGTTATCTATCTTTTTCTCGAGGTGTACCAATTTCAATCCATAGTAGTTCGTAAGGGTTGGGCATCATATATGAAAAACAGGAAATTTAATTTTCATTGTGTGACGACGCTATGTTTGGCCAAACAAAAACCGCATTTGTGGTTACGTGGTTGTTTTAGCAGGTTAATAAATCACGTGCTTATTTGTGACATAAGTACAAAGCACAAAATTTGTTCCTTTCAAAATTATAGGGTACAATATTGAAAAGCAGGGATTGTTAATAGGTTCTGGTAAAATAATGAAAATCGTGCGTTCCCTAATTGAACCAGTAAAACTGAACCCGAATACAAGGGTGAATCAATTGTCTTTAAATCGAGTATTGAGAGGAGATCTACCTATCTATTCGAAATCAATGATTTGGTTATTATAAGGCAGTTAAGTTCTTTTCGTATTCTGATAAAATAATTAAAGTGCATATGCAAAGCTGAATTTTTGCAGAAGAACGAGGAACACAGAGCAAAGAATAACAGTTGTAACTTGTTCTTGTTAGGCACCGATTTTCCACTAGCCGATGGACTAATGATCAATAGTTGACGGACAAAATGTGGACCAACTACTTTGCGAACTCAGCTAGTACCTTATTTTGTGGATGGATTACAAATATAACATAATCAATTACACCTGCTCCCTATGTTTACTACAGAAAGCTTACAGAGATCCGTAACTTCGTATGTTCTTATTGTTGACCAACCTGAGAAGTAAAAATCAAGTTTCTAAGTAAACGTACTATTGCGGCAACAAAAACCTGGACAAGTCTTATAGGCTATTTTGACAATTTTTAGCAGTATAAACCAGTCGTTTGTCATGTTCATGTCAATTTTGATGTAGCCATTTCTTTTTAATGTCCTGAATAGTGCCTTTTGGAGACTCCAAATCTATTACCTAGTCTTCTTATTGACCATCCTTTCCCAAGCAATGCAATTACTTGCATATTTTACCAGCACTTCAATCCAGTATAATGACATATGTCAATAATGACTTAAATAAGAGATAAGATTTAACAAGGCAAAAGCCAGATTTAAACTACATTATTTTAAGTGTCCCATGTTTTGTTGCCGCAATAGTACATGTATGTAACATATATGATCAGACGAGAACTGACGTGTCTGCTGTTACGTACATCACATTATTCACTAAATGTACATACATATGTATGTAGTGTTTTCTTTGGAAGTCTTACCTAAGCTTTCTATCTATCGACAAAGATTTCGTACTCACGAACATTTTACCAGAAATCTTATTTTGTACAATCTATCGATTTAATTTAATAACACACCTGAGAAACTAGGAAACCGCATAATAAAATTGTAAGCAGCCATCAAAAATAGCTCAAAGGTTACAAGATTTTCCAGGGAACAGTAGAATGAATGCGATGAATTCCAGATGTAACAGAACTAAGAGGATTATAAATATTTGGTTTGAACTCACTGGAAAACATTTTCGTTCCCTAAATTAAACAAATAAAATAATTCAAATTATTTATTTGTGTTCACTTTAGTTTACCGATGCGTAATTGTAAGTCCTGCAATTTTAAAATTAAAAAAATCATTGTGATCCTAACTTGTGCTAACTTTAATAGCACACTAAACTATAATTCTATTCATTAATTAGTTTACAGGAAGCTAATTATATAGATACAAATAAATTACACCTTAAAATGGGAGCCACTGTCGAAAATATCGTTGCGTTTTCACATACATATTTTGTTGTTTGATAAAACATGTTTTGTATCTCTGAAAATATCACTTTTACCATGAAACACGCTAGCTAGGTGTGTGAATTAATAACTCTCACAGGATTCGTTTATAATCAAATCGTAGCAGCGAAGTTGTAAACACATCGAATTATTTTAAACAGGTTTATATTGTAGCCTGTATATTTATTTTCAATAAGACTTCTGGTTAAAATCTTAAGATTACACATTTTAAACTGAAATTCGTTCAGTCAAATTGAAATTACAATATAATTAATGGAAAATAGGCTATTGATGTATAAGATCTATCTCAGCAGCTATTGATATTTTATAATTAATAGCTAATATCATCCTTTACATCTGTAGACTAAAAACTAAATTTTAAATTTCACTCCAAAATTATAGAGTTTATTCATAACTTATGCATTAAATTAAAGCAGAAGAAACATAATAAACAAAATTTGTAAAAGAAAATCTTCTCCTACTCTCACAGGAAAGCTGTAATTATTTTTTTAATATTAAAGTTTCGCATGGAAACGTTTGAGAACCGCTGGTCTCGTATACAGTTTGACATAGAAACATAAACGCAAGTAAAACTCGAACAATATGTCTAGAAATGTAAAGTGGGTCGTTTGTTTCATTTGTTTCGCCTTCTTTGAATCCAATCAAAAGTTGGCGGCAGGCGGAAGAGACGAACACCTCATTGAAAAGGAGAGCCGAACGTTCACAATTAGAGAATCAAATGTATACGTGAGTAAAAGTACATCAATTTATGTAATTATGTATATATATATATATATATATATATATAAGTTGTGTGTTTGTGTGTGTGTGTTTTGTGAGCTAGGTACTTATCTTTTAGATATTGTCTCCCTTACCACTGTCAGGTAAATCGAATAACAAGAGAGCAGTTAATAGCTATATTTTCAGAACGTTAAAATAAAGTTTTTAGATAATCTGACTCAGTGAAAACATAATTGCGTTTATGTATAAACAAACTTTTGTTTTTATTTGGGCACTATCAACAAAACAACTAACGACTAGGATTTCTTGGTATATAGGATCTGTAAAAAAATTGACACAGCTAATAGTTTAATATGCACCTGCACATGTATGCACTCCAGAAGAATAAAGAAATCCTTATTTCCAAAAATGTTTGTTGAAATTTTAATAATTCTGTTCAAGGACTAGGGAAAACACACAATCTAGCCAAAGGTTTCCTTTTTATAAGATGTAAATGTTATTTTAATAAATTACTATATAAATTACTTAAATTCTGAACATCGGTTCTGAAATTAATAATTTATTATTATTATTATAATTAACATCTTTTATATATTTTTCATTTCGTGTATTAGTTTCTTAATTTAATTAATTTGATTTAATTTTTTTTGTAATTATTTTCTTTTTCTAAATTTTGTTTTAAAGAAAAGATTGTATAAT
This sequence comes from Chrysina gloriosa, assembly GCA_038088585.1. NCBI lineage: Eukaryota > Metazoa > Arthropoda > Insecta > Coleoptera > Scarabaeidae > Chrysina > Chrysina gloriosa. The sequence continues at coordinate 55,127,298 of CM076087.1, forward strand.
CGTAAGTATTTCTTAAATAGTGATTTGGTGCAATGACCGCTGTAACGAAACATTGCGGACATTCAGGTCATTGCTTTGATTTTGAAAACACAATTATTAAAACGGAAAGAAAATAATTATAAAAAAGTTAATGAAATACATTTGCTTTTCGGTAGAACAGCTTTCTAGTAACAAACATTTCTTACAATCATAAAAGAAACGTTTGTGTAGAAATCAAAGAAAAGTACAGGATTCTGCCCATAAAAATAACAAAATCTAACTCAATCAGTTTATACGCCGTCGAGTGTCCGCTGTTTGAAGCACCCAAAACCATCCGACTAAGGTAACTATTATAATGGTTCACAAAGTCCACTGTATCACATTCATAACTCCAAACGGAATACCAGTGAAGAAATATCAACGGCAACTGGTTATAAGTAAAGATTATTTAATTACTTTTAAAAATGCATGGTACTATATTTTCATATTTTGTATGTATTGTAGTACTCCCATATCCGCTGACTCCGTATCCACGGTTTCACTTATCCGCGGTTCGATAGGGCGCGAAACTATGAAACGGCGGCTCACGTACTAGTTGAACATGTAACGTGCATAAGCTGTCATATGCGTCTATGTACTTGAGTAAATGTCTTTAAAAACAAAGATAAAAATGCTATACCTATTTTTTAGCAATAAAATCGAAAGGTGTAGGTCACGGATATTTTATTTACAGAGTGACGAAGGAATTTGATAATTTGGATAAATTTGATCTTCCTCAGAAGAGAATAAAGATGTGGATGAAAGTTAACGAGAACCGCCATCATGGACGCTTGAAAAGTTTCTGCAATATTTCGAACGGCCCAAACATTAAGAGAACAGATGACAGGTTATGACCTAATAGTGGAACGCAGCATGAAAATTACTCGCACTATAACAGGAGCTTTGAAACGCTACGGTTACCCTACGGAATTGCTACCAAGATATGTTTACTGAAACGAAAAGACAAACCCGACAACTTCCAACAACAATGTTCTTTCAAAATGTTGACAAAGCTATTAATGATGCTCAGTCGTTCACATTGTTTTCTCCACAACCAAGCAAGGAATCGACTGCCAAATACTCGGATGATTAAATATGTAGCTCCAGAAGACAGAATGTCTTTGTCTTAGTTGACCCCATTTAATGAGTATTAAAATACGATGTTTTTGTTATTATCAATTCTATTTTCATTTATAGTCCATTGTCTTGTGTATGTACTACTGTATTATTATTGTTTAATTGTAAGTTTTTTTTTTTGTGTAATAAATATTATGTAGCACGTTATTTCCTGTTTAAGTTTTGCTTGATATTTCATATACATAATTTATATTTTATATATATACCCATTTGCTACTATCCACGGTTTCAAGTATTCATGGAAGACGGCGGAACCAAATCCCGGCAGACACCATGGCCTTACTGTATATATTACTAAAGTATGAATTGTAATCAAAATGTACTCGTTTAATAATGTATAATTTTAGGCATATTAAATAAAATGCGCCTACTAACACACACAAATTGTGAACGCGCCAATTACAGATGTAAGTACTCTGTAGAGGTGAGTATTGAAGAAAGTCTATAAATTTACAATCTCTAATCATAACAAATCACCGCATTTGATGGATACGGGATTTCTATTTGGGGAACGAAGGAATTTTCTTTCATCGCGACACATTCATATGCGATTGTCGTAGTTACTGTGATTAAATTATTAGCATTCAGATGATTTTGCAGAGTTCAGCATGATTATTTAATGATACGCCCAAATTAATTTGCATTTTCAAACATTTCTCTTACTATAGCATACTTATTAAATTATACATAGGTAATTGCTTTGTTTCAGTTGACGATGGCATAACTCGTTTTGTATTACAAAGCAAATATATAATCTTTTCAGAAACTTCACATTTGTTGAATAATTTCAGATATCTACACTGCTAATGACGTAATTAATATTTTATGAGGGAAAAACTGGACGAGTAACTACGCGATTACAAAATCCCCTAAGTTTATATTAATAGACATTACACCACAGACTTGATTGTTATATCTATTTCATCATTCTGTACATGCAGTTCTGTTATCAACTTATCACTTATAAACATTTCTCTGGATGTGGTTAATAATGTGCAGAGGGAAATGTCCGATTAATTCCACTTTGTAGATAAGATTATGTATAACTTTTATTTTTGAAATACAGGGATAATTAAATGGTTCGAAATATGTTATGTGACCATCCATGTTATTTGGTAACCATTTACAGTAAAATATGATTATGTTGTTGACACATATCTTTGTTGCTCATCTTGTATTACAGTAAGGAAATGCGTGTTATATAGATAAAGTAAAGTTTAATTGTTCTTAACCCTTAATTACTCGCCCTAAGAAAATTACATAACTGCTCGCATGGGCTGTCAGGTGACTCCAAATTGTACTACCAAATAAATATTATTTTTAAAATGGTTTATTGAAAATATTATATTTCAAGAAATAATTGGGCAAAAAGATTAAACAAAAAATAAACCAATCAGAAAAAAATGTAAATAAAACAAAGGAAAATTAATTCAGAAATTAACGTTTTATTCTTATGAGATTAAAGTAAAATATTTTTCAGGAGCTTTCATTGTCACTGGCATTGCACTGTTGACAACATGTCTTAGAGTGCTCGCTGCACACAAAGTTTGCGAATTTTTTGCATTTTGTTGCCACCTTTCTGTCCGTTTTCCTCGGGTATTTGTTGCAACGACCACGTTTTGCTGTGGTTGATAGAACGCGATATTCCAGCTCATGCACTCCCATAAGACGTCCTTTTACATTCTTAGGGGTTCGATGTAATACGCCGATGATATTCAAATCTACAATCTAATAAACCTTTGGAATGATGTATTCTGCCTTCAACAGAACTTAAATATCTTGTCTCAATGGTGTTCTAACTATAACTTAAAGTTAAATATTGAGAAATGTTGTTATATGTCTTTCACATGGAAACTTAACTATCTTAAGTTTATTTACTATATAAATAATGTTTCCTTAATGAGGGTGGAGAACTTACGAGATCTTGGAGTGCTTTTCGATTGCAGATTGAGTTTCTCTAATCACATTTACTTCATTTGCTCTGCAGCCTCGGGCATCTTGGATTTCGTTATGCGTTGCTGCAAGTTCTTCAGTAACCCTTTACTTTTGAAGACTTTATATTTCAGTTTTGTCGTCAGTAAATTAGAGCTCCGTGGTGCAGAGAAGACAATAACACAACAGCTTTATTTGCTTTTGGAACATACGAAACCGAAAAGCGACCTCCATTGAGGTCTGGCCTTGTTTCGCAGAAAGAACTGACGGATTTCTGATTTGCTCTTCTTTAGTGTTCCAATTAACGTGAGCTTATAAGGTGGGCCCAACAATTCATTTGCGAGTTTGGCACCAAATTGCCTGTGGTAACATTTCGGTAACTTCCTTTTATCGGATGTACTATATCATTAGGGCAGCTCGAGACTTGGTAGAGGCCCTCAGGCTGTGTGCCGGAATAAAATTCAAAAGCCAACAAATAAAAAGTTTTTGTATCTAGTAAGGCCTGATCTTTTATGCCGTATTTATTTGGTTTGCTTGGCATATACATTTTGTCTTTGATCCGACCACGAAATTCAATCAACTGCTCATCTATCATCACGTATTCGCTCGGCGAATAGGCTTTTTGAAAACTTGCTTGCAACGTATCGCAGAGCTCGCGCACAGCTGCCAAGTTATCCGTTTGTTTACGTTCAGGTCGTGTTATTTTATCGTCAAATCTGAGACATGGCAATAAAAATAGAAAACGTCGGGCGGAAAATTTCAGCATCAGTTCCATCGGTGGCCCAGAGATCTATAAAATTCAGATGTAAAGCTCTCGAGACTCGAGACATAATCAACAAACCCAGAAACGCTTTTATTTCTTAAACATCTGTGCCTTTTGCGTCACGTTCCCTTTGAAAGTTGTTTCTAATCTCTCCGATGTATTTGTTTGTATTTGTTACAAGCAAGTTCAAAATTTCGACAGAAAAAATAAACTGAAACACTGCAGAGGAGTCTTTCCCGATTTTGCTGCTGACTTGACTCCCGGTAAATGTAAAATTATATTATGGCTTCGTGTTCTTATTACTTTTGACGGAAGAAATGTTGGCCTTTGTTCTTTAGGACCAGGCTCACTGTTAACAAGGGAATACGGGAATTTAGCGCTCTCGACATACTCGAGCTAAAACCCAAATTAAGATGTAAGGTAACGTGCCGAGAGTTGCGTGGCCGTCGGGGTGTTCGGTATTTAACCTTACCCGAGCAAGCGGGGCTACGGACAGATACTTCCCTAGCTACTCTTCATACAGTTACATTATCTGGAATTTCTAAGGCTAAGGCAAGTGCAAAAGCTTGTGAAACAGGGTCAAGATTACATACAGGCTAAAAGAGCCATAATCAAGGCCAACTTCACTAGGCATGCACAAAGGGACCAGATTTAGTCTAGATAAGGAAGTTAGACCTCAACAGACGGCGGAGGCTACTAAATGTAAAGAAAGGGCGGAAGTCCAAAGAGGCAAGGTCGGGGGCAGTACTCGCGTAAGTTTTCCGAAAGGCAAGAGGCTAGAAGGTTTAACCTTCAAGGAGGCTACTTTGGAGAGGATCGTGGTAGTATGCATCGACTATCCCGCCACCCAGATGGAGCCGGCAAAGCTTGAGGCAATCCAGGACTATTATGGAGGCATATAACAACATTACGGAGCAAGGGCTTCAAGTCCGCTTTAAAAATACACGTATATGCGAAAGAACCGCTCTCAAAGCTCTTAAGTCTAAATAAAGGAATAAAGCTGGAGAACCTACTCTAAGGAGGCATGAGGACACCATAGATCTGGAAAGGACGCAGTGGGACAGACTTCATTGCCACTTCAAGTAATCTTATCCCATCTTATTCTAGAACAATTTTTGCCGTTATGTCTTGTAAAATAAAAATGGTCTGCACTGCAGAGATGTCTTCATCATTATCTGACGATTTTCTGGAAAGTGCAGGAGATTGATTTATTTTGCTTGCATTATGGTGATCACTTTGGATTATGTCATCTGACTCCGAATCAGATCCCACTTGTTCCTCGTCAGAAGCTTCTGTCAACTGTTGGAAAATTTGATTTTCTCTTCTATTCATGACCAATTCCAGAAAAATTAGATCTCATAAAAACAAAGATTTTTGGACTTTGTTTTATAAAAACGTAGAAAATGTATTTGTTGCGTAAATTTATATACTGGACTAATAATAATAATAATATACAAAATGATGTGAATACATTTGCCTTAAAATTGAGGTAATAATATACAATAAAATGACAAAATAAGAAACTCACTTCTTTCACGAAATGTTACGTAATTACTCGCACGGGGTCACTACCTAAGTGACCAGCGTCGTAGCCTTCTTCTGCCACGACTTTATCGTTACTGAAATTTCAACTTTGGGACGAGTTAGGAAGCTATCGGAGGCACGAGGAAATTCGAATCGCAGCAAGTGCTTTTTCTTAAATAATAAAGTGCTTTGACCCCACGCGAGTAATTAAGTGTTAAGCATATGTATGTATGTATATACATAAGTACGACTGCCGCAAATCTTTCCTTACCCATTCTATATTTCCGGACTACTATCGATACATATACGTGATTATTATCATAATTACATGTTTGTTTTTTTGTTCCCGCAGCTTTATCAATTGATATTTCGAATTAATTTCCGATCGACTGTATAAATTTAAGTACTGTACAGTATTAATCTAAACACGTACGATCTAACTTCACAATTCTGACAGTACAACTACATATGTATATCGTTTAGATTTAACTGAACGTGCATAAGCACATACATGTGTGGCTCCTGGAAATATACAGTAGAACCTCTAAAACCCGACCTGGACGGGACCATGTATGAGTCGGGTTTGCAAAAAGGTCGAGTTTTAAAAGGAAAATGAAATTTGTATAGAAGAGAAAATTAAAATAGAACAAAACCAGAATATGTATTGTACATACCAAATATATACCTACATATGTAATACATGTAAAAAGTTTGTTATTTTATTTTGCTTTACCTTCTTCTGCTTGCCGCATACTCCCTCCATGCTTTAATCCAAATTATATCCATGGGTGTAGACGAGTCTTGTTGTTCTACCTACTGAAGCATCATGGTGTGAGCCTCTGTAGCTGCTTAACTTTAAGTAAAATTGCAGACTGCAAAGTGTGTCTACTTTTCTCTAATTCTTCAATGACATAATACCGACATCTAAATTTCTTGGAAGATTTTGGACACTTTCACCTTTATCTAGCCTATCAAGGTGTTCCAGTTTTTGTTTTAACAAAGAACTAATATTTCTTCGTTTTCTAGACATTTTCAATATTATCGGCGAAAATTTAATTGCAGACAGCAGAGTTCACACAGAAAAATAGACCGGATAACAGATTTTGAATTCCTAGGAAAAGAATAATTAAAATAGACTGGATAAGGAATATTGAAGTTCCAGCAAAAAAGTAATAAAAAATTAATCGTGTTCTCGAAAAAGTTGTAAAAACATGAAATATTAAGAAACCGTTTGCTTCTACAGTCGGAGTCGGGTTTTGGAGAGGAACGGGTTTCGAAGGATCCGGTTTGAGAAGTTCTACTGATGTGCATTGGACGAAGGACTTCAAAGGATGTATTTCTCGATAATTTACCATGACTACAGACGGCTACAGGTTTTGTTTATATTAAATATATAAATCGTAACCTAAATAGTTCTTCTTTTGGATAATATCCACCACTTTTGTAGGTTACTTATGTGTTTCCTTCGGTATCTCCAACTCTATAATTAAATCAAATATAGAGATGTACGTACATAAGATAATAAAACAAAGCATGCTTGTGATCTAGAAAAATGCGATCTATATTGTTGAAATGTATCCAAGTGGCTCTAGGTTTACGGCGGAGATCCGTTTGTAAAAAGCCGACGTAAACCAAGTCGGCGTAAATTGAACCCAATTTTAATGGGAGGTATGGAGGTTCTACGTCGTCAAAAATAGGCATACGCAGTGAAGTTTATAAAATAATATAATATGTATAATTAGACTAATAGATGCATATGTATATAAAATAAATAAAATTACCCTTACCATACCTTTCTGAAAAATCCAGATACGTATTTCGGCAACAAAGTTGCCACCCTCAGTGGAAAACTGGGGTATCACTAGCGAATTCGGCTAATGTCCAAGATGCGACTACCACACAACGAACACTATACAACACCAAAACACTGCACAATGATCATCACACAATGAACGCGCAAAACACTCTAATTAGAAGTAGTCAATATATAGTAGTAATTGCAAACTTTAGAATTTATCCTAAAAATACATATGCAATATATAAAATTTAAAACAAAAATATATCGCTGCTATTAAACTACAACAAAAAATGAAAAATAGAAATTTTATTTACTTAAAATTTACTTTAAACATATACATTTTCAAAGTGTTGTTTTCATAATACAAAAGAGATAATAATTCATTTGTAATATATTTCAAATTTGAATTGCGCGTCAGGTAGTACATATAGAAGGGAGGGGGTAAAAGAGGCATGGAACGAAAATTGAGATGCGTATAACGTTTCAAATTTCTGAAAAACCAATCTGAAATGGACCTCGATATCGCGGCGGCAAATCATCTTCAGCGATCAACGAACAAAATTGTTGCATTTGCGGAGATAACAATCCACATGAGACCCATCAGTTTCAAATGCATCCAGAAAAAGACACTGTTTGGTGTGGATTTTGGTCCGACGGGGTCATTGGCCTACCGGGATTATGTGATTTAACGCCATTAGACTGGTGGAACTACGTTAAATCACAGGTCTACGCGAATAAACCGCCGACGATTGATGCCTTAGAAGTCAACATAACCAATGCCATCAATGGATATTGAGCCGAAAATTGAACCTCTCGGATACACGCCCGCCGGCAAAACTACGGCAGCCAACGACATTACATTCCATATATAATGTAGTCGAATACTCTTTGATATAAAGAAATAATAATGATTGATATCTCATAAACAACTTGTTATTTTAATTTTAACTTCGAGCGCCATTAATGGGAGACATTTTCACGTTTATAGGTTACATATAAGAAATAACTATTTTTTAGTTTTTCTATGACCCACTTTTGAAGCGAAACTCAAAACAGGATGGAGTTTGCTTGTATAGTTTGAAGTCTTGCTTTAAGCAGTTTGTGGAGGTTTTCTCCGAATGAAAATGAGCATGAGGTTGTCGGCCATCGCAAACGTGAAATTATAAAACGTTTTGAGAAAAGAAACTGTATTTGCAAAGATAAATCAACTAGAAGACCTACAATATTAACATATTGTCAATGATCTTCAAGAATGAATGAATCGGAGCCCGCACAAATTAATACGAAAGTTATCAGCACAGTTAGGTACGCGGGCTACGGTTAAATTAGCACAGGTCCCTAATTATAATAATAATAATAATAATAATAATAATAATATTTATTGTCCAACAGATAAATAATCCAATTACAGGACAAAGACAATAGTAAAAAAACATATGCAGCATAGCCAACCTTAACTAAAAAAAGCAAACATATAATTCTAAACTTAATATTAATAGTAAATCATATAATAAATTCATCTAAATTACATTTAGGAATTTATGATAATAGCCAAAGTGAGAGAAAAACAAAAAAAACGAAATAGTTATAGGTACTGGAAAAAATGAGTACACTGACTTAGCAGTGTCGGAAGTGCTGTGCAGTTAATGTCAACCACTGGATCTGAAATATCGTTGTAGTATTTATATAGTCTGTAGACAGGCGACCCAATCATAAGATTCGTTTTTGGCTGTTGCAAATAGAAAGTGTTAGTAAATCTAGTCGCCCGTCCAGGAACCAGAAAACTTAATCTTGACAACATATCCGGCATATCAATTCGATTGTGTAATAAATAATATAGGAACCTCATGTCGCTATGATGTCTACGGAGCTCCAACGGCTCGATACCAAAATCACTCAACAGACTAGCGTGACTATAGCCTCGTTGGGGTAGTCTCCCGTTTGGCGAAAGTAAAGATATTTTAAAAAGCGCCTTTGTACCAATTCTAGTGTATAGATATGTGCTCTGTAAAGCGGAGACCATATCAGTGATGCGTATTCAAGCTTGAATCGTACGAAGGAAAAGTAGATAGGCAGTATAGTGTCAATCGAGGAGAAGGATCTAGTAGTTCTAATAATAAATCCTAAAGTCTTTAATGCAGCATTAGAGATATTATTGATGCGATCACATAATGACAATTTAGATCGAAGGTGACACCTAAGTCCTTAACAAGGTGGCACTTCTCGAGCAAGGAATTGCCTAGGGAGTAGTTAAAGTCAATAGGTGAGCTTTTTCGTGTGAACGTGACATATTTACATTTAGATATGTCCAAACATAACTTATTATCAGCGCACCACGTCTATAGAACATCCAACTGCCTATGAAGATGAATGCAATCACTAGTGTTACTTACTGGGTGAAATATTTTCAGATCGTCTGCATATAGTAGTATGTGACAGTCTAAAATCTCTGCAATATCATTTATATATAGAGAGAACAGAAGAGGGTCAAGGTTAGATCCTTGGGGAACTCCTGATGTTGAGTAGAAATGCCGAGATTTATGGTCTTTGTAGTAGACATAGTTACTTCTATTGGATAGATAGAATGACATCAAAAGAACAAGTGACGCAGAGAAACCAATGTTTAGTAGTTTGTGAAGCAGCAAAGGGTGGTCTATTCGATCAAAAGCCTTAGTAAAGTCCGTGAATATAGCGTCCACTTGCACGTTGTTATCCATATTTTCGCTGAGGAATTGAGTAAATATTGCCAGATTTGTCACAGTTGATCGTTTATTAACAAAACCATGCTGATAGATGGATAATAGGGTTTTAATTTGCGGAAAAATGTTAGAAAACAGACAAGATTCAAGTTGTTGATGATTGTAATCGGTCTATAATTTTCTATACAACCCGCATCGCCCCATCGCCTATATATTGGTATCACTCTTCTATTTTTCCACCGTTGAGGAAAAACACACGATCGAAGTGCAAGATTGATTAGGTGGCATAAGGGAGTAGCAAAAACACCAGCGCAATCCTTCAACAAGAAGCTGGGAATACCGTCGTCACCCATAGTATTGCTATTTTTGAGTCTTCTTAATGCAAGGACAACTTCTTATTCACAAACGAAGGTTACATTAATTAGAGTACTATTCAGACCAGCCTGTGTGGTAGGTGCTGGCGCCGACAATGCTAACAGGTAAGCTGACCGAAAAATATTGGCAAATAGAATCTGCTTGAGTGAGGAGCTCGCCGTTCACATTTTTAAGGAATTAGGTAATCCATAATTGGTTCTTTTACTGCGTATGAAATCCCAATATGACTTAGGATTATTTTTTATAGAATTTTGCACTCGGTGTAAGTAATTATTGTAATGAGTAATTTGGAGTTAGTTTTTATTTTTCTTCGCTGCGATTTATATAATTCTAGGACACTAGCATGCTTTGATTGCTTGAGTTTTGAGCGGTACTTATTCGTCAATCTTATGTCATTTATATGTTCTTTAGTGAACCATACTGGATAGGTACTCGAGGAAATATGTTTCAGTGACACAAATAGATCAAGGCAATCGTATATTTTATCATAAAAAGCACTACACTCCAGTTCAACACTATATGTAGTTAAGGACGACCAATCGGTATCTAAGAAAGCCTTATATAAACTGACGTAATCAGCTTTCCTGAAGTTGTAGATATAAGAATTTTTGCTGGGGACTAAAATTTGGAAAACTATGATTATTATAACTGAGACACACATTAATACTGGGGTGCTCCAGATCCTCATCCAGCAACGGTATACACTCATGTTGCAGCACAACAGCGTTAATGTTGGTTAGCATTAGATCCAAAAGGCGTCCTCTCTGATTCGCTATTGAGTTGATTTGGATCAAATCAATGAAATTAATAAAATTATTAATTAATGGAGTCTTAGCGTCATTTACAACAGGATTATTGAAATATGGGACGTTAAAATAGCCTATAATTAAAATACGACCTGCATAATGTGTACATACTTCCTCTAGCAAAAACAAAAATTCTTCAAAATTAGAGATAGAAATATCAGGTGGAATATATATTACAAAGATTAATATTTTGTTTGATTGTACATGCAAAACGCAGGCAACAATATCTACAATGGGCACGGCACCCGTGATATTGTCAAGATCAATCCTCTCAACGTAATAATCAATACCAACACTATTAAAACCCAACAAGACACCTATTGACCGACCACATGAAACTGTCGATCACATCTGAAAACCTGGTAGTTGCTTGGAAATAGTTCACTACTGCTGATGTCTTCAGAAAGCCATGTTTCGACGAGGCATACTACTTCAAATTCGGAATCACAAATGTTTGCATAGGAGTCATGAGTTTTGGTTCGTAATCCACGCACGTTCTGATAGTAAGTAGCTAAGTATCTGTTGGACGAAGTCAGTTTCACGGTACAGTAGTTGGAATTCCTTTTATATATTTAATTCGAATGTCTTCATCTCCGTTCACTATTCTGGAGTCTAGCTCGGTTTTAACTTTTTTATAACAATTGATCTGACCTACAGTTCTGTCCAAGGAAATGCGAATATCTTTATATTTTACATGTATATATATATATATATTTCGTGACCTTTTTATACTTATCTTATATGATAGATCTCTACCACTAATAGATCAATAAAACAAGGCTGGTTTGAACGATAGTTATATTTTCAGAACGTTTACAAACGTTTTCGGAACACCTTCGTCAGTGAAAATATAACTAGATAAATATATAAACAAACTTTTGTTTTTTATTTGGGACTATCAACAAAATAACTAATGACTAGAATTTCTTGATATAGAGGATGTGTAACCAACTTTTATATATATATAAATTATAAAAACTAAATTAATGTGTAAACATACATGCAAATTAAGTAAAACCTTATATCAAAAAATCTTTGTCGAAACCTTAACAATTCTGTTCAAGGACTAGGGAAAACCAAATTTAAAAACCTAGCCAAAGGTTTCCTTCTTAAGAAATGCAAATGTCATTTTAACAAATTGCTATATACATTACTTAAATTTTGAATATCGGTCCTGAAATTAATAGTTTTAGTGTCTTTCTGTGTATTTATCATTTCATATATTAGTCTTTTTTTATAATTATTCTCTGTTTTTAATATAATTATGTTTTTAAAATCAAAGTAATGCCCAAGATCTTTGTAATGCTTTGTTACAGCGGTCATTGCACCAAAATCATTATTTAAAGAATACTTATGGCTATACAACCTTTTCTTTAAATATTGTTTCGTCTGACCGATGTAACAACCATCACAGTCTTTACAGTTTATTTTATAAACTACATTACTCTGATTTTGTTTAATTATTTTAGATTTAGTATTAGTAAAAAGAGATCTGTTACTATAATTTGGAATGAAAGTAATGTTTATGTTGTTTTTATTAAATTCTTTTTTTATTTTTCGCTTAAACCTTTTTTATAAGGAATAGCGTTATAACATTTATTGTTATTATTTTTAATTCCTCTATTATATAATTTGTTAATTCTATTTTTTATTATTTTTTCATAAAAACTATTTGGATAATTATTTTTATCTAAGATTTCTTTAACTTTGTTTAAATTCTTTTCCCTAAATTCAGGATTAGCTAATCTAACCGCTTGATCAACTAAACCGGTAACTACATTAATTTTATGTAATTTTGATGTTTCTGAAAAATAATTTAAATGTCTTCCTGTATTGGTAGACTTTATATGCCAATTTGTTTTCACAATGCCGTTATTATGCATGACTGTCACGTTCAGGAAATTCAATGAGTTATTAGATTCTCTCTCATATGTAAATTTTAATCTATTATGATAACTATTAAGTGAATCTAATATCTCATCAATACTATCCTTTCTTACGGAACAAATAAAAAACAAAAGTTTGTTTATATATTTATCTAGTTATATTTTCACTGACGAAGGTGTTCCGAAAACGTTTGTAAACGTTCTGAAAATATAACTATCGTTCAAACCAGCCTTGTTTTATTGACCTATTAGTGGTAGAGATCTATCATATAAGATTTATATTTTACAGAATTTCTAAGATTTTTCGCTTTCTTAATGATATTGTGGACGTCTTTTGTGTCACCCAGCATTACTTTAAGTGGACGCCTATTTCCGTCGTTGTTATTGCGGCCCAATCGATGAACCACCAAATTTTCAAGGTTGACAGCCGTCGATAGACTCTCAAGTAAGGACCTTACGACGCAATGATGTCTTCGTTCAGTAGCATTTTGGGAGTTAAGTTCCTCGACATTGAATATAATTAAATTTTGCTTCCGTTTATTCCTTTCGGTCATCTCCAGAAGCAGTTCCTCAAACACAGTATCATTCATCATATTTGGACCGTTCTCTCTCAGTGCCCTCAACTCACTCTGCAGTCCCAGAATCGTCGATTTCAATTCAATGATATCATTACTGTATTGCAATTACGACAGGACCAGGAAATTCCTTTTGTTTTTTTATAGATCTTATTTCCGACGCAGACAAATCTACGCAGGAATGTAAGAAATACTTCTTGCAGAGATAGCAATCAATTATTTTATGCTCTTCAGCCGTAGTTTTGCAACCACAAGAGCAACCAATTAAATTCACTTTCGAAACTATATCAAAACAAAATTCATATAGAACAAAGTATAATAAGGAATGCAAGACAGGGATACACTATTCACACCCAGGGGTCCGTCAGGATGACTAACGACACGACAAACAAAGAAGACCACGGCAGGATAAGAGTACAGATAAATAACAAAGGTATGGAAAAAGAGGATATGTCTACATACACGCATACGTGTGAAACAAAAACGTAAGTTTTTAGGTATGGAGTAAAATATTACTACGCGAATAAGATCTCTTATATACGAGTTTATAGAATGCGAATACAGCTGATTTTAAATCATATTTCTGTTACAAGGAATGAACAAATAGAAATTATAAACTCACCATCGTAGAGACGAAATAATGTACATTAATATGATATAGATCAAGCAATCAAATAATTTTCAATGCACTCAGAAATCACCGTAAAAGTAGAGCAGCGCTACATATGCTGTTGTCGCGAAACGACGACGACGTAGTTTAATTATGGGATCTTTTTAGATGTTAATGGGGCTAATTGCGCAAAAGTTGTACATAAACAACCCTTTTGATAATGGTTATAAGCAAACTTATTTTCTACTCAGTATTATTTTCATTTAATGAAGCGTTTGTTATGTGGCTATTAATAATAATAATTGTTGTGTTTCGTACTCGGTAAAGAGAGAATAAAAATATTTGAGTAATCAATTTCTTTATCTAACTTCTACAGTGGTTCTACGCAATCGTAATTTTAAAAAGAGAGAAACGATGTATCTTTTTTTGTTTTTCTACTCCCATCCTATGCATCTCCCTATATTCCCAGGCGCGCGTTAGGCGGCAAATTTGAAAAGAGAAGAAAAGGAACTCAACAGTTCGTCCTTTTCTAAGAAAAATACATTTTTCTTACAAATTTAATGTCTGCGGAGCTCGTGTAATTCTAGTCGAACGCCGCAATTGAACATACTAGACGTCAGGAAGGCGAATATGGATCAGTTAGTCTCTAACATTTAGCTTCCAGATACATTTATTCCCTTGCATAAGAAATTCAAGCTAATCTAGAATTCCGAGAACAAAATTTACACAAAGTTAGAGAAATTTTAAGCAAAAACGATTATTCAAGAAATTTGCATGAAAACAAATTACTATATGAGGCAAAAGCAAGTAAATGAGTGTAAAAGAAAGAGATTGATTAAAAAAATAACTAAATAAAATTATTGTTTTAGAACCACAGAATAAATATCGTAATAGATCTCTCAATACGTAATGAAACGTCGTCAACTCAGCGTTATAAACAGGCAAACGAACTACCCGTAAATAAACATAGACGACCTTACTCAATTTAATTACTCTAATTTTACTAACATATACATATCATTTTCAGTTACATGTTCAAAGAGTGTCGACAGATGCAGCTTGCATCGTAAAAGTACGAGATTAACTGAACTTTGCTGTATATATGGCTCTAATTTTACTACATTTTACATTTCTAGGTCTAAAAATCATCCTAGCTTATCGCATACTGTTAGTGATTCTTCAAGTTTTGTTTAAGTTTTCGTCTGTTTTCATTTGTCGTATAAATTGTGGAAAATGATGTGTAACAGGGAAATAAAGATAATTGAAATAAAAGTTATTTCTTTTATTGGTACTAATTGCAAATGTAAAGTAGAGCATAAAAATCAAAAGAATGTAATTTATAAAGTAAATTGTAAAGAATATGACCGATATTATATCGATTGGACCCAACAATATTTAAAGAATTGATTATAGATCTTAAAGGTTTCAATTGTACCATTGATAGTTATCGGAAAACGTAAATTGAGTTCCGATTCCCGAGATGAACGTAAGTTGAGTCCCAACATACATCCATAGGTACGTAAGTTGAGTCCCGGAATCCGAAATAAGGTGCGTAAATTGAGTCCGATTAACCTATACAGACAAAATAGTTGTGTGGTTGTGTGGTAGAACGCTATCTTTTGATATTAAGAAAAATATTTAAAAGTGGAAACCAGTTTATTTTCAGATTACTACTATACAACATATGTATATACAAACATAGAGAGTAAGAATTGTTATGGAAACATGTGTATTGAAATATTATAACACATACCTATTACTAAATTACAAAATAAACTTGTAATTTTTACTGAAATTAGCTTATGTCTATTGGAAGATGGAAATGATACTTTTTTCACAAACTGATATAAGGTAATTTGTTTGTTACGTAAACTAGTCATTACTTCTCGCAAGCAGATCTGTTTTTCAATGATACTTCTGGATTTCTTGCTCGACTTACTTCTAAGCTGAATGTATGTCTCACTTTGTATTCCTTCTAAGACCTCAATAAATGTAAAAATATTAGGGTGTGGACTGTTAAAGAGTCTGTTAATTTTCATTGGCGTTGGTTTCGACATCCATATTTGCTACTGTGGAAAGCGTTTCTTTAATGGATTTTGGATGCACATGATTCGATTGCCGGATGTTTTGCAGGTTCCTCTTGATTAACAATATATCCGTACGTGTAAGTGACTCGATATCACTCTTTTTCAGGGCCAAGTGAATCAGTTTGGCAGGTCTTGCACAAATATCGTCGACGGCTTTACGCTTTAAGTTATTACTCAGCTTCTGACGTTGTAGTTGGTCGTCTTACATTTTTTCATGGTTGTGAGGAGAAGGACTTTCCAAAATTTCTTGATTTATACCCACTTTCAAAAACGATTTGCACGTACGCTTACAGCACGTCCAACGATCAATTTCATTTCATTCGATTTATGGAAACGAAATTTAAATCTTTGTAGTACTAGAATGCTTCTGCCCTTTTCACCTTTTATAATTTCCATCTCATTTGTCTAATGTCACTAATATATTTGGTTACTGAATTTATAAACTAAAATTTACAACCCTGTAGCCTCTACTGCTACTATACTACTAAATTATAAATTGGACATGGTAGAAATATTAACTGTATAACTACCTATAATTGCACCCTGTCATTAAACTGCAGTTAGGAGTGATTCAGGTAGCAGGGACTCAATTTACGTAGTTCTCCAAAAAGGTATGGGACGCAACTTACCTAGGTGAAGAAGTAAGAAACTTGGGACTCAATTTACGTCGACGCGATAGTTATAGGTTCACATACAAATAATGGATATATAGTTTAGTATAGATTGGATATAGCAATAAATCTTCGTTGCTAGTCATGTTACTAGCTGCCAAAGTAAAAAAAATGTTTTGTTTATACGTTATTATATTTCACTGCCGATGCTTTTATGAAAGCAGTTTAAAATACGTGTATGAAATATAATTTGCAAAACCGAAATCCTGTATTTTATACCTAAGAAGTGGTAGCGGCAACTGGAAAGAGAGCTGTCTAACTGCCCTCTCGAGTTGTCGCTAGCACACTTCATGAAATATATATATGGATACCCATTTGACTACACTTAGGATGTATGCACACGTCACGAAATATATATATATATATATATATATATATATATATATATAGATACACATTTAACTACACTTAGGATGTATGTAGAATGTAAGAATAATTAGAGAAAGTAAAATGCAAATTACCATTCCACCAAACCAAAGGTAAGTATTTACATTCATATTAGCCAGTGATATTGAAGTAATAAATAGGAATGATATCACACAGGAGGATCGAAATCTGTAGTGCCTTAGATTGAAGTTTTACTTGGACAAAAGTCAATTTTTTAGATTTTTATTTAAAGAAAATATAATTTTGTATCAGACAATTTTATTTTTTTACATTCTTCTATTCTCACATATTCTCTAGCTAAGATTTTCTTTGTTAACTTTTTACTCTGGGTAAAATGTCCTAAACCTTTGCTACTACTTCTTCAAGTATAACTTCTTTCTGTGTACAATTCCATTGTCCAGCTACTTTGATTTGATTCTCCTCCCTAAACTGTAAGTTGTTCGTTGGATACGTAGTGTTCGATGCAATCGGTAAATAAACATATGCATATACAGTACCTAGCCCGGAAGAAAGAAAAATATTTTTCAAAGAAATACCTTATATTATGTTAGTAATTGTCATAAAGTGAACCAATATAGATTTGAAGATTTCATTGAAGTCAGTTTTTACTTAGTAATATTTAATTCTGAGTTATCTGACACTATATCACATCGGTAAACTCATCACCACAGTGGTTTACAAATAAATTCGGTGACACATGTTTCGCTAGCCCGAGAAAATGAAAAATATGAAAGATGTTCTATTTAAAATAAAGGTAGTGAATGTCATGCCACTAAAAGAGGGCAATAAAAGAATCTCAGATGACCTACTCAACCAAATTTTGAAACACTTAATACCCATTTTTATTGAATTCGTTCTTTCGTCGTGTAAAGTCCGTCTAATGATTCTTTTTACACACGTCATCTATTTTTATCCGTACGAATCAAATTGGTACTCCTAGTTCAAGTTAAGCACTATATACATAATGTATTGAAATAATCTGCACTTCAATCTGCACTGTAAATTGATTAACGTAGTAGTTTACATGTAACTTCTGTGTCAGATATACATACGTACTTGAATATTCGATACCGATAAATAAGGATAGTTAGATCAACCGGCGATCTTTGCTTGTGTCATTCAACAGAGACGTGTGTAAAAAGATTCATTAGACGAACTGTATATGTTCTGCTAAAACGGAAACTTAGTGACTTGGTGTACTATTCAGCTAGTTTATATAATAATCAAGTAATTAGTCGAAGTGCATTTTCATTTCAGACGCTCATTTGCTGCAGTTAGGTATATTGTAGTATATCAAAATTTACAGTTAATGTTGGGGTTATGGTCTTCAATTGTCATTCGATTTATTTTGGGGTTTTATTTATACCATATCGACACCACGCCCAACACTTTTTGAGCATTTTATTACCCTACGGGTGTTAGCTTCTTATTTTAACTCCAGCCAGAGACGTTTAATAGGGAAACAAATGTCACTAGAAATAAACTGATCAATTATTATAAAACGCATCGGTTAATAGACAGAAGAATATTGTTAACATTCAAACACATACATACAACACTTTTACATTACAAGAATTCATACAAAATTATTGGAAATAGCCAAGGATACATCGACATTCAGTACAGGTTTCTATAACAGCGATATACCTGGATGAACTGGAGTCAAGGTGAATTAAAGTTTTGGTTTCGTGGACAACTTAGAAATAAAGCAGTGTAGTCCTGGTTTTGACAAGAAATGAAAAAGCTTGTTTGATTAACGACGAAGGAAATTGACAAGATAGATAAGTCAACAAATAAATCAATAAATATATTTGGAATAAGAGGGTTTTAAGAGGAAGTACCAGTGAATAAGAGAACCTCACCATACCGGAGAAGATAGAATCTAAACAGGGGAAGAATCCATAGAAATTAAAGGTGCATCGAGAATAGAAGTTAAGAGAGAAGATATAGGAAGAACCATCATCGAAAAAAAAATTACATTCACACACACACACAACACTAGGTAATTATCTTGATTTTATGTTAAATATTTCTCAAAATTTATAAATATAATCTATATGTGGCGTTAGTAACTACGCTTATAACTCAAGGACGCCTGGACCGATTGCGATGATTCGCACCAATTCGGACTGGTCTCCCGCCAAACAAGAATAATACCCAAGAAAATTCCCGAAATATCCCCGAAAAAAATTATCAAGAAAATTCATTTTCCCATACATTTTGTATGGAATGACTTTTACGACGGCGTCTTCATGATAGATGACGTTTATGTTTACGTTGTGACAATTTTTTTTTTGACAATTTTTTGCGACAATTGTTTTTCCACCAAAATTGTTTGATAATTGTTTTTGTAGCAATTTTTCTTTGTCACATTAAAAGCGAACATAATTTCAAATGCTGGTTCCGGTATTGCCAGTAGATGGCGTTGTGTGCATAAACTTTTGACAGCTGATTCATTTGCACGGTCTTTCGTTAATACGAGAGTAACCTTTATTTTTGGTAATCATAAGTCACTAATTGCCACTTCCCTTTCGACTATACAGATACAAGGACAAATTCACCATAGAATTAGATCATTGCAGCCGGTTGAAGACGTACAGCATAAAATTGTTATAAATTTACTTCATGGCCAATATGGAGGACCAACTTGATCGGCGTCAAACGATCAATAGCGCAATGAAAAGAGAAACTCTGCAAGATTTGCAGCAAATACTTCATGAATATCATGCATTGATTCGGTTATTCAAAACTGCGTGGTATCGCATGCCAAGTGATGACTATAAAGTCGTGATTAGAGCAAATAAGCGCCCCATTGGAACATACGAACGACAATTCAACGCACCGACAATAGATAAAATCGCAAAATATAGTATATCACAAAGTAATCGACAGGAGTGCAACCCATACAGCAAATAGTTTAGCAGAAAGTTGCGCTACAACGATACGCGAATCATTTGGTCTAAATTCAATAAAGTAAACGCTTTGCTTCCACGTGAATTTGCTCCTTTTTGAACTTTTATTCAACTTAATTAATTTTATCGTAATATAAACAAGTTAATAAAACTCAGGTAATAACTTCAGACAACATTTATTAATTCTAAGGCGGTCCGAAGTTCGCCGGGTCAGCTAGTTTGTTATAATTTATGCTTTTTATATCATTAATTAAGAGCTAGGCCGATGCAATTTTGTTTAAAAAATTTAACTAAAGTCTCAGTACAATATACACAATCTAAATAATTAATAACGGTTAATATATAAATTCATTGTCCATGTAATTCAAAATAGAAACTGTAAAGACAACGTGTGAAGTAAAGCTATGTAATTATCATTTATTTTGTTTGAATTGTTATTATTATTACAAGTTGTATAGCTTCTGAAAGCAGTGGTTCACGAAAATTAATAAATAGTCAACTTTGTATGAATAGAATGTATCTAACTATATAAAGACATCGATTTTTAACTTTAGGTTAACGTATATAAAGGAGTAGTAGATTTCCAACTAATTTTATTTGCTATTATTTTTCAGATAATATGTATTAGAAACAACTTCTCCATTATATAACAACCAGTTTATTTATTCTTGTGTACTACAAATAATTTCAATGTTCAGCTGTTTATACAGGATAACAGCAAATTACTGTGGTGAATTTATCTCATACAATTGAAGGCAAGAAAAATCAACTAATTACGTTTCAAGCTAGACTAATTGAATAGTATAGCAACTATTCATAGTCACCCTGCAATTTTAAAAGAAAGTATACTTTCTTTCATAATAACAAGTTTTGGTTATTAGATAAACCAGCCGAATAGTAAAACACCAAGTTTATATTTTAGTCGTAAATGCACTAGTTTTGTATTGGGTCACTTATTGTTAGTATCAGATCTATTTAGTTCACTGTGCTAGAAATTCAAGTCTTTATCTAAAAGTTGTTTGAAGGTTGAAGTTGCCTTTTAATCCCTGCCTAAATTGCGGTCACACTAATATTTGAATTTTATGCTTTGTATTGCTACAAGGATATTGGGTAATATTTAAGTATAGGATATTCCTTAATTTGACGGAGTTGGATTGATGAGGTGGAATTCGTAAACGTGAAAGCGTCCATAGAGGACTGGGCCGCGGTTGGTCGATTTTCTCCAATTTTGGTGGCATTGGCGCAATGAAGCAGAGTTCCAGACAGTTAGACAAATTTTGCTTCCTACGAGGATATTAAATGTCTCGGAGAATGGAGTTCTTTTACTTTCCTTTACATTGTTTATTGATTTACTTAAGCATATTACTTATTATGTATGTATGTTACGTACTCTCTACCAATCAGATCAATTGATATACTTACATGCAGACGTACCATTTCGTACCTGGTTTCAGTATTGACAATATGAGCAAATTTCTAGTACAATATCTTAGTATGAAAGTTGGATATTGAATCGCTCAAAACAACTTCTAAACTAATTTACCGACGCTATATCACATAGGTAAACTCCTCACCACAGAATTGCTTCATAGTAAAATCGGTGACACGTGTTTCGCTAACTCAAGGCAAGCATTCTCACAACCGTATAAACCGAAGTGAGTAATTTGATAAATGTCAGAAATGTTTTGTCTATATTGATCGTAAATCATCTTAAAGACAAATAAATATAATATATTGAATACTTTACACAAAAAGTAGATTATTCTAAACTTTACATCAATACTACATACTATACCTTGACTTGGTAATACTCGAGTGCTATTATATTCGCATTCCCACTGCACTGGTTTCCCTTCTTCGTTGATGTCCCAACAGAAGGCTGTTCTAGGTAGATAAAATGCCTCATGTTCGACATACAAACTGTCATCATCTTGAAGATATGTATGCGATTGTATAGCAGCACATTCAGAGCTTTTAGCATAAACAAGACTAAAATGCCGAGTACCGATTTCCTGTTTCACATCGTATATGGTGAAAGTATATGGAAACACAGTTTTAGGTTCACGACAATAATATTCATCAAAAACAGTTTGCCCTAACGGGCAACATTTTAATAAACATCGACTGGTATTGCAAAGACAGTCGCTTGATAGCGATTCATACTGAATATAAGCACTTTGCGTATAATTATCTTGGTCGTTCTTATCATCGTAATTTAATTTACACATTTGTAACGACGATTGACAAGATACGAGTGACACAAGCACAGTGGCTAATAAATATAAGAGAAAGCGCGGCATCAGATTCTCCGTTTCAAAAACCTATTCTAAACGATCGCACACGAAACTAAATTTTTCGACTGAACATGACATACGAAAAGCGTGCATGAAATAAATATAGAGGTTCGTGGATTTCGACTAAAACACAAGAGCACAGTTCAACCGTACCTAAACACCTAAACGGTTTAATAATTTGTGTGTAGTATAGCAGTTCGTTTAGTACAGTAGAGGGATGAATTCAAAAATAGACGATGCGGGTATAATACAAGCTCTTCACAACGTCACGCATGAAATACGCGGAAATGCAAAACCACGATTAAGGCGGAAATTGTGAGTAAACTTTTAGATACATATATTTATGTTCATTTAATAGTCGCATCCAATTCCATTAATTAATTTAATGATTACAATATCACAGTCTTTATCTAGATTCAATATTGACGCAGTTTTGACTCAAGATTTAGTCTGAATGGCGTCGATTAGGAACACAGTGTACGAAAATGTTCTGAAGAATTATAATAACTGATAACTACGTATGTGTGTGTTTTCCATTTAAATTTATACCATTTACAGTCGGTTTATTAATTCTTGTTACTGAAAACTATTAATTGTAAGTATTTTTCGAAATGTTAATCGGTAGTAAAATTTATTACATATGTTCAAGAAAAGGATATTTTTTACAGTTACTTCAATTAGCCGAATTACAAGTTTCAACAAGGAAGTAATGTCTTTTTCAGTAAGTTTGATATTGGCAAATATACTACCTGACATACAAATTGGACCACCGACAAAGCGTTAAAACCTTTAATTAAATTTGGCAAAAACCTTTAATTGTTCAAACAATACTTTTAGATAATTAAAATTTTTAAAAAATATGAAGTAGTTTTTCATTTCTCATTAAAGATATGTCAAGTCGCATCGGTTATTTACGCACGTCGCGAATACCACTTAATTTCCTTGTCTCTTACCCACAATGATCCAAGTGGGAAAGGGGTAGAGACGTTGCGGCCCAAAGAAAAATGTTGAAGCGCTTCTCTTCAAGATAGTTTAACGTACTGAGGACGAGCTTTATCTTGTTGAAATAGGGGTTCTCCAGCATTTGAATTAATGGAACATAAACCTGCATTACTTCTTAAATGTATCGCTATCATAAAAACTGAATGTAGTTTTCTTCATGACTTTGTGTTACCTTCGCAGAGCCATTAAGCATTTCCAAACAGAATAAAATAATTAAATATAACAATAATCTTATATGATAGAGATCTACCACTAATAGGTCAATAAAACAAGGCTGGTTTGAGCGATAGTTATATATTCAGAACGTTTACAAACGTTTTCGGAACACCTTCGTCAGTGAAAATATAACTAGATAAATATATAAACAAACTTTTGTTTTTTATTTGGGACTATCAACAAAATAACTAGTGACTAGGATTTCTTGATATAGAGGATGTATAACCAACTTTTATATATATATAAATTATAAAAACTAAATTAATGTGTAAACATACATGCAAATTAAGTAAAACCTTATATCAAAAAATCTTTGTCGAAACCTTAACAATTCTGTTCAAGGACTAGGGAAAACCAAATTCAAAAACCTAGCCAAAGGTTTCCTTCTTAAGAAATGCAAATGTCATTTTAACAAATTGCTATATACATTACTTAAATTTTGAATATCGGTCCTGAAATTAATAGTTTGAGTGTCTTTCTGTATATTTATGATTTCATATATTAGTCTTTTTTTATAATTATTCTCTGTTTTTAATATAATTGTGTTTTCAAAATCAAAATAATGCCCAAGATCTTTGTAATGTTTTGTTACAGCGGTCATTGCACCAAAATCATTATTTAAAGAATACTTATGGCTATACAACCTTTTCTTTAAATATTGTTTCGTCTGACCGATGTAACAACCATCACAGTCTTTACAGTTTATTTTATAAACTACATTACTTTGATTTTGTTTAATTATTTTGGATTTAGTATTAGTAAAAAGAGATCTGTTACTATAATTTGGAATGAAAGTAATGTTTATGTTGTTTTTATTAAATTCTTTTTTTATTTTTCGCTTAAACCTTTTTATAAGGAATAGCGCTATAACATTTATTGTTATTAATTTTAATTCCTCTATTATATAATTTGTTAATTCTATTTTTTATTATTTTTTCATAAAAACTATTTCGATAATTATTTTTATCTAAGATTTCTTTAACTTTGTTTAAATTCTTTTCCCTAAATTCAGGATTAGCTAATCTAACCGCTTGATCAACTAAACCGGTAACTACATTAATTTTATGTAATTTTGATGTTTCTGAAAAATAATTTAAATGTCCCAAATAAAAAACAAAAGTTTGTTTATATATTTATCTAGTTATACTTTCACTGACGAAGGTGTTCCGAAAACGTTTGTAAACGTTCTGAAAATATAACTATCGCTCAAACCAGCCTTGTTTTATTGACCTATTAGTGGTAGATCTCTATCATATAAGATAAGTATAAAAAGGTCACGAAATATATATATATATATACATTTAATATAACAATAATATAAATAGTTAAAAGCTTCTGCCAAATTTCATCAATTCCAACGTTTTTAGCTGATGCAATTTATATTTCAGATGGCATAGAGATGTTAGATTAAATTTCGAAGAGAAATACCTTCAGCGAACATGCATGATAAATAATCTGCAAAGCTATTATTTACCGTATCACCATATATCCTTTTATCAAACATTATTTCTTAGCTAATCATAGAATTCTTTTTCGCGTATACATCACAACCTTTTTAATTTCGTACGAGTACAGACTTTCACGTGAATACCAAAGATTGCAGCTGAAAAGTATTATGAACGATATTTTCATTGTTTCCTATCTGTTATAAAAAAGAAATGTTTTGCATAATTTTTCACAAGCCCTTAACACATTAATTCCTAAAGCATATTACATTATGATTTCGTTAGAAATGCACATTTCGCCAGAAATAACGGATTATGGTCCAACATCGATTTAATAAAACATATATATGCCGTACATAAAGCAGAATATTGAGTTTTATTCTATGAAATGCTTTGCTCATATTATAGCAAGCCATAGTATTAGATTTTGATTTTCTGTAGACATAGTGTTTGCTTGCTAAGTTTCTCTTCTTTGAATACTGTTTATTACACCAATTTACTTCCAAAATAGTAGTACAATTGCTTTAGGTTGACAATTGTTAGAGTCATTTAAACTTCTCTATTATTTTCCTTTTATGGCTGTGGTTCCTAGGCCACTATACCAATTGCTTATTGTGCCTCGCCTCCAGCTAATTTAGTCCATTAGGTCGCTATATTTGATGAAAATTAGCACTTTACCAATGGAACGTTTTTTATCTCTTTTGATTGCAATATAGTGTTTATGCTCGAAAATGCTCAGTCCCAAACAATTATAGAGGGCATATTGCGAAGTTGCGTCTTCCTCACAACAAGTCCTACAAATCAAACTTTCCACTATTTCTATGAAGTGGAGGTTTGATATGTCGGCAGTACCATGTCAACTGGCCCACAGCCTCTTCAATTTGGTTCCTAGCCATTCACAGCAATCTTATCTAATAATTTCAAGATACCACAGTGGACATGCCTTGGTCCCTCAAGTGTTCAATATAATGCTCCTTCAGTAAGGTCCTCGTCACAGTCTTTGCGGTTTGGTAAAGAATGCCTCATGTAGGTTCAGGTCCTATAAGCTTCCATTTTTGCACCTCCTTTGGTTGCCTCTTCCTTTCCCTGAATGCCCCGTTATCCAAGCATTCACCATAGATTTATTTTGTGCTCTGCCGGAGACATCAGTCCATCCCTACATTCTTTGTTAGCCCCAGATTTTATTTGAAAGTTTCGTATTGCCCTAAATAATTGCCTACCTGGTAGACTTGACATAAACTCTATTCCAATACAACTTTATACCATGATTTGTGCACCTGTGGGCATCGCTATAACAATTCAATTGGATCGCCGTAAATTGGAAAATGGAAATGAGAGAAATACGTACGGTGCAAGGTAACACACAGAGGATTTATCAAATCTTTCCTACTATCGCAATCTGGATCTTCAAAGACGTTTCAATCCTCAACTGTCAAGTTATAACGAAATATGGGGATCTGTGTCTTGAGTGAGCCATTTTACCAGTTACTCGCGGAATCCATTGGGTAATCACAAATTTATGTCTAGCCCTTTGACAATAAACAATGACAAACTCTGCCACTCGTATCATATTAACATGCATTTGAACTACGTATATAGAATAAATATGTAATATAGAATTTTCAAACAATTTATTATTTGTTATAGTATGTGAGCTCGTTCTTGTAAAAATGTTTAATTTTTAATGTAAAAACAGAATGAACTTTTTTCGGTATATATTCAGGAATCCTAAGATTACAACCAACTTGATTGTACGAAATAACTGGAAACGAACCAAATCATTACCGACATGAACTTCAAAGACATTCATTTTCAAACAAGAATTATGGCCACTATAATACTATTACATGTACATCGATTCTCGTTGCATAACCTTCTTGTAGAAACAAATTCAATTTTTTGAAGTGTATATATGCTTAAAATAAACATAGAACACTGTTTAAGATTGCGTCATTTGTTTTTCTAGTTGATTTCTTTTAGTTGGGTACTAAAATTACGAGGCTAAAGCTTTAGCTTAGATTGTAATCTATTTTTGTTGTTCAACCTTACACAATATTCGGCGGATTGGCAGATTATTGTAAGCTTTAACGATGGACTGTTATTACATGCACTAAAAGTGCGTTGCTTTAGGAATTTTAATTATGTCATAAGAAACAAAATTCTAGGACAAGTTTTCGATTTTAGTAGAAGAAGAGGGAAGTTGCACTAACTTCTGTTTTATATAAGAAAAGAAAACAAGTAGATATTGCCATACACAAAAGAGCAAAACATTTAGCTCAACAACACATTATACGAGGTACATTCAAGTTATAACACTTCGGATTTATTTTCTCACAAACTAATCACACGAAAACTGTGAAACTTGTGTCACTTCTCAACGTAATCTCCCTACAGCCGATACATTTTTCACAAAATCGACGCCATGATTTAATAGCCCCTGCGAACGTTTAATCGCTGATGCAATAGCGCCACGGCTAGTAAATATGCGACCACGGAGAAGCGTCTTTCATCGTTTGAAACAGCCAAAAGTCACCAGGGGACATGTCAGGTGAGTAGGAGACATGAGAAATCACTTCAAAGTTGTTGTCACGAAGAAACTGCAGCGTCGCGTTCTCCCGACGTGCCGGTGCGTTGTCTTGGTGAAAGGGTACACGCGCACCCCTTTCAGGTTCTTCGCGCAATTCTATTTCTTCTTCAAAATATCTTGGGAGAATGCACCTGTCACCGTAGTGCCCTTTGGAACGCAATGAGCAAGGATTAAGCCATCGCTGTCCCCGAACAAAGCCACTATAATATCTTCAGCACTGACGCTCACCCGCTTTTTCTTGATACCGGTGAGTCTGTGTGCTTCCATAGTGCTGACTGGCGCTTCGTTTCAGGATTGAAAAATGGCATTCATGTCTCGTCCATTGTCGCAATCGATAAAGGAAGGTCCCATTCATGCCGGCATCACGCGTGAACCTGCCTCCCCCCTCGCCGCCTTGTGGTCGTCCGTCAGCAATCGTGGCACCCACCTGGAGAACAGTTCCGCATTTTCAGGTTTTCATTGAGGATCGTGTGCAACTTTCTCCACTTGCTTGATCATGTCCTCAGACCTGCTGGTGCGAGACGGAGACTGTCTTCTTTGAACTGTCGCACCCACGAACGCACATTAGACACATTGATGACACCATCATCACATCTCTCACTCAACTGTCGATGAATTTCAGTGGATGTCACACCACTCAAATGGAGAAAATTAATAACTACAGGCTGTGCTTGTAATCCGTTTGTTCCGTGTGCCGTAGGGTGCTGCCATCACTCCCACGTATTCACAACGAGTACACGCGTATTTTAAAACAAACCGCATGTTTCTACTATTTCCAATCCCGAGAAAAAAAAAATCGATGGTATTATAACTTGAAAGCATCTCGTACAGAACTTAATTTTTGGGCGTAAGTAGATACAGCAGACGCTCGATAACGTAAATACCCGATGTTGGAAATATTGCGCTAATAAAAACACAGAATTCGATAACTCGATTACGTAAACAGATCTACGAAGACGAGCATTACAAGTTGCCTATGAGAAGCCCAATTATGTAGGGGAGTCCTCAACTTATGTAGCATATTTCCATGTTTGAACTTCATTGTGTACATTCCCGGGATAACTCGTTGCTATAGCAAACACAAATGCTTAGTTACGTATGCATACATGCATATGTAGTTTTCATTTTGCAAAACTAGTCTTAATTACAACTTTGTTAAATGAAGTTCGTTCTTTAATACACGATTATAAAACACTATTTTGATTTATTGCTATTCTTAGTGTTTACAAAAGGTTGTTCGAATATTTTTTGCATTTTTATTTTGGCATATTAAAGGTTTCTTTAAATAATGTGCTTGTTAATAATCATCTTCGCTAATGTAAACATTTTCATAATGTGAAACAGCCTTGGTCTGAAATTGTTCACGTTATCGAGTGTTTGGTGTATATTAAAAAAATTATGCAAACACATTACAAAGAATTGCAATTACAGATACTAATTATGTTACAAGGTCTTCAATTAGAACATTGAAAACAACATTTTACCATCTTCACCTGAAGTAATTGCGATTACATTGCATGGCAAAAATATATGGGCTTCATTTGCATTGCATGTCCAGAATGAAACGAAGTATCTCTTTTGGAATGCAAATATGATTAACTACTAAACAAATCAATTCTCAAATTTCTTACTTATAATGTCTCTAGACATAAATCAGCATTCGTCTCGCATCGCCTTTCCAAACAAAAGTGAAAAACAAAAATTGGGTATCAATTGAACTGTATAGGAAGTGAGAAAGTGTGAGAAAGAGTGAGAATCAGAGAATGTAAAAAAGAAAGAAATAAAAAATGCTTTTGGTATCATATCTTTTCGTGTATTTTCAAAACTACTACTTCTGTTATTATCAATTATCATATATAGTGCGGCTATTAATGGAAAAATCGATGGCTATTGCACATAGAGAATCGTCGCTTACCAGGGCGTACGCTTATTATGTCTGTTTAAATATCTTGAAATATGTAGTATTTTATGTCCCATTCGTTCGTAATTTAAATTTTACTTCATATTCCCAACACGTTTATTTATCAATACTGATTTTCTTTATAGTAGTTATAAAACGACAAAATCTGCACCTAACATACAATTTGTAAACCAAGTAATAAAACCATTCCCAAGGTAATTCCTTATGTAGATTGGACAAGAAATAATTAAAATTCTTGATACAAATAAAAATAAAAACATAACATAAAGTAAATTTAAAGAATACTAAATATTGTAATATACATCACTAAATACAAAGAATTCTTTTATAGTAATGTTCTAGAAAGCATCAAAAACGAGAGAAGTAAGTTTTTGGCCAGACAATGAAAGTCAAAAACAAAGCTTTTTGCTTTTGAAATCACTTGAATTTCATCTATGGTCTTTGTTAGATTTTCTTGCTTTTATAAACTTATATATGAATACGAAATGAATATAATGTATTGCACTGCCAAACCAAGAGCTTGTAAATGTACCAATCTAGACGATTTGCTTAATCGGAAAGCTCGCAGTACCAATATTATAATGCTTGAATCCCTACAACATTTTGACCATATAATACAGCACGCAGAAGAGGAAAACATAGTTATTTGCTCCTTATCATTTGTAGTAGTAGTGAGTAAGTTAGGTTAAGTGAAGTACAATAATAATATAGTAGTAGTACCTAAGTGAAGTTAAGAAAAGGATGAACATGGCGCGGCGAATATTTAAATATATGTTAAAATGTGTGTATTTACATGAGAAAGTAAGGCTATGATAGATAATAAAAACGAAACCACGGGATTAGAAGACAACGAAATAAAATGATGAATTTCCAACATCCACAACAGCAGTTGATAGGAAATTTGAGCGAAAACTGGGCAAAATTCAAACAATAATTCCACATTTTCATGACAGCATCCGGATTAAATAAAGAAAATGGTGAAAGGCAACTTGCAATATTGTTAAACGTAATCGGCGATTTAAATTTGAAGAAGAGAATGGAGCTGAAGACATCAAGACGGTGCTAAAATTGTTTGAAGAATACTGCAATCCAAAAAAGAATATTCTGCATTCAAGATTCTTATTTTACAATAAAAAACAAGACCAGTATCAAACTTTCCACAATTTTGTAAAGGAATTAAAATCAATGGTAAAACATTATGAATTTAAAGAGAGTGATGAAGTGTTAAGGGATAACAATGTATTGTACTCAAATGATGAAAAAACACAAGATAAATTAATCAAGAAAGGTGAACCTATTTTAGGTGAGATGACAGACGCATTCCGAGTAGTAGAAGTTACCAGAAGAAGGAGATCCATAGAAAATAAGTTGATGCAATGGTTTCCAAAAGAAATAAAACTTATAAAAAAATGGAGCAACTGGAGGAACATACAGCCATACAGTGTTTAAAGGAGTTGGACAATTCAAGAGAAATAGCAACTACATTAATAGTAATAATTATGGAGATAATAGTAGAAATAAGTTTAAAAATTATTGTCGAGCGAGCCATAGTAAAATAAATGACAATGAACTGTGTAGTAGATGTGGAAATAAGCATGAAACCAATAATCATCCAGCTAAAGGAAAGCAATGTTTACAATGCAAGAAATACAACCATTTTGCATCAGTTTTTAAAATTGTTAACGAAGTTGTCAATTATAATGAAGAATAGTCATATCTATATAATTTAATCAATAAAAATTGCAAATGTTGGGTAGAAACTTTAAATGTTGTTAAGATTCCAATTTCATTTAAATTGTACGCAATTGGTACGCACTGTGATGTAAACATATTGGTTCTTTTAATAAAATTACAAAAGAAAACAAGAGAAAATATGAATATCAAGAGGCTCTTATTAATTTAGAGGCATATAGTGGACATAGGATTGAAACTGTAAGTGCAATATACTTAAACCTTAAACTACAAAATAAGAATTTTAACGAAAAATTCATTATTACAAAAGCAGGTTCAAATACTTGGAGATCTCAACAATAACAAAATTAGGATTGATAACTAGAAATAGTATTAACAGCTTGAATTGTATTAGAAATAAATATAGTAGTGTGTTTCAAGGTATTGGGAAATTTCCACAAAATTAGTCTATCAAAATACAAAACAATGCTGTACCTGTTAGTAAACCATCCCATACAATATCACTGAATATGAGAAATAAAATTAAAACTGAATTAACAGGTTGCAAAAACGGATATTATAAAGAGAGTATCTGAAGCAAACGAATGGGTAAATCGTTTAGTTGTAGTCGAAAAGCCAAATAGTAGCTTGAGGTTATGCTTAAATCCCCAGGATTTAAATAATACATACAATAATTTCCTTATTTGTGTGTTCCTCTTTTTGTCTATCCAGAGCTTTTTGAAGCCCACTGCTGGGCAAGAAAGCTAAAAATTGGCATGCATATAGTAAAACGCCTAGGCCAAATCATAACGTAGCCGGATGTTTTGATTTTTAGCCTGTGGGCGGAGATTTAAGACGAAACAGGGGCGTGGCAAAATTCAATTTTTTAAGATTTTAGCTTATATTTTCTTTTTCTTCCTGCCTGGCTGGGACAGGCTTAACAGCTAGTGTTATAATAAAAGGCAATTACACAATTCCAACATTAGATGATTTGTGTTCTAAAGTTAAGAATGCAAAATATTTTTCAGTTCTTGACTTGAAAAATGGATTCTGGCAAATACCTTTGGATGAACAAAGTCAAAAGCTTTTGTACATTTAGCACTATGTTTGGATCATATATGCTTGAACGTTTACTTTTTGGCATTAATATTTCAGCTGAAGTTTTTCAAAAGTATAATGAAGCTATGTTTGGAGATATAGAAAAAGTGTTCATTTATATTGATGACATATTAATTTTTGCCGAAAATATTGAGGAACACGATAAGATCTTAGAAAGAGTGTTAGAAAGAGCAAATGCTACTAGTATTAAATTTAACGAAAGTTTCTTATTTTGGACACATTTTTAAAGATGCTATTATAAAACCAAATCATGACGGAATAAAAGCAATTGAAGACTATGATATGCCAACAAATAAGGTTGAGTTGCAAAGGTTTTTAGACTTAGTAAATTGTTGGGGTAATATCATTTCTAATTTCGCTGAATTGTCGACTCCTTTAACGGAACTCTTAAAGAAAAATATCGAATTTGCGTGGTGAAGCGTACATTGTAAATGTGTGATAAAATTAAAAGAAGTAGTTAAAATTCTAAAGAACCAATGATAATTCAATATCCACGAAATTAGCATTTGAACGAGTACCTTGTGACATTTTAGATTTTGCTAACGTAGCTTATCTAATTTTAGTAGAGTATTATTTAAAATGGTTAGAACTTATTAAAATAATATCGAGAAATTGGAATACGATTATAAAAATTTTAAAAACTATATTTGCATCACATCGGATATCTAGAAAACAGAATAGGAAAAAACATTTTAAGAAAAAATATAGGCAGTAAAGTGGACATCAATATGGTACTTTTGGAGTATCGCAATACAGCTGAAATTGGAAATAACTTTACACCTGCCCAACTTCTATTTAGTAGATGTACACGAACTTTATTACTGATACATGCCAATTTGCTCAAATCAAAAGTAGTAAAAAATTTGATGAAGATATACATAAAGCAAATCTAAGAAATAAATTTTACTACGATAAAAATGGGACTAGAAAAGAAAAATGCTTTAAATCAGGTGAATACGTGGTATACAGATACAAAAATAAATCGGAACCCGCCAAAGTTATAAAATTACACAATACTCTAAGATCAGTGGTCATTAGGAAAGAAGGAGGTAGAATAAAGAGGCGAAATAATGTAGACTTACGACATTCACAAACAATACCAAATTTTGAAAATAGATAAAAGGATTTAGACGACTTCTCTGCTAAAATAAAGATACCAGATTATCAAAGGAATTGTTGGCCAGAATATCCGGATTTATCTAATGTTAATGAGGAACTTATAAATACTACTAATATGAATGAGGAAGAAGTAACACGTTCAGGAAAAGTAAGTAAGCCTCCATCTAAATTAGATTTGTAAAAAAAAAGAACAAGAGAAAAACTAAAATGAATAAAACATAAGATACCATTCAAAGGACATTCAGTTCGAAATAAGAAATTAGGGCAATTGTTGTCAACCACTAAATCGGGGTTAAAACTATATGAAAGAGATAATTAGAAACTGTCCAAAATCACTTTAGCAAACCTGGCACGTCATCTGAGTTTCATGTAATCTCTTCGATACCTAACTGTACATTAAGGTGTTGAGGTAAGACTAAGCAAAAATGAAAGAACACGTGTCATGTAATATGTGTGAAGAATGTAAGTATATTGTAATTGTATACTGGGAAGTTGCCACCGATATATATATATATATATATTTATATATATATATATATATATATCCTACTACCGTTCATAAATGATGGATCACTAGATGTGTCTAGACGACGATATTATTTATGACATAAGACGCCAAGCTTGAATAGCCGCTATTGTTAAGACCTCAAAATGGTAAGAAGCGATTAATATGGGCCAGAGAACACGAAAATTTGGGATATTAATATGTGGAAAAGTGTATGTGAAGAAGAGCAGTTGAAAAAATGATGGAAGAGTGTGCTGTGCCAACTATATTTATAAAATTGAGGGAATTTTAAGAAAACAAAATTACAGGTACATTTTAGAAAACGACTTGATCCCGTCAGGACCCAGGTTGATTGGAAATCAATTTTATTTACAGCAAGACAATGATCCCACACATCCAATCTGTGTAGGGATTACCTTCAACGAAAAGAACAAGAAGGAATCTTATAAATATGACCAGGCCACCCCAATCTACTGATTCCAATCCAATTGAGTTATTATGTGAACAGTTGGATAGAAATATAAGAGACGGTTGCTCACAGTCGAAAAATCTATTTTGAGAAAAGTTGCAAAATGCCTGAGAAAATATGCCACAAGATACTTTATGAAAGCTGGTCCCAAGGTAGGCTAAAATTTGTAAAGCAGTTATTAAAAGTAAGGGTGGTTATTTTGACGAGAGAAAAATATAATGAAAATTGTAATATTTAATATGAAAACTGTTGTAAACATTATTAAATTTCATAAAAACTATATTTTTAAATAATATGCATTTTAATTTGTAAACTTCTTTTTATAAAACCACTATTATTTTCTGATCCCTCACTTATGGACGGTAGTGTATATCTATACATAATATATTTATATTATATATATATTTCCTCTTTTTTGTCTATCCAGAGCTTTTTGAAGTCCACTGATGGGCTAGAAAGCTGAAAATTAGCATGCATATAGTAAAATGCCTAGGCCAAATCCTAACGTAGCTGGATTTTTGATTTTTGGCCTGTAGGTGGAGAATTAAGACGAAAAAGGGGCGTAACAAAATTCAATTTTTTAACATTTTAGCTTATATTTTCCTTTTTCTTCCTGCCTGGCAGGGACAGGCTTAACAGCTAGTACACTACATATTTTCCACCATTTCATACATTAAATTCAGAATTCATTTAAGTAATTTGCGATTTTTACTAATGCCTTTTGATTGAATTTTTAAATATTTACGTGCACAGATTTTTGACCAATACTAAACGTTTCTTTTTCCAACTCAAGCAATTCTGTTTAATCTTCGATATCTGCGCCCATGGTCCACCGATCTTTCCGCAATGTGTCCTTTACCCCTTTATTCATACTTGAACCTTCCCTATGATCTCTGTAGTCTCTGAAGAATTATACAGTACATCACGCAAAATCCTCGAAATTGAACTTCACCAAATCAACATATCTACTCATCAATACGAAATTTCAACGCTGTACAAAATGTATACGAAATATCTGTAATTACAATTTAAGGTAAGGTTATTTCAAATTCTAAGAACTAACAACTAACAAACTATGCTGCTATGTATATATATATATAGCAGTTTTACGGTGTTGCTGTATTTACGGCACCAGAAATAGCATACATATTCGCATATTGTTTTATGTTTCGATTACTGTTTTGTCACGTTTGTTCTTTATTTTTCAACATTCTTGTTAGTTTATCATTCCTTAAATGCCTACATCTCGAAGTGCATGTAGATAAACAACGGTTTCAACTGTAACTAAATTGAGAAAAATTGTCAACTGGAAGGTAATTACTTATTCTTTTTAAATAAGGTACTTATTTCAAAGGCACATTTTACCTTTTCTGATGGTTTATATATACATATACAATATCAATAGTAAGAACATACTAAAAAAATTTAATTGATATTTGCACTAATTTTAATAGTCGGTGAGCGAATAAGTTGAGCGCTGCTGGGAATCAATTCCACTCGTAAGAAGAAGCAGTCCTATTGTAGTCTTAATATATAGTATATGTTTTATGAAGTAGAACTATACAAGGTCCACATAATCTGTTAATTTCTCAACTCTAAACCAAAATTTTTCATATTTACAAGCCAAATAAAAATCTTAATGAAAGGTATTATAACTAAACCAATATTTTTTTACATTCTACGTTTAATTGTATATCAAGCATACAACTGAATTTGCCCAACTCTAAGGCATTTTTCATAAATGTTGATTCAGGCTTGATTTTGTTTTAATAAATTACTGTTACAGGTTTCTTC
Source organism: Chrysina gloriosa (assembly GCA_038088585.1). Classification (NCBI taxonomy): domain Eukaryota; kingdom Metazoa; phylum Arthropoda; class Insecta; order Coleoptera; family Scarabaeidae; genus Chrysina; species Chrysina gloriosa. Next base: position 55,163,620 of record CM076087.1, read on the forward strand.
TTTATAATAGTTGGATGCTGTATCCTCAAAATCATAATATTTTTACTAGGGTAACCCTGATAATAAGTTGGTGTATACTGTCGTGCTAAGCTTAAAGAAGTCCTGAGTGGGCGTACTTGGGGGAGTATAGGTTTATAAATTACATACACCCATCATTTTGGGTGCTAATTTTAAATAAAGCTAAAGAGCATTCACTACAAATAAATGACCAAAAATATGTGACGACCAAGAATCGAAGGAAAACAACGAAAGTAAGCGATTTGCTATTTTGAAATAAAACGAATTTTCGAAATTCCTTAGGCTAACATTATATCAATTTTAACGAATTGTAAGATAATATTTTCACAATACAATAATATAGACAACTATTTTTTATACATGCAGAATAATTGTTCACTGAAAATGTATAAACAAAAACGTTCTTAGGATGTTATGAAATTCATTACACACAAAATTATTTTATATTTTCTATTTGGCCTAATTGTGGTAGAGAAAATAAAAAATCAAACCAGTAAAACTCAATTTAAAGAACGTTAATACATGTCCAACATTTCACTTCTTATTACATATATCGATCATGGAAATAAAGATAGAAAGAAATAAGGAGAAACTGACGTCGAATGGACCAAATGAAAGGGATCTAAGTCATGAAGGAGATGGGTAGATAATTGAAAACAAACATATTAGAAAATAGTAAACTCTGTTGTAAGTGGTCTAGTCATCACTTTCTGATGACATGTTTGAAGGTATATATATTATCTTCACTGGTCGAATTGTCATCTGAAGAACCTGTGAACAGTGAAACTTAAATTTACCATAATTTGGTCCGTTAATTTACATATGATACAACCTACGACGGTCGACTTCCAAGCTTCCGGAGCCGCTGCTAAGGGGTTGCTAGTTTTCCAAATACTTTATATCGTTGTGTTCGCAACGTCAAGTAGCTTTTTGTGTTTTCAATTATGGATAAAAGCGAAATTCGAGCTTCCATCAAATTTTTCTATTTGGAAGGGAAACCGCAACGGAAATCAAATCAACGTTAGATGCGATTCTTGAGGATTCATCGTCTTCATTTTCCACCATGACTTTTTTGGCTTCGGAATTCAAGCGTGACCACACGCATACAAGTAATGAATGAACCACGTTTAGACCGCCAAATAATGGCTATCACGCCAAATATTATGAAAAGTATCCATGACTGTGGGAAATCGTCGAATAAATGTGGATGAAGTTGAGGAAGTCGGGGGCAGGTCTTGTAAACGAATAGTTCGTACTTTACGTAGTGAATTGGATTAAAAAAATCTCCGCAAGATGGGTGCCGCATTTTCTCAATTCAGAGCAAAAACGCATTCGAGCTCAAATATCAGCTGATTGTTTGGAAGTGCTTACGAAAAATCAAAGGACGATTCGTGGCCGTGGATGAGACCTAAGTTTAACACTACATGTGAGAAACAAAAATGCGATCAAAACAATGGACCGCACGCGGTGAGTCGTTCCGAAGAACCCAATATTACATAACACTTTTGGACAAATTTAAATCGGCAATTCAGGGAAAGTGTCCGGGAATGGTTTAGAAAAAGTGTAGTTTTACCACGAGAATGCGCCCACTTTTTGAAATGCAATCGTTCAGCAAAAATTGGCACAACTAAATCTCGAAATCGTACGGTAAAATATAGTTTTATAAAAGCTGACTGTACGAGATTCTACGATATTACCAATATTGATTGGTCTTCTTTGCTGATCTGTAGAGGAGACGCGAATTCTGCTGTTGGTAACTTCCGCAGTCCATTATATAAAATTGTTGATGAATCTGTAACCAAGGTTCGTTCCTCTAATCGTGTGTATCCTCTATGGTTTACATCTAATATTAACAGACTTGTACAATTGAAGGAGTAATATGTTAAGAAATGGGAAAGTACAGGCTATTATATGTCTCCTATTAATTTAGTGGTTTATGTAGACTAGTAAAGCAAGAAATACACAATTCTTGTGAGAAGTACAGGTTGGAGATTGAGGATAAATTGGTTGATGACCCCACGCTTTCCCGGGAATATATAAATAATAGGAAAGGTATTTGAAGAAATCCTGGAGTAGTGAATTATAATGGAATCAATTTTGCAACTCCTTATGAAATAGTAGATGCTTTTCCCAATAATTTTTCTAAAGTATACCAACCTCGTTCTCACTATTGCTTTTCAGACTCTACTTGCGTTAGTATCTTCGAGGTCGGTCCATTCACTAAAAGTCCTCTAACTTAATACTTGAAACGACAATATTTTCGGAGATGTGGAAAATTAGTTGGATAACCCCAGTTTATAAAAACGGTCAGAGTGCAGATATCACTAATTACAAGTCCATAGGTATATTTTCTAACGTGGCTAAAGTACTTGAGCAGATTCTCTATAAGGAAATATTTAGAAATGTGAGATATTTGATTACTAATCATCAGGTCTATCTACTGTTACTAACCTAACTACTGTAACGTAATTTTTCAAAGAGGCAATGGATAAAAATTAACAAGTAAATGTATTATTAACACCGATTTCTCAAACGCATTCGACATTATTGATCATTCTATTCTTCTGACTACGCTGGATCCTTTTGGCTTCAGTAATCCTCTAACCATATTAATACAGTAGTATTTTATGAATAGAAAGTAGTACGTTCATTATAATGACTATTCCTCTAGAATTTTTACAGCTACTTCAGAACTATTATAGGAGTGCAATTAAGAACCGTTTTTTTAAATATATTTGTCAATGATTTTCTTGAATGTCAATTTTAATGTTGATAGTATAGTTAACCGAAATCATGACCGCGAAGATTTACAGAAAAATTTTGAAACTATCCAAAGACGGACGGTGTGAGAAGAATAAAATTCAACTTAATACCAATAAGTGTGACCTCCTATGCCAAGTGTAAAGACCCTATCACATATAATTATCAGTACCTGGTGGACCGAGCCTTGCTCGGAGTTCCCAAAATTTTTTGAATAATTTTGAACCAAATAATAACGCCCTTTCAAGAATAAACAAAGCTCAAAATCTTTCTTAAGAAATACACATTTTAAGTAAACATTTACATACCTTCTTTTTGCAACGACAACTAATTGTGTATAAGTTTTTTTATTTTGATTTAAAAACTCAACTCCGATTACTTTTGTAACTGTAAACAAAGTATGTGAATTTACATGTTGTCGTTAGTTTTCGTAGATATTGTTCTTTTATCCACATAATACTTTCAGCGCCATCTATGGTTTAGTAGTAAAGTTTTAATTACTTATAATTTCGCATGGCTGCATGAAAGTTGCTAACCCACATTTAGGCCGAAATTGGTGAAAACCTTGAGTAAATGGATTGAATCGAGACCGGGACCATGCTATATCGGTTTTTCGTCTCCAAAAACTCGTAGATACTAAATTGTAACAAGTAATTTTCGATAACACATTTTATGTACCGCAGCAATAGGTAAAAGCGGAACAAAAAATTTTCTTGGGACCGGAACCATGCTAGATCAATTTTGTGCTCTCGAAAATCCCCAGATACTAAATTGCATAAAAATTGCTAGTCATTTTCGATAATCAATTTCATGTACCGCAATACCAGAAATGTGTGTAAACCGGGTCAAAATAGACTTTCCCGGGACCGGGACCATGCTAGATCGATTTCTCGTCCCCGAAAACCCCCAGGTACTAAATTTCATCAAAATCGTTAGAGCCGTTTTCAAAAAACCAATTCTATATATACAAGAATTGCTCGTTTAAATATATTAGATATTGAACAACCTCAGATTGCAAGAAGAAGTCAATGGAGTGCTTTTTGATTTTAAGCTGCAATTTAACAGCCACATTGAACAAATGTGTAGGACTGCTACTAGGTCTATGGAAATTGTGATGAGGCCCTGCTATGATTTTCAGAATGTAAATACCCTGAAAACACTATTTTGTGCTCTTATTCGTACCAAGTGAGAATACCCTTCAATTATCTAGTATCTACATTATTTAAACCAATAATTTGCCGTTGAGAGCAAACTGTTAAAGTACTTACATTTGAAAGCAAGCGGCAGCTATCTTGAACGATTATACGCATTTAATTGAAGTAAATAAATTTGTATCCCTAGGTGAACGTAGAGAACGTCGAAGTGCGAACTTCCTTAATAAACTTATTACAAATAGAATTGACTCACCGGAACTACTGCCTTATGTAAAGTTTATTGTGCCTATTTATAGAACTAGATCTTCTTACTTGCTTTATTGGCCGGCTGCTAGAACTAACGTACTTCTTACGACACTTTCTACCCACATGGCCAGAACTGGTAATAGACCCTTGGCAGATCCATTCATAAAATCCTGAACTGACTTTTAATAACAATATTAAGCGTCCAAAACAGTTTTTTAGTTTTTCTCATTGTTAATTTTTTCTTTTTTTTTTTTTTTGGACATTGGTTGCAATTTACTTTCTTTGTTTTGGATGTATATGTTGCTTTTTCTTTTTTTTTTTTCTATTTTATATTACTGTTGTATATTTTACTTTGTCATTACGACACCATATGTATTGTAATACACCACTGAATAATTTTTGTCCTGCTAATGGTGTTGGAATAATAATAATAATTATTATTATTGTTATTGTTATTATTATTACATTTTTTTTTTTTCGAATAAGTTTGGGCAATTTCTGAAAATGCAGTTCTAGTTAATTGCTCAATAGCATCATCAGATTCAAATTATCTCGATAGGATTAAAATCACAACGATAAGGGGGCAAACGTACAACAGTCCAGCCCTGCGGCTTTAAACGCTCGTCAACATGATAAGTTTTATTGATGGGGTATTATTTTAGTAACGTAATTATAGCCGGTACGATATTTGTTGATGCAGAATTCAATTCTTGGAATAAACCGCACTCAGCGCAAAGGTCTGGGCGCGATTAGATATTTGCAAGCAGTGCCGTGCCTTAAAATTTTCGTCGTTATTTCCTTTTTAGTGGATATTTTAGAAACAAATAAAGGTATTTTCAACAAGTTTCCTTTGTTGCGTCAAATTAAATCACGAGAAATAGAGCGAACGATCCAACGTCGACTTTCTGTAAAAAAGATATTCTTTTAAATTATGTTTCTGTTTTTATTAAAATAATGTAAATATCATATTAATAAATAAATAATAATAGATAAATGTTATACAATATAAAACTATACACGTTGGTACAAAGAAAAGGAATAGACAAATATTTATTTGGGTAATCAATGATACTTGATGACTTAATTTTAATTAATAATTTAAAATAGTCCTTAATATCACTAAGAACTTTCACTATCAGAAGCTGTGATATTCTGCAAGTAATGGCCTTCAGTCTTGAACACTAACTAATGAAGATCCTTCTTCTCTCACGGTCTTCACAGCGTCTAATTTAAATAAAACAGTTTTCTTTGCTACATAGTTTTGAACTTAAGCCCATATAATTTCGATCGGATTCAAATCTGGATGGTAGGGCTGAAGCCTTAAAGCCGCGTACCCATTCTTCTAGAGAAGACTATCGAATTTGTAAACAATGTGTTCTTTCTTATGATACTTACTGATACTGATAATTTTATATACCTGAGGTTTACTCAAATTCGGCGAAAAAGCTATATTTCTACTAATCATTTTTACTCATATATGTCCTTGATTTGCTTTTTGTGTTTGTATATAATGATAATGTACCCTTTATCCCTTACACTAACACAATTCGAGGGGAGATTTGGAATGCGCTTCTTTGTAAGCCATTTCTCATAATTTAGTGAGTTTATTTCATCCTGGTAATCTCCGGATTTGGTTCCAGATTTAAAAATCAAGAGAGAGTTATGTATGAAACCTGCCTTCAATCTGGCCTGCCTTCACTCCTATAATAGTTTATTTTGTTCATATAATTCAACCTCACAGCGCGAATATCAGTTTTCTCTATTAGCAACCCCCGATTGTCCTTAGGTTTCCTACACTTGAATCCAAGTTTGTTAATAATTGTATTCCGGACTTAATTTTCCTTGTAATTGAAAGAGAGTAACTCGACAATGCTAAGTATTATGCAAATTATAAATCATGTTGCTAATATCCAATTTTTCTCTTAGCGATATTTGGCTTTTGTGCAAAGACAATTAAGGTTATGACATTTGTGGATCGATCTTTTACAACGAAGTCGTAACGCAATTAGACCGCGGAATATTGCGAATCAATCCACTGCAGATGAAGAAGAAATCGCACGAGAGAGGGGCGCCGTGTTAGTGCAGCCCGACTTCGTGCTTCACAAACAGAACAACAAAGACGTGAAACCGCTTGGTTGGCAATGAGAAATCGTCGAGCAGAACACAGAGATCAACAACGTCGAGCCGCAAGAAGAAATGCTTCAAGTGTTAATTTGAATCGAGGAGCGTTTCAATACGATTCCGCAATTGACTACAGCTCACACCCTTTCATTAGAATTGGCCCTATGGAGGTTATGTGCGTCCAGTGCGGTGCATTAAAGTTCGCTGGAGAAACGTCTGGATGGTGCTGTTTCAGTGGGAAGGTTAAATTCGCCATTGTTGCCTCCGCCACCTGAGCCATTGCATTCATTGCTTCGTAGCGAAGCTCAAGAATCACGACATTTTCTTTCGAACGCTTAAAGATACAACGCATGTTTCCAAATGACTTCATTTGGAGCAAATATTATTGAACATCCGACATTCAAGGTAATGTTTGTTAATAAGAGAGTAACCTTTATTTTTGGTAATCATAAATCACTAATTATCGTTAGCCTTAACGCTCGGCGTTGTGTTAGTCCGTTTCTAGATTTAAATAAATCTGAATTTTGTTTGTTGAGGATTAACGTTATCTTCGTATATATTTCGTACCCATTTAGTTGCTTCATCATTGAAGTAAAATATTTTCATGCTTCCATTTACCTTGTATGCGCATATACATATATTCGAATGTTTTCCAAAATAAGTAGTTTGTTATTGTATGGGCGACAGTATCGATGATAATTTTTTGAATAAAATTGTTTACATAGCCTTTTGTTTATTGTTACCATTGCTATCTTAACGCATTGCTCTAGTTTTATAAAAGCTTTTAGCTCTTTCATGTAGTAACACCTAATTGGTAATATATTGTTATCCTTATTTTTGTTTCCCGATAGATTTGTTTATTTATTGAATAGTCAACATTGTCTACATTTTCTCTTGAATTTCGGTGGTTGTTTCTTGACTTTTTTGTTGGAATTTTAAGTTTAATTATAGCTTTATTTTTCTGTATTATGGTGTCTGGTAATAATTCATGGCAGTATAGGTACCTTCCAATTTATAATTCGTAACGTGTTATGGTTGTAATACGGCTGCTACTGAATAAATAGTTAATGTGTTTCCTACCTATAGCCAATTCAAGCTAAAAAATAATGTATCTACATGATGTATTGTCATTATCATCTGTGTTCCGTCTTTATACCGAATGATTTACTGCACTTATAGTATTATTTTTGATGATTTAAAGAGGAGAAAGTCATTAATCCAGAAAGTGTCTAATTCGTATGGCAAATTCCAGATGATGAACTAGTGGAACATATTCGCGTGATAATTCAACTAGTAGGTTTTCGCGAATGCATGGGTTGATTTTAGTATAAAGAATATACATTTCAATTCTGTGTTAGGCTGTGTATATAAAACAAGTACTACTAAATATAATTTCAATAGTTTTGTTATTCAAAGCAATCGCGTTGTAAGTGTAAATAATTATCCCGTTTCAAAACATAGTTTTCATCTGATAAACATCCTCTATTTCAGAAGCAAAGTTTCGTTATAATAAAAGCGAAACAGTAAAAACGGAGGGAAAATAAATTTGCGGTGTTAATAAGCTCTTTTCTATTTTTAAACTCGTTTCATAGAGTTTTCTATTATATAAACAAATCTACCAAGAATGTATATACACGTGAGTACATATTTTATCGTAAGTCTAGGCATTAGACGTCAATGTAAACGTACATGTATATATTATACTGCTCGACGCAATTTCTGCAATATGAATATATAGTTATAACATGCGTTTCCATAGTCACTCATTTAAGCGTGTTCGGTACTTTTTGAGGATCGCGATTAAACGCGGTTAAACTTAATTTTTTTATTGGTTCCAAAACTATTTTGAAAATTGTATATCTGACCTTTAAAACTAGTGTGTAATGATAAAATACAAGTTTTTTTACAATGTTAAGAGTTTCTACAGTTTCAATTTTTTTTTTTTTCAATAATAGGTGAAGAACTACTAAGTTTAGGTATATATTACATTAACATTACATACCATTTGCAGAAGGCAACAAAAATTCATTACGAAGAGTGTAAGAAGCGGCGGTTCACAAAGATATGGCCGCTGGCCTGTCTCACTAATGTGTACTGTGCATTTTTTTCTATTTAGTTTTACCTTAGCTTTGTATATTTTGTTAAATAAAATGATCAACATGTGAATAGCGATTCAGTCCCACATAAAGAATTGGCGCCCAACTTAAGGCGTCTTCAACGTAAACGAAGTTTTGTTTATGCAAGAGTCAGAAGAACCATTTTCCCGCCTTTTATGTTGCTATCCAAGTGCGAATAAAATAAGCAAGCTTAGAGGTAAAAATTTAAAAGAAGAAAAACTGTAAGTACTGCTTTTCAAGTCCAAATTGCGACAGTGTATTTTCACGTGAATCGTGCGTGCACTTCAATAATAGACTTCCTAATTTCACAAAAATTGTGCATTTTCCTATGAATACGATCGTAGAAGTATTTATACGGCCTCACATTATTATTCAGTATAATAATAGACTCTCGGTGGATATTTTATGTATTTAGTGCATGCGCATAACTATATTACTCGAACTATTGTGTTCGCTATAATTTAAAGCTATCTATAGTGCGTTTCATATGAACATGGTTTCTATACACTCCTATAGTGCGTCCAGCATGAACTTTTGTAAAACATTTTAATAAACTTTCGGACCTTTTGTGTGCACTATACTCTCTCAAACATTGAGTCACATGAGCTATAACTTATGAAATAAGCTGAACAATACGTCCCGTGAGGAATCATCAATTTCTAAAATGTCAAATCCGGTGTGGATGACACCAGAACAGCTTCAAGCTCCGATCAATGGAATGACTCAAGCCCTAGTCACTTCTCAAGCTCAAGTCCCATCACCAGTACTCAACGGGAATTTTTCGAACTGCGCTTCGCGATTCTCTGGGAATAAAGGTGAGGATGTGGAGGATTTGATCAATGCTATTGGCATTTACAAAGATTGCGTAAATATTTCGGAAGAAAATGCAATCCGTGGTTTACCCATGTTGTTTGACAGTAATGCTGCAACCTGGTGGCAAGGAATCAAGTCGAGTATATCGACCTGGCATGAAGCTTTGGCAGCTTTGCGACATTCTTTCGGCTATAACATGCCGCCGTATCAGAATTGTTTTCACGACAACAACGTGACGAGGAACCTACCAATATCTTTGTAAATTCTGCTCGTGCGCTCTTAGCACGTATACCTGACGAACCAAAACGGCATGCAACTCATCAGATTAACATGATTCATGGGTTAATACATCGCAGGATCAGACATAGGTTACCAAGAGAACAAATTCATATTCGGATTTAATCGAGAAAGCTCGATCTATTGAAGATAGCCTCAATGTAACTTTTGCAAGAATCTTGGCCATCTACAGACAGATTGTAGGAAATATGCTGCTAGTCAGTCCAGAGTAGCTTCAGCAAGCAGTACTGCAAAACCTACTACGTCTGCGAATATCAGTTGTTTTGGCTGTGGAACGCCAGGATATATACGTTCCCAGTGCCCCAATTGTCGTATTCGTACTTCAGCACATAGTACGCCTTTCTCAGCTGTAAATGCAGCCGATGTATCTAGTGCAGATACATCACGCTTAGATGTTCTCACGACAGAAATTTGTTCAATTGACCTGAAATCTAGGCCGATAATTTAAGTAGAAATTGCAGGAAGACGAAGTCTTGCCTCTATCGATTCTGGTGGGAAAAGCACCATTGCAGGAAATTTGTTATACTCGCATTTTTGTGAGCGAAATTTGCCTTACAAGGAAAAACTGGTACAGATGATTTTAGCTGATGGACAATTACGCCAAGTACATACAAAAATTTTTGAAACCGACGTCATACTTCAAGGGAAAAGAATCCCTACTACATTCTTAGCGATGCCTGAGCATAAGAATAGCAAAACACTGCTTGGAATAGACGTCATTACCGATGCCGGTATAGTTTTAAACATTCCTAAGTGGCAATGGCTTTTCTAAGAAGATTCTTCGACCAAATTTTGTTTCCTCTCAGAACCTCTAGTGAACAGGGACAATGGTCCCAAGATTTGTCAAGTTGAAATTGCTCTTAAGGATGGTGATGGTCCACACTTGACAACGGAGCAAAAGGATCAACTGACTGAATTATTGAAGCAGAATATTTCTGTGTTCGAGAAAAGTAAGGAAACCATATGCAGAGCATTCCATACAGTTGATGGATGACAATCCTGTTTTCCAGCCGCCGTATCGTCTTCCACCTGGTAAGAAAAAAATCCTACAAAAAGAACTCGATAAATTATTGCATGATGGAATAATCGAGGAATGTGAATCAGCTTATGCCGCTCCAGTAGTTTTGATACCTAAACCTGATGGATCTACTAGGCTTTGCATTGATTACAGACGCCTAAATGAGATTACCGTTCCAGTTCAGCATCCTTAACCTAGAGTAGATGATTGACTTCATTCTACAGTGAATGCTGCCTACATAACTACTTTAGATCTAAGAAATGGTTATCATCAGATACCGGTCAAGAAAGCAGACCGAGATAAAACTGCTATTGTAACTCCTTTTGGTACACAATGCTATGCCTTTTGGATTACGAACAACACCTGCAACATTCCAGCGTTTAGCAGATTGCTTTCGCTCTGGCTTACCGCACATTTCCATCTTAACATATTTGGATGATTTGATTATTATGTCTCCAACCTTCGAGAGACATCTGAATGATTTGGAGGATGTCTTTAAGAGGCTCCAATTATTCAAGCTTCATGTAAATCGTGCCAAATGTACTTTCTGTGCCGATAGTGTCAAGTACCTTGGTCACAGTGAGTAAAGATGGTTTTAGCCCGAGTCCGGATAAAATATCCGCCATTATCAACACGAGAGCCCCCAAGTTATCAGCTTCCTACAGACCTGTTCATGGTTTGGAAGATTTGTTCCAAATTTTGCTGAAATTTCTAGAGCATTGAGTAGCCTAACAAGGAAGACTTGCAATTGGAAATGGGGACCCGATCAAGAAAATGGTTTCAATCAACTGAAAAAGTTATTGACTACTGCATCTGTGTTGAGTCAAGCTGACCCAACCAATCCCTTTATTATTAGAATGGATGCCAGTTCCTATGCATTGGAAGCAGCATTACTCCAGGAGGAGGTAGTGCGAGGTAATCATGAAAGTCAACTAGACGCCTGTAAGAAATACGCTGATACTAAGAGAAGAGATGTTTCCTTCAAAGTATCCGACTTAGTCCTAGTTAACACTCATGTCTTGAGTAGAGCTAGAGCTGGGATTATTTCAAATTTGTACTCCGTAGAAATGGTCCTTACAGAATTTCCACGGACCAGAGGAAGACCGCGAGCGACCCCAGGAGCTCCGCCTGTGCCTCCCAGTCGTCCCAAAGGAAGATCCCGAATGACCCCAGGAGCTGCGCCTCTGCCTCCCAGTCGTCCCAGAGGAACACCTTGCCGAACCACTCCGGAATCTTCATCGACGCCTGTATTTGTTTCGGCTTCGAGTGAACCGCGTAGTGTAACACCGCGAAGTGCCATTTCACAGAAACCGTCCGCGATCAACGAACCACGTAGATTCCTCCGGTTTAAAATCTCGTACACTTGAAATAATGCTTTGATCGTGTTGTATCACACCCGGGTCGGTTGTGTGATCCAAAGGGCGAGTATGTAGCAAGAATTATTTCCAAATGCGGATACCTTAACCACCGGTTGTGTGTGCGCAAGTGGACAGACAGACTAACGAGAGAGACAGAAAACAATGGCCGCTGGCCTGTCTCACTAATGTGTACCGTGCATTTTTTTTTTCTATTTAGTTTTACCTTAGCTTTGTATATTTTATTAAAGAAAGTGATCAACATATGAATGGCGATTCAGTCCTACAATGTTATCATATCACTATCAAACTTTACAGCTTTTCTGAAAATATATTTGTTTTATTACGTATTTTTCAGGATTTAGCGATCGTTTTATCTTCCTTCTTTCTGAGAATATATATATGTATGTAGCCGGTTGTACCTATCGTAGATGAACTAGTTGACCACTCCAAAAAGTATGGTATTTAGTTTTTAAAAGTATACATGAAAACATGAGCCTCTTGTTACATTGTCTAAATGCGGTTCTCTCAAAATGTCCAAATGAATTCAGATTCACACGTACGGAAAACGTATCCAGTAAGATACTGTAAAGATTAGAAAACTACGAAAATCTGTTCATATGCAAAAACTATGTATGCGGTAAATGTACATTTGAGAACAAAATCATTTGCAAAAAATGCAGTAAAGCCAAATATATTATTTATATATTAAAAAAAATTGTGTATGAGAATAAAAGAAACTACATATACAACTATGTACTGTTAGCTTTTTATTCCCTTTTAAAGTCTATAATTCAAATATCTGAAAATTAATTTGTCGTCAAGTCATTCATTCAGTAACAAATTGACTATTATCTACATTTAATTGCAATAACAATAACTGTTTTAATGACCGTTCGTTTTATCCAGGCACGGTATAAATAAGTATAGAAGAAGTGTCAAGAGGTTTAGTGTTAATTGACTGGCCTAGATGAGAATAGCACTTAGCCAATCGTTATCTCATTATGCTGTATCTACCTTGGTTACCTATTTGGTAAACAAATGAAGATCTTTGATATTGTGTTTCATTCATTATTTTACTTTGAAAAATAATAGATATAAGTGATGCTGTAAATATCAAAGAAACACTAAACAATTACATTCATGTAAACTTGGCTGCCTAATAACTTCTGACGATTTAACTTTAATGGGTACAGCTCTCGCAATATAAGTTGGCGAGCGGTGGGGATACGCCGTGAACGTATGTAGGACACGTACCTCTCACCTGTCTGATTCAGATAGTGCATAGAAATTACCATTGTCGTATCAGTATGAGTTCCGTAGGGAAAGGATGAATGATAGGCAATCTATCCCTACTTTATCTGCGCGAACACACTCCCACCCTTCGCCAACTTATATTGCGAGAGCTGTAGTAAGATATTAAAATTAGTTAGTTGCTGAGACAAAAAATTGTTTGACACTATATCACATCGGTAAACTCATCACCACACAGTGGTTTACAAATAAATTCGGTGACACATGTTTCGCTAGACCGAGAAAATGAGAAATATGAAAGATGTTCTATTTAAAATAAAGATAGTGAATGTCATGCCACCAAAAGAGGGCAATCAAAGAATCTCAGATGACCTACTCAACCAAATTTTGAAACACTTAATACCCATTTTTTATTGAATTCGTTCTTTCATCGTGTAAAGTTCGTCTAATGATTCTTTTTACACACGTCATCTATTTTTATCCGTACGAATCAAATCGGTACTCCTAGTTCAAGTTAAGCACTATATACATAATGTATTGAAATAATCTGCACTTCTCTGACCGTCTATTGATTAACGTAGTAGTTTACATATAACGTCTGTGTCAAACATACATACTTGAATATTCGATACCGATAAATAAGAATAATTATATTAACCCGCGATCTTTGCTTGTGCCATTCAACAGTAGCGTGTGTGAAAAGAATCATTAGACGAACTGTATATGTATGCATATCTCGATGACGTTTAAGTGACGTAAATGGTTTTTAGAAATTAACTGGAAATACTAATATTTATGCATTTTATTTAAAATTTATATTAAAGGAACGTGGATTTGTTTAAATAAAAGAAAAATGACAGTTAATTTTCTTTACGGAGTACATAAATGTATCGTATATAAGAAAACTTTATAAATATTTTTCCGCAAAATTTACAAAAGTTTTTCTTTCTGTGTCTTTGCGTAGCATTAAAACGCATGAGGACTTTTGATAAAAGCTTGCTCAAAATATCAATTTATAAGCCTCTACACAGTGAAAATTAATTTAGAACATTAAAAGGAAAGAGTCGCTCGCTACCTTTTATTTTTACAGAGCCCGTTAAGAGTAACGAAAACAATGGCAATAATAATTATTGTATACATACATTTTATTTTACTTACGAAACCTAAAATTATACAACTACATTTAATTTAAATTTTATACATACACATAAACTAACTTTAATACCTATTTATATTAGACGTACTAGTTTAGTGATGTCAGTGCACACAATTTTAGACATCCCTATTTGTAATGGTATGCATGAAGCGTGTTCCACCATCCAACTCATTATTCTCATCAGTTTATCATACAATTGACACCACACACATGCGTATTACAATGCCCCAATTACAGAAAGTTGTGCTGTTCAGAAATTTTCCTACCCCAAGACAAATTTGGTCGGTTGCGAGCAGTTTTGTATACTTGCATATATTTGTATATTTCATATATCTATGTAACATACATACCTTTATATATATAGAGGACTAGGGCTAAAATTATGAACCACTAGGTGACCCAGCAAACTTCGTTTTGCCCAACATTTTTCTACTTCCCTTTTTTCCAAAATCTTCGCGTAACAATTACGAACAAACCGGCAGAAGAAAGTATCCAATTTGGTCCAGTCGTTTTCAAGTTTTAAGCATCCGAACATACCACGATCCATTTTTATATATATACAGATGATTCATGCTATGTGCGAAAAGTGATAGATAAAAGAATAAGAAGGAAAGTTCATATCAACATATGTCAGGTTAAGTGCCTAAAGTGTATAATAAAAAATTAAGATTCTTGCAGAAGCAATAAAAGAAAATAAGCTTATAAAAACAACCGTCAACTGTAAGACGTGCTAGCAAGCATTCTGGCAACGTTTTTATTGGTAGCCCTGATATCCTTCCATTCTGTAGTATATTTAAATTCAAATTTGAATTTCGCATCGGAAAGTACTTCAAATGCATGGTAATGAGGTACGCCGAGAAATAAGATATGAGAGGGATTAGATAAGTAGCCATCTTGGTCGAGGTTGTACCATAGTATTAGTTTCATGGTCTGTTGGGATTTGTGGATTTATGTGTACTTGAGTTAAATATATTTATCAATTTTGTTTCGGTCGATTTATTTTGTTGGAGACCTATCACTCATCAGTTCTTGAGATATACGTCTAACCTATATTAAAATAAGTCCGATATTCTCTACAATATCAAAAGTGTTTAGAAAACATCATAGCGATAGAAACTGTTCATGCTTTAGAAGCATTCCAAAGGACACAAAAGCGTGAATGAGAATAATGCAGGTATGGAAAGTATGCTTAGAACAAAGAATACGGTATTATTAAAGTTGCTCCTGCGAGCCAAAATTATCAAGATCGCAGTTATTCTCAGAGGATCGGCATATACTACTCGAAATCATACACACTCGACCGATCCTTGTAACTTGCGACCGTTCCCGATTAAACACCGATCTTGACAAAAAGCAACATTTTAGGGCACGTATTATTATTATTATTATTATTAATGTAAAGATGTTACAAATGTGGAGTGACAGACGTTATATAGAAATGTCTATAACCGGGAAGAACATAATGTCAGATTTGTAGAAAGTTGTTGATAACTTTGATAGAGAATAGAATCCTTCGGTAGCGGAGTGATAGATACAACTCGAGACGATGCCAAAATTACAATGGTGGCCCGAGGCAGTTCTGTAGCAAACGGTGAAGATATATTTCGAAGGGGCGGGTAAGTACCTGCTAAATGCAAGACCAGAAGTCTTGCATTTAGCAAGACTTGTCTTTAGAAGAAGCAAGACAGAGGAGTGGAAATCGATGCAGGACTGTATGTAGAAAACCAAGGACCAAGTAGGGAACTATATGTTGGAGAAAATAGCGCTATGTAATGCATTATCCCTGAATTTCGAGAAGATGAAGCAACAAGTACCGACTGAGCTATTTTCAAGGAAATTAGGTACGCATGTTATGCCCAAGTACTATGGCGATGCGGACGAATTGTAGCAAGATGCTGTCATGTACGAACACCTGGTAGAGGCGAGAAAGAAGAAGATGGGAGAAGCAAAAGGTAGTAGGTTTCCTGGGAAATCTACTCCAGGGGAGAGGAGTATTTCAACAAATATGTCCAGTAGACTCATACCAAAATAGCCGATAAAAGTGGAGAGGAAGAAACCAAATGTTTTAATTGTGGCGAAATGGGCCACATGAAATCCAATTGCCAGGAGCCGAGGTGACCGAGAAGAGCTTGTTACATGTGTGGTTCGACTCAGTGTCTACAGAAGTCATATCCGAGAAAGGCAAGAGAATTGCCAGGAACCAACGAATGCGAGTCGAGATTGCATGGCATAATCCATCTTGTGGACCACTGCAAGATGATTTCAGCGTATACGATAGATGTGGACCTCGTCCTACATCAGGGAACAATCAACATACGAGACAGACACACAGGCAATCCTATATCGTTAATCGACAATCAAAGGTAGACAATAGGCCGATCTTCGACAAAACTAGTAGAAAGCGGTAAGGAGATATGTATCTGCTTTTTGTAGTACCGCCCAACACGATCAGATATACAATGTTACTTGGTCGAGATTTTTTAGGTGATAGTGCCCTAATCGTAAGTTTTGGAAAGACATTAGCATAACAAAGCGATTAGAATTTAGCAACACTGAACAGAGTACCGACAGTAATTTCATATCTCAAATTGAAGTAGTGATAGATTGTAGATACTATAAAAGCTAAGCAACTTAAACATTGATGATAATGTATGTTTATAGACAATTACGAAACGAATTATGCTACTGCTCGGAAACCACCAAAACCTGAGGTAGATGTTCTACTAAAATAATTGTAAAACAGAATCATGTCCCATTTTACTTCAGACCAGGTAGACTTTTTTTCTTTTTATGAACAGTCTGAAACGAATAAAATAATAGAAAAGTTATTAAAAAAGGGGATTAAGGAGTACATCTCAACATAGCCCCCAATAGTTCTTGTATCAAAGAAATCACCTGCTACATTACTGCATGCGATAACTTCCCTTTAGCACTGATTGATAATCAAATTGATTTGTTGGGGGTAATCGTTATTTTGCCAGATTAGATTTGAAGGAAACTTTTTATCATGTTAGGTTAGATCGAGAATTAGTAAAATGTACATCTTTCGTAGCACCGCAGGAAAATTTGTATAAAAGACTAAACAAAGAATGACATTCAGATAATAATTTAAATCTCTCATCAACTGAAGATATAGCTTGGTCTAGAAGAGGAAAATAAAATGCAATTTTATATTTTTGACAAGGTTCGGAAACTATATCATCTAACTGATTTCTCGGGGTCTGCTGACAGCTTTCATTTCTTCAGATACCTTTCATCATTGAAAAGACGATTTCGAATATTTTGGAGCTCTGTCAGTGGAGAGGAGTGTATATAGATCTCGGTGTCGTCGGCACACGGCAAGTTTCTTATTGAGGAATGTGCGGATGTGGATGGTGTATAGATTATGTAATATAGGCCCCAACATCAATTCTTCCAATGATGTAGGACTCGGACGTATTTTCATTTATCTTCACCTTGGTGGATCTTTGGTGAATTTACGACATCATGAGCCTCACGATCTGATACGGGAAACGGTATTTTATCATTTTATTATTGGGACGTTTCACGTTTTTTATGTGATACTTTTTTCGCATTTATCACTGATCTGTCTCCGGCTTTGGTTACCGCCTAAGATGAGGGGTAATTTAGAATAAAAGCATCATAGGATATTATAGATCTCGTCCGATCAACAGTCTTTTCAATGCGCAAACCCTTAGTATTGTTTTGCATTAAATGTAGAGGTGGCATCTGTTATCAACGTCGCTATTTGTCGGCTAATTGATGTGTAATCTTTCTGGAAACCAGATTGTTGATTAGTATGATATTTGTTTCTTCCGTATATTCGGAGATATGCTGCACCATTACTTGTTCAGTAAGTGGAATCATTCTTTGGAATGCCTAAAATAGTTATGCAGAAAAGAAACGATGTAATATCCAACAACCAATAACTAGCTTTAATTTTTTTATCAAAACGTTCGCGGCTTAAATACGAAAACTCAAACTATTTATAATAACATGCTTGAATCTATGGATTATGATATTATTATGATTACTGAGACTTGGGCTAATGAAGGTTTACTTAGCTCCGAACGTTTTCCGGATGAGTATCTTGTGTTTAGAACTGATAGGCAAACGCGCGGCGGCGGTGTACTTATGGCGTTTAAATGTGGTATTCCATGTCGTGAACTGGATACTGACTCTGTCAGGAATTTCGGTGATTACAGAATTGAATCGCTTTGTGTTCAAACACGTTATATCCATTTGGTGATTAATTTTATTTTAACTTATATACCTCCCGATGTTCCTGCTTGTGTGTATGATGAGCTCTTTGATAAGCTTGAAATGCTGGGTTTGTTTGATACCCTGTTTGTTTTGCTGGGGATTTCAATATCCCTGAGTTGGAATATGCCGGCCGTGCGATATCTATCAGTGTTAGTAACTTTCTTACTAGTACGAAAAGTTTTCAGATAAATACTATTTTGAATCGCAATAATCGCTTCCTCGATTTGGTTTTCTCTTCTGATGGTTGTCGGACCAGTGCTGCCACTTGTAGAATAGGATCCATCCTCCGCTTTAATTTACTGTTACTTGGGACGTAATTAATAATCTATTTCAAACCTCAGATGCCCCGGCTTACAATTTTAAGGCTGCTAATTTTGTTGAATTTTATAGCTTGAGTTTAGATAGTGATTTGATGACTGTCGTGCAATATAATGATGTTAATTTAGCATGTAGTAAGCTTTATGAAATATTGTATAATTGTTTTAATTTCTTCGTACCTCTTCATGTGAAGTACAGGACATCATTTCCAAGTTGGTTTTCGACTACTACTAAAATCCATATAAACTAAAAGACATTATCTAAATATGTTTAAGAAAACAGGTATGCTATTTTATAGAGACAAGTTCCAGGAGTTAAGAAAATTGGTTAGAACAAACATTGGCCGCGGATCGTCAGACTAGCTTGAATATTATTGAGGCAAACACAAATGCTCCAAAGATAATTATTTTATTTCATAAACTCTTTGAAAAACGAGACACGTATCCCGGGCTCCATGTTGAGTGCTGAGAACAATATTGTTGATTCTCCTGCTGACATTACTAATGCTGTGCTTAATTAGAAAACTACTTTCACTATTCGCAGACGCGCGTTTCGCGGTCATACCGCTCATCAGTGCGACTGTGTGGAGTAGTTTCCATTTCTATAGAAGCTCTATATAAGCTCGGGTGTTAGATGTTCGTACATAGGAGACTTCAATTACGAAATTCGGCCATAATGTACTAATTGCGCATTTTTGCAGCTTTTTGATTCTACAGAAGTAGACAACTTGTTTTGCCACAAACTCCTGTAGTAGCTACAATCGCGCACTCGGCTAGTCCGCCGTGGAAAAATTGTGCTTAATTAGAAAACTACTTTCACTATTCGCAGACGCGCGTTTCGCGGTCATACCGCTCATCAGTGCTACTACAGGAGTTTGTGGCAAAACAAGTTGTCTACTTCTGTAGAATCAAAAAGGTGCAAAAATGCGCAATTAGTACATTATGGCCGAATTTCGTAATTGAACTCTCATATGTACGAACATCTAACATTACTAATGCTTTTGCTTCTCATTTTCGATCTGTTTTCCCAGACTCCAACATACAGAGCTCTATTGGCGAGTCCTCGTCGATTGATTATCCGCACTTGGTACTCAGGGCTTTTGATGAAGCGGATGTGCTCTGTGCTATCAACTATTTCAAAAATTCTTTTACAATGGGTGCAGACTCGATACCAGCTTTTTTAATTAAAAATTGCAGAAATGTATTAATTACACCTTTGCTGAATATTTACAACTTACCATTAAAAACTACTACTTTTCCTTATTCTTCGTAAAATGCATGGTTTTGGATTGTCTAACGTTTTGATTTCTTTACTCCATTCATATCTGGCAGAGAGGAAGAACTTTGTCGAATATAATGGATTTAGTTCATTTACATATATTTCTGGTAGCGGTGTGCCTCAAGTCCCTGTCCTTGGACCACTTTTATTTAATATATTCATCAATGATGTTTCCTCAGTTATTGACTCGGAACCACTTATTTATGCAGACGACTTAAAATTGTTTAGGTCTATTGAAACTTATAATGATTGTGTTCTCTTACAAAAGGACCTTGATGCAATTGTTTTGTGGAGTCAAGAAAATTTGTTAAAATTAAATATTGATACATGTAAAATTGTAAAATATTGTCGTAAACCCCGTTATATAAGTTTTAATTACACTATCAACAATGCTTCTTTGGAACGTTGTGAATGTATTAGGGATCTTGGGGTATTGCTTGATCAGAAACTCACCTTTAACCCTCATGTTGTGAGCATTTGTGCTGATGCCTTAAAGTTGCTTGGTTTTCTTACACGCAACACTGAGCAATTTAGTCGTAATGATCCGTTAATTAGTTTTTACAATGCTTTCATTGTGCCCAAATTTGAGTATGCCTCTGTAGTCTGCAGTCCTGTATACAGTACATATAAGAACATGATTGAATAAGTCCAAGGTAAATTTTTAAAAATTTTGCACTTCCGTAGGTATTCTTACCTCACGACTATAGTTATGAGAATTTACTTCATGAATATAATTATTCACTTGAAGTTAGTCGTGTACGAGCAAAAATTTTATTTATTTATAAATTAATTCATGGTATTGTATCAAATGCTAGCTTGCTGTCCCAATTAGCTTTTTATTTGCCTAGGTTAAATAATAGAACACCACAAACTTTTTATATTCCATCTTTTAATACACATCATCATTCTAATGTCCCACTGATATCAATGTGCAGAAGTGTGAATATGTACTGTGCTGTGACTTGTTTAACATAACATATACTGCCTTAAAGAGTCTTTTGAAAAATAAGTTACTTTGATTCTTGTAATAAATATATTATTATTATTATTATTATTATTTATTTTTAAAAATTCTCTCTCTTTAAGTTACTTTATATTAGTTTAAGGACCCTCTCGTATATATTTCCTATTAAAATAAAATTAACCTGTAATTAGCTTTAGCTGTTGAATAATAAATTATTATTATTATTATTATTATTATTATTATTATTATTATTAAGTTTCGCACGCATTGGTAGCAGCGAAATCCTATGGTAGCTAGAAGGATGCGTGGGATATTTTCCGGGTTCAGCACCAGTATGACCGTACACCGATGGTGACGGAAAATGGAATGGGACCAGCATTAATTTTTTGTGTACAGATATACAAATACTAATAACAATTGTGTTAATGATATTACTGTCGGTCGCTGTAACACTTATTATTAATTATTAAGTTAGCAGGAAACATTGATTGCTGTGTGGCAGCGTAAATTTTTTATTTTTAAGTATATCAGTACAAAGTTCTTTTTTTCTAAAATATGGGCAAATCACTTTCTTTTAAAAATATTGAGAGCGGTTTATACAGTACACTCTATAGGTACATATATGCACATTCAGAATTAAATATACAGATTTTGTCTTCACGAAAGTTTTCGATTTATTTATTTTTCTTATTTTTAGTAATTTGACCAACAACTATTTCAGTGGTGATCTATCTATGTACATGCACATAGAGAGGTATAAGAACCAGCATTTAATTCGAAGATAAAATTAGTGTCATACAAAATGCGCAGGTTACAGTTTTGCTTGCTCTCTGCTGCTAGTGCTGCGACTGCTCCTTCATCATTTAAACATAATAATTCGCAACTATTCGTCTGTTGTACTACTAATGGTATTTAATTCATGAGTTTCATTACCAGATATGCAAATTTTGGATCGCAAATGCAAAGAAAATCATATGTACATTTTATAGCAAACACAACATCAAACTTTCTTCATAATCTAAAGATATTAACGTTTAGTAGGATATATTTTGAATAAACTGAGAATTGTGAGATAAATTGTTATAGCAAAGTATATCCCCGCTCACCTTGCTTTTTACCTTTCACCTTACCCAACCCATCAGAATGATACAAGAATAGGACAGTCTTGTCAGTCTTTAAAGAACCACCGGTGTTAAACCGTGACACACTAATTCTTTCATATGTACGCCGTTGAAAAATTCAAATTTGAATCAATGCAGCCGACAGGCACTTGTTTTGGGAGACGGTTCGACTAAAACAAGTATCCAGTTCAAACCACGGTTGTGATTTGCATTTTAAGAAATAAGAACTTGGTGGGGACTTCAAGTGAATTGTAAATAAGCGAAGGAAAGACATCGGGGAAAGAATAATATTCTGATTTTAAATTCTTTCGTACGTGATATGAGTGCAAGTCCAATTAGCTTTGCGTGATCTTCTTTTAGCTAATAGGATAGAACAGTGCGATGTCGGTAAGTTTCTAAATTGACCTACTCTTATACATTCGTCGCCTTCTAACATATATGTATAAAAATAACAGATAAATAAAGATTTGAAGTCAATGAAATTTGAAATCACATACTTGTATATATATATATATATATATATAATAATAGGTTTTGAGTAAAAATCAATGGAAAGCATACGGTTTCTCCAGTTCGCAATATTGCGAAAAACGTCATGCTCCGGTAAAGATGAGAGCGCATATTACATTCATTCTCTTTTAAGTTACATAAAAAATGTTTTCGGTAAAAGCGGAAATTAAGCATTCTAAGAAACTGTTTAGTGTAGTCAAAATGCTAAGTTTACGAATTAATCATTTATGTACTGTTATCTAATGCTGTTAATAAAAATTTGCTGAATTTGTAACTTTTAAACTAAGTATCATTTTAGTATTAGTAATCACTTTTTTAAAATATACATTTACGTACATTTTATAGCCAGTTGGAATTAGAACACCCAATATTTGTCCTAAACCAATACTGACATTCGATTTCAACTCCGATTTATTTCCATAAATTGAGCAAATGATTTTTACAGCCACAGTAGCACTCCTTCCTTGATGAAACGAAAACAGCATACTATGACGTAATTATTCCTCTTCAACGTCAAAGTCTGCCATATTAACAAAAATAAACTATTATATATACTAAAATTAAAAACCAGATTCTTTTAAATAAGAGAGTGTTTCTAAACTCAAATTTGATAGCTCTTGTTTTATTTATATTGAAACAAGTGGTTAAAAGTTAAAACTACATAAATTCATTGACTACTTAGACATATACTAAAGCTACTAATTGCAATATGGTACGATTTCCAATATCTGCACGGTGTTTTTCACTTATAATGTGTGATGATGGATAACGTAGAATTGCAATTACTACATGTAACACATCGATTAATAACGCCGCTCAAAAGAATAATGTTTGTACACAAGCACAAAAGGTAGTTCTGATGCTGAAATGAAAAGAATTTAGTGTAGATTGTAATTACATATTATACGATTATACATCATCTACATTCATAAAGGTGTAGAAAAATACTAGCTAAAGGCAATGCAAAATTTAGGAGCCGTGTACCTGCACTTTTAGACCACGCTTTATTGTAAGAGCAAGAGAAACGAAATTTTTATTGCAACAAACTTTGTAATTTTGAATAATAATGGTCCAGTAATTCGATTAAGAAACAGTTGAACAAATAACAATCATGCAATGAGGCGGTAAATTTATTACACCAGCAGGTTATTTTTTCCGGCTAGCAAAACGACTTTTCATATATTTAAGGTGCAGCAGTATTTGCTCTTCAAGCACAATTTTAAACAATGTACCTTTAATTCATCGATTTATGATTAAAATACGAATGTACTTAAAATAATGTTTCAGTATAGTGGTACTAGTGATATTATAATTTCTATTTCCTCTCCATATGTAGGTGTAATAATAATTGAGATAAATGTCCCTTAAAATATTTTTTAGTTGATAATGCAGGCGTTAGTTACCTCAATCATCACGTGCTTAAAGAAATTATTAGCAATAAAAATAATGTAATAATTTCTATAGTGCTCGTAAAAATAATTATTAGTATGACAAATGAAAATACTTTCCTGCAAATGAACAATTTTTTGATGATAGTGTGAACATTAGTTGTGTTCAATTATACATTTTTCTCAAGCTTCTTAAGGCAATAAAAGCCATTACACGTGATTATTAAGCTATCTACTTACTGCGGCTATGAAATCACAAAGAAACAGCATCTTTTAATATAAAATTATTTCCTGTATCGCTGTAGGGCCACATTTAGATCGTATAGACTGCTAATCTAATACAAATTCAAACATGAGGGAAATACAAAACCAGAATTATTTCACTAAGTGCAAAATCGGGTTTAGTTTTTTATACCAGTTCATTAACAAATATATACTATATACATACAAGACAACCAATTTCAAAATAACTTCCTTTAATGATACAGAAATAGTGTATTTTGTGCATACTTGCAAACCTTGGAAAAACACGGATACCTAAATTTTAGTAAGTAAAATTACACAAAATTACTTTGGAAGGTGTAATCTCGAATCTAGACACTCAACATGCATTAGTGATTAACTAAAATTTGATCAATTAGTTAATTAATTTCATACTCCTTATCGTGGGTCATTGAACCAACCACTTATTATGCATATAGCACATCTACCTGGCGTAAGGTTGAAATCAAAGTTAACGTATCTAATTTACGATTTTAAAATGAATTTTTACTTACCTTTTAACCTGGATAAATAGCGAATTATAAAGACAAAACCATATTCTACAAAAAATAATAGTAAAAATAGTGATAATAACGAACAACAATGAACTTGAATTAGTGTATAAGTGAATAAATGATGTAACAAAAGAGAGAATCGAATGGTTAACACAATCAGTAAAAGCACAAAATTTACTAGGAAATAAATAGTATACAAAACGGAGAAATAAAGTATGAGAGACGATAATTAGTGAACAACTACAAGTCAAATCAAAAGAAAATAAAATCGAAGAATAACTTGGATGATTTAGCCACTTACTAAAGAAAGAAGGAAACCACTTTCTGCAAGAAGTACTTAGTACATTACTATTGATAATCTAACAGTTCTACTACATAAAAATATGTTTGGAAATAATTTAAGTAGCCAGAAACACTGTTAATTTTATATACGATCTATATAGTTTAATATGAAACTATATTTTTTGCACGTTTTTTACATTAATTATAGTGTCTTAACACATAGCTTAAAACTCTTTTGCAAATCTACCTGCAACCAGTTTGTGGTTCGAATTGACCAATTCTTAAGATCGAACGATCCATCCACAAAATTACAAGAAGCTATAAACTTTTTGCAAAGTAACATGGCATGGCTTTGAAAATTCAGGTTTTTTAATGAATCACTTCTCCGCTCCTTTTGTTAGCGAAAATTCCAGAGGTTACAATGTTTTCTTGGATAGTTGTTCAACAGACGAACGTCCTTCTCGAAAGCAGATTATCTGTTCGACGAACTAAATCGTGTTTTGCATCTTTTACGCGTATAATTTTTTTTTTTCTTCATGCGCAGGTAGGTGCTTTTCCTTTTGTTTAACTTTCCTTACATTTGTCATTATCTCTGTTGACAACACCACACCCCTTGTGCATGTATGATTGTTAAGTACGTACGAGCAAATTATGCTAGACTTATATAAGAGAAAAAAAGAGGGCAATTGTATATAAATATATAGGAGTGGCAGCAACGGAACAGGCTTAACTAACTTACAGTGTAGTGGAATTTCACGTTGACATTTAATCGATTCCGATTCTAGTAGATTATTAAAATAGCGATGATTGTCTGCGTTAAATGCTATTATATCGGTTATGTATACTGGCTTTACTTTACAGTTATAACTTAACAATTAGAAACGTCCTTCAATAAAGATGATTCAATGCATCTTATGTAAATTAGTTTATTTGTAATAGTAACGTGGATTCGTCAAACGGATAAAGTTTATAAATAAGGAGACTTTACCGCAACAATTATTGTTACTTAACGGTTGTGTTATATCATCGATCCATAAAAGAACGATAACTATTAGGATTGCGGTAGCAATGTGTTGTATAAAACAGAAACACTTTCTCAAGTTGTTTATTAAAGATTTTACTTGTTAACGCATTAAAATCTAAATCTAATGAATTATTAAACGCGCGCTAAAACAGTGTATTTGTACTCCACATCATTTTCCAACACTTTTATTTTTATCATATTGTACCAAAAACAAAAATGCAATGAAATAAAATAATTGGTTCTTCTTCCAATCTAGTTGCCCTAAAGAGATTAAAAGATATAAGTACTACGTATTAGATTTGAGTATTCATTACAATGTATCAGCAGAGGATGGTGAAGAAAAATATCGACTTAAAAAGATATACGTGTGCATTGAATGTTCACAAATCTTCTTGTACCTATATATAAAAATGGATCGTGATTTGTTCGGATGCTTAAAACTTGAAAACAACTGGACCAAATTGGATACTTCCTTCCTGCGGGTTTATTCGTAATTGCTACGCGAAGGTTTAGGAAAAAGAAAAGGCGAAAAAATTTAAGCAAAACGAAGTTTGCTGGGTCACCTAGTGGTTCATAATTTTAGTAGGACGCTATTGGGAATTGCAGGTAAACCCTCAAACCATTGGTTAATAGAAATAAGATCGAAAGCCTACATTTAATCCTGAATCTTATGGAAATGGAAAGTTATGGGAAAGACTGGGCTATGAATCCAGTGAGGAAAAATACCTACCAGAGAAATACATCTGGACTAAAGCAACCGAACAGTTTCATAAACCACGTAAACAAGACTTGCGGCCAATTGCAGATCTACTTACTGGTCACTGCTGTTAAGGGTACCATCTCAAGAACATTAAGCATGCTACTGCATACGACTGAAAATTCTACCGTAGCTGAAACTGCTTCTCCTATATATTTAAGATCTGGTACAGGAAACTGTTGAGTGTTTTGGCGAAAAATCGAAGTATAGTAAGTATGCAGACACAGAATAGACCGAAGTGACAAAGAGTGTCGGCAGCTTTGATGTTCATGTGGTCGATTTGAATGTCCTCGAAATAACTCAGAAGTTAGCTAACGCCGTTTTGAAAAGGTCCACATTTGTTCGTATTAATTGAAAAATATTAGAGTTTTGGATATGTTAAAAGAATAGTATTTGCTACAAAGTTTAATCAGTGATACACAATAATAATCGTATATTTTAATTTTAATATGCACACACCATCCCAGAATAATAACATTAATGAAGCTAGCCAAATATAACACTGTCGTCGTATTTAAAACATATTTCCCGCCCATGCGCAGCGTAGTTTCGTTTCGCAAGAAATTAGTAATTATGTAATCGGTCCTGTTTTCATTAACCAAATTCTTACAGGTGAACTATACCTTGAACTACTATAAATTAAAATTAATCTCCTAATACGAAGTGTGGAGAACCGGCAAGATCAAATAAGGAACTTGAACAAGCTTTTTTCTCCGCATTAAGTCGGTTAGAAATTGGTTTAATAATAATTTCCCAACCCCATAGGGCTGGCGGCGAGGATGAAGTGAAGTGATTTTCGGATTCGGTTTTTTCTATAGCCTATGTCTAAATTTTGAGAATTGACATAGCCACACAAATGGAACCACCCGTCATCACTAAAGAGAGTTCCATCCAGTTTAGTATTATAATCTATGTATTCCGCCATCAACAACACTCAATTCGTTTTCAAAATCAAGTGGATTTAATTGGTGGACAACTTTTACTTTATAAGGATGTACTTTAAGCTTTTCAATTATTGCATTATGACTAGTTCCCACAGAAACCCCTAAAAGTAATATTATTGTGTGAGATTTAAAATAAAATTGTAGTACCTATCTGGCCTACTAATTTCCCCACTGACTTGTGGGGGTTGTGATCCATACGAACTTAAACATCATCGAATACATGCTCAATTAACGTAAAACATCTTGGGGTAGATCAACTGATCTACATCAAGATGTTTGTTAACAAATAGATAAATAAGTTAAGTTAAGTTATTTTTTCCGTTACCATAACCGCCCTGTTTTATTGTCATAGTTTTAGAATTATTGCTGTTCCTTCAGCGCGTTTTTATTAAAAAGAAGACTTCAAGACAGATCCCTCCTATAGGTCATACAGGTGTCGAATAATAAATTACCATATTTTTAATCTTCTTATAACACTGATACGGCATTATCCAACTAACGTGATACATTCTTATTAAACATGGAAAAATATTGTTTTTTTTTTGGTTTTATTATTATTATTAAAACTATCCCTCTATCTCTGCGGTGTGGAAACAGATTCTACTAGTTATTTCCGAAACGAAACATTATCTGAAACATATATTGAAATGTACGGGTTAAATAGGGGTATTTCATTGTCAGCTTGAGGTCTATGTTTAAGCTCAGTTCAACACCACTTCATGTTTTCAAGGGAAATGCATTTTAAGTTTTATTCCATTATTTACGCATTATTGTATTGCATTAGTTTTTACAATCTGCAATGAAAAACTCATAGAATAAGTTAAAATGTAGAAACGTTATAGTTGAAACCAACCCCTTAGTGGCCGAGTGGTGAAAATTACATTTCGCAACGAGAAGGTCTGGGTTCGAAACCCGGCCGCGGCGAAGCGTAGTAGTTTAAAATCCTAAAATGGATCTGCTACCTCCAATATGCTGCGGAAAGTAAGGAAATGCCACTAGGCGGACCAAGAGCATTACGGTATACACATATATATACGGTGATTCCGAACAAGTCCTGGGCCTTTAAGGCCTGTTAGTGCTGATATATATATATATATATATATATGTTTGTACATATGAGAAATTCAATTAAGGAATTCCCCAATATGTATCAAACGTGCGTATTTTTGCAGTTTCTACTCTACACAAGTGTACAACTATTTTTCGTACACCCTCACGCAGAGCTGCTGTTACGCTTTATTCGGTTAATCCACCATGGAAAATGTGATAAGTAATATGTTTTTGGAAAACCACCTCCGACCATTTGCAGACGCGTTTCGCGGTTTACCGCTCATCAGTGCAACTTTTGTCAGAAGTAGTTTTCCATTATCGACTTACGTCTATAAATAGTAGAATGCTTGATGTTTGTACATATGAGAAATTCAATTAAGGAATTCCCCAATATGTATCAAACGTGCGTATTTTTGCAGTTTCTACTCTACACAAGTGTACAACTATTTTTCGTACACCTCACGCAGGGTGGAGGTGGTTTTCCAAAAACATATTACTTATATATATATATATATATATATGGATATAGTTGAAACCGCCACGAGCGATCTGGAAAACAGTGTGACGTCAAATTGTCTGACCATTAAAAAATGATGGTATTTGAAAGAAATAGACAAAATCAAGGTTATCAGTAGTGTTTCGTATCCCAGCGTTAAAGTACTTCAAAACGTGCTCAACACAAACTATTATATTTATTATTATATTCCCATGCCAAAGAGATTGAGAAGTAATTTCTATACATGCGTATATAGCAGAAACAAAAAAACTCGTTCAATATTTTT
Source organism: Chrysina gloriosa (assembly GCA_038088585.1). Lineage (NCBI taxonomy): Eukaryota > Metazoa > Arthropoda > Insecta > Coleoptera > Scarabaeidae > Chrysina > Chrysina gloriosa. Next base: position 55,193,386 of record CM076087.1, read on the forward strand.
CGATGTTTAACAAGAATATTGTTTTATTAGAATCGGTGGGTGTCATTTAGGTAGTATTGCTTGTGAGCAATCCCATGTGTAGATTTCAAAAGTAAATTTCGGTACAAGCAATCTTACTTTTGGAAGGGAAAATTCAAACTTTCCCCAATCTTTTTGATTCGCTTGGTATTTTGCGTTATTAGTAATTGCCTCAGAAATCCGATGAATAGTTACTTTCTACGAGAAAAATACTAAACATTATGCTATTTAACTAGTACTGCCATATGCAATCATACATACATACATTTTACATGCATAGTCAATATGTTTGGTTGTTTTACCGTTAAAGAAATTTCTTCTCGGCAAAAGAAAACTGTCACATCTGATTTCACAAATACTTCATATAACACCATTTTATAACAACCAAGTTAATATTTTAATGAATGTTGACTGGTTGTAGGAGGAAGAAGCATGAGTAAATGGAATGACAAAACAAAGAAATTTGAGGATTTGTGTCTTCAATCCCTGTAGTGTTGCTCCACACTTTTTATTACCAATTTATAAAAAATTGCACCTTTGTAAATAGTTCCTGCATCCCACCCAAACAAATTTTGGAATGAGAAAGTTCCAAGAATATCCGACGGTACAACAGAAAAGTTTAATACGATGCAATTGACAAAAAAAGCTAAAACACCATTATTTTTTGTGAATACATAATTAAAAATACTGTTTGGATTAAAGAATTATTGATAAATACAGAATAATAGCATCGCATCTCAAAAAAATTAGATACTTTTTTAACGTTATTGTAAAGGATAGCTTAATTGATACACATATTTTTTGAATAACTAGTAGATGTATTCAATAAATAAAATTAGCAATTACAAGTTTTCTTTTCATTAGCGTACATTTGACGATTCGGTTTGTGAATTCTTTGTTAGAACTTCTTGAAAAGTCTGCTGGAGTGTTGACACAATATTTCCTTATAATACTTTGAAATTGTCTATTTTTATGTAGCTTATTCTCAAAATATCCAATAGAATAAAATCTAAGAGGTAGCAGATCTAGCAATCCGGGTGGCCAAGGACACGCTGACCTGTCAAACCATTTATCTCTAAATTGGTCATCAAGATACCGTCCCACAGTACTGTGGGGAGTTACTCCCTGCAACTGAAACCAGAATTTTCCTTTTGTCTGCAACGTCTGCTCACCTAAAACTTTTCTCAAGATAGAGCACTAAAAGATACAAAAACATTTCAGAGTTCAAGTTTTCACCATAGAAATTTAGCCCAAATAATTTACTATTGAAAATTACACACCATATATTTGTTTTAAAATGATCGATCTTCATACTGTACACTAAAGTTTTGATAATAGCATATGAATGAGCAGAGGTTCGAATCACTAGAATTTATGCTTTTTTGAATTTATACTTCCCATGCCTTACTTACCAAATTGAGCACGAAAACTGGAAAAGGATATTCTAGTATTAGCTGCTAACAAAACATTGTCCACAGTTTCATAATCTTCAGTTCCCTACTTTCTGTGTCGCACTCTATAAATACTTTTATTTATCTAATGACAAAAATTTTTCATAAATTCTACCGATTTGTGGTATGCAATTTTCTGGATGCCATGCGTTGAACATTTCTGCAGTCTCTCGGTTTATCCTCGTTCCCCACTGGATGAGAATAATCTCTATATTTTCATCTTTTGTTAGCATTATTGCAATTCAAACTACTTTAAGAAATCAACTAAATACATGTGTACATGTTAACTAAACAATTTGAAATGTCCAAAAACTGGAAAAACTGGCGATTGTGTAGTTAGAGAAAAATATAATGTAATGTATGAATAAATTTTGGATGTAAGCAATATCTTTAAATAACATTTGCATCCATTTTCAGAAATAAGGGTATATTATGCAGTATTATTAAATGTTTGGGTTTTAAGTGAAGCCAAAACTTATTCAAAAATAAAATGTATCGGATAATTGATAACAAAAAGTTATCTAGATGGTGCAAATTGTTTAAAACACATTGTGTGGAGTCAACATATTCTTTCTAACAATTTTCCTTATCCAAGTATATACTAAATAGCTAAGAGCATTAGTTAGCAACAATAAATTAACGAACTTGACTTTGAATCTGACATTGTATTTTCGAATACAGCTACATTTCACGTTAAGTTAACCCAGATGACTTCGCTTTCCATTCACCTTAGTTCATTATAATGGTGAAATAAATACCCACGGATATTATTCTGCGAGAAAGAAGATTCGCAGGTTGCCTGAGGTCTCGCATTGCATGGATCAATAAACTCATATAAATATAACCGCTTTCAGAGAAAGTGATAACTCAATTATGTTCTCACAAATGAGTGTATTATCTGCTTATACTTACGAACTTTCGATAACTTCTGTAATAAGTCGGTGTATTAAGAAAAACGATAAACATGCGCGCAAGAACGCGATATGTCGCAATCGCATATTTGAGACGGATACACACATTCTGGACAATCCATTAAAGTAACACACTCCTACATACCACGTACATTTTATATGTACACAATTGACTAATGAATAAAAATTACAATGTAGGCTGTAGTTAATATTTTGTATGTGCCTTATTACTATCATATATAAGAATAAACAAATAAATAAACACTATTTGCAAAAAAATATCTAGCATCTAGAACCTTCTGCGTATTTTCTTTGGCGTTGAAATCAAATTAGATCAAAATTTACAATAGGTAACTACTCACTCTTCACTTCTAACTAAAATAAAATGATTGTTAATCCTTTTACGAAAAAATACTAATTGCATACAATTGCAAATACTAATAAATTAAAAATGCTTCTGTTTATCGCTATTATTCATAAAAGCACTAGAAATGTGTTTCCATTTTCACCTTATTGTACTTAATGTGGTGTATGTACACAAAGAATGAACAGTGCAAAACACAATCATCTGCAATTCACTAAACATGAGTGTATACAAATATATATATTCGCCTAATCCTCAACTTAATAATAAAATAACAACTTATAATAAGGGGCTGAGAAGTTATCTCCATAAACATATATTTATTATAAGGTAAATATTTACGTGGAAATTTGGTTTAAAAGCAGTAAAGCTAGTTGATACTATAACTGAGAGTGAAATTTGAATAGTTTATCGGAAGCTTACATATATTCTGGCTACAAAAATATCAAAAGATGTAGAAAACAACAAAATATTATAGAATCAAATTTACTGTTTCTGTAGGTATTAGCACTTACAATTTATACACCTTTGCAGAGGTTGGAACTTGTTTCTGAAGCTCTTCTTTTACTCAGAAGATGCTGACTATTAAATGCTTCCAAAGCTCTATAGAGAATGAGAAACAGATTCCACGCATTTTGCTTTAGACAAACGGGATCAAAAACAAATCATTTGGACTTAAGTCGAAGCCATATGAAATTGTCATGATGAATGATGGTTATTTCAGCTTTCCTGATCTTGTTGGTAACTTTCTGCAAACAATTGTTTAAGGTAACTACATATATACATATGTACCGTAACACCCGAAAGAACGACCATTATTTGCATCCAAACTAGTGATGGGTCGTTATTAAACTATCTGTTATTTTAGAACCGTTCTGGATCCAGAACGGTTGCAACTGTTATCTCGCTGGGCAAAGAACGGTTCCTTTCGGACGGTCTCCAGCGTACGCGGTTGAAGAAGAAATTCCACATCATCGATTTCTTTCCTATTAAATATTTCTCCATGATGATTATTTTGCCTGGGAAACTTCCGGATAAATGAATTGTGATTACTTGATGATTGTTCCTATTTCCTAACTATAAAGCTATTGTTCGATGGATCAGCTACGGATTGTAGCAAACGGATGTGTCCACAATAAAGACGGACTTAAATGTTTTTGTTATATTTATTTTACACCATGTGTGTAAATTAGCGTTGAATCGTGGGAAAAGAAAACTATAGGAACTTCTAATGAAAAACTTAATGTACTATTGCGGCAACAAAAAATGGGACACTTAAAATAATGTAGTTTAAATCTGGCTTTTGCCTTGTCAAAAGTTATGTCATTTTGAAATCATTATTGACATATGTCATTATGCCGCATTTAAGTGCTACTGGAAAAATGGAAATAATTATATTACTTGCGGAAGGATGGCCCATAAGAAGACTAGGTAATAAATTTGGAGTGCCCAAAAGCACACACAACATTAAAAAATAAATGACTACAACAGGGAACTGTAGAAAGGCAAAGTGGTTCTGGTCGTAAATTAGTACGGAATTTCATGGAAGAAGAAAATCTTATTCAGTTTTTAAGGAATAATCCATTTAATACCGTGGTAAAAAATAACTAAAAATACTAGATTAATTTATGGTTTCCATTAAAAGAAGATTTGTTTCCAAGATTTTTATTTCAAATAAATGCATTTAACAGAATTTTCTTGCGTTCGTGGGTAAACTATTTTTGACATTAGACAAGATGATTGACGTGAACATGACAAACGACTGGTTTACACAGCTAAAAAACAGTCAAAATAGCCTATAAGACTTGTCCCGATTTTTGTTGCCGCAATAGTACATAGGATACAGTTACATCATCAATACACAATCATATACCTCGGGGAATCACCAAGATGTTAGAACTAGTGATGAGAAAGTATAACGTCGGGGAAAAACAAACTATATATCTAATCAAGCAAAGGCCGCCAAAGGCGATGTACGCATGACATATTTTATTGATTTTATGATGCGTTATCAAATAGAACTGTCGAGTACGAAACAACGATGACCTGTTATATTGGAACCGTTATTTCAAAATAACGAGAACGGTTGGAACTGTTCTTTTAGAAGAACAGGTTTTCCCATCACTAATCCAAACGCTCGCGAACAGATGACTTTTGGTGGTTTCAATTTATTTTGGAATACAAAAACATTCATTAATCGACAACTTTCACAAAATTAATGGCTGACACATTCTATTATGGATTAGATTAAACCAACTATGAATAGTGATTTTAAATGGTGTTTTATCATCAAAAGCCTAAAAAGGACAATTGTTAAACCACTTCTAAAGATAATTAAATTCATGATACTCTGATAATGCTGTGCGGCGAAAAGAAAATATAAATAAGCATAATTATATAAAAACTTAAACCATTAAAACTCATAACATTAAAAATTAATACACACTTAGAATGAACATGAAATTTTATTTTTATTTATTGTGTTTATTAATATATACAATAATTAATAATAATAATAATATAATATAATAATATAATATAATAATATATAGTAATAATATATATATAATATATGTATAATAATAGTAATAATAGTTCATTCCACTAATTATGAGTACTCGAGCCAGTGTTAGGGACCTACGTATTAAACTTTTTAAATATCGGCATTATTCCATAATATTTAAGCATTTCAATTACGATTTTCAATTTAGATAAAAATTATATGTAATTATTCCAAAAGAAGTTTTAAGATTAGCATCTTACTTAGTGGTAGTTTGAAAATTATAATTATAAATGTTTAAAACATTATTATATTATACATAGACACTTAATATATTGTTCTGTATACTGTATCCAGCACTCACTGAAGTTAACTATTCTAAGTACATAGTACCCGAAAATTCAATTTTGTAATATTTCATATCAAATTCTAATAAATACTACAACTACAAAAGTATTTACAATCTAGTTTGGAATACACTATTGCTATTTTTAAAATATGTTATTCTAAATACTTACATATATACATATGTATACCACTCTGGTCGCGATTGACACGAAATCTTAAAACGAGTAAGAAATTGTTTCTTGTTAAAATATAAAACTAATTGCTCTATTCGATATTTTTATGGTGCATTGAATGAGTTTGTCTCACAAGGGGAACGTCAAGGTTGTGAATAACGGATTTTGATGTGTTTCGAATATGTTATAGAGGCACCTCCCACGAGTATTTTGCTACCAGCTTTTGTAGCCATTCGCCCTAGTTCTTGAGAAAATTGCGAAAGTTTTCCCAACGGAATTTATATACCGTTAATCTTAATAAGTTTGTAAAGAAGGGAGTGTAGTGCAGTGGGTAAGTTCCAGGCATAGTACGCTGGCGATCCGTGTTCAAATCCTGCTCTTGTAGTTTTTTTTCTCAATCTTATTGCATATGATATTAACAAATATATTTAATTTCATGCAAAATTGTTCAAAAATATTTTTCGCCATACTAACTTTATTAATAAAATTAATCGGAGGCAAATGTGCAGCATGGTGTGTATTTTAAATTTCACAATCAAATGTTATAATTGAATTGTTTTATCACTAGTGATCACAATTTAAACTATTTTTATATATTAAACTAAAATTGACTCGAGCGAAATTGCAAGAATGGGAGGATATTTGTATATTTATTTTAAAGATATAGATAAAAGCGTATTGCAGTGCCCCTTTTGCCTACAAAGCATTGGCCCAAGACTTGATGTTTTTAAGCAACCTTTATTTCTATAATAAAATAAGTGAAAACATGTCAAAAGCAACATCAGAGAATTCTTGTGGGCATTTATGCTATCTCACCGAAGAAGCAGTCGGTTTGGTATTTTTTGATGATTCAGTTTCTGTCGAGCAAAAAGTAAAAAATGGCCAAAGCATTTAAAGAAAAAGAATCAAATAATTTTGATTCTAAACGTTTAAATGTTCTTTTTGAAGAAATAGCCGAATTTACCCACAAAGAACTACATACATACATCATTTTGTGTCAAAAACCACCTTTAACTCTCTTAAGCGATTTAAAATATCATCATTTTATTAATAAAATTACCATGACGAAAAATATTATTTTTGAACAATTTTGCATGATTTGTTAATATCATATGCAATGAAATTGAGAAATAAAAAACTACAAGAGCAGGATTTGAACACGAATCGCCAGCGTAGTGAGCCTGGAACTTAACCACTGCAGTATATTCACTTCTTTAGAAACTTATTAAGATTAACGGTATATAAAGTCCGTTAGGAAAACTTTTGCAATTTTGTCGAGAACTAGGCCGAATGGCTACAAAAGCTGGTAGCAAGATACTTGTGGGAGATGCCTCTATAACATATTCGGGACACATTAAAATCCGTTATTAACAACCTTGACGTTGCCCTTGTCAGTAATAGGTATTTACCTTGAACTATAGTTTTACCTATCCTCAGTTCTATGTAAATGCTTGTTCTGTGGAGGATTGTGGTGAATTGCCTTCATAATATAAATACGAAATTCCTATATTACCAGTCACTTCAAAAAGTCTGTCAGCTGTTTTGAATGATGAAGTTCGAATTCCTCGAAATTAGTATATATGCAGGGATTCTGTATATCTCACGTCTTAATGTTAGAGCTTCCCATTTCAGTAAAGATTCGGTAGCATAACCACTATTTTAATTTGGATTCCGGTAACCTGGACGAAGATCCTTCCCAAAACAGTATTACTATTATGACGAAATTGATGATTTTGATTCTGATATCCCCTATCGCACTTATTTCCCGCAAAATATGATCCGCTCGAAAATCTAAGATAATTTGTATATTAGATAACGTGTTCACAGAAAATGCAGATGTATTGATTGTTGACTGTATTGGAAATATAATTCATAATAATAGAAATGACTTTGATTACGGGAATGAGAAAAAACTGATGTGTATCCAAAATTAAGAGATTTGTAAAAGTTTTTTATACGTTGATTTATGTGAAAAACCGTATAGAGATCTCCAGTTCTGATAGAATTTTAAAATGAAATATGATTTATTATTTATCATTTATCCTAATGGATACTTTACATCCGGCAGGTATCAATCGGAGTTTCCAAGAAATACAACCACGAGTGCTAAACACCATATAAAGTAAAGAAAAAGTAAAGCTTTCAGAAATTTGCTAGTGAAATCAGATAGCATCTAAGCATATATATACATACATGCCCTTCGTCCATTGTATATAACACAGGCTGTTTCGTAAACTTTTAACAAATTTTATCTCATTAACCATTATACATTTTCATAGGTACTACATATTTGTGCTAATACATTTGCATTTCATATGTTAACTTGCTTTTACTGCATTTCAAGTTTATATAAAACTATAAATACAACTTTATTTTTTCTAAAAACTGAAAAAAACTGCATGCTGGGATTGCGATCTCATCAATTTTCTGAATTGGAAGGCAAGAGATATCGCTTTTAATTGCAAAATATAATCTAGAACACATATGCACATAGATTATAAACAAATGCTGGTAAATCTATTTATGTTCTCGGGAATCGCTTAATATAGTAGTATTATTTGAATGTAAATTAATAGAAGCATGAAGTTGGAAAAAAGCGCTATAACGATAATAAGAACTTCGGCTGAAAGTGCAACTAGCTATTGTTTGGAAATTATTGCGTATCTATATTTTACAACAGAGAAAATATGAGCTCTTCCGTCTTTACCAAACTTGATAAAAGAAATCTCTTACATAGCTTACTAACAACCATAATAAAGCAAGCACAGATATTGATTTCATGCACTATAATAATGAACGGCGATGTCCTTGGAGCACTGCCTTGCTTCTACTTTCGAAGAGACTGTTACTGAAGAATTTCTGCTTTTTCATTCCGACGACGCGCAGTTATAAACTAAACGTTCGCAAACTGCACCTGTACGCTTAAGAGCACGTCTGAAAGTAGTGCAAGACTTATCTTAAATACAGTTTTATCTTGGTGATTGTACAACATGCACATGTGAAATATTTATGTGCTTGGTTCTAGCGTGTACGTTCTATCATACGAAAAATGGTTAAAGTATCAAATTATTCGAAGTAAAGCAATAAATTGCATAAAAACATATACATATATAACAACAGTTTTCAAAAATGGAATTTTGAACAATTTACACATATTGAATTTCGATGAATAAAATGAAAAGAAAGATATGGATTGAAAATATTAGGGTTAGTTATACCTTCATCGATGATTGATGGTATGATATCATTGACATCTACGCAGAAATGCTATGAAATTAAGGCATCTCTAATAAAACTCGCTTATTTTCTTAGAATATAACATATTTGAATGTAAATATCTCAACATCGTTTCTGATTTGATGTCTATCTGGTATGAAATATCTATAAAAATATAACAAGCAAATATGAATTGAATATATAGATACAGTGTCTAAATAAAGTAAGGAAAAATATTCAAATTTTTTTATGGTTGTTTGGAAGAACAACTCGGACAGGTCAATTTCAGTTTTCTTCTGCTGATTTTGTGGATGTTAACTCTAATTTGTTAGTTTACTACCCTGAGACCTATGATGTCATTGACTTTTTTAACGAAAGTGTCTCACTTTCTAGTAAGAAATAAAACATAGATTATAGTTCAGCAATACCCCATGTGTGGTATTTAAAATTAGTAGTTTTGGAGATATGGTTGATTTGCCGAAAATAATTAAACTTAAAATTCTCGAAAACGAAAAATAATAGTTTATTTTAGAACGACTAAAACAATTAAAATTAATGTCAAATAAATAAAAGTTCATTTCAATTTAGTTGCGCCCACAGAAAGAATATCAAGTGGGGTGAGATCAGATCTAGTCGCTCACTCCATTGGATCACGTCCTTCTAGTCATCTATTAGGAAAGACTTCCTCTAGATATTTTCTAACACGAAGTGAATGATGTCGTGGTGCACTATCCTGCTGATACCTAACATTAAGACTAAGCAAATCTGAGTTCTCGTTATTTAGAAATAATATCACTAAAGCAGGTATTAATTCAAATCTAAGGGAAATCCGTATCCCATTCATTGAACCATTGGAAAAACTAGGAACCCAAAATATGCCTCCTGGTGAAACTTGCCCGACTATTAAGTTGTTGTGGATTCTGTCTATGACATTCCTGGGTCCAGTGAGGATTTTCAGAGGCCCAGTATCTACTGCTTTGCCTGTACACTTTTCCATTTGAACAAAACCTAACTTGATTACTAATGACCAGGTAGTTAAGAAAATCTTATTGATTACTGAGTTTGTCATTCATTATTTCACAAAATTCAAGTGCACGATCACAATCATCTTCGTTTAGGTAATGAACTTTTGCCACTTTGTACGGATGGTGTTTTGCTTTTCTTTAAACATTAAAAACACTTTCATAACAAACGTTGTGGTTTGGCGATATTCCTTTTATTGAATTCTTAGGATTATTTTAAGTTTCTCATAAAACATCAAGTTTTTTTATTACAATCCAGAGTAGGTCTTCTTTTGAGTTGAATATCACGTTGAATATTCTTCAACGTTTTGAGCAATTTTGCTGCCATAAGATTGAGTAATTGAACAACCAGAATATTTCCTGTGAGAGGCGAACAACAACTCGTGATCTAACAGTTTCACCATATCCAAACACTAATATCTTAATCCTTTGCCTTTCTGACATACGCGCATTGTAGATATCTAAAACGTTACTTACAAATGTTTATTAATTGAAAGTGTGTTTACAGTGCTAATTATAATAAAAAGGCATTCAAATAGATAAGCGAGATTATGTATGTATGTTTATTGTAAGTTCAATTGTCAGTCTCAACATTGCACGTTCGATCCTCTAAACTCTAAAGCCACTAATTTTAAAAATCACATACGTCGTATTTCTGAACTAAAAAAAAACTATTTCTTGCTAGAAAATAAGAGACTTACAACCAAAGTGTAGTCAACTAAAGAGTTAAAATTAACGTCCGTAAAATCCAAAAGAAAAAAACTAAATTGCCTTGTCCGAGCTTTTCTTCCAAACATCAATAATAATACTGTAATCACATTTCCAACAAAAATAATATGTTATTTAGTTCAGTTGTGTTAAATTACGTTTAAATCTTGTAATGCTTCTTACCTCTATCAAATTAACTCTGCTGTTATAGTGTAACAAAAAAATTGCTCCCAAGTGATCTTAATTCACCATTTTATGATAAATACCCTCTTTGTTTATGTACCAACTTGGTCGGTTAATATGTATTTTGCGTGGTAAATGTAAAAGTCATTTCATTGAAGACTATGTTAAACCACCTACTTTTTTAACTTAAATCTTTAATAAATTATTACAAATATATACAATTTTATCTAAAACTATTGTGATCTACAGCAAATTCACTACTGTGAAAAGAGTAACGCCGAACAACTGAAATCATATTTTTTGCACTATTGAAAAAATAGTTAAGATAAAATGCATTCCTTTACATTTGTGTATATTAAAAACAAAGGATAAACGCGACAATAATATACAATTATCACACTTAATTAATCTAACTGTATTTACAAGAACTTACTTATTATTTCTCATTTATATTAGATATATTTTTGTCATGAATTCCATGCAGAGACGTAAGTGGATTAAAAGCAAACATAAACATATTCCTTTCATCCTTTCATTTATATTTTTGTCAACAAATTGACTGAAATTAAGTGTATCAAATTTTTCCAGATCCCTCAAAAGGGCAATCTACTAAATGAAATAGACTAACACGACTTTTCTGTCATGTTAACGTTTACCCAATCCGATATTAAATTTCCCTTGAACTTAATTAGAACGTTGAATATTGTTTATATACGTATGAATTATTAATGTTAACTGACTTCTCTTTTAGCCCTGGACAGTTTTAGTAAGCCACTGAAGCATAAATAATATTTTTATTTACATGCAGAATATTTCCATGAAGAAGTTCTTGGTGCTTTAATCGGAGCAACAGAGATAGCCAATAATTTCAGGAGATGTTTAAACTAAATTAATTATATTATTTGATTATGGAAAAGAGGAAGAGAAAAGTAGCTATGTAATGCGTTAACTATAGAAAAATGTCTTCACATTTCTTTATCTTTATAAAGTGTTAAAACTTAAACTTAAATTGAATTTTCACCCCAAAAATACGAACCTTTATTTATTTATTTCTGCTACATATAAACAGAATGAGTTACAATATAAGAAGTATTACCTTTGTTTTGTTTACGTAGATAGTATAATAATAATTACAATGTAAAAAGGATATAAAAGCTGAAGGGAGAGTAATAAATCTCAATCGAATGACAAGTTTTAGATAGCTTTGGCGTCTTTACAAACAGTTTTTCTTGAAACGAAAGCATTCTAGATTTCCGATTTTACCTTAGAAAGCCTTTCCAAGTGGGCTTTATTGTCTCAAAATGGATATGCGTTCAATTTGATCCACTGTGGCCCTCAGGAAATACGAAAAACGGGGAAGTAGAAGAATTTCCGCGTTGGGAATAATGTGGTTGTGTTCTAGTAAACAAGAAGAATCGGCGTCTAAATTTTGTAACTGCTAGACCACTTCTCGGTAAGCTCCTAGAAATGAGTAAATTTCATAAGAATTTCAGTCAGTTTATTGTTTGTCTTCTTGTCGTCGTAGAAGATTTGCAGCTCGCAATTTGATGTTGTTGCATATCGAAGATCCAATCTTCTTCAACCAAATCGATTGAGGTTAGTTTCACCATTTGGGGAAGGAATAATTTATACAACAGAAGAAAAATTCAAATATTGCTACGATTCACACAACATTGCCTCCAACCTTCCTAATAAAAAAGAAATCGCTTTATGAAGCATGTAAATCGGAATTGGTAGGCGGCTTAAAATTGCTTATATTTTAGCTAAGCTGGTTGAGGTCCGCCTAACTCATCTTATTGTTAGATTTGGCATTGTTCTCTCCGCTCTAGGTGAATAATGATTGGGTAGTACAAAGTTTTTTGCATTAATCTAGTTGAAACTGAAGAAGAAGACACAACAGATGATGACATATCATAGTGAATTGAACTGCGATTGAGCACGCAGATCCATCTCCTGGAAGTATAACATCATTTACAACTAAAGATGTAATAAAAAGTGGGTTCACCTTACGAACTAAAATCACAAAAGTTTAAGTTTGCTAAGAATTATTCATTTAACAAACTGTATTATTAATGTCAAAGATTAAACAAAAATTCAATTATTACAATTTCAGTTAATCATATAATAGCAATAAATTTTAATCCTACCAGCCAGTTTATGGTATTTTACCGAACAGTCTAAAAATTCAATAGGATTAAGGCTGTCTCCTAAAATACTAGAGAAGAATTTCACAATGGTTGCTCTATCGTATCAAATCAAACGCCTTTTCATTTTTTAATGATTATAATATGTAACACAAACATATCGGCGGTTTTATTTTTAGAGTAAGGATGGATTGCCAAAAATCATCATTAGCAGCATTACTGTTTTGACGGAAGGATAAAAAGATTCAATTAACTATAAAAATTGGAATGCTGTCAATAACAGTAAAACAGTGTGTACATATCAATCCTGTTATTCAATGTCCTCTGGTAAATTGTGTACATTTCATTAACTACTAAAAGAATTCCATCTAATAGGATGCTATCGTTTACAAGAAAATGTTGACTTTCTCTTTCAGTGATGGTAATGTAAGTATACATTTAAAGAATTCAATCATTCTAATGATGAAGAACAAAATCCATTTGCCAAACGGTAACAAGGTAAAAGTCGATTTATACACGATTTTCTGCGGTTATTGTCTATTATCTATATCTTTTCGTTAGTAATAATCGCGTAATAATATATGTATGTTATTTATTGTATATTCAGAAAAATAGATGCATTGAATAAAGTTGAATAAGCGCACAATGCGTTGTGATGAACATTTTAGTCACCTGGTAGCAGTACATTATGTGTTCACAAAATACGTATATAAAATAAATGAAATTATTTCGGCAACTAAGTTGTCATCCTCAGTGGAAAACTACAAGAATTCAGTATCACTAGCAATATCTTGCTAATGTCCAAGAAAAATAGCACACAGCGTTTTCCACTAGGGATGCCAAGTTAGTTGCCGGAATACGTATCTGAAATTCTTTCCCAAATGTATGGTAAGGTTAATTTTCTTTAATTTTATATGTAGCGGTCTTCTTATTCTTATTTGCAAAAGCACGTAGAAAATGTCAAATTTGTAACTTAAAATTCACTTGCTTTAAAAGAAATTTGTGTGTGTGTGTGTGTGTGTTGGGCAACTTCTTGAAATGACATATACAACATTGGTTATATTAAACTCCTTTTACATGCAAGTGAAAAGCTATGGTTGAAGTAACTCACCACGGAAGTTTATAGTGTATGTAGTGTGATTTTTATTTAAGATCAAAGGACATTAAAGCGTATTCTTAGTGTAAAGTATTTATACGTATTGTAACCAGATGCATGACGATATCTATAACTACTTCATCTGTTTTTAATCTCATAAGCTCGCAAATTATTATTAATACTTAGAAACTTTAACAAGAGTTACTTTGCGAATGCAATTCCATTCATCAACTTACGAAGTTAAAATTACATCGTTACAGTTCAATTCGGTTCGTCTTAGCAATTTGTGTGTTGTGAAAATGAATGTAATGCAATTAACCCGTGGACTCCAACTCTTACATAGAAAATTCGAATTTCGAGATTTTAGCCGTTTCAATCATTTCTAAGTTTGTATTGAGCAACAAAACATTTTAACGATCCTTGTTACAAATATGCTCTAGAATAGTAATACCACGCTCATAGCAAGCCATTCTATTATCCATAAGTTATATACTATTATACATATGTAAGTGCATATATGTGCAACATATGTACATATGTATGTATCCAAGATTATTGAGCCGTGTGATAATTTGCTTTAACGTCTATAAGCGATGGCGTGATTTAAATGGATATAAATTTAGAAAAACGAAGTTTTGATTCGTTAACACGCTCTGGAAGCATAAATATTCAATAAGAATTTCCAATACTTTCCCTTTCTCGTCTTTAAATTATCCAAACGTCAGAGTTTGATAGAGCAGATCAACTATCACGTAGGCATAAAACATAATTTCTAAGTAATTACAAAATTTTAATTGAAAGACAACTAATTAACGATATTTTTCTAATGATGCCACTATCGTTTAAAACTTTCTATTTATTTAGAGGTGGCATTGCGATTTACGTATTGGCAAATATTTATCGATCCAAGAATAGAGAAGTGACTTTTTTATTTGTGTTCTAGATAACTCCGATAGCATTAATGCATGCGTTATTTGAATTGTTTGGTGATCTTATTGTTAATTTCATTGCACGAAAAATTTCATTTTTAAATGCACTCCAGTTATTTAGGATGACAAGATAATTAACAGTTAGAGATTACTGTCGTTTAAAGTGATCTTAAGTCAAATATGATTCAAGTGGTAACCGACTGTAACGTAGAGGTAAAATAATAAACAATTATTTAGATCCTTTCAGTTCCTTATTATTTTATGCTAAACCACGCATCTAAAGGAGAGAGAAGTTTCCCGTCGCACTGCAGGAAGTTAAATTTATTTATGTTCATGCATTCTCTTGAAAAGTTGAGGGGAAAGTATAGGAAAAGGATTAAACAGAAATGATTGTACAAGAAATCATAAGTTTTAAGACTACTTGAGAATAATACAAGTGAATACACGAAATCCCTGTTCTAATCAGTGTACATAATTCATACTAAATACGCTAAATAAAGATTTAATGATACTACATTGCAATAGTACATATATATATATATATATATATATATATATATACCGAAGGTACTTGATCTCTTTGTAAATTTATAGTCGTGACTTCGTTAACTGTACCTTTCTATAAAATTGTTGCAGGATATCATATACGTCTACAGAGCCGTGCGAGTAATTTAAAACCAGATCAAGCTATGAGGAAATAAATAAACACAGTATTTTGAAAATCATTGAATTGTAATTTGTTTATTGAAGCATGGATGTTGAGTAAAGCTTACGAAAAAGAGAACGCTATAAGTGAATATCAATGTGAACGTTCTTGAAGAACGGAACTAACACAATTATGACTATTAATTGATTCAAAAATGCTTACGTGATTCACACTTATTACTTCGTATAATACAGTTACTAACTGTATTGTATACGGGTTTCGCAATCTCAAAACGTTTCTGTTAGGTTACGATAATTCATATTAACGATTGCGATGTATTTCAAAATTAAAAAAATGTTGAGTTGCTGCAAACATATCTTTTTCGCAGGGCAAAATACTGTGTAAATGAAATGAATATTGGCGTTAGGAAAACTAAATGCCTAAACCTTGCCGAGCCATATATTTATAAATAGTAAAAATGAAAGCTTACAACAATTAAGTTAATATATCCTAAGAGGGACGTACGAATATATTACATGTAAAATATTAATTTAAGGTTTAACCTTCCTGTACTCACGTCAAAATATGAAACACATACTATATTATATAAGTCGGTCTCACAGACCGTATGGGTGAGTATAGGAAGGTTAAATAACATTAGAGTAAACAAGCAATAGCAATGATCACAATTTTAATAGCCAAACGCCATAAAACTATAATCTCATATAATACTTTTCTACCATAATTAGGTCAATTAACTCTCTTTAAATTAATTGTGGTAGAAAACTATCATATTAGATAAGTATAATTAAATATCGGGAAATATAGCAAACCAAACTTGAACTAATTAAGACGAAGGGTGAAATTGCAAAAACGTAGATATACATACTCGATCCGTCCCGATTAAATTCAATCTTTGTTGATCACCGCTTTCGTAGATCTGTTTACGTTATCGAGTTATCGAACTTGCAATGCTTTTACGTTATAGAGCGATCCGTATAATCCTATACTACGAATTTTGTATTCACATTAGCGCAATGTTTCCAATATCGGGTATTTACGTTATCGAGCGTCTGCTGCATATATATATTTAACTAAAACATAATAAATTAAAGAATTTTTAAAGATTTATAAAAATATAAGCAAACTTGTTAAAGCTCACAAGTTATAAAAGCGGATAAGCGACCAACAAAGAAAAAACGTTAACGCTTAAATTATTGTTCATTCGCTTAAATTTCTTAATGCAACATTTTTCAAGAAGGAAGTATCGGTCTAGCAGATTAATTTTAAATTAGACCTGGTGTTCAAGTCTTACACTACCCAACCAGTGCCATTACAAAGCAAGCGCTTCCTTACGAGAGGGTATGTCTTCTCATTTCGTTGTATACCCGGCTGCTGCAGCACTACCGTACAGATTCCCTATATTGTGTTTTGGTGAGAACTGACACAGCCTTATATTCCTGGACGTGCGTTGGTGCTACTTGTAGGTACGTTCTGAGTTGCTTTGGGAGCTGTCTATCATGATATACACATTTCTCTTTTGGTTGCATCTCTTTATGACGATTTGTGCACTTATAGCAGCAATTTTCTTAACTATCTATGAGTATTATTTAAATGAGTTAAATACAGTAAATATATTCCTTTAACCTCATTTTTATTAAGGGGAGGTACCTGAGTAAATGGCGAGAAAAACAGATAAACTTCGGAAATTTTTATCTGAAAAACAAATGTTTCGACTGGATATAGGTTTCTTTTATTAGAAAATATGTACTTTGAGGTATATTTAGGAATGTTTTTAAATAAATTCGTTGACTGGAGGTGCCGTTATTGTGGTCAACATCAGACGTGTTGTTCGTTGACATGTCAAGAATTCTGGGCACTCGATTCATCCGAAACATGAAAACGCAACGGATTCTTGAAATATAATATAGAAAAGAATTCGCATCGTACGATTTTTTTGAAATTTCCATTTTTGACGGAATTGCGACCACTTTAATTTAAAATTCGCTCTTCGTTCGCAATTTCCGTCGATTTTTGTTGCATAAAAAGGCAATGGTTCATTCAAATCAAAAACCCCTAAACGTAGCGAACGAGAAAAACTATCGAAGAATATTGTCTCCAAATTTGGACAAAATCGGACAAGCTGTTTTCGAGATACATACATCTGGCACCGACTTTGAAAACTATGTTTCGAGATAATCGCGTTTGAAAAGTGGGTAAAGAAATGATGCGCTCGGCCGTTCAGACGCTGCACGATCTTTCGGTAAATTCTCAGTATAATTTTAGCGATTGCGGAATTTCAACATGAAATGTTCTCACAATATTCTACGTACTTCCAACATTAAAAAAGAAGAAGTTAAAATCGATTTTTCAAAAATACAAACGATAGACCAAAGCCGATCCAATCGACCGCGCGCTTGACCTTCTGCCGTCGTTTGCAGAATAACCGACAACTTCTTCAATTTTGCGAATTTCTACATGAAATTTATACACAATATTCTTTGAACTACAAACTACAAGAAAATAAAATAAAAAGAATCGATTTTTTGAAAAATTTACTCAGGTACATCCCCTTAAATGGAAGACAATTCGAACCTATTTCTTACACTATATCAATTCATCTTTAGAAACCAACTGCAAAAGAATAAAGTACTTGTGTACCCATAATACTACATTTAAAATTTTGTTCAACATTATTAAACTGGTAACACTCGGTCGTGCACATCTAGCGGATTCTCTCACAAGGTTTAAAATCACTCGAGTCATACTCGATAGACTACAAATGAAAGGGTGATGATCGAGACATGCCAAAATAAAATTACATTTTACCAAATACTAATTATCCTCGCTAAAGAAATGTTTATTTTTTACCGTTTTCTCAAAAGAAAAGCTCGCAATTACCACCACTTGGCGATTCTGGTAGTTATGTAGGTACAAATTACACTGGTAAACAATGTTTGTGTCTCTCGAGCGCTGAGTACTGCTTCCTATGTATTTTTCGATGCTGATTTTGAATGCGTTGTCAGAAATCGTCCGGCGGGCACCAGTTTTCCGCGATTGCATTTTCCTTTGTTGCGGGTTAACCTCTGCTCCTCTACCAACGCACAGCGTATGAAAGACATTCCTGCCACCTTTGCAGATATTTGAAAGTCATTGCCCCTGTACTCAGTCTTCAACTAGGTAATACCAATATTTTCTGTTTCTTATGCGAATGGAAGAATAGAGATAGACAAAACGATTATGGAAAAAGCTATGGCCACCAAGATGACAGCTCCTTTCGGGAACCAAGAAAGTCGGATATATAAAAAAATTTGTTAAAGGAATTAGGAACGGTGGCGGTTTTAGCTTTCTAAAAACAAATTTCCACGTGTCAGTGACGCAAAGGAAGGCATAATCGTTGGCCCTCAAATTCAAGGATTAATGAACGATCTTGACTTTGATGGCGCCCTAAATGAGCGAGAAACACCAGCATGGGAATCGTTCAAGAAAGTAGTTCAGCATTTTCTTGAAAACAAGGCGGATAACTATAAGGACTCTGTAGAAAAATTACTTCAGAACTATAAAGCTCTTGGTTGCAATATGTCACTGAAGATACATTCTCTTCACTTATATTTGGATTTTCCCGGAAAACCTAGGTGACGTCAGTTACGAGCATGGTGAGCGATTCCACCAGGGCATGACATTATGTACTCGCGTTATCAATGCCCAAACGTGCTGGCCGATTACTGTTGCATATTAAAAAGAGATAGTCCTGTTGCTAAATACAGAAGAAAGTCATGTAAAAATACCTTTTGAACTGCCATTAATATGAGCATTTAAGCTATTGCAAATGCCGAAAGTATACGTTATTGAAATTGTTAAACGAGTGTTACTCAAAAACTATGCCTGACACAAAAATTTGGAAAGTAGAGTCAAAACCAGTGAGGAAATACTGCAAGACTGTCCCTATTTTATTTATAAAGACGCAAAAAGAGAAATTTTGCGTACGAGTCTTAACAAAACGCTTAACTCAAACTCACTATTTTATACACGAAAACTAAATTTATTTGGGAATACACCCATTGCATCTTCAAGCAGTAACACAAAAGCTACTTAACATATTAGTCTCTACTCTATAGATGCGATTATACGAGAACGAACAGAGAAGTCGGTGCAAAATATACACAACGACTACACATAAAGAAAACATGAATATTGTAATACCAAAGAAGAATTCTTCGTCGTTAACGAAACTTTTAAATAGATATGTTATTTACCTTATATTTCATACCCATCTGAAGTAAACAAGATTTGTATTTTTCGAATGCTGAGAAAAGAAAAATTTTATGTGTCGGCTACGTGTTATCTTCGAAATGGTAAAAGTCGAGCAGAAACGAATCATGATTCTTTTTACTAGTTTGTATGGTTTATAACCGGTATAGTTTGTTCTCCTAAGAGATCTGAGAATGTTGAGCACTTAACTAAATGATTGAGTTTCATTCTAAATAAAAGTTGCAAATGAAAAGAGTAACGGTAAGGTGGATGTCGCATTTGCTTATCGTAGAGTAAATCCATGAATAAATTAACTTTTCTGATGACTGTTAAAAACTCTTTCATTATAATCCCATGGACTATTTCACTATTATGTGACTCTAGATACAATATATTCATAGCTTTATTCCAACACTCAAAATTCAATCAAAGTGATGGACTGAATTAGTTCGCGTACACTGAAGAAGGCCATGGTGATAGCAACGATATTTGAGGATTGCATGCAAGTATTTATTGTTTTCCTCGACTGCCTTGAGAAATGTTGTGAAGAGCGCACTACACTTGGTGTGCCAGAATTAATATGAAGTAGTCTCGTTTAGCCAAGAAAAGGATGTTGTTCTATTACCATAAAACTTCATCACACAAGTTGCAATGTTTAAATTGCTTGAATTACATTATGAACTGTGCCGTGTATTGCATATACTCGTAAAATTTTACACCGCTTGATTGCTTCTTATTTCTAAGCCTACGAAAATCATTGGTGATAAAATACTTAATTAAATTGTGAAATGTGACAGCAATAACCACTGAACCAAGTGTGCCGAACTCAAAGTAGATTGTACGTTGAAGAATTAAATACAATTTTTCCAACACTATTCCGTCCGTCCTTGTATATCGCATAGATTACATTACGCAGTACAGCCAGTAAGACGATAACATGAATTAACAATAGATAAACATGCACATCCGGTCGTTTAGGAAGCTGCTTGATAACCGCAACTGGGGTAATTTTTGACAAGAAACCACATTTTCGAATTTCTGCAGTAAGTCTATCAGCGAGGTACTGTAAGTAAAATTATCCAACTATTTAAGTGAAAGTTTAATTTCACTGCTTTCTCCCGCTCAAATATTTAAAGAAAAATAAATGGCTATGTTGTACATATGTTTATATACGTAATTGAATATTTGTAAAAATGAGTTTATGAGATGTCAATAAACATACCGTTATATGAACAACATGTAATAATTAATAATTTAGATCACTCGTCGTTGCTAAATATTTAAGTGACAATTCAGTCAATTCAAAATAAGGCAAAGTAGTATAATTATCACTTGCGATTAGCCTCCGGACAAAATAACATTCTAATAAGTCATACGCGGGTTACGTATGTATTTATTACAACATGAACTAATGAATGACACCTGCATTTGTGGTTATGTTTTATTACAAATAGTTTATTACACGCTTAGAGATTAACTTAATTAAAACGGAGGAGAGAGAAACATACGCATTTTAATTTCTTTGTAGCAACATTACACTTGTTTGTAAATTGCTTAATATTTTGTTAGCTATTTTCGCATTTAGAAAATCGATTATATTTCCCCTTATAGAAACTGTTGCCGCATTGCATTCAATGTGTAAATAATATAGTATGCTTCAACACACTCAAAAATGAATTCTTCCGTTCATCAAATCTTGTACACTTACCTTGCACATTTTCTTTCTCTCATACACGAATTATTGCAACCTCTGTAGGTAATTTTAATCTGTATCAATTGGAGTTGATTGTTGACTTTCATTATACATTGTTTTAAGATCAACAGGTGATGGTAGGGGCGACAATTTGCACATACGGAAAGTATGTGCTATGTTGGTCCCTAAATTGTTAACTAACGACCACAAAAAGAACCGAGTGACCATTGCGACTGAACTCCGATTTCTTGGACAATGTCATTACCAGCGACAAGACATGGATATTCGAGTACGACCCGGAGAGGAAGCGCAAAGTTCTGAATGGTACATCCCGGACTCTTGTCTTCTCAAAACAGCAATAATAAATAAATTGAAAGTAAAAACCATGCATATCGTCTTCGACATCAAGGGTATCGTCCACAAAGAATTCGTAGCTAACTGGCAAACAGTCAACTGTCCACTATGTGGAAGTGCTTCACAAAATAAGAAGAAAGGTTGTTCGCTGTCAAATCGTCGCTACTTGGAAGGTGCATAACGACAACACTCCCAGCCACAGCGCTCTGCGCGTCATGGAATTCCTAATCATGCTTGGCCACGGCTTAACCACGTTCCTCCAGCCCTCTACAGTCCTGAACTATCTCCGGTAGACTTCTTTTTGGTCCTGACGATCAAGACCGCCCTGAAAGGAACCCGTTTTGAAAATGTTAAAGCGTCCCAACTGCCGTGACAAGGGGCCTGAAGAAGAAAGTACTTTGAAAAATATTAAATGTTTCTTCCATAGTTTCTTTTTACTTAATTATTATTCCCGGACAAACCTGTATATGCGTTTATGATAAGAGTAGCATAACAACAAATTCCTTGAATTCGTACGTTACATAGTAGAAGTACATGTACGTTGTTTACGTACACGACTTCTATTGAAATATCTTTCCTCGTTAAAGAGTGAAAGTAGACAGACTTCTGAATTAGAAAAAAGAACCATAAAATTTATAAGCCTAGAGGCGAGTAAAAGAGTAAACTCACTTTTTGCGGTTATAGAGCGGCTCGCATGCATTAAGAAACTACTACGAAAACAGTCACTAGATTGTATTTCAGAGCGAAGTAAGTTATACCTATTATTAGAAAAATTGTAAATTGTGATGTTATTTACGTATGTCCAGAAAAAGCCGCCTTTGCTTATCATTAATAATATATCATCGCGATAATGTTTTGAAGAAATTGGGTTTACAAAATGGAAGATAATGGTTTATGTAACTTTAATCCAATAGAAATAGACACCCCAGTAAATAAAAGGTTGTTAGACTTAACTTATTACGCTTTAAGTCAGCTCGTTAGCTAAAGATACACTTGGAAGTAAAGAACATATTGTTTACTAGAGAGAGAGATTAGAATAGTAGAGACACAAGGTATAAGTTAGAATACATCGTTTGTTGTCAGGCATCTAATATATAATAATAATAATCATTTATAAACTACAGGATGTTGAATCCTTCACCAATTTTTATTTTTAAATGCGCACCCTATGTAAACCAAATATTACCACAAGCAATTGTGTGATTATCTCACCACAAAATTATATTATCGTTTTAATAAATATTTTCTTCAACCATGTTCACCTACCGTGTTAAGATCAATGGTTACAACTACTGGCAGTTATAGAGCGATTCCCTGATGGTTAAGAGATTAGAAATTATTAATTACCTCAAGAAGTTAGTATGTTGTAGAGTACTAGAGTACTGTGTCAAATCAAGTCTTTTCTACTGTTGCTATGTCGCTTACAACTAGCACTTGATTTGATAGTTGAATATCATCAACAAAGACTGGGATTGTGTGAAAAATATCTGTGGATAATGTGGAGTAAAATGATGCAATAAAATGTTTAGTAATAATTTGTGAGAAAAGACGTCATACGACAAAATTTGCTGGAGAATGAAATGCACACTACATTATAAGAATACTAGTTTTGGCAGAGTTACCTATTATTCAGCAATATAATGCGCAGACCCATGAACTGTTTTGGAGAAACCAAATCTATAATTTGATCTGGTCACCTATGTACGTATAGAGCTCAACCTCATTGAACTTGTTTAAAATATGATTGGAGGAAAAACAAATAATTTAGATCGTTGTTTTAAAAGTTTGGGTTATCTCCAATAAGAAAATCAAACTGAGTTCGCCAAACACGTAATTAGAGATATTCGTTGTTTTCTATTTGTATTGGAGGTATGGTGCTTTTCTTATTGCCTGTTACTGTGATATAAGGTAATACAATCAGCTCAACAACTTCACTATGTCTGACAAAGGAAGGACGGCACCCTTTATTTTAATTGGGTCCCATATTTAGAGAATGAGAACTACCACTGAAGTTAAAAAATTTAGGTGAGAAAACTATTCTATATGCTGAATAATTTATATATACATATAAAGATGCTAGAACTAGTCAGATACCGTGAAACTGTATTAAAGTTAAGTGTACTCATATTTATTGGACAAACTTGATTACTTTCGTTAAGAGAAACGTATTGTGTTTCCGTGTCGGGCTGTTTAAAGGGATTCTATTTAATTTCTGTTACGTATTATAATTTTATTCATAATCAATCTTTATACGCAAATCAAAACAGAGAAAGTATGATAACTTAGTAAAAAGTTTGTACTATAACAGTAAAGGTACACTAAAAATATGTATGTGATTTAAAATAAAGTTGCGGTCTATGCGCGCCAGTCGACGCTATTGCTCATAAATCACTCGACCGTCTGAAAAACAATGAATTCTACTTATTACTATTGATTGGGATTTAAACATAATTTTTTCATACAGTAATAAATAATTTAAATATAATAAATTTAATAAACGGGAAATGAAGTGGTGTGTGTGGTTTACGCACGTCTGAAGTGAATACCCATTAATTGTCGTATACTTGGGGTCATCGTGTTTTTTGATGATTTGGATATCAATAGGATTAGGTTGTAGAAAATCTTTTTCGGGTGTTTTATGTATAATGTTTTATTTTATTCGTTCTTATACGTTAAATTAGGATGATTCGGAAGTCATTATCATTAGGTTGTATAGAATCTGTTTCGAAGGTTTCAGGCATAATGGTTTATGTTATTCTTTTTTATGTTTATGTATTTCTGAGCATAGCACCTATTGTGGTTTAACGTTAACCGTCTGGCTCGTCGCCTCTCGCTCTCCAATAACACTATCTCTGTCTTTCCTTCTCAAACACGCCACGTATCCGATCTACTCTGATCGCCTGACTCCTTGCCTCCCGCTCGTACACCATACTCACTTACGTTCTTACGCTTACGCCGTTACGCTTACGCTCCAGCTGGTCCTGTGTCCCTTGAGAAGTATTCACTTCAAAAAGAAAAGAGTATGGATAAAAAAGTGGTATACGAAAAGAGCACTAAGTATTTGTGAATAAAAAGGTTATTAAAGCTTTTTACGTTTGTATGGAACAATATTCAAGGGGTAACACCACTGTAAATTTTTCAGACAATCCATTCTTTATTGACTTGATAGATGCCTTGAGCCTGTTAGAATATGGGACAAAAATCTATTAACTGAAACAATTTCTTTTTCTTGAAATTTTGAGCTCTTTCCTAAAACTGCGTTAGCTTAGCGTCAGTGTACCATATGTACATAAAGGACATAATTTCCTTGCTTGAAATCACGGTTTTTGTGTGTAGTGCTGATTGTTAACAGTTCATTTGTAATCTCAAAGTATCTATAAGTTACAATGAGTAACGTAAAAGTGTGCCCGGGTCGTAATGGTACGAAAAATCATATTAAAGTTGGGGTCGGATCAATGCCTCATCGAGACGATCGTTGAATAGATTTGAGGCCGAGAGCGATTCGGAAGGACTTAGTGCTTCTGCCCATTTATGAGGAGCTGAGTCTAGGCGAGAGACCTTACTTGGGAGGCTATACGCAAGATAGCAACGTAAGATTCAATGCTACTGTTTGGATTTGGCTCCAAAATTTACTCATGGCACACTCTAGCATACAATCTTCGAGGAACGACAATGAAGAAGAATATTTGAACATGGAAGGGCAGGTTTATGGTTCTGGCATAGCAGTTTAATGATAGAAGCAGTCGAATTTTTTATTTTTTATATTTATAATACATTTGAAGTTCTTAAACGTGTTTTTCTTGAAACACGTTTATTCAAAACGGCACACAGCCTAACTCTAAAAATGTTTATTCTATTCATTACAATTTTTTACCATATCTTTATAATATTTTGAAGTGAAATATGTACGGGATTTTCAATAAGTTAACTTAAACATTATTTACTAACAAATGATTGCCCTGTCTCTTGTCAAAAATTGAATTTCATACTTCAAATGCTTGTCAATCACACAAAAATCAATATTCTTAAAATCGTCATTCAAGAAGAAATGCTTTCCCCTTGTTTTGTTAAATTATGAGGCACTGGTTTCAATATTATTTTCGAGTTTACAGTTGGACAATATATTTCAAAGAACTTTTGTTTGACACCATATACTATACAGCCATTCAACATAGTCTCTACCAGTGATACCCGTTATTTTAAAATAACAGCTCCAGCCTTTGTTGTTATTTTGAAATAACGATTCCAATATAACAGGTTATCGTTATTTTGTAGTCGACAGTTCTATTCAATAACGCATCATGATTCCACATGGCACATAGCAAATGTTATCAATAAAATATGTCACTCTGCAATTGCTGATCCTGCAGTAGACTAAAAGGTGTTTTCGAAAACGGGATTATTTATTTCTGACCGTCGAAACCGTTTATCATCTGAAAAGGTGAAAGAGGTCTTATGTATGAATATAAATCAGAGTTTGTAATAACAACATTGTCGTTTTTGAATATATATATATATATATATATATATATATATTTTAGCATTAGAGTTTTTTATTTATTTATATTCGTATATAAACATATTTTTTATGACTGGTTACACTTTATCTCGTAAGAATATGTTTTTATTTATAATCGTAATTAGAATTGTTATTTTTCCCATATAATATAACAAAATGTATATATGTATATATATATATTTCGTGACCTTTTGATACTTATCTTATATGATAGATCTCTACCACTAATAGGTCAATAAAACAAGGCTGGTTTGAACGATAGTTATATTTTCAGAACGTTTACAAACGTTTTCGGAACACCTTCTTCAGTGAAAATATAACTAGATAAATATATAAACAAACATTTGTTTTTTATTTGGGAACTATCAACAAAATAACTAATGACTAGGATTTCTTGATATAGAGGATGTGTAAACAACTTTTATATATATATAAATTATAAAAACTAAATTAATGTGTAAACATACATGCAAATTAAATAAAACCTTATACCAAAAAATCTTTGTCGAAACCTTAACAATTCTGTTCAAGGACTAGGGAAAACCCAAATTTAAAAACCTAGCCAAAGGTTTCCTTCTTAAGAAATGCAAATGTCATTATAACAAATTGCTATATACATTACTTAAATTTTGAATATCGGTCCTGAAATTAATAGTTTTAGTGTCTTTCTGTATATTTATCATTTTATATATTAGTCTTTTTTATAATTATTCTCTGTTTTTAATATAATTGTGTTTTCAAAATCAAAGTAATGCCCAAGATCTTTGTAATGCTTTGTTACAGCGGTCATTGCACCAAAATCATTATTTAAAGAATACTTATGGCTATACAACCTTTTCTTTAAATATTGTTTCGTCTCACCGATGTAACAACCATCACAGTCTTTACGGTTTATTTTATAAACTACATTACTCTGATTTTGTTTAATTATTTTAGATTTAGTATTAGTAAAAAGAGATCTGTTCCTATAATTTGGAATGAAAGTAATGTTTATGTTGTTTTTATTAAATTCTTTTTTATTTCTTCGCTTAAACCTTTTTTATAAGGAATAGCGTTATAGCATGTATTGTTATTATTTTATTCTATTGTATAATTTGTTAATTCTATTTTTTATTATTTTTTCATAAAAACTATTTGGATAATTATTTTTATCTAAGATTTCTTTAACTTTGTTTAAATTCTTTTCCCTAAATTCAGGCTTAGCTAATCTAACCGCTTGATCAACTAAACCGGTAATTACATTAAATTTATGTAATTTTGATGTTTCTGAAAATTTTAAATGTCTTCCTGTATTGGTAGACTTTATATGCCAATTTGTTTTCACAATGCCGTTATTATGCATGACTGTCACATTCAGGAAATTCAATGAGTTATTAGATTCCCTCTCATATGTAAATCTTAATCTATTATAACTATTAAATGAATCTAATATCTCATCAATACTATCCTTTCTTACGGAACAAAAACAGTCATCCACATAACGTCTGTAAAAACTTACACTAGAATTTAGTTTTGCCAAACAAGTTTGCTCTAGGTCCTCCATTACCAGGTTTGCGATAACTGCTGATAATGGAGAACCCATTGCAGTACCGAAAATTTGTTTATAAATTTTATTTTGATATGTAAAATAAGTAGAATTTAAACAAAGTTTCGAAGCTGCAATGAATTCCTCCTTTGGAAGATCTGTAAAATCTTTTATGGAATTCCATTTTTATCTAAAATTTTTAGTGCTAAATCCACAGGAATATTAGTAAATAAAGAAACAACATCTAAACTGATTAATTCGTAATTATTAGGAATTCTTTGATTTCTAACCGAATCTACAAATTCCCATGAATTTTTCACGTTATATGTAGTTTTACTTACAATATTGCTTAAAATTTTAGATAAAAATTTGGAAAGATTGTAAGTGGGGAATTAATGCAATTTACGATTGAACGTAAAGGAATATTATCTTTATGTATTTTAGGAATACCCTATATTCTTGGAGATATAGAATTTAGAATTTTTAAATGGTTACTTAAATCTTTAGAAATATATTTTTTTAAAACCAACTATTTATTAGTCTATTTATTTCATTTTGTAATTTATTTGTTGCGTCCGATAATAATACCGAATAAGTTTGATTATCTTCCAATAAGGAATTCATTTTGGCTTCGTAATCAATCTTATACATGATTATGGGTTTTTCTCCTTTATCTGATTTAATTATTATAATATCTTTATTAGATTTCAAAAAATTTTTGTTTCATTAAAAGCTTTTTGTAAGATATTATTGTTATTATTATTATTATTTTTATTGTTTTCTTTATTTTTGTAATTTGTCAAAATGTTAACCAACTTATGTCTTGAGTTAGGTTCTAAGTTTTCTTCATAGTTTTGAACGATATTTTCTATACTACAAATAAAATCATCTATCGGTATGACACTAAAATCTATAGAAAACTTAGGACCCAGACTTAAAATTAATTTAACATTTTGACAATTCTCTTTATCAGGTTGATTATCCAATGTTCTTGTAAAATTGGGTAATCAACCCCTGCACTTTTTATTAACTGGTTAAATTTATTAATATTGTTTTGTTTTATTTTATTAAAAGTTCTTTCATAGTTTATATTAGCTACATTAAAAAATTCTTTCGAATCCTGTAACGACATAGTTTTTATGAAAAAAATAATAAAAAATAGGATTAACAAATTATACAATAGAGGAATTAAAAATAATAACAATAAATGTTATAACGCTATTCCTTATAAAAAAGGTTTAAGCGAAGAAATAAAAAAGAATTTAATAAAAACAACATAAACATTACTTTCATTCCAAATTATAGGAACAGATCTCTTTTTACTAATACTAAATCTAAAATAATTAAACAAAATCAGAGTAATGTAGTTTATAAAATAAACCGTAAAGACTGTGATGGTTGTTACATCGGTCAGACGAAACACTCTTTAAAGAAAAGGTTGTATAGCCATAAATATTCTTTAAATAATGATTTTGGTGCAATGACCGCTGTAACAAAGCATTACAAAGATCTTGGGCATTACTTTGATTTTGAAAACACAATTATATTAAAAACAGCGAATAATTATAAAAAACGACTAATATATGAAATGATAAATATACAGAAAGACACTAAAACTATTAATTTCAGGACCGATATTCAAAATTTAAGTAATGTATATAGCAATTTGTTAAAATGACATTTGCATTTCTTAAGAAGGAAACCTTTGGCTAGGTTTTTAAATTTGGGTTTTCCTAGTCCTTGAATAGAATTGTTAAGGTTTCGACAAAGATTTTTTGATATAAGGTTTTACTTAATTTGCATGTATGTTTACACATTAATTTAGTTTTTATAATTTATATATATATATATATATATATATATATAAGAGTTGTTTACACATCCTCTATATCAAGAAATCCTAGTCATTAGTTATTTTGTTGATAGTTCCCAAATAAAAAACAAATGTTTGTTTATATATTTATCTAGTTATATTTTCACTGAAGAAGGTGTTCCGAAAACGTTTGTAAACGTTCTGAAAATATAACTATCGTTCAAACCAGCCTTTTTATTGATCTATTAGTGGTAGAGATCTATCATATAAGACATATAATATAACGGTTTTATTTGGGGTTTTTATAAATATTTTTTTATATAGCATCATTGTTTTATTTTACATTTGATAATTTCAATGCATATAATTATTTGGAAAATATTTCCACAATAAAAGTTCGACTCAATTTTGACTACCGCCGTTATTTTATTACCGTCCGAGAGAATATGTAGCGTAATCAGTTATTTTTCTAGTGGACAGTTGCAACCGTTACTGAATCCACAACGGTTATAAAATAATAGATGGTTCAATAACGACCTATCACTAGTCCCCACATTATAAATATAATAGTATGCTGAAAATAGAGGATGATCAAATTGTTACCTTTGCTATCTTTTAATGTTGCATTAGTATATCGCTCTTCTACGCAAGCACGTTCAAACGGAATTCTTTTATAGAAATTAGTATGGTCATAATCCTTCTTATTCCAACTTTTCCCACTTTCTATATTAGATCCACGCCCGATTTTCCGTGCAAAACTGTATGAAGCCATAGATATTGTGTGGTATTCTGGCAATGGTAAGTGATATAAAAGTTCTATTTCAATCTATGTGTATTTATTTACGTCTTGCTAGTTTGTTTCAAATGCTCTTGTTTTGATTACATCTTAAGCATGTGAGATTCCAATTTTATTACTGCTGACCGAAAACATTGTGAAGGTAATGTAATTCTATCGTTGGAGTTATAAAACTACATATGCCTACAGTTTATATGTATATCAAAGAAACACGAATATTTCATAATAGAAAGCTTCTATAATAGTCGTTCCTTTCGCAAACTAATTATTCTTTTTCTCATCTTTAATTGTGGGTATACTTAACATTCCGCTACACAATGCAAGCAATATGAAACAGTTAGTTGAAGTTTTAAACAAGTTCACTCGTCCCAAATTATAACTTGGGTGAACTGAAATTTCTTCAATTTATTAGCCATCCTGAGGCCTGGTTTTCTATTTTTATTTTACTTCCAAGTTATATGTAATAAGGGTCAGATGATGTAAGCTCGTTACTTTAGATTAGTGAAAAGTCAATTATATCGGATGATTTCGCTATTATAGATTTCTATGTTTGGAGAACCATTCGGAAAAATGTTTGTTAAGATAACTTCATATATAACCCATGAAAATAATATTTATATATATTTTTATATATTAAAGTCATACATTTACGCCTTATGCAGTTTAGAAAATATCTGGAATCTGATTTTCTACTTTTTGTTGTATCTATTGTTCCTGTTGTAACTGTTTGTAGAAGTATATGATGGACTATCTCCTCATAAGTAGTACATCACATAGAGCGCCGTCACATTCCTAAAAGTTTGCACAAAACCTAAACTAAATAATAAACTAGAACACTTACGCTTAACTTTTCTTGTTGTACCTTTATCTTCTTAGATATGATGCAAATGTAAAGACTCTGACATTCAGTTGTTACTACTGTTTTTAATTCTATAGTACAGGGAAAATTTATCTATTGACTTTTCGCTGAGAAAATTAGGTTTCGCTTTATGTAATTCCAATTCTGTGGTGTCATTTCATTCATTATATGATTGATGTTTCATATTTTGGTTGTAAATTTATTTTGCCATTCTCTGTGCGTCATTTTGCAACAAATCTTTTCTCTTGTCAAGTTTTAGTCTCTTCCAGTTCTCCTCTGTTAATCATGTGCCACAGTTTCAATTCAATTCTAATGTAACTAATATAAATTACAAAACATTCTGTGAAATCAAAATTAACCGGTCCTTGCTCTCATATGTACAAACTTATTTCTTCTGCCTCGTTTTATTCTCAGAAACATTATTGTTCCTCTTTATGGAAGGGAGGGGTAAATCGTTAATTTAATTAAATTAGTACTTATAGTTTATATGCGGTTTATGGAAAATCAGATATGTACTACTATATTGTCATTGTTAGGGATTTACTTACGTACACCAGGCAGTATGATATTTGGTTTGAAACGTAGCAAAGAAGCTTGGAAGATAAAAGAATAGTATATGTAATTTATACGATCTAAAGTGTTATGTAAGTATCCCATAAGAGCGTATACTTAGGAATTCTTGTGAAATAACTTATAGTAATACTCTTGTTTATTTACTACACTTTTAAAATTGTGTTTTTTACTCATATTTCTTTACATCTGTCGTCGGAAATTAGCATTATTACAATGACGAATTTTTGTACTAATTTTTGACTAATTGTCACTATTAGCTATTAACCCCAGATTTCTTTCGAAAATATGAAATTGATATTGCATATACTTTTCATTACTAACAAATTGTATGTACTTACAATTTTGTGGAAGTAGTTGTTAACAATTAAAATATTAGATCAGAGTTGTAAAAATTAAAAATATATACATATATGGACCAATAGACGTACACATATTAACTGCGGTAATACATAGTGTCATTTACCTCAGGTCAAGCCTACACATATTTTTACCACCTATGCAAGGTCAATTGTAGGCTGAAATTGTGGGATTCTCATGTTATCGGCGTTTCATATGGTCAGTAAAACAATTCTTTATAAACGAATAAACCGTATACGCTCTTTTTAATAACTGCGTGTTTACTGTCATTGACACATTGTAATCCTAACAGTGTTATACTTCTGGTATCATTCTTCTTTTAACCTTCCTATACTCACGTCAAAATGAAAGACGTATACTATACTATATAAATCGGTCTCACAGACCGTATGCGTGAATATAGGAAGGTTAAGTTCTTAATCAATTCTAGACGATCTCCAATAATTATAGCTAACAAAAGATTATATATCACCTTGTGTGCGTCAAATTGAACATGTAATCTTCCTATTTCACTTCCATTTTCTTAGCAGCAAACCATGTGTATATTCTAAATATAATGTCATTATAAATTCGTCATAAATTCTGTAAAATATCACGTTAGGTTATTAAACGCCATAAGATTTTTAATTAAAAGCTTTAAACTTTTAAGTTAGTAATAATCGCTTATGATCAACTTTGCTCAGTAGCATTGCACTAATACTTTTACCTAGCGTTTCTTTTCGAAAACAAAAGAGAAGAAATATCTGGATGTTAATTGAAATGAAATTCATCGCAGGATTATTGAAGTACATATATGGTACGGGAATAATGGATGAGTTTGTAAGGCGCTGGGTTCGAAATTTTAAAGAGGGAGGAGATAATGTGCATGGTTAAGGGCGGTCAGGTCGCTCGTCTCTTATCACCGACGATCTGAAGAAACGCGTCGATGATTTCATTTGCGCAGATCGACGCGTGCGAGTAAAACAAATGAGTAAGTAATTTCATGAAATTTTACAATTGTTGCTTTATGAAATCGTGACAGACCATCTGAATTACACAAATGTTCGCGCAAGATGGGTGCTCAAAATGCTTACTGGCGAGCACAAAGCCAACCGCATGGGTGCAGCGTTAACTGCTTTGACTTGTTACGAGCAACAGAACAATGTGTTCCTTGACCAAATTGTTACTGGCATTGAAACCTGGGTGTGCCATTTCACACCTGATACAAAACGCAAGTTCATGAAATGGCACCATCCACGATCTCCAACAAGGCCGCGCAAGTTTAAGCAGTCGTTTTCCAGGGAAAAGGTTATGGCCTCAGTATTTTGGGACCGTAAAGATCTGTTTTTGGTTGAAAAAAAAATGAAACACTTTAGAAGCTGCGTAGGGCCATCCAAAGGAAAAGGCCGAGAAGTGAATGCTAGGAAGTGGCATTGTTCTTCTGCATAACAATGCTCGTTCCCACACGACTCGAAAGACCACTGATCTTCTTCGGAAGTTCAACTGGGAAGTTTCTGGACAGCCTGCGTATAACCCGGACTCAGCTCCAAGTGATTATCATTTGTTCAGTAAACTCAAGGATTTCTTTTCAGGAGGTGTCAGTAAATGTCAGTAATGATGACTTAAAAGTAGGTGTACAGCTTTGGCTGGCTATTTTGGCGGTAAAGGTTTACGCGGAAGGCGTAAACAAACTGGTATCAGGATACAACAAATATCTCAACAACGACGGCGACTACATTGAAAAATGAGTAAATGTATTACTTTCATTTAAATAAAATCATTATTTACTTTCCTTTATTTTTCTTTTAATTATATGTAAATGGTACTATTTTCTAGAATGTCCTCGTAGTAGAAATATAAAGAGGCACATTCTAGAAAATTTAAGGTCTTCATTTGGTGAGCCTCATAGGAGAACCATAACCTTTTATGACATTCTAGCGTATATCTAAAAGCCAATACCAACTATTTGGCGTTGTATGTTTTTCTTTAACTTTAATGTATTATATGGTTGGTTGATTGGCAGATAACCCAAACGGAAAAGTGTAAGCCATCGTCTCTTAGATAAATTATTCGTTCAGAGATTTTTTCGCACGAAAAAGTGATCGTTTCGTTACTCATGTAGCCCGGTGTACAGCCTTATTGAAAGAACATACCCTGAATATCCATGTCATCCAAACTGGCTCACAAAAGGTCGGTATCGTCCCTTTACACCTTCTCCATTAACGGTTGAAGCTCAATTGTCATCGTGCCCAAAAGAGTAAGGGCCGATGGCACCTCCAACCCCAGATACAGTGCACTAAAAATACCTATGGATATACGAGGGTAGATTGTTAAGTTTCCGGAATCGCCGCTAGGGGGCTGCTATTTCTCCAAATACTTTAGTTGTTGTGTTGGCAACTTTACTACAAATATTAAATCGATCTGCCAAATAGTCTGGTTTTGATAAGCATTTAAATCAAGTACCTTTTTGTGTTTTCAATTATGGATAAAAAACGGAGTTGGAGCGGTCATCATATTTTTCTATTTGGAAGGGAAAACCGCAACAGATATCAAATCAAGGTTAAATGCCGTCGATCACCTTTACTTTTGAGGAAGCCGTATTTTACATAATAAATTGCATATGAAAAACCTGTCTGCAATATGGACAGCGCATTTGCACCATTCGAATCAATCTTTGTTTTTAAACTTCTGTCAGTAATAAGTAATAAGTCAAGAAGCAGCAGGTTTTTGAGCTTGAAATTTTGAATACCATGTATTCAATACGGTAATTACGACTTGTTAGAAAGAATTTTTGTAAGTTCATTTGTTATCATTGCCTTTTGTAAGTCAAAAAATGTCAGTCAGCCAATCATATTTTTCTATTCCTTAATTTAGGTTAAATTGAACAACAAACAATAGCTGTTCGTTACACATACTACTTTTAAAACTAAGTTCTCAAAATAGTTTTGGAACCAATAAAAAAGTTTAAGTCATCTTAAAAGGAACTTTCTTAAGCCTTAATATCAAAAACAAGAAATAAACTTGTAGATTGTGAAACCCTTAATAATGGTGTGCACATCTGAGCATGATGCGTGTATTTTAATAGCGCAGTATCGAGATGGTAGGCGGAATCATGGGGGAATTGGATTTATTCAGTTCAAAATCGTATCAGTAAATTTGTACAACACTTTCCTGATTTTAATCACGATTATGGCGTATTTAAACGTCAAAGACATGTTATTATTAGTCGATTTGAAGAAAGAAATGGTTCAGAACCATAAGTCCGTGGTAAAATTAGCAGGCCAGACAAGGACTGAAATTTCTTTTTATTTATTTAAATTTCACACAATAATGCTATTTTTAGAACTACCTGTGATGACTACCCACAAGGCAGTAACTAAGAAGCTTAAAGTGTATCCTTATAAAATAAGCATTGTTCAACAATTAAATCCACTCGATTTTGAAAAACCAATACATTTTTGTCGATGGTTTAATGGTGATGGTATATAAATAAGAATTCCATTTATCTGGCTATGTCAATTCATAAAATTATGGAACATGGACTACAGAAAATTCATATGAGGATGTAGATTATCCAATAAAAGTTGGAGTTTGGGTAGTTATGCCGAGACAACGAGTAGTGGGACCAATGCATTTCATAACACATAACTGTTGATCCGTATCCTCATATTTTATATGAGTTTATATAATTAGATTATAATGAATTGCAGCACAATTTCTTTCAACAGCATACTTCATACTGCCACAGCAATTCAGAAACATTTAGAACATTTAGAACAAAATAATTACCACAAATTTATGGACTCCACGTTCTCCGGATCTTATTCGCCTCAATTTTCGTTTGTTTGGGAAGTTAAAAATAAAATTCAGAAAAAGCGGACTCCATAACCTAAAAAGATCTGCAAACAGCAATTCGGCATGAAAATTTGAAGTGACGAGTAAATGTTTGTATACAAACACTTTCTGTAAATTTAAATGAATAAAGTTGTAAAAATAAAATATGCTAGATTTAGTTTAGAAAAACTTACGGAAAATATTTTGTGTAAGTATGGAAGGTAAAACTTTTCAAATAAATGATAGTTAGTGACTTTAAGGCTTAACATTACCAATTTGTAATATTGGTTGCATAGTCAAAAGAGGTGACGTGGGTTTCGTTTCTAAATGAAGACTCAGTATATGCATATATCTTATCACTTTATCACTATTTTCTATTTTTATTCTCTATGACTTTCCCAATTTTTCTAGATTTAATGGATGCAACAGAACCTGCAACATATGCGTGTAGTATTATAGTGGTCTATTCTCCCAAATAAAGTGCATTTAAGACGTTTTATCAAAGAATATTGCTATGAATATGATACAACAGAGTTGGTCGTAAGGGTGACGTTCTGGAATTAAAACAGTTAATGGAGCAGATTGAAAAGATGTAACCTTGCCTTCCACCATGATCAGCATGCGAGGAAACCGCTGGATTCGACTAGGGCGCGGCCTAAGATTTTGTAGTCAATAGATGACACTACAATTGAAAAACACCACTACTTTGCAGGATAGGAATCTCAAAACATAGATATCCTTTTCAATAAAATCACTATCATTCTGAAAATGATAGGAACAAACTAGGAGTTCACTATATTTTCGCCAATGTCAAATAAAATGTATAGCGATACCGTCAAAATCCGCAATGTTTGGAACATATTATGTCAAACTATACATGTTTCAAATTGAAAACATAGCAAACCGATAGCTTGTTCTTATTACTTCCGGAATGTTTAGGATTTTAATAAAAATAATAATTGCTTTTTAAAATTTGTGTCTCACAAATTAGTGCTGTTTTTAGATTGTGGTGCCATCTGTTAACTATAAAATTTCGGGTTGCTCCCTTAAGCGCAAGTCTCTGTTCATAAAAATATCATAACGCTCTTGTGCAATAAATTGCACTTGGGAAAATTTGTTTTATCAAGGTTTATTTCATTTAACTATGTTTTGAGTAAAATAATCGTAGTACATGTTCACTTGCGTTCCTTTCCGCAACCGCAGATATCAACATAAAACATCAGAAACAGTTTATATATACAAATATACTATATAAGTTGAATCGTGTACTTTCACGGGTTTTAGAACGGTAATATGTCAATACAATGACAATACCAAATACCTACACTATTCTTTCGAACAGCTCCTTAGGTATGCCAAAACAAAGAGAGAGTATCTTCTACATACTACAACGTGTTAAACCATTGCAAAATTATCTATAAGCATAACAGTAAATCGCATTATAGTTGCATTAGAATTGAAACTGTTCATATTTCTATGCGTCCTTCGTTTCTCACTTGCGAAAGAAATTATGAAACGTAAACAATAGACATAGTTATCGTTACACTAGTGTCTCTTGTATGAGTGAAAATGAACGTAAATTTCTAAACTCCGAGCGAAAACGGAGAGAAAGTGATTTGATACAATGCTCCATCAGTAAGGAAAAACGTATTGACACACTGTTCGTATTCTACACTATACAGTCTGCTACACAAGACTATCATGGTTGGAAAAATATAATAAATTGAATTGACCTTTATATCGTAATTCAATTCCTGCCTAAACTGCAAATCTACTGCCTAAATTCCTCAATATTAATTTAAATTATTTTTATTTAATAGAATTACAGATTTGACTTCAAACTAAAAACATAACAAATCTTTAAGAGGGACCAAGTCCGTCAGATATAGTTAAAATAAAACTGATCCTTTTACAAGTGATTAATATCCAAAAACCTACCTGCCGTTGTAAGTATTATTGGCATTCCGACCTTCTACACCGATGCAAAACTAAAAATAATACTAAAAATACGCAGGAAATAACAAAAGGTAGAAAAGAAAGTCTCATCCCAAGAATAACTTCTTTTGAAATCAGTATAGAATATGTATGAAGGTGATCTTGTATTCATACATCTCGGTTTTATATTTGGAATTGGGTGTTGGATATCCTTATATGTTTGTTAATCTAAAGTACATTAACTTGTCGTCTTGTTAGATATCATATTTGAATAATAATGCAAAATATTCGCATATTAATACTACTAAGGTAACGTAGTATTTTCACTATTTAAAGTGACTAAAAAAACAATAGATAAATTTGTTGTAGTACATGTTACCGTACCGATTAAATGTATTTTGACTTTTTTCTATGTGCAAGTCAATACAACTAATAGTAATTTTTTTTACGACACATTTATGTAGTGCTTAGGACTATGGAAGAAGTTATTAGTCAATGAAATAAGATACATACTGCCGATTTTTAAATAATAGTTATCCAAAGTTGCTTTTAATCCCAATCTTGGGAATACAAATTATTGATATATGATCATATGATCCAGTGGCGGCTCGTGACATTTCAAGGTGGGGGTCTGTACGAACCACACCCAGTTTAACCCTTATGTGAATGGCAAGGTACCCGGGTACCTTTAGCGTTTTCAGCTTAATTTTTTTATAGAAGCTGATGGTCCACATACTCGAAACTTCTTGAGAACTCCTAACTATTAATAAGTTTTAAATTATCATTATTTTTGAGCTAAAATAATATTTTGAATAGGCGTGGTAGACCAATTTTGTTCTTACACCGTTAACAGTACCACAAGGTACCCGGGTACCTTCATACATTAAATATGAAAAAACGATTATTACAAGTATATTTTTAATGAAATGTTACTCAAATAAAATAAAATAAAATAAAGTCGTTATGAATATGTTAGACTAAAATATTTATTTGGTGAAAGAAAAACAAACACAAAAATTCATTTTTTATATACATATGTATGTGAATAAAAAAAAACAAGCAGAAATGAACACCAAGCTACAAATAAATTATCATTGATCGCTTTGCGAACAATTGGTGCATATTCGACAACTTGTTGAATGTTCATTGCAAATCGGTTTGGAACATCTGGTACAAGCTTTGCGTGTTTTTCTTTGCTTCATACGTAGTTGCGAGCACACGTGACAACTTCCTACTACTGGAGTATGACCGCTTTTGGTATTTTTTTTGCAAACCAGAAATGTTCGACGTAAAAACTTCAAAGTCTTTTCCAAGCACACTCTGTATTGTTGATTTGACGGATGATTGGGAGATCAGTTTTGGGTTTTTAGCACGTTGTTCAATGTTTTCCTTACACAATTCAAAACTTAGTTCTGTCAAAAATTGGATCTGTGGAACGCAATTGTGTATAGTTTTCCATATATATAATATAATATGCTAGTGCTGCTACATCTATAGTATTATAAAATAATCATAGTAGCCATCGATTTGTTCTGCGTTTGCAGGAATATTCGCCTAAAAGTTTGCCCATATTATCAACTCCTCCTTTAGTTTTGTTGTAATATGTAATAATTTCAGGTTTAGCAACTAAAGTAGATTCTACATTATGCTTTGGATGCATAGTTAATAACATAACTACCGATTTTTTTCTTTTCGGTACATAAGAGCACAATACTGCGTGTTTGTTGAAGGCGAAATTTGTAGAGTATATTTGTCTAAAATAAAATTATAAATATAAAATTTTGCATCTAAATAAACACTAATGTTATCTAAAATTATGTAACCAAAAATAAAATAAACATGTAAAGTATAATACTATTTGTGTTTGACACAAATATCACATCGGTAAACTCCTCACCACACGGTTACGGTTATACGGTGGTTGAAGATGCTTGCTTCGGGCTAGCGAAACACGTGTCACCGATTTTATTATAAACAATTGTGTGGTGAGGAGTTTACCGATGTGATATTTGTGCCAGTAAATTACACCACAGTCCTTGCAATCACCTTTACTAACCTGTTTGTATGTGGCTGCATATTCCCTGGCAGAAACCGTTTGTTCTTTCTTACTGCTCCCACAAGTGTTAAGTTCCATAAGCTTAAAGTTTTTGTTCTAACTCTAAGGATGTAAAAAGTGGTCAGTAGTTACATTTCTTCTTGATTTTTGTATGGAAAGAACAGATCTAAAACCGTTCTTTCGCCTATATTTGTTTGACGCTCGTTTTCTGCTGGTTTACCAGTGTACAACTTTTCATGCAAAGGGTAAGAATTAAATGCATCGCAAGCCCAAAATATTTTCATGCCATATTTTTTGGCTTAGTCGGCATATACTGCGTAAAGCGGGTACGTCCACGATATCCATACAATTGCCCATCAATTGTAATGCACTCATCAGTTTTATAACTCTGACGTAAATTATCATTTAGCATCGTCCAAATATCTCGAAAAGCAGCAGCTTTATAAGTTTCTGCTGGTAATATGCGCATCGTTATTAAAACGTATGCACTGTGTATATAATTTGTATTTTTCTGCTGCTCCACTACGTTGTCTTAAAATATTTTTATTTATTGTCTGTGACTCAGGAAATGGATCAAGTTGCCAACAGGTTCCATTTTTTCCACAAAGCTGCTCTTTCCATTTCTTCATTCGTTTCACTTTCTTCAGGGTCGTATGAGTTTTCATCAGTTTCTACATTTCCTACTAATTCAATATCTGAAGCTTCTATCTCTTTCAATTGTTGAATATATTCTTCGTCACTTTCTGAATGTATTATATGTTCTTCACTACTTTCACATTCACATAATATGTTACTTAGCTTTGAGCAATGAGCTTTATCATTTTTTAAAATAAGGTCAAAACCATTAAAAATATTGTTAGCTAATGACACAGCATTATGATTTTCGGGAAGCAAAAAGAACAGAAGCTTTCTACCGAGTTCACCTCATTGGTAACGTAACTAAGAACAATCACCATTTGAAATTTAGAGGAAACGTCTGTAGTTTTATCAGCCACTTTGCAAAGAATTTCCTCACGATAGACTTCTAGCATGCAATCTAAAATCCCATTTTGTACCATTTTTAATGTGACTTTGAATACCGTTGCATTTTTAAGATGTTCGCTAAGTGTTTTATCAAGTTATGCAGTCAATAAATTTTGATAACACAAGCCTGTTGTTCGTTACTTCCTCGTTGTGCTTTTGTATATTTATGCAATAAGTAGAATCAAGTTGAGCGTGAATATTCACTTTCCCAAATAATGCAAATTTCATTTGATTGCTGATATGCTCACGACTTGTTTCATGTTTTCACATTTTTTCGCTTAATACTCAGTAAATGCTAAATGTTAATATTTAATGCTTAATGCGTAAAATGAGGATTTATTCTGGTGGTTCCGCAACTCAGCAGCACTAGTGGAGGAGCCGCCCCTGATATGATCCCATTTTATAAAAAAAAGCGCCGCTTACTATCACTATCACGTCCCGGATTATAGCCTCTACGTAAAATGTGCGGGAAAATCTGTGCCTGAGAGCAGCTGTGTTGGTTTCCTGGGGTTGCGTGTGGATAGCAGTCTGAAATTCTCCGAGCACTGTGCTTCCTTGGAGCGTGGGTGATCCTCTGCGCTATTTGGTGTGCGGCGCCTGAGGGGAGTTGTTGATACTGGGTCACTTCGGATGTTTTATTTTGCGTATGTTGAGTCTCGGCTGAGGTACGGTTTGATATTCTGGGGTGCAGTGCCCTCGGCTGGGCGTATATTTTTATTACAGAAGCGTATTATCAGGTGCTTAGTGGGGGGTCAATTCCCTAACCTCCTGTCGTCCCCTTTTTAAAGAATTGAGAATTATGCCACTATGGTCCTTGTACATGTACGAAATTGTTGTCTTCTTTAAAAAACATGAAAATAGTTTTGTTAGAAACGGTGACATATACACTACCATGAGAACAAGATCAGCTAATGATATTAGTATACCATCGCATAGGACTAGTATGTACAAAAGGAATCCCTACTACAAAACAATTATTTATTATAACCGGTTGCCTCCTGATTTAAGGAGCATTACACGTCCCAACGAATTTAAAAGGAAACTGAGGCACTACCTTCTCGGTGAGTCGTTTTATTGCGAAGAGAAATATATGTGTAATGTTTGATACTAGCTTT
The DNA here is from genome assembly GCA_038088585.1 of Chrysina gloriosa. Classification (NCBI taxonomy): domain Eukaryota; kingdom Metazoa; phylum Arthropoda; class Insecta; order Coleoptera; family Scarabaeidae; genus Chrysina; species Chrysina gloriosa. Next base: position 55,235,777 of record CM076087.1, read on the forward strand.
GTACTGTCTTATGCTGTTTTTATTGTGTAATGGGATGTCTGATATACTTAAGTCTTATACTGTTTCCTGTCTTTAATATGTAAATCTGACAATGTCAATATTCTCGGATTTATGACAATAAAATATTATTATTATTATTATTATTATTATTATTACTATAATTTTTCAATAACGCCAACTCTATCTTCGGTTATGGCGTTGCATGTTGTATCGAACGCATATGTTATTAAACACATGAAACATAATGAGATGATTGGGCAGTCCATAGTTCTCATAGAACCTGTATTGAGACGGACTATAGTAAAGCACTGGCAAATCAACGTTCAGGTGTTGGTAGCAAGAAATAATTATCATCAGTACTCTGAATGATGCCTGATCTTGTTTTTACCAGCAAATTACACTGTGGCGCACTCCATGGAATTTGGTAACAAGCTGTTTCCTATATTTCTACTTTCCCATTAACTCGCAACCGTACTCTCTTATATATATACATATATATATATATATATATATGTATATAAAAGGAGGCGATTTTGGGCTTACGTATGTCGCCGCATCACGCTCAAACGCGTCTACCGATTTAAACCAAACTTATACACAAGGTAGCTATTGGGACCTATATGGTTTATGTTAAGTTTGGTTGAAATCAGAAATCGCATATGTGCGATAAATAAATTTCAAGATACAATAAATAGCCGCCACGTTATTAGATGATGGTCGCACAGTTCACTCTGCACTGAAGTTACCCCTCAATATGAATGTCAATGAAAATCCCACGTGTAATATTTCCAAAAATTATGGGTTGGGAAAAGTTTTACAACAATGCCAATTAATTGTCTGGGATGAATGTATAATTGCACATAAGAAATCAGTAGAAACATTGGACAGGACTGTGCAAGATTTACTCAATAGTCAAGCAATATTTGGTGGCGCTTTGATATTATTGGCTGGTGATTTCCGTCAAACATTGCCTGTGATTCTTCGTTCAACACCAGCCGATGAAATAAAGGCATGTTTAAAATCAACTCATTTGTGGAGACACGTACAAATACTCACTTTGACTACAAATGTGCGAGTTCAAATACAAAATGATCCATCGGCCGATGCATTTTCTACGCAACTACTGGCGATAGGAAATGGACAAATTGCTATTGATCGTGCTACTGGCTTAATCACTTTGTCCGATAACTTTTGCAATTTCGCACCAACAAAACAAGAATTGGTCTTAAGTATTTTTACAAACATTACGCAAAATTATACATTGGTAAGCTGAAAGAGCTATACTGGCTACGAACAATAAGGACGTTGGTGCATTGAATGCAGATATTTTAGCTCATGTTCCTGGCGAGATTGTACACATCAATCAGTTGACACGGTTACAAATCAAAATGTTGCTGTTAATTATCCCACAGAATTTTTGAATTCATTGGATTTACCAGGTTTTCCATCTCATCGTTTACAATTAAAAGTTGGTGCTCGCATTATTATGCTCCGAAGTTTAAATCAGCCTCGGGTGTGTAATGCGACCACATTAGCAGTCAAATGGGTTATGCATAATCTCATTGTAGCAACCATTTTAAAAGGAAATTTAAAAGGGAAAGATTTATTCATTCCGCGTATTCCAATGATTCCAATGATGATCTACCATTTGATTTCAAAAGACTCCAATTTCCTATACGTCTTGCGTTTGCTATGACAATAAATAAAGCGCAAGGGAATCATTGGCATTGTGTGGAATTAATTATATGTATCGTGTTCACGTGTAGGCAAGCCTACAGTTCTCTTTATTTACACTACAACTCAGGGCAAAGAAAGTGTTGTTTACGAAAGAGCTCTGCCATAGTTTAAGTTAAAACATAGGATTTATATTGTTAACAAATAAAAATAAAAGTAGATGAATATAAGCCAAAAAATCAACTTTGTTAAAAACCAGTGTGTTTCATTTCTTAATTTGAAAATTTCTTATTTTGTTTTGCCCGGCAAAGCAGGCACAGGGTACGCTAGTTATTTTCATATTATTCATAATGGTATTGGCTTGGAAACTTAGACAAGCAACCGACATTATATCACATTGCTAAACTTCTCACCACATAATTATTTAATCAAATCCGATGACACGTGTTTTGCTAGCAACGTGACAAGCATCTCTTTTGAAATAAAAATGTCATTAACATAGATAGGAAAAAATCCTGCTTAACTTCAACAATTTTTTGCATCGATGGTTAAGCGATATTTCCCATTTTTGCACAACTTCAATATGAAAAACAATCATAAAAGATGGAATTGAAAATCATCTAAAATCCGCCGTATTTTCTGGTTTAAACATCCCAATTCTGTGTTTGGATTCCTAAAGAGCACAACGAAGAACACTCGGAAGCATTACTTTTATTCATTATTATTATTATTATAATCGAATCCCCTTTTACCGCTAGGTGTCGGGGTTAAACTTTTATTCATTTATTTCTTTATTATAAACAAATAAATGAAGTTCGACAACAAGTAAAGAAATCAACGAACTTCGGCGTTCATGGGTTATTATGGATACATAGCTGATAGTAGTATAAAATTCAATAATAAATATTTAAGTCATTGATATAACCAGTCAACTATTAGTCTTTAGAAATTCGATGAAATAGTATTTACAACATAAATGTAGATATATACGAGATGGAGCAATTAAATAACCAGAGTTATTTACGAACATACGTATATTAAGCAGTATAACGAAACTAAGATTATAAGTAATAGACCCCTTTTAACTCAATGCTGCGTTTCCAGCGACGCTCTTTTGAAATTGCTGGACGATCTTTTGTAAAGTTACGTCTTACGTGACCAAAGTCTCTAAATTTGCGTTCTATCTTACTTACTCTTGATCGTATAATAAGCCGATCAGGTTACTTATTATTGAACAAAACACAAACTTCATCTTGTGCCTGGGTTCCCAAAACCAATCATCATTAAAATTTGTCAAACCTGACAGCACAGTGACAACACATTCCACGTTGAAATCTATTACCTTTTCGTTTTAAAAATAATTTAAATACGACAAATATGATCGGATTGTGACAAAAAAACACGAGCGGAAACGGAATGTTTAAGGAACATTTCTTGGACCCTATTCGGAATAAACTTTTTTTTAATTGTAGCTTTTAAATACAAAATTGCAACTGAACGTAAATGAAAATATTAAGAATACCTACCCAAAATATTTTTTCTTGTGATGTAACTTCTCTTAGAAATCATGTATCTGTGTGCATAAAAACTTTTCCCTCCAAATGGTGCTATCAGAAATTGGGGTTACCATTTAAAAGAAAAGGGAGGCCACGTCATGTTTGTAACAATAATGACATCAGAAAATACGTTTTTTGTTAAAATTTGCGCATTTAAAAACTAAGGTTAGCTTGTCCCATCGTTTTCTTCCAACCTTTACGTCCAAACTGTAAAATGAAAATGCAGTTTGCCGTCCACATTTCTGCCCAGGAAATCTGTCTAACATATAGTTTCACAACTCGAACATGTAGAATGTACATACATATGTAATAAATCGAATAAAAACTAATAATAAAATATAATTCTTAGAATCCATCAGGTGTCAATTCCAAACATTATTAATTATTACTGTGACGATTCTTTGATAGTTTATTTGATATTTGAATTTCGGCCTGATGATATTATTTACTCAATAGTGACACGTTACTAGCACATACTGTTGTTTTAGTTAAGACATATCTCTACATACTACGTAACATTACAAAGAAACAATACTAATTTTTATATTATTTATTGTATACATTCTACATTTATTCCTGTTGTATATCTGCTAATTGGATTTCCAGCCAGAAATGTAAACGGTAAAATGCATTTGTATTTTATAATAAATCAAATAAAGTGGGTAACGATTCACATACAATTATTTTGCGTAATAACAAATTGAATGTAATAAAAACACACCTAGTTGGATGCTTGCTACAACTCATAAGTCACTGAATGGAAACACTAGCCACTGCTTCAACGAGTTACTAACGCAAGCCTATTAGTCAGTGTAAATTTTTTAAATTTGGTTTTCGCGAAACTCATTGGGTGGCATTGTTTCCGTTTACCCAAAAACATTCACATGCTTATCAATTACTACAACGAGTTTCCTTAAAATGGATTGATATCATATCGCAATGTCTCACCTGTTAAAACAGAAGTAAGCGTATTGTTAGATATTTATGCAATGAAGGCGAAACGTAAAACTAGTCTGTGATTTGGAAAAGAAAAACCACAAAAATTCTTTCCGATTGCTTTTTCCTGATAGAACGTTTCCCAAGAAAAATTGTTTACAAACACTATAGAGAAATTAAAGATTTTCAAAAGTAACATTTCTAAATACCTAACTTATATAAATAGTGAAATATTGCTCATACTTTCAGTTATGCAATATTTGTAGCGTAGGTGTGCGTAATTATATAAAATTATGCTAACAGTACAATTCGAAGAAAGACAATGAGTGACTAACTTCAACCTTCGGCTTCAAATTTTAGTTAACCCACTCGTAACAATACACAACCTTATTAACATGAAATAAGTTTAAAAAAGAAATGCTGATCTCTAACATTTTAAGTATAAAAGAATATTAAACAAGAAAGATTTCAGTGTGAGCGGCTCAACCGTAGTTTCTTATATATTCCAACATGCTTAAAACTACACGACTTTATAAGTGCCTTTTGGCGAAATTGCTGAATTTCTAACAATCATTATTTCTAATATCCCCACTGAATCCATCCCAACAAATATGTATACCAGTTCCTATAAAATAAATGGCAAATTAGGTACACTTGAAGATCGTTACATATACAGTAAGCACATAGTACCAACACAAAATATTTCACATATGTATTTGTTCCGAATAATTAATCACGGTTAACGCTAAACAGTCAAAAGGTTATAGCCCTTACGATTTTTTACTTACACCAATTAAACATGAGCATAATGTTTTCTATTACAATATCATTTTTACCTATGTATATTTATTTTACGGATGAAATATATGTATTTTATTTGAATCTTGCGGTTTTGAACTATTTTCTATCGGTAGTTAGGCAGGAAGAAATAAAATATCACTTTTTCCAATCTAAAATAGTATTTTTAATTTCGTACTTCCGCCAAGAAAATACTATTGGGAACCTAATCACGAATCAGTAAAATGTACCTGGAATACTAATTAAATTTAATGATAATACATTGTCGCGTAGGCACAATATTTTGAAGTATTCATGGGATTGGCCGGAAAGTTTTTGGCAAGCTTTTTAAGATAAAATGAATAACGAGAGTTAAATATTACACAGAAAGTGTAATAATAGTACTAATATATTCCTTTTTTTCAGACGCTGACTGGTCGACTACCTTCTGTGCTGCTCCTCCTAATACTATGGATAAACAACATAAGTGAGTACTTTTTACTTACTATTATGAAATTATCCATTTGCTTATACACCTTCCTAGATCTGTTTAAAGTCCACTAGGGACCAATAAATATCAATATTTTCTTCGTGGTGATACGTGATTGAGCACCTAGAATAGAGTAAAAGGCTATATATTAACGGAATAGAACAAACGTTTATTAAAGAAATCTAATACGAATTGAAAACTCTTTACCAAGGTACTGTTGAAAACTTTAAACTAACATATGGGACTAATCATTTTACAGCCCGTTTCTCCGTTTTCTATCATAGTTGATAATCTATTTACACTGAAGAAGGATCCATTTCACTACAATTGCTGGAATAAGTTTCCACCCCTCGATTAGAGCCCTTTTCGTATATGCTTATCGAAAAGACTGGAAAAGCGACCAGAGTCACCTTCCGCAGTAGCAATTTATTTGCAATTCTAGAAGCAATGGTATATTCTTGAACTATATACCTTATACTTACTTTTCATTGATTATTATCAGCTTCCCTATATAATGTAAAACTTGCTCTTAGTATATTAAGATAAACGTATTCAACCCTTCAATTAAATGTAGCCTACCAAACCATTTGTTACTACACAATCCCAAACGATAGCTGATTAAGAACTATTGTCTAGTCCAGATGTATGATTTTTTTAATTTCTTCATTTAATCCTTGTCGCACTTTCGTTTGCTAAATACTGTGACTGAATTGAAAGGTCTGGAATAGAAACTTTCCAGACCTTACAATTCAATCACAATATTCTTAATATTGCTTCCTAACTTCAAACATTTCGGGTCATTAAGTAGTTTCGCTCAGTTTTGCTGTACAAATAATCTTTTTCTAGCAACTATTGAACGGAATATTCCGTTTTAAAAGAATACATACATCGCTTGGAATTTGAGGTTCTTTCCACTTTCTTTTGGAATGCCTCCCTTATATCTATACATTAATCAAGATTGTCTACCAAATGTAAACTTGCTTACGTAGCTACTGATGTATAAATATATTACTATTATTTGAAAAATAGATTTGAAGTTTCAGCTGTTCCTTCAACATTGCATGTAGATTGAAGTGTGTGAAGTAAAGTTCTCTTATTTCTTACTCCATATATTTTTGGCATAGTAATTGAAACTGATGCTTTTTAGCATCAACTTTTTTAAGTTGCTATAAGAGGTAGCCAATTAAAGCAGTAATACCCGCACATAGATCCTGTAATTTCTTCTTATTTTTGCATTATAAAATTATTCCTTCATACTTTAAAACATTACAGAATCTATATAATCTATAAGTACTCTACGTTGAATTTACTAATGAACATGCGCAACCTTTTGTGACACTGTACCATCAGTTTCTAGATCTGCGGTTGAAAATCTATTCTGAGTTATAACGGTGCTAAAAAATAATAACCCCTTCTCATACAGACATTCTGTAATTTCATACAAAAGAATGGCAATATTTCTCAATATATGTATGTATCTATATACATATGCTGCAGCATAGAATGTTGGAGGGTGTCATATAACAAAGTATGTCATGGAAGTAGCTGCACGTGAAGGACATATATTCATCTATTGTCAGCTTATTTACGTTTATTCGATCTATGTAAGTATGTAGACGTACATATATAAATACATTAATACATACATAGAATATATACGATGTAAGATGTTAGAGACATCCTGCACACAGGAAGAGATATTTCCTGTTTAAGCACCTAACACGTTCATTCTCTTTCCTCTTTTTACTTTCTGATTGTATGCTCAGACGCTTCCACCTGCAATTAAGATATTCAGTTAAGCAAACAATTACCTTAATTACAGCTTTATGGATTACAAAATGTTTACAACAGTTTATTACACGATATTATTCCATCAAGATTAAAGTTAATTACTGTAAAATCCATGCAAAAAGTTGACGGTGAGACGATAGATTTGAATTCAATATTTTGCATATTACATGTGCTTTAATATTAATGATTTTGATCAATTTGTTATGGGTACTATGTATTCACAGTCATATGTGCATATTCGTTCACTACTTCCAAATGGAAACACTGTTTAGCGATCGGCAATTGAGTTAGTTATTTTAAACATTTTATAAGAAAGTGGGTAGTGCCAAAGTATTTAACGATAAAAAAGATAAAGCTAAACATTTGCATAGAAAAGACTACTAGTGTTTTCTGTATAATCAATATGATTAACTATCACGAAGTAACGGTTCTGCATCACGACAAGTACCCCTCTAGAGTTATTGTCCGAAAATTACCAGAAAGAGTTTGTACCGAATGATAAACATTCATTAACCCATAGCTGTTAACCGTTTCTTTTTCTTTTAGACACGGGATGACGTGAATACGTCATTGAGATTACTTATCTTAAAATAAATTGAAAGACACATTGCAACATGGTCAAGTTCCCTTCATAAATATCATAATAGATGTTTGACGAACTGAAGCAATTCCAGAAATTATCAACAATAAGAAAGTCACAAGAAGATATATATACATATATTTATGTACGTCGAGGGACTGCTTATATGGCTATATATTTGGTGAAACCGCCCTACATGGGCAATTATTTTCAAGCGTATAATACTTCTTCTTCTTCTTCTTCTCGTCAATCCGTATGTCTTTCAGCGTCGGATTATTTCTGGATCTTACGACGATTTAATCCATTCTTTCCGTCGTGTCCGGTCTGTACTCATTTTCCTCATTTCTTCTATGGTCTTCCCTCGCTTTGTTCCTAATTCGTTTACTCTATCAATCCATTTTTTCCTTGGTCTTCCTTTTTTCTTCTCCCGTTATTTTTGGCTTCTATTATTTTCTTTGTTAAACTCTTTTGTTCCATTCTAATTATGTGGCCGTACCAATTCAGTTGACATTTTTCAATTCTTTTTAGTATACCTTCTTGATTTATCATATTCATTATCTGTTCGTTTTCTTTTCTGTCCATTTTTGTTTCCACGATCTTTCTCAAAAATTTCATTTCCATAGCTGTTATTTTGCTTTCGTGTTTTTGCTGTATTGTCCAGGACTCACGTGCGTACATTATCGTGGGGCCTACTACTGCATTGTGTACTATCTGTTTGATCTTGGGTTCTATTTCCTTTTTCCAAAGATGGTTTGATTCAGAGCGTAGTATATGTTTGTGGCTTTCCGTCCTCTTTTTGCTATGTCTAGATCAATTTTTCCATCCTTCGATATAATAGTACCTAAATATTCGTATGCGTCGACAATTTCTTCTTGTTTATCGTTTATTTTAATTATTAGATTACTGTTTGGCTCTTTATTATTTATCACCATTAGTTTGCTTTTTTCTACGTTTATTTCCATCTTCATCTTTTCTATTTCTTCTGTCCATATTTTTGTTAGTTTTTTCATTTTCACATAACTGTCAGCTATTAGTGCCAGATCATCGGCGTACACTAATGCATCCACAACCACAGGTTTCAGTCTCTTATATCCTATCACTGTCTTCACAGTTTCGGAGCGTTTCCTCGTATTTTGCAGGAGTTTGTCCATTACTATAATAAATATTAATGGACTTAAGCTGTCTCCTTGTTTTATTCCCACTTGCATTTCAAAATCTGCTGATCTTCTTCCATTCACTTGTACTATCCCCCTAACCTGACGGTATAGACTACTGATTATTTGGCGCATTTTTCTTGGAGCCTCTAGTTTCTCTAGACAGATATCTATACTCCCTGTACCTAGTGTATCGAAAGCTGCTCGCAAGTCTATGAAATTAAAGTAGATTTCCTCCCCTGTCTCAATTTTACGTTCTATGATGTTTTTAATTATGTGGATATTATGGTTCGTTTGTTTCCCTTTTCTATAGGCTGCTTGTTCTTTTCCCATGTGTAAGTCGTTCCGCTATTATTTGATATAGACCTTAAAACATACTGTCGATAGGCATATTGCCCTATAGTTTTTGCACTGACTTTGATCGCCTTTCTTATATATGGGAGTGATGAGGTTGTTTTCCCAATCCGCAGGAATTGTGTTCGTTCGCCATACCTTACAAAAGATGTCAAGGATCCACCTCTTTCCCATCTGCCCGAGCCATTTTACCATTTCCGGTTCTATATTATCCGCACTGCAGGCTTTTCCTATTTTTATTCCTTTCAGGGCTTTCTCTACTTCTTCCATATCTATCTCTTCCAGTTCTTCATTATATTCATTTCGTGTTCCTGATTCTGACAATAAATCTGTATGATTTCCTGCATCTGTGACTTTTTTCGTGAAGAATTCTTTCCATATTTCAAGTATATCTTCTGTTCTTGTTTTTAGTTCATTCGCGGTATTCCTAATTGGTTTTATTTCTTTCTTTTTCTTTCCATTGATTGATCTTATTAGGTTCCAAAATTTCCTGTTATTTGTTTTATATTCCTCATTTATATCATTTCCAAAATCTTCCCAGATTTTCTTTTTCGCTTCTTTGATTCTCTTCTTAACTTCGTTTCTTATTTTAACATATTCTTCTTTGTATTGCTGTTCCTTTGTTGAAACGTATTTTCTCCACGCATCTTTTTTCTTTTTGACTTCCTTTTGTATTTCTTTAGTCCACCATTTTGTTCTTTTCTGTTTTTTCCTGTATCTGATTTGACCAAATACTTCTAGTGCAGAATTATAAATAATTTCCTTGAAAATTTTCCACGTCTCTTCTAGTGTCATTTCTTCCTTGTCATATCTCTCTAGTAAATCGTTCGTTTTCTATTGGTACTCTGCTCTTTTCTTCTCGTTTCTTAATTTGCTGATTGCTATTTTATGATACTCAGCTATTTGTTGTTCTGTGTTAATTTGTTCTTGGAGTTCCGCCGTTAGCAATCTGTGTTGAGTTCCCATTTCAGCCCCTTTTTGTGTCTTTATGTTTCGTATATTAGTTTTCATAGTTTGGGTATAGACTATGTAGTCTATTATACTCTTCGCGTTTCTGTCTTCCGCGACAAAGGTGTATCTCTCTTCCAGTGGTTGGTCCCAGAAACCGTTCCCTATTAGGAGATCCTTACGTATACAAAAATCAATCATTTTCCAACCATTTCCGTTTAACGTTTCTTCTCCATATGCTCTAAAGCAGCCCAGTCACTTATTTGTATCATCACCCACTCTACCATTCCAGTCCCCCATTAATATTACTTTTAAGTTTGTCTCTCTTATTTCATCCAGCAGTTCCTGCAGTTTTTGATAGAACTCCTCCATTGTACTTCCATCTGTTCCTTCTACTGATACATACATCTGTATTATGTCAACCGATTCCTTCTCCAATTCTATTCTCAGGCGCATCAACCTTGATGAGAGTGATTGATGTATAGTTACTCTTCTATCCAGTTCCTTTGTTAACAATATCCCTACTCCCTCTTTTTTTTTCCTTTGATCCGGCCTCACTCCTGAATAGTACAGAAAATATTGACTTCCTACCCCTATTCTTCCTGCTCCGGCTTTCTTTGTTTCACTTATTCCCAGTATTTGAATTTGGTACCCGTTCATTTCTTCTGCTAGTTCGTATTCTTTTCCCATTAGGGAAGTTATGTTCCACGTTCCAACGCGTATCTTCCATTTTCCTTGTTCATAGCTGTGGTCGTCATCGTATTAGCATTCCTCTCTGTCTCTACGTTGTTGTACCTATTTTTCATGCCTACGTCCATGCATTTTTGTGTTCGAATTTGTTCTGTATCCGCTCTCATTGCCAGGTACGTCTTCTCTATTCCCTGCTCGTTCAAGCCTTCTAGTTTTTTGATCTCTGTATCTGTGTCAACTTATCCTTCTCTCTATCTCATCTCCATTCCTCATTCCCGATATACAACTTCCTGAACCCAATTTTTGTTTGTTTTCCGTTTTCCCTCTCAGTTTTAGCTCTAAATCTAATTTGTTCCTGTATTTTCCTGTCCCGCTTAGATAGATCATCGTTAATAAAAATCCTTCCCCCTATTCTTGTTCTTAATTTCTTTTTGTTTTTCATTATCTCCACCTTATCCTCTGTCCTGTCTAATTGAACTAGACAGGTTTTTTCACCTAATTTTATGGCCTATTTTATATGTACTCTTATCTGTAACTCTTTATCTATGAGATTTTCCATTGCGTTTTTTAGTTTTTCCCTATCTTCTGTATCTATTTTTCAACCCTGAATCACTACATTATTCCGTCTTTTCTCATTCTCTACTCGTTCTAATCTGTCTTCCATATCCATTACTACCCCCTTAATGAATTTACTTTCTCTTTTGAGTTCCACATTTTCTTTTCTTAACTCTGACATTTCTTTTCTATATTCTCTCTGTTCCTCCCGCATCTCTTTTATTTCTATTGATAAATTGTTCATCTTCGCTCCCATTTCCTCAATCAACTTCATCATTACTCCAATGTTTTCTTCCAGCTTTTTCTGAGACTTCATAGGCGATCTTATTATTTTTTTACTTTTCTTGAAAATATTTTCGCTGTTCTCTGCATCCTCTTCTCTTTTTCCTTTTTTCTTCTTATCTTCTGAGCTGTATTCCTCCGTATCCATGATATATACAATTTCCCACTCCGCCCCTGTTCTCTACAGATATGTATTTTTCTGTTTCCTTTTCTTATCACGGCGCAAAAAGCCGAGCCCCGGTCGACCCGTCGGAAGTCTGGCTTTTATCAATGATATTGGAATAAATTGTTTAATTTTACCTGTTATTTTGATTCCCAGATAATCACTTTCACCTTGTTTTTATATTTATCACTGTGTTACCAATTAAAAGAGCACAATCCTCCAAAAACTTGGGTATAAACACGGAGCAGACCGACAACACAAACACCGTCAAGCACGCCAGGACCGGATTCCACATATAATACAAAGAAGTAATATTAACACTATAGCGATGAGATTGTTTTTTGACAATGAGTTGACCGCGCCCTGTTGATCGCTATGGTCGCTAAAGTGTTCAGTATGACACTATGACATATTACTGCCCAAATTAAACCATTTCTTTATATTCTCAAGAAAAGTTAGAAACCTCACAAACAAAGTAACAGCACATTTCTTAGGGTTTGCTCGAAATGTATTATTTATTTTAAGAGTTATAGCAATTATAAGCCAATATGACGCATCAAATTTACCTCTAACCGTTCACCAAATTTCCCACAATATAGGGCCCCTATTAACACTATATAAAAACTGCAAAAACAATTACCCAGTGGCAAAACTTCAGAATATCGAAAGATGGCCGGCATTGAAAAAGGTTGATTCTACAAATGGTTGTTAAATCACCAAAGATCGAATGCGATAGACAAAACGAATTGTATAATGCGATTTTTAGTGATGGAAAGATATCAATTTTGATGACCTACACTAAATTCATCTTTTGCTCATTTTAAAAGTTCTGTTATTACGTACTAGTTCAGGCTGTCCTTTATCACCACGAGATAAAGAGATTCATTCTACGTCCTTACTCTCACATCACAACACATCACAAATTACTTGTGACTTAAAAGTCACTTTGGCAGTTTATAATTTTAGCCGCTTGTGTGATGAATTCTGTATAAAAGCAAAACAGTAATAAAACGAAAATGTACGGGATTCCGGAAAGTGAAACTAGAAATAGTTAGATCTGTACGCAATTGTGAAAATAGCGAAGCGGAATCCCAGAAAACACAACACACAACTGGCTTATGCAACGCAAGAGATAGATGGATTTGTAATGACATTGTGGAAAATGGAAATGTGACTATATTGCACCCAACCAAAACATGCCCTTTTAAATTTCACAAGAAAGTAAAGTGTTATCTGCTGTAAACTTTCTAGTTTCAATTTACTTTTAAACCTGCTTAATCGGTATTGTATTTACTCATTGTTTATTCCGCTATCTTTTATCTTGGAATATAGGTTTCGATTTATGTTGATCATTAAAGCGACGTTGCGTTTTGGGAAGTATGTAGTTAAGAAAGCACTTAATTCATATAGCATTTTAAGATTGAAGAAGAAAATTCGGGTGTTAGAGTATTAAAATGAACATTTCAAATCTAACAGAATTGATGCTTTAATAAAGCACATTAGTTGTTCATAATGTCTCTGGAAAAATACGATATTTTGCTTTTAATGTAAGTTAAATATAGCATATACATATAAGCACACATTACAGGTTTACGTGAAATGTAATTTCAGACAAACAGCTTCCACAACTTTGAAAGTTTGGTATATTCCTGCTAATTAATATTGTAATTGCAAATCAAGTTGTGCTGCGCAACTAAGCAAAGTTCTTTCTTAAAAATAATCACAAGCGACAATCATACGGAGTATTTTCCAAATATTATACCCTACCAATTAGTTAAGCTATACCAGCTATACTATGATACTAAAGCGAAAATATTAACTCACCACGCTAATTACACAAAATTATTATTAAGAAACAATGTCTAACAATCTCCTCAGGACATCATTATTTATAACTTTATAAAGAAATTGAGAAAAACTGACAAAAATATGCCAATCCCTTGATTGCAAAATTTCTATAGTACATGCAAAACAAGATACAATATAAATGTACATAACTTCATAACTTCCACTTTTCGTTGACAACATTGAAGCATTTTAAATATCAAGGCCATAATTACATACGCATGTATTTATCTCCACCGCATCGCGATAAACGCACGGTTCCTGTATTTTCATTCACCTTACCGTTGCCAATTCCCTACAGCCGTCTCGTGAAAATATTGTTAAGTGGTATATGTATATATAGACACAGATCATTTAAAATTTAACGCAAGCCAATTTTAATTCAAAAATCATAACAATTAACACTACAAGCCAGAATCCACAGGAAATAACAAACAGAATTAAAAAGCTTTTTTTATTACACCCGCTGAGATGTCTAGATAAAAACTCATGATCTTTTTTGTTGGTGTTACTAGCTTTTAAAGCTTTTATTAAAAATGGAAAATAATAAAAGGAAAGTCAGAAACGTGACCGATACAGTTACAGTGCGTATAACCCACCTCGTTAGCGATAAAGATGGAGATTCAGGCGCCACTCTCCCATTATATAACTGGATCACCTCTAAGTATCTGGAGTCAGAGAGACTCTCCAGCTTCCTTAATAGGCGATGCGAGGTTATTCGAGCCGTCTGTGTTCTGGATCTTTATTCCGTCGTGAAGCGACCAGCAAAAGTACTCAAAAACTATTTAACAATAACATAAACGAAATATAAATGGAATAAATTGAGGCGAGAGATTGACGTTTAACAGCACTTTATTGTCACTTGAGGTGTATCTAATAAAACCGCTAACCGGTGGATTTCCAGCGGCCTTACAGCCACCTTACAGTTTTAGAACGTAATTAAAAACAAGCATATATGCAAGAGACAAGTTCTTGTAATTTCCCCTGAAACTACTAAAAGATTTAAAAATAGTAGTAAATATCCAACGTAACGAAAAACTCCTACTCGAAAACCAATCTGAATCTCCTCTCCCCCTAAAGAGACTAAAACAATAGAACGTTTACAGTAGTAAGAAAACCCCTCTTTACTCGCACACAAATCCCCAAATTCCTAACTCTAAATTAAGTACAAGATTTTAGGGAATTTTTCCCACAACTCAATGCGTCAAAAAATATATATAAAATCAAACAAAAGCGACACTTAACGGAACGTTATTTCCTGTTGTCGACGTCCGTACGGCGTGGTATTTGCTATTGTGCCAGAAACTATTCAAGATGGCTGGTTTTCTCGCACTTTATGAAAAGATGTCGGGAGACCAGCCTCCAGTTCTTAGGATAGTTATCAGATGTTCTCGAAAATAAATCTTAGGATATGCTAGTTATCCTAACTTATACTAGCTCGCACTAGTTTACTAGACGGCACTATTACACCAGCCTGTAGTAATTCCCTACAACAGTGAGAGAGATACCATAACGATATTGTAAATAACAACAAAAAGGAAAGACTCACATCCAATTGAGGGACAAGCAACGTGAACGATTAATTTGAACAGCAAAACTTGGGAAAGCGAAACTTCTAAATTCTCTCAACGATACTGTACACTTCCCAGCGTCGAGTTTCCGTGTATATCCTCGACAACGAGATTTAAAAGCGAAAACGGAATAAACTAGTCACGGAAACCAATCTGTTCCAACGCAACGTCAGAAGCTAAATCCCCACGAGCGCCTCCAACCGGCGCAAGCAGAATCACAAACTTACATAAGCGGACCGCTATCTACGGCAAAAGATGAAGCGAAAACTGTAACATTGGAAGTGAACTTCTTTTTACGAATTGGTCTGTTTGTGTTTGTTTGATTAAAATTTAGATTTCCAACTGATCCAATTTATTGTTCTTCGCGATATATGTGCGTATATGGCCTTTAAGTAGTGCACTTAGATCTCGTATGAGCACATAATGATAATAGTCAACAGTTTCCAAACCCGTTACTCACAAAACACGACATGTAGTTCAACTCCAGAAAGAAAACAGTTTTTCATACCCCTCATGTTTGTACGGCTGTTGCAAAATTACAATTCATCGCTGAACACTATATTCTCTGAATCCACCCAATCGCTGATAATTCCTAGTACCTGGTAGACTAAGCCTTTCTCGGAGTTCCCAAAATTTTTTAAATAATTATGAACCAAATAATAATGCCCTTTATTTTAGTTTTGATATTTAATTTATATTGTATATTTCAAGTATATATAGTAGCACATTTATATAAAAACAATTTTATATTGGGGGAATTATAACATCTATAAAATAAACAAAATTCTTTTTCTTAACAAATTCACACTTTGATGTAATGCATGTATATGTACATACATATTGTTTTGGTAATGCAGGTAAAGTTTTTTATGTATTTTTATAATGTATTGATTTTTGTAGGGGAAATGTAAAACTTTTAAGAATAAACAAAGCTAAAAATCTTTCTTAAGAAATACACATTTTAAGTAAACATTTACATACCTTCTTTTTGCAACGCCAACTAATTGTGTATAAGTTTTTTATTTTGATTTAACACAAAGTATGTGAATTTACATGTTGTAGTTTTCGTATATATTTTTCTTTTATTAACATACTACTTTCAGCGCCATCTATGGTTTACTAGTAAAGTTTTAATTACTTATAATTTCGTTTGGCTGCATGATGTTAAAAAAGTTGCTAACCCACGTTTAGGCCGAAATTGGTGAAAACCTGGACTAAATGGATTGAATCGAGACCGGAACCATGCTAAATCAGTTTCTCGTCCGCAAAAACTCGCAGATACTAAATTCTAACAAAATCTTGAGAGTAATTTTCGATAACACATTTTATGTACCGCAGAAATAGGTAAAAGCGGGACAAAAAATGTTCTTGGGACGGGGACCATGCTAGATCAATTTTGTGTTCTCGAAAATCCCCAGATACTAAATGGCAGTAAAATTGCTAGTTATTTTCGATAATCAATTTCATATATCGCAATACCAGAAATGTGTGTAAACCTGGTCAAAATGGATTTTCCCGGGACCGGGACCATGCTAGGTCGATTTCTCGTTCCCGACCCCCCTCCTCGGTACTAAATTTCATCAAAATCGTTAAAGCCGTTTTCGAGAAACCAATTCTCTATACGTATATATATATATATATATATACAAGAATTACTCGTTTAAATATATTAGATATAATTTCGGTCTTACCGCTAAAAAAGGCATGCATTTTGAAGGGTGAGATAAGAAATATTATTATTAGTTTTTCAACTTATCACTGATCTGTCGACAGAATGGTGCCACCAGTCATTGTCGATAGTGACGTGCGATACAGGTCACCTTGCCACGTTAAAAACAGTGAGCAAATTGCGATTACAGTTCACCCGTACGAAAAACCAAAAACAATTCGTCTTCCCTTAAGATCACTTAAATTGTACAAAATGAATTATTATTATTTTTTTAATTTAAACCATTTAACCTTAAAGTTGTCAAATCATATTGAATTTCCCAAGAAAAGTTAAAACATGAAGGAGAATTTAATAGCGTGTTTTGTAGGTAGTAAAGTAGTGTCTATATGAAAAAGGGATGGTCGTCACTCACTGCTCAATTTGCGCTAATAGTACTGCAACTATCTGAAACGACTGTACTAGAATAGTAGCATTGCGTTATACGAATACAGATGGCTTCATACTATACATTCATTTTCAATGTATAGCGCAATTTTACTATTTTACTACAGTCGTTTTAGATAGTTGTAGTACTATTGGTGCAAATTGAACAACTCTAGTCATGACTGTGGTAACGTTCCCTGTTCAGGTAATATGTAGGTATTCAACCTCCGATCGCACAGTACGCAGACCAGGCATGAGGCGGGTAGCTGGTAAGCGTACGGGTGGCTGCGCACCTCGGCCCCCACACGCTCTGTCACTGCCGAGCCCAACACGCCATTTCCTGTTGAGCTGCAGTCACGTAAACATAACTGTCTCTATTAATTCTCCCGCGAAGTGTGAATTGCGAAATGGTATTCGCTTCTTGCAGACAGATGGGAATAGTGCAGCGGACTTCTGGAATTGTTCTGATCCACAATGCCCGCCCTTACGCTGCTCGTGTAACCCAAGGGCCTCTTGAGCAATTTCAATAGGGCATTTTCAAACACCCACCATATAGAACCAACCTAGCGCCAAGTGACTACTATCTTTTTCTCGAACTGAAGAAGGACTTAGGGTCAACGCTTCCAAACTGGCCAGGAGCTCAAAGAAACCGTCACAACTCACTCCAAATCATTGGCGGCAACATTTAATGAAGAGGGTATTGCAAAGCTTGTTCACAGATACGACATATGCCTTAAAATGCCGTCAAAGTGATTATGTAGAGAAGTAGCCTTTATTGTACATTACTTTTGGTAATAAAATCTTTTTTATATATTTACCTGTCTTTCCTTTATAGCCTATCGAATGTTGAAAATGAAAACAGTCTTCGTATTACTGTACTGCACATACAATGACTTCCGTTACATTTTTAATATTTATGAGTGGCTTTCCTTAACCCTTATCCTGTATTCGTGGGTGAAAATTGCCCAAACAGTTTTTATTGCTCATTTTTTTAATGCTCAGTCGATTTTTTTGAAACTTTAGTACAATTATTTTTTTAGTGAATACTATTTAAATATAAAATATAAATCTCGTAGGTCTTTTCACAATGTCTGTGTGACAAAACTTACGCATTTGGTACTCTTGGGTCAAAATTGCCCAATACAATAAGGTCAATGTGCGCATGGGGTACGAGCTTGGCAACAGAATTTGCTTTTTTCACGGGAATACACCTACAATTAGCAACAAAACTAGCAAAAACACATTGAAAGCATCACAAGTGTTTTTAAGTTTTGTTTTTTATAACGGGATAATAGTTGTGAAACTAGAAAATCAAACACAGTGCACCTGTTTGAAAGCATTAGAAATGTTTTTATGGCTTGTATTGAATTTTTCATTCGTTGTTGTACTTTTGCGGTGAATACAAGTAAAACTTATTTCGGAGTAATGAAGCCGGAAGAATTGGATTTCTGCTTATGCAATCAGACTTAGAAGAAGACAGTCCTAATGATACATCGAGTGAAGATGAAGATCACGTCGTTTCAGAAGTTGTATCTATTTACAACCCTAATTTATCATCATGCTCTAGTGAAGATAATAGGGAATAGATGAAACTAGAAATGAAACCGCAACATATATTTCTGAAGATGGGAAATATATATGGTCAGAAACATCTACAGCAAAAGAAGTTGGAAAGTTTGCTAAGCAAAACATTATAAATCTTCCTGCTGGCCCAACGCGTTATGCTATTTCTAGAGCAGAGAGCATAAAATCATCATTTTTGCTATTCATGCCTGATGATGTAATGAAATTACTTATTGATGTGACTAATCTACAAGGTGACTAAAAGTTGTTGTGCATGTTTCAGAGAGATGATTGGATTTTTGTAGACAATATCATCATCAAAGCATATTTTGGACTATTTTTGCTGGCTGGTGTATACCGGTCTCATGGTGAAGCCTTGGAGTCTTTATGGGATGACCGCAAATGGAGACCCTATTCAAATCAACAATGAGCTTATAAAGATTTCAAAATATATCGCGAGTAGTGCGAATTGATAAGAAGTCGGATAGAAAAGAAAGACGAGTTCGCGATAAACTTACTCCTATCAGAGACTTTTGGAACCGCTGGGAAACAAATTTACGGAAAATGTTTAATCCTAGTAAATGTGTGACAGTGGATGAGCAATTAATTACATATCTCGGGCGCTATCCATTCAAACAATACATACCATCAATACAAGGAAAATATGGTATCAAAATTTGGGCATTGTGCGATGCAGAAACCAGCTGCGTTACAAGTATATACGGGCAAAGATAGAAACTGTGAGCCAGAAAAGAATTAGGGGCACCGTGTCGTCTTGGATCTGATCAAAGATTTGAAAGGGCATAATATTACCTGCCATAATTTTTTTACTTCCTACGAATTAGGCATTGAGTTGTTGAAAAGAAATGTTACTATGTTTGGTACTGTCGGAAGAAAAAACAAAACTTTTTTGCCTCCAAAAATTTTGCAACTAAAAATAAACCGGAAAACTATGCAGACTTTCTTTTTGACAATGAAAACAAAACTACCATAGTGGGTTATGTACCTAAAAAAATCGATCTGTGTTTTTGCTGAGCACGTTACACCACAGCAAAGAAATTAGAGCTAACACCAAAAAGCCTGAAATCATTCACTTCTACAATGGGACGAAATCCGGAGTCGATGGCTTCAGGTGTAATTATACAACATTTTGGATATATCTGCCTACAATCCATATGTACGTAAGTTTTCTAAAGATTAATCCAGACTGGAATCAGAATAAAAGTATAAGCGACGCATTTATTTGGAAGACCTGAGTATGAATCTAATAAGCGAGGAAGTATCTCCTAGATCGAATATGCGACAAAGCAGTCATGCTAAAGCATACGTCAAAAGTCTTCGAAGTGGCTCAGCTGCAAATTCAAAAGTAAGCAATTTGAAAAGGGGACGTTGCTTCTTTTGTTCAAACCGGTCCAATAGCACAAAATATGCTAACAAATGTTCCGCCTGTCAGAAATTTATTTGTAAAACCCATTCCGAAACCCGTATTGAATGTCATGTGTCTAAAAAAATAATCAAAATCAATAAATATAACAATATTTTGTATTGGGCAATATTGACCCACGAATGTCATATGCGTTTTATTTTTGAAGTACAGGATAAGGGTTAAACATTATCTAGTCGTCTGCAAAGTTAATCTTAAACCTTACTTTAGTTCTCTCAGCTTATGGGAAAATTATTGGCTATTTGCATTTATACATAAATAACATTATCTATAAACCTATTTCGAACATAATTTTTATGTAAACCGGATTAATTATCGGCGGCTTCCATATTTACATACATACATACGTACGGCATGAGTTAATCTTAGTTCGTGAGTTGTACTGCATAGTTAATACTAAAAGAATGTCGATCTGTTACCTTGACTTATAGAAAGTGAAACCATAATAGAACATCTTCCCGGGGTCTTACTGAACATGAATTTTTTTATATACATAGGTACTGGTAGATAGTTACATATATATATATATATATATATATATATATATATATCTTATACATATGTATGTATGTATTCTTGGGCGTATCTGTTAAAGTTTATTCGTTTGTTTACAGAAAAGGAAAAAACAAAATGAGCCTTGGTCACCTTGAGGCAATCACGGATTATATACAAAAATTCATTCATACTATTTAGTGCTTGTTAATAATTGATTATAATGCTTTACTGATTTTAAACGGCATTCGGATCTCGCTGCGACGAATTAGTTTTAATTATCTAATTAAATTATTACCCTAAAATTTGACACCCTAGCCAGAGTGTATCGATTTCACGCTAGAAGAAGAGGAATTATAATCCTTGTACTAACCTTCTGAATTAAAATTATTACCTGTTTATCATTTAATTATTGATATAAATTATCTATTTCTTTGCACTTTATTCCACTTTCCAAGAAACTGATACTCTTTATGCATTTTATTATTTGATTGAAGCACTTTAGAAATATATATTCAAAAGAATAGCTATAAAATTCTTTCATGCATTGTTTCTATCATTTTGTGACTTAATTTGGTTTTATCGCGTTTAGTGTCTTCAGGCATGGGCAACCTTTGTAGAAGTTTTATGCTGTGAGTAATCTTGAAAAATATACATTGTTGTAGTATCCTTATGATTCATTATGAATTAAGTTTAGACGGGCCGTGCTAATATGCAACGAAAGAATTCAGTAGCGGGCCGGACAAACCTTACTCGAGGGCCGCATGTGGCCCGCGGGCCGGAGATTGCCCATACCTGGTCTAAGTAGTAAAGCACGCACCTCACAATAAGATGGTCCGAGTATCGAAACCTAGTCGCAGCGAAGTATTGTTTACAGTCCGGTTGTGCGTTTTCAATTCAATGTAGCTTTTCCTGTCTGTGCTTTTCGTTGTGTATTACTTCAGTAATGTAGGTGTAGAGCATTCTGGATTAAGAAATGAAGAATTTTGTGTTCTACCTTTCTTTCTATTATTATGTTTGGTAGACCGTCCGCTCGATTCAATAGTTTTCTTTTTCCTTTTACTTTTGTCTATCCAGTTTATTTTCAACGGTTTTCTATAGCACCACATTTCCACACTTCCCAACTTTCTGCTTTCTGCTCTTGCATACGTAAAATGCTGTACTCCATATAGAGGTTCTGATAAATGGTTTCTTTGCATTTAGTTGTACATTATTTAATCTTATTAATTGCATAAGTTGTGGATTATTCTTCATTCGCCTACCTCAATTTCTTTCAATATTTTGAACTCTATGCTCCAGTCTGTATTATCAGATTCCTTCCCGCCTGAAGTTTATAAAAACCTGTTTTTTCTCCCTCATTGTGTCTCCTATCATTAGGGTAAACGCTAGTGTGGCTTCTCTTGTTCTTCTGTTTCAGCGGAACTTCAATTGGTCTCTTTTGAGATTTCCTTCCATTAATTTAATGCTATACATATATTTATTGGGTGTGATATACCTCACAATTTTCAAAGTTTTGTCACTAGTTAGATATTTTCGCGCTTTTCCAAAGTTTAGTAGTTTTGTCTTCATCTTTTGCCTTTACTTGGCAGTCTCTGTTTTTTGTAGTGTAAATCTTTAATGTACATATTGTCACCGACGTTCTACTATATATCGGTCGTCTGTTAATTTAATCCCGTAAATCTCCTGAATTTTATGGCATCAATGTTTTGTTTCCTCGAGTCGTTTGAGTCTTTCGTAATTTGTAGGTTTTTGCAAATTATTTAGATTCCGCTTCTCTTTTTCCCTAAATCTATCTCACTCTATCTGTATTCGTATAACGCGACGTTGTTTTATTCTAGTACAATCGTTTCCGATAGTTGTAGTACTCTCGTTTTCTGGAGATGATATCTCATAATTCTTTATTATAAAGTTTCGTTGTTATTTTTTTATCTTTTAAATAACTTTCAGGTCAATGAAACAATAAAGCGTTAATTATTATTATTTCTTGCCAATTGAACTTCTATTTGCAGTCTCGGTCTGTCGAGCACCTCATCAAATGCATTCCTGGATGTACAATTTGTTAACATGAATTTACATCCAGCAAATGATAGCTTATGTGTGTATGCCTTCATGAAATTCATGACCTTTCTTCCAACTGTCAATACTATGCATTCCAGATAATATCACATTTTACGCTGGTAAAATATTCGACAATACTCTTATGCAGGAGTTTCGCTCCGGCGCGGCGGTAACCCAGCTTTCTGCATTCAACTTAACATTTGAAGACCTATTTGTGGTTAATTATGGTAACACAAACAACAAGAGATCTTCACAATCCCAGAATGTTTTCATAATTGCCAACTTAGCAGATGGCTCATCAGATTTACATTCTTTTAGAACTATTTAGAATTTGTAACGCCGTGTTCTTTTTCTGGTTTCAGCAACTTTACAAAACCGAATCTGGACAACTACAAAGATTTTTAAATTAAACATCCGTTCTTTTGCTTTACTTTTTTGCGATGGCCTCATGAAGTATGTGAAATAAAAATTTTTTCGGCGATTTTATGCATTCGTCGTTGTTTGTTTGTCCAAACTTTAGCAACAACCAAATTTCTCGTTAGCGTACAATATCAATAATTTAACTCTGTAGTTTCCATCATTCAGTTTAATCCGGTCATCTTGATTAGAATGTTCCACAAATGCAAAATTACTGAAGACAAAGTAAGCAAACGTTTTTCATTACATTGATTGAAATGAATTTAACTTGTAGAAAATATTGTAATCTACAGATGCCGAGTAGAACAAGAAAACAAGGAAATAAGAGTGTATAAATAAAACAGTAAAAGATGTCTAAACAAAAGTGTATAAATAAAAAATAATACACAAGTATATACAAAACAGCACATAGCACAACACTTTAAAATCGTTAGCTCCTGAACTTGTTGAACATACCCATTCCAAGATGAGTACGTCATACTACAATACACTTTTTTAAAAATTGATTGTGGTAGCCGTTACTTCGTGATAGTTATTCATATTGATACATAAGAAATTTGTAGTTTATAACATACGTATTGTTATCGTTTGATAATGACATGATCTGTGTCGAAAATATGGTCATGTTGTGCTACAATAAATAAGTGAAAAAGTACTAATTCTGTGTACCAATATACTTTTTATTGTAGTTTCCACTCTTAACTGGCCTCCTCACTTTCTAAATATTTGGTGATCGAGTTTCTTCACGCGGTTTGGTCAAAGGTTATACAGCTTTGGGCGTAGGTAGTTTCTATTGGTCTATGAACAATTCAGGCAATGCTATGGGACTATTAAGTCTGTATTTTTACGGGTATTATAGTAATGCATACTTTTGTCGGTTAAGTAAGTGGTGACGATGACGATACTACAATAATAACCGCCAAAAGATCATATCATTATTCAAAAATGTTTTCTAGGTATTTCAAGAAATTCCATTTTGATTTATAATTTCCAAATACCTTACATTTGTATTTATACAAACGATGCTACTATGACTAAACTGATACATAGTTAAATCATCATTTTAGGTGTTTTTCCACTGTGTCACAAACGATATTACGTTCTTAGCATTTTGTATGATTTTAATCTCTTAAAGTAAAATAATAAGATACTTTTTAAACTAGCTATTAACTTCATTGTCACTTAGTAACTACAAGAGTTGAAATGTAATGCTTTACATCGTCCTGCATGACAACTAGTCCTAAATTTTTCTTTTTTTCTTGTAGGTGCAAAAGAAGTGCGAATAGTTTGTTATTACACAAACTGGTCAGTCTATAGACCCGGAGATGCAAAGTTTAATCCCCAAAACATCAATCCATACCTATGTACACATTTAGTTTACGCATTCGGTGGTTTCACAAAAGAAAATACTCTGAAGCCATTCGACAAATACCAAGACGTTGAAAAAGGTAAGTTGACAAAATACTGTTCAACTCTATATGTACTCTTCTTCAGAAAATAATACACTTTGTTTTGATGTCTTATCCCTGCCGTGAACACATTAACATTTTCGACATTTCTGACTCAAGGTCTTAGTTCGATAAACCGCGTAGTTTATCAAACCAGTTCAACAAATAAAACCCAGCACCAAAAAATAAACTATTTAATTGAGGTCATCCATATTTATATATCATATACAAATATATCTTTAACGAACCATTACCTGTTGATGGAATGAAATAGTAATTTACAGAACTGATTTATTAAGCGGTGTTTAGCAATACCATTTAATTACGTACAACTTAACACATCCGCGTAAACTGTATTAGATAGAAATTCTATAAATACTTCAGAGTACTGGCGTAATTTGTAATTCTCTTTAATATGCAGACTACAAAATATTCCTCCAGTGATAAAATAAAATATGAACGGAAACAAAATGTGACGTACTGCGTTAGACTATTTCATTTTTAAATGAGTCTACCGCTAATATAAAACGCAAACCCTGTAACTTGTTCTCCACACGTGGAAGCAAAAAGAATGCGAAGATTTTGGAGAACTTGAGCCAAGTAAACTGCAATCAACAATCCCCCATTAACAGTATGGCGATCATCCAGTATTATGACGAAAGCTTGTCGAGTAATTCCAAAAATGTGGCGACCATCTTGTTGTTTCGGCTTTTCTCACGAATAATCTTCGGAGGAGCCCATCTATTCTCAAAGACACAAACCGCCGATTGTTGGTTTTTTTCGGAATCGATGTCACTATTTACCAAGGTTCTCATAAGCGATGCTATTGAGATTATCTTTCTAACCGACGGGAAACTTATAAGTTACTTTAACAGGAAGTCTCAGGCGCAGGAATAAAGTCACCTTCTTCTCCTCTCGTAGGTAACATATTCATAAAATCCTTTGAAACGATTGTTTTAGATAGTACTGTTCTAAAGTCCAAGGTTTGGTTCTGTTACATCTTGTTTCTCGGACAATAGATGGTTACCTTAGTTATTTGGTTTACTACAAGTCGACACATATTAATTGGTACAATCATGTGATTAATTTGCTGCTCCATTGCGCCATTACTATTTTCAAACATAAAACCCTTAAGAAAGAATTATTTCGTATTAGAACTACCTTGATCCATAATGGATATAAGAAAACTGCCACTGAGAGAATTATCAATAACAATCAGTCGTAGCTACTATACTACTCGTCTCCCTTCCAGTGTGGAGTACCTCAGCTATTCAGAAAAATTCCTAAACATGATATTAACAGAATCCGCAAACCCCTACTAAGAATACTCAATTTCTGCTCTCGACCAATGACACGATCGCTAAGCTTTCATCCAAAGGTGTATAAGATATATTGTGCCCTTGTTCTACAGTGTATACGAGAGCTAAGCTGAAGTTATTGAGAATAAGGAACACGGTTAACATTTTCGAGGATTTTATTTTAATAATGCTCAAAGTAATTCCCTTCAGCAATGATACACTTGACCATTTTTCTTTCCACTGTTTAAAAGCTCCAAACCAATCTTCTTTCGGAATACCTTCAAAATAAGCGTGAACTACGTTATCCATATCTTCTTCAGACGAAAACCTTCTACCCCACAAATTTCGTTTAAGCCCAAAAAATAGCCAAAAGTCACATATTGTTAAATCAGGTGAGTAGAGCGGATGTTCTATTACTTTTATACTTTTTTCAGCCAAAAACCAGAGTTGAAACTGCCGTATGGGGCGATGCATTTTCATTGTTGAGCATAATTCCCTTGTCTGGAACTCTATTGAACACTTTAGGCAAACATTGTTCAGTGTACCACTTAGCTGTAACTGTCTTTTGTCTAGCTTAAGCCCGTACTTTTGAAGAATACCACATAGCTAACCTTTTTCATAGCTCGCTGATTCTTAGTCATTATAGAAGCTTCCCCATCTTTGTGAATCCATACACGACTTTCTTGGCGGATAGTAAAGTTGAAAAAGGGAATATAAGTCCTATCACTTTTTGGAAAGAATTTGGTGCCCGCCATTATTTAAAAAGTTTAAAATTTCATTGATTTTTGGAAGTCGGAAAGCTGACACAAAACAACTTACCACCTTTTGCAGGTGATCGTGTGCGATAGTTTTAATAGCTGAGGAGGTGCTCTATTACCGCATAAGTCGCTTTATTGTCCTCTTCGATATTTTTTTAATAGCAGCAATCCTTTTGTCGTTAACAGCCTTAGAAGGACCCCCTGCTCCTTTTTGATGCTGAACAGAATTCGCTTCCCGTTCAAATTCCTTATACCATCGGCAAATTGTAGCCAAGGATGTACTTATTCACTAAAAACTGAATCCAACTATCTTTGCACTCATAAGCACTTAAATATCTTTTAAAATCATAGAAAATTATAATTCGAAAGTGCTCTCTGGTTAATTCCATTTTGTTTTACTTTTAAAAAATAAGTAGGTAAGTTATAACGAACGTAACTTCTACAAATAAACGTGTTACTTCATGTATTAGCGCCACCGTAGCTAATTACTAAAGACTGAACTCAATCTCAAAAGTGAGAAATCTTCATTTTCAAACTGCAACAGAAAGCTTACCAATTTCGCCTCAGGAAGGAAGTTTGCTATCACTAGGGGTGCCAGCCAGCCAGTCGGCGAGGGAGTGGGTTAAATAAATCCAATGAACTATATATATTAAAGGCGCCACCTGTTTCCACTTATCCTGTCAAGCCCTAGATAAACAGGAATTCACGAAGTTATTCAAGTAACTCGGGTGGGAAATGATTTACGGCATTAAAGAAAACAACCACAAAAAAAAACAAGCGAACCATGAGAGTTAACGAGTCTTTAATAATTATTGAATAATCAACGGAAACCAATATTCTCAGGCGCAATTCGACAAGATATTCAAATCGCTATACATCTATGTGAGCCGATTGCTTTAGCCAACACAATCGTTTACAGTGGTTTCAGCAAATCTACTTTGATAAAATAATTGATAAGAGAGGCATGCGAGAACCTCTCCCGATAAGTAAATATTTACTCGGAATTTATATACTTCGCTAATTTACGAATTTAGTGATGAGTAAACGCTAAACAGGTTTTTAATAATAAACAAAAAACGCGCGAATTATAAGGCAAAATTTTGCAAAAGGTTGCTACTTAGCTAAGTGTTCGCTCGGATCTGTGCGATGAGATGGAGGTCGTAACCTACAAAAAGTCGCGAGTGTCGCAGCGAGCGCACGCAGGGAAACAGAAAAACCTAAGAATACGATCACCAAAAAGGGTGAAGTGAACCTCTTGGGATAAAACATAAAATGGCTATGAATGTAACATGCGCTCCAACTACAACTGAATTAATTAGGTCATATGTATCCAGATATGTGCAGAGATTTTAAACGATAAAATCTCGAGCAAAACAGGCATGAAGGTTCCCTCTATCCGTGAGAATGGGAATCGATCACCAATTGATAGCGTAGGGATGTCGATCGCATAAACTAGGCCACGAACAAAGATTAATTAATAGCAACAAGTGTAACGACAGAAATCGAGGTACGCGCGAAGAAGAGAAAAGAATGTAACAAACGTCAAATAACAGATAAAAAGTTGCTCTAAATAAACACTGTGTGATTGTTTTTCACAGTCTACTAAATTTTCTTATGCTCAATAATTCAGCTTATCCCTCGTATAAAATAAATACATAAACTTCAGCACTTATGAAATTAAGATCCAACTATGAAAAACAGAAGGTACCGTTTTCACAATAAAACTGTAGTTTTAGTAGCTAAAATTTGTCTGCAAGAACGTCAAAACTGTATTAGTTTAAGGCATCCCTCCTTCTGCTATTGCAAAACACCACTTGGAGACAAGTCACAGAGTATTTTTAATAAATTTCAGTCATCACTAATGATTGGTAAAAGAGTGGATGACATGTTATCATTAAGTTTTAAGATCGCGCCTTGCACTTAAGTGGAGACAAAGACGGTTTACACTACTTAATAATAACAAGTCATCCACTATTTTATCAAACTTTAGTCATCACTGACACACCGTCTTATTTTTAACACAAGGTATCTGTGTGAAACTAATCAAATTTAGAAACACCTACACGTCTTAAATGGTGATGATGGTTACCTTCCTGCTTCTTCTTGGAAATTAATACTGTGGTCCCACCCCTATGCCCTGACGTTTGGTCCTATACTTATATAGCCCTTCCCTGGATTCGTCCTTCAGTCTTCTTTAAACTGGTGAAGAAATGACTTACAAGATTGGATTGGAAGATCGAACTGTTTTATTTTATTTTGCACTACACACCTATTACTTATATATATTTTATTTAATTTTTGTTTTTGTTTTGGGCATTGTTATGCTTATTTTATTCTTATTCTTTTTACATCAATCATGTCGCGATTTAATCTCGGAAAAAGTTTTGTTATTACAATTTTGATATACTGGGTGTTCATTTAGAAACGAAACTCACATGACCTCTTTTGAGTATGCAACCAACATTACAAATTGGTAATGTTCACTAACTATGATCTGCTTGAAAAGGTCTATAGTAGTAGTAGTTTCTATACTAGCACCAAAAATTTTCAGTAAGTTTCTCTAACATAAATCTAGCATAGTTTATTTTTATAACTTTATTCGTTTAAATTTACAGAAACTGCTGAAATGGTTATTAATGTTGCGATTCTTCTGCACTAGTGTTATTAATTTTATGCCGAATTACTGCTTACAGTTCTTCTAGGGTATTTTGCTGGAATTCATTATTATCTAGTTGTTCTATAAAGTCATCAAGATATAACGATATCGATTAGCAGTTATAGTAAAGGTATAGGTCCCACTATGCTATGGCTTAACATAGCTACCCAAACTCTATTTTTTTGGGTTTTAGCTGTGTTTGAACGAACTCCTATAGATTTTCTGTGGTTCATGTTCTATAATTTTCCGAATTGACTTAACCGGATTAATGTAACCACACCTCATCACTAAGGAAAGTGACATCAACTGTGGTATTATTATTTATATGCTCATTAAACCATTGACAAAAATTTATTGGTTTTTCAACATTAAGGTGATTTAATTGTTAACCAACACTTATTTTAGGATGAATTTTAAACTTCTTAGTAATTACCTTTTGAGTAGTTCCCGTAGAAAGTCTTAAAAATATTTCAGTACTTCTCTAGGCTACTGGTTGTATCACCGATTTGTGGGGGCATGAAATACATCCTGTTAACTTAGTAGGTCTACGCTTAAATTATTGTTTAGAAATGTAATTTCTTTCTTCAAATCGATTAATAATAATATGTCTTCGATGTTTGAAGGCTTTATAATGAAGGTTTGACAAACGAATCCATGCAGTTATCATTGAGTAGTATAAACCAAGCTGAGGCTGTCCTTCCACCGGTTGTCCCCACATACATATGTGCAAGGAGCGACATTAAAATTCGAAGGACTGACGGCGTCAGTCCGGCTTACACAACTTATCATGCGCTCATTTATCGAATCTTAGTAATGCCTTACAATACAGGAAAATATAATACTGAATTCTAATTTCTTTTTATAACAAACATTTACTTCATCAAAACATTCATTTACTAATTACTTGAAGTTAAAAATTTAATGTCTAAACAATGTTGACCAAATAGCTCACCATCCTAAATAAAGAATCTTGAAATATTTATAAACACACCGTTAACACTAATATTTCTGATTGAAGACAATACATCATCAGTACCCGCATATTGTTTCACCGTTACTAGCGGTTACAGTTAGGAATCTTTTTTAATAATTAGATGTATCTGCGAATATTTATTTATTTCCATAACGCAATCTGATATTGTACTAATAAAACAAGAGATATTTCTTTTTATATCTTGGAAGGCAAGAATTAATTCCATCTGTAGTACTAGCCTCAATAGAGCCTGTGCATAACGTAGAGCGTACGTATTCACACTGTAGAATTTGCTATTACCTTGAACTAAAAATCCAGTTAATAGTCATGTTTCTAACATTCTTCACGCAATTGTTCTAAGAAAATGACAAACAACACAATTCTCAATCGTAAAGTATTTTATTCAAATTAGAATTAGCTTTGCTACAGGAGAACTGGATCTAGTTCATTACAATGAAGATGGTTAATGCCAAGCCCTTGATACTTATATGAGGACAATAATCAGAAATTAATTCGTGTTTATTTATACAAAACTTGTGCGTGTGCATAGATCAAAACTTTTTGCGGAAATAATAGTAATAATAATGATTTATTTCCAACGAGTAACACCCAAGTACACGAAATTTAATACAGAGAAAAAAATATATATTATATATATATATGCGAATTCGTTAATAACAATAGCTAAAAATAAAACAAAAAGGAGAACCCCCTGCCACTAACAGAAACATGTATACAACAAAAAAAGGAGAAAACTGTTTAATATACAAGTAAATAGGAATATATAACAATACTACTAGCCAACAATACTACTATTAATGTTCGTAGACCGATCAAAATGCAAATCAGTATTGCTACAAAACAAATTTTACAAAATGATTAAAGAAATAATATGTTCACAATAGAAAATAGAGAATAATGTTTCTGTATTTCTTTTAACTACTTCCTCTATCACTATTAAATGAAAAAGATACCAAATTTATGTGCTAACGTAGTTCTAGAATAGTTACTGTAGAATTTAAGCGATAATCGAAAAGTTGAATAACTTGAAACAAGTGGCTGGAGAAACAATCGATATTGTGAAATATATTGGACAAAAATTTTAAACTAACAAGAATCTACAACGTAGGAAATTGAAAATGACCTAGTAGAAGCAACAATGTTTCTTTCGGGATAAGTACGATGCATTGGAAAAGGGAAAAAATAGAGAAACTTTCACCGCACCAATTCCAATGCTCGTTGATGGATAAAACAAGAGGAACACCATATTAAGTCGGCATATTTCAAGCGAGAGCGATTAAGTGCGCATAGACATACTGAAATAGTAATCCAAGATTTGCAATTACGAATACTAATAAATCCCACACAATAGAAAATAATTTCTTGTTAAATGAAAATTTGTTATAATCACAAAAATAACACAAAAACTTAACCGAAGTAACAAATAATACAAAATACGAAGTTTGTTAAATATTGGTTTGTTAAAATATATCAAGCAGTAAGTTTGTTACGGTCTCCTTGTTTGGAGAGAGCTCCAAACGGTTACCCGCTTGCGTGGGCAATAGAAAATAAGAAAACAGGCTTTTCTGTTTTCATGCCGGTTTATTTAAACAGATAGATTGACATTTTATTTTACAAAAATACAGTTGTTCAGACATATCATATTGATATTTACAAAGCAATAAAATAATTATAAAAATACGTATTTCTATTTATATTATTTCAAGGTCAAATCTTTTGCATTAAAATTGTATCGCAACTTATACTCGTATTATGTTTTATATAACGCACTTAGCGTGTATTTTGTGTCTGTTTGTACTATAGTTCCAAAGAATTGGAAATGTGTTTCTCACTTTGGAGAACTTAACACGCGTTTGTGGCTAAACGCTTCAAAATACGTTTTGTTCAAATCAATTCAAATATATGTGTCTTTGCGTTTGCTCTTAACGTTTTAAAGAAGTTTGTCATACACGATTCATTTTCTATTCATGTATTTAAAGATCGAACGATCTGTCTGCTTTTAAACCGAGGGACGGTCGGCCCTAATATTTTTGTACATTTCGTACATAAGCAGCGGTTTAAGAAGAAAGCGAACGAACGTCGTCGGTGAGGCGGGTCAGTTCGAAACCACGTTCGGGTGATATGGTTTCATGCGAAGTTTCTGTATTGCTTTCTTCTAACGCGCTGGCCTCACCTAAGTAAGCGAGAGCGCAGCGGAACGTTCCTCAAGTAACTGGTCGGTTCTTTCGCATCGTAGTCGACGTAATGGGCCACATGTATTTAGTTGGCGGTCGATGAATTAGCCTTCGTACATTCACACGGCAGTCGACCGACGAAGTTTCCCTTATGTGTATGTTAAGGATTTCTGTGTACACATTATCGAAGGCGTTCATTGTCCGTAGGCGACGAATTGTCGGTATCGTTTGAAACATAATATTAGCATTTACAAGAATTTACACATAAAACTATTCTAAATTTAGTACATTTATAACAACATATGAATATTAATTTTAAAACATTGATAGAAATAAACACAATTATTGAAGTTAAAAGAACTGAAAAATATTAATATATAGAAAAAATTATTAATATGATAGTCTATTGAAAATCCTTAACAAAGTTAATTCAACAAACCACTCTGGAGAACAATAAATATAATATAAGTAATTTATTGATTTTACAAAATTCTTCTTCTTCTTAATCATATTCCTCTATCTACCTTTCGGTGTAAGGCTTGGATGGTGTCAAGTTTCCTATTTTCCATATAGTTCTCTCCACCGTTTTCTGTCTCCGGTCTGATATTTAATTTAATTTTACAAAATTAATTTCTTTAAATACATTTTATGATCTGCACATCTTGTGTGACAATGTTTGAAGTAAATCGACAGAATATACCCAGCATTTGAAAACGAGAATTTTGGAGTCCAAGACGAGGAAGGAGGAAATCTACGGGATTTTTTTGGAAGAATGTCTAAGAATTTCCCCAAGAGGTATTTTACTACAAATTCGAAAAAGTAAACAGATAGATCTCATATTCTGCTA
The DNA here is from genome assembly GCA_038088585.1 of Chrysina gloriosa. Classification (NCBI taxonomy): domain Eukaryota; kingdom Metazoa; phylum Arthropoda; class Insecta; order Coleoptera; family Scarabaeidae; genus Chrysina; species Chrysina gloriosa. The sequence continues at coordinate 55,269,384 of CM076087.1, forward strand.
CTTTTAATAGAAAGTATAAGCTCGCCGTCTACATCAACTGCTATCGCTTACAGCAGCAATTACATTATCTAATGACCACGTTGAAGCGATATCGAGCAAAATTGTAAAATGGATGTTACACATTAACGAACATATAACATTTGAGATATCCATTCAGAAAACTTGTGGTGTTGGAAAACTGTATCACGCTTATATGATAGGGTAACTGGGGGAATACGCCATAGTTAAGCGAAACTCCATTTCCTTGTCAAATTTTGTCATGTACGAATTAGTTTTGCACATTGATCTCTTATATCACATCTATTGTAAACTTACACGCACTTTCAGTATAGGACGAATACACTTTTAAGAACATCAACAACAAAAATCGTTGAGCCTGCAAAGTGGCATATGGCCCAGTGGCGTGGGTAATATGCCATACCAATCGGGGTATTATGCAATATGGAACAAAACATGGAGGTAAACTTAAATGAACAATTTATTGGTGAACATTATAACAAAAATAGTTGACCTATAATTCCTAAATTTTTAAATACATATCTTAGTAAAAATAATGTTAACCAGATTTAATTAGGTACAACATAAAACTTTTCGTGCACAGTTCTCGGGTATCCACTTACAACATTCAGAAATTATCCAATCACATTTAGGACCGTTTTCGGCATAATAGTATCCATTGCGTGCAGTACAGTAGTCATTATCATGTTAGCTCATATCGCTGTCACTGTCCTGATATGTAATATCTTATGGCATTTTATCCTGACCTTAAACTGCCATTTTATCCCAAATGCAGTTATACAGTAGATGTATATTTTACACAATATGGCGGCCTTAAAACAAAGCCGTGAAGCATACAATAGTCCTATCCTGACTTACACAGTTATAATAACATTCTACTAGAGCCTCTGCTTTTATAAATTTTACAAAATTGCTTACTATATCCATTGAGAAAGTTATAACTAGTCTGCTTCAGTCTTTGCTTGCCGTATTAACAAAATATAAGCTACGAGCAACACTGTCAATGAACACATAAACAGTACTGAAGTGCATCAACTACTTACATGTGCAATCCTAGCGCCAGATTCGCTAAATCGTAGAACTGGTGTTTTGCACTAACTGCATAGACCTTATAGTACATGGACTGCTACTCCTCCTATACTTCCCAGCCAAAGCGAGTGGAACCAACATACAAGACCAGTATGACGTAGTCACGTCCGTCCGTATCAATGCGCCGACTCGCCGAGTGCCCTGGCACACAAACCGCGTATCATGAAATATATGGTCCCGTAGAAAAAAATTGGAAAACCGTAATTTTTAGTTAGTTAAGTTTAGTCAATAGTTTTTAATTAGTTAAGTTAATTATTAGATGAGTTAAGTCTAGTGTAGTATCATTTCACTTACTTTAGTTGAGTTTCGATTATTTTATTTCAATTTATAGCTTAGTTTGGTTCAGGTAAATGTAAGGTGCTGTTGGAAAAATTAAATCGAAAAAATCTCAATATTTAATTTTAATGTATAATTATACATACATGGAAAGGTACATTGGAGTTATTGGTGCTTAAATAGAACAATTTTGGTGTGACAGTGTCTTACATGTTTGTCAATTTTACTTTTTTTTTTCTTCGTGGTGCATGCGAACCGTAATATATGATTTTGGGACGAACTTTATACGAGAGGGTTAATGTATTTTGATTTTCGTGAAAATCGTCGACTACCGTAACGAAAGGATTAAGGTTATATAATTTAATATCTGTGGTAAGATAGTCCTTGCAATTTACTATCCGCTATATGCCCACAAATTAGGCAATAGCGGGAATAGTCCGCCATATTTCTCACCTCTTAGAACAGCATTAATCACATCAACATTCAACAATGGAACAGTTCCGAGTGCGACGTGTTAAGATCGTCATAAATCGGCTAGCACGTAATCGGACGCGACTATGTCATACTGGTGTCTCATGTTGGTGTCGCCTTTTCGCTTGAAGTAGCAGTCCATGTACTATAAGGTCTATGACTAACTGGCATATTCCCCCAGGTTACCCTAAATATACTATAGAAAAAGTACTAAATTTGCATGTATTATCCTTACGGTTTAAATATTAACTGTATTGTTTCAAAGTATGGCGTAGTTATGGTTTAATTGTTTGGAATGATAGTTTAATGCCTCTGTTGCGTATTTATGTAGAAATAAATGACACATTGCTATTCAGTGTTTGAATTCTACCGCCCCCTAGAATAACCACGGACCAAAATTATTTAAATAGTCCGCTGAGACACTTGCCATCTCTATAGTATACACATATAGTGGACCATTAAATAACGTTGGTTCATTCAACCTTCGTTTAGTAACTGTGCGGAGCACTGCTTAGTTTTTTAACAGCCCAATATACATGCACATATCATATGTGTATCTATGTATGAGCACTACCGCTACCTACTAAGTTTGGAAGCAGCAACGGATTTTACAAAAAGTCACAGATACAATAAAATTTTATTGTGATTATTGATAAATTTATACAACATCAGTGGCTATCGTCAAATAAAAGTAAATTTATTCAAACATAATAATATTTATGCATTATTTAGCTCGTAAGTTTATTTTCGTCTATATGACCTTCTTTAGCTTTGATAACCGCTGCATAAATTTTAGGCATTCTTCGAAGTAATTTTTCAAGACAGTCCACGTCAATTTGTTGCTATGCGTTCTGTAAGTATTCTCATAGGTGTTGGGTGTTCTGAGGTTGTCGCTGGCTAGCCCTTCCATCCCATAAGGGCTCAATGGGGGATAAATCCGGACTTTGAGGAGGTCAAACCATTAATTTTAGTTCATTCTTTGCTGCTTTCTCCTCTAAAAGTTGTTTACAGATTTGAGCCGTATGTTTTGGGTCATTGTCTTGCTGAAACACAAACGGCTCACCAACAATACGACTTCCACACGGGATAGCATCATTTTCCAAAATATTAAAACACTCTTCTTTCCGCATTGTACCACTAATTTTCACTAAATCACCCGTAGTTGTTCCAACAAAACAACCCCAAACCATAACATTACCACGTCCGTGTTTGACGGACGGCACTAAGGAGGTCTCACTGGCTCTTTTCCCTCGTCGTCGACACACAAAAGCTTTTCGTTTCGTACGAAATAACTCAAATTTGGATTCGTTGGTCCATAATACTGCGTTCCATTCATCCAGTGACCAGTATGCATGCTCTCTTGTCCAAATTAATCGCTTCCGTTTATGCACACGTTTCAAAAAGGTTTTCTTTTTTGTAGCCGATGCATCCTCTTAAACCTGCTACCAAAAATCTCCTCTTGACGGTGGTAAGAGAAACGTTTGTTCTTCGTTGGGTATTAACGCGCGATGCAATATCCGGTGCCGTTAGACGTCAACAAACCACACCACCGACCACAAATCACGCTGACCGCGCACTTCATCATCTCTCAAGATTTTCCACTGTCTCTCTTCTCCAGGCCAATATTTAATGCCCCTCTTTTGGTGAAATCCCTAACCCTAGAGAAATTTCTCTCTACGTGTATCCTTCGCCGCGAAGAGTACAAATAGTACAACGTTGGTTTACAGTCAACTGTCTGCGTTTTGGTATTTGTACGCTAAATACTTTACCAATTTGTTATAATTGCGCACCGACACAACAGACACTAAGGATTATATCTTTACCACATGCACTAAACAATTACCTAAGTACTAAACCCTTTGACCGAAAGTCGTTATTGCAGGTGTCCTAACCCATCCCCGCCAAACAATAGTCGTATTCTTGGAAAAGAGCAATAAAATGTATTCGGGTGAAATTTATACCTAAATGTTTAGAATTGCGGATTATGTGTAACAATTTTATATTTGCATAGAATAATTTATAATAGGAATTAACGATTTCACGATATGCCTAACAGTTGTATTATTTTAAAGATGTTTTACTTTGCTTCCAAACTTATGGACGGTAGTGTACATATGGTACACATATGATATATGTACTACATTATTTGAAATAGCGACCGCTTACGTCAAATGTAAATGTAATGTGTCGTTAGGAGTAACTAAAATAATTAATATTGTATAATGGTCAAAGTTTATTAACTTATGCTTATGTTAAAATGTTACAATAAAACTATTGTCGAAATATTGAGCAAACGAAGTTTTTTATATTTAAAGTAAGACCGAATTCCCCGGAGAAGAATGTCTTACTACATGTATGTATATATACTTATACGTTTTGGAAAATTTACAGCTAAGTGGATGTGTATATACAATACGTAAATTATGCAACATAGATTTCTTAAATACAAAACGCAATTTGTAAGTACCACAATGATTTGTTGGCTTCCTATTTAAAAAGTGCATTTCAGCAAAATCTCGGGGTATTTTGACAAAAGGTGTTACAAAGTAGTACAACCTTTCAGGAGATATGAACAACTACCTTTTAGTATTCTACCAAATCAAAAATGCTAGATTCAACAACCCAGTTTGTTAAGTTACCTATTTGTTTTTGTGGACTTTATGGGACAAAACTTTTTATTTAATTTTTAATAAAATAAAGAAAATCTTTCTTGCTGTGTAATGTGAACTCGGCGGGTCTAGTAATGCAGTTAGTGTAATGCACATAAGTTAATTTAGTAGACAACTTTAATAGAATACAAAAATCACAGAGAAATAGATTTGTGGGTGTGTGACAATTTAGAAATGTTCATATTTAATTTATTAATTTTATACCAATTAACAATAGTATTTAAGTCAGTTTGATGAACTAGGGAGTCAGAAGCATTAAAAATACTGTCATATACATACGCTAAGTCAGTAAAGAGTAGCTTATTAGAAATAACAACGCACGCAATATTATTAACAAATAGTTAAGATTAAAGATGTCTGGTTCGAGTCCGGAGGCTCTCCTGAAAGCACTATGATGTATGAAACTAGGATACCGTACATATTGCTCTCTACCCGCCAAATTAGAAGGAAAGGAGATATTTATTATGAATCCAATGTTATTACGTCTGATAAACACAATAGCAAGATCAAATACCTTAACAAAGCATATATATATAAGGTCCACATGATCTCTGGAATCAAGAGCATCAGTAACAATTGATACAAATGTTGTCAAAGTTGATAAGGAAAAATATGGTGGTTTATGCTGGGATAAATATAATTATTCAAATATAACACAAATACTGTAGAAATACTTGATAGGACTGCAATAGGTCTATACCGATAATCTTTAAGCAGACAAACCACATCTTCAGTTATTGTATTTGCGTTAACAATGTCGGCAAGGCGTTAATAAATACTAGTCAATTATGTTGCTTACAGGTAATGAAATTAAAAACTGTTTGTCAGTTAAGCTATTAACACCATACCTGATAGGTTCCCAAACAGCAGAGATTCACACAAGTTCACAGTTAAGTCGGATGTTGAACTTTAGATTTAATATCAACCGATTTATAAAGCCAAATAGACAACAGAGACTATTTGAAAATATAGAATTTCGAGTAAAAGTGTGTATTGTAAATGAAGGTGCATTTCAGTTAATTTTCCTGCAAATGTTTTAAAAATATTGAACTCTATTTAATTTTCAATAAACAATGTTTATTTTTATTGTTACGTTGAGTGACTGTGACAATTATAAACATATTTTTCCTACAATTCGTCAATATTTAGTTCTAGTTCTAGTACTTTTTTCAAATTAACATTTGCATTTAATTTAACCAAAATACCAGGAATTAAATATTTATTAACTTAAATATTGATACAAAAATTTACTATCAGCTTTTCTTATAATTTATTATCAACTGATATGGAATTAAAAGTTAACGTTTATTAAACCTACATTTAAACTCTGAGTTATATTTTATTCAGCCCCGCTCATGAGCTATTTTTGTAATTTCACTCACGAGGAAGCACCGGAAGCCCGGACTCCCCAAAAAAGAAATGATATTTTGTGGATTTGTAGAGGGGTCCTAGATAAGATTATTGCCCTTGAAATTTGTGTAAACATCTCAAACACTATTGGAGACATTGAAAACAATAATAAGACAACTTCTGAAGAGTTTGAAAAGCACTAAAAGACAGCGTAATCGCCGTTTCAAAAATTAATAATTTTAATAGAGAAGTTACCCCTACCCTAACCCATTCGAAATGGCGACTACGCTGCCCTTTAGTGCTTTGCAATCAATTAAGAACATGTCGTAACTATCTTTTAATATCTCCAATAGTTTTCGAGATATTAGCACAAATGTAAAGGGATAGTATTTTCATTAGAGCGCTCTTCACAAATGGGGAATTCTGCCGATAAGAGTAAGTGCAATAATCTTACATTGGACTCCTCTACACATGAAACACTTTGTTGAGGAAGTCCGGGTTATCTGTGTTCCCTTGTCAGTAATGCAACTTCAGTTGTTAAAACGTTGAGCACGAAATTTGAACTGGCGAATATCATTCTGATCAAATAAGAAATTAGAAAACAAGAAAGATCAAGACAAAAATCAACAATAACAAACCTCAAAAATTGACAAGTAAGGTGGTAACTGAGATCAGTTAGCTAAAAGAGTAAGAGAAACTGGAAGGAAAATAAGGAAAGAGAGAGAGAGAGAGAGAGACAAAACGAGGGAATATGACGAATTGAGTTGAATCCAAGAAAGACCATGGCAGAAATGCAGAAACCAGCAAAAGACCAGAGCAAGTGGAAGAAATGGATCAAAAAAACGGAAGAAGCAGACAGAAATCCTATGCTGCAATAAGGGCAAAAGCATATTTTGGAAGAAGAAGAGTTCCATTTGACTTTCAATTGTCCGTATTTTCTCGTCTCTTGTACTGTATATTTTATATGTTTTAAAGTGATTCCTTCTGTCTAATAAAACGGTATCAGCAAATATTTTTCATGAAACATACTAACAATAAGTAATTTATATAATGTATTTGTTGCATTTAGTGTAATGCTATCCGTGGTACCATTTTCTATATCACTGAATTCCTCGTCTTCTAAAAACAAAAAACGATAGGGATGAAATAAACTCTAAGCATTTGTAATTGTAATGAGCATAATTGGTTGTAATATTAAATTATTAGAATTTTGATAATAATTTTATTTTATTATTTTAGGTGGTTACGCTAAATTTGTAGGCTTAAAAACGTACAACAAAAATTTAAAGACTCTCCTAGCTATTGGTGGATGGAATGAAGGATCAACGAGGTTCTCACCTATGGTTGCGAATGCCGAGCGAAGGAAAGAACTCGTCAAAAATACTATTAAATTTCTTCGACAAAATCATTTTGACGGGCTAGACCTCGACTGGGAATATCCAAGCTTCAGAGATGGTGGAAAATCTAGAGATAGAGACAATTACGCCCAACTTGTCCAGGTAATCAATTAATTGCGTATACATACTTCCTTTCATATCAATCTTTCCATGGCTGTCTTATTTATAGGAATTACGTGAAGAATTCGAACGGGAATCGGAAAAGACTGGTAGACAACGGCTTTTACTTACTATGGCAGTTCCAGCTGGGATTGAATATATTAAAAAAGGATACGATATTCCAAAGCTAACAAAGTAAGTTCACGATTAATAGATAGATTCTCATATTTTCTACTATAATTGGTTCTCTTAATGCATTTTATAATACTGTAAAAATCTCTTAACAACCATGGTATTAGTTCATTGTAGCCCATTGTCAATTAGTGCGGTATATACGAGCCCTAACAAGTATATGTTCCAACACTTTATTTTTTGGAGTAATTACAGTTTTAAAGGGCATTAAGTTAAAAGAAGGCAAGGAAAAGTATTCTCAAGTATGTATATAGAAATGAATCATATACATATGTTTGTGTGAATGCAAAATCGGTTTCCGATAGAAGATTTGTCTTCTCAGTGTGTTCAACACAACCAGAGTGAGTCGTTTTCTGTGCAAGATTGCGAAAAATTTGTTAAATCTTTGCCAATACGAATTATGGATACATATTAGAAGTCATTTGGTAAAAGTCTTTTGTTCAAATATTTTGTTATGTCGTATTTAAATAAATCACTTTTTTATTGTTTGTGTAATTTATGTAATATCTGTTTACTAAAGAAACGATAACAATAAGCAGTGTTATAAAACAGATGCAGAATAAGTAAATAAGTATACAAACTAATAAAACTAGACATTAAAAGGACAAATACGAGTCTATTTGCAAACAAATAATCTTTAATGCAATTTTAATGCTCGAGCATATAGTTGTAAGGACTCGTGCTACTTCCTTTACGGTCTCATTTATTTGTTCACTCTGGTTAGCTTTACCGTACTTTTCTTCCAAAAAATAAATGCAATTAAAATGATTTTTGGTTATTACGATTCTTTATCTTATTTTTTTAATTACTGCTGTTAGAAAACTGTGGTGGAATAATTATATTCCCATGAAAGAATGCGAGTCGAACGTCGCATACCGATAACACGTCAAAAATGAATTCTAAAACACATACTATCCTGCAAATTATATACTTAAAAAGGAAACTGACCTCGGTAAGGATGAGAGGTATCATAGCGTTCTATACATAGTCTTCGAGTATCGATGCGTGAAGTAAACTGCATGCGTCTTTTCTGCATAAATGGTCGTGTCTTCCCTTGTGCGAGTTGATATAAAATAAAAGAACTTTCTTTTATAATAATTGTTAGTCTTTATTTTATTGCCCTATCCCAACAACTATTTCCACTTACCATGTGTAAATAAGACTAACAATAAATTCTTCTTAAATATTTGTAGTTTTATTTTTTAATATTTTTCTAGATACTTAGATTGGATGAACATTCTCAGCTATGATTATCATTCTGCTTACGAACCAGCGGTTAACCACCATTCTCCACTATATCCAACCGAAGAGGAATCCGAGTATAGTTATGATATCGACTTAAATATAGTAAGAAATTTAATAGTATCTAACAACAAATGAACGAATGTAATTTTTTTCTTTGCTTAGGATTACACGATAAAGCACTACATTCAATCTGGAGCAGAAAAGTCTAAGTTGGTATTGGGCATACCCACTTATGGAAGGTCATATACTCTTTACAATCCAGACGCTAACGAAATTGGAGCACCAGCGGATGGACCTGGTGAAATGGGAGAAGCGACAAGAGAAAACGGATATCTTGCATATTATGAGGCTAGTAGTTACAAGTACAACACGCAATTCAAAATTTTTACTTACAGTCACTATACCTCACACGATCGAGAACATTTCATCAGAATGATTTAGGGTGATTCAAAAAGATACTTCCGTATACTTTATGTCGAAATCTGTTTCATTATGTTTATATGTTTTATTCAATAAATTCAAGTGATACAATATCCTTCTAGAAACAGTTTTCGTATACACAGATACATGTAGCTTAACATAAAAGTAAATGGATTAAAATGAATGTTGCCTTGGCATGCAAATGAAGTAACTTCAGTATCGCTTAGACTAAATACCTCGGCAATAATGGTACGTCTTACCTAGCGTTATTTAAAGCATAGATATGTTACAAAATATTGCCATGCGCATTATAGACACCTACATATATTATGCATCTGTATATATACTATATATATGGTGAATAATTTATGTATTTGATACAAACAATATAGAGAATCACAAATAAACTAAAAAATTCCAAATGTTATGTTAACTTAATAACGGACTACAACTGGTTTGGCCAAATTTGAAGTGGTTGTGTTCTCAGTCACCATACGTCGTTGCTGCCACACACGTTTATCGTATCATAACTCGAGTTTCAATTTTAGTATTACATTTTATCTAAGTACACAAATACTACTACATCTCATTCTGAGCATTAAAAGATAGATGTGCAAATTGGAAACCACTTGCAAAAATGTTGTTCACACACATTCCTAAACGCAATTCAAGTTTCGACTATCAAGAATCCTGTTACTGACGTAAGAGGTACAAAAATCCCTGTGAAAAATCTACAAATTTTTTTACTACTATTTACCAAATTTTCAGGCTTATAAAAATATATCTACAAGTTCAATCGTCTGCTATCACTGCTGTTGAGGTTTTGTTTTCTATTTGCTGCCATTCTTCCGTCATAATTTTTATCATTCCATATTCTACGAGGTCTACGTCTCCCCATCTTCTTCCTTGTCTTGCTATCCAATTTCTTTCATTTCTAGTCCGTATAGATATCAAAGCAATCCTAATTATATTCTTTCTAGATATTTAGTCTGGTTGGATTTATTTTACGATCTATGTCATCTTGCTATTCTCAGTTCCTTGTAGTTTGTTTCAGAGCTGTGTTGTCAGCACCCAGAATTTGCTTCTATATTATTTATTATAAATGTTCATATCTATGTAATTGGTTATAGATACTAGTTCTGGTTCTCCTACTAACTTCTGGTTTGTATGTTTAGGTTTGTAGAATATCTTATTTTATAAATTATTTATTTAATACTAGCGGACCCTGTGCTTGCTTTGCCAGGCAAAGCAAAATAAGAAATTTTCAAAATAAGAAATGAAACACACTGCTTTTCAACAAAGTTGATTTTTTGGCTTATATTTATTCTACTATTATTTCTATTTGTTTACAATATAAATCCTATGTTTTAACTTAAACTATCGCAGAGCACTTTCGTAAACAACATTTTTTGTTTTGCCCTGAGTTATAGTGTAAATAAAGAGAACTGATGGCTTGCCTACACGTGAACACGATACATATAATTGACCGTGGGAGAAGCATAGACATTCCAAATTAATTCCACAGAATGGCAATGATTGCCCTTACGCTTTATTTATTGTCATAGTAAACGCAAGACGTATCGGAAATTGGAGTCTTTTGAAATCAAATGGTAGATCTTGTGGAATCATTGGAATACGTGGAATGAATACATCTTCCCTTTAAAATGGTTGCTTCAATGAGCATAGCCCTTTTCACTGCTAATGTGGTTCCATTCCACAATCGAGGCTGATTTAAATTTCGGAGCATAATAATGGGCGCACCAACAAAAATTATGTGGGATAATTAACAGCGTTATCTTGATTTGTAGCCGTGTCAACTGATTGATATGTTACAACCTCGCCAGGAACATAGGCTAAAATATCTGCATCAATGCACCAACGTCCTTATTTTTCGCAGCCAGTATCACTCTTTCAGCTAACCAATTGTGATTTCGATAATTTTACGCAATCTTTGGAAAAATACTTGAAACCAATTCTTGTTTTGTTGGTACGAATTTGCAAAAGTTATCGGGCAAATTGATTAAGCCAGTAGCATGATCAATAGCAATTTGTTCATTTCCTATCGCCAGTAGTTGCGTAGAAAATGCATCGGCCGATGGATCATTTTGTATTTGTACTCGCACATTTCTAGTTAAAGTGAATGTTTTTATCTGTCTCCACAAATGAGATGATTTTAAACATGCCTTTATTTCATCTGCTGGTGTTGAACGGGGAATCACAGGCAATGTTTGACAAAAATCACCAGCAAATAATATCAAACCGCCACCAATTATTGCTTGACTATTGCGTAAATCTTGCAAAGTCCTGTTCATTGCTTCTACTGATTTCTTATGTGCCATTGTGCACTCATCCCAGACAATTAATTGGCATTGTTGCAAAACTTCTCCCATTCCAGAATTTTTGAAAATGTTACACGTGGGATTTTCATTGACATTCATATTGAGGGGTAACTTCAGTGCAGAGTGAGCTGTGCGATCACCATCTAATAACGTGGCGGCTATTCCAGACGATGCAAGTACTAATGCAATATTACTCTGTGGTCTTATAGTCGCCAATAGCAAGGAAATCAAAATTGTTTTCCCAGTGCCTCCTGGGACGTCCAAAAATACATTCTTCCACTTTGATTTCGTACAGCTTCCCTAATGGTATCATACGCATGTCTTTGTTCTCGATTCAATTTCGGCAAATTCCAATTTATAAATCTGTTCAATTCATTGAAATCGCATTCGCGTTCGCGTTGCATGTCTTGAATGTATGCGTCATGCATTGGTCGTATGGTATCTTGAAATTTACTTATCGCACACATGCGATTTCTGATTTCAACCAAACTTAACACAAACCATGTAGGTCCCAACACCTACCTTGTGTATAAGTTTGGTTGAAATCGGTCGACGCGTTTGAGCGTGATGTGGCGACATACGTAAGCCCAAAATCGCCTCCTTTTTTATATATATAGAAGATTTAATATTTTGTTATTATTTAACTCTTCCATTCGTCTTTTTCTGTAGTGCTTCTACAATTTGAGTTCTAAGTAAAGAAGGCTTTGGAGACAACTTTTAAAAATTGTGTGCCTATTAAATCTTATATACCTATATCCAAGAATGAATTCCCTTATGAGTATATTATTTGCTTAATATAAACAAAAGATCCAAATAATATTTCACGCAAAATTCGTAAACTTAGACCAATTTAATTGACCTCATTAACACAAATACTTAATTTCAATGCACTGAAGCACATACATCAGACGAAACTAAAAATAATACAATGAAAGAAGTAACTCGATAACTGAAAGTTTTGGAATTAATCAATAAGTTTCATTAATTTCTTAGTAATATGTACTATTTAACATGTTAACCACATATGTGATTCCTTTTGTGCATTGTCTCTTAATTATAATGGCATATATTAACTTTTTAGATTTGCGAAAATATAAAATCCGATGAATGGCAAGTAGAAACACCTTATCCAGAAGTAATGGGACCGTACGCGTTTAAAGAAACTCAGTGGGTAAGCTACGACGACGCAGATATTGCTAGAAGAAAAGCTGAATATGTAGCCGAACACGGACTTGGGGGTATAATGTTTTGGTCAATAGATAATGATGACTTCAGAGGGAAGTGTGGTGGCGGACCTTATCCAATTATCGAAGCAGCGAAAGAAGCGTTACTGAAAGCTTACGGGTAAGACATGGATGTATACATGGGCACTAATAAAGAATGAAATGTTTTGTAGCTTGAGTGATTCTAATTTGCTTGAAGCAACCAAAAAACCAATTAAAAGTAGAACTAGGGGCAGAAATCGAGGTACTACGAAATCCGTTAGTACTACAGAATCAACTGTTATTAATAGTGGTGGAAAACAAAGTACAAGACGGAAATCTCATAGGTATTAATTCATCTAATGAACAATATATAAATATTGTTGGAATATTATTGTTAAAACTTGTTTTATCTATTCAGAATTTCCGGAAAATCAGAAACTGGTTCCCTTCCCCGCCGTAGACGTCCTACAATCAAAAATCAAACAAATCAACAACTACTGAAAGTAACACATTGGGTAGTAGTCTGTTAGTAACGCCAAGTTATACAACACCCGCACCTCCTAGTACTCCAGATTCAGGAGGAGGTAATCTATATTTTTCTAGTACTTACATCAACCAATTGAATTATTTTTTCCAGACTTCAAATGTGAAGATGAAGGATTCTTCCCCCATCCAAAAGACTGTAAAAAGTATTTCTGGTGCCTAAGTGGTCCTTCTGATTTAGGCATAATTGCTCACCAATTCACATGTCCGGCTGGTAATATTATTATGTCTATAATTTTAAACTGCTTCTTAAGTGCACAGATGTCCTACAGATACAAACATTGGCCCAAACAATCATTGTAGAAAGAACGGTTACATTACTTTCTGAATCAAATAACAGTTATTACTTCAACAATTCTATTTCAATATTTTCTATTTCAACTTAACTAACGATAGGCTCAAAAACACTTCGGTCATGCATAAGAAGTACCACTTCCTTAGTTGGAATAGTACTCTGTGACATTGCAATTTCGTTAGGCCTTAGTAGGGCTTGGCACATGTAGTTTGTGTTCCATAATCGTTATCGGTGCATATCGTAGAAGCCACGTAGCAAATGCTTTAAAACTGAGGTCCGTAATTATTATAACATTAAATTACTGCTATTTATTCTAGGATTATATTTCAACAAAGCAGCTTCGTCTTGCGATTACACTCAAAACGTATTGTGCAATAAGAAGATATCTAAATCATCTTCCACAAGTACCACGGCACCATCATCTACAACTATAAGTACTACTTCGACGACATCTATCTCTTCGACGAGAAGATCACCACCAAAAATTACTGCTGCTACAAGTCGAACCACCTATAAGTCCACAACAGCTGAACCTGAATATGAGGTTTGCACTAAAACAAAACGAATTAAATTTATTGTTATCAATAAATATTCCAAATGGTAATAAAAAAACTAAAATATGTACATCGACGTGATTCCAGCCGAGAACTAACTTTTTTAAATAATAATTCACTATATTTGAAAACACTTCTTTGTTAAGGTCAATGCAATAGTCAAATACTAATTAAAATTTCTAACACTGATTACAAATCGGACTAAATTGCATGTTCACAAAAACTAACTAGACGATTGTAGGGGTCTTCTGAATACTTCTCGAATTGTGTTTTCGAAATCAAAGCAATTACCTAAATCTCTGTAATGCTTTGCTACAGCGGCCATTGCACCAAAATCACTATTTAAAGAATACTTATCAAGCTCTTGATGGTATAGTCTGACGAAGCCACTGTGTCAGCGAAACAGAGGTTACAATTTTTTTGTTAGATGCAGTGAAGTGTTTTTACTCTACGAATTTTATTACTTACTATTATCGATCTTCACCAAGTAAGCGCCAGATCTATTCAATTTGTAGGTTTAATTGTTCTCCAAATTTTCCAGCTATTATTCTTGGCTTCTCTCCCTAATTTGTTGACCCTGTGCATGACATTCTATTAGACCTAGATTTAATTTCGTAGGATTACATTGTCTGGACTATAGTTTAGCACAATTTTTTTTATCGTCTTAAATCATCTAAACCGTCATTTAACTTACACCAATTAAATATTGCATAGCTTGAGTATATTTTATATGTAGGAGGAATACGAATATTATGATGACGAGGAGGAAGAAATTCGTTCGAAAGATACAGAGGAAGACCCACGTGTAATAAAGGAATTAATTGAACTAATCAAGAAAGCTGGTAATAGAATATATTTCGTATATTATTACTTTAGGTACTTAACATTATTCCTTTTTTATAGGTGGCTTAGAAGAATTAGAGAAGCAACTCAAATTACAAGATGATAATAGTCCAGTTACTAGTTCAGGTTCAACTACGCCGGGCTCAATCAGTAAATCTTTGTTCCAGCGGGTTCTAGGACGAACAACTTTGAGAGACAGTTTAGCTAAAACAACACCAAGGTAAACTAATATCGAAACAAACACTCTTTCATAATAGAATGGATTTCACCTTTCAGATACAACTTTGTAAATAGAAATAGCAGAGGTCCGCAAAATGAAGGCATATCGCGAGGAAAAGAAACAGACGTAAGGCCAAGCAAGTCGCGACCACAATATACTTCTATAATACGAACGCGGTAAGATAACAGTTTTCGACTGAGTTTATATTAATATGCATATATATTTTAGACCATCTACAGCTGCTACTGTTGATGAAGATGTCGACGAAGAAGAAGAATATGTCAATGAACATAATGCAACCAAGACTACAGAAAATATTCTAGCAAGTGATAACAGTACAGAACACAGTAGAACGTTTTATAGAAAATCACAGCCAGAATACGTTACTATTATAAGGCAAAGGATATCTACCACCACCGCTGGAAGTTTACAGGAAGATGATATTGAAGGAAGAAGTTTATCGCGGTAAATCAACACCTTTTGTTTTACATAAAGTGAATATGTTACTACGATGGTTTGTAGGTCGCCATTTAAACAACTAGGGGAAGATGGCGAGTTCACCGCAGATACCGAAGAAAATGACGAAATTGTAAGAAACACGTTGCGAAGTTCAACTATCTCAACTCCATATGTTACAATCCAAAGATCTAGACCTACTACATCTGTTACAGAAACAACGGATTTCGAAAGCGAGTAAGTAAATACGCAGCAATCTAGAAAGAAATACCAATAGGATCTCAGCAATTTATTGTTTATTTTATTTTAGGTCTAAAAATCGTGGCAATGGAACAATCGAAACCGAAGGAACAACGGTGACTAACGAATACGTTACAATTCGTCGTCAAAGACCGTCAGTAGAGGGCGATCTTACAACATCTAAGTGAGCAATTTTATTTTCCGGAATACTCGAAATATTAATCAAATTGTCTATTATAGATATATTGAAATTCGAACAAGAGGTACAACAACGGCTGCAATAGCACCAGAGCCTGATAATACCGATTTACCTGTAACAACAATACGTTATCGAAGTACTACAGTAATAGAAAAAGAACTATCTACAACGCCAATTTCAAACGGAATTGGTTCCAATCTCACTTTGAATAAAACAGATGCGCAAGCCGACATATTTAATTTAGTAGAGGAAAATACTGTAGAAAATGCAAACAGTGAAGCGACCCAAGAAACCAAATTAAAAAGTAGCGGTCTGGATGCCAAAGACGTAATAAATAATATTAGGGAAATTACTAAAGTTGAAGAAGGAAACAACGAAGCAACCACAATAATATCAATTCAAAAGGAAGAAGGTAACACTGAAGCTGATAAGAATAAAACAACCCTGCTCGATACACGCCCATTTTCTATAAATTTCCGTCGTACAACGGTAACTCCTACGACTACTTCAGAAACATCCCCGGTTCAACAATCTAACAAGGTGAGTGTAAGTACTACTCCTAGGACCACCTTTAGGAAAAAAGCATTCGGAGCACGTGGTTTATTAGTAAATAGAAACAAACAAAAATTTACGGATAATGCAGGAAATAAAGAAAATAGTGTTATAGATTTCGAAACTAAAGCACAATATGATGATAACAATGACAATGAGCTAGTTAATAGAAAAAGATTTAGAAACAGTATTTCTTCCGACAAAATATCAGAAAATTTATTTGGGGAAGAAACCGATTCAAAAGGAGACGCGGGTAACAGTGAATATCAAATTCGACTCCGCAATAGAGGGCAATCAAGATTCACATTACAAACAATTGGTACAACAACACCAAGGTCAAGAATTCGAATAGTTACAAGCGAACCTGACGTAGACTACGAAACCACAGAGTACGTTAGAAAGTATAGACCTGATATATCTTACGAAATAGCTGATTTATCTTCCCTAACTGCTGTGGACTTAAAAGATTCTTCTGCTAGGAAGCGAAATGGTTTCGGAAGAAGACGACGTCCAACCGTGCTAGTAACTGAATCGACAATTACCCCCACTACAACGAGAAAACCAGAACCTTCTTTGAAAACTAGCGCACGAACTGTACCTCTGGCAAGGAAGTTTCTAGAAAATTCCGCATTCAACAAAGGTAGGAGAATCAGACTCCCAAACCTATCTACATCTTCAACAACAGAAGGATCAACTCTGTCAACCACAAATAATGAAGCTCAAGCCACACAAAAGCGTTTTATTTCTCGATTAAGAAGACCTACGCAACGTGTAGATGTACAAAATGCCACATTAACATCAAATATATCTCTTACTGATCATACAAATATCTCAGCCACTAAATTGCTTCCCAAGGCACCTAGGTTTAGGAAATTTAGCACAGTTCCGGATGTTGATACAAGTACGAATGGAGGTGTGGAATTCAGATCTGTTAAGGATGTATCGACGACCAGAAAACCGCAGACCATCAGGAGAAGAAAAATATTAAGGAAGCTGAGAGTATCAACACAAAGGCCTATCGCAGAACCCATAAGTCCGTCAGCTTCTAATAAAACGTTGCAGCACCATTTTGAAAGCGTTCCAAAAAATAGTACAATTTCTGCAATAACAGGTGTAACCAATTTTTCAGAGGAAAGTTTAAATATAAATATAATTACAAAAAGTGACTTATTAGATATAAACAAAAATCAAACTCAACCAGATGATGTATTAACAACTACTTTACCTACCACTTCTACCAGTAATTATATGAGGGAGGAAGGAAATATAAATACTACGAGTGCACTTCAAGACAATATAAATATTATCAGTGAATCTGATAAGTCTGAACTAATCGATGACAAGCTGAAAGATGATATAGATTCAAAATCAAGTGAAGATGACGACGAGGAAGAAGACGAAAATATAAAATTATCAGAAAGTATCGTACGTGAAAATAGCCAACTGAGCGACTTTCAAACTGGAAATGTAATCCGTTTATTTGAAAAACCAGGGTCAAAAGTAGTAAATCAATTCCGACCAGATACTAGTAAAGAAGAAAATATAAAACTTAGGAGACCGGCAACCGAACCAAGTATTATCATAAGAACTAGGAAAATTATACGCAAATTAAATCCAACAGAAACACCTTCGATAACTGACGATGGAAATAAAAAGATACGCAAAGTTGTGAGGCGACTTAGACCTACTGTGTCACCTATCAACCAGATAGATAGCACTCTTGAAAAGACCCATGGAAATGCAAATACAGGATTCCTATCTCGCAGACGATTTGGTTCCAGTAGACCATCTACATCTACGACTGAAAACATAAATCAGGAAAATGTAGCAAATTCAAAATCCTTGTTTTCCAAAAGAAGGTTTAATTCTTTTAATAGAAAAGGAGCACCTGAAAACAGTGCCAAATCGAAAGTAATTGGAACTAAACCTGAAAAAGGAATTAATAAATCTATTTACAACAGAGTAAAACTATCCTCAACCACCAGTACAACAGAAGCCACAACAAATATATTAACAGAACTGCCTCTTATGACAGAAGTCAGCACAAACGATTACCAATCAAGTCCAGATGATCAGTTCAGTACATCTATCTTATCCAGTACTGTTACAAGTGATTCAACAACTGATCAGACATTTGAAGATATCAGCACTAGCGAAAAACTTTACATTTCACACAGCAGTACTGAACAAGGCCTTGATGTTGAAAATAATTCAAGTACAGAGATAGTTTTCGAAAACCTTTCATCGACAGATTCAATCGATTATACTTCTGACATGGAGGGCATAAAAACTCTAAATACTGAACCATTAGATACACAAATTAAGCAAGCCCAATCAAGTACTCTCAAAGAAGATACTTTCTCAACAGATACTATTTTAAAATCTACTACACCATTGCCAAGTATGATAATAGAATACACAGATGAAGGTGTCATATCAACAGTATTTGAAGAATCTTCAGCATCCACGTACATAGATGAAACAGGTACGTTGAATGAAAGTAGTACTGCTGCCACTTCGGATACATCACCAGAAATAACAATAAAAGCAACAGAGGTAACTGTTCCCACCAAACGAATTATTTTAACTACCGAATCAGCTCTGAATAGACTACTAAAACGTAGACGTTTCGGATTAAATTCGAACATAACAGCCTTACAGGAGAGCGGCCAAATTCAAGAAACAGAATCCGGAAAAAAGATAGACTACCATCTTTGAATACTAGATTACGCTTAAAACCATTTAGTCAATCAACTACTGAGAAACAATCAGTAACCAAAGAAAACGTAGATTCCTCTAATTATCCAACACGAACAGATCACGCTGCCGTCATCGATATCGGAAACAGTAGTGTAACATTAACTTCGGAGTCATCTGCAGTAGTAAGTAGTGATACTACGGATATTATAAATCAAGAAGGAACAGACTTCGAAACTCAAAGCACAGCTGCGGCAACAACAAATAGGATGAAAGACGTAGACACAAGTACCAATCCAACACAATATCTTACAACGGATTACCACAATGACACAAGTGAAACTCAAAGCATAGTTTTACCCAACGAAATTACGTCTACGCTATTTACTCAAAGTTATGCTACAGATATTACTCGAGAGCAATCCACAGAAATGGCAAATTCAGAAATAGAAAGCTCTACTACTGTAGACGAAGATATATCAGAAAATACCGACACAACTTCAGCTTTGTTAATATTTTCAACACAAGAACTTGCAGCTTTTACCGATGATAATGGTACTTCAATAGTATCAAATTTCGTAACAACACTGAAACCATCTACCACAATCATAGAATCTACTGCGTCAGAAACAAACTTAAGTGAGTCTGAAAGTACCGCAGATACAACACCCGTATCAACTGTGATCGCCACATCTACCACAACTAGAAGACCAAATCGTTTATTTAGACCTATAGATTCTAGACCAAAGTATACAGTGAAATATAGACCATCCGAAAGCACAAGCTCTATAGCCTCAACATTAGATAGCAGTACAAAGTCTTATAGCCGTTATAAATTTAGGTCAAAAAACAGAAATAGATTTACTTTCTCATCTACCACAGAAAAATACGATGAAAATGAGGAGTTAGGCTATGGTCCAGTAAAAGAATTTAAATCAATATTGAGAGTTAGTGCGAATATTGAGGGAAGGAACGAATACTACGAATCAAAGAAACTCGGAGAAGATGATGAGGAAGAATATGTAGACGAAGAGGAAAATATCAGTGATGAGGAAAACAGTGACAATGAAAATTCGAACGCATACATCCGACCTTCACTCTATAATAGAGCCTTCCCTTATAAACCAATAAAGCCAGTTATACAGAAACCATCAACCTTCACTAAGGCAGATGAAGCGGAATATGACGAACATGAATTCGATAATACTAAAGAAGATTTAGAACCGGTCGTTGATGAACACAGTAGTACTAAAGAAAATTTGAGCGATTTTACTGAAGAAGAAAATGATGAGAACATTAATACAAGAAAAATATCAGACAGTCTAGAGGTAGCAGTATCACCTGTAACTCGCGCATCAAACGCACCAATTGATATCCTGAATCAAAAGTCCACGACAAGAACATACAAGGGATTTAGATCTACAACTCCTGCTACAATACAAAATTTATCAGATATTAATATTGCAGTGATAAATGAACGAAATAAAAATTTATTTAGTAAAACTAGAAAAATAAATATACCGGTAGCATTTTCAGGTGCTTCAAGTCGACCTAGAAATAATAACACGATTTATAACTCTCCACATTTACAAAACAAACTGCTTGAACTTGACATTTCCGGTAAATATAATACTCCGCATTATACGAATACCTCTGAAATAGTCTCAGTAAACGAAACTATACCAGAATCTAATAAAACAATTACGATTGACGTAACGCAAAGTATACCAAATGAGTTGTTAACTACAAAAGCGCTTCCTAGTTCAGAAGTCACTGCCAATAAAACAACAGAAACAACACAGGAATCAAAATCGACACAAGTTACAGAAAAATCTTCTACATTACTACATATATTTGCCGAAACGGAAGCACCTATCAGTGAAACGACCATAACGAGTAATCAACTAGCTGAAACCACAAATAAAAATAAGAAGATTGAAAAACTTATAGAAATTAATAGAGTTATCGAAGTACATGCAAAGGAAGAGTTTAAAAATGGCACGGGAGTTGTAGGTACTGTTTCAAAAGCGGAACCCATAGTTGACAAGATTGGTTCTGTAAGTAGAATTACAGAAATTAAAGTTGTAGAAGATAAAAACGCAACTGCAAATGATACCAGCAATAATAGTCCCGTAGGTCTTGTTGAGACATCAAGAACCGAGAAAAAATTGAAATCGCAAATACAAAAGACAATAATTATAACATTCCAATTGTAACTAGCTCTGATATAACTCAGATTAATCAAATCAATATTGACACTGTCTCATTACATAAGATTACTCCGCGACCGTTCTACAAAGCAGAAACGTCAACGATTCCTTTAGAAGGCTTGTTCCAAACAGATTCTCCTTTAAAATATCATCATAGTATAAAATCTGATTCGCCAAATGAAATATTACAAGGAGAGCATTCAAGATATGTAAATGTAAGAATTTTGGAACAAGATATAACAGATCCGAATGCAAAAAGAAATCTGGCAGCAAAATATGTACCAATAAAACTTCTAAGGGACGAAGAAGAAATTACAATGAAAGCCGACGTAGTAGAAGTTAGGCCCGAACATAGACATCAAACGATTAAAATAGCTCCTATAAAAGTATCCTTACAAACAAAAGTTTAGTATATTACGTATTTAAGTAAAAGAATACCATTGGTTGTATTTAATTTAATTTGTTAAATTTACAGTATTTTCTTGTACATATCTTTGATACATATTCTATTATTATTTTGTTAAGTATGTTGTAGTATAAATTATGTGATTGTTAAGAATGGTGTGTATATAATATAAATGTAAATGCACTGTCTTTGTATGATACAGCACAAGCTATTTCCATCTTCTCCTCGGTCTTTCCCTTTGATAAACACAGAACACACTCTCTCTATCTTAACTTGTGCCATAATATTGGTTTGAGCAGCTAATTTCTTTTCTAAAACAGTTAAGTAATCAATTTTGTTTATATTGCCATGCGAATGGTTGCTACCGGAATCTTTACGTTATGCCAGTGTGTCTGTCTGTCCCTTATAGTTGTAATATTTAAATTAAAATATACGATATTTTAAACGAGTTGAATTTTCATTTCTACTGGTTTTGGTTTTTAATACAGCATGACAAACACATATCGCCCACCTACCTGTTTCTAACACTAAAATTGTGTCATGCACTTTTCAAGAATGCTATATGTACGATTATCTAATAGAACAATACATACCATAATTATCTCTCTCTCTAGATAAGACAAAAAGTAAGAACATTGCTCTTGCTGACATTATTAACCATAACCTTCAAGTTAATTCGACGTTTTCGAAAAACTTAATATGTTGATTTTGAAAATTTTGGGGATTTCAATACGCCGTGGTACTTGCAACTAGATTACAGCACAAAAACGAAAGTAAATATAGAAAAAGTTTGACTACAGTTAATGTATGTACATATCCAACCTTTTTCAACGTACCTGTTCTGCTTCAGTAAAATGCAATAAGCACAAAATTTAAAACAAATACTTTATGGTTATATAGCAAGTAAAGCTCTTAGTGGTAAGGCATTGTAATGAAAAATCAAAGTAAAATAATATAAATCCTATGACGCAAGAAGAGTTTTGAAAGTTGTAGAAATTTTGAAAAGCAATTATTGCTTATTTCCACATTTTGGCTATAGACTTCGTAGCTAAGGAAGTCGTATCTAGAGTTTATCATCAACAGCCTATTTTCAAGTCAATGCACAAAATATATATATGTTTATGTGAAAGTGAACTACTATTGTTTCAAATAACAATAGTTAAAACTAAAAATGTATTCGTGTCAAATTTGTTGCTACATATATTTGACGTCACAACGTTTCAGAATAGTACTGACATTTTTTAAGAGAAAAGATCAAAGTTAGATCAACATGGAATTAACTGAAACATTTAGTATCTTTTTCAAAGTGCCACGATTTACCCATAACAATCCATTAGAATTGAAAAATTAGTTCACAATATAGAATCAAATGGAGAAATGTATTGCGCAATTTCCTTATAATAGGGAACATATTCTTAAAAGTGTATCGGCATGTTGGTTTCTGTTTTTGGTGATAAATTACCATATCAATTGCCTATTTAACGCTAGTATTGCGAATTCCAAAGTGCACACATCAGTCTCAACAACCTGGAATAAGCAAGGGTAGCAAAGATGGATGTGTGACATATTGCGAGATTGAAACATTCTAGACGTTTCAAAGACCCAAGATCCAAAAGATCCTGTGTGATAGATTGGATGTGTGGAAGTTAGTTTCGTGTTGAAGATTTTAACTGAAAAACAAAGGGTGGCTGATACCAAAATATTCTGAGCTCGTCAACAGTGGAGGCTCAAGAAATGGCAGAAGCGTGAATGGGGCCGAATCATATAGTTATGTATATGAACCCGAAAATAAACGTCAGTGCTATGTTTCAAGATGAGGAGAATTGAACAAAAGTTATCCGTTCACAACGCATATTAAAGAAGATGAACAGAATATTGTATTAGAAACGGCTCGTGTAGCTACAATTCGTTTACAAGATCAAAGAAGAATTAATACCGAGTGGTATACCACTATCTTTTGCTAGAGGTAATCGCCATCTTTCGAAAAACTGATGACGTATCATCCTCCACCAAGACGAATTCGCATACAGCAGGAAAAAGAAAAAACAATCAGGATTTTCGAGCAGCAAAACATCCTACATACAGCCCCAACATAAGGCTTAGTAGCAATTTTTTCGCATTTCCAAGAATCAAGAATGACTTACGTGGTCAACGATTCCACTCACCGGAATAAGCAGTCGATACTTTACAAATGGCAATCTTGACTATCGCAGCAAGAGTTGAATAACTACTTTAGCATTTGATTTGAACGAATGCAAAAAAATGTTATACTTCAAAAAACAATAAGGCACTTTCAGTTAAGCTAGTATTACTATTTCCTTTCTATGGCTGTATGACAAATTTTAGATTATGCTGTTGTATGCAAATAGGACATGATTTCAAATTTCATGTAGTTCCTTCGTGTACAAACATCAATGTTCAGACGATATATACATAAAATTTGTATACGAAATTACAGCTCTTGCAAAGCCGTACTGACGAGCGGTATAACCGCGAAACGTACGTCTACGGATGGCAAGAGAAGATCAAAATTTTGTAATGTACAGATAGCATAAAGTGTTGATGGTTTAAACCACTCTTAATGAAATCTACCTACTTTAACTTATTCCCAGAACATCATTTTAAACTGTTTTCAATTTTACTGTATTTAACAAGCTCAACATATGTAAACTATGATATTCTTACTTCCATAAAATATTGGTATCTACTTCAGGCCCATCTTGCTCTTTCGAACGCTGCTATAAACATAAGTGTATAGGTATAAACCGTTCGATTTTTCATTGTCTGGCCAATTTGGATTCACCCATAACACTATAATTCAATCTTAAAGGTTTTGTGGTGTTCAACCATTTCTCGTCACTGTGCCCATAATACATGTCAATAGAATGTGCACCACACGGTACTGAAGGTTTTCGAGATTTCTTGCGTTAAGTTAGTTCAGGAAAGAAGAAGTTGGTTTAAGCCAAAGAGTACCAAATCAGGTGTTCACTACTTCTAATTATTGTACCAAACTTTTTATTCTTTAAATGAATAGCCTTAAAAGAGGACACTCTCTATTAATAGGTACGGAATCCAACAATGTATTTGTTACTCCCAATTAAATTAATTGTTTATAATTCATCTATTTAACGGATTAATTTCTCTTTGAACACAAAATAACTCTCTAATCATCCCACATATAATTTCTTAACTTATTAAGCTTTAATAAAATAGTCTCATATGAGGTTATTGTAGTGAACTTTTATGGAAACTATGTGTTAGCAAATATTGTGATTTTAGTTCAACTATTATTTAAGACTTATTTATCAAAAAATTCAAAGTAAATTCATCGTAATTCATACTTACATCTTAGCAACCATGGACAATATATTCGAACGAAAATTAAAATCAACCATTGAACAAAAGTCACCGGCGAAATACGGGATATATATATATATATATAACGCACAGTTGTTTCTACCTGTGTCCGTTATAGATTTTGAAACCATTCAGCCGATGTGCCCCAAACCAGTTTCATTAGAAAGGCAATAATGCGAAGATGGTTTTAAACCACTAAAAGAATGCATTAGGCACATTCGGTCCATTCATGAAGTTGATTTTCGACTTTTCGCATACAAAAATTTTCCCGAATTTTGAAATTTTGAAAATTTCAATTTTTAATATATATTTTAATATTTAAATTTTCAAATGACGCCAAAAAAATGATAAATAAATAAATATATAAGTTACAACTGCGTTACTTACGTCAATTAGAGCAAAAACGACTGTTCAGCGAATTCCAATTCCTTTGAAATCGACTTTTATTATTGTTGACACCAAAAAATGATAAATAAATCTATATATAGTTCACACACCTACCAAAAAAACTCACAATATTGTTTATCCGCTAGCATTAAGCAAACACAATTTCCTTTTTTTCCCAACAAATAAACAAAATGTATTTTCGCTTTTAGCGTAATAGCGCACGCCCGGTATCCGCTAGTGTCAAATAAATAAATAAGTACAATAAAATTACAATAGTATGACTAAAAATATAATCACTATGTGCGAAACATAGTAAAAAGACCAATGTGTGCTTAGTTTACAATAATAGTTAATAGTAGTGTTGAAGATGGCTCTTAAACGGTGTATTGTTTTATAGCTCATTCAATGTATTTTTTAGTTCTACACTTTTTACACTAATAATTATTTTACAGTACCACCGAAAATGTGACTAATGACATATTTACTGCACTATTATTACTACACACTTTCATCACGTCGTCACTTTCTAGATTGATACTCTCTAATTCGAAGGAATATTTAAGCAGACTGTAGTTTAGATATATTAATAACATAAAAGTAACTCTTCCCATATCTTTTGTAGAAAAATCCTTGTACATAATAAGACAAAATTGTTATTTTCATTTGCACAGATGACTAGTTGAAAACATAAATCAAAATAATATCTTCCCTTCTTTAAATTTTTGATCTTCATACATCTTTTCCATTCCGTCCACATGTTTTTGTCTTTTTTGGGAGTTGACAGTGAAGTTGTGTTTTCGACAGCTTAGTTTCTAAGGACAGGAGAAAATTAATATTTTTAAATTATAAGTTACCTCTTGGTTTCAACTTGCAACAAGCTATGTAGTGTCTAACTAATATGTCAGCATTAAATTAAATAAGGTAAATCAATAAATGCACAAAAAGTGGCCAAATATGACAACTAAATTGTGATAAACGACCTATCGGATTACTTGAGTACCATCGATTTAAGTAAATTTGAAATCAATGGATACACATTTAAAACAAAATCATCCTTGGCATTAGAATAAGAAATAGGAGCCTAATGCAAGAAAATTCTTATAGAAAGCAGTTCATTCTAGGAAGACCTTTTACAAGAACATAGTATAGGTATACCATGAAGAGGTCTTCAATGTATTTCACCACAAGAAACTGATTCCTTATTAATCTGGTTTGTCAACACTAGCATAACCTATATATACACTTGCTTATTATCTAAATTTAATATGTATTAAGTTATATTGGGGATAAATACCAATATGAAGCAACAAAAACCAACAAAAGACGGAATGTATATTAATTCCACTTACCTATTTAACGTGTTCTTATTTCATCAGTTGCCACCATTTCAGATATTTACGTCCTACTGGTAGTCTTAGCCCTTTCTTTAGATTTATGGTAGTAAAAGTAATATAGGTACATATGCACCTACAATCGTTTTAACTCCTGTATGATTATCCAAAACCCAGTGTTTCTCAAATATTTTCAAATATTTAGATTAATTTTTTTATAGATATTGATTCGTGACAATTTACTATAGATTAACAACTGATACTACAAAAACATTTTATTTTAAACTTGAATTCATTGAAGATCATATGGTCTCCATTGTCAATTTCCGAAATGTAATTACTAAGGTGCTATTTGTTTATTTGCAGAATACCCGTCAGTATTGAATTAGAGTAATTATTAAAGTGGTTTGCATAACAAATGCAAAATAAAATGATAGAAATAAATTAATAAATTACTCTAAAGGTATGACTTACATACCTATCAATTTTGTGCTACATTCAATTTTCTTGTCTTGGAGTCTTTTGCGTGGTAAATATTTTTATTAATTATTTTTATCCATTTTTTTGATAATGCTGTAAATAATACAGTAGACGCGATAGTGTAAACAGGCATGAACAGCAGTACTATCCAGTGATTTCAACAATCTTTTAAATATGTATGTATATAATTAACACTCATTAACACTCGGTGTTGGATAAAAGCGTACAGAAGTCATAACAACTGCTGACTACATTAATGCTTCAAAAGGGACTGGGACAGAAGCGCAAAAACTAGGCATTAGGAGTATCAGTACTAAGTACTTGATAAAAGTATTTATTTTTATCTATGCTTCCGATGAGGGTAGTACGGTGCACATCGTAACGGTGGTGTATTCGGACAAAGAGGGGAGAGGCGCTGAATGCCGATTAGGCGTATATGTATTTTGCGATTTGGTTCACTATATGCACTATGTAAATACATCATTGTGCGCCTTTGGGCGATCGCTTTCAGCTTACCTTGTGCGCTTATGTCCTCGAGATTACTCATCTGTAACTGTGACAACTGTGCGCTTTCGTTCCCCGCCCGGTACATTTGCATTTCCTTTGCCGTACGCCTTAAACAGGTAAATTTATAATCAATGTTCGTTTTATATATATGTATTATTCCTATTAAAAAGTAATCTCATCTTGATCTCATAGTTGACTTCCTTAATATCAACATACGCGATGTCGTATTTTCCAACAAAATATTTTGCAAGATCGCAGAAATTAAAATGTTTCGAATACAATTGAGTTTTGGATAGTGCATGTGCAGACATATTTACTGCATGTGTCAGACGAACAATAAAAGCACACTCCTTGTTTTGTAAGTTAGTTAATATGACCATGACCATTTAGTTAAAAATCCATTAGCATAGTTATTAGTTATGAAATACTATTCCATTTACATATACATACATTACATTACACATTAATATGTACCTCTACCTTCTCTTCCACTTTCTCAAATGATAAAAAATAATAAAAGAGCAGGCTTGCTATAAATTATACTGTGCTCGAATCGGCAACTTATTTTTCAACAGCGATGGGTCCTGGGTAGTGATGGGAAAACCCGTTCTTTTAAAGGAACAGTTCCAACCGTTCTCGTTATTTTGAAATAACGGTTCCAATATAACAGGTCATCGTTGTTTCGTACTCGACAGTTATACTATTAGACTATTTGATAACGCATCATAAAATCAATAAAATATGTCATGCGTACATCGCCTTTGGCGGCCTTTGCTTGATTTGATATATGGTTTGTTTTTCCCCGACGTTATACTTTCCCATCACTAGTTCTAACATCTTGGTGATTCCCCGAGTTATATGATTGTGTATTGATGATGTAACTGTATCCTACGTACATTAAGTTTTGCGTTAGAAGTTCCTATACAGTTTCCTTTTCTCACGATTCAACGCTAGTTTACACACATGGTGTAAAATAGATATAACAAAAACATTTAAGTCCGTTTTCATTGTGGACACATCCGTTTGCTACAATCCGTAGCTGATCCATAGAACAACAGCTTTATAGTTAGGAAATAGGAACAATCATCAATTAATCACAATTCATTCATCCGGAAGTTTCCCAGGCAAAATAATCATCATGGAGAAATATTTAATAGGAAAGAAGTCGATGATGTGGAATTTCTTCTTCAACCGCGTACGTTGAAGACCGTCCGGAAAGGAACCGTTCTTTGCCCAGCGAGATAACAGTTGCAACCGTTCTGGATCGAGAACGGTTCTAAAATAACAGATAGTTCAATAACGACCCATCACTAGTCCTGGGTAGAAAACACAATTTGAGTACGCTGAATCCAACGCTGTCGGTCGTTTTGCGTAGTTCACTCTAGTTTCCCAGATATTTACGAATAAAAATTGTACAAAAAATCCAAGAAACACGTTTTTCCGTACACTCAACCTTTCATTCATCAGATATCGTTAGATCTAGCTCCTAGTAATTTTCATCTGTTTCCAAATTTGAAAGAACCACTATAAGATGTGCGATTTGAAACCTCAAATGATGTAAAAGTTGCTATAAATAGGTGGATTGCAGAGACTGCAAAGAAGTTATATGATGACCGTTTAAAAAAATAGTTTCACGTTTCATCTTCGTGCAATCTGGATGACTCTCTAGATAAATATCTAATTAATTATATACGTTAATTAGATCACCGTAATTATAGGCATATGCAATTTGTGCTTACTTAGTTAGCTATTGCACAGCTACCTTGTAGCTTCCTAATTAAAGTGTCCAATTAAGAAGATCGTTATATAAAGAGTCATCAAAATTCTACGAATTAAATTCCCAGAACTTTGAAAACATCCCTCATTTATTGATAACAATGAAGGGAAGGAGAATCGTATAAATTACTTTACTCGTTTGTTTCTCAATAACAATATCCATGCTTCTGAGTTCATAAAATATTATCACAAATGTAAAAAATGAAGAAAATCGTTTCCCTTCGGTAGTGTCTATTAATTGAATCAAAAACTATATAGTTTAGTGATCAGCATTAAACTTTTTAAATATTGTATATTAATTGTTATGCATTTTGAACGGTATAATTCACAATGGACAACAAATGTTCTCATAACTTTTGAACACAAGTCTTAAACAACAAAAAAAGCGACAGCGGTCCCGTTTCCAAGGCAAATGCTTATTAACATGGTGCCAGTTTAGATTCAACTGTAAAATATCCTTCTAATAACATTTATCTATTATTCTGGTGATTCAATTTAAATTCCTTTTTACAGAGTAGTACTACATTATAACAAATTATAAATTTATACAAACCGAGCAAATAATTATGTATCCAATTACACACTTAATATCAAACGAAGAAGTGGTGATGATATGAGTAAAGAAGTTATTTATGTTTGTGGTTAATGTCTTCTATATACATATACTACCATTATTTCTCAGTTTATTTGAAAACCCATTCGATAACAGGACCCATGCGAATAGTTAATACTTTTACAAAATGTAACAGGAGAAAGAAAGATCAATTACAGAAAATTCGTGCTCATGTTTAACATACGGTATGTATTTATTCATGACGCTTATAGCCAACGTAAAAATTTGATTAGCTTTCTATACGAAATGAGATGAAAGTGCAATGTATATAGAAAGCTAGTATTTAATATGAATCAAAATAAACAAAAAGTTGCATTAATTTCATCCATTTTACTTTCTCTATTTGATTTAAAATGAAGTTACACAAGATTATACCAAGTACCAAAGTATATTGGAATTTCAATTCTATTTTGATGAGTGTATTTACAAAATCTTAATACTCCGCCCATTGGAGCCACATGCTACAAGTTATTTCAGGAATCTGACATGTAACGTACATCCTTATAAATGAAAGTTTAAGAGGTGTTTGGATTACCTGTTATATCTATGCTGTTATTATATCTCTGCTATGTTGGATGCTGGATTAGAGAACGGCTGTTCTAGAAGCACATTTTTTACATATTTCTGGTAATAATACATTGAAAGTACTGATATGTATTTCTAACATTGGATTTAGATTAATCATCAATACTCTAACGAATTATCAAGTGTTTATCGAAAAAGATAGATTTAAGTATTACCGGTAGAAATAAAACACAGCAGAATATATTATGTTTATTAAAATTGTTACATAAAACAAATTTTATTGTTTACTCGAAAATATAAATCACATATACGAATGGCTTTTATTCTACTTACAGAGACCAATAAAACCGATAAGAATACGTCCTAATTTTCACAGAAATATAACGTTCGTTTCAACCACCACTAAAATAATTCCAGAATCGCTCACAAGCGTTAGACCAAACGTCCGCAGAAAATATAGACCGACTACGGCAATTCTCATCGGAAAGCAAGGTAGGTGGCTTTTGCGTTTTGTCTCTATCAACAATAAAACCGGTTGAACGCGATTACTAATCATGAAATAGTGAAAGAGTAAATTGATACTATTATATATATAAGCACTTTTACTTCGCCAGCTCACTTTCAATGTCGTTGGAATTACTCGAATCGTGGTTATCCTACTTCAATTTTGTGTATGTGTTGAAAATTTCTTCTGTGCTTAAATGCGGATGGTGGAAATGTATCGGTATTTACAACAATTAATACCAATACAAGAAAATTAATAAATGTAGCATACAAACATATGTGATCATACTTCTGATTAGAATTCAGACTTTTGTAAATATCAAGGTTTGTTGTGAAATCAAATTATTTCCAAACATCTAGCTTTTGTTTATGTGAATTAGAAACAATTTACGTGCAGGCAATCATTGATAATGTTTAGATGTTCATTATAGATGAAATTCAATATCAATTGATTTGATCTGTTAATTCAATAAATTTCAAAAAGTATGATTTTCTGCAATGGTCTGCAATGATACTATAAAAGCAGAAATACAAGCAGTTCTAGAAAAAGTAGTAAGCAAGCAGTTTCCGAGACTCCTAGCTAGGAAACTTGAAGCTTCTACAATTACGAATGAAGATGATATTTCAAATTGCCGGTAAAAGGAAAAACTCATCTGACTCCAAAAAGTCAAGACGAAGAACCAACAACCATCTACAAAAATCTAAGCATTATATCTAGCGTAATATGTACTATGTAAATAAGAATTACTTCGTAGCAGTACAAAAAGAGCAAAGCTTTCCGCCCTAGGAACACCTTCTAACTAACAGCGCAATATTTAAATCCTCCAAATTCATCTACTTTCCATCTATCTAGTTAAAAGAAACTCTTCAAATCTATGGAACATCAAACATTTTAATCTTAGTTTATTGGATCTCAACAACTTTCTTACAACTAAGTTTAAGAAGAGTAAGTGAGCAAATAAAAATACAAATGTGAGTCCTGCAAGAAACAAAAGAGAAAGATGTTTTCATTTTGGACCTTAAGAAGTATATTTACTTTAATAGCGAGGAAGAAGAACGGATTTTTGGAACAGGTTTTCTAGTACAACAAAAAAAATTGAAACATCTGATAACGAAATGGATGTCCATTAGCAAGAGAATGTGTCACATAGCATTTAACCCTTTCAATACGGATTCTTTTTAAGATAAAAACTTTTTATGGTTTGGTTGCTTGATTATGACTTAAATAGTGCTTCCTAGGGTGCGTTCAGGTAGAGGATAATCAGGACACGAAAAATATCCTGGGACAGGGATGTCCCAACAGTAAATGGCTACGGTGCACATACGTCCCAACAGTAAGAGAATTAGGCAAAAATTATAATAGAATTATAAATATGTAATAAGGAAACTTCGATCCAGTATTGGTTTATTGACAAAAAAAATATTACATGAAATGAATATAAATTGTAAGTTAGTTGGAATGATATTTAGCAAAACAGAGCTTGCACAAAGGGATATTGCAAGAAATGCAAATCATTTTCGTACGTTGCTCTTTCTTATTATCTGCACAGCTTCTGCAACGGCGGCGTGTATTTCCTTCAAAAGGAAGATGCTCTCCAACTCCATAGCAGATGACTATTTATTTATAATGATATTAACGTACTTCGACATTTTTCAATGAATTATAAGCAAAATCGAGTGCAAATTTACTGAAAACACAACTTTTGCCTCACTGAACTAACAGGTGCCACAATCAACAGCAAACTAAAAGCTCATTTTAGTACAAATTCAAAGAATAACGGAATTAAAGAATGTGGAAACAAAAGCATTGCTTGTATAAAACTGTTGGGACAAAAATAAATATGCATATATGTAAGCAATTGGATTTTAGTTAAGTAAGACTACTCAACGGGACACATATGTCCCATCAGTATTGAAAGGGTTAAAGCTGATCAAAGAATATTTTATATTATAAATATATATGCACCTACTGAAGAAGCTGAGGCGGAAGTAAAGAATACATTCTATGAACAAATGGATGATTTTACGACAAACTGAAGTGAAATATACGTAGCAATGTCGAGGTTAGAGATTCCACGCAAACTTATTAGACTGGTAAAAACGGCATTAGAAAAGATTGTAACCAAAGTCAAAGTTAAAAATAATAGGACATCAGAACCTTTCAATGCGAATATGGGACTTATTGTTAGACAAGGGGATCCTTTATGAACGATACTTTTTAATCTAGTTTTGGAAGAAGTTATAAGAGACAGTCAACTTAATAATCAATGAAGTCATCAATGCTTGGCGTATCGCAAGCGGAATAGCAGAAAGTCACGAAAGCACTGTCGTTAGAAGCAGGGAAACTTGGACTAATGACACAGGTCGACATTGAAAAAGTTTTTAAGAGTAATAGGTGATTCTTAAGCATTTTCATGCGATAAAACCGGGAAAAATAATGAAAAAATTCCATCACGTCAGGATTTCCCACAATTTTCATTCCTCCTCCTAGTGGGGGCTCGCAATGGCTATACCAGCTCCCCACCCATCTTATTGCAAAAAAAAACATTATACGAATAGCTTGTTTTTCAAAACAAATCACCGATTTGTGTTCATATTGTGTATAAACTCATAGAAAAATAAAATTAAAAAATAATCACGTAAAGTCAGATATAAGGAAGCTTCTGAAAAATGATGATTTTGAAACAAAGATGGAAGGAATAGAACGGGAGGCTTGGAACAGTTTTAAAGATGCTGTCAACAAGTTTCTAGGCATCAAAAATAACGAAAACTTCAAGAATATTGTAAAAAATATGTTGCTGAAATTTGAAGTATTGGGCTGCTCAATGAGCTTAAAAGTACATTTCCTGCATTTCCACCTAGACTTTTCCCCAGAAAATCTTGGAGCAGTTAGTGAATAACAAGGGGAAAGGTTCCATCAAGATATAAAAGAAATGGAAAGACGATATCAGGGTCGATGGAATGTAAATATGATGGTCGACTACTGCTGGTCGCTGCATAGGGAAGAGACAGGAAACCACAGTGGGAAAAGTTCAACATGAAGGTTTACTCAACAGAAGACGATTCAACGATGAATAAATATAAAATAGATGTAAATATATTTTAAACCATGTACATACATTTTTTATTATAAAATCTTAAAGCAAACCGTTTTAAATGAAAAATGTGCGTTTTAACTGTTTTATTGAAAATTTGACTCCATTTTGTGGAAAATGTTTACGTGATGGGAGAAAACTGAGCTCATATTCGGGTTTAGCATGCCAAAAAACATAAGAATCAGTTGGAATGGTTAAAAAACTTTTAAAAAGTTTTAAAATGCAGACCTGTGTAATAAACGCCGAAAAAAACAAAGTACATGATAATGGTAGCAAAAAATCAGGACATTCAAAGAGAAACCCTAAGGATTGAAGTATCAAATAATAGACGCATAGACGTGGAGATCGTGAAAGGCTTTAGATATCTGGGAGTATGCATCACAGAAGATGGGCATAATTGGGGCAAGGTTGGTGAAGAGAGATAGATGTGCGGGGGCACTCAGTAATTAATAAAAGCGAAAAACGTATCAAGGGGAACTAAAGTACAGATCTGCAAAACAATGCTCAAACCAACAGTAACATATGGCACTGAAACATGAATTATGAATAAAGTCAAGGAAGATAAATTGAATATTTGGGAAATGAAAATATGTATATGTATGTAATATCACGCAATTTATCAAGGCGCAGAGACTTAGATGGCTAGGACATATACAGAGAAGAAAGAACACTCGCATAGTCAAAAGAATACTATCCTTGGACCTAACGACAACAGAAACACGAGGTCGGCCCAGAAACAGTTGGTTCCAGTTGGTAATGACTGATCTCCGAGAAAAAGGAATAAACAAGTGGAGAATAAGAGGGAAAAACAGGAACGAATGGAAGAAGATAATTCAGCAATGGGCCTGAAAGGCCAGCCTATAAAAACTGTATATATACATATATGTAAGTTAGGAAATATGCTCCATATTACCGGGAATGTTCACTTTATAGTGAACATTTTGTAATGGTGAATGAATAGTGATAACGAGATGGAAAGACAACGGGGTAAAGTAAAACTTTATTGAACGCGCATTATCCAAACATCCACACATTTTTGTGAATAGAGGACAGAAAACGATAGAACGTCGATAAGTATTTACCAGCTTCATTCTACCCCATTCTCGAATCTCAAGTCACGGTGTGCCGTTGGATTCCACCTATTAAGAATTACAAAGCATTGACCCAAGTCTCAAAAATTAGAATGCCAGAAAAGTGAAAAAGACGTAAGAAAATTGGAAGAAAGTAATAGTGCTAGGTATTAGTTAAGATACCACTCAAGTTTCAAAAGAACCAGTGTGAAATTGACACTATGTTTTTGAATAACGCAGATCATTGCAAAGTTTACCTTACCATGAGTACTACTAGCGTGATATACTGAAATTTATTTTCGCTCTTTCCATATTCACTTGAATGGAAATAAAAATAATTGTATGAACACAAACGTTGTTAAGGATTGTCTAATCACGTATTGTAGATGAAATAAATGTCTAAATCGTTAAGTCTCTCAATGAGCGAAAAATGTCTGGTTTTCATACAGTGAATTAGAGCGCAACATCCATTATTTTTTCAACATCAGAAGCAAAACCAAGGTTTTAAACTATCGAAAGAGCATAATTATAAAAGACGAATCAAACTAGGCCAGCGAAAATAGAAAAATAAAGGGCAAAATATAAGAGAAAACTCAAAGAAATCAAGAGCGTAAAAATAAGAGTTTAAGTAGTCAGTTCTTTTTATTGAATTTAAGAATATCCAAAGTGAAAGCTTTTCTGATACGGAGTGAAATGGAAACGTCTCTATCGCACTAATTCTTCCTCATCTCTCCAACTTCACCATATCAGAGAAAATCATATTTTTAAATTCTTGCTAATGTTGTATTTACATGTAGACGTACTTTCTTTATCTACTATAAATCTTCTACTATTTAAATTAAAACAATATTATCTTTTGGAATCTATTGATAAATTCTTATTCAGGTAGTGTCAATGATGGAAAAAGAAATTTGTATACTTCGACAGAAGCTATTAGACAACACTACTTCCGTAATAAATTCACTACAAGAACACCTGTGGTACAAATATCGACAACGAATTTGAACCGATTTTCGACAAACGAAAATCAACAATCTGATCAAAATCTAGATTCCAGTATTCAACAGTTTACGGAAAGTAGCGAAGTTGAAGATGTAAGATTGTATGAGATGCGTGGCGACCTTACAAGAGATAAAAACATAGAATCGACTACGGCAGGTAAGTGTAATAGTATAAAAATCAAATCATCCTATTAACTACTGTTTGAGACTATTAGCTACTAAAACTTTCCCCTACATGAAATTGAAGAAAATGAAAATCTTGTGTAATGCTTGAGATAGTAGTTGAATAGTTACATAAATTGTTATCTTCACTCATATAGAGAATGCGTAATGAACGGATATGGAGAGAAAATGATTTATTTGTGTATGCGAAATGATCTTCTCATAGGGAACAGTTTCTGGGACCAACCACTATAAGAGAGATACATATCTTTCGTGGAAGAGCAAAACGAGAGTATAATAGACTGCATAGACTACACCCAAAATATGAAAACCAATATACGAAACATAAAGACGCAAAAAGAAGGTGAATTGGAACACAATAAAGATTGCTAACAGCAGAACTACAAATACAAATGAACACAAAGCAACAAATAGTTGAATATCACAAAATAGCAACCAGCAAATTTAAAAAACCAGAGCAAAAAAGACAGATTACCAGCAGAAAACGGATGATTTACTAGAGAGACATGATAAGCAAGAAATGGCACTAGAAGAGACGTCCAGAACTTTGAAAGAAAAAACAAAAAAGAGCACAGTGGTGGAGTAAAGACTTTTACAATTTTTGAAATGATATAAATGAAGAATATAGAACAAATAACAGAAAATGTTGGATTCTAATAAGATCAATTAATGGAAGAAAAAAAGAAAGAAATAACATCAATCAAGAATACCGCAAATGAATTAAAAACGAGAACGCAAGACATACTTGAAATATGGAAAGAATTCTTCACACTAAAATTCACATATGGAGTAACGTACACAGATCCACTACCAGGATCAGGAACATGAGATGAATATAATCAAGAACTTGAAGAAATAAATATGGAAGAAGTAGAGAAAGCCCTGAGTAGAATAAAAATAGGAAACGCCTGCGGTGCGGACAAGATAGAACCGGATATGATAACATGGCTCAGGTATGTGGGAAAGAAATGGATCCTTGACAAGACATGTGAAACTAACAAAATTCCTGCGGATGGGGAAAACAACCTCAGCACTCCCATATATAAATGCAATCAAAGTCAGTGCGAAAACTACCCAGACAACACACGAACGTCCCATGAATGTCCTAAGGATATCCAATCTTGGACATACGTATATTCATAGGATGTCCATATTATAGACTGTGAACATCCTATGTACGTCCATTGCATGTCCATTTGTCACAAATTTGGATGTTCTGAAGACGTCCCATAATGGACGTTCCATGGATGTCCAATGTGGGACCTTCTATAGATGTTCAACGCAGGAAGTTGTGTGGATTCAATGCGAATTATGTATTGAGGAAACAAAAATATTTACATAATACTTTTATTACGCATACAAAAAAATATCTACATAAGTACATATCAATCGGTATTGCGGATTCCTAGAACCTCCAGTTTTCCCTTATTCCTCTCTTTCGCTCGCCTCAACCAACTTTTTACAGCGAACTCAGTTTCTTTAATCGAAAGTACACTTGTTGCCGGATTTCGTAAAGCTGGTTCTAAAAAGGAAAAGGGACAAATACATTTATAAACAGTAATTTTTAAGGTCCCAAAGATCTTCTTCTTGGCCCTCTGCCAACTGTATTGGTATACTAAACCATTGGTTATACGCCTGCTAAGGCATCGTCGAACAAAATCATATGATGTTTGTCCTCCAATGTTTGATATTTCATTTATCTGAAATAATTATATAACTCAATAAGTTTAATAAGCAAAATACAAATACTTAACCTCACTATTAGGTATGCTTCGATAAGATGTTCTATTGCTGATTTGGTGTAGTCTCTACATACACTGACCTGGCGTGACAACAAACACTAAAAACGAATATCTATGAAAACTGGGTATGACTGATTGTG
Organism: Chrysina gloriosa; assembly: GCA_038088585.1. Lineage (NCBI taxonomy): Eukaryota > Metazoa > Arthropoda > Insecta > Coleoptera > Scarabaeidae > Chrysina > Chrysina gloriosa. Next base: position 55,308,080 of record CM076087.1, read on the forward strand.
AGTGTAGCATAGAAAAAATAAAACAATAGTTAAGTTGTACGTACCACGCTTAATTACTTCGTTAGCATCTAAAAATGACTGAAGCACGTGTTATTTATCCGGCAACGTACAACCTTTTGTCTATGGCACTCGGCAATGGTCGTTCACGTCGAATAAGGCCAACTACAGCTATTAATCCTGGCGCATAAATTTAATAATATTGTAAAATCTTTGTTTAAACACCTCATCACTTTAAATATAATAATTATGTGTTCGTACCTGCCTACATATATTGTATTGTCTTAAAAACATATTGGGTCGGGATAAATTTTTGTGTTTATATTATATATCGTAATTTATCAGTAAGCTTACCCTGTTCCACAAAAATTCCTCAAAAATATATAAATTTCTGTAGCGAGGTTTATTGTGAATGACTGTATATTGGATACCTACTATATAAATATAAATCGTTGATATTTATAAGAACAACCCTTTACAATTGGCTCTTCTTAATTTGGACACAAAATGGACATTCCATGGACATCCATTCTTGGACATTCCATGGATATCCATTGTTGGATATCCTTACGATGTTCAGGATAGGTCCATGGACATCGGGACCTATTTTGGACATAAAATGGACGTCCACATGATATCCGGTGCTGTGACACTGCTGTCTGGGTATAAGGCAATATGTCTATCGACACTATGCTTTAAGTTCCATACTAAAATAATATAAAACCATATATGTATTTAATAGGACACAAATTGAAAGAAGAACCAGAAGTTTATGGAAAAGGGAAATAAATGAATGATAATATCCATATCCGTATAACATGAAAGTAAAACAACGGCTATGGAGATGAAATTTTTGAGAAAAATTGCGGGGAGAAGTAAAATGGAAAAAATGAAGAACGAACATATTAGAAATATGACAAATCAAGAAAATATATATTAAATAAAATTGAAAGTCAACTGGATTGGTACGGTCGCATAGTACGAATGCAACAAAAGAGTCTAACAAAGAAAATAATAGAGGCCAAAAGTAACAATAGAAGAAAAAAGGGAAGACCAAGAAAAGAAATGGATTGATAGAATAAGAGTTGGGACGGAAGCGAGGGAATACCACAGAAGAAATTTAAAAAAATGGGTATAGACCGGATATTGGAACAAATGGAACAAATCATCGTAAGATTCGGAGATAATCCGACGCTGAATATAGGATATACGAGAAGCAGAAGAAGATTGGTAACATAATGTTTGTTATTATTATCATTATTATTATATAAAAAGATGTCAATACACTAAACACTAAATAAGTTATTATTTTTTCAGTTCCACGCACAACACGGTTGTCTTTTACAAAGTTGATATCTTCAACAGCGAGACCATTCTCTTCACCGTCTACTCCAAGCATAACAACCGCTTTCCCCTTAACAACTCAAAAAATTATTTTGAAAAGGACAAGACCGCCATCTTACGAAGACACAACTAAAACCGAAACACGAAAGAAGACACCTCTAACCGACTATAATAGTGACTTTACTGGATTACTGGCAGACCTGCCCGAGCATAGTAAGGTTATTATACACAGCGGCGGAGTTATACAGTGCCTTGATCAGGGCAATTTTCCACATCCAGTTTCTTGCAAAAAGTTTATTTCCTGCGCGAAAATGGAAACTGGTAAAGTAGTAGGATGGGAGTATACCTGCCCTAAGAATTTAAGTTTCGATCCAATAGGAGGAATGTGTAATTGGTCGGCCGATTTGGGGTGCGATGAATAAGTAGTATAATACATAAAAGGTTTAGATGTTTTATTTATTTTTTATACATTATTATTGAAGACTGTTACTCTAAAAGTAGAACTGCATGATATCTTTTATGAATGTAATTATAGGTGTTTAGAGTTACATAATGCAACAACTTTTCTCAATAATATTTTGTCGAATTATTGACCGAAACGACGACTTTATTTTAACAAAAATGTTTTTTTCTCAATTGTTATTATGGCGGTGATTTTTAAAAAGTAGAAATGTGCGGTAAATTCTTTCAGACCAAGCAGGGCGGCATCTCAAAAAATTAAAACGAAATTCAAAAGTGTTTGATTAGATATACCTATAGTGAAGTAAATCTGGGGACAGACTGTATATATCCTAATGTTTCCGAAAATACGAAGTAAAACAATTAGTTATGTAATTATTATTCTGCGCATTTACTTGATTCACTATTTTAATAATGACATTGTTTATATTTTATATAAATTTACACCATAAGAATATATGCATGTTGTATGATTTATTTATTTCAGTTTAATTTCTTTAAGTAGCTAGAACGAAAATTGTAGTAAAATTGTATGCGTTACTTTTTATTCAAATAAATATTATATAATATAATATACATAAAGCATACTTTTTATGCCCTTATTTACACATAACAGTAGTAATACACACAACATTTTTATATCTTGCTAGATACTAGATAATAGAATAAATTATCAAATATTTATGTACAATTTATTGGATACCTATATAAAACTAAATTAAAGATTAAAAAAGTTGAAAACAAAGGGGGGTAGTAACAATTTATATTTTGAGGAGCGAGAAACAATCTTCTGTGCGATACAGTAAAACAATATATTAGGAATAATTAGATATTTTATTCGTTATATCGTACAATAATTAAACAAATAACATTACACTAGTCATTCATCCTTTAAATGCAATACGAATTTGGCAAATTCTGAAGGGGGCTAAACTACGTAAGGGTTTTATTGAATAGGGCGATGATTCGTTAACGGTTAAGAAACACTGGCTTACAATTAGATCGTTGGCGTATTTATAGAAGGGTGAAGGTCCCAAAATCGCAATCTAAAACTCCCTTCATCGCATCGGTTGAAGCAGGAATTACGCTTGGTTTCATTCTCCACGCCAACAGTGCACACCACTGACCTTGTCAAGCAGAATTTATGTTTCATGGATATAAAATATAATGTTAAGCATTCCTATTCTTCAGAATATTTCAGATGAGTGTGTTTTAATTAATTAAGAAAGGTTTTGTTTTCCAACAATTTCTACGAAAATATTTCCATTACTTTTTTTGTATGTTTCTAAAGTTTCCTACAAATGGAAATTTTTATTTTGTATCTACATTGATAGTTTGTAAATACATACATCATCATATTCCTCTTATACCAAAAGGTGGTGTCGAGGAGGATATTTTATATGGCTTCAAAATTGAATTCATTATTTTCAAGTGTATCGAAAAAATACTACTAAGGACATGGGAATTTGGATTAAATGAAACAATTTTAATTATACATATATTATCAGTAGTAAATGTATATATATATATATATTTCGTGACCTTTTTATACTTATCTTATATGATAGAGATCTACCACTAATAGGTCAATAAAACAAGGCTGGTTTGAATGATAGTTATATTTTCAGAACGTTTACAAACGTCTTCGGAACACCTTCGTCAGTGAAAATATAACTAGATAAATATATAAACAAACTTTTGTTTTTTATTTGGGACTCAACAAAATAACTAGTGACTAGGATTTCTTGATATAGAGGATGTGTAACCAACTTTTATATATATATAAATTATAAAAACTAAATTAATGTGTAAACATACATGCAAATTAAGTAAAACCTTATATCAAAAAATCTTTGTCGAAACCTTAACAATTCTGTTCAAGGACTAGAGAAAACCAAATTCAAAAACCTAGCCAAAGGTTTCCTTCTTAAGAAATGCAAATGTCATTTTAACAAATTGCTATATACATTACTTAAATTTTGAATATCGGTCCTGAAATTAATAGTTTTAGTGTCTTTCTGTATATTTATCATTTCATATATTAGTCTTTTTTATAATTATTCTCTGTTTTTAATATAATTGTGTTTTCAAAATCAAAGTAATGCCCAAGATCTTTGTAATGTTTTGTTACAGCGGTCATTGCACCAAAATCATTATTTAAAGAATACTTATGGCTATACAACCTTTTCTTTAAATATTGTTTCGTCTGACCGATGTAACAACCATCACAGTCTTTACAGTTTATTTTATAAACTACATTACTCTGATTTTGTTTAATTATTTTGGATTTAGTATTAGTAAAAGAGATCTGTTACTATAATTTGGAATGAAAGTAATGTTTATGTTGTTTTTATTAAATTCTTTTTTTTATTTTATTTTTTTATTTTTTTATTTTTCGCTTAAACCTTTTATAAGGAATAGCGCTATTCCTTATAAAAAAGGTTTAAGCGAAAAATAAAAAAGAATTTAATAAAAACAACATAAACATTACTTTCATTCCAAATTATAGTAACAGATCTCTTTTTACTAATACTAAATCCAAAATAATTAAACAAAATCAGAGTAATGTAGTTTATAAAATAAACTGTAAAGACTGTGATGGTTGTTACATCGGTCAGACGAAACAATATTTAAAGAAAAGGTTGTATAGCCATAAGTATTCTTTAAATAATGATTTTGGTGCAATGACCGCTGTAACAAAACATTACAAAGATCTTGGGCATTACTTTGATTTTGAAAACACAATTATATTAAAAACAGAGAATAATTATAAAAAAGACTAATATATGAAATGATAAATATACAGAAAGACACTAAAACTATTAATTTCAGGACCGATATTCAAAATTTAAGTAATGTATATAGCAATTTGTTAAAATGACATTTGCATTTCTTAAGAAGGAAACCTTTGGCTAGGTTTTTGAATTTGGTTTTCCCTAGTCCTTGAACAGGATTGTTAAGGTTTCGACAAAGATTTTTTGATATAAGGTTTTATTTAATTTGCATGTATGTTTACACATTAATTTAGTTTTTATAATTTATATATATATATAAGTTGGTTACACATCCTCTATATCAAGAAATCCTAGTCACTAGTTATTTTGTTGATAGTCCCAAATAAAAACAAAAGTTTGTTTATATATTTATCTAGTTATATTTTCACTGACGAAGGTGTTCCGAAAACGTTTGTAAACGTTCTGAAAATATAGCTATCGTTCAAACCAGCCTTGTTTTATTGACCTATTAGTGGTAGATCTCTATCATATAAGATTATCAGTAGTGATAATACAGGAAGAATAACTAAAAGATACTTACTTTCGTCTGACAAATTTTACATGGCACCACACAAATTTTGAATACAGTCGTGAAGAACTGATTGGTAGTATTCTAAAACATCTGATTAATATATTAAGTAACTATTGATTTTGGGGTGGCTATAAACAGAAATCTGCAAACAAAAATTGCCAATTTAGGGTCATTACCATTATCAGATTTTCTAGTATTATTCTCATCCACATCGCTTTAAGATGTTATATGGGATTCATTATCTGATTTGCTCATATTTGCTTAATAACTATAATCTGGCTGTTTAGGCACCAATTGTAGATATCTTTAAAATAGACAGGCAAAACGGCATTAAAAATTTGGCAAATATCCATTTAAAACATATAATAGACATGTGAGAAATTAGATATATCTGTTCCACTTATTTTATTTCCCACATATATGAACTGTACAATATAGTAAAAGGATATTATTTGGAAGTATTACAACTAATAGTATTTGGAAATACTGTGGTTTAAAAGTAATAAATTAATTTAGAGAGCCCACTGAGCATTTTCCTGCGGCCCGAATCAATTTTGAAAACAGCCAGATAATGTGGCCCGCGAGCGTGTTAAAAACCGTATTTGAAAACAACTCGCGCTTACATACACACAGGCATCACGACGATTGATTCGGTCTATCTCGGCTGTGATCGGCCGCACACGCCTCCCACTTCCGTCGCGCCGTGTGCCGCTGCCCAATCACTTTATTGTCCTTGCGCCTTACGTAAGTACGTAAGTTTTCTTCTAGCTTCTTTCAGAAAGTTCTATCGCGCAAAAACACAGCTGACGCTATCTGAACATTCCAGAAAAGAACTGTCGAGAAATCACATTTCCATATATAAGCCAAGGCCGCTCGGTTGAATTCAGTCAGTTGCTATAGAATTGCGAGTTCAGTTGCGTACTTATTGTTACAACACGTAACAGTACTCATTGTTATAAATACTAAAGTTTTCAACATGACTCTTTCAAAACCAAGTGGAAGTAAGAGGAAACTCGTACATGAGCATCGTATCTTTCAAGAAAAGTGGGTATTAGAGGATTTTGCTGTGAAGTAAAGGACAACATTATTTGCTTGATTTGTACAGGATAATTTTCTATGGCTCGTATGTATATATACAAGATAATCGATAAAGTGATTAAACATTAAATCATATATATCATATTTTGTTTCCTCATTTTAAATGTTGTATTACTTTAACATATTTTTTTCATTTTCCTTTTTCCATTACCTCTCCAACATCAAAGTATTTTTCCAAATTCTGGGTGGCTTTCACAATTTCGCCGTGCACTGATTGATCCTTTTTCATTGGACTGCAATCACGTCAGTTCTTGGTCGGTATATAAAGTTTTACTTTCTGGGTTTCATTGAGTTTATTGAAGTGAATACTTCTTAAGGGACAGCGAACCCGCTCGAGCGTAAGCGTAAGAACGTAAGCGTAAGAGCGAAAGCGTAAAAACGTAAGCGATAGATTTGGAGAGGGAGCGTGCTTGCTTCGTCTGAAACAGAAGCAGAACCAGAGAAAGTATGATGTGCGAGCAGAAGCCGACGAGTCGGGAGGTCAAAGCAGAAGGGATACGTGCCGTGCCTGGGAAGCAAAGACAGAGAGAGTATGATCGGCGAGCGAGAGGCGACGAGCCAGGCGATTAACGTTGAACCACAATAGATGCTACGCTCAAAAATACATAAACACAAAAAAGGATAAAAGAAAACATCATACATGAAACCTCCGAAACAGATTTCATACAACCTAATCCCACTAATTGATAATTGATGATCCAAATCATCAAAAAGCACGTGGAACGAAAACGCGATAACCTCCACGTAAGAAATACGACAATTAATGGGTATTCACTTCAGACGTGCGTAAACCACACGCACACCATTTTTTCCAGACCTTTATTAAATGCTACGTTTAGATTTGCCACAGAATATGTTGTAAGTCGTACGAACTTTTATGACCTCAGCGTCGATTGATCCTTAAATATGAACTTTTACTAAAATTCGTACGACTTTGTTGCATACTTTATACAAAAAATTAAGAGCTTCTTCCTTGCCATATAGCCATTATAACCATGACTTCTTATCGCTGAATGCAGTTTCTTATTCTAGTATTCTGTTCTGTTGCAGCCCTTATTATTACTGTTAATTTTGATGCTAAAGTCTTAGGATTTAGTTTGATCTCTTTCGTTATTCTACGTTCTTCGCGCTAATTACTAATTCTGCTTAAACTATCTGGTTTGTCATGTATTCTTCCTTCTTTAAATTGGTTTTGTTATATATCCTATTGTAGATCGGCTTTTATTTATGACACTTCTAATTTGTTTTAAACCTTTCTGATGTTGTGAAATTATTAATACACGCATGTCAATTGAAATCTTCTTTCTTTTTTGTCCATTTTGTTAACACTGCTTTAACAAACTTATCTTATATGATAGATCTCTATCATATAAGATAAGTATAAAAAGGTCACGAAATATATATATATATATACATTTAACAAACTTATAGAAACTAGATAACAGATGTTGAAACGGCTAATTCCCGGTCTTAGTCAAATAATGGTAGATAAATAGAGAAATTCCTGAGATATGTATATATACTAGGAGACCCGGCAAACTTCGTTTTGCCCAAATTTTGATTTCGACTTTTCTTTTTCCTAAACCTTCACGTAGCAATTACGAACAAGCCCGCAGAAGGAAGTATCCAATTTGGTCCAGTCGTTTTCAAGTTTTACCACGATCCATTTATATATATACAGAAGAAAGATGTAACTCCATATGTACGAATACGAGTGTGAGGGATATTTTAGACTCTTTTTAATATTTCTATCGTTTATTCAGACAAATAATGAGCGAATGAGCTTACATTTTAAATTTATCGTGAACATATGGTCTTTGAAGTATTATAGAAATAACTTAACATAATAGTGTGCAACAAAGTTCATGAATCATGATGTTTGTTTCTCTTTTGCTAGTAGTGTGCGAATAATACCGTAAGCAACTGCTCGTAGTAGTGAAATGGGCAATGATTTTGCATCATGTTTTATCCATCTACCCATATTTATGTCTCAGTAAGAACAAGTTATATCAAATCTATATTTCTTACACCTTAAACCTTAGGCTTTCAAAAGAGTATAGAACAGTTTTCAAGATACTTAATGAACTGTAATAACGTAAATCCTATTCATGCACACCAAAGTTCCCACTAGTCGAGAATATTTTTCTAGATACTTTTTAGAGCGAAAGATTATTTTGAGAAAGGTCACTACATCATCGCAAATCGCGTAGAAGCAGTCATTTGACGTTGACAGTACGTATCTCTATCTCCAACAGTTCTCCTTTTCTACTAAAAGCTCCTGCAAGAAGGTATATATTAAAACAAACAAATACCAACCCCAAGCTGTCTTAATATTTTCCATGTAACTCTACCCCAATAAATCAATCAAGACTGAACGACCGAAGAAGCCATCATCTTTGTTTGCTCCGTTGGCAGAGAAACACCGACACTAGATTTCATTCGAAAACGGTGTGGTAAGGAGTTATATTATGTGTCAAAAAATCTATATAAATTGAGTCCACCTGACAATTCCTTCAAGCAAACAGAAATTAAACGAAATTATTTGTTTCCGTTACCTGCTTCTTCCAAACTCATGCTGTTTGATAACAATAAAAGCCCATTAAACATACATTTCATAAAGTATGTACTTATCAGACTATATATCTTGTTTTATTGAGTGATTACCTGACACCAGTTTCGATTAAACATAGAATATTACACTAGTAATAAAAATTTACTTTGATATATTGAATATAATACACTAATAACTTTATATAAGTCCGTTGCTATGGTTCGTAAGGAAACGCATCTTTCGTCTTCTAGTGCATAGGGTTGCATATCTCCAACATAAGTATTTCTTTATACATACTACTAAATTAAGTAATACCAGTTCTATATGTCCCTTTGGATCCATTCACTGTGCGAGTTATAAGTTATAACATATATGAACAAGAATGCTGGAGCGACATTTTACTGTGAGTCCTCTCTTGTGATCACATTGTTTAAGAGCTGATTTTTCGTTTCCTATTATTTTCTTTCTGGGTATCTCTTAAATAAAATAAAAAATGTGTACTGCTTTACTAAATATATCTAAAGAGTAACGAGTGTTTGAATTGAAATATATTACTGCCTATAATTGAGAAATAATAATAATATTCATAATAATAGTAATAATAGTCCATAAGGAAGCGATATTTCTTAGAATTGCTTTATTAGTATTTAGATCTGATGAATATAAAAAAATAATTTGGCTTACAGAAAAAAAAAAATTATGTACTATAACTACTAAACGTAAACTGACTTTTAATATAAATATTCAAGCTGATGGTCGTTTACTTCTTAACACTTGTTAAGTCAAAGTAATATTTCTTCTTGAACTTATCAAGCATTTATGGAGCTATTAAGCAAATTATTTGACGTGTTCGGTGTTGTAAGTCATTTAGGTTATTAGGTATACTTATATATACCTTTGAAGTAGTCCCACAATAAAAAAATCTAACGATGTTGCTGCTTCTCCTGATCCATTTGTAGGGGGAAAGAAACACTCGAATGAGTGCATATAGTGAGGTGGTGTACGATTTTGCTGAAACAAACTTGATCACTCAATAGGACCGACCGGAAAATAGAACCGCTAAGGTATAAACAAGTTCTAAGAAACTCTAAGTAGTGTTCCACGGTTAACACTTATTCAGGAAAATATGATTTCTACATTGGATTACCTATAATTTTAGCCCATACATCAATTTTCTGATGCTGTGTGTGTAGGTACCTTCTGTATTCAAAGTCAATGGTGATTTACGTAAATTACCTAACCTCCCTGTGCTTAATTAGAAAACTACTTTAACTATTCGCAGACGCGCGTTTCGCGGTCATACCGTTCATCACTGCGACTGTGTGAAGTAGTTTTCATTTCTATAGAAGCTCTATATAAGCCCGGGTGTTAGATATTCGTACATATGAGAGTTCAATTACGAAATTTGGCCATAATGTACTAATTACGCTTTTTGCAACTATTTGATTCTACAGAAGTAGACAACTTGTTTTGCCACAAACTCCTCTAGTAGCTACAATCGCACACTCGGCTAGCCCGCCGTGGGAAAATTGTGCTTAATTAGAAAACTATTTTTACTATTCGCAGACGCGCGTTTCGCGGTCATACCGCTCATCAGCGCGACTGTGTGAAGTAGTTTTCATTTCTATAGAAGCTCTATATAAGCCCGGGTGTTAGATGTTCGTACATATGAGAGTTCAATTACGAAATTCGGCCATAATGTACTAATTACGCTTTTTGCAACTATTTGATTCTACAGAAGTAGACAACTTGTTTTGCCACAAACTCCTCTAGTAGCTACAATCGCGCTCTCGGCTAGCCCGCCGTGGGAAAATTGTGCTTAATTAGAAAACTATTTTCACTATTCGCAGACGCGCGTTTCGCGGTCATACCGCTCATCAGTGCGACTGTGTGAAGTAGTTTTCATTTCTATAGAAGCTCTATATAAGCCCGGGTGTTAGATGTTCGTACATATGAGAGTTCAATTACGAAATTCGGCCATAATGTACTAATTACGCCTTTTGCAACTATTTGATTCTACAGAAGTAGACAACTTGTTTTGCTACAAACTCCTGTAGTAGCTACAATCGCGCACTCGGCTAGCCCGCCGTGGATAAATTGTGCTTAATTAGAAAACCACTTTTACTATTCACAGACGCGCGTTTCGCGGTCATACCGCTCATCAGTGCGACTGTGTGAAGTAGATTTCATTTCTATAGAAGCTCTATATAAGCCCGGGTGTTAGATGTTCGTACATATGAGAGTTCAATTACGAAATTCGGCCATAATGTACTAATTACGCTTTTTGCAACTATTTGATTCTACAGAAGTAGACAACTTGTTTTGCCACAAACTCCTCTAGTAGCTACAATCGCGCTCTCGGCTAGCCCGCCGTGGGAAAATTGCGCTTAATTAGAAAACTATTTTCACTATTCGCAGACGCGCGTTTCGCGGTCATACCGCTCATCAGCGCGACTGTGTGAAGTAGTTTTCATTTCTATAGAAGCTCTATATAAGCCCGGGTGTTAGATGTTCGTACATATGAGAGTTCAATTACGAAATTCGGCCATAATGTACTAATTACGCTTTTTGCAACTATTTGATTCTACAGAAGTAGACAACTTGTTTTGCCACAAACTCCTCTAGCAGCTACAATCGCGCTCTCGGCTAGCCCGCCGTGGGAAAATTGTGCTTAATTAGAAAACTATTTTCACTATTCGCAGACGCGCGTTTCGCGGTCATACCGCTCATCAGTGCGACTGTGTGAAGTAGTTTTCATTTCTATAGAAGATCTATATAAGCCCGGGTGTTAGATGTTCGTACATATGAGAGTTCAATTACGAAATTCGGCCATAATGTACTAATTACGCCTTTTGCAACTATTTGATTCTACAGAAGTAGACAACTTGTTTTGCTACAAACTCCTGTAGTAGCTACAATCGCGCACTCGGCTAGCCCGCCGTGGGTAAATTGTGCTTAATTAGAAAACCACTTTCACTATTCACAGACGCGCGTTTCGCGGTCATACCGCTCATCAGTGCGACTGTGTGAAGTAGTTTTCATTTCTATAGAAGCTCTATATAAGCCCGGGTGTTAGATGTTCGTACATATGAGAGTTCAATTACGAAATTCGGCCATAATGTACTAATTACGCATTTTGCAACTATTTGATTCTACAGAAGTAGACAACTTGTTTTGCTACAAACTCCTGTAGTAGCTACAATCGCGCACTCGGCTAGCCCGCTGTGGGAAAATTGTGCTTAATTAGAAAACTACTTTCACTATTCGCAGACGCGCGTTTCGCGGTCATACCGCTCATCAGTGCGACTGTGTGAAGTAGTTTTCATTTCTATAGAAGCTCTATATAATAATAAAACAAGTTGTCTACTTCTGTAGAATCAAATAGCTGCAAAATGCGTAATTAGTACATTATGGCCGAATTTCGTGATTGAACTCTCATATGTACGAACATCTAACACCCGGGCTTATATAGAGCTTCTATAGAAATGAAAACTACTTCACACAGTCGCACTGATGAGCGGTATGACCGCAACCGTGTGACAGTTCGCGGATTTTTACGCTCTCTTAAGTTTTTCCTTTTGTTGGTGTACGTCCTTTGCGATTTTGATCTTCTTTTTGCGAGTGCTAGTTATACTGCCTCCGTGATTGTCCACAAATAAAAAAACATTTATAGAATCCGGACAACTTGTGTATGAGCAACGTTAAAAGACTGACAGAGCGCGATTCGCGCCGTGAGCGTGACGATTTCGATGAGATCGAAGAATTTGACAACCCGCCCAGCATCGATCCGCTAGGCAGACCGGTAGTTACCAAATTATCGAAAACTATCCCAGAGGAGGACACTGCAAGAGCTCGTGCGAATGCAGCCCAAAAAATGACCACTCTACAAGATCACTTCACAGTAGAAGTTGCGAACCGCTTTAACGCACTGGCGTCAACATCAGTTGAAGGAAATGACGTCGAAATGCGAGAGGTGGAGCAATCGACCTTCGCCGCCCTAATCTCCGAGGGAAACGACGACATCACTGCTACTGCAGGAAAGAGCCCCCGACCACCACCGATCTACTTCCCAGGTAGGCTTGAAAAAACCTACGCCGAATTTCGACGAAAAGTCGACGCGATTTCAAAAAATTACCATCTTCAATTCACTGCCAAAGACACGATTTTATATTTTAAAGACCTACATGATTATAAAAGGTTTATTGAATTATACAAAAATACCTTCCCATTCCACACATTCACGCCAAAAATGAACGCAAGCATGCGTTTCTTCTTAGAGGATTGCACAATGATGTCGAAAGCGAAGAAATACAACTTGAACTGGAGGAATTGGGTTTTCCACTGAAAAGAATCGACAAAATCAGAATAACAAAATACCCCATGTTTCTTATAGTGGTAGACAAACAGCTCACTTTAGGCATTCTAAGCCAAAAGATCAAGAGGTTACAGAATATGTCCGTTTTCTTTGAACCTCATTATTCCAAAACGGAAATAATTCAATGTAAGATGTGTCAGCAATGGGGGCATGCGACCCTCAATTGCTACTACAAAGTGAGTAGATGCGTGAAATGCGCGGATGCGCATCGCTCGTACGAGTGTATGAAACCTCGTGACACATCTGCCAAGTGCTGTAATTGCGGGGGTGCTCATCCGGCTTCAAGCACCACTTGCAAGGTATATCAGGAACTGGTGGAAGCAAGGAAAATTAAGAAAGAGAAAACCGAAGCACTGAGGGAAGCCCAACGTATGAAAACCAATCCGCAACACTACATGGACGCGCCTGCCCCTTCTAGGAACGCATGGGTTTCACAAACAGCCGCGAGTCAACAAAACAGTGGAGTGCGCGCCACACAGACGAAAAACAGTTTCAGTGTCGGAGCAAACAATTTCCCCCTCCTCCCTCGTACCGAACGGGAACGTAGACAAAATCACGTAACTGGCCCCGTAAGTTCTCCCGTGAATCCCTCAGAGAGCTTCCCTGTGATCAATCCCGCAACGAACATATGTGATAGCAGCATTGAACAACTAAATGCACAACAAACCACAAACAATCTAATGGGCGACTTAAATTATCTCAGTGACATTGGTAACTCACTAAACGAAATTAACTCAATAGTGAATTTAAGGTGGCTCGCGATTAAACTGCGCGTCTTAAAACAACAAATAAGTGCGGGAAATACTCTCCTCAACTACCTAGCCGCGATCGATGCGTTCAATAGCCAGCGTGATGGCTATTAAACAGCTGATTTGAAATGCGAACACTCTCTCAAACAAATTGGAAGAGTTTATCGACTTTCTAAATACACAAAGCATCGACATTGCACTGGTGTTAGAAACAAAAGTGCGGGAGTTAAACACTATTCGAGTGCGCGGTTTTAACGTAGAGGAGCGCGCAGGCCGCAACGGACAAGGAGGGGTCGCAATTCTCGTGCATAACATTCCATATTGGAGAGTAGGACTCATCGAACTGGAAACCATCGACGTCGAGGCCGTGGCAGTCCAATTAGCAAACCACACCATCATCGTGGCTTGCTATAACAGTCCAAGAATAAGAATATGTCAGAACCAGCTCGACGTTTTATTTTCCTTCTCGCACAGGACTATTTGTGCTGGTGACTGGAACGCCACTATTCGTGGGGATGCCATCAGAACAAGTCTAACGGAAATAGGTTGTTGAATTATGTGCACAACAACAACATAATAATCCACCATCCGGACGGCCCTACGCACTACCCCTCGAATGGAACGACCCCCACTACTATTGACCTCGTTTTGTCGGCGAACGTGGTTCATATCGGTGCCGTCGAAACAGGACAACTACCTTCGGATCACCTGCCGCTGCTATTAGAAATCGGAGGTGTTCCGCGACGTAACAGAAGAAGAAGAGTGTTTGACTACGCGCACGCAAATTGGAGAAAATTCCGGAATATACTACAGGAGAAACCCTTCCACACCACTATCGAAGATATCAACACCCTCGAGGAAATGGTCGAAACAGTGACCGAAAATATCAGCAGAGCCGCCAAAAATTCCATTCCAACTAGATTCACGGATCCACACCATTACAGCGAGTTACCACCAGATATTAAAGTGGTCATCACCGAACGTAACAGGATCCGTCGTGCATTCCAACGTACGCGTGACGTGGTGTTCAGATGCAGGATGAATGCCCTAACCAGCAGCATCCGGGATGATCATCAAGCACAGAAACGAAATGTATGCACGGCGTTTTCAACAGATCAACATTAAAGACGGTTCAATCTGGCGCCTCAACAAGAACTTAAGGAAGCCGTTCCGACCAATCAAGATACTAGAAGAGGATGATGGTTCGTTTGCGGTTTCGGACGAACAAATTTCGAACAAAATTTCAAAATCCTTCCAGGAATTCCACAGGACCCCGGAAACCGAACAAAACATCGAAGAAAATGTAAGCAGGACGGTTACTAGTTTTCTCACACAGCACCCAGTAAATCCCATCGATTCCCATCCCTTCCTTACAACGCCCGCATATATCAAAAAAGCTAATAAATAGGTCCCCGCCTTAAAATAGCTCCCGGTCCCGACTCCATACAGAACGTACTTCTAAAAAATATCCCTAGAAAAACCTTATTACACATTTACTACATCATAAACGCCATCATTCGTCTCCAATATTTCCCAAATTCCTGGAAATCCGCAATAGTTATTCTCATACTGAAACCAGGAAAAATCCCATACATTCCAATAGGGTATCGTCCGATATCACTGCTACCAGCGCTATCCAAGATTACCGAAAAGATACTAAAAAAACAAATAATAAAACATACAGAAAATAAGCATATCATCCCGGATCAACAGTTCGGTTTTCGGGAGGCACACAACTCAGAACAACAAGTATTATTACCGAGACGACGATGGCGTTCAACAAAAGGCAGCACACAGCGTTCATGTTGGTGGATATAGAGAAAGCTTTTGATCGGGTGTGCATTAACGGGTTAATCGGTAAAATGATAACACTCGATTTTCCACACCCGCTCATCACGCTAATAAGATCCTATCGCAGTAATAGGAATACCAGGGTCAGAATAAACGCCACAACTTCCGCAGCCTACGACATCGAAGCAGACATACCGCAAGGGTCGGTGTTGGGGCCTATCCTGTACAACATCTACACCCACGACATTCCTGAATTCCCTAACATAAATCTAGCTCTATACGCCGATGATACCGCCAGATACACTCACTCCGCCTTCTCGCCGTTGGTAGCTCTCCAGAAAATTCAGAACTACATACCTCGGTATGAAAAATACCTGAAAACCTGGAAGCTATCAGCGAATCCTAAAAATCCTCAATTGCTATCTTTACCCGACGTACCAACCCTTTCAACGTACTGAGTTACCCCAAATTCCTTCAAACTACCATCCCCCACGTTAGTCCTATAAGGTATCTAGGCATATATTTAGACACCCGCCTGAGATTCCACCTCCATATCCAAAACAACATCCATAAAACCTCTTCCATAATCCGAAAGCTCTTTTTCATTCTTGTAAGCCCCAACACTCCAAGAAAAATAAACTCCTACTCTATAAAACAATTCTGAGGCCCATCTTAACATACGGAGTAGCAACATACAGTAACGTCTCTAAAACAAATATACAGCGCCTGCAACGATATCAAAATAAATGCCTGCGTCTGGCCCTAGGCGTGGGCCGATACACTTCAGCGCGAACGCTGCACCTGATGGCCGAAATACCAACAGTAGCAGAGTTTATCCAACAGAAAGCGATCAAGTTCTACAAAGCTACAATTCATCATGACAACCCATTAATAAGGAATATAACGGCTGTCAGAGGCGTAGCCACAAAACACCCGCTCCCATTCACAAACCTAAACCTGGAGTAAAACCAACAACAACTACACGCTAATAACCGCAGACGGAGCACCACACACACCAATGCATACGGAAAGAGAGGTTTTTTATTTAAATTTTTCCCCCAACCTCCCGAGAATTACAACAACTCACAGCATACGAAGCTAAGTGGTAGTGCGGGAGAGACTAATTTCTACTCGCGTGCTTAACAGCTACCCGAACGCATATGTACAATTAGTTAATATTGGCATACAAAGTCGAATTGTATATGCTTATAGCTAATGTAGCTTAGTATAGGAAAATTTGATATGATACATATATATACATCGTTACGACTGTAATAATTACTCATGTATAATAAAGAGATTTTTAGATTGATTGAGATTGATTGGTATAACCGCGAAACGCGCGTCTGCGAATAGTGAAAGTAGTTTTCTAATTAAGCACAATTTTCTCACGGCGGGCTAGCCGAGTGCGCGATTGTAGCTACTACAGGAGTTTGTGGCAAAACAAGTTGTCTACTTCTGTAGAATCAAATAGCTGCAAAAATGCATAATTAGTACATTATGGCCGAATTTCGTAATTGAACTCTCATATGTACGAACATCTAATACCTAACCTCCTGCCTATAATGTCGGAGATCTTAGTGGCCAAGGCAAATTGTTGACATGGATCTCTTCAAGAGTTCAATGTAGTTCCTCCAATGTGAGGAGGGACCATCATCTTCCGTAATAGGTCTTTTACAACAAACTCATTCAAGGGATTTATTGAATTCCTTCCACTAGAAGATGTTGTTTCATTTATTTTAATAGCTACATGTTTCTCATAAGTTTCGCTTCCTTATCTACAACGTCAAGGACAAATAGGAACGAACCACCTAAAATTATCTTACAATTAGTAGTTGTTGACATACATACACACCAAACAGTGTCTCTATTGACACAAATACATGAGAATAATACTTTAAACACAAAGGTATATTACATCTTTATAAATATTAAAGTTAAAGCATCATTTCATATCAAAAAGTATTTTTCTACTTTAAATAGCATTTAAACTAAATTTATGTTAGGCATCGCATGACTTATGCCCGTTTGCACCGTATAACTTAAGTAATGCTTAAAGTTAAGAATGACTTAAAATGTGAATTTCGCTTGCACCGCATTTTAAGTAATACTTAACGCCCTAAGTTATGCTTAAATTTAAGTCATCGAAAACGGCGGCTTAAGCATTGCTTAACCTAGCTTTAAAAACACAGATGACATATACTTTTTAAAAACAGCTGATGTAGTTTCGACGAATAGCATTCAATTGCAAATTGTGTTTACAATCGTTTAAATAAAAAGAATGGCCCTTCGGTGGAATGATATTTTTGAAGATGATCTAGATATTTTGGAGATAATAGATTATGGGTTTCCCAGATTATATTACACAAGGTATAGTTAATATTTCTCTAGCTGTGTGCTAATGTTTTAATATTAAGTTATCTTCAAAACTGGGCTTTGAAGCTCGCGCGCACTTATCGACTACAGACGGCTACGACCCACTACACTACGAACGGCAATTTTTAGTTTTAACGCGCACTATCGGCAAAAATTTCCCTAGTCGTGATTAAAAGGCCCACAAATACAGGGACATGGGCATGCAAAATGTACAGAAAAAGACACAGAAGGTGAATTATGTTACACTGTTTCCTTCTCTAATATGCAATCAGATTAAGTTCCTCCAATACATTAGAATGAGCTAAGAAAAGTTTAAAAACTTTTTAGATTTATACACATGCAAAGAATACATTGCCGTAAGTGTTATATTTTAGTTTTATTTCATTTTCTATTACGCAAAGGAATATGAAAGACCTTAAGAAATTAGATATAAAATAAAAAGATTTTTTCTCTTTGTTTTGTTTATTAAGGCTAATTATAAGTGTTAGGTATGCAGATATCTTTTGCACTTATACGTACACGCGACCTTTTACATGTACCATGAACCTGTAAGAATTCCACATCGGCCGTAAGGACTTCTAACGCATGTTGTACTGATACGAGGCTTACGGTTTTAATTCCTATCCGAAAAGAAGGCATGCCGTGATTTCTACCTAATTAAAAATTACCATCCTTGGTTGTATTTGATTCGGCGACCTTTAAGCTTAAAGACTTACTTTTTGGCAATTCAATTTCTTTTTATTAATACAGCGAACGATACTCGATTGCCACCGGAGCTGCCAGGTTCGGACAAAAGTTGTTATCAGGCTTCTTGGACAGATGCAAAGTCGTAATACACGTATATTAAATATAAATATTGTTTTACTGTTTTAAATGTAATTTAGACTTATTTAATATATTTACCAACTGAATTTAGTCGGCGTTGCAACTCCACAGCCCCACATTACCAGCCGCCACTGCACCAGACATGTTTACTTTCTTAGCATACGGAAGTATGCTATGGAAGTTAATGAACTAAATATGCAAATTTGTACCTGATGAGAACTGCATCTTCAATACGAGACAATTTTAGCCGGTTGCACTGCATTTCAGCTTAATTATGTCTAAACATATTGTTTAAATTAATACGACTACGGTTTTATTGTTAAAATATATGTACATTCATTTATTCCTCTATTTCGCCTTATATAATTAATTTTTAGTAAAGGAAAAGATATTTTATAAAATGCAATTTCAATAGTCCACATGTTAGACAACTTTGTAAACATGCGAACGTAACCGTATACATTATGTATGCCTGTGTGTGTGTGTTTATATGATTTATGTGAATCAGAAATTTCCCTCTAACATCCTTTCAGAAACACAAATACACCCGCCCATCTTCTGTAAACAAAGTTAAACGGTTTCTGATCGAAATGCAGACTTGAACATACGCAGACATACTTAAGTATGCATGCCATGTTTTCAAACCTTGAATAAAACAAGCTACATTTACGAGTAGAGTTATATCCGCTGTGGTGATAGCACGACGCAGAAACTACCGATGTGATTATGAACAACCGATTTTTGTCTGTTGTGGTTTCTGTTCATACGTATACTACTATCACATTTCGTTGATAATAATGTTTGCTGGTAACAGTCGCATATCGACAAAAGAAGTTTTATGCATTATGCACTTAACAGTGTCAACATAAATGTACCTACTACATATTATAAATAGATCAGGAAGTAAGGTAAGAGCTACTGATTAAGTTGAAATTGTGTGCCGTATATAATTTATAATTCGCTTTGTTTTATAAAACATATCTCTTTTGTTCGTCATAGAATAAATAGATAATACCATGTTCGGTAATTTTTTGTAAGATATTCGAAATGCTTAGGTGTATAATTAAATAAATTATTTTCCAATAAATGTTTCAGTGCAAAACATATGCACCTGGTTTGGACTAGATCAAAGTATAAACTGATAACATGCTTTTTTCGTTACGAAATTTTTGCAAAAACAGCAGTTACATTATAATTAGTCAGATAATTTAAAATACCTAATCCAATATATATAAGACTTCTAAGTATTTGAAACAATTTCGGCAATTTGCCAGAAGCACATAAGATATATTACTTTTGGATTAATAATGCCACGGAGGTGAAGGTTTCGCCAAAATTAAAATTTCAAATTACATTGTTTACTGAGTGATTAAGACATTTCTTGTTAATATGCAGATTTATAAATCTTCTGTGCCAGGTTATGATCATAATGTATTACGGTAGAGAAATTTTGGCACTAGACAGTTTTAATACACTAAATTAAATCAAGTACCTCTTTGAAACGAATAAAACGAAGACCAATTATGCGCGTATACGTATAAATATGCGAATAATCTGAGTACAGCTTTCTATTGTACTGAAACTTTGAAGCCAGGAGGTTTAGTTTGCAAGAATTCGTCGTAAAAATTAAACCAAGATTACATTATATAGAATCTAACAATAAAATCAGATATTGAAATATATATTTTACTATTAGGTATATGATATACACATGTATTCTCATATATGTATATGCAAGAAAAATTCTCTGAGTAGACCGTACTATATTTTTTAATTAAAAATCCAGGGATATAACATGTGACAACCGTTTCGAGGCTATGTTCCCCTCATTCTCAATGTTCAAAATTAAAATTAAATTTAAGATATTTTCAAAAGAAGTTTAATATTTTCTTTGGGAAGCTGGAATAGTGACGTGACATTAAGAATGAAGAGAAGCCTCGAAGCGTCTGTCACATGTTTTATTCCTGGACTTTTAATTGAAAAATATAGTGACTACTCAGAGAAGTTTTCTTGCACATTTATCATCGGTCAAAAATCTACATTATCATAATCATATATACACTGTCAATGATACGAATGCTGCTAAACTTCGTAACTTAGCTTAACTCAAACCAAAAGAAATCGTTAAGTGCCAGGTCTGTACTATATAGCGAATGACCTATTATATCAACATTCAAATACTCCATCTTTCCAACAACAATATGCAAGAAGAGGTTTTCTCTTGTGCGCCTTTTGCGAATATATTGAAGCACTTAAGGCAAGCAAAATGTAATAAACCATTCAGTATTAACAATACAGCGATCCAACGCAACAATGGAAACATCCAGTGATTTAAAAGATGTGACAACCGGTTTTTCGTTGGAGCCGACTTGTTCTCAAACATCTAACCTGTAGATTGTGGGTTTTTTCGGTATCATATCAATATAAACATGGCTCACCACCTATAATAATGTACACCAAATGAGAACAGCCATTGCCAAAGCGATCTAATGTACATCCCTCATTTTAGAAACGGTCTTCCTCTTGAGCTGGAATCAGCTAAGGAATCGAACGGGAATAAAGCTTATGTACATTTAAATGTTGGTGTAAAATGGTATTCATTGCTCTTACACCAATCTTTATAGTTGTTTAAAGATTCCTTACAATAGTGTGTCGGTTGTCTTCAAGTTTGCTCCTAGTACGACCAATATTTTCTCGAAAATTCTCATTTAAGGCAAGTCCACCATATTGAAATTGTACCAGAGCTCTATGGTACTTGGTTAACGAGCACCTCTGGTCACTAAACACTCGCTTGATTTCAAACCACGTTTTAAATTATTATCGACCAGGAGATCAACCTTCGACATTTATCAACGCCCGCGCTGTATGTGCTCTAATTTTAATATAATAATTTCTGAGGAGAAAGGTAGCATCCTTGTCGGAGTTCTTTATTGACTAGGAATTCATTTGAGCTTGTAATTGAAAACAAATATTTTTTGATATATAAGATTCAAAGTAAATTTAACATGCATGTCCTTTCATGTCCAGATGCCTGCATTTGTGGAAACGACGTATACATTTCACAAGAAAACCTTCGACTAGGTTTTTCGAAGTTTTCTCTGGTCGTTGAACAAATTTTTTAGAGTTCGAACAAAGATTTTTTAATACAACGATACCTTAATTCAGTGTTTTACGGTTTTATGTAATCCATATCCATGCATATGGACATAAAAATAATAGATACATAAATTTACTTTAAATCACTATGTATCTAGAATTCTTTGTTTTCAGTTATTATGTAACTAGATCGCATAAATTCCTAGTCAATAAACGACCTCGACAAGGATGCTGTCTTTCTGCCACACTTTTCAAAACCTAAATGAACAATGCACTAAAGAATGACGTCGGTAATGACTAAGGTAAGATATACAGTCTCCTATTTGCCGACGATCAAATGATAACAGCGGAAGATAAAGACGATATAATCTATATGTTTAGGATGTTAGTAAATACGTACGAAAATGGAGTTTAACAATAAACATGGACAAAACACATTATGGAATAATCTACAAACGGACACAGGTAGCATCAATTTCACAGAAGAATATAGATACTTACAAGTCACAATAACATCTGACGGAAGAGGCGAAAAAGATATAGAAAACAAAATAAACAGAGAGAAAATTATAATCAGAAAATTACCATACACACCTAGCACTATGCAATGATAGAATATATATCAAGTCAACCTAAAAGGCGGCACCACCACGTATAGGGCAAGGAGATGCTGTAAATTGACATGGACCGGGTGCGAAACAAAAACTACGATACGGAAAGTATGGGAATGGAAGCCACATTGCAGAAAGAAGAGAAGAAGGCTAAGTAGAATGTGGGACATAGACAAAAAATCCTATGATGATCCTAAAATGTTTCCTAATTGACTTGTAGTGCTAGGACTATTCCTAACATAAGTCAATTTTATTGTCCCAAATTTATTTTTTACATTAGAAACCGTTTTCTTTTTCTGACGCAATGGAATTTTAATAGATGAGCAAATACAGAAAAAATGTGCCTTACCAAATAGAATATTAAGAAATAGATAGTTTGAAATTTAAAAAATATATCCTAACTTTAAGAGATGTGATGCAATACCTCTTTATACCTACAACATGTACTTTTAAATCGAAATCTTTTAACATATTTTTATTTTTTTAAAGAAATATATAGTTTGGGTTCTACACGTTTTATGCGTTACCTTATGTTCACTCTCTAAGTACCAAATTATAACTTACCACTCCAATTAACTAGCTTGTGGAAATCGTGTACAGGCGCACAGAAATATCATCAACTTTGGTAGTTGTGATACGTGTGCCACATGCATTCGCTTCGGTCTGGTGCTACTTTTACTTTTTATAAATGACATAATTCCTTTCTTATCCTAATACTTACTTGGTTGCTTCGAATAATAACATAGTTTCATTACATAGTTATTGCCAACACCACCGCAGAACTGAATAGCTGGGCACACATAAGAGGGTTTTTCGAACGATCTGTACCGCCGTCCCGAACTCTCAATCCGCTCCCAGATCTGAGCTGCTACGGAACAGATAGATCGCTCCACACTAACATCTGATCTTTGGACTCGCTAAAGGATTTGTTTTGGGAAGAAAGAAGTCGTTTAGGTATAAACAAATTCTTTTGGATTTAGAAGGGATTTTGGAATAGATATTCTATACTCCAGACAAGGGTTTTCTCTGCGAAACATGTGCGAAATGGATATAAAAAGGAAAGTTTTACTGTTAGGGTTATGTATGGTGGAAATTTCGGAAAAAGACTACGTCCTTCGAAATGAATTAAAAATTGGGTTCAGGAAAGAAGAAAATGATGGGCACCTCTCCTTAATTCGCGAACTTTGACAAAATGGGAACGATTTTACAAATTATTTGCGATTATAATTGTATTCCTGTTGAGGAATGATTGATTCCAATATTAAGATACTTACCTACAGTATGATCTGCACATTTTGATGCCGTAATATAAAATAATTATCATTTTCGTGCATCAATATTAACGGAGAGAAAAATGGAAGAGGCTATCCGGTTATTAGCCAGTTTCGATCTGTTGTCGGCCACTAATGTACAGATAAACCATCGGATTTAATCTACGGCAGGACAGATCGTTCGAAAATTCCTCTCGTGTGTGCCCAGCTATTTGGTGGCGTTCCAACAGCAAATCAATACATCGAAAGCCCAGTTTTTCCGCCCTCATCGGTATCCAATATATTTTGATGTAGATATTTGTCTTAACGGGGAGAATGTACAACATCGAACTTCGGTTGGTAACTTTGGAATCCAACTAAATCGAATGCTAAGGTGGAATATTGCGCAAAAAAAAGGGGCTGAGAGAAGCTTTACTGGACCTAACCCACCTTTTGGGTTTAACAAAGGTCTCCTTAAAGGTGAGATAAAGAAATGGACAGCGTCCATTACAATGAAACACTGGAATGAGACCAGCGGGCTGGAACATTCCAAAAATTTCTGAGCTTCGACGCTAGGAGGGCGGACCTCGCCCTAAAACTGGACAGGGGAAGCTTAAAAACACTGCTAGGGGCACTCACCGGCCACTATACCTGTAACAAGCACCTTCACAAAATGGGCTTATCCAACACGGACACTTGCAGATTCTGCGGTGAAGAAGAGGAGCCAATGGAACACTTGATCACTAACTGTGGGGCACTAGGCCACAGGAGATATAGACTACTACATGCATATACGCTGAGTGAGGAGGACCTATTTACACTCCCATTGAAGGAGCTGATCCTGTTCCTAAGCGTATTAAATAAATAAATAAAACAAACAAGAGGAAGCACAATAGATCAACGTGGTCGCAGTGCAAAGGGACATTTTGGGCTAGACCCACCTCATTACAATACAATACAATACAAGGTGGAATATTCGTTGTTAAAAGCTAATATTAACACCGCCTATATTTATATCTTGCCCGCATGTACACAATGTATTCGTTGCACCAAAGTAAGTCATTCGAACGGATGGCAACAACACTGCTAGCTTAACGAACATCTCCATCCCATAAGAGTACTGGAGGATCCTACCAGTAGGTCATGTTGTGAGGAAGAGGAAACTTCGCAATATGTCCTCTACAAGTGTCTGGGATTTAGCTGACATACTGTTTGGGTCTAGGTTCCCGCAGTCAAAAGACATGAGAAAGATTACCATTAAAAATGTTATAGGTTTCATTGAGGACACCAAGCGTAAGAGACACAGCTTCAATGGAATGGGCGATAAATCACATTGTTAAGAAGAAAATAAAACTTCAAGAATTGACATATTCTATTTTGTGAAATATGTTATCAACTACGTGACAGAAATTCTTTTGAAATTTCTACGATTTCCTCGCATTCATATAAGTCCGCGTCTTTAGAGTCATTTCCTGTTAAATAATTTATTCAACTTTAACGATTATATATTTTTCTAAAATCTAACTTATTGCTTTAATTTTACAAAGAACTTAGTTCGGAAAGTCTGTTGGTAAACGGTAATAATATAGAAACTGTTTTATTTAATATAATACATTCATTTCAATACATTTATTCAAATTGCGAAAATACTTAGGTATCTTTGAGTAGAAGAATTGCCAAATCGAAATAGCCACGTCCCCCTTGGTGATACGAAGGCGATGTTAACATTTCGGAAAGAATATTAAGAAAAAAAGCTCAAAATAAAAAAATAAAACGGTGCTCTTCACTACAATCGATGTAGGTTACAACTAGTTTTCGCAACATTTCTTTCCTTTTAGAAGATAATATATTAGAAATGTGAGATACAAGTTTCGTTGCTTGTACATACAACTATGTACATACATGTTATAAGTAGAGGTTGTTAAAAAGGTGGATGGCACGTTATTATTAAGTAGTGTAAATCGGACTGACGGTGTCCCTCTTCCGAATGTTATTATTCAATGATAACTTATCATTGAATTAAATCAAGATTATGATTCAATGATAAGTTATCATTGAATAATAAAATTCGGAAGAGTGACAGCGTCAGTCCGATTTACACTACTTAATGATAACACGTCATCTACCCTTTTAAAAACTGTAGTTATAAACCAATATTACTACCGTTTTGCCTAGATCATATTATAATACTTAGATTTTGTTTAGTAATTTATAGCCGCAGCAGAGGCCATACGCAGGCGCTTTACTTTGTGCTCTCGCTAAATGCTTCGTTATATTGTTTTTGTTGCTATTATCGATGTCCTATTTCTTATCTGTATTTGTTTATAGAACAACCCGCAAATTCATATTTCGATGAAACTGTACAGACTGAAAGAGAACCTTGGCATAAGAGCAATAGCTTTTTTAGCGGCTGAATCCGCCGATTTCGGAGTATAGTCGCCTCCAAACATTTGCACGATCTTTAAATTTCTGTATATATCCCGGAAATTATAACAGACACCATAGTGACGCAAATTATTTTGGGAACAAAAAACAGGATCCCATACTTTCCATTTTCTATATATGTATATTTTTTTATGTATCACAAATAAAGTCGTTTTAGTAGAAAATGGTGTGGTATAACAAATGTAGATAATGAACGTCGAATATATCACAGACTACCTTTATTACAGCATCGGTATCGAATGTATCGATAACTTTCAATAAGAGACAAATGCATTAAATGAAGACGTCAAATATAGGCATAAATGTATCTAGTAGTACACAAGATCGAGCGATTCCCTTTGTTATATTATAAGTTTAAGGTAGACCGGGGGCAATTGAAACAGGGGACTATAGAAACATTCGTTATAATAAACGGATTTCGCGGTTTAAATCCCATGCACTTGTACCGAATGAAGCGTCTCTGAATGCTTGGCATAGCCATCCATCGGTCACTGCCACAATTTCTGAGGAAGTGTAAGTGTATTCTCCGAGTTAATGTGTTTTCACGCCATCGATATAAACTTTTGCGCAGCTAGAGAAAGTGTGACACAAGAAAGAATAACGTAAGTATCCAGCTTCGACAATTTTCATTTACTCACTTGGTAGATCTGCTTTAATCGGAATAACTCAGATTATTTCGTTTTACACGAGATTAATCAAACATTCGAGTATTTACTTAAAAATGTGTTGTGGGGACAGTTGAAACAAATGATTCGATTGTCCCCTTCGAGAAATTATCTTTACCAGAACCATCAAATATTGACATTTCTCTATCATAGGACACCAGCAACATATATATAACGAGAATCAGTGGTGCTGTGATAGGACCAAACACCTCAGCGGCTGCATTTTCACCAGAAATTCTTAGACGGTTAAAGCATTTCCTAGGCAAACAGCTGGTATGTACACGAAATACTAGGAAATCTTCAATTCATACCGACACTCCTGAGAGAAATGCTATTCAATAGGAATACGAAGCGCAAACAATAATGCAAATTAAAAAAAAAAAAAAGGAGATAAACCAAAAGCAGTTTGACGGTCAAACAACGCCAGAAAAATAAGGAACAAAGTGACAGCGAAGAAAACTGTTTGTGTCCAGTTCGCCTGGAATCAATGGGTAATAGCTGCACTGGAGAGAAATGGGTTCAATGCATTGAGTACCAGTTTTGGTCCCACGAAGAACGTACTCAAAAAGAACATATTATATTCGTCACAATTGATTGTCAGAATGAATTTTTTTATGAGAAGATTTTTATAATTGATCCTTTCTGCTTTGCTTTAACATAAATATTTTATTTTGTCTAAATGCTGTTTCAATTGTCCCAGGTATTTGTTTCATTCGTCCCGAACACGAAGAAACGTGAAACAATTTCACAAACTAACGCTTTTTTTCTTTTTAATGTATTATCATAGAGCAACAGAATTGTATAAGTAGAAACCTAATTAGTCCTCCTCTCTGTAACTCAATGGACATTTCGAAAGTTACGATAGTGGCGGAGAGAAAAAAACAACCAGAAATGTTTCAATTGTACCCGGTCTACCCTATAATTGCTAAAATACAATGTTGAAATATATCGCATTTCAGAATATAGGAGACCTATTGTTAGAATTACCATCAGACGCAATTTCTAATTATTTGAACAAATTAAGCAGATTCATTGAATTCCCACAACGTGCAGACAAATATAATACTTATTTGAAAAACTACATAGACTTTATTTAAATGTAAGACACGTAGTATACATATAGGTTGGGTTTCATAACCATTCTCTCAAAAGATAGCGTCATCTTCCAAATATGAATGCAGACGTAGTTATTTCTTACAGTATGATGTTAAAACGTATAATTATAAACTCATATTATAAACTCGTACCTCATGATAACATACAGTCAGAGACTAAAGTTTAAATACACTAAAGTCTAAATACACAAACATAACTTAAAATGAAAGTAAAGCATTTTAACACGAATGTAAGTACACAGATTATTTATAGTTGAATCATAAACAGTAATGAAAACTAAAAAAATATTTTGTCGCATAGGTAACAGCAAATTCGCCAGAAATAAAAAAAAAAAATACGCTGGATAAAAGTTTAAATACCATACTAAATATATTTATGTTGCACCTGTTTGTGTGATTTTTCTGAACAAAATACCGTTCTATTTGCTGAGCCACTCACTTACACAGTTTTAGTCAGCATTAGTCCTGATTTGTTAAGTATGGGTCATCTTAAAAACAAAATAAAGGGTAAAGGAAAGCAAATAGAGTCTGGTGTCAAAAATTTTATTAAACATTTTCAAGAAGGCAAATCTTACCGAAAGATAGACAAAGAGTTGATTTTCTCATATGCAAGTGTGCAAAACATTATAAAAAAATATAAAACTTACAAAACAGTGGAAAATAGGCCCAGAATTGGACGGTCCACAAAACTTTCACGCCGAGATGTTAGCCTTACTTTAAAGGAAGTGGAGAAAAATCCGAAAATAAGTTCACCAGTTAGCCGATATATAGGCATCTCTATAAAAGTATATTGAAGAAACATTTACAGCCTTCTGTGGATACCATGGGTATGGGAAGAGATTGGATATTCCAACAGGACAACGACCCCAAGCATACCGTGCGTGTGGTAAACGATTCCTTACTATATTATGCTCCACATCAACTATATAGTCCTCCCCAATTACCGGAATTAAACCCAATAGAGCACGTTTGGGAATTATTGTCTTAAAAGGATGATGATACAACTGTAAAAAAACGAGGGATCTCTGAAAGAAGCTCTAACGAAGACCTGGTCGGAAATCACGATATCCGAAACAAAAAACGTAGTTCTATCTATGCCACGTCGTGTAAGGACAGTCATTGAAGCTCGGGGCGGACCAACCAAAGATTAATTTAAGTTTAAATTCTTCAATTTAATTAAAATTAGCCAAAAGAGATATATCACTTGTATTGTATTTAAACTTTTGTCCAGCGCATTTTTTTATTTCTGGAGAATTTGCTGTTATCTATGCTACAAAATATTTTTTAGTTTTCGTTACTGTTTATTATTCAACTATAAATAAACTACATACGTACATTTGTGCTAAAGTGCTTTACTTTCATTTTAGGTGATGTGTGTACATTTAGACCTTAGTGTATTTAAACTTTAGTCTCTGATTGTACATAAATCAAACATTTGCCGGTGTAAACACAGTCGTCTTCTTTGATTATTTAGTTAAATTTACTTCGCAGAATATGAGATATGCTAATTAATCAAATCTTTGTTGATAGTTACATACATACTTACATATATCACAATATGAATATGTGTAAGTACTCGTAAGCAATTACTGCATTTCTCTGGTATTCATAGACTGATTTGCAAAAATTGCAATAAATATTCTCTTATACAAATATGCGTCACTAATAAACAATTTGCAATGTGTATTGTTATTGTTATGCAATTGTTGGTATTTATCCCAAGAAATGCGTACGCTGTTCGAAATAACCACTCACTATGGGATTCTTCATCGGATTCAATTAGACAAAATATTTAGCATATCGAGTACAATTGCTAGCATGAAAAAATAGTTAACTACTTTAATCTGGAAATAAAGATAAAAATAGACCATTTCGTTATTCCTAATTCCTTTTCGAATAGTTCAAGCAGCATTATCCGTTTTTTTACATTTTTTACAAAATTACTTTGTGTAAAACGCTATGTAAACAGAACAGACTGGCTTTGATATGATGCATTACAGGTTCGAATTTTAATTTAGATAATAAAGGCGTAACCCTGATACGTGCAGAAGTACCGGATTACGAACACGGCAGGTTTTGCGTGGATAGAAATATTCGTTTTATAATAAGTTTTGGAAGATGATTATTAATCACTTTAGTCTCGCAGAAAAATGAATCTGAAACACCACTTCATGGTATAGACCTATAATTAGAAAACCCAGTATTACTGAAAGTATTACAAATAATAAACTTTATATTATTAACCTTCCTATACTCACGCATACGGTCTGTGAGACCGACTTATATAGTATAATATACGTCTTTCATTTTGACGTGAGTATAGGAAGGTTAATAGTTCATAATGCTTGCAACATGTGGTATTACTAACACTAGATTACCTTGGTATACTTCACCATAGTTACCTATTGATTAAATCTGGTACACGTTTGCCTGGCAACTGGGATCTTGCCGAATGAAATACGACTTCCAAATTCTACCCATGCAAACATAACTTCCTCCTGTATGCTGCAGTTTTAAAGACTTACGGTAGAGTACGATGACTATTCTTTACTCCCAGGGCGGATATGTTGCACCACGAATGCAAAAATTTTAGAACCAAAATGTGCTTGTTGCCATCATCCAAGCTATACTACCAAGTCTCGTGCATTATAGAAATGTTTTACACTTTAATATACAACAAGACCACACTTTTATATGTGAATAATTAGTAGATATAGCAGAAGTGTGCAGCAACAAGAAAGATTTTTTAAGAAACAAGTTTTTAATATGTTTATTTTCTGTATTTGATAAATTCGCTTATAGACTACAACCAAATTCATACTATAAACCTTGTATTCTGTTTCGTGAATACTCGCAACTTTTGTCTCAAATTTTCAGCTGCTGCAAAGTATACCCCTTTTTATTTTGAAACGCAGCGTAGACTACTCATCTAAAATTTTGGATAACAGTTTGGCAGCTATTATAAATGTAATGAGCCAAAGAAAGCGGAAGAAATATATAAAAGGCCTAGACAAACAATTAAACAATTAATAGTAAATTAAAACAAAAGCACGCCGGTAAGATTGGATTCCGCCCGATATTGACATAATCAGCACTTTTGGATTTCTAATAGATGAATTTGAATTAAGACGCATTGTGGAAGCATATTTAAATCGAAAGGGAAAAAGTGAAACCTGTGAAGTACAACTTTCCTGGTAGAGAATGGATAAGAAATATTTTGAAAAGACACCGTGAATTAACTATGAAGTTTACAAGGAATATTAAACATATTGAACATAAATCGCCATTACAAAAAGAAGTTTTAACTGAATATAAGGAAAACCTCCACAAAATTAGCTAGCATTTCAGCCGATAGAATCAGGAATTATGATGAAACTAATTTTATTGACAATCCGGGTTCTAAGAGGGTTTTGCGTAGAGTAAAAGCATTTAAAAAGAATCTGCAATTCTTCTAAATCCAGTATTATCCTCACGATGTATACACTGTACACTGTATACAAGTCGATGGATATATAGGAAATATGGACCAAAGATGGAGTTCACTATAGTAGTACGAGTCTCATACACTGACTGGTTCCTATCAGTGCTTCTGCCTATTAGAAAACAGCGATGGAAAAACCGTTCTAACAACATCCCATATAAATGTGCAAATTCTTGAACTATGTAAAGAACATTATATAGCTTTTGTATATTTGGTCCCGCATGGCACTCACCTTACTCACCACCTTTGTGTGACCTTTTTGCTCCTGTGAAGAAAGCGCGGCGACGTATCTTATCTAATCGGGAAGAAACATAAACAGAACGGAGTAGAGATGATTTAGAAAAGCAATAGCATTAAAAATCGTGGTATATATCCTTGCAATATAGCCCCATTTTCACCAAGTAGTGAAACAGCTTCGTTGAAAATCTAGAGCTCATTTATCAAATACGTTTAAAAAAAAAAAGAACTGAAGTTACTAGCGCATTTATGTTGTGCCAAGAAAATGAATCGCACATGAAGATTTTAAAAACTTCAACAAGTGAATATAATGACAAAAGCGATATATCGATGAATGACAACAAAGAGTAACAATCTGTTGTTTTTGACGTCTAACATCGTCATAGTTTAGGTGATATATATATATATATATATATATATACCATATATATGTATATAAATTCGACGATTCAGACGTTGATTCAAATTGCTTAAAAGAAAGATGAAGAGAAGGAGTTTCCAAAAAACTGCAATCTGGTTCAATAGAACAGAACATGCTTATTGTAGGTAGTTTGCAAGAAATTCAGGAAAAGACGAGAGAATCGGTTGTATTTTCATATGAAGATCAACTATATCCTGGACAAATAACTACAATAAATGATGATGGAATAGTCGTGAATGCTATGGAGAAAGCTTTAAATTCGTGGAAGTAACCACAAAAAAAAGCGAATTCTTTTATCCTTGGGATGATATTCTCGTCACAATTGACCACCAACAAGGGGTGCGAATTTGTTGATTGAACTTCCCAGAAACGTTTACCTATTCAAAGGTGTAATTGATTCAAATTTTGTTGTGATGGATCAAGTGGTCATGGTATATCTGACACTCCATGTAGTTTTTTCTAGGATTATTGTCAGTTGTATTTGTTGCGATTTTTTATTCAATTTTCACCGTTTTTTCTTGGTTTAATTTTTGTAACTTGTTTTAGAAGTGTGATTATGCATAGAGTGCCCCCGAAAATGACCTACTGGATATATACCCAAATGGTTAAACCCACAATACTGTACGGTGCTCTGGTATGGTGGGGTAAAACCAAACAGAAAACAACCATATCGAGGCTACACAGGGTGCAGAGACTTGCGTGACTATGCATCACAGGGGCTGTGAAATCAACCCCAACGACGGGCATGAAAGTTCTTCTGAACCTGACACCGCCAAATGTGGCCGTGCAAGAGGAGGCAGCTACGCAAGCAATCTCCATTTATAGAAAAGAAAAACTTAAGGCAGGGAACCTTACCGGTCATCTCATTATCCTGAAGGAAATGGAAGACATACTTTATATGTCTCTAGCAAGCGACCACATGGATCCCATGCTTTGCTTCGATAGGAAGTACGGGGTCGTTTTCCCGACAAGGGATGAGTGGTGCGCAAACCCGAGATGGTTACGGGATGGATCGCAAAAGTGGTACATAGATGGGTCCAAAACGCTTCACGGAGTGGGGGCAGGAATAGTGGGGCCTAGAACACACAGATCAATAACTTTGAACAAGGACACCTCAATCTTCCAAGCGAAACTATACGCAATCTTGGAAACTGTAGGAATCCTAAAGGAAAGGGGACACAGGGGAATACGAATCAAAATATTCTCGGATAGTCCTTAAGGCCCTGAGCAGTTGTACAATTACGTCCAAATTATTATTGCAATGCCGCAACATGCTTAATGGCCTGGCCACTCAGAACCAGATCACCCTGGTCTGGGTGCCAGGACATGAGGGGCACGGGGAAATGAGATGGCAGACATCTGCGCAAAAGAAGGGGCTGAGAGAAACTTTACTGGACCTACCCCACCTTTTGGGTTTAACAAAGGTCTCCTTAAAGGTGAGATAAAGAAATGGACAGCGTCCATTACAATGAAACACTGGAATGAGACCAGCGGGCTGGAACATTCCAACAAATTTCTGAGCTTCGACGCTAGGAGGGCGGACCTCGCCCTAAAACTGGACAGGGGAAGCTTAAAAACACTGACAGGGGCACTCATAGGCCACTATACCTGTAACAAGCACCTTCACAAAATGGGCTTATCCAACACGGACACTTGCAGATTCTGCGGTGAAGAAGAGGTGTCAATGGAACACTTGATCACTAACTGTGGGGCACTAGGCCACAGGAGATATAGACTACTACATGCATATACGCTGAATGAGGAGGACCTATTTACACTCCCATTGAAGGAGCTGATCCTGTTCCTCAGCGTATAAATAAATAAATAAAACAAACAAGAGAAAGCACAATAGATCAACGTGGTCGCAGTGCAAAAGGGCCATTTTGGGCCAGACCCCACCTCATTACAATACAATACAATACAATGCATAGAGTGCGTCAACGTTTCACCAGTTGAGCAAATTTGACAGGGGTCGAATTCTTGGTTTGCACGAAGGTGGTTTTTCGTTCTGGGAAATTGCAAATCGCATTAGTCGGAATCATTTTACCATCATGCGCCGGCCCATGTCAATATCTTGCCATAACCACCCAGATCTTCCGACCTCTCGCCAATTGAACACATGTGGGAAAGGGAAGAAAACTGAGGAACTTAGCGAATTGTCCGGCAACACTGGAAACTCTCCGACATGAATTGCAGGTTGCTCGAGACACCATATTCCCCTACCTGCCTACCTACTGGAATCACTGCCATGACTCATTCTTCAGGAGTGTGAAACTAATAGGGAAGGCCCAACAAATTATTAATAAAGAAAAAAGTGTGTTAATCTTGTTTTCTTTATCTTGAACCTTGGTGTGTTACTTGATGCTTACCTTACATTTTCACCTCATATTGATCAATTTTGTTTGCGAGCATCGAGAAACTTAGTCTTCGTTATGCGCTGCGCTAAATATTTCACTGACTCTTCTACTCTGAAGTCGCTATATATTGCCTTTGTTCTCAGCTCTCTGGAATATGCGTCTATTGTTTGGGCACCTTATTATCTCTGCTATCAATTGGTAATTGAACGTGCCCAACGCAAATTCTTGGAATTTGTTTCCTTCAAAATTGATGGTATTTACCCTCCCAGAGGTATTGACTGCACATCGCTCTTGGACAGGCATAATATGACATCGTTATCTGAGCGTCGTAATGCACATGGTGCTCGATTTATATATAAGTTGCTTCATGGTGGCGTTGACTCATCCCATTTGCTGGCTCTCATTGGTTTTCAAGTGCCTCGGCCATCTGCTCGTTTCTCTGTGACGTTTTCATTAAAAACAGCTAAAACTAATGTTTTGAGAAATGCACCGATGAACCGGATGCTCAATATTGCGAATTCATACTTTGAGGATATTTTTGTTTAATTCCTAACTTCTGTATTTTTATATATATTTATTATTATTATAATTTTTATTTTGGAATTTTTTTGTTTAAAATAATTCTTTTTCTATTTACAATAATATAATTAATTTGTTTAGGTTACTTTTTCTACTTGTATAATTATGTTAATACGTGTAATCATTTCTGTTAAATTACCCTGTAATTGGTTTCCGTTGGGTAATAAAGTTTATTATTATTATTATTATTATTATTTATTATTTAAAGTTGTAATCAGTTATTAAATTTGAATATGTAAACGTTTGTGCCAGGTTTGGTAATAGAATTCGCGCCCCTTCTTGGTGTTGCAATTTCCATATCATGTATATATACATTACTTAAATTCTATCGGTATCTGAAATTAATAGCTTTATCTTGTATATTTATCATTTCATGTCTTAGTCTTTTTTATAAATATTTTCATTTTTTAAATAATTCTGTTTTCAAATTCAAACCAATGACCTAAGCTCTGTAATGTTGTATAATAGATTCATCTAGCTTCTTAAGGTAAGCTGTATATAGAAGGTTCAGCTAATGCCTTTATAATATATAATAAATAATCATTCGCCTTCGAAATGATTGAGGATGTATGACGCGCAAGATTTATTCGAGTTCCGGAAAATACAATAGCTCCTAATAACCAGTAAGTACTACAACGTAGCTGGTCTAAACATACACTTAACTACTTAGGAAGTTGCAAAATTTGATACTGTTTCGTAATATCATCAGATTAGAAAGTTCAGCGATCTAGGAACCACAAATGATAATGACACAGGAGGTTAACAACAGAATGCAGAGTGGTAACAGGTGTTGGTTTGCACTTCAAACGATAATGATATCCAAGACCGTATCTTGGAATACGGAGGTACATATATCAGACAATTTGAAGACCTATTATGACTTATGCATGCAAGATATGGATTATAACAAAACAAAATAGGAACCGGCTCACACTCGGAAAAAAGTATGCACTAGCAAGAGACGGTAATATACAATGATAAGGGATTATAACCAGCGTCTTATTATTTACATCAATTTCAGAATGAATTAAACTGATGGACAGGTCTTTAAATTTCGATAAATGGATCAATAATGAGACATATGTCACGGAAAAGATTTTTCTGTAAGTTTTCCCTTATCAGATAATCTTTGCATCTTGGTGTCACAAAAACAATTGCAAATTGGACTAGCCAAATACCGATACAGAAAACGAAATAAGCTTTGTAGCATATCCAACGAAAAAGTAGTCCAATTTGCTACAAATAAGCTTTACTGTTGGGAAGAATGTCATTGCTTCGGATTTACATACTGTAAAGGCCGATTGCACAGATGAATACTTAATGGATAAAAACAGATATCTTCTATTTGTGGTGTGGATGACTGTAGAAGGATGATCGTTCAAATTTCCAATTCTGCAATGACGCCTAATTAGTAAAAGAAGAAAGAGCTTTTCATTACCGATA
Source organism: Chrysina gloriosa (assembly GCA_038088585.1). Lineage (NCBI taxonomy): Eukaryota > Metazoa > Arthropoda > Insecta > Coleoptera > Scarabaeidae > Chrysina > Chrysina gloriosa. The sequence continues at coordinate 55,344,651 of CM076087.1, forward strand.
CGAATCTCATCGTGATTATGTGGCTTCAAATTTAATCGATAGTCACGAAATCCTAGTGTCGTCTCAGCTTCAACGTCCGAGAGGGAGATCGACCCCAGATTTGTTCTTAAAAGCTTTTGATGTGGCAATGGACTGCTCCTTACCACGGAGTATCATTTTATTAGGTTCCTCGGAAAGTAATTTCGTTCTTTTTTATGAAAATGAAAGATAATTTTCTTATAGAGACAAAACACGTCAAGTGAGCACCCCCAAAAACCACTATGTCGTCGATTTCTATGAAACATACATCAAATGAATGCCTATTGTAGTATGATAATTTTTAGTTAATTGTATAGAAAGCAAAAATTATTACAATTAATATTTACAAAATTTTAGTATTATATTAACAAAATAATGAACAATACAATCAAAATATATTACCTAGTGTGTATAAGTGTAATTTGTTTTCTAATCCTTAACTTCTCCCTCCCTCTTGAATTCTTTCTTCACTTCTTTTCTTAGGTCTTTTCTTTTTATTGTACTTCTTTTTCTTTGGTCTGTTCGTCGTTTGTAAACAACTTCTTTTTTGATGTGGTCTACTTCTTTTCAACCCTGGTATTTTCTGTAACTTTTTATCTGACTTTTTCGTCGACCATCCCCTTCCGTCGTTTTATAAACAAACTTAAATTGTTTTTTGCACGTCGTTATAGCAATTTGGAATTCTAGATTTTGAAATGTTTCAAGTGTATGTGTGTGGTATGTTTACAACGCTTTTCTATTTCTTAAAGAATGCTTTCTATAAAATTTACATCCTTTTATTGATAATTTTACTAATGGAATATTACCATACTACACTATACCAATACTAAGCATAGCCCCAAAGGATTTTGCAAAATTTCAATAGTTATTGTTTTTACGGATGTTTAAATATTTTAATCACTTTTAATGAAAAAATTAATTTCTCGGACACTTTTCAACGAAATGTTATGAAAATTTTATGAGAGATTCTTAGAAGTTTATATTTTCAAATGAAATAAACAATTTTCGTAAATTTATTTATTTATATATATATTTATAATAATTACATATACAATTGAATTTTTAATAATGTTCTCATATTGCGATTTTTTCGAATCTAGGCGCAAAATGTTCATCGGACTTTGACTCCCCGATAGTGGTTTGTTTACAAACGTCAATAGACTACTGCACTAGAGTTTCATACGCACGATAGGACCTTCATATCAACGAGTGTTGTAATCCTTTGAAAAAAAAAAAAACAAAGCACAATCACGTGCGATCGAATCTTATACTGATTCAGAAGAAACGGAACGCGAAGTTTAAGAAAATTTGAATTCAATATCGACAGAAAAAGTAGTGAAAATAAAAGAATCTGAAAACGTTTGCGTGGATGTAAGCGACCCAGGGACTTTTCTGACACTGATGATACAATCCTTGATCCGAATTTTCAAGTTGATGATGAACAAAAGAATCTGACGTGTATTAAGAAAATGTATGATATTTTGAACGATGTTGTTGAACCACCGATAAAGAAACGTCCCTCAAATCAACTTACAAAAAGATAAACAGCCCATCAAGACAGTAATACATAATTTGATTGATGGGAATAACACAAGTACTGTTGAAGATCCGAATCAGATGTTAGTGAATGTTATCAAGAAAGCTCTTTCGAAAGAAGAAACGCGATCCGGAAAAATTAAAGTACTGACCACTTTACCTGGTGATTTCAGTGCGAAAAAAATTCGTCGATAGTTCCATGTTTCACGTCGCATGGTGTCTCGAGCTAAGGCTTTGGCAGCAAATTCTGGATTTGTTTCGGAACCTCCTAAGAAAAAGGAAAAAACTTTCTGAATCGACGCAAGAGGATGTAGTGAATTTCTATCTTTCGGATGATATTAGTCGCGTGATGCCAGGCATGAAAGATTATATTTCTGTCGTCAAAGATGACCAAACAATTCGAGTTCAGAAAAGACTATTATTATTTAATATAAAGGATCTCCATGAACAATATAAAGAAAAATTTCCAGATGCTAAGATAGGTCTCACAAGATTCCAAAAACTTAAACCACCTGAATGCATTGCAGCATGTCAAAGTGGTACTCACAACGTTTGTGTTTGTAAGATTCATCAGAATATTAGACTCAAGTTATTCGGTTTGAAAAAAGAAATAAAGAAGCATGAAATTACTTTCGTTGAAAAATGTGATAATTTGATAAAAGCTTCAGTGTGTGAAATTTCAACTCCTTCATGCTATTTATCGACTTGTCGCGTGTGCCCAGGTATACAAGTTATTATTGAACGACTAAAGAAACAACTCGATGATAATAATATTCAAGAAATTCCTTACACTCAATGGACCAGTACTGACAGGTATAGAACATTTCAAATTTTCCTAATTCTCACAATATGTTTTTCGATTTTTCATGTATTATGGTGAAATTTGCATTTCAGAAGTAACATCACCGAACAAGTTGTGAGTAGTAACGAATTTCTCAAATCTTTGGAAAAAAATTGGCCAAACCTTCTGAAGCATAATTTTTTAGCCTAGTCACAAGCTGCTTACTTTAATAAGAAGAAAGAATCTGTGTGTGATGGTGAATTCATTGTTTCTTTAGATTTTGCCGAAAACTATACATGCTACGTACAAAATGCAATACAATCGCACCACTGGGCAAGTAATCAAGTAACTTTGCATCCGTACGTGATATACTTTCGTGAAAATCATGTTTTGATTTCGGAAAACGTTACACACGATGCCAATTCAATTCAATTGTTTAATACAAGAAAAAAGAGTTTGGAGCGAAAAATGTTAGAAAGCTCTTTTATTTTTCTGACGGACCAGGGTCACAGTATAAAAATAAGTACAATTTCGTGAATTTGATTTGCCATCGTAGTGATTTTGGAGTCGATGCAGAGTGGAACTTCTTCGCAACGTCACACGGCAAAGGAGCATGCGACGGTGTGGGTGGATGTGTAAAAAGACACGCGTTTCAAGCGAGTTTGTAATGTGTCAACGAAAAACTCATAACAAACGCGACAACATTATACGAATGGGCGAGCAGTTTTTTTCAAAAAATAAATTTCAGCTTCTGTTCACAGTTGGAGCATGATTCAAATGAAAGCCGATTGATGCAACGTTTTGCAGATGCTACAACTGTCAAGAATACGCTACAGTTCCACAATTTTAATCCTGTAGGTTCAGATAATATAGCTTGTAAGATATATTCCGAAGATGAAAAAGTTACAATCACCCGAATAACTAAAAAGAAGTGAGTTAATTTCTCGGTGTGCGTAGAACCAGGCGCTCTAGCGTAGAGTAAACTTGCATCAAAGGAAATTGATACTGAGTTACAGATTCTTATAGTTCAAGGTCCAAGGAACATTTTGCGCCTAGATTCGAAAGAATTGAAACATGAGAACATTATTAAAAATTCAATTGTTTATTTAATTATTATAATTAAATATATAAATAAATAAATTTATGAAAATTATTTATTTCATTTGAAAATATGAACTTCTAAGAATCTCTCATAAAGTTTTCATAACATTTCGTTGAAAAGTGTCCGAGAAATTAATTTTTACATTAAAAGTGATTAAAATATTTAAACATCCATAAAAACAATAAAAATTGAAATTTTGCAAAATCCTTTGGAGCTATGTTTAGTATCGGTATAGGCATTCATTTGATGTATGTTTCATAAAAATCGACGGCATAGTGGTTTTTGGGAATGCTCACTTGACGTGTGTTGTCTCATAGTGAACAAATATGTTATTGAATTATATATCGTCCATTCTGGTTCAATACCTTCTGCCATCTTTCTGACAGTAGCATGATTGCACGCTCATAAAAGTTTTGTTCTTTGCTGGCAAACTCAAACTGAAGTAAAGGTTTTACCGTCTAAAAATTTTGGAAAGATCGGATTAAGTAATAATCAGAAGGTGCCAGATCTGGAGAATATGACGAGTATGGAAGTACATCCCATCCAGACCATAAAGGTTTTGGCGAGTTACCAAAGTTGTACGAGGTCTCGCATTTTCTTGATGAAACACCACACCTTTTCTATTGATCAATTCTGGCCTTTTCTATTTAAGTAAATCATTCAATTTGTCCAGCTCATGACAGTACACATCAGAATTGATCGTTGTGTTGTCCGGTAGAAGCTAAACGAGAAACGATATCCTTGAAATTCTACCAAACAGACACCATCACATTTTTTATGAATATCGGCTTTCGAAGCGCTTTGAGCCGGTTCGTCTATTTTACTCAATGATCTCTTGCGTTTAACATTGCTGTAGACAGACCATTTCTCGTCCCCAGTTATGATGCGCTTCGAAAATGGATCATCTTCTTGATGTTTGAAAAGCACAGATCACAGATGTCACACAAATTTATTTCCGTAAGAACAAGAGGAACCCATATGTCGAGCTTTGAGATTAAACCTAGGCGTTTCAAATGATCATGAACGGTCGAATTCGATAAATGTAATCTTTCAGCGATGTCACGAGTTGTTATTCGCTGGCTTGCATCAGTTAATGCCTTTATTGTGTCTTCATCAGCTTGAACTGGCCTTACAGAACGTGTTGCATCCTCAACGCCAAAATTGCCAGATCGAAATTTTGCAAACCAGTTTTGGCACTGGCGCTCTGTCAATACATCTTCATACAGATAGGATAATTTTTTTCACAAGAATATATATATATATATTATATACTATTGAACTCCGAGTATTTTTCACACATACACACAGGGTTTCTAACGTCTTGTATTTCTTTGCACCAGATGAACACTTAGTTGACATAGGCACCAAACTATTGTACCTCGGAACGCCTCCGGAGTTTGGTTTCACCGACTTGTACTCTGCTTCCCGGAGGATTCATCTTTCTCGGAAGTGCATCTGGGATGCATTTGGATTCATTAATGCTAAAACTTCATCGGTCAATCCAGAGCATAAACTTCATGTTATCGGCCATAATGATAAAGAAAAGAATGTGGCCATAGCAGCAAGTCCTGAGGTACGCCGAAACCGATAGTCCTTGAACCCAACTTTGCCAAATTATATCTTGCACAAAAAGTCTTGTCAGCTAGATATTAACGAATCAACCTGATTACCGAAGGAATCTATTGCAATTTTATCACCTTTTGAATCAGTTTAGAGTCGGAGTGGAAACAGAATGAGTGTGGTCATTTTAAACTGATAAGAATCACTGAAAAAGGTGCCACCACTGGTTCTAACAAGGAGAAGGCAAGGTAATCGGAGTTTTGTAATTTTTGATATTTATGGTACGTGTACTTTGGACCTTAAATAAGAATATTTTGGAGTAGGTCGACGCAACGTTCATAAATTAGCGAGATAATCGATGTTGAAGTTTCACCCACCAGTTAAATCCACTAGATATAATACGATTGTCAATTGGACTCGTGGCCTAGTCGATAGCGTTTTGGTGCGACACTCACGAGATCGCTGGTTCGAGTCTCGTCACGGGACATTTCTTTTTCTTCCATTCAAAACGCACCATGTTTTTTTCATGCTTCCTCTCAAATTAAAAATTATGAACAAACGAAATATATGAACTATATGCAGGAACATTCTTCAAGTACTTCATTAAAATGCACAATCGGTTGATAAACAATATTCATTTTGAATTAACAATAAGGTTTCTTCAAAAAACGAACGGAGTCGAACGGTAGGAAATAAAAATTTCTATTATTTTATATCTAGTATGCGACATTTTCCGCAGTGTGGCACGAGCCAGAATGGTAGTTGTCATAGAAACATGGGAAGCATCATTTTTTTATTATTACCTTATTGTTAAGTTAATTCAAAATGAATATTGTTTATCAACCGATTTTGCATTTTACTGATGTACTTGAAGAATGTTCCTGCGTATAGTTCATATATTTCGTTTGTTCATAATTTTTGATATGAGAAGAAGAATGAGAAAAACATATGGTGCGTTTTGAATGGAAGAAAAAGAAATGTCCCGTGACGAGACCCGAACCAGCGATCTCGTGAGTATCGCACCAAAACGCTATCGACTAGGCCACGAGTCCAGTTGACAATCGTATTATATGTAGTGGATTTAAATGGTGGGTGAAACTTCAACATCGATTATCTCGGTAATTTATGAACGTTGCGTCGAACTACTCCAAAATATTCTTATTTGAGGTCCAAACTACACGTACCATAAATATAAAAATTACAAAAATCCGATTACCTTACCTTCTCCTTGTAAGTTAAGAAATATGTTTATATAAGGTTGAGGACTTTGTTTTCGTCTCATTTTACACGAAACATCCCAAATTCTATAGTATAAGTATTGGCATGTTAAGACATTTAAATAATAACTTAAGAAGATAGGCCACCAAATCTACGCAATCTTTCATCTTCAATTGTAAACTGTGTTTATTTTGGTTTATTTACTCATGTACGTGAACAGAATAAGAAGGGTTAATTGTATTAATCCAATTATGTAATTAAACAATTAAATATATATATACCTACTAGAGATTTAGCACTAATTGGAGTTCATGAGTTTAATTGCTTAGCATAGTTTAAAGTATAAAATATGATTATTCTATTTTTAAAACCAGTTTATCAACTTAGGTTATGTTCTTTTTCATTCAGCAGTCTTATTTAGATACCATTTGTTATATTTTTCAAATAACAAGGACACTAGCATGCTTACTATTTATTTTAAGATAACATTAATGCAGTAAATTAATAATGCTACGGTTATCTGTCTTCAAAATTTTCATTGTTCAACATTTTATGTATTAAAATTATTTGCAGATGTTGCTGCTGTTCTTTTTGGTTTTAATTTTAAGTACTTTGGCCGACAAACAATGTTCAAATGACTGTTTCTACGAGACAGAAGAAGCATGTCAAAAATACAATGATCCCAACAAATGCCAAATATCTAAAAATTGTAACAATAGTGTTATATGTTGCCATTTAACAGCAGACAATATAAGTACTATTTTAAGTAAGTATATTCTTAGTTCAGTTTTTTTGTCATGCATTTAAATTGAACTTCAACAAAAGACCAGATTAAATGCATTTGTAATATTTAAAATTACTGTTTTTAGGTGAAACAAAATTTCTTAAAAGTGGAATCCAGAAATTACATCTTAGAAATGTAACAGTAAGATCATTTGATATAAAGTGGATTAAAACGTGGAGGGTATCATCGTTTGCTCTTACTGATGGCAAAATAAATAAAATTGATGGGCAATTTCCAAGATTGGTTAAATCAAAATGTTTAAACTTTTCATCTAATGGAATTTTAGAATTTGACCGCACATCTTTGAAGCATGTTCAAAATCTATCAATTTTTGATTTATCACACAATAATTTATCGTCTATACCGCCCCTTATGCGAGGAATTAATCTAACATTGGATATATCAGGTTAGTAAATAAAAAGAAGGAAAATATATACTTCAAATTGAATATTGAAACTGATTGAGAATTGACTTTTTACTTTGATGAAACTCATATAACCAATTATAGATAATAAAGCATTACAATGCGCAAATCTAATTGATACAATGAAAAGATACCGTATTACTTTTGTCAATGGCAATGAAACAACTTGTTTGTCCCCAAGTACATTCTCATGGTTTAACACAACGGAATATGTTTCCTTGGCAAAAGTAGAAAAATTTTATGAGGTGAATATTTCAAAGTACTATCATACAATACCGTATTTCACTATATCTTTCAGGTAAAGAAACATTGTACACCGAGGAACTGTTCGTGTGAAGCCCGAAGATGGGATTTTTCTGTCGGTCAAGAAGCTACATTGGTAATGATGGTCGATTGTGCTGGTAGACAATTAACATCACTTCCAACTCCTTTGCCTCCAAATACAATAGCATTAAACATTTCAAACAATAATGTAAGTTATACATTTGAATTAATTTTGTGTATGTGACAGTAGTCAATTTGATATATGAATTGATTTTACGTGAAAGCGATAGGTTATGCCGTAATAAAAAAAATAGAAGTTAAGAATCAAAAAGATTGTTAACTTTATGGATGTGGAGCAGTATTAACTCTACCTTTCTGTTGATCGATGAGCTATTTCACAAAACATAATCTTGTAACTAGTAATTTAATAATTTACCTTATTAACACTATTATTAAAACTATTAATAACTACCTACATATGTGCATAAATATGTATGTAATAAATATAAATCACAAACTACGATGTGCGAGGAGAAATAAATAATTCAACAGTTTGACATTGCTATGACACAAACACCATGAATTAAAATGTTTGATGGAATACTTTTGACACTTCAATTAGGCTTTCCTTCATTTAACAAACTTTTAAATTAATTAATTAATAAATCCTTCTTGTTAGGTTTACGATTACTACAAGTACGTACTTGGTCGTGAAAAACTGTATAAAATGCAGGACTGTGAAGATGTACTGTACATACAAGGGAAGTGAAAAGTTTTTGTCCTCTACGAGAATAAACGATTGATTTAGTTGGCCACAGTTGGCAATCGCAGGACAATCTATCATTAGTTGGTACGTGGTTGGTATATAACTACATGATTCGTCATTGTTCAAGTTCAGTAGCGTAGAGGTAGACTAGATAGAGCTCAAATTTAAAAGCTATTATATAGAAGTAAACATAACCTTAAATAATGAATATGCATACATGATGTAAGATTAAACTGAAATTTGGAAATAGTACCACATTTATTAAAGTTTGCTGTAAATAAAAATACATTATTTACAAATCGATTTATACAACTTTCCAATAAATCATATCCAACGAATGTAAAATGTATTCTGCACTTATAAATATTACTGACAATGCTTTTTAAATTCAGATTTACGATTTACTCTCCTTTTTAAATTTTCAAAAACGTCTTATAAGTTCGTTTTAATTAGCCGCTTGCAATTCTTCTGAGTTGAAAGAAAGAATAAGAAACGAAACACCAAATACAAATGGAGAAAATTCGAACCAGTTTCAGAGAATTCACACATTGCATAAGAAAGTGTGCAGAAAATGGCGGCAGTCGTGATCAGAACAAATAAGCGCCCCGCTGGAACACACGAACGACAATTCAATGCTCCGACAATAGATAAAGTCGCAAAATATAATATATCACAAGGTGCTTCGATCGACACCAGTGCAACACATTCAGCAAATAGGTTAACAGAAAGTTGTGGTACGACACGCGAATCATTTGGTTTGCATTCAATAAAGCAAATGCTTTGCTCCCACGTGAATTTGCTCCTTTTTTAACTTTTATTCCACTTAATTAATTTTATCTTAATATGAACAAGTTAATAAAGCTCAAGTAATAACTTAAGACAACATTTATTAATTCTAAGGCGGTGCGAAGTTCGCCGGGTAAGCTAGTTTTTAATAAATACGAATTACACCTATTTTGTTTAATCTAAAAAGACGGTTTAATCAAAGTAGGTACATCTTCCTAAAATGATGTATAGGGTCATACTTTCAAATTCTGAATAACTTTCCTTAGTAACATTTGGACGTATCATAAACAGAAAGCGCACTTTACCTCAAGAGAATAGTTTTCGCCTCACTGTCAAGGCCGACTTTTCAAAAACTGAAAATATTCTTAAAATTCTAAAATCTACCAGAATTTAATCCCACAATCTTAAAATGAAACTCAAGAATGTTTTGTCCATACCACCTATTACATCAATCCTCAGACACATTGTTTATCTCCAATGATATCTGATAACTTCATCTTAACAGAAATCACTTTAGAAAGTACATATTTGACTAATAAGATGTACAGAACATATATGATTTAAGAATTGAAATAGGAATGGCTAGGAAGGTCAATCGTTACTTCTTTAAGAATTCACTTTACTATCATTGTTTCCAATATTAATAATAAATGGATCTATGATTTCATCTATTATATCATCCAAATTCCAGAGGTTTAATTCTTCTTTGGTGACACGGTCGATACGTTTTCTGTTGTTAAGTTTGCAGTGATAAAGCAGCAGTCGTAATAGTTTTACCTGCCAAAATTGGAATTTGATCAATATCATGTGCATTATATTTTTCTTTATTAAGTTTCGCCAAGTGTAATAGCTGTGCACATATGGCATGCTGGTCGAAGTCAATTTTTTAGAAGTGTGATCAATTTTGTGTCCCTTTTCTCCCATGATGAAATTGATATTCTTCCTTCTTTTCGAGAATGATATGGAGCATTGTCCCTAACAACAACTGCATGTTCAGGCAACATCTGTAAAATATCTTGAAACCTCGATTAGATATACTATTCATTACTTCATGGTAGTTTGCAATTTTCTTGCCCTTAAAAATGGGGTGTCCACCTTCCACAAATCTGGCTTCTGAACCAATAACTAAAATAATTCATTTTCTGCCTTGTTCAGGATTTCTTAGTCCGATAGATAGCCCTTCAACAAATGCTTGCGTGGAGGTTTACAATAGTTGTGTCAACCCATACTTTTCCTTTTATGTCCCTCACTTTTCCAAGTTTCATCTATGTAGAATATGGGCCTAATTTCGTTCTTGTATTATCTGATACTTTCTAAATAGTTTCTTCTCCATAAGGTAATTTAGTTTTTCTGAATCAAGCAACTTCTTTTGTGCTTTTGTGTATCTAAAATAATGTAATATAATTATAGGTATTTGGACGTATTCCTCACAATGTACTTAAAATTAAGGATTTTTATGAAACAAGGTAAAGCTGCCCGATAAATATGCGAAATATCCTCACGGTTATCTGGTTTAGCCTTAATTTTATTTAACATAGGTATCTCATTTGAAAAAAAGAAAACTATGCGCTATCCTTCACACACAATTGATAACATTTTCATCGAAACTGCAATAGTTTAAATGGCTGGCCTGTTGATGCCTTGCGTGCTGATGCATTGTAGGTTTCCTTGTATTCTCTCAGTACATGGAATACCTATAATTACAAACATTTATAACGTATACGTGAAGAATTATTGGAAAGCGTGATATGTAAATATCTATAACAATTGTTTTCTCCGAAGGTGTATTCTGGATGTATTCAGTTTATGCCCTTTGTACATATTCACAATGTAAAAGCATGGCATTACTTGGTCCAGTTGATCTCGTGTTTTGGTTTCCAATATAATTTAGTTCTAACAAGAACTGATTTTTATAAATAAGCAAAATATAAAACATTGAAAAGAAACACCGTAATAATAACTTGTAAACAAAGCGCGCAAATGTCAAACTGATAGATTGCACCTAAATCTCTAATTTATACAGTTTAAAACAGCCTTTTGAACAGCCAATCGATGTACGTGTTGTGTGCGCCAGATATTTAAACTGCTCCTCCTAACTTTGGGACAAAGTATAATAAAACACTACTTTTTTGGATTGATTTATTAAAAATGTTTGTTGGCATACTCGGCACATGTCGGCACTAATGATTTTGTTTTCTAAAATATTTCTTTGTGAGATCAAAAATTATATTAATCGAATTGAATGCTTAACTTAGATACCCACGATGTCAGACTCAAACATTGGTTGTAGCGTCATCTCTGGGCCAGGCCCAAAACTCCGTAAGCATTCATAAGCGTTTTTAAACACTATACGAAGTCTAAAAGGTGACGTTTATGGTATTCAGCAAATATTTCCGCTAATCTCCACCTTATTATTTACGTTTCCTATTTTCCCCATAAAGGTGCTAAACCAACAATTAATTGGACACAAACACAGAATCTCCTACCAGCTGTTAAAGAACTATTTAACTATAATCAACACTCAATGAGTACCTAACAAGTGGGGAATGAATGGAATGAAGTAGATGTACTATCTAATATTTACTGCCATTTCTCCTAGTGTACCAAATATTTTTAAACCTTCCTTTTGTCTTACAAAAGGGAAACAATGTACGAGTTGTTTTCCAACTTAACACTAAGTGATAAAAACGACAAAAGCGAACTTGTTGCTCGAGCAGAGACATTTTTAGGATTTTCAAAATGGTTAATAAAAGCGATAATGCAGAATAGGAAAGTAAACGTTGCCGTCTTAAACACTTCAATAAATAACTGCCCTGAAATTAATAGTTTTCCTAGAAATCAAATGTCGGGAACAGTTAGAAATTCCCGAATTCTGAAAGTAATAAAAATCCAGCTTCGTAGAATGCATTTCCTATTGCATACATATCATATTAACTAATATAAGAAATTATTCAGGAAATTATTGTAATCCTACCCTAATCGCACAAGCAAACAATGTCTTAAATACCTACAATATAATCGTTAATTATAAGCAATTTGGCTGTAGAACAATGAATAAGGAAATAATTACGTTTATCGAATATTTAGTGAAATATCTAGAACATATAAATTTCAACACGCTTCAATACCAGGTGAGAAGTGTATAATTACTTTATTCGTTTACTTGTATTGTTTTATTTTCTAGTACAACAGAATTCATTTTGTAAGGGCACTTTTATACCTCTTTAAGTATAATTACATCTTTAGGACAACAATCTTAGCAAAAATATTTAATAGAATCGATTCAATCAATAAGTACGCTACGTGCGCAGAAAATAAACCGAACGAAATCATTATCGAATGTTTGTCTAATTATGGTATAGTATTAGAAATTATGTTAAAAGAAGAACGGAATTTTTGAGACAAAATAAAAGTAACCAAAACTACGATCAACATGAAGAAAGTGAAAGATTTTGTAAAATACTATCCGACGCGCAAACTATTTCAGTTCATCTCCAATATTTATTTGGAAAATGTAAAATGTATTTAACATCTTATAATTAAATGTATTCTCAAAGCACATTGTTCTTTTTCTCGATGGAATTGAAGTTGAAACTAATTTTGCTTTGCTACTACAACATATGTGGCGCAAATATTGAAAACAAGAGAAAAATAGAAAAAATTATGATCAGAGCAGTAGCTATTAGAGAAAATGTGGGAAGAGAATTCTGTTTATGCCAGAAAATAAGTTGATAAACCGGCTTGATAAGTTGCTGGACAAAATTTACGCACCCCTTCGGAAACCGACTCCATTGCTTTAAATGCTAGGGGCGCCTTTTAAGTTGTTACAAAAAATAGAAAAGAAAAAAAATCGAAACAAACTCTTTTATTGCTTTTCAAAATATTCGTCATTAGGATTTATACACTTTTGCATGCGTTCGTAGCAATTTTCGAAACATTTTTTCTACTCTGAAGTTGGTATGTCAAAAACATGTTTTTTGATGGCTTCGACAGCTTTTTGCGGTGCGCATTTGCTTGTTAACATTTGGGAACCAAAAGAAATTTAAGCTATAAGTTAGGTGAATATGGGCAATGAGACATTAATCCCATTTTTTATCCTCCAAAGAATCAATTGTTTGACGTGCTGTGTGAGAATTCGCATTGTCATGATGCAGAATAATGCGACGTTTTCGATAGTTTTTCCTGATTTCGTCGATGACATCTGAGAAACCAATAGTTGCATACCATTCAGCATTAACCGTTCTTCAATCCTCTAAACTCTAAAGGAATGATTGCGACATGTTCAGTACAACTGGAGAAATAGGCGATCATTTTCTTCCAAGTGCTTCGTGAAAGAACAACTATTGTGGGATTAATTCATTCTGGAACACCCAAACAATGAATTGTTGCTTAGTTTCTGATTAATACGAATATATCCAAGTTTCGTCACCTGTCTAGATATTTTATATCGATTTTGCAGTTTTTTGGTCTAATTTTTTGAGCATTTCCGTACACAAATGAACACCAGCCTTTTTTGAACTTCAATTGAATAATGCAGAATCCATGGGGAGCAAATATTTTTCAAGGCTAAATGCTCGTGATAAATGGACTGTATTGCAGTCTTCGATAGGCTTAAGAATTCCTCTATCTCATTGTAAGTTACATGCAGATCTTCTTTAATCATGTTGCACACAACATCGATGTTTTTTGGAATAGCAACCGATTTTTCTTCACGCAATTCATCACTGACGGACGCACCACAATGACGAAATTCTACGAACCAATTTCATTTTCATTGATAAGTACGTGTAACAGAATTCATACAACAATCACAAAACATAATACCAGGCGATTTTAGAATCGCGTATGTTCTTCTCTTTTCCTAAGAATGCTATTGTTAATGAAATTCTAGTGAATTGTTCCATTCTCTGATGACCAGTTGATTGTGATTATGTGATTTTTAACATATTCCAGAGATACTTTACACCGTTCCAATCGGGACTGTGCTGACTAGTGCAATAATCTAACTTTGACGTCATTTAAATAATGTAGCATAAGTGTTATATAACGGCGAACATTGACTTGCATAAACAGCAAATGGTGTACTACAAATGAGGCAAAAGATATATTACATATTGAAGCACATCTTCCCGAGATAACAATCCGCGTTCGTGAATCTCATACAGATTTAACTTAATTCTGTATGTGCAAATTTTTGGTGAGATGTTACAGCTATCAAATATTTCTCCTGATTTTCGACATTTAAAGCGTTGCCTTTAGTTCTCCTGTTTCTTAGAATGCATTACCTAAGAAAGCGTTCGCCTCTCACATTGATTACTGCTGTTTGCCCAGACTAGGTGCTTTTCTCAAAACGTTCAACTGTCTTACGCCGGTGTCATAATATTTGATAGTACAATAGCGTTACAAAAATTATGTTCACCTAGACTGATGGTAACTGCAGATGGTGGAAGAGAATTAGTTTAAAACAAGCCTTTACAGATTTTACAAGAAAGTTTGTTGTTACAAGAGAACACCAGCAACCTACTAATTTAGCTTTTGATGAAACTGTTCAGACTGAAATACCTTGGTATAAGAACATTGCCATTTTTTAGGAGGCTGAATCCGCCGATTTTGGGAAACATCCCCCAAAATTTGCACGATTTTTTAATAATTGTATCTAGAAAACTATAACATATCTTTTTGTTTTTAGAATATCATAGTGTCAAGGATGATGCAAATTATTTTCACGAATAATAAATATTTGCCTCATACTGCCCATTTTTTAAGCAATTTATTTTTAATTATCACAAAGTCGGTTTACGTAGAAAACGGTACTGTATAACAAATTCAAGCAGTTAATAGTAAATATATTATAAAACAATAACGAAGCTGTACTAGCCATTGATTGAAAGATAATTTGCTTGACAATTGTCGTTCTAAATATGAGGGCGATTCGAGAAGTAAGTTCCGTTTCCGCCTAATAAGTAGAGGAGTGAAGATGTCGGCGCGATCGCGGCGCTGCGATATAATCTGGTTCAATGTAGGTCTCGCTGCGCTAGTGAAAGAATCGTTCGAACATTCTTTCTTGCTATTTCGGTCGTTTAAAATGGCTGCTGCAATTCTAAATCCCGCCGACTGTGAACTGCGTGCTATTATCCGATTTCTGTATACAAAGAACATGAAGGCTGTACAAACTTTTCTGACACGATACGATATTGAACTCGCCTACAAGGAAACCTTTAAAATGCCGTCAAACATTTTCTGCCAGAAAAGGCAGCGAAGGCGTCTTTATTGTAGACTGTATGGAACGATGGATCACAATAAACGGTGAAGTTTACTATGAAACTTAATTAATTCGGCACCTGGTGGACCGAGCCTGGCTCGGAGTTCGCAAAATTTGTTGAATAATTTTGAACCAAATAATAACGCCCTTTATTTTAGTTTTGATATTTAATTTATATTGTATATTTCAAGTATATATACTAGCACATATATATTAAAAGTTTATAACGTTAAAAGTATGTGAATTTACATGTTGTTGTTAGTTTTCGTAGATATTTTGCTGTTATTAACATACTACTTTCAGTGCCATGTATGGTTTAGTAGTAAAGTTTTAATTACTTATAATTTCTCTTGGCTGCATGATGTTAAAAAAGTTGCTAACCCACGTTTAGGCCGAAATGGGCGAAAACCTGGACTAAATGGATTGAATCGAGACCGGGACCATGCTAAAACGGTTTTTCGTCCCCAAAAACTCGCAGATACTAAATTGTAACAAAATCTTGAGAGTAATTTTCGATAACACATTTTATGTACCGCAGAAATAAGTAAAAGCGGGACAAAAAATGTTTTCTTGGGACCGGGACTATGCTAGATCAACTTTGTGTTCTCGAAAATCCCCAGATACTAAATTGCATAAAAACTGCTAAAGTCATTTTCGATAACCAATTTCATATACCGCAATACCAGAAATGTGTGTAAACTGGGTCAAAATGGGTTTCCCGGGACCGGGACCATGCTAGATCGATTTCTCGTCCCCGAAAGCCCCCAGGTACTAAATTTCATCAAAATCGTTAAAAGCCGTTTTCGAGAAACCAATTCTCTCTCTCTCTCTCTCTCTATATATATATATATATATATATACTGTGCGTCTAGCTAAGTTCGCGACAAATGGAAAACTTTTTTATTCTTGGGTTTATGAAAAAAAGTTATTCTTTATAAAAAGTCCTGCTTCATCCAAAACTTAAATTCAAATTGTCAGATTTTAATATTTGTTAGTCATATACGAGATATGACAAAAAATATGAAATTAGTATAAGAGTAAAGTACCTTTATTTTCAATAATACTTAAAATGTTATAAGGAATAGTCGTTCAGAATTGGAAATTATACAATTTAAATACAGCATTTACACAAAAGAAAGCATTGAAAATGTTACACAAATGCTTCAACATATCCGCCTTCTCGTTCCATACATGTAACAGTTCTATCACAAAAATGCCTTAAAACCCTTCTAATTGTTTGTGGAGTTATTTTACGGATTTCTTCTCTAACAACACGTTCTAGATGGCCTACATCCGTAAACGGCGCTTGAATATAAACATGTTCTTTTAAATAACCCCACAAGAAAAATCAAGTGGGGTCAGAACTGGAGACCGAGGTGGCCAACGTATTGTGGAAAAGCGGTATATAACCCTTTCGTTAAAACAATCTTCAACATATTGCCTTACGTCCAACCTGCTATGACAAGGTGCACCATCCTTTTGAAACCAAATATGTTGGCGTTCCAGCAATGGAAGATTGTCGATAAAATTACTAATTTCACTTTGCAAAAAATTTAGATACCGGTCGGCATTCAAAGATTGGTGAAAAAGAAAGGTCCAATTACATAACTTTTGTAGATTCCGCACCATACATTTGTCTTGAACGCATATTGACTTCGAGTTTTTATTGTAAAATGTGGGTTGGCATCTATCCACCAACGGCAGTTTTGACTCGATATAGTTCCCTTCGATGTAAATGTTGCTTCATCGGAAAATAAAATTTGTCTCGACACAAAAGGATTATCTGCTAATATTGCCTGAATGTCGGCACAAAACTCCAATCGTCTGTCATTATCACCTGGTCTTAGAGTGTGTACAAATGTAGGCTTGTAGGGATGAAATTTGTTTTTTTAGAATTTTAGCTACCGAATCTTTGCTTATAGTGTTTGACATCAACAATGCTCTTTTCCGCAACGAACACCTCGGTTGTTCTATTGCTGATAGCATCACTTCTAGTTCCATTTCGTTATCAGCAACATGGTTTTGGCGTTTGTTGTTAAATCTGTTTTCGACATTTCCGAAAGCCACCTCGGTCTCCAGATCTGACCCCACTTGATTTTTCTTGTGGGGTTATTTAAAAGAACATGTTTATATTCAAGCGCCGTTTACGGATGTAGGTCATTTAGAACGTGTTATTAGAGAAGAAATCCGTAAAATAACTCCACAAACAATTAGAAGGGTTTTAAGGCATTTTTGTGATAGAACCGTTACATGTATGGAACGAGAAGGCGGATATGTTGAAGCATTTGTGTAACATTTTCAATGCTTTCTTTTGTGTAAATGTTGTATTTAAATTGTATAATTTCCAATTCTGAACGACTATTCCTTATAACATTTTAAGTATTATTGAAAAAAAAGGTACTTTACTCTTATACTAATTTCATATTTTCATCATATCTCGTATATGACTAACAAATATTAAAATCTGACAATTTGAATTTAAGTTTTGGATGAAGCAGGACTTTTTATAAAGAATAACTTTTTTTCATAAACCCAAGAATAAAAAAGTTTTCCATTTGTCGCGAACTTAGCTAGACACACAGTATATATATATATAAGAATTGCTCGTTTAAATATATTAGATAGGCAACAGGGTTCTATGAAGAGGGCTTTAAAAAGCTGGTTCATCGCTATGACAAATGTCTCAGTCTTAATGGCAACTATGTAGAAGAATAGCTGAAAGTAGTAGCTTTAAGTTGTATATAATAAAAACCTCTTCATGAATTGCTGTTTTTAAATAACCAAACGGAACTTACCCTCGTATATATACATTTCATAAATTTATTAAGTCAAATATAGGTAGGTCACGATCTTTTCTAGTTTCCACCGTAATATCACTCTCTTTTTCTTCATAAAAGCTCAATTTCTGTTTCTAATGAACGCCAGCGGAAATATACAATTATAAAGTAATTTTTCTTTTTGTTACGTCCAAGTGGCCATTGCGATTCTTAATATATAGAACGCCACGTAACTGCCTGATATATTTATATCATTATCTATAAATAGTCCCCTTCGTTATGGATGTCTTTTTTTTCTAAATAGTAATATCGGCTTCCATCGTATTTACGTTTAGTGAGGAAGCTTTTATAATCTAGTGTTTGTATCTCTAGAGCTTTTGAGCTTTATTTATAGCACCTGAAATAGAGTATTGTATCTTTTAGAATGCCTCTCTAGAGAGATTACTCAATAATCACTAGTTAATTTTCTCGGAAGGGTATTAATTTTGAATTGGAATTTTTGGCGCTTGGACAAAATTATTGAATCCAGTTCTTCTGCCGTCGTTGTTATCCTGCCTTCTATTAGTCTTTGCCCGATTTCTGTCAAATTACTGTGTTTGCTCCGTCGTCTCTTAATTTTCAGCTCACTATTCCATGCAGCTTGTAATTGAGTGGTTTTTAACTAATGAAACATTTTTTTGTTTTTAAAAATAATATTTAAAGTATGCTTAGTAGGCACATTCAGTAACTGTGGATTACTTTTTTGGATAGTTTCACTTGAAGCTGGAATTATTGAAGTGTGATCACACTTTATATCTCATGTTACAAATTCAATCCTAAGGGTTGATTAAGCCAGAACGTAACCATTGCATTTTATGTGGGCAAAGAAAGATAATACATAATCAAAGTAATTTGCGTATGTGTTTTACAGTACTATTGTTGTTCTAGATTACTTCACTGGAAGATATTCTTGAAGACGTCTCGTATGGAAGCTTAAGAGAACTGTATGCAGACCACAACAAAATTACATCTATTTTACCTCTTCTGCAGAGCCCCAAGTTCATTACTGGATTCCAAGCGCTCAGTTTAAGATACAACGAGTTAAAAACGGTATGAACTCTAAAGGTTAGATGTCAGACATGATTAAATAAGTAAACAAATAAAATATACACATATACATAGGTTACAAAAGTAGATGTAACAATAAAAAACAAAAAGTAAATATGATAATTAATTTGAAAACAATTTCTACGGCAAACATTTTGGTTTGTACAAAATGGGCTACAAAAAGTAATACCTCGCTTATCGTCCGTACAAACTTCTACGAGCTTTTGCCACAGAACGCATCACTCAATAAGTTCGTAGGATGACTAATAAAACAACAACTTTTAGGCAAAATTCGAGAGTGATACATTCTTCCCAACGCTTCCCTAACATTTCGATGCCTTTTTTGTAGAACGATTTATCTTTGCCCCCTTCAGTTTCGGCAATCATTTCTTCATTGGAGCCAAATCTCCAAGCATTTTTAGATCTGCAAACAGGTAGTAGTCGCTCGGAGCCAGATCTGGAGAATGGGGAAGCGATTCAAAGTGCAATTTGTACAATCTTTCCATTGTTGCAATAGACTTGTGACACGGTGCATTATCTTGGTGAAAGAGCACTTTTTGTCTCTATTTTAACGCAACGTAATATTCACCATTGACGGTTCTTCCTTTCTCAAGGTAATCGATGAATAAAATACTGTGCGCATCCCAAAATGTGGAGGCCAAAATTTTACCAGCTGACATTTGCGTTTTTGATGGCTTTGGACGATTTATATCCTTTGTTGTCCACTCAGTTGACTACTGTTTTATCTCTGGAGTGTAGTAGTGGATCCATATTTCATTCATTCTCACGTACCACATGGAAACAATCGTTTTATTGCGCGAAAACAACTCCAAACGCGTTGTTATTTTTGATCGATTGTGAGCAAATGCGATACCCAAACAGAGCTTTCTCGTGGTCAAATGTTCATACAAAATGATGAATACACTGCCTTCTGATATCGTGAAGGGGTCGGCTATCTTAGACAACTTTAATCATTTTGTGAACTTTGTTTTCTGGAAAAACTGCTGAATTTGGCCGACCAAAGCGTGAAGCATCATCCATCTTTGTACGGCCACCTTTAAAATCAGCAAATCACTTCCCTACCATTTGTTTCAATGGAACAGAGTCCTAATAACACTTGTTAAACCATTGGTTTGAGCCGATTTTTTCCCATTAAAAAGCAATGCTTTATCAGCACATAAAATTCAGATTTTTCCGCTGTTTTCAAAAATGACAAAAACTAGTAGCGTGACTAACACCATTCTCATAAAATTTTGACGCCTATCGTTTGAAGGTCGATACTTCCCAAAAATCATATGGATTTGTCAATAGTGGCGCCATCTATATGTCACTCTAAGAACTTAATGATGTGTTAATGCCATGTTTCGCAAAATAAACAGGTATTATATTCATAACATCAGAACCTTGAGTCGTACTTTAAAAGAAAAGAAAAATTAATTGCAGTAGCTCTTTACAATTAGAAGGGTTAAGGAGATGGGTGAATATTAATTAAATGAAATATATAAAAGTACAGGAATGAAATAATTAAACGCTCAAAACAATATAGCTTTCCCCTTACTTGCTTACTTGCAAATTTTGTAGTTTATGTTCTAACAACATATTTGCATGAGCAATCAGAAGTTAAAGCATATCACAGTTAATATCAGCGAGAATCTGTTTGACAATAAAACCGTTAACTGATAAAATTTTAATATTGCCAGAAGAAACAGCTTGATGTATTTCCTCGCCATTATGATAATTTTTGCCATTGTCGCATGTATTGTGGCTTTCATCGCGATTTACCAGATTACTTCTCCCAGTTACTTTAGCCTCGCTGAAAAAGTTTGTAAATTACTTAAAAGACTCATTATCTTGCTCACAATAGGTTTTTGCAACCTTGGATTTGGAAGACCATTATTGACTTGAGTCTTTAAAGAAGTAACAAACTGTGGAACTGTTGGGTTAGCAATACAGCCACAAACGAGACGATTTACACCAAATCAGTTTTCAGGCGTATCCTGGTTAAAAGTTGGAGGTCGGATACCAGTTATTCGGCGACTCTTCATGTTTTGTCATATTAAAGTAATAGCTTTAATGGAGTGCATTCAGCTAATTTGTGATTATAGTTTCCAACCAGTCTGCCTTTTGCCTCACACATAATTCCACATCTCGACTTTGGAAATGGCTGTGCCCCTAAAGTCCGCATGTTTAAAACTTCGGGTAACGCAGCTGCAAGATGGCTTCCCGTCTGGTAGTACTGAGGCACTTTCCTTAAAGCTATCGAATAACTCGTCGATATCACGGATGAAACCAGCAGTCCTCAGTACCTGTTGTGGCACCAGTCCTGAAAATTGAAAATTTAAAGAATTATATATAGTACACAGTATTATTCTTAGGTAGTAATTCTGACAATTTTGTTCATTAAAGTGTAGAAAATGGGGATATAGGAGAAAATATATGTAGCACTGAAAGTACTGCTAATAATAATAAGGGAATGCTCTCTGGATCCAAAATCTCCGTTTGTTTTTGAACAGATTTAGGTACTGCAGTACGATAGAGCTTCTTGCTCAAATCGTATATTGGGGAATCAAAATAGTCGATGCGCGGTCTTAAATTCTGCGTCATTTCGAATTCGAAAATGCAGGGTATCAAACCATATTTTTGCCCTAAAAACATATTCCATTATTATTACGTATAACTCCTAAAGTGGCAATTAAATGGGTGAGTGGAAAAACAGTATAAGACCAAAAAATGATTTTTAGGTAGTTCGCTGATTCAATTATATTCATCAATATATTTATTTTCATTAACTATATCTTCTATTTTATAGTTGTTGTTTTGTAAACTTTACAATCTAGAAATTAGATTATCTATAAAGTTTATTAAAGATACATCATTTTAGAATTATTTCTTTCATTTAAGGTTATGTATATAAATCAATACGTGCCTCTCAAAATTTCTCGGAAAGTAACACACCTTTGAAACCTACATAGAGCTCTTCCCACACAGAACACATTTGTCCCTCATTTCAAAGATGGAAAACGGTGCAAAACGGCGAAAAACGGTGAAAAATACCGAATAAAAAATCAAAAACAGCGTATACTAACGCCTATCCAGCGCCAACGTTTAATATCAGTGAAGTGCAACTGCCTACGATTGTGGTCGATTCTTAACGAATCCCGGCAATTATCGCGCCACCTTCCAAACCCTATATTGATGCTGACAAGGAAGGAGCATATGATCTTTTTAATTAGGTAAACAAAGATAAGCATAGCAGATAACTTTTCGTATTTACTTGGAGATCTGTAGTAATCTGTGACTGCAACCGCCGATATTATTCAACTGTCTGCAGTTGCTATGTTACATAAAACAATAAATTCATTGTTAGATCAGTTTAGTAAAAGAGAGAAATTTTGAGAACGCATATATATATATATATATATAATTATATACAGCTCTCGCATATACATAAGTTGGCGAGCGGTGGGGATGCGCCGTAAACGTATTTAGGACACGTACCTCCCACCTGTCTGATTCAGATAGTGCATAGGATACGTTGCAGGACGAATGATAGGCAATCTATCCCTCCTCTATCTGCGCGAACTCACTCCCACCCTTCGCCAACTTATATTGCGAGAGCTGTATACACATATATACATATATGGGTTCTCAAAAGACCCCTGGGTGCTAGATTATATATATAGTTATTTTTTTCCACTCTCTTCGATCTTGTGCGCTGTCCCTCCAATATCTTCCGAATCTCTTTTCACCACCTCCAACCGTCTCCTTCTTAGGCGACTCCTTCTTTTCTTTCCATTTTTCCAGCTTCCAGTACTCTCTTCACGAGTCTCTGTTTTGGCATTCGACTGATGTGTCCTACCCATCTTAATCTTTAAGCCCGAATATCGTTTGCAATACTTGGTTTTCTGAACATATTCATTGCCTCATCATTTGTCCTTCTCGCCCTCAGCTGTTGTGACGACCCCAAATATTTTTCTCAGGACTTCTCTTTCCCAAGTTTCCAGTTTGTTCTCTTTTTGCTTGGTGTTTCGCTCGCATATAATACAACAGGTCTTATTACCGTTTCATATGCTTGCAGCTTTGCAGTTCTGGATATATTCCTTGATTTTAGAATTGTTGTTAGGGATCCCAGTGCTCTACTTCTCTTTAAAATTCCTTAATCTATTTCCATTTTTTCTTGAGCCTTGCTTGTCACTGTTACTCCAAGGTATGTAAATTCCTCCACTTTTTGGATGTTGTATTCCTTTTGTTCTGCTTTAAATCTGATAATTTTATTTTCATCTGTCACCTCTGCGTGCATTACCATAGATTTAGTTTTTTTCCTTCACCCTCAATCCATACTCCCTTGCTTCTTCCTCGAAATGTTGAAATGCTCTTTCTAACTCCCTTGTAGATCTAGTAAAAAGGGCGACGTCATCTGCGTTTGAGACGCATTGCTTTTCATTATCGAAGATGAGTCCGTTTCTTTAAATTTTACTTCCTCTAATGATTGCTTGTAAAACCAAGTTAAATAAATCGGTCGACAGCGGGTCACATTGTCTTAGTCCTCTTTTAATTACAAACTGGTGCAGACCCAAATATTATTCGTAGCTGTTATTTTGTATCATTTTTAGTGTAAAGATCTGGTCTATGGTGGATCTTCCTGACCTAAATCCCTCTTGATATTCTTCTAATACTTGACTCTCATATCCCTTCAGTCTTCTACGTATGATCTCATAGACTACATCCAGTAATGCAATCCCTCTATAATTTTCACATTGTGTTTTATCTCCTTTTTTAGCACATAATAAATAATAGCCTCATTCCAAAACTTTGGCATTTCCTCTCCTCGCCATATTTTAAGCAATAGGTGTTGTAGCTTTCCAATAAGCTTTTCTCCCCATTTTTCAAAATTTCTGCAGGGATTCTATCATTGCTATCTGAATTTCATACCAATCTTCCTCTATTGTTTCATTTGGTGAACTTTCAGTTTCTAATTTTGAGATTATTTCTTTTTCTAATTGTTTGGTTGTATTTCTATCCTGGAGTTTTCCTACATGATATCGTTTCCTTTCTCTTTTTGTTTTCCTTTGAGTTGGTAATTGTTGATTTATTTTAGTTAAGGCAAGGAAATGGAATCACTATTTGCATCTGCTCCTCTATAGCTCCTACAGTTTTTAATTGCTGTAGAGTGTGTATTTTCAACTAGTGCGTGATCATTTTGATTTTTCACTCGTCCATCTGGGAAAGTTCATGTTACCTTAGGTATATTCTTATGATCAAAGTGCATACTCACTATTTTCATCCTATTTTCTATGGGAAACCCAATCAATGTTTTCTCCATTCTCGTTATTTCCTCCATGTAAACTTTTTCCTTCCTTATGTTACGATATTCTATTTTTATTCCTACTTCTGTATTTACGTCACCCAGGACTATTTTTAAATCATACCGTGGTATTTCCTGTGTTACCTCCGTGTTCCCTTTACAATTTTACTTTTCCCAAAGGGTTCTTCCTAGTTTACTCACTTTCGTTTATTCTTATCATCTGTGCCTCTTTCACAGCTCCCCTCCATCTTTTTATTGCTCATCTTGCTTGTGCTCACTCAGGTAATTTATGTTGCCTATAATTACGCTCCCCGGCGATAAGGAGCCAACCCGAATTGACTTCTCGGAGGTTATGTTCCTCATCAACGATCACAAAACTGACCAATATGTTAAATATATTGCCTTTCTTTATGGTTATTTTTCACTATCACTCTCTTATATTATATATATAATATATTTGTATATGCCTTTCATATATATGAGGGCGCATATATATGTATAGATACCCTTTTCATAGTCAAAGCGTTAATTCAAGAATGTAGCTGGTTCACCTAAATTAAAACTAAATGCCTCTGCATAGTAACCTTCTTCTCCGTATAAGTTTGGAGCAAGACCATTCAATGGTGGGAGTAATGGTTCTCTCATCACCTAAAATTGCCTCGGTCTAATCATAACATACCTATGTATTTTAAAACTGATTGGCTATTGTTAAACTTTGTAGCGAAATTGTAAAGAAAATTAAGGTAGTTAATCGACTTTTATTGTTGCAGGTGCCGACATATGCTTTGGCTAATATATTTGACAGGAATGATCATTTTAGATACCTGAATTTTGGCCAAAATAAATTGGAATGTGATTGCACTGCAGCTAAAGTTTTAAAGGTAAGTTTATAAACAACAACTAGGAAACTAGCAATTTAACAGATATTTGTAATATGTAGATGTATATGATGAGAATATAGAAAATAGCGATAAATCACGAAGAAATAAATAATCTAATTAAAAACTAGTTACAGGAGCAACTAAAAGTTTATAGAGACATATGCAATACTTACTTACAATTAGCCACATGTCATTCATGGAAGAGGAGGGACTTCCCACACTTCCTGCGTACGCGGGCGTAGCGGTCTGCAATATTCTCGAATGAACATTTCGAAACGGTTTCGAAGCTAATGAAACTTTCTAGAACATTTAGACTAGATTGTTCCCGTAGCTTGTAGAACTGTTTGGAAGGATATGGAACATTCTCGAAGCAAAACTTATTTTAAAAAACTATCGGCTATTGTATTCTAAGTTTCGCGAAATTTCTAAGTAGGTGAAGTAGCTAGTGTAAATACGGCACCACTTCGGCGAACCAGTTCAATTCCTAAATATTAATCGAAGAGTAACTATCTGAGAAGAAACGTAAACAGTTTTAAGATCCCCGTTATCAGAGGAGCCCTCGCTCTACTTCTGGATGTCGCTTTGTGTTTTTGCAAAGTCATAGCAAAATGTTGAGGTTTTGTTAAATAACCGAACCGACAGTTCAAATGAAAGTGATCAAGCATCGACAAGTGGTGCGGTAGCAAAGAAACGGAAATATCGTAAATACGATGATAACTATTTGAATTTGCGCTTTACTTCAGTAGAAGTAAATAATGAAGAGAGACCGCAGTGTGTGGTCTGTTCAAAAGTTTTAGCGTCGGAGTATATGCTCCCAAGTAAACTAAAGCGACATCTCGAGACCAATCACTCTAATATGGTTGAAAAATCTCGCGATTTTTCTTAGTAGGAAGTTGCAAGATTTACAAAAGCAAAGAAGTGTGTTTACTAAACAAGCCTCAGTAAGAGCAGTGCACTGCTTGCATCTGTTAACCTTCCTATACTCACGCATACGGTCTGTGAGACCGATTTATATAGTATAGTATACGTCTTTCATTTTGACGTGAGTATAGGAAGGTTGAGGTCGCATACAAAGTGGCGAAGTGCAAAAAACCTCACACCATTACAGAAGAGCTTATTCTACCGGCTGCTCTTGACATAGTTAATATTACCGGGAAAATTAATTTCAAAGGTATCTCTATCCAACAACATTATAGTCGAAAAATCCATCATATAGCTCTGGATCTCAATGATAAATTAATAGAGAAAATGAAAGGCACCGAATTTGGTCTGCAACTTGAGGCTACTGGCAGTAACAGAAACGCACACCTTATTTGTTATATACGCTTCCTTGATGATAATATTGTGGTTGAAGATTTTCTGTTCAAGCATCATTGGAAGCGCAAAGGCTCAAGACCTATTTGAAATGCTTGACAAGTTTATAACCTAAAATGATTTGGACTGCGAAACGGACATCGGTATGTGTACTGATGGAGCTCGATTAATGTCTGGTCGCTATAGAAGATTGCAGTCGCTTATTCCCAGCAAAGCATCGCATGCTATGTGGATCATTGCATCCATAGGGAAGCACTTGCATCAACATCGATTACGTCTCAATTGAATTTGGTATTAATACGTGTCGCAGACGTAGTAAACTAGATAAAGACTAGGCCACTGAAAGCCAGATTTTTCAAACAGCTATACATGGATACGGGAGCTGAACACACAGCCCTGCTATACGACTGCACTTCACGATGGCTTTCACATGGCAACGTCCTGTCTCGTGTATTCGAGCTACGTCAAGAAATTCACACTTTGCTGCAAGAGACAGGTCATGAAAACTCCAAGTACTTTGCCGAACCCAATTTTTGGTAAAACTATTATTTATTACGTGTTTGTGCGATATATTTGACAAGAACCACATCTTCAATTTGTCTCTGCAAGGCAGTAACGTGCACATTTTGTGACTTTTGAAGAAGGTTGCGGCGTTTAAGAAAATGCTGCAGTAGTGTATAAGAAAAATCAATGGGGATGACCGCAGCAGCGTAGCGTAGAGGAGCGGCCCGTTCCGGGCAGCAGTTTAAGGATGCGGTAGAATTTCACAATAAATAATAATAATATCTTGCAAAAATTTGCTTTGTCGATCGTTAAGGTATAATCATAAGTGTTCTATACCTCTTATATCAATGTAAGTGGCATACGTGTAACAATTTTTGTAATAAATGTGATTATTGTATTGTAAAACGTATATACATGACTTTTTATTTGTAACTTGTACAATACACAATAAAAATAATTGTTCTTGCCAAAAAGTTCTTTAGAATTACTGTATACCCATATTTTAATCTTTTAAATTAAAATACCTAAATAAAGGAACGACGAAATCTTCCTTCACCTCTGGCGGCTGACACCCACGCTACGCCACTGGATGGCGGTCAACATTGTTTCCCTGAAATGCACAAGTACCTGGCCTGTTGGCCTGACTTGCTGTCCCTTTTCAAGGAATACCTTTCCAAACTCACTGACTGGACTGCCAAATACTTTGAGGAATATAATGATCCAAGATTCTTTCCGTGCTTAAGCTCCATCAGAATTAACTTCGCAGGCAGAAGAGGGTCTAATTGAACTTTCTTGAGACAACAGCCTGAAAACAAAATTTACGCGTTCCCATTTAATGCAGTTTTAGATATCGATCAAGAATGGACATCCAACTCTAAGTTGTAAGGACCCTAATTCCTTTCTATTTATCTGAAGCCGGATTTTCAACTGTAGCTGTAATAAAAAGCAAATATCGGTCAAAAATCCATATGGAGTGATGGGGATGGCAGTGTCAAACCTTATTCCGCGTTTTGAAAAATGTGTGACGATAAGTATGATTAGTCGTCACATACGTAATTACATTCTCGATTACAACTTTGTCTTTTTATTATTTATTTATATTAAAGGTTATACCGGTTGGAAAAATTTATACTAGCACGTGGAGGGGATATATTAGGCATTAAGTTGGTAATCTTATATGTAGACCCCGAAAAGTGTAGGGAGGTTGATAAGGAAGCCATCCTTATCACTAATGAACTTTTAATTTACCCTACATATAATAATATAATAATCCGCTTAGTGGCTGAATAACGGACACCCCACAGTGAGAAGGTCCGAGGATCGAGTCTCGGCCGCGGCGGAGCCTAGAAGTTTATTAAAATCCTAAAATGGTCCTAGATGGGTAGATGACAAGTTTATGAAATCGGTGCTAGAGGGTTGCTATCCCGAATGAAAGTGCGTGAGGAAACCGTGGGCATTTCTTATGAACAAATACTTCGTATTTTACATAATGAATTCGGTTTAAAAAGCTTTCTGGAAGATGAGTGCCGCATTTGCTTAATTCGGACCAAAAGACATTCGGGCTCGAAACTTAGCCGATTGTTTGAAAGTGTTCACCAGGAATCCAACAGATTTCAAGAGACGATTCGTGACCATGGATGAGACCTGGATTCATCACACACACCATAAACAGAAATGGAATCAATTTTAGTAATTGGTTATCTTAAAAAGTCAAAACGGATACTGGTCAATATTACACAATACTTTTGATAAATGGATACATTGAAAGCGGCAATTCAGGAAAAGCGACAGGCAATGGACAAGGAAAAAGTGTTGTTTCACCATGCGCCCGCTCATTGCAGTGCAATCGGGCAGCAAAAATTGGCAAGACGCAGGGGCATCACGT
Organism: Chrysina gloriosa; assembly: GCA_038088585.1. Taxonomy (NCBI): domain Eukaryota; kingdom Metazoa; phylum Arthropoda; class Insecta; order Coleoptera; family Scarabaeidae; genus Chrysina; species Chrysina gloriosa. Next base: position 55,373,904 of record CM076087.1, read on the forward strand.
TGCCTCTAGTACTCGTGAAGATTAGCTGGCGGGAGAAGGTCATCTTCATCATTCGAAAGATTTTAGGGATCGACGTTTCGGGCACTCCAATCCCGGTGCACAGTCCAGTCCGCCCGTCGCCGTCCCCATCGAAAGGCGAACTGTGAGAGAACGCAGCGTTCCAGCAACTGTGGTGGCGCGCGCCCCGCGAACTACAAGGGTGCCCCAGGTCCTCCATGCAGAGCACAAAGAGTGTCCCTCAAAGGAGCGTTCCACCGACCGGAAGGACGCCAAAGACGACTCGGTCCTCCAGCCCAAGCGCAATTCGAGAAGGGAAATCCTTTGCCCAAGCGGCACAGAAGAACTTCCAACCCGCACAAGAGGGCGCAAATGACTCACCACCAGACGCCTATTTATCGGCTGATCTGGTGAAACTTGCAGCGATCCTGAGCGATGCCGGTTAATCCATGCGGTCAGTGACCTAGAATCCCGCAAGGGCGAGAAATAGACCGCCCGCCAAATCACAAAAAGAGAAAATCGTGTAAAAACATCAACTCTGAAAAAGAGAAAATCTCCACAAAAGGAGCCGAAGACAAAGGGACGCAAACGCGTTTTTTCAAACCCTGCCTTAGTAAACGAATGAAGTTCCATGTGGTGCACACTTCTCCCATTCCAGCATTGAGTATCGATTGTCGTGCCTTGTCCCAATCTCCAAATACGTCCTATCCATTTTACTCTTTGTTGTTTTATTTTTCTAATGATGTTCTTCTCTATTTCCTGTATCAACTCATGACTTGTTCTTTTTCTATATTCGTTGTCCGCTATTTTTGTTGGCTCTAGTATCACACGAAATACCATTCTTTCCATCAATCACTGTTTTGTACATTCTAATTTTTGTATTTCTCCCTACTTAAAAAAGAAATACGATTTCCAAAATGTAACAGATCAGTGGTTTCAGATGTAAGATGCAAGTATTTTAAGCAAAATGTAATGAGTATGCTATATTCAAAAGAGGAGATAGAGGTGAATGTAGAATTACAAGTAAATTATCATATTTGTTTATTTTTAGACTTTGATTTAGAACGACGAGTTTAGTGTATAAAAGTAAATAAAGGCCCCTTCAAGGTTTTTCTCAAAATAACTGGTATATAGGATTAACGAGAAAACAAAGTACTTGATACTGACAGATATATAATTCAATTAACGTAACAATGAAATAACAAGATCGCTTGAAGTACTCTTGAGAAGTGCACAGCTTATTGTTTTCGGCTCAAAATGATCTCAAATAAAGTTCAAGTAACGATATGATACTGATGTACACATTGGGCGACAAATATCCATTACACAACTTTATTAAAATGATAAAACAACTTTCTTGAAAAACCCTTACAATATATCACTTTGTTCATACAAATACATAATTTTGAATTCTAAATTCCTTTATGATTGCCATCTATTTTCAAATATTCATCCAAAAATATTTTCAGTCTGTTCCCAATATTTTGTTATTTTTTGCGAAGAAACTTTAGAGTAAACGGCCGAGAATTTTACTACTAAGGGAAGATGAATTGAGAAGTCTCTTATAAAACAAGTTGGATGATATCTGAAAGTTTCATCAATCACTTACATACGTACATACTAGCAGGTGAAGTTACAAAGTAAATTTGCAAATATGGACGGCTATTGTCATAACGTATCAATTAGACATGATGCGTCTTCAAATTTTGTGCTCGCTGGTCTGTCGCTTTAGTATCATTAAAGATAAAAACGACATGTAGTTCTTAGAGTTCCTGACTGTTTTACTTGTGGTGATAAATCATCATTTCTTTTCGATTGACATATAACCCAATCGTTCACTTCATTCACTTGTCAAGAGGTAGTTTTTTTTGTGGATACTCATTTATTAATATTAATTTACCTAATAGATTTATCGTCATAGTACATACACTTATATACAGTGCGTTAGACGTCGTAGCAAAAGTTGTATTTAAATTCACAGTGAAATAAACATGTATAATATGGAAGTCATAATTATAAGAAACATTCTGACATAAACATTGTCCCTAAGAAATGTGTCGTCACTCACACTGACCGCGTAATAGTCGCGTATAAGAATATCTAGTCTAAGTGAACTAGCGTGAAGAAATGAAATCGTAATGGCAAACTGTGGAATATATATAATAGATGTATGCAAATAAATGATAGGAAATACTCGTATTCATCTGAGAGATAGTAACCTCTTTCGTCAAATAGAAATTGTATTATGGAGACTAAAGGCGTAGTATGTTGCAAAACACAATTTTATTTTAAATTGTGGTATGGTATTTATACTATATAGAACCGATACGATATTTGTTGAGCCAAATTCCTAAAAGGTCGCTACGTCATTTCTTGGAATAAACCGCACTCGACGTAAGGGTCTGTCGGGTGCCTTAAAATTTCTAAGAATTCTGGCTCAATAAATATTATACGGGCTATACATATATTAAGGCACCAATACCGCAACTATTTCAAGTTGAAAATGAGCAGATCTACTTAGTGGTTGCCTATCCACTTCGTCAATGTCATTACTCCTTATAATTAATTGATGCGGGAATCACTTGTTGAAACTCCATAACGAAATTTATGATAAATCAAAAGACTTTTGTAAGTTTTAAAATATTTAATCATAGTACCACTACAATATTGTGGCTTCATCAGGTGGATGAATACTGTACAGTACTCATCCACCTGAAGAAGCCACAGTGTGGCATACAATATTGTAGTAGTACTATGATTAAATATTTTGAAACTTACAAAAGTCTTTTTGATTTATCATAAATTTCATTACTCCTTATTTTTGTTTAATTTTGTTATAGGAATATAACATTACGGTGAACAGGCTAATAAAAATTAAAGTACCTGCACATTTTGAAATGAAACTAGTGACTTAATCTAAAACAATGATACAATTAAACGGACATTTGATGCGATTTACATCTAAATCGTGTTTATATCCATTGATAAATCTCTTGGAAAATATAATAATAAATCTACAATTAACGTATCTTCCAATCTAATCATTTTTAATTAGCAACGTAATTTGACATTAAGTATATGCAAGCTTTGGCGCTTCGCATTCTATGATAATATACTCATTTATTTTGGATTTCTGCTCATATTGATTTATCAGTCAATAGTGTTTTTACGAATTCCGTCAGAATAAATGTGATGTGAACTCTTTATGAAGTCGTCAAATTAAAACGTTTGGCGAATAAATTAATTTTCATGTTTAAATTTAGCAGTTAATATACACACATATGTACATACGTAGGTATGTTTGAACTTGAATTGCATACAGATGACTCTGCACTTTGAAATACGTAACTATGACTTGCACTTTAAAAATATTCACTTTGAAATACGTGTGGAGATAATTGTTCTATTTACCTTAGCGTAAAAATTATATTACTCAAACCTTACCTGTACAGTTTAAAATCAATTGTTATGAAAGCAATAGATTTCAGATAATCATGTTTGCTCCGAATAATAAGTGCAGTCGGGTCTAGTACATAATATGTAACAGCAAAAAGGCTGAAGTTGACACAAGCGATTAGCATTCCGATGCTTATCACATATCACGAGAGTAGTCTCGACTTTTCACGTGAATGTTCATGTACACGCCTTGCTGGCACGCACGTGTTCAAGCTGATGGCAGGTAGTGGCATCAACTTGGGAATGTAGCAAATGACGTCAAGTATTGTTCGAGCTTTATTCAGTGTGCGTATGTACAAACCTAATCAGTTTTATCATAATTCACTTACAATTGAATAAAATTATATAAATTTATCTGTACATGAAAATATTGTGTTTTTAGTAAATATTTTCTGAAACGCATATCCACTCTAAGCGTTTTGAAATTTTGCGATGAAGATTAATTTAGTGATTGGCGCCATACATACATACATATGTAGTAATACATAGAAATCTGTTTTTCACAATAGTGCTTTGCACTAATTATTTACCAAATCAAAAGTACAAGATATGCCACCATGTAGCAATTAAGTGTATCCTAACATTTGTAGAAATTTACTTAAAAATTTTTAATTCGGAAATTGCCGACTACTTTACAACCATTTAGTGAAACTGAAAGTTTAAACAAAAATATTTGTATGCCTTGCACAAACAACCCTAGTCGAACGGAAGAATTTTCCAACGTTAAAGGACAGTATAGGTACAATCGTACCCCTGTATTATATTATCAATATAGATAATACTTTTCGCAGTAAAAGGAGTAAATTATTTCATATTAAAATAATTTAATACTAAAATAATAAATATGTATCTAAAAGAAACTCATTGTTCATTTACTATTTATAAAAACTATTATTTTTACATTTCAATAATATGTATGTAAGTATGTGGACAACTTCAAATTCAAAACGCAAACAATCTAGTATGTTTTACATTAATATTACTAGAGAAATACAAAAACAGGGAATACCCGCAATAAATTGACCCCACATAGAAAGTACACGTGCAGAGCGTATCAAATCAGATAAAGCTGCGCCAATTCGGGATGTCTGGAACATGATAAACAACAATTTGGAGAAAGCATACAAGCCATGTGAATGCATCACTATTGACGAACAATTATTTCCGTTTAGAGGCCATACCAGATTTACACAATATACACCCTCCAAGCCGGCAAAGTATAATGTAAAAATTGTCTGGGCTTGCGATTCAGTTAACTCATACCCATTACATGGCCAAAATTATACCGGAAAGCCAAAAGACGGTCCGCGACAAAAGAATATTGGTGAAGGAATTGTACTGGATCTAGTTTAAATGTACAAAGGTTCTGGGAGAAATGTGCTCACAGATATTTTTGTTACGTTCTTAGAGTTAGCCACGAAATTAAATTCTTGAAACATAACATTAGTTGGTACGGTAAGGAAAAATAAGAAATTTCTGCCAAGCAATATGTAGCCTGCAAAGGAATATTTATCCAACAAATTTTGTTTACAACAGTGATCTGTTCTTACGTGCAAAAGAAAACAAAGCAGTCACACTATTATCAACAACGCATACGACAGGAGAAGTTGAAAAACACAAGTAGCTGAGCCACAAATTATCAAATATTATAATAAAACTAAAGGTGGGGTCAATGTGATGGACAAAATGTTGGGTGAATACACAGTTAAACCGCGGACATTGCGTTGGCCCCTTGCAGTTTTATATTATGATTGATGTCGCTGCTTTAGGATCTTATTTAATACATAGAGGACACCATCCAGGGTACAAAACAAAGGGTCAGCGAAGAAAGTTCTTCAAAGAACTCTCTAAGCAGCTATATATGCCAGCAGTTGAGGAACTTTGTGGAAATAAATTCGTTATCAGGAAATGTTTTCTCCGAAGTGCTATAGAAATTGTATTAGGACGATGTGTTGTTGCAGCACCAAGTCTACAAGCTGGTTCAAAGGTACCATATTGAACACGGGAAGCTTCTTCTATCGTCGGAAGCTGTTATGTCTGCACATCGGAAAAACGCAAACAACGTAAGCCCAGGAAGTCATGTATGGTCTGTGTGAAGTCGGTTTGCGATAAACCCTCAATGCAGAGTATAACATGGAATATATGTATGTATGTAACCGAAACCAATAAACATACTGTTGAATTTTATCTAAACTTTATGCTAAGATGTGTGTGTTATTATAGTAAAATACTTAAAATAAGAAAATGTTTTTCTGTTTCTTTTTGCATGCTCTTTATAAGGTACATATGAAGGTAAAATTGTACCTACACACTCTCTTACGGGTGCTAGATCTTAACCTTCCTATACTCACGTCAAAATGAAAGACGCATACTATACTATATAAATCGGTCTCACAGACCGTATGCGTGAGTATAGGGAAGGCGTCGAGATATTTTTCTGAAATTTCTCATATTTAATCTTAATTTAAGACTTGGAGATGTCATAAAAATTCCGGTCTCTATTGCTTGTGAACAAAAAATTATTGCAATTTAAAAACGAAAAAGTTACAATTGTACCTGTTCCGTCCGACTACGGATAATTATCTATAAACAAAGCAGAAATAAGTATGCAACCCATTGTTTTACCACAACGGGCACTACAGAGTCTGGGTGCGGTTCTTGCTAACTCTTCTTCCTCGCCCATTGGTCCATAATCCAAATACCTCTCAATTTCCGATGCTACACATATTTGTTTTATCAAATTAGAAGATTAATCACCGAAATGTGGCCTAGATTATATTTTACATTACAAATCTGAAATATTTTCCATATGTTCTTTACCAAACACGAGTCTAGTAAAATTTCCATTATACCCATTTTTCTTTGCGATTGAAGTACGAATCGAATAATAAATTATTAATAATAAAAGTATAAAGGAATAACATAGAAACCATTTGATATGTCCCTCCCAGTTACTAATTAGCACTAAACTATCTATTACATAATTTTTATTATAACTTCTACATTAGATAAATTCACATTGGACGCAATTTGTTCATTAGCAAATCTAAATGTGCGTCATAGAATACATAGTCCACCTTCAAGCCGTTAAAAACGTGATCTACTGATACATTTTAGTTTATCGCCCGACAAGGCTTTCACCCATAAATTATAACATTACATAGATCAAGCAATTTCGGTGGCCAGTCTAAAACTTTTCCGTTTATACGATAAGTGCATTGAAAATACTGAATTTAAAAATTCATTATGCTAGCAAAAATCCTCTAATTAGGCTGATGGATTTTTTGGAAACACACATTAGAATGAAAATATTGCCTATTATGTATTTCTTATCTTATACTTGGCTAAAAATTAGGCAACCTTTAATAATTAAACAAAAAATTGGTGTAAAAGTGAGTAAATTTAGGTATCTTGTCCTCAATCACATAAGTGGAATCTATTAGTGGAGGGCAAATTGGGCAGAAGGTGTAATCAAAATAGGATTACTACTTAAAATTGCAACATTCTTTCAAATATTATTAAAGCAAATGGAATGACTTGTAATTCTATTATATACCAATTTCATAATCGATAAGTTGATTATCACCTACACCGATTTCAAATGATATTTACTTGTATGTCCTGCACTTTTGCCTTTTAGACTACTTAGAACCTGGATTTATATTTGAACACCGATAGTTTGTTATTAGTTAAATTGAAGAAAAAATCATTTTTAACTTGGTCAACCGTGTGCTTAATTTCTTGTGGAAATAAGAATGAGCAAGGTATATGATCTAATTCACTTTGTCGTCTTTTTGAAATAATGTAGTTGAACAAATTACAAAATCAAGTTTTGTCATTGATTATTATGGTTTACTATCTTGCGCAATCTGCTGAGATCAGTTCTACAAGAAGTGTGGAACAACTGTGGAGTGTTAAAACTTCGTACAAATATTTTGTCAGTTGACAATTTGGATCCTAGGGAAACTAAGACTTACAGAAACTGCTACTTGGAATGTCCAGAACTTATTAAGTTAATATAAAAAATATTTGAAAATATCATACAAAAATTAATATTTCCAAATAGTATCTATCGATATTACGAAAAACTAATTGATGCAAAAGATTAGATATGCACTATTCTGTTCGAGAAAGAGGAACATGCTGAATAAATTTGAATTGCAACGACTGCAATGCAATGGTGACATTTAATCAACTCAATTAAGCATTTACACTGAAAGCGGTTAATTACACATCTAAGTAATCGTTGTTCATATAAACTCGGTACAAGTTTAAATTTTGAAAAATAACACAAAAATTAACTTTAGATCAATAATATTTTTATTTGAAAGGTGCGTACATACATGGCATTAACATTTGAAAATGACTTGGGGTATGTAACCACAGCGGTTGTCCCTGACGGAGCACGTTCTGTCATTCCAATTTTGTCTTACTTTTTGAGCACATTTCGTCTGGACCAATGTTATCCATATTTCGAAATAAATATTTACTTAATATTTGATAACGTTATCCATTGACCGTAACTTGAACTCGAGTCCCACATTGAATGAAATAAGGTCCAATTTCGTCATCAATGTGTAAACGACACCAAAATGGGTGAGTCACAATGGGTCAACTTGCAATTGATCAAAAGCCAAAGAACGACGTAAGCAATAATCTTCTGACTTAAATTCCTGCATCAACTGAAGTCATAAAAGTATTGGCGAAAAACAAAATCCTCGTAGTGGACGACAATGCTCCAACTTGGCATATGTAGCACCAACAGTGAGAAGGATGGCTTACTTAGATAGACGACTACGTGTGCAGTTAAATTCACGAAGTTTTATATAGGTTCCACAATTGGATGGTGTTGTTCAAGCGTAATCAGAACTTCTGTACAACCCAGAAAGACACCCGGTATTATATTTTTTGTATCATACAGATCGAATATATTTAAATAATACAGAATGCGCAAACCCATATATTTCATTCGTTAGGAATTGAGTTGCATATCCTAAATTAATTATAACATTTTTAAAAGGAATTTCTAAAAATTCCAATTTTTTGTTTAAATAAACGAATTTGCAAAATAGCAACAATTGTTTGTTTAAATAAATGGATTTGCAAAAGAATAACCATTTTTAATGGATAAACTTTATGATTTATGTTATTACAAACAAAAAAAATAATCATTGAAATCCATTCACTATAACTCGGTTCCGTTATTTTTCATTTTTAACGTCTAATCGCGCGATTGAGAGTGCTAGCGTGTTTGTTAGTTCTATGCATTCTTTCTCATTTTTCTGTGGTCTAGAGATAGAAGTTCCCTGATACATGGAAAATTGCAAAATTTATACAACCAAGCATGTACATATCAAATTTGTCCTATGAGTCGAGCAATACGAGCAACAATTTCATTTCAAAGCTTTGAATCCACGCAAATTTCAGCGCTTTCCACATATTCCTAGTATCGTCGGTGTATCAGCACCATCGTAAAATATGGCGTTCTTTTAGTTAGAGTAGCATTGACAGTTGTAAAGAATTCATTTGATGATATTAATGATTTCGTACTATTTTGAAAGTAATTTAGCTAATAATAATGTGTAGATCGTGATTTTTGTATATTTGGCAACCAGACCCACAATATATTTATTAATACTCAAGTTCGATCGTAATAACCTCAGTGATGAATTTTGGGAAGATCGTTAACTATGTTGTTTCTAAAAAACATTGATGATCTGCATATAACGGATAGACATGTGAGTGGTCGTGAAATTGAGCCATATTGATATAAAACAGATATCGATGATTTTGTACAAATATTTGTGTTCAAGAAGTAACTAGTATTAAATGGAACAAGAAAATATTTAAAAGAATCAATTGTTCTGCTTCAATTTTGGTATGTAACATCGTTCTGGGAAACAAAACTTGGAGTCATTTGTATGAGCCTGAAACGAAGGAACTATTGAGCACTTAGATATTTTAACATGCACGAGTAAAATTGATACATAATTTTTAAAACTGGTCATAAAAGATACGCAGTCTTTCAGCGGCTCATGATGGCAATATTTTAGGAGTGACGTAGCTGATAGTCCTATATTATTATTAACTCGGGGCTATCACTATACGAGTTCGTGTAAAGAATTTAAATTGTATCTATCTATAAACTGAGTGAATAGAATTAGTAATAGGACTTTATTTTTTAAAAGCTCTTATCAGATTGAAGTTTTTATATTTAAAAGATATATAAACAAATAGAAATGCATTCTTGTAAATTTAACTAATAAACAAAATTAATTCGCACCCTTTTGGGAACAAAGCGTTCTTCACCTTTTTCAACTACTCCCTCTATCTCTCATGCCTCTAGTACATCATTTAGTTTTATTATGTTTCTGATTTCTGTAGATATATGTAATTATATATATTCTTTTTGATCTTAGCATACTTATTCCCTTACCTTAATGGCAGCTATGTACGTAGTCTTTCCGTATTGTTTAATACCAAGTTTTGACATCCCGTTGGTCAAGAATAAGTTACCAATAAAGAACAGACACAAAACAACTGTTCTTTCAGAACACCAAAGTAAAATAAGGCGACAATATATACGGAAACAATTGTAAGGGTTTTGGAAAGAATTAAACAGAGAATACCAACCAAAATGAAATTAATATTACAGAAAATAAATGTGAAGAAGAAATAAAGAGTGGTCAATACTTAAGGTTGTAAGGTACTTTCTTTCAAGATCGGTTAAACTTAAATTTTTATTATTGGTTCCAAAACGTTTTCGAAAATTCTATATCTGCCTTTCAAAAGTAGTGTGTGTAAGGCTAAAATACTAGCTTCTTACAATGTTAGGAGCATCTACAGCTTTAATTTTTTCAGTAATAAGTGAAGAACCAGTAAGTTTACGGGCTCGAAATTTTGGATACCGTGTATTCGTTACGATAGAGTCCTTGTTTGTTGTTGAATTTAACCTCAATTAAGGAATAGAAAAATGACCATGGGCTTACCGTCATTTTTGGACTTCAAGAAAGCAACGATAATAAAGAAATTTACAAAAATGCTCTTTGACAAGTCGTAACTACCGTATCGAATATGTGGTATTCAACATTTCAGGGCTTCAAACCTGCTGGTTCTTCGTGTATTATTGAAAAAGATTACAGGTGCCTGCGTTCTTAAAATTGTAAACAACTATTAATGACTGTTTCTACCTACAGTGAACAACAACTTTTATCTTAAATTTTTGTGAAGCAAATCAAATCGTTTTTAATTTTAATTACGATGATAAATTGCGACTTCAAACCGACTATTTGCAGTAATACCCTAAAAACGGCAGAATTTCTTCCGAGAAATACCTATAAGCTTACTAGTAACTGGTCCTCTATAGTTTCCCTAACGCTTCCGTTCTTTTAAAAATCGTACAGTTGTTTGTAGCTCTTGAATATATTTATATTAATTGTAAGTTCTGCGCATATATATATATATATATATATATATATATACTTTAATAGAATATTAGATATGCCCTTCAGTTAATTCTATTCTTTTTTTGTTTGTAGGTATGGCTTTTAAACAAGCAGAAGCACATAACAGACTTTGATGAAATCTACTGTAGTAACATTAACTCCAAGGTAGTAGATCTCGACCCGAATAAATTGTGCAAAACGCAGCAAGATTGGACCGATTACATCTATTACATAATTACAGCCGAAATTTTTCTTTTGCTTCTACTTGTTGGAAAAGTTTCTTACGATTACTGGATTTTCAAAACTGCTGGGTATCTACCATGGCCAGCTAGTAAAATGCCGAAATTGCCTTGTGATTGGTTATGTGAATAATTGAAATGCTAGGTGCCTTTTCAGGAACGTAATATATATTTGATATATATGTGTATGGTTGTGACGCAAATATAGTCCTATACGGTAACATAACGTTTACCATTTGCCTTATATTGGTTGTGTATATACTGTAGGGTATAGCATATTTATAAAAAAACACTTGTTTACTCAAAGATTTATATATATATTTACATATATATATATATATATATATATATATACCTATGATACTATTAACATAAGGTTTAGGACGGTATTCGCCAATTGGAAATTAAATATCAACTTCTTTAAGGTACCTGAACATAAATTGATTACATATCAAATGAAATAAACCAAATGCTAACATCGTCTTAAAATGTAAGAGTAATTCGAAAGATTACAACCTATTCACGTAATGTATCCCTATAATTGTCAATTGAAAAATAAATACATATATTTATCTGTTTTGTACCTTTAAACCTAAAAATAAATTAAAATCATTCATAATATTCACTCCCATTATATTCCATTCATAAGATCCAACAACACATTTATTATGGTTGAAATGTGGATGCAAAGCCACTTTCAATGTGCAAACCCGCACATTAAGTTGCGGATGCGATCTCTGAAATTAAGTTTTGTCTAGATGCATTTCATTCTCAATCCAACAGTGTGGTAAGATTACTTGCACTAAATTTCTGGCTGTGAATTGCATGTTACTAATTTATATCAACAAATATACGTTAAATATTTTCTCTAATAATAAGCTACAACTATAGGTTACCTTTATATATTTGATGTGCTATTGATTTTGATTAGTTGGAATTTGTTTTAATTTTACAATTACTCTATTATTCATAACATAGTTTTTTAAATCTAGGTGTTGATTCTTCTCTTATCAGAAAATTTATGAACAATAAAAGACATGATAATAAAATAAATAATAATCCTAATGTACAATTAAATCTAGGTATCTTTCTCGTTGCTACATCTATTAGAAAAAATAGGTGTGCTTCTTTACGTTAATCACCTTCAAATGCTAATAACAAGTATTCGCTTATAAATAGTGGAATATACTCTATGCGCAAATGGTTTTTCTGGTTATTGTTCCATTCAGTTTTCTTACATTGCAAAACTAGTTGTTAAATAAATAATAAATCAATATTTAGACGTTCACAACTGTAGGGCAACAAACACCTTTTTGTGATACTGTGCATTCAATCAAGATCGTTCATTCACGATCGAGTTAGTCATTTTGTTTTATAGAAAATGGACCACGTCTACTCGAAAAAGAGATGAGTAAAATTAAATCTTTGCATCAAGAGAATCACTCCCCTAAGATAGTTGCTCAAATACGTCACTTACACCAAGTTGTAAGTAATTCTATTAAGGATCCAGAAAATTGTTGAAAACGTGCAATGTTTGCTACAGCTATAATATTACGAGCTGTATCCAAATCAGCTTTGACACATCCTGAAATAGTCTTCAATGTGAAACTACGGTATCTGTTCGCACTATACAAAAACTATTCGTCTTAAAATACTTCGTCCAAACCAGAGTGATATGGATAAGTGAATGGCATAAGGAAGTTCTCATGAAAAGAAAAATGGGTTGGTCTTCATTGATACGATTTCCGACATAAGTATTATTCTTTTTATTATTTTCCCGAATAGGTGCTAACGGGACTGTCATAAATGAAATCCTTTATCTAAGGACTGATCGAGAATACTACATTGAAAAAAATTGTATGTGGATTTTAAAAGGGAATGAAAATAATATTAATTATGTGGTGGAAAAAAATCTTTGCGGTTTGCGTGCAAGAATTGTCTAAATACCAGAATAAATTAAAACGTGGCTCGTCTGAACTTCCCTTTCACTTATGATTTGCAAATGTTGGAGGAATAATCATATTTGCTGTCTGTTAGCAATCTCTTCCTTGCTGACACATAGGATTAAGTGTCGGATTCTCCCATTTTAAATTAAACGTTCAAAATATATATTTGGCTTTATTCATATAGTGCGAAATGTATTAGTTCATAGATGTAGCGTGTTTTTACAGACAATGAATTAATAGCAGCAACAGTAATTATTGTTTATTGCAGTTGTTTTTATAGTACAACTATTACGGTACATTCTAATCTTATTGCAATGAATATATAACTAAATAATAGCAAAAATGGTCCTTGCTCACTTGGATAGATCATTGCATAGATTGCTTTTGTAATTACTAATTAAAGATTATTTTTTGAAAGTGATGTGGTCTCGTTATATCTAAGTTAGTATTAAAAAACTAATACTTATAGGTAATAATTATTGTATTAATAAATTTAAATTTTGTGCTCCATTGCTCTCATGGTAGTCAGGCAAACAGTTTTGAATTATTGGTTAAAAGAACAGAATATTGAATGCACTATAGTGCGTGTAGGTTCGTTCGGAATGAAAGGAGTGAATGGCATAAAGTATATGACGATACAAATTGACTCTCTGTTTTAAATAATCACGTTTTTGATGTATGCCATAAAAATCGAACGTAAGAACACTAATTTTTAACGAGATTGTGAATCCATAAACCTTATTGTCATTCATATCTATATTAATTACTAATCTTGCGTCGTAGAAATTAAAAAATATATAATTTGAAAGTGCTAATAAAGTACATTCTCTGTAGTAAATACGACAAAATATTATTAAAGGAAAGCTGAGCGATAATACAACATTTCATCTCTGTCTACTTTGATATTTAATTTATTAATGTTTAATGACATAGCTTCCATGTTGAAAATATTGAATAATTTTGTTAATAAAGGTCGTTCAGAATAATAAATTATGCAAGTCTGCAAAATGTCAATAAGATGGGTTTACTTTCATTCGTTTATTAGACATGGATAATTATAAGATATAAGAACACAAAATAGCAAAATATGAACAATTCACTTCGCTAAGTTCGATTAAGGTTATTTCCACACTAAAATAACACATTTGCATTATCTTAATTAATTCATTCGATAACTCTGCCTCCTTTATCCGCGCATTGTTCAATACTTTTCGGGAATTTCGAAAAACTTCTACATTATTTGGAAGTGTGTTAGATCCGGATATCTTCGCGGCCACAAAATGGGGCCAACATTGGCTATCCATTTTTCTTTAAAATGTTTATTCACTCGTTCACATATTCGTAAAATTGCGTGTTTTCTATGGTAATTTGTATATGAAGCGATTTAAAATATTTAATATTTAAAGTTGGTACTGTGAAATTTCATATTAAATCATCTAATAACCTCTCGAATAGATAGTTTCTTTATACCGTAAGACTGGATTAAGTATATAGATATTTCGATATATCAATTTTATACGCACAGAAAACACTACAACATAATTATTTTTGACAACTAGGAAATTGTTTTATTGTTGTTCATTAGTATATCCGATTTCAAAATAATATAGATATAAGTAATGATATGTTGAACAAATTCAATTATTCGTGTTTTTGTATTTTGTTGTATTTTTTATTATCTTTTGCTTTTATTGTGTTCTCCTTTTTCATATTTCTTATAATTGCCCAAATATCTAGTAACCGAATAAAACTAAATCGATCTTATCGATATGACAGAAAGATGCTATCCAAGCAGGGCTATACTGCACCAGATGAGATTTCAACTTCAAGGAATTTTTTACCTATTCTTGCCTCCATCCAGGGAGATACTGTTATGGATTGGCCAAATAAATCCTTCGACTGCTATGGATACATATGTGCCTTGTGGAGATTATTAGTGCGGTCTATGGACATACGCCGAGTTAGGTTATTTGTACGATTATGGGAATTAAATTTGTAGACTGGTATGAACGTACATACAGTGTGGATCTATAGATTCAAACAAAATCAGTAAAATCTGTAACTAGTGAAAAAAAGACGGGACCACCTTCATTGTTAAATGCGCAAATTTTTACAGAAAACAAATTTTGGTGACGTCATTATTGTCGCAAATATGACCTCACCTCCTTTTGTTTTAAGTAGTAACACTGATTTCTGATATAGGTTGTATAACAAATTTTTTGAGTATTCTTAACATTTTTATTTAGTTTTCAGTTGAATTAAAGTAACTCAATTCCATTCAATTCAATAATTTCAAAGTAAAATTTAAGTAATTTTTTGTTTAAAATCTACAATTTTAAATAAAAGAGATAAGGTCCAAGAAATGTTCTCAGAAAATCACTTTTTGCTTGTTTCTTTGTCGTATTTAATTTTTTTTTTTAAACAAAAGGTAATAAATTATAATAAAATGTATATATATATATATATATATTTCGTGACCTTTTATACTTATCTTATATGATAGATCTCTACCACTAATAGGTCAATAAAACAAGGCTGGTTTGAACGATAGTTATATTTTCAGAACGTTTACAAACGTTTTCGGAACACCTTCGTCAGTGAAAATATAACTAGATAAATATATAAACAAACTTTTGTTTTTTATTTGGGACTATCAACAAAATAACTAATGACTAGGATTTCTTGATATAGAGAATGTGTAACCAACTTTTATATATATATAAATTATAAAAACTAAATTAATGTGTAAACATACATGCAAATTAAGTAAAACCTTATATCAAAAAATCTTTGTCGAAACCTTAACAATTCTGTTCAAGGTCTAGGGAAAACCAAATTTAAAAACCTAGCCAAAGGTTTCCTTCTTAAGAAATGCAAATGTCATTTTAACAAATTGCTATATACATTACTTAAATTTTGAATATCGGTCCTGAAATTAATAGTTTTAGTGTCTTTCTGTATATTTATCATTTCATATATTAGTCTTTTTTATAATTATTCTCTGTTTTTAATATAATTGTGTTTTCAAAATCAAAGTAATGCCCAAGATCTTTGTAATGCTTCGTTACAGCGGTCATTGCACCAAAATCATTATTTAAAGAATACTTATGGCTATACAACCGTTTCTTTAAATATTGTTTCGTCATAAATTATAATGTAAAATGCCCTGTTGATTCTGTGCTGTCTGGACTGACTAACGTTATTTGCCTTTCGATTAATTGAGATAAAACTAAAAATGCCACATTTAAGTGAAACCGAACGAATAGAAGTTTTAATTATGATTGTTTTTGGAGACAAGTCTCGAACACAAGAAGAAGTTTGTGAATTGTTCAAAAATAAGTACCCTGATCGATTTATTACCCGATCATCAGATAGAACACAAATTAGGGATAGATAAAAACAGATACAAGAAGTCGTCCGTAATTTCAGAAGAAAAACAACAGCAACCAATTACTTATTCAACCTTTTTAAAATGTCTAAAGAGGAACAAATGGGATCCGCACAAAATTAAATTGGTTCAAGAACTTCACGAGAATGATTTTGACAGACGAGTAGAGTTTTGTGTCATAATGATGGATCCATGCAATAATGATCTGAAATTTTCAAAACGCATAACTTTCTCCGACGAAACTATACACAAAACTGTAGATATTGGGCACCTGAAAATCTATACTGGATGTAGACACACACCATTCCGACAAAAAATTAACGTTTTTTATAGAAAGAGCATTAAATGGTGAAAATTATTTGCTATTACTGCAACGAAACATAATACCCGCATTTGTTGCTCTTCATCTGAATGCAGAACATCCCCTCTTGCCGGATAGCGCCTTATGGTTCAAGAAGAATGGTACACCGCCACATTATTCTTCTAAGTGTTCGTAATTATCTTAATACTATTTTCCCAAACAAATGAATTGGTGGGCAAGGAATAATTGAATGGCGAGCAAGATCTCCTGGTCTAACTCCACCCGATTTCTTCTTGTTAGATGATCTCAAGCCCAAAATATATCAAAACCGACCTAATAACATTGAAGCTTTCAAGATGAGAATAATCGAAGAAATCAGGTTAAGAACTTCCCAAGTATTAAATAAACGAATTTGAACATCGCTTTGCTCATTGTCTACACGTAAATGGTATACAGTTTGAACATTTAATTTGTATAATTTTAAATTTATTGTAATTTCGTAGTTTGACTTTTTAGTTAAACTTTGTTTCTTAACTTGAAGAATGCACAACATATATTTTTCTCAAAAATTGTATGTAACTAGTCTATCTAGAAATCTAGAAATCATCGTTCTGTGTGCACGAAAACGTTTGCCTTCAAATGGCGCTAGAAAAATTGCGGTCTCCATTTAAAAGAAAAGAAGGTGAAGTCAAATCTGCTATAATAATGACGTCACGGAATACGTTTTTTGTAAACGTTTGCGCATTTAAAAATTGAATAGATTTAAGGTTGACAAGGAAAACATCAAGGTTGTGAATAACGGATTTTGATGAGTATATGATCGTATATGTTATAGAGGGACCTCTCCCGAGTACCTTGCCAGCAGCTTTTGTAGCCCTTTGCCCTAGCTTTCCGGAAAATTGCACAAGTTTTCCTGACGTACTTTGTATACCGTTAATGTTAATAAATTTCTAAATAAGGGAGTATAGTGTAATGGGTAGTCCTACCCTTATATATTTTTCTCAATCTCATTGGATATGATATTAACAAATATATTTAATTTCATTGCAAAATTGTTTAAAAATATTTTTCGCCATACTAATTTTATTAATAAAATAAATCGAGAGCAAATGTGCATCAGGGTGTGTATTTTAAATTTCACAATCAAATCTTATAATGAAATCGTTTTATCACTAGCGATAATAATTTAAAATACGCACCATGATGCACATTTGCTTCCGATTAATTTTATTAATAAAATTACCATGGCGAAAAATATCATTTTTTAAAAATTTTGCATGATATTAAATATATTTGTTAATATCATATGCAATGAGATTGAGAAAAAGGAATACAAGGATAGGACTTGAACACGAATCGCCAGCATAGTAGTCCTAGATCTTACCCACTGCACTATACTCACTTATTTAGAAAATTATTAACATTAACGATATATAAAGTACGTCAGGAAAACTTTTGCAATCTTGACGTTCCCCTTGTGAGAGCGATTCGAAAAGAGTGAGTTCTTCTGCCCATTTATGATGAGCTGAGTCGAGACGAGTTGCTAACGCGTTGCTTGGAAGGCTACACGCAAAATAGCAACGTAAGATTCAATGTTTCTGTTTGGAATTTGGCTTCAAAGTCTTACTCATTTGCAAAAAAGTCTTAAATATAGCGACTGATATTGCTGTGTGTCATTTTAATGATGGTCTGACAAATATTCTACGAACCATAAAAGTTTTGGATATGAATATTGGCGTCCAATAGCCAATAACTTCAACAACATTTCTTCCACTCATACGAATTTTTGCCTTTTCTTGAATTCGTCTTTAAAAAACATTTTGAAATTCGTATGGGATTTTCGATTAGTTAATTTAAACATTATTTATGAACAAATGATTGCCCTTTTTCGTCGAAAATTTAATGTTTTACTTCAAATACTTGCCTATCACACCAAATCCATATTTTTAAAATCACCTACGTATTTCACTAGCTATAACCATGTAGATTAGGTGATTTTCTTTTATTCCGGATTTACATTTGCACTAGTTACACTGTGTGCCGCAGATCGCCTCAAAGTCAACATACCTCGTTAGAATGGCTGCGGTGTCGCCATTTTCTAATATTTACCAGTGATAATTTTTTGTTTAATACTTAAATATTCTTAATAACTTCCTCCGTGTACCTTTTCTTCCATCCAAAAGAAATTGTCAAAAAGACGCTTCATTTTAGACTGTCACAGTGGTGCCCTTAGGATGATATTCGGGTGTCACCTACGTGGCATATTTCAGCTTAGAATATTCCGCAGTTAAAGGGTTCAATTTATTTGAGTTCTTGCCTCTCTAGTACAAGGCATCTCGTACATACATATCCACTAAAAATATGTGCATTACGAAATTTTATTGAAGTGAATACTTCCTAAGGGACACCGGACCAGCTCGAGCGTAAGCGTAACTGTAAACGTAAGCGCAAGAGCGTTAAGTTTGGGTGGAGCTTGGCATCGTGTGAAAGACAAAGAAAGCAGAGGGTATGGATTGCAAGCGAGAGGCGATGAGTTGGAGAAAGGATACGTGCGTGCTTGCTTTGTCTGAAACAGAAGAAGAGACCGAGAAAGTATGATGTACGAGCAGAAGTATTCACTTTAGACGTGCGTAAACGACACACGCCAATTCTTGAATCTCTAAATCTAATTATCATAAACATATTACTTTATTTCTTCAAGCATTGGATTTATCTGTTAATTCTAGTACTAATATACCTGTTAAGTAGAATATTTAATTCAAAAAGTTTTCTGTTCACAAAAGCAAAAAATTAAAGCATGCACGAGGCACTTTTTCTAATCGTCAATTTAAACGTGTTGCTAGTATGCTAATAAAATATTTAGATAGCATCATATTTCTTGACATACCATTCTTAATAACAAAGTAAGAATTTAGTACGAAGGTATTAAATATACAATGAGCTCTAAAATACTAAGCATACAGAGTATGTACTGTTGCTTAAGTATACATACATATGTACATACATATGTGATGTACGCAATTGTTATTCAGAGTGTCAGGCGTTTGAATAATATTTACTTAGTTATTAGAGTTTCGGCAAGGAATAATTGATTACGGAAAGAGGATATTGTCTTTGCGCATATTATAAAGTTAACACATAATATGTACCTATGTAAGTCCCAGTTGTGTCCAAACATTTCTAAATTTCTCTATTTTTCGTTTACCTTGTTACTTGATCGGCGCAGTATCACATACATCATATAGTTATACTATTTCAAGAGGTGCTGCGAATGTACGCAATTAATTTTCATTTCATTTCCAATGAATTCCAGTTTTAACAATAGGTAATCAAGTAGTAGTAGTGGAAAGTTTCTATTTAGCAAATAATTTATCTTATTAATATTCATCTCATATCGTTCTTTCAAACTTATATCGCTTAAGTGCAAGAAACACATTTCAACTAAACACAATTTAAGCAAGTTATTTAAATATAAGTTTAAATTAAAGATAAGAAATAATAAAAAGAAAGTTGCTTAGTAACGTAATACAATGCATTCAACAGCAAAAGAAGTGTCTTTTTATTCAGTTATACAATGGTGAGTTTTACAATGCTATCAATACTAATATCATACAAACTTTTCATAGAAATACATGATCTGCAAAATATATGAATTATATTCATTACGTACAAAAGTAAAAATCACGTCAAGTATTCTCTCTTGGTATATCAAATTTGATTTCTATTAAATCAAATCTAGGAAATATGACAGAACCAGATGTAAGATAAGTATTGTAAATCAAATAACTATATCATATATTTTAATATACGACACTTATTAACTATTAAACGATTATAAGAATCATATCTGTCATCATTTCCTAAAGCGCAAGATTGAACCTAATTAATATAATATATAACTTTGGTGAAATGCTATTAGCATTTTGTTTCATCATCTTAGGATTTGATCTGGGTGGAGTAACATTGGCGGTTAGAAGACAAATAATATGGTAAGATTTGTATACAAAAAAGACTCAGTAAAAGTTAGTCCCAGAAACATGGAACTGGCGGGCAAAATATTTATGGGGTAACTTTTTACGACACGAGAAATGCTTTAACACAACATGTTTTTCGTGCGTGAAACTGAATCTGGCGTCTCTTATGAACGAGTAGTTAGTATTTCACATATTGAATTGTGTTCAAGAATCTTTGTAATATAGGGCCCGCATTTGCTTAATTCGAACGAAACACGAATTAGAGCTCGATACTCAGCCGATTGTTTGGAAGTGTTTACGAGGAATTCAATCGATTTTAAGAGACGATTTGTGACCGTAGGTGAGACCTGCATTCATCAGTACTCACCAAAAACGAGAATGCAATCAAAACAGTGGATTGCACACGGTGGAGAAGGCAAAGACCATTCACTCGGCTGGAAATGTCACGGCATCGGTTTCTTGGGACGAAAAATGGATTTTGTTAATTGATTGTCTTGAAAAAGGCAAAACTATTACTGGCCAATATTAACCAACATTTTTTGACAAATTAAAAGCAGCAATTCAGGAAAAGCGCCCGGGAACGGTTAAGAGAAAAGTGTTGTTTCACCACGACAATGCGCCGGTCATTCAAGTGCAATTGTTCAGCAAAAATTGACAGAATTGAAGTGTTAAATCCTTCCACATCCGCCATATTCACTTGATTTGGCTCCGCCAGACTTTCACCTGTTCCCGAAACACAAAAAATTCTGGGTGGAAAGAGATTTTGATTGAAAGAAGAACTGATAGAGGCTGTAAACGATTATCTTGGGAGTTTTGAAGAAAGTCACTTCCGGAAGGATAGCGCGAAGCTAGAGAAACGTTAAACCGACTGTATTGAGCTTCGAGGGGATTACATATATATATATATATATATATATATATATATATATATATATATAATACATAACTTGAATCCGTATTATTTTGCTTTCATTGTCATTCGGTAAATTTTTCAATGGTTTGATCGTATACGAAAATATACCAACACCCTCAATTGAACTGACCGGCTGGGATGTTCATGAAGTATGGTTAATCCTTGCATTGCAACAGGAAATAGGTATGAACAATTATGCATAAACAATTAGGTGTTCAAAAGTTACGTGTTCCGTGGTTCCACACAATTTGAGCTAAAATACTGACTCGTGTTAAAGGAAGCAACAACAAATTTGATCATAATGCTTCAAAATTGGTTCATAAAATTGTTACAGCTGATGAAATTTGGATATATTCAGATGAGTCTGAAGCGAAGCACCAATCCAGTGTTTGGGCATTCCAAGATGAATCCGCAACAGGAAATGTCGTTCTCCCACAAGGAGTTTTGAGGCAAACAATTGTCGCTTTCCTCAGTGCTACTGGCCAGAGTCGTTTCCCGATTAATATTAATTGATATAGCCTTTTGTTTTCCGAAGGTTATAAGCAAAATTAGGAAAACTAGTGCAAGATTTCATCCTATCGGTTAATGATAATTTATTATCTTACTCAGCATTATGAACTAGTGGTTATTTAAAGCGGCAGAACGTAAATTGATGAGTCATTATCCACATAGTCTTGATTTTAGGCAAAGTAATTTCCTTTGTTCCTGTTTGTCAAAAATAAAATGCATGGAACCCTTTCCTCAAACTTGGCAAAACTGGGAACTTACGGAAGTTACGTTTCTGATACATCATCTTCTGAATGGAATGCTTAGGAAGCCGGTTTCAACACATGCAAAACTATAATGATTGTCAAAGAATATTTTGAAAAACAATTTTTCTGACATCTTTTCCGATTTTTTTGAGAGGCACTCGTGTATGTCCTCTTTATTATATATATGATTATCACATTTTCCAAGTAATTTTATTATTTATGCTACACTTTATTGATATAAATTTATTGTAGTCATTGCATTTGTTGTAACAAATCTTTCCAATGTATTTTTGAATTGCATTTATATGTGACAATCTTCACTTTTCTCAATTAATTTTCATGTAGGAACCAGGGTGGATACCAAACCAATTTTCTGCGAATAGGCGTTTCTTCTCGTCAGACATCATGAATCAAAGAATTAAACGACAGGCTTTCTATATGATACCTTCTTACTGCAGAACATAAACTTTGAATAGCGGGCTGAAATTTTAGGTACACTAATAACTGTTTCAACAATGTAAGGTATTGAAAGAACTAAACACCAAAAGCAAGTTAGGGAGTTTTCTTGTAAAACTAGATATAATGGAATTTAGAGCGCCAATATTAATCTTTTCAAATTATATTTAAGCAACAAATTACAGATCAGTTTTCAATTTGTTAGTTAGCCATTGATGATAAAAATAAATAAGTAGGTCTTTATTAAGAAGAAATGTGAAAACCTGAGAAAAGACCGCTGAGGGTAAGATGAAACAACGTTCAACTTTCATTATTATCGAACAAAATCAATTCCTTCTGTTCCATAATCACCTTTCGTGAAAGTTCCTATATGTAAAGAAGGTAATGAGGGTGTATTGATAACCCAATAAAATAAAAAAAGATATTTGCTTGCTCTTTTTTTATGATCACCTTTTTCTTATTAGCCTTATCTGACTGCTCACCGGCGGATAAACACATCACGCGGATGAGTTGTATATTTCTCCTTCATTGACAAATTCACTAATATTTACTAAATAGGACATTATGCGACTTGCGAATAGAACCGTCCATTAATAATAGTTCCGAATTTTTCATGTAGGTATTAATGACCATAAGAAGACAATGAACAGTTTTGGGCTAATATTACAAAGTTTTAATGAAATTGAAACCTGTGT
The DNA here is from genome assembly GCA_038088585.1 of Chrysina gloriosa. Lineage (NCBI taxonomy): Eukaryota > Metazoa > Arthropoda > Insecta > Coleoptera > Scarabaeidae > Chrysina > Chrysina gloriosa. The sequence goes on from CM076087.1 coordinate 55,397,466, forward strand.
TTCGTGAGAAATATATAAAAATACAACAAAAGTTGAAATTACAGCTGTATCTCTTTATTATAATTGTAAGGAACTAACGCCCCGCTTTCATATCCGGTTGTTGTCGATCAATGTCTTTAGAATCAGGGCACCATCCGGAGATCAACGCGGCACACTCCACAGATTTTCATTGCGCTCACTGAAAATTAAGAGAATTATAAAATCTTGAAAATATAGACGGTCAAAGTTATTTATATTATGCTGAAAAAGTCAAACTTGGAGAGTACAATAGAATATCGCCTATACATGTGCATGTATGTATTTTCTTTAATGACGAATTTGTGTGCACAGTGACGTTACCTGTTAAGAATAGAACTAAAACATCCTGTGTCTAGAATTAACTCACAATCAGCTTTAAAAACCTTTTACTTTACAAAAACCGCAATATATCACTAACCACTTGCTAATCGAAACGCGCATTACATATATTATTTGTACATAGCATTATTTTTTAAAATTTGCTTTACAAGTTACATTTACTTCTTCAACCAGTAAAGTTATTAAATAAAATATACAAAATATACAAGTCTGCATAAAAGACAAAAAACCACTAAGATGCCGTAAAATTCTTGCTTGATAGTCGAATTCGTTCTACATGGAAATGTAAATTTTCCTCATTAATTTACGAATAGCATGAAACATTTGGCCAATAGGACATGCACCAAATTACTAGAAAACCAATTAAAATGCTTTGAGGATCCACTGAAACAATTATTACTCATTCCTACAGCTATATACCTGTAATAAAATGTAATATAATTTTCTATTTGCCAAGTAAATTCTTATAATAATTGTTAACCCTTAACATTTATAAACAGCGTAGAAAGATTTCAATTATATGTTTAAAATTTATATAGAAACAAGTTTCTTGATTTTTAGGTGCACAAAAACTATTCGAAGGCGTGTAGTATTACATTGGTCGTTTTCGCGACGTAGGCAACATTTTTAAAACAAACGTAGAACAACGAAATATTATTTACGGGAGCGTACATGTATACACAACAGTTTTAATTTAGACTCGTAGTTATACTGAAGTTTGTATCGAACCTCCACTCCACCACACTCGTTGGCGAGAGCGAGCAACTCTGGTTATCACAGTAAAATAGCTTACAAGGAATAGTGAATCAACCTACTAAATTGGAGAAAGGGACTACAATTTGCTAAAGCTTACCAGAATGCGTACTCGGTTTTTTTTGCCTTTTATTATTAGTACCTGGTGGACCGAGCCTAGCTCGTAGTTCCCAAAATTTTTTGAATAATTTAGAACCAAATAATAACGCTCTTTATTTTAGTTTTGATATTTAATTAATATTGTATATTTCAAGTATATATAGTAGCACATATATATTAAAAGTTTATAAAAGTAGTATTAAAATTAATATATACAGTTATATTTAATTACTTAAAAATAAATAAATTCAAGCTCAAAATCTTTCTTAAGAAATACACATTTTAAGTAAACATTTACATACCTTCTTTTTGGAACGCCAACTAATTGTGTATAAGTTTTTTTATTTTGATTAAAGAACTCAGCTCCGATTACTTTTGTAACTGTAAACAAAGGATGTGAATTTACATGTTATTAGTTTTCGTAGATATTTTTCTTTTATTAACATACTACTTTCAGCGCCATCTATGGTTTAGTAGTAAAGTTTGAATTACTTATAATTTCGCTTGGCTGCATGATGTTAAAAGAACCTGCTAACCCACGTTTAGGCCGAAATTGGCGAAGACCTGGACTAAATGGATTGAATCGAGACCGGGACCATGCTAAATCGGTTTTTCGTCCCCAAAGACTCGCAGATACTAAATTGTAACAAAATCTTGGAAGTAATTTTCGATAACACATTTTATGTACCGCAGAAATAGGTAAAAGCGGGACAAAAAAATTTCCTGGGACCGGGACCATGCTAGATCAATTTTGTGTTCTCGAAAATCCCCAGATACTAAATTGTATAAAAATTGCTAAAGTCATTTTCGATAACCAATTTCATATACCGCATTACCAGAAATGTGTGTCAACCGGGTCAAAATGGATTTTCCCGGGACCGAGGCCATGCTAGATCGATTTCTCGTCCTCGGAAGCCCCCACGTACTAAATTTCATCAAAATCGTTAAAGCCGTTTTCGAGAACCCAATTCTATATATATATATATATATATATATATATATATATATATATACAGTGAAATCTCCCATAAACGGCATCTCCTATAAGCGGACAACTCTGTTAAACGGACAATTTTAGTGGCACCGTTTTGCCCACATACATTTTAAATCAGACATAATCTCTGTTAAGCGGACATTCTCTTAAATGGACCCGGACGATCTAAAATCTCAAATTTAATTAAATTCCCCTCTTTTAAGCGAACAATATCGAGGACCGAATAGAGGAGTTAAAGGTTTAACCAAATCTATTGACCATTTAGACGCCATATATTTTGCGAAAACAGCTTGGGAACAAGTTACCAACATAACTATTAAAAACTGTTTTCGAAAAGCTAAATTTTTGTATGGAGATCTTCCTCCTTCTCCGTATGACGATTTTGACGCAAGCGATGAAATTCCTTTGTCCGTCTACGAACAAATCCAAAAATCATTTGTGGCGACGGACAATATTAACGTTGATCCTGCCGACTTCATTAATTTGGATAGTGAACTTGCAATCGAAGACCACGATCTTGATTCTGCCATAAAAGAAGCTGTCTCAAATCCTGATGCAGAATTAAATGAAGAAGATGATATTGTCGATGATGTGTTTTCTGAAACCCCAATAAAAATCATTCTGATATCATAACAGCAGCAAAGAATTTAAAATTGGTTGCAAAGAATGAAGGTGACATAAAAGGCTTTGAATTTGCTGTAAACTTAGAAGTTTATTACGTTGGAAAATTGTTTCAAAGAAAACAAAAAACACAAACCCTATTTTTTAACTTTCTTACGAAAACTGCTTAGGAATTGTATATATGTGTTGTATATGTAAAATCAAATAATCTACTTCCGAGACAACATATTATATAGATACATCTTATTATACATGTATGTTAAATTTATTTAAAATGTGATGTTGCTTTAGAACTTACTGTTTGTTTTTATATTTTTAAAATTTACTTAAAATGTTATGTTTACTTGAGAATTTATTATTTGGTTATATATTTTTATATATTTTTGCAAGTAGTAAATTAGTAAACATATTACAACTTTTTTATTCTCACATTCTAGTAAAAGGATACCTCTGTTAAGCGGAAAAAAATTGGGGCACCGTTGGTGTCCGCTTATGGGAGATTTCACTGTATATACAAGAATTGCTCGTTTAAATATATTAGATTACGTTACATTTTACTACCGGTCTAAAGCGGTACGAATAATTATGGCTTTCGCTGTATGCATATTTTAGTTTCTGTGCATTGATGCGGTTTATACTCAAGAGAATTTAAATATCTCTAATATTCTATTATCAAGTGACCTACCTCTGTAGATTATCTATATTAAAAAATAGAGAATAACACTAATGTAATAATTAGTTAATCTTATCTTTTGAAAATGCCGTTAATCCGCTAATGAAACGAAAATACGTTGATTGGATATTTTACTGGTACTAAAAGCGGGTATAGCGCAATTAACAAAATAGCTGCACGCTAAATTAGTAAACAATTTATGCTAACGCTATCTGTAGAATTAACCTCCATTTACAACAGGAAAGCCATACAATGTTTTCAGATGCTAGGTCATACTGCAGTTGCACGTATTTAATAATAGGTATTGTTACATATTTCACTATAATTGTCATACTAAATATGTATATCCAGGAATATGTAGGAAACAAGTGAGTAGTTGTTTATAAAAACAGAAATATATACATGTTTGAAGTTGACGGCTCCTGAGTTTTATTACAAAATACAGTAAATACACAACAGTTTGGCGACGAGGCAAGACGAACTCCGAAATTATCAATGCAGACATTGAAGGCAAAAAAAAACGAGGTAAATTTCTACGCGTGAAGGATGACTGATGCAACCACACGCTATACATACAGTATTTTCAATAGAAACATTTGATGTTTCAAAAAATTTGACCGCTGGTTAATGCGACTTGAGAGTGCATTTAATGTATTTGCAGTACCAGGAGAAAAGAAATCCGCTTATTTATTACATTATATGGGAGCTGAAGCTTACGATATTGTTTGTGATAAAGTCTCTCCAGAAAAACCAAATGAGAAATCGTACGAGGAACTGATAGCGGTGATTAAATCGCATTATAGTTCAGAACCACTAGAAATAGCGGAAATATTCAGATTTCTACAACGCAAACAGCAGGAAGGGGAAAGTGGACTGGAATACCTTACAGCACTACAGAGATTAGCTACAACTTGCAAGTTCGGAGACTACCTGAAGAAAGCGCTGCGGAACCAGTTCGTATTTGGTTTGCGAGCTCAAAACATTCAAAGCCGGTTGTTGGAACAGAAGGACCTGACGTTAGAAAGAGCAGTAGATATCGCTGTGGGGATGAAAACTTCAGCAAGAGATGCAGCTCAACTACATCGAGGCAGTAGTGGCAGTACATTAGAAAATGTGAATGCTATTATTTCAAAAGGGCCAAATAAAAGACAATATTCCTCACATAGTGTAGGGAAATCTAAAACCAATATAAATTCTGGTAATTTAAAATGTTTTAGGTGTGGTTCACAGAAACATTTGGCGAATAAATGCGACAAACAGAACCTAACATGTTACAAATGCAAGCGGAAGGGTCTCTGAGTAAGGTATGCATGAAAACTACAGGTAAGGTTGAACAAATTGAAGATATTTGTACAATACAGGCAGAACATTTACAATACAGGCAGAAATTTACATTGTTACTAAAAGTAGAGAATGTCAAGTTACATTTGGGATAGATTCAGGAGCGGCTGTTACAGTATTAAGTTCTGCTGATTTCAAACAGAATTTTCCTCATTTACAATTACAAGATACGAACATAAAATTGTCTACGTATTGCAGAAGTACACTTAAGGTAATGGGTTTTACTACAGTTACAGTTACGTACAAAAATATAGTGAAAGAATTAAACCTTTATATAGTTGATATCGATAAACCGCCATTGTTAGGTAGAGAATGGTTACGTCAGTTAGGAATACAGTTAGAAAATACTTCAAATATTAAGCAGCTCAACTCGAGATTAGATAACTTGCTAGATAAATATTCAGGAGTATTTAGTAAAGATATGGGAAAAATTACCGGATTACAAGCGAGTTTGAAATTAAAGAAAGATGACCAACCATTTTTTATTAAGGCTAGAAGTGTGCCACATGTGCTTTTGCCGAAAGTAGAAGCCGAATTACTACGGTTAGAAAGAGAAGGAGTATTGGAAAAAATAAATATACGGATCTGCGGGGATTTCAAATGTACTCTAAACCCAAACTTGGTGGTGGACGAATATCCGTTACCTACAATTGACGAATTATTTTCCTCACTAGCCGGTGGAGATAAATTTACAAAGCTCGATTTGCAACAGGCATATTTGCAAATGGAGGTACGTCCGGAATATAGGAAGTATCTTACTTTGAGTACGCCTAAGGGGTTATATATGAATACCAGGCTAATGTACGGAATTGCTAGCGCGCCAGCGATTTGCCAACGCGAATTCGAGAATATCTTGAAAGATATACCTGGTGTATCAGTATTCTTGGATGATATTAAAATCACAGGTCCTGATGATAATACACATTTTAAACGTTTAGAATCGGTACTCGAAAGATTACAAAAATACAATATACGAGTTAATTATCACAAATGCCAACTTTTTACGGATAAAATTGAATACTGTGGGTACGTAATTGACAAGTATGGTATTCATAAAACAAAAGAAAAGATGGACGCTATTTGTAATGCAAGAACACCGTCGAACAAAACGGAAGTAAGAGCTTTCGTAGGATTGGTAAATTATTACGGTGGATTTTTGGAAAATCCGAGTGCTACAATGCGGCCAATTTATCAATTGCTCAAAGATCATATACCGTTTGAATGGAACAGTCAGTGCCAGAAAGCATTTACAAAAATAAAAGAAATTCGATCAGACCGAGTTCTGGCACATTTCGATCCAACATTACCCCTTGTCTTAGCAACAGATGCTAGCCCATATGCAGTAGGGGCAGTATTATCGCATATGTATCCTGATGGAACCGAGCGCCCAATACTATTTGCGTCACAAACACTTACAGCAGTTCAACAAAAATACGCCCAAATAGACAAAGAAGCATACGCGATAATATTTGGTGTAAAGAAATTTTATTATTATCTTTTCGGTAGACCATTTACATTATTGGTTGATCACCAGCCTTTAATACAGATCTTTTCACCATCAAAAGTCTACCTTCTCTGACGACAACTAGAATGCAACACTATGCATTATTCTTGCAAAGTTTTACATACAACATCAAATATAAAAATACCAAATTACATACTAATGCCGATGCACTTTCGAGGTTACCCATAGATAAAACTAATGTTTACAATTATGATGTTACGGATAAATTCGAAATCTTTCAAATAGAAACTCTGCCAATTACATTACAGGAATTAATTAAAGAAACAAGCAATGATGTACAATTAAAATCCTTATTAGAAGCGTTACGTTGTGGTAAGCAAATTAAGGCGCCAAATAGATTCAATATACCACAGATAGAATTTAATTTACAAAACAGTTGTATTTTTAGGCAACACATAACTGTAATACCGTGTTCTTTACGCAAAAGAGTTCTCGATGAATTGCATGCTACACATTTTGGAATAGTAAAAATGAAATTACTTGCTAGAGGACATTGCTGGTGGCCCGGAATTTCTTATGACATTGAGAAGTTATGCAAAAACTGTGTTGACTGTAATAAGATTCGGAATAATGCTGATAAAATTCCAGCACATGGGCGATCCACCAAAAAATCCATTCGAAAGAGTACATGTTTATTTTGCCGGTCCATTTATGAATTCATCATATTTGATACTAGTGAACGCCTATACACGTTGGCCAGAAATACACAAAGTTAACAACAAACTATACAAACTACAATGACTTTATTACGAAACATTTTTGCAACTTATGTAATTCCACAAGTACTTGTTTCCGATAACGCTCCAACATTTGTTTCATACGAATTTAAGCGATTTCTTCGGGAAAACGGCATAACGCATAAATTAAGCGCTCCATACCATCCAGCGACCAATGGCCTGGCCGAACGATACGTTCAGACATTTAAATAATCACTGAGAGCATTAAAAGGCAATGAAACGGATAGGCAGAAACAATTGGCAAGATTTCTAATAAGTTACCGGAAAACACCACATACAATAATTGGTGCAAGTCCATCGTATTTAATGTTTGGCAAGGAAATACGCTCACGCTTAGATTTTTATAAGCCAAGTTCAGTAAATGATGCTAAGAATACAATTATACATACTGAAAAGAAGATACGAAATTTTGAAGAAGGTGAGAGAGTCCAAGTCCGTGATTACATCCATGACCATAAATGGGAGTTTGGACGGATAGAGAGTAAATTAGGTAAATTACATTATCTAATTCGACTCGATGACGGAAGATTATGGAAGAGGCATATTGAACAAATACGAGCGATGGGGGAAAATACACCTATCACCGTGAATAGGAATGATATGGTAATTAACGACAACTTGACAACGCCAAATATACCAGGCATACCTACCGGAAGATTATCACTACCATCAGTAATTGAGAAAGAAAATGTGCCGAAAATACAAAATACACCTTTACCTGAAGAAGCATCCTGTTCAGATACCTTGCCCAGCTTGCGGAGGTCTAAACGCATAATTAAACCTCCAGATAGATTAAATTTGTAAGTATTTTTTTTTTTTTTTTTAGCAGAGGGAGAGTTGTTACATATTTCACTATAATTGTCATACTAAATATGTATATCCAGGAATATGTAGGAAACAAGTGAGTAGTTGTTTATAAAAACAGAAATATATACATGTTTGAAGTTGACGGCTCCTGAGTTTTATTACGAAATACAGTAAATACACAACAGGTATTCACGCTGTTTATTAGTCACCAGAAAAATAAATTTCCACGATTTAATTATCGAATAATTCATATTATTACTAATCTAAGCAAGTTGTTTAGCGAAAACTGTTTTGTTGTTTATTTCTTGGAAATGCTAATTTACTTTGAAAAATTCGGCGGAATTTGTTAAAAAAACTGGTCGAACTTGAATATTTTTTATGAATACATTTTGTCGATACCAAGATGTGTGGGTAGAGTCAAGTTCTTGAAGTACCTATACGGAAAAGGACAAAATTATTCATGATAATTTTATTGTTTTACAGCATCGCTCCGTATATACAAGATTTTAAGAAAAGCACCAGCTATACATAAAATGAAGGCAAAAACTGATAAAAATAAATACATATACATATATACTTACGTCATTCAAACATTATTATTTTACAAATTGATTCAAAATGAATTGATGATTAGAAATACCATGTTGAAATACTGTATTATTTTTAGATAATACATACGTACTATTGCGACAACAAAAAATCGGACACTTAAGATAATTTAGTTTAAATCTGGCTAAGAAGACTAGGTAATACATTTGAAATGCCCAAAGGCACTAATCATGACATTAAAATTAAATGTCTACGTTGAAATCGACATCAACATGATAAACGACTGGCTTATACTACTCAAAAACAGTCAAAATAGCCTGTAAGATTTTTGATTAAAATCTTTGTTGCCGCAATAGTACATATCTACGTACACACATTTTTGTAAAAATTCAAAATTGTTATCTGAACATTTCTTTCTTACTCATTAATTACTCATTATGACACTGATTGCGATTTCAACCAAAGTCAAAGAGCTTAACTTTAACAATCACCTACAACAACACGAATAGAAACTTGCAGTGAAAAAATAAATCTTTAAAAAATTAATAATCTATAAATAAATCTTTGTTACATATATTCGCGATAACAGCAGGATAACACAGTAATCGCATCCCAGTTTACTTGAAGCTGTAGGTTCATTTCCTAAAACGCTGATACAAATGAAAAAAAAATGAAGTATTATTAAATTTAAAGTTTGAAAACCGAAGGCGAAATACTCGTAATGTTTATTTATCGCTAGCTAGGATGGTGTACGGGAAGATATAATTGTGGGGAAGACTTAAGTAAACGACAAAAGATATATAATTATGTGATGTTATTTTAAAATAACAGTTCCAACCGTTATCCAACATTGTCATTTTTGAATATATATATGACAGCATGAGTTTTATTTTATATTCGAACTAGCTGACCCGACAGGCGTTGTCTTGTCTTAGCTATGAATATTGCAGTATAGTACTCAAATGGTTAATTACCATGAGAAAATTTATCATTTATTACAATTCAATATATCAAAATTCACAGTGTATGTTGGGGTTATGGATGTTTACGTTCAAATGACATTCGGTTTATTTTTGGGTTCTATTTATACTTTTTTGATACCACGCACACCACCTTATAAGCATTTTATTACCCTTCGGGGGTTAGCTTCTTATTTTAACCCCAGCCAAAGACGTTTAATGCGAGAAAAAAATGTAACTAAAAATAAAATTATTGATTACACAGCCCTGCAAAAAAGAAACTTTTTGAAAATTGTTTTAACTTTAGCAACAAGAGGGATAGGTGCTGACCACATGCAAGCTGGAAAATATTCCAGTTTGAACCAAATTTGATTAATTGTACTATTGTCTGGTCAACGTAAAAATGCCTAATTCCCTAAAAGGACGCTGAAATTTTTACTTATTAATTACTTCTAAGTGCATCTAATAGAACATTATTTTTTTAAGGCTAATTAAAATTGAACACTGTACTATGCTTATTTGTCCATAATTTTTTAGCGGAATTTGTAACTAAACTGTGCGTGATGGAATCTTTTCGTTATTTTTCTCGTAATCAGCACAAAAAATGTTGTAAAAGTCTAATGTAAATCTACTGTAAAACCTGTGTTATTACAAAAAGCATCGATTAAAAAATAGAAAAGCACTGTAAACATTCAGCCATATACATTCAACACTTTCACATCACGGGAATTTCTAATAACCACTGGATATATTGGGTTATCCGGAAAGTTGGTGCCGATTTTCGGTAGGCGGCGTGGGAAACCTGACTAAATATATTACAATTATTGAAAGCAAATGACATGTGTACATATTCTAAAAGAGATAACGTCAGCCATATTTGGAAAAAAGTTTGGTTACGATTCGTTAATTTTTATCAGTTTTGTACGTCTTATAATATGGTGGCAAATAAAGTGCATTATAGACATTTAATGCTTTTCTTTTCCCAAAGGGCAAAAATTCCACACAAGCGACAAATAAGATATGCGCTGTTTATGGCGAGGATGCTGTAGTTAGATAAATTGAAGACATCAATTGAACAAAAACGTCAAGAAATTGCGAATCGGAAGGGCGTCGTGTTTTATCAGGACAATGCGCGACCTCATGTGTCTGAGAACTCGGCAAAAATTGTTGGAATTTGGTTGGGATGTTTTACCCCATCCACCGTATTCGCCAGACCTTGCGCCTTCGGATTTCCATCTTTTCCGATCATTACAAAATTCCCTTAATGGAAAAAATTTCAACTCTTTGGTTGAGATAAACAAACCCATTTGGACAAATATTTTGCCGAAAAATCTGAGAGGTTCTGGAAGGACGCAATTCTCAAGATGCATGAAAGATGGAGAAAGGTTGTGGAACAGAATGGTACCCATATAATTTAATAAATGTATACCAATATTTAAATGAGCTGCGTTTTAATTTTCGTAAAAAATCGGCACGAACTTTCCGGACAACCTGATAAATAACCAAGGATAACTGGACAGCAACAACATGAATTTCCATAACAACGTCACGCCGTAAAGAAGTATTTTTCCATGGTGAATTAAAACTTTTCGGTCAGTGGACAACGGAGAAATGATGTAGTGTAATCCTGGTATCCGAAAAAAATAAAAAGTTGTTTGGTTGACGACGAAGAAAATTGACAAGATAGATAAGTCAACAAAAATGTTTAAAATATATTTTGCACCAAAAGGGTTTTAAAGGAAGTATCGGTGAATAAAAGAACCTCACCTCACCGGAGAAGAAGGAATTTAAAAAATTGAAGAATCCATTGAAAATAGAGCTGCATCGAAGAAGGAATCCAAGAGAGGAAACATACGAAGAACTATCATCGAATAAAAGAAATTACACTCACACACACACACACAACTCTAGGTAATTATCTTTATTTTATGTTAAATATTTCTCAAAATTAATAAATATAATTTATGCTTTTTATATCATTAATTAAGAGCTAGGCCGGTGCAATTTTGTTTAAGAAATTATACAAATTCTCAATACAATATTCAATTCAAACTGGAATAAATAAAGAAAAGAAATATTTAAAAAACACAGTGTTTATTGTAATGCTTTTTGATACACAACATTGTTAGTTTTGTTTTCTGGCGCGTAAATAAATAATGTTGATAGTTTTCCGACACGGGAACAGACATACAATTGGCCATGTGGAAAACATGGATTTTCAAGATTGATGCCACAAACACTTAACGACTGCCCTTGCGTTTTATTTATCGAAATTGCAAATGCAAGTCGCACTAGAAATTGTAACCGTTTAAAGTCGAATGTCATATCGTTTGGAATCACAGAGATGCTGGAATCAAAACGTCTTCGCCTTTGTACTTCTCTTTCAAAATTGTGGCTTCGATAACGTTGTTCACTAATTTCCGTAGCAGAAGCCGGGTGCCATTACAAAGACGTGGCTGGTTTATGTTCCGCAATATAATGATTATCGATCCGACTTTTAATTGCAGATTATGAGGTGGTAATCTGGGTAATTCCAGCGAATTTAAAAATTATGTTGGATAGTTGACAACATTATCTTGGTTAGTAGCGAAATCAACCGATTTGTATGTCATCAGTTCGCCAGCTATCTTATTTTGAATTTGAAAATTCATTTCGTTGACATCAACGTTTTTTGCAGCTAATATAACACGTTCGCTCAACCAAAGAAGATTTTTGTAATTTTGAGCAATGTTTGGGAATACCACTCGATGAGTTCGGTCTTTGATTTAGTAAAGTGATAAAAATTTGCAGGGAATATAATGTATCCAAACGATGCGTCAATAGGAATTTTGCCGTTATCAATGTCGAGCAATTGTTTGGAAAAACTTCGCCACATCGGTCGTTCTACAATTCGACTAGCATGTTCATATTTCATTTGAGTGTTTTGACGTATTTCCATAAAATGGACGATTTCAAACATGCATTTAGTTCGTCGGCTGGCGTTGATCGTGAAATCACTGGCAATGTTTGTCGAACATCACCTGCCAATAGAATAATCGCACCATCAAACCGGTTTTGGTTGTTTCGTAAATCTTGCCTCCAAACATTTTTTGTGTGCCATCGTGCATTCATCCCAAACGATCAGTTTGCTTTGCTGCAACACTTTGGCCACCGCAGAATTCCTCGAAAGGTTGAAAGTTGGAATTTCATTAGTTTGCATGTTCAACGGCAATTTGAGTGCTGAATCGAGAGCTGTTCGACCGCTTTCCAATAACGTAGCTGCAATACCACCTGATCAAGCAAATGCAATTCCATTTTGCGATCGAATCGTTGCCAAAATCAATGATATTAAAAACGTTTTCTCAGTTCTACCGGGAAAGAAATTCCGCTAGTTCCATCGTTCACAACTTTCATAAGCGTATCGTAGGCATATTTTTGTTGCTAATTTAAAAGGGAAACGTTTCTTTGAACGGTTTCTCTCAATGCCTCGGAATCGTATTGGGTTTCGTGTCTCAACTCTGGATTAAATGCGTCATGCATTGGGCGATAGGCGTTGTAATCCCTAATTGTATTAATCCTTTATTGGTAAGCATCAAGCACATGATGAGATAATCAGAGAGAGTAACAAAAGTACCAAACCACTATACATAGGATATAGGAACTTACAACTAGTCGAAATTTCACACTGTGCCTTTGCAGATGATATAATGATTGCTGCAAGTACTGTTAAAAACCTACAAGACAACATCATAATTTGGAACAAGATAATGAAAGAGAAAGGCATGAAACTAAACAAATCCAAAACAAAAGTAATGATGGTAGCAAGAGATAAAGAGGAAATGCACATACATATAGAAGGAGTCGAACTGGAACAAGTGGATGCCGTTCAGTGTCTGGGCATTACAATAGAAGAAAATGGTAATAATGACATGGAGATAAACAACAGAATACAAAAAGCGAATAACATATACTATGCAATGAGCAAAGGATTTATAAATAAAAGAGAAGTATCCAAAGAAACCAAAATGACGGTATTTAAAACAATTATTAGACCGATACTCACATATGGCTGCGAATCCTGGGTACTCAACCAACGTCAAAGAAACAAGCTCCAGGCGGTCGAGATGAGGTACCTAAGAAGAGTGAAAGGAGTTACGAGGCTACATAAACTGAGAAACGACACAATTAGGGAAAATTTACAAACACAATCACTACAAGATTTTATTGAACAACGACAGTTGAGTTGGTGGGGTCATTTACAAAGAATGAGTGATGAAATACCGGTAAAAAGAGTATGGGGAGCGAGAACCACGGGAAAGAGAAGCAGAGGAAGACCAAAAGAAACATGGGATAAGGCGGTGGGAAAGATTATCCAAAAGAAAGGAAAAACATGGACGGAGGCAAAACAGCTAGCACAAGATAAGAAGAAATGGTCTGCATTTGTTTATAGCAATACGTCATAAAATGTATTACTGACACCCAATTGGGTATAGATGAATTATCGATTATATATATATATATATATATATATATATTCATCTAACCCCTTTCCTATATCTTCAGGAGTGCCGCAGGGATCCAACCTTGGTCCTCTGCTCTTCAATGTCTATTTAAATGACCTCTTATTGAAGCTCAAGTGTCAGTGTTTAGGATATACTGATGATCTCAAAATATGTAGGGTAATTGATTCGCTAACAGACCGTATCGTACTGCAAACCAATCTTGCAATTATTGATGAATGGTGTAAGCAAAACAAAATATCTTTAAACGTTAATAAATGTGCGGTAATCTCTTACACTAGATGTAGTGAACCACTAATATTTGATTACTCCGCAAAATCAGAGCTGATCGCTAGAAAGCTTGAAATTAAAGACTTGGGGGTACTCTTTGACTAGAAGTTAACTTTTTCTCAACATGTGCACTCAGTTGCTGCATCCGCTTCTAAATCTTTAGGTTTTCTGATCCGTTCATGTAGATCTTTTAATGATGCAACCGTAATTCGGATATTATATTGTCCCTTGGTACGTAGTAAATTGGAATATGCTTCTGTAGTATGGTTCCCCTACTATATGAATCAACAGCTCTGTATTGAACGTGTACAGAAGAGATTCCTGAAATATATGTCCTTCAGGGCTACCGGTATCTACCCGGAAAGAGGTGCGGACTACACCAGTCTGTTGAATCCACACGGGTTCGAAGCTCTATCTTACCGTCGTGAAAAGCATAGTGGCAAGTTTATGCGTGACTTATTAACAAACAAAATTGACCCTCCTACGCTGCTTCCGTCTACTAACTTCAATGTGCCGGCTCGAACATCCAGACATTATTCTACCCTTAACTTACCTAGAGCCAAAACTAATATCTTAATAAAGTCTCGTCTTTATGTAATGTCAAATAATTTTAATGTATACCATTCAGAACACTTTTAAATTTAAATTGAAAAGGCTCACTTTGGAATGACTTTTGTTTTTAATGTATTTTTTTAGCACGCTATTGCCTTTAGATACGGAATATTTTATTTATTTTCCTTGGTTTTGATTGTATTATGTCATCATTTTTTAAATTATATGTATGTACTTATATAAAAGAATTCTGTTACTTTATTCTATTCTATATTTTTTTGTACTAGATGCTACCCATTTGTATTTATTATAATGTGTTGTCCTGCAATTGGCGTTATGCTGTTGGACAAATAAAGAACTATTATTATTATTATTATTATTATTATTATTATTAATTGAAAAGGATTTTATTTAATAAAAGAACATTAAAAATGTAAGGTATTAGAGCTAAATATAAGATGTTCCATTTTGGTGACCTTGTTCTTGAATACACATTTCCAATATTTGTATTAACGATTGACGGCATCTTTAAAATATGTTCGGATTATTACGAAATGTATCAGCAGACTCCACAATTCTGTTCCATAATTGCTCTTCAGTATTTATTTCTACGGCATACACTTCATTTTTCATAAACCTCCAAACTGAAAAATCGAGGGGATTAAGATCGGGAGTACGAGCTGGCCATGGTATAGGTCCGCCACGACCAATCCACCTATTTCCAAATCTTCTTTGAAGAAATTCCCTTGCTCTTAGTGAATAGTGAGCTGGCGCACCGTGATGCATGTAGTAATATGTAGTATCTTATATGATAGAGATCTACCACTAATAGGTCAATAAAACAAGGCTGGTTTGAGCGATAGTTATATTTTCAGAACGTTTACAAACGTTTTCGGAACACCTTCGTCAGTCAGTGACTGCCTTGTTTTATTGACCTATTAGTGGTAGATCTCTATCATATAAGATAAGTATAAAAGGTCACGAAATATATATATATATATACATGTAATATGTAGTATAATATCCAATAGACATCTTCTAATAAAGTGTTCAGTTCATTTTCCAAAAGAAATTGGTAGAGTTAGCCTGTCAATCGTCTGGGCAATCGAACTGGACCAATTAGGTAATTATCGATTATACCTGCCCACACATTAATGGAAAACCCATACTGGTGATTCCGTATTACGGTATAATGAGCGTTTTCGTCGGTCCAATAATGCATATTATGCATGTTCAAAACACCATTGCGACTAAAACTAGCTTCAGCTTAAAAAACCCAACAGCCTGTAACGTGAAAACAAAAAGCGATCGGACATTAGTGTATAGGAATTTTCTTATTATTTTTTGGCCCTTTATCACGTGGTGCTATGCATTGCAGTTTATTCTATGTCATCCGGTATAGATATATACATATCCTTTATGAGTGGTTGCACTTTATCTCGTAAGAATGTTTTTTTATTTATAATTGTAAGTAGAATTGTTATTTTGTTCCATATAATATAACGATTTTATTTGTAGTTTTTATAAATATTTTTTATGTAACATCGTTCTTTTATTTTACATTTGATAATTTCAATGCAATTATTTAGAAAGTATTTTCACAATAAAAGTCCAACTCAATTTTGTCTACCGCCATTATTACCGTCCGAGAGAATCTGTAGGTACGTAAAAGTTATTTTTAGTGGCGTTGTAACGGTTACCCCTGTAAACGACAGCCTCAACCAGACAGTTGTCACAGAACACCATCAGTTGTATCGAAACGGTTTAACTGCTTGCGCTGCAAGTGCGGTGGAGACAGTCCGAAAGTTGCAACCGTTACTCGGTCCATAACGGTTATAAAGTAGATAATTCAATAACAACCCATCACTAGTAGTGATGTTTAGGGAGGCCATATAATATCTAAGAACGATTAATTAAATTATATTGTTGTCTTAAAGAATTTCTTCTTTATATCTTTAACTTAACTGACTGAACTAAATTTGAATTTACGAAACAGAACTGTGAACAGCAACAGTATTTATTTATTTAGCCCATTTGATCCTTAACATTTCGAGTTGTTTCTTTAAAGGAACAGTAGGTTTAACTACATAAGTTAAGCCCTGGTTTGAATGCTATGATTGTTCTATTAAGGTTTGTAATTTGTTGATTGTGTATTTTGAGACAAGTCTAAAGACAATATAGCAGTTGGAGGAAATTCGTCATCTAAACGGCACGCACATCATTTTCTTGAAATTTTCTGGTCTACTTAAAAAGAGATTTTCCTAAAAAAATCATTTTATGGACTTCCTTTAAAAAATTTTGATCAAAATTAAGTATAGCTTCGAGAAGAGCTTCGGATCCAATTTTACTAATATTTTGCCTGCGTGAGGAGTTTAAGGAGAAATTTTGCCGCTGGGCTAATAGTATGGCTGCAATTTGAGAAACAACGAAAGTCGGTATCTAAAGATTTTAATTACAAGAACTGGTTTCCCCAATCTCCTGAAAAATATTACACTTCGTGTATACAGTCAGTCCACAAAGTATTCGTACACCTTGTAATTTCGTAGGAATCTCGCTACTGCGGCGCTATTTTACATGCGGGGCACAAAAAGAAATATTACCTACTACAGTATTGCAGATAGCATAGGCTCCGTTCCCGCAGGAGAGGAGGGGGTGTCGTATAATGCTGATTACAAGTGACTTGGAGAGGACATTGAACTGCAGAGCTGGCACAAGAACAATCATGGGCCGCAAAGGAAAATTAACGTCGCTGGAGAAGCGAAAGCTCATCCTTCGCCTTCATAACAAGTGTAAGTCACTGCGGGAGGTCGAAAGGCTTGTTTGCAGACCGCGGTCAACCATTCAAAGTGTAATTGACCGTTTCTGTATAACGAAATCTCTGCAGAACAAAAAGAGATGTGGACGTCCGCCATCCCTCAGCGAGCAGGACAAGCGCATTATAGTGTGCGAGATACGAGTGCCCCCAAGGTTGCTGCAGAGCTAGTGCGTCGCGGTACCATGGTGTGTAATGAGACAGTCCGCAAACATCTACGGGAATCGGGGTACAATGGACGGATTCCACGCAAGAAGTGTTGGGTAAGTGAAACAAACAGGAACAAACGCCTAGCTTTCACGAAGGACCATCGGTCCGACACTTCTGAACAGTGAGAGCGGGTCATCTTCTCAGATGAAAGTAAGTTCAATCTTTACGGCACTGACGGTACGCAGAAAGTGTGGCGGCAGAAGAATACCGAACTCGAACCCCGTACCCTGGTGCCAATTGTTAAGCACGGTGGTGGTTCTGTGCTTGTATGGTGGTGCATGAATGCCGCTGGTGTGGGCAACCTACACTCTATTGATGGTACTATGGGTCAGATGATATACATAGATATATTGAAAAAGAATATGCATGCTAGTGCTGCTAAGCTGGGATCGGGAAACGAATGTGTCTTTCAACAAGACAACGACCCCAAGCACTCAGCAAGAAATACGAGGATCTGGCTTTTGTTCAACTGCCCCAAAGAGCTTCATACACCCCTCCCCCAATCACCGGACATGAACGAGAATTTGTGGAGTTGGAGTTATCTCGAGAGGGTGATAAGAAAAGGGTAATTTCCAACAAGAGCGACTTGAAAACGGCATTAAAAGAGGAATGGGATGAAATTTCCCTCATTGACGGCTAAATATGTGGAATCTCTCCTTAGGCGGATGGAAGTAGTTATCAAAGCCAACGGATACCCGATCAAATATTGAATTGTAAATAGACTTCGAAAGTAACAATCTGTTGCAAAAACTATGACTGTGCGAATTCTTGTTTGGACCTCAAAATTGGTTTATTTTTGTTCTGCAATTTTTTCTACCAGATGTTCTGTTCTTCGCAATAGATTACCTATTCCATACCGTAGTAGGTAGTATTTTTATTTGGACCCCGCACGTAAAATAGCGCTGTCCTAGCGAGGTTTCTAGGAAATTGCAAGGTGTACGAATACTTTGTGGACTGACTGTATGTGTCTCCTCGTTTTCTTTTAAAAATACTGATATAAATGACTGTTAATAGTGTTTAATTCTGAAAGAAATTGCGAAAAATCAAATCCGAATAATTGAAGTTCCGAATATTTGAGGTCTGGGAAATTGCGTTTTTACTGTAATTAAGTTTAATAAAGAATGGGGATTATAACGTACTAGAAAAACATTACATTGAAAACATTTGGGATCGGAAATGGAAGGGGAAGAGGATTATATACGATTGTTTGTTACAGCCGATTATTCTATAAACATAATGTTGCAGGGGCTCAAGCCTTAAATGTAAAAAGGTACACAAAACCATCAAGTAATTACTTTTACAACGTTATTTGGTTACTCACTTGTCAAAACATTGAACTGGTCTATTTAAAAGCATGAAATTTGATCTTCCTTTTATCACTAACTAGTAAATAACGGAAAGTTAACACATTTACATCCTGGCAACGCGTGTCCTCTTACAGTAAGTTTGATACAAAATTGTAACTATTTACTCAAATAGTTCGCGAATACACTATGGTTTAATATAAAGCATGGTGCATATATTAGTGGCCCGATTTGAGGTTTCGCAATTCAGTCGTGGTGAAGTTGGTGAACACAAGGTGAGATTATAATGACTTATTAATTGATTATAATGTTCTACTCCTTATAAAAACGAAGGTTTCTAGTTAGAGTGACATTATTGACAAAGAGTTATTTAGAACATTTATTGTTTAATAACTTATAAGCTTTCTTTGAGGATTGGTAATCATCTGTCTTCGTTTTCTGTATTCGTTTTTCGTATTAATGTGCAAATATATATCACTTCTCTTTTATACTTCCCTACAGTATCGTGGTGCTATTCTGGACACGATATTTAAAGTGTTGCTATACTTCTATAAGACCAAAAAAGGCTCAATGTTCATTGTAAGCACACGAGTTAGTACACAACAACCAAGTTGCATTATCATGCAATGTTACTAGAGACTGTGTTACATCATATTGTGGAAATTCGGTAAATTAAAATGTATTAAATTAGATGCAAGTAATCTATAATTAACGGCGTATCATATAAATCTACAAATTCACCTCAAATTAGAATTTGATGAAGAGACAATTTTTATCCTAGGTTGCTAGACACGAATTTTCTTATCCGTTGAACTATGTATTTTAGGAGAATCGAAAATGAAGCAAATTTCATGAGTTAGAGATTGGGATCTAGTTCGTGAAACTGCAAATCTATGCCCCCAAACTAGTTTACTGCATTAGAGTGATCCAAAGTATGTCAGTGTAACACTACCCAGCCCCGGGCAATTACAAACATGTTGCGAAGTTTCCTCTTCCTTAGAATAGGTTCTGCAGAATAGATCTTCAACTATAGCTAGCTACGATGTGGAGGTGTTTGTTAAGCCGACGGTGTCCTGCTAGCAGATCCACAGTCTTCCCAATTGAATTTTTACTCATTCCCAACAACTACTGTGTTCTAGGATTTGAAGGCTACACAATGAACAGGCGGGACTGTCCTAACCCTGGTGCGGTTCTTCGGTGGTCGCAATTGTATAATTCTATAAAAAATTTATATGATGTGTATTTTAAATAAATGCAAATTCTAATAATGTATTAAGCTTTTTCTTGGCAATTTAAACAATTTAATTATTGCTGTCCCTCGTAGGTTTATTAATTTGATTACAATAAGTACATATCCTAATAATAATATTCACGCTCCCAAATTTTGAGTTGAATATAACTCATTTACAAGCCCTACGAATGACCATACGTTATCCTAGTATTGGGCTATGTTCGCATTCAAACACGTTTTTCTCAGGCAAACGCAGCTGAAATTAAGAGGGTTATTTATGGAGGCTTTAAAAATACTATTGATACCATTCTCAGATGGTAGCTCCCCGTAGTACCCTACTAAAACCCTTACTGAAGTTCAGTTTGTAGCAAAGAGTACACCCGTCCAAATTATTTACGATATTAAAAAATATATGTGGTGTTTATCAATAATATCTTCGGTTACATACACTCTAATTACTATTACACCTAACATAATAATAATATTATGAATTGAATAATAATTTACGGAACGGGAGTGCTTTGAATGTTTATCAGTAACATAGACTAAATTTTCTGTTTGCGATAAGTGCGACTTTAGGCGACGATGTTTCATATTAAATTGGTCGCAATCATGGACTAATTCTATTTTTCAGGTACATTAACTATTTAACTGTCTAATAAGATCGCAAATGTCAACGGATTCATACCTTTCCAAAATGACTTTTTCCGCACCTGAACCACTGTGCGACGCGCGACCGAACTTCTTGTTTACTATGGTTCGCGCGATTGGCAGATAGGATATAGACAATCAATTGTTTGACGTGCTGAGTGGGAGCTGATATTTTCATAATGCAGAATGATGCGACGTTTTCGATTGTTTTTCCTGATTTCGTCGATGACTTCTGGCAAACAAATTGTTGCATACCATTTGGCACCAACTGTTCTTCGATCCTGTAAAGGACTGGTTGCGACATGTCAGTACAACCGAAGAAACAAGCAATCGTTTTCCTCGTGAACACCCAAACAGTGGATTGTTGTTTTATTTCCGGTTCATACAAATATATTTCATCGCCTGTTACGATATTGTATACGGATTTTGCAGTTCCCTGGTAGATTTCTTTGAGCGCTTTCTTACACCAATTAGCAACTGTCTCTTTTGAGCTTCAATCAAATTATTGCGGAATCTATTATGGAAAATCAAATGTACTCGTCTTCGATATTCCTAAGAATACCTCTATCTCACTGAATAACAACCAATTTTGTTCCTTCACACAATTCATCACTGACAGACGCACGACCACGTCAGAATTGTGCAAACCAATGGTAAACAGTCGTTTCAGATGACGATTCATTACCAAAATTTGAACCAAGCGGTGCTATGCATTGTTGTTACGTTGTTAAGCCCTTTATTAAAATCGATTAGAGTCATCCAATGAACACCTTCACGTGAAATTTCCGTTCTTTCACAAAATTGCTTTTTTAACGTTCACTGTAAACAAACAAATGTCAAATCTTACGAAAATAGTAACGACACATCTTAATAATCCTTCGTATCGTGATTTG